>CM038463.1:88391116-89680836 GCA_021464415.1 Lonicera japonica | reverse complement strand
AAAAATTTACAAATTTTAAAAACTCCAATTTTTTATTTTTTTAAATTCTGAATCGAATAAATCCCTGATTATAATTGTGATATAACTAACTAAAGAGGATGTTGGAATTGAGAATGTATACTTTGTAGCGTCTTGACGCCGTCAACCTTTGAATTTATGGAGCAAAGACCGGGAGACTATTCGTGCCACAGGCTCAGAAAGGGGTTAGGTAATTCCCTGACAGTTGATGGCAAATGGGGGATCAATGAGAAAGAAGAGTAGCAAGCGATCCCTAAAGCCTCCCATTCCTCCTCCTTCTTCTGCTTCTTCAACATCGTCGCATCTTTTCAATTACAGAAACATCTTAATGTCCATTTCAGTAGTTTTAATTGTTTTTGTCGTCGTTTTGTTGAGCGTTTCATCCAACACTTGGGCCAGATTCCAATCCGATTCCCGCCGGGACAATCTTTACGCCATCGAAGTGGTCAACGAATTTCCTCACGACCCCCACGCCTTCACTCAGGTCAAATCTTCCTCTACTTATCTAATTTCTGCACATCTATCTACACATACAAAGTCTATAATTGATTTGGTTTTAGTTTCTTTATTTTATTTATCTTATCCAATTCAATGTATCATTTCAGTTGCCATCTTTCAACAGCTTTTCTTTTGCATATATATTTTTTTCCAGTGTGTATTTATTAGTTTGTCATGATCGCAAGTCTTGTATTATAAACTGTGAATATTCACAAGCCAGTATTCTGGGGTATTATGTTGGAATTACTGTAGAGGCTGTGTGTTATTGTGTTTTGTTTGGGGCAATGAGATCAAATCAAGTAAGTAATTTGTTCTAAAGTATTTGGAGAAGTTTTGGGCTTGATGGCTAAGAATGTGGTGATAGATTGACTAGACTTGTTAGGAAGCGAGGGGCAGAGTATAAATGTCATTTGTCTACATTCTAAGTTTGTAAAAAAATTACAGGCAAAGTTTCTTTATGGACTTGGGGTGGTACGGGCATTACAAAAGGATTGGTGTAATTTTCTTAGTGGTGTTGTTTTTGGAGATAGAAAGAACAATTACTTCTGGAGATGCATTTATCTGGCTTTGAAATGGAGCTTATGGAAGGAAATCAATATATACGTTTTTAAGAAAGATATTGGAGGATGCATAATATGGGGGAAGGTGAAAATTTGGCTAAAATTTGGGTTTCATCTTCTTAATATTTCAAGTGCATGACGCAACAAGAATTTCAGCTCGTCAGATCTTGATAAAATCCGGGAGTGACTGCTGGATCCTTTCTCCTGTTTGATTCTCATTTGTGTTTTTTTCCCTCTTTGTTTCAGTGGATTCTGGCCCACCCTATTTGTTGTTATATTTTCTTTTTCTTTTATTTTATTTTCTCAAAAGATTTCGTCATGTTTCTGATATTTTTTTTGGCTTGCTTTCAGGGGCTTTTATATCGAGGAAATGATACTCTATTTGAGTCAACTGGACTTTACGGACAGGTGACTTTTTTATATGGGGAACATAACACTCAATAATGGACTCCTCTAACATTATATACTCTCACTTTCTAACTTACGTGAAACATGGACTTGCTATCAACAAAGTTAAAATTAGAACACCACCAACATATATATTTTCACATGTTTGCAGATGCTATGGGTTTTCCCATGCAGTAGGCAATGATCATTAATGAGAAAACTTGTGGTTTTTGTTCAATCTTTCAGCTGACATTTTCATTTTTGTCATCACAGTCATCAGTTCGGAAGGTAGCTCTTCAGACTGGGAAGGTACATATATAGATCTTTAACTAACAGATATATGAACTTCTTAACACATGAACAAATCCTCACTTCAATTCATTTTGCATTATTCAGTTAAATTGTATATTCCATCAAATTTTACAATGAACAAATATGATTTATTTACAGTTGCAAGGTTCACTATCGTTGTTACTGGTTTGACAAATCCAAAAATCAAAATCGCCCGGGGCGGGGGGGGGGGGGGGGGGGGGGGGGGTCTGCTTTGTCTAAGAAAAGTTAGTAAAATAAGTTGGTTTGAAAGTTATAGCTAGGTAAATTTTGAATTGATATTTTTCCTGTTTCTTGTATTTACAGATAGAGGCTATTCAGAAAATGGATAATTCTTATTTCGGGGAGGGTTTAACACTTCTTGGTGAAAGGTTTGCATATTGTTCCTATTCATGACATAAGTAGTATTTGTGAAAATGTTTTCATTTTTATGTGTGAGATAAGCAATTGCTCTAAAATCTTAAGTTGTTAGAGAAAAATGCAGACCTTGCTCTCACTCCATTGTATATTCAATTCCCAGCTCTCACTTATGGAGATAAACTAAGGTGCCCAAGCACAAACATAATGCAGTGCACGCTGCAATAACATAACAGGGGAACAAAATCCTATTCGAAAAGTTTGAACTCTAGGACCTTCAGAACAAAGCTATTATATTATGTCAAGTTATCAATGGCCTAAAAGTTTAAGTTAGGGAGTTCTAGACTTTGCCTCCTTTTCTTTATGCAAAATTACTTACGTAATCATCTGACATTGCCCCCTGTATGCGGGGTATCTCACAGATTACCTGAAATTAGGGGGCAATGACTAATTATCTCTTTACATAATATTTTGACCCCAACTCCCCAACAATTTTTTTTACACAATCACATGCACTTAAGTGCAAGGGGCTAAGCAAAAAAAGTCTCATAATTTACTAGTGAATGAGACCAGCAGTCCAGCAGCATGTACTGTATATTGTACTCTCACAATTCGCACTATTTATTTGACTCTGTTATAAACTTACGCATGCATAGACCTTCATGTTTTTAGCTAATAAATGTTGTGTAACTCTCTACCTTTTATAAATTGATGATGCATTTGTTGGAACTGAAGTTTAAGAAGAAACTTCTTTGGGAACTTTGCTCTATTTATAACCGATTGTCAAGTTTATGTAACTTGTTGAGTTATATATCAATACGCAAGAGTCCCTGGTTCTGATCTAGTAATCCTGTGCACTTTTGTAGGTTATATCAAGTAACCTGGTTGGAGAAAACTGGTTTCATATATGACCAAAATAATTTAAGCAAAGTTTGTACTTCACCTTTTCTCTCTCATGTTTTTCACTCTCGTTTTTGTTCATTTTCCTTTTCATGATTTATTTTGAATTTGATCTCAAGCAAAGTAACCGCGGACTCGAGCAAGAAAAGCTTCCACTTTGTCCGTATTCTAGTTTCATATTCCATTCTCAAGCTGTTCATATTGGAATTTATTTATTGTAGCTTGTCAAATATCAGCAGTATTGCCTACACCACACGTTCAGGGGTAGAAACAGTGCTAAAATGTCTTATGTAGTTCTTTTCACAAATGTAGAATATCGAATGAGTTGTGGAAAAGTCTCCCTCCAGATAAAATAATTGCTGGTATTAGATATTATGTTATTGAATGATGAAATTGAATTTTCCTGGGAACTTCACTGACTGTAGTAGATAGAGTTTTGCTGGTTTTGGCACTTCCACCTTCACATAGTTCCTAATGTTTTGTAATTGCTTCACAAGAAACCTTAATCTCATTCTTGGCAGCTAAAAGCACATTTTCTTTGGATAAGTTTGCAACACTTGGATTCGTGATTACTGGAGAATGTGTGGTTAAGATGAGAAATGTACCTAGGTTGCTCTTGAGGAGAGCAACCACCCAACGTACAAGTATATTTTCAACAACACAAAGGGTTTCCTAAGTTTAGTATCTTGAAGCTTTTTGGTTGAAAACTCTTTGTTTTTGTCCATTTTATCATTGGTTGAAAATCAAAAGTTGTATTATTTTAACATATGATAAAAAAGGTTTTGGGGCACTAGTTTCAAAGATCCAGAGCGTGAACCCAACATATTGGGGGTCGTAATTGTGATCATGTGACTTAGGGATGTGCAGTGCTCCTTGTAACTACAATTTTCCCGCTCAAATTTGGGTATTATGATGCTATGTTGTTAGTGTCCATAAGACCGAAACTTTTACATTACGCCGATATGTTTGGGATAATTCAGCACAGAGCCTGATGCGAATGAGATTTTGTCCAATTCATGCCGATGCAAGATCGTCAAGACTATCATCTGATGCAATATTGGATGAGGTTTGGCTGGCCTCAAGATCAATATGGGCTGATACTGTGAACCATGCATTCAACTTTCCATTTTCTCATATATTTATGCTTAGGAGTCTCGTCATATGATAGAGTGACTATATCTTTCTGTATATTATTATGTATTGAGGTGCGGTATTCCTCACACACATATATTCGTTGCAGCTTGCGGAATTTACTCATCAGATGACAGATGGCTGGGGGCTGGCAACTGACGGAAAAGTTATGTTTGGAACCGATGGAACTTCAAAATTGTATTGGATTGACCCACAAACATTGAAAGGTTTTTGTCAACATAACCTAATGTCATTTCCAAATCCTTTTTACCCCCTTTAGGTTTTTTGATTCCTGTTGGGTGCCCATATTTCCCAAAGATCTTTTTCCCTCAGTTTTTGGGGGGTGTGTTTGCTCGAGGTTCTGGTATTATTTATGCTGTGTATCTAGTTAATAAATGACTATAGTTTGTTGGTCATTCTGATCATTGTCTGCATGATATGGTGACAACTTTTAGAACATCCTTTCCTTCTCTTGACGCTGTCAGGTTTACCTTTTCCCTTGACTGTTTTTTAATTTTTCCCCATTGATTGCAGTAATAGGCAAACATGTTGTGACGTATAAAGGTCATGAAGTACACTACCTCAATGAACTAGAGTATGTAAATGGTGAAGTTTGGGCAAACGTTTGGCAGGTATAATCAATATTTTCCCTATAGTTGGGGTACACACACACACACACAACTGCCCTGTCAACCCTGGGTATGCTGGATAGCCCTCTCTTTGCTGGTGTTCAGGAGCAAGAATCCTTTTAGTTTCCACTTCTAGGATCAATTTATGTCTCACAATATCTTGCTCTCTTGGATTATCTTAAAAGGTATTGTCCTCACTTGTCACTGTGCAGACTGACTGCATTGCCAGAATATCTCCTAAAGATGGTAACGTGCGTTCGTGGATTCTTCTACATAAATTAAGGTTCTGCCATTTTATTTCCTTATCATGCATCATTTATCATTATGTAGGTCTATCAATGTTAGAATACTAGGGGTAACCCGTGCCTATGGCGCTATAATGTTTGTTTTTTCTTTTTACCCTTTGTCACCGGCGCATGCCCTAAGTGAAGAGAGAAGTGAGGGTAACAGGGAGAGAAGATATAGGGAGAGCAAATATGTATATTATTTTAAGTTAAATTTCAATTAAAATTCTCAGATCTACTGTTCAAATTATACTACTCAATCTTAGCCATACAATTATACAAAGTTTTATCCCTTAATTCTACTTTATTATTATAGATATATATCTATTTCTTATTTGCATATAATTGATTAAATTGAATACCTGAATGAACTAATCCTTTCTTTATGTCTTATTAGGGAAGGATTAATAGCAGCTGGGAAAACTGTAAGCATTTTTCAGAATGATTTCTGCCTTTGCGAATCGTTTTTCACTTTTAAGTTGCAATTTTATTTAAAAAAACTTGATACTATTATTTTTAATTTCACTCTCCTAATAATACACTTTAATCGGGGTTTTACCACTTTCCAGGGTATTGATGTTTTAAATGGCATAGCATGGGATAGTGATAAGAACCGGCTTTTTGGTAAGCTCCAATATTATGTGCATTTTCCATATTCATAATTAGCACTGTCGTCGGTATCATCATCAATTTTCCGAATGACAGACGATTTTATGTTTATGTATAAACTCTATAGGGTGCATTTTCATAGTAGAACGCAATACCATAGAATTTTTGTCTTGTTCTTTGTTATATCAATCAACATAGGTAAATGTGTAAAAAATTTTGGCCTTCAAGAAAAAAACTATAACAAATCTTAAAATAAAAATCTCACTTTGACGTTTGCACTTTTAAACACGAAAAAAAAAACAATAATTTTGACCCAATCAATACAACAACAACAACTCCGCCAGTGTTACTTCAATGCTGCCGGTCCCAAGCCCAATCAGTCGGCATGTCGAATGACCCAATCAATGTTGGCAAATAAAACTTCTTTACTATGTGAGATATGGACCATATGGTACATTGGTTGTATCCCAAAATCGAAAAAAGAAATTCTAATTTGAGGCGTCCCATAAAAGAAAGTGGGATTGTTAATTTGGAGGGAGAGAAGAATGACAATTTACGCGTGTCTCTCATGTACTAGTCACTTAAATATCTGAATTAGAAAGCCACATTTTGTTTGCAGTAACAGGTAAACTATGGCCAAAACTATACGAGATCAAGGTGCAGCCGCTGAGAAAGCCGTTCCATGGAGCCATTGACCAAATATGCATGCCGACGCCAGCTGGTTTTGCCTAACTGTAGTCCGTAGAGAGCAAATATACCTGTGAAAAAGCGTGACACTTTCACTGTGAGGCTGGATTCATATGTACCTAGTGGAATCCAATTGTTTGTATTACATAGACATTTTTTGTTTTGTGTAAATTTTAGTTACTGCAATTCAAGAAACAGATAAGTTGGAATGGATAGATGTACTTGCTCATTTTTGACTACGTAAGAGTCATGAACACAGCAGAGGAATTTCTAGTCAACTGTGATTCATGGAAGTACCAGGCGTGAAATGGATTCTTGGTTCCCCTCGATATTTGGTTGAATTTAATAACCAATGATTAGTATTGTTATATACTTTTTGCTTTCATCTTAAATTGATAGATATGGTTCCCACAGTTTTTCCTTTAATGATGGTAAAAAATTTCACAATAAGTTGTATCTTTTGAGCATTAATTAAGCCGAAATTCATATTTTTGTTAAAAAAATTAGAGATTGCCAATTTGAGAAAGTAGTAGTCATTTTTTATTTTTTATTAATTTTTCTTTTAGAAACGAAGGAGAAGGGATGTACATAATGTGTACGGCTCTCCCCAGGAATTGAGAAAAGTTTTCTTCAAATCTTGGTGAAACATGATTATTTAGAAATGATCATATGAAGTAGCATTGATTTTTCTTAGGATTACAGCAGCTAGCAACTTTGATTACGTGCCTTTACCTTACCATCGAAGGTGCTTTTGCTTATGATATAAAGTGCTAAAATTCACGTGAATGATGTTGCATTTGCTCTATTTTTGATTCAAAATTTTAGTGGGTGTGGGTGCATCACATACAAGAATATACCTGGATATATATGCTGGCCTTATGAACTCCCGCTTCTAAGGGTGGTTCAGTTATATATTTTCAAAATTATAAAATTAAATAAAAGGGAGTGGGTCCGTTCATGAGTTAGTTATAAAGATTTAGATTAGAAGATTAAGATTCCTAGTAAAACTCAACCCCTTCCCCATATATATATATATGGAGCTTCACCTATCATTTTCCTCCATTTTCATAAATAAACCTCTTAATTATACCCTCTGCCACTGTACTATATATTTATTTATAGACACCAAATTATGTCTTCTGGTCTATTATCATCAATTACCACTAATCTGTCAAAGCGAACCTCATTCTTTGGTCAAAGTTTATTGACTGTAATCATATTTTGCATTGCATTATTTATTATTTTGGTTCTTTTCCTCTATGTTTCCTTCCTCACTTGGCACCGCAGCAAGCCAAGAAGAGTTTATTATGGCACAACAAATCCCAATATTTTCTCAAAGAAGTTATGCAGAAACACTACTGCGGCTTATAGTGCTTCCTCAATGGATAGGAGGCTTTTATCGCACGGGGATTTTGAAATGAACAATGAGATTTTCGATCGGTGGTCGAATCAGCTCGGTGGATCAAAGAATGACAGGGCAACCGATTTAGAGTCGGTGGCTAGGTGCCCCTCGCGAGTGTCTGTAGATGTAAGGGTGGGGAAAGAGTATGAACTGAGGGAAATAGAAGAGGCCACAAACGGGTTGGCTTATGAGAATGTGATTGGATGTGGAGATTATGGGGTGGTTTATTATGGGGTTTTGCTTGATCACACACCAGTTGCAGTGAAGAAGTTGGTAGGTAACTACAGGTAAAATGACTATCTGTTTCATTTCCATTAAATTCTGAATTCTTGAATATCTGTTTGTTTTACTAAACCGTTATAAAATGCTTTTTCGGTTGTGGGATTTGGGTAAAAGGGCTTGTTTGATCTCATGCCGCAATGTATCTTTACAAAAGTGATGCATTCAAAGATAAGTTCTAAAACGACTGATTGAATCAATATGAATTATCAGTGGTGAAGTCGAGGAGTTCAGGGTAGAAGTGGAGTCTTTGTGGTGCATTAGGCACAAGAATCTAGTGAAGTTGCTTGGTTACTGTATCGGAGGAAGTTACAGGTACCATTTCTCTTCTATAATTTTAGCGTTCAGGATTTAAAAAATCTTCAAAGCTTCAAATTCGTCTATTCTTCCATTTGATTAGGCTGCTAGTGTATGAGTACATGGAAAATGAGAGTCTTCAGCAGTGGCTTCATGGATATGTAGGGCAAGTTAGCCCTCTAACATGGAATATCCGTGTCAACATCATTATTGGAACTGCAAAGGGGTGCGCTTTTCTCTCTTATTGCTCCAAATTTTTGTGTTAAGACACAATTTATGAGAAAATTTCAATGTGTTTCGTTTGGCATCATAAATGAAAATAATACGGGTTACATTTATACTGTTATACTCTTTTTCACATTTTGATGCAAATCAACTGTACACTAAAAAGTAGTGAGGTTGAAACGGTTTTCATAGTTGGAAAACATAATTAGGGATTTGGCATACTCCAAGTGGAGGCAGCAACTTATCTTTTTATATAAGTAAATTAGGGTTACAAGGCTGAAGCAAAATAATAAACAGACAATTATGGACATAGTCAAACCTAATTTAAGTCCAAATCTAAAAATTCCCTTATAATTATAATTATAATTATGGGATGTACAAAAGGTACCCAATATAACTTAATAACCAAAATAATGAAAGATAATTTATAATTTCCAAAATTCTCCCTCAAATTGAAGGAGGTGTACGGTAAACCGATATCAATTTGCTGTAAAATGCCAATCAATTGATGAAGAAACTGCTCCCCTTGAAGTCTTCAAACAAATTTGCTTATTTTGTGCTTGGAATGGGCATATGTCTAGAAAAGTACCTCAAAAATCAACTGCAACATGCACAACCAAAGGTGGGAAAACACATCCACCGCGACATGTGCAAAAGGTGGGACAACATCCACCAAAAATAATGTCAAACATGGGACACCGGAAAACACTCGGCTTTAAAGACCTGCCAGAAAAATACTCGGCTCATCAAAGAAAGGAGGGCACAAACACCACACCAAAACAGCAATAAATTTGAAGCAGATTAACAGTAGACTTCAAAAAACAAAAGGCAGAGTTTGGAGCTGGTTGCATCGGACAGATATGAGTAGAACCATCTGGACAAATGACAATAAACGTAGTATCAACAGGAAAAAAAACACCAGACATGGGGCAAAAGGCCGGCCGCCAGGGGCTGATGAAATTGAAGAGAGCCCTAGATCAAAACGATACCAGGTTGAAAAAAGAATTAGGGATTTGGCATACTCCAAGTGGAGGCCACAACTGATATTTTTATATAAGTAAATTAGCGTTACGAGGCTAAAGCAAAATATTAAAAAAACAATTAAAGATACAGTTTAAGTCTAAATCTAAAGGATTGCTTATAATTATGAGATGTACAAAAGATACCTGAGTTTTCAACTAACCAAATACGGCCTTTGTTTTTGTAGTTTGGCATACCTGCATGAGGATACCGAACCAGTAATTGTCCATGAACATATAAAATCGAGCAACATACTGCTCGATAGCCAGTGGAATCCTAAGATGTCAGATTTTGCTACTGCCAAGCTCTTCAGTCCTGGGGAGAGTAATGGCATGGCCGACCCTAAAGGAATGTCTGGGTCAGTCGGTTTGTTTGAAATTTATGAACTTCAATAGGCTGTTTTTAATCATGACTACTAAAACTTGCTTTTTCTCCTGTTCTTTCTAGTTATATTGCACCTGAATATGTGTATACGGGTACTTTTGACGAGAAGAGCGATGTTTATAGCTTTGGAATACTTATCATGGAGATCATATCTGGGAAGCCCCCTATGGGGTGCTTTGGAGCTGAGATAGAGGTTGCTGGTTCTGTAATAATTTTATGCTTATATTTCAACCCTTGTCAAAGGACTCGGTGTTAATGTGTTCAATATGATTTTCGTAACTGCAGGAGTACTTGATCGACTGGTTAAAATCGATGGTTACAAATCAAAATTTTGATCAAGTGGTGGATCCTAAGATGCCCGATGTGCCTTCTCTAAAGGAACTCAAAAGAATTATTCTGATTGCACTTCGATGCGTTGATATGTATGTTGAAAATAGGCCTAAAATGGGAGATGTGATCCACATGCTTGAACCGCGTGACTTGCTACTCTGTGATGTAAGAACTATTTTTTCTCCGTGCCTTTCTATTTTCGCTTAACCATTAGATTACAAATTTGGTATGTTTGTGTCCGAAATGCAGGAACGTGCAATTAAGCAAATGACTTCTCGTAGAAGCTCCTTAAAAGAGAATCCTGCTGTTCTCCAGGAAGGTGAGGTAGCTTAAAGTACAAAGAAGGTGAAACTAGATGCAATTCCCTCTTTTCTACTGCAAGACGATGTAAATATTCCACTGAGACAATTTTGAGAGATTTTTGTCTACTTTTTCCTGAGAATTTTTCGTATACTTAAGTTTGGATACAACCTGTTGTTTGGTTGGAAATAGTATAGAGTAACCAGAAGCAATATAAATTCACTAACAGATGGGATGCCTTAAATTTATTCGCATACGGACTAAATGCTGCATAAAGTTTAATAAAATACCAGAGCTTGGAGAAGAAACATTATTTATATTCACATACTAAACCCTCTTATATGCACCGTAGCTTCTACCGCCAGTACAAATCTTCAACCGAACATTATCAATAGGCAACCTGTCATTAGGAAAGTCACAATCAACAATCTTCTGAGGTTCCTTATCAGGCAGTAGATCACACGTCCGAGGACTCACTTGACTTGAAATCCCTTCAATATCAGTGCAGTTCCATTGCACTTTCTTTGGTTTTTTCGCTAACCCAACAGTTACATTAGAAATGCAAATTCCAGTAAACGGATCCCTTTCTATTCCTGCAAGATTCGCAGTCATTGTAACATTCTCAGCCACAATATCTCTATAATTTATCCCGTTTATGATAGGAAGTGCTTTCGGATCATATCCATCATCCGGGTGCGAACCATAAGCACCCGTCATCCAAAAGACATACTTCATTGTGTGGAGATTCATTCGTCTTATGTATATGTCCTTCACGTAGGCTCCTCTTCCTGGAGCCGTCTTGATTCTGACACCTGATTCGGAATTGATGGCTGTGATGTCTTCGGCTCTGACGTCTCGAATCCCACCCGACATTTCACTTCCCAAAGCAATGACCGCACTGTCCGGGGAAATGCAGGTGAGCCTTCTTATGAGTAGATGCTTTGTTGGCATTCCAAATTTTATTCCATATTCATCCCAACCACTTTTCACTGCAATACAGTCATCCCCTGAGACTATGTAGCAGTCTTCGATCCTAGTGTTTGCGCAAGAATCTGCAGACCAATCAAATGTATTTTGCCAGTTATTGGATTGGTCAACAGTCACATGATTTCAACTACTTGCAACTGGATCCCAGTTCTTGACCAATTAAATGCATTTTGTTTACTAGCTTTTTATTCTCTGTGTCACTTGAAGCCATGTAGAGCAAACAAACCTGGGTTTATCCCATCCGTGTTAGGAGAATCTACGGGTGCAAGAATTGTCATCCCTCTGACTATTACATTCCTGCAATTTTCGGGTTTGATCTCCAAAAGGAATCAGCAATATTTATGTTCTGTAAATGCGTGCATTTCAAAATGTACAGGAAAAAAGGACTGATCAAATTCAAACCTGCTGTAAACAGGATGGACATTCCATGATGGAGAATCGATAAGAGTAAGGTTAGAAATCTGGACACGATTCGAGTACATAATCTCTATCAGGTAAGGCCTGGTATTATTTAGTTGTTTTGCGCGGTACTTTTTCCACCAGGGTGAACCCTGGCCGTTGATCGTGCCATTACCCCCTGATCATCATTATGGAAATCAAGCAACTCCTCACTTAATTATCGTGTTATCAATCAAAATGTTCCAATATAATTTTATTAATCCATAAGAGTGTTATGTTACCTGTAATAACAACATCAGTGAGGTTGGTTCCAAATATAAGACTGCTAAACCTTCCACCTGTGTTATCTCTTCCTCTCCCATAGGATGGCAATGCTTCAATAAGAGGATAGTCCGATTCATCCTGCCCATACAATCATATAATACACTTGCATTATGAAATAGTAGCCAAAATAAATAAAGAGCATAAATAAAAGAAATGGTCACATATTGTGATGGCTAAAGTCAAGAATGTGCTCACTGTTGTAACTAGAAAAATGGGTAACTTGTGCGACAAATTTTGTTTTGATTTGAGGGTGGCATTGAGTTAATCTAAGATTACATTTCCAGGTAATATTGGTAAATATTAAGTGAGTGAATCAGAGGCTGTTGAATGTGAAATCTTAACTAATGTATTTGGCGTAACAAAACTTGAACACTAAGAGGCTGTTGAATGTGAAATCCTAGAGAGCATCTATCTTTTTATCTGAATCTAAATCAAGTAATTTGTTTGTTATCAGTCTAAATATAACCGATGAGCATATGTTGATTGTTTAAAGTTTGAATACAGTTATTCAGTAGGGGAAGGCGCTGCTAGTCTCCCCTCTCCTCCTCCACTCACCCCCTCTTTGTATCAATAGTTTTTCCGGAAATTGTTCCCATGAGAAAAAGAGTTATGATATATGTACTAACCTAAATGACCAAGTTAATAAATAGTAGAGGAAATGTGTGAGGAAGTGCATTGGTCATCTACATAAAACACTGACCAATGCACTTTCTAATACATCAATTGAGACCTCCGCCTAGTTACAAACATTTCTCCCAACAAATTGGGAAACAAGGTGATTGAACTTTTTTGCTAATTAATTCGGAATCATAAAATTGATAAAACAGAAGCACTCTGCTTGGGTTTCTAATTATACAAGGAGAAGAAAAAGTATATCATAAAACTTTTATGCTAATAAATTGATAATTTACCTTGGTTTGTTTCTGCTAAAAAACAAATAATTACCTGAGATCCAAGAATAACTGCATCCTTGTGGATATAGAGAGTAAAATGGCTGGTAAGATTGAAACTCCCGGTGAGCCATTTTCCAGGTGGTACAATCAGCTCTGCTCCGCCGTATCTTGCATATTTGCTTAGATAACGGATTGCTGATTTAAAGGCCTCTGTGTTTGATGTTTGTCCGTCACCCTTGCCTCCAAAATCTGTCAGAATTGCACTATGCTTTCGGCAACTTATTGCTGTGTACTCAAACATTTCTCCATTACTACTACACCCATCTCTTTCTTTTTCACATTCTACTAATCTTAAACTCGCCAATATAACAAATGCCAATACAATCTCAAAGCCCTGTTCAACATCATTCAAGAAAATTAATAAAACTAAACAAAAATAGAAATCTACAAAAATATCCAGAGAGCCCAAATAGTAAAAACACCAAAAAGAGATTTAATCCTTCGTGAGATTGAACCCAAACAGTAACAACCCCCCAAAATAAGTGAAAAAGAAAGAAAAGGATATGATGGAGGAGTTACATGGGACTTCTTAGATAGCTGAGGCAACGTCATTGTGTGTTATGATAGTAAAAGAGGGAGAGAATATATATAGCAGATATCCTATACGCTTAGGGCTCGTTTGGTTGAAGTTTTTGAGGATTCCTGGAATCCTAAATTCCATTCCATGAGGATTATTTTGTTTGGTTGGAGTTTTAGCTAGGAATTTAGGATTCCTAGGAATCCTCAATTCCCCCATTTTGCCAAAATCTATTCCCTTATAAATTGGGAGGAATCTTGGATTCCCAATTTGAGGAATCCTTTTTTTTGTCCAAAAACTGTTTTTTTTTTCCAGAAAATATTTTTTTCCCAAAAAGTGAAATTTATTTTTTCCAGAAAATGAAAAAAAAAATTCCCAAAAAATGAAAAAAAATATTTTTTTCCCAGAAAATGAAAAAAAAAAAAAAAAACAAATTTCCCAGAAAATTAAAAATATTATTTTTTCCCCAGAAAGTGAAAAAAATTATTTTTTCCCAGAAAATGAAAAATTTTATTTTTTCCCAGAAAGTGAATTTTTTTTTTTCCAGAAAATGAAAAAAAATATTTTTTTCCCAAAAAATGGAAATTTTTATTTTTCCCCAGAAAATGAAAAAAAAATATTTTTCCCAGTAAATGAAAAAAATAATCCAGAAAATTAAAAAAAATAATTTGCCGAGTTCATTCCTAAAACTCCAACCAAACGAGCATTAATGGAATCCAATAAAGGATGCCAGGAATAAAGGTTTCCTGGCATCTAGAATGCCAATTCCATTCCTAAAACTCGAACCAAACGAGCCCTTAGGGGACAAATGGTTGAAAGCATAATTTAGGGGAAATCTTGGTTGATGTTGAAAATGTTAGAGACGCTGAAAACATATGATTCAACTTATTATTTAACCTTTTACACAAATTATTATTATTTTTTTTTTTTTTATGATATTATCAAAAGAAAAACTTAATTTTTTTCTTTTAAACAACGCATTTAGAGAAATCCGAACACAAATCTCCGCTAAATAGATCACTTTTCACAGAAATTTAATAAATTACTGGCTTAATCTAAAGGGTCACAAAACTTAAAATATTAGTAACTACCTTTGAATATTTATGATATTCTATATGCGTAACGGTACGATGGAAGTAAAAACGTCTGGCGTGCAAGCAAACGTATCTCTTTGCTTTTGGGTCCATGGCGATATCCCCTAATTGGAGTCAAATTGCACTGAGATGAGATCTTACCTAACCCACTGCATGGGTACTGGATACTAACTTTTTTTTTCTCCAATTTAGATAACCATTCCACGTGAATTTAATTCTAGGATTTCAAATTTACCAAACATATTAAATTTTTTCTAACGTAACCATGTAGAATATGGGTGGTGTTAATGGTTAATAATAAAGGTTAAATATTAAAACTTAGATTAAATCACATTAATGCATTTTAAATTAAACATTTATTTTATTTTGCACTTTAAACATTTTTTTAGGACAATTTACACCATATACCATGTAATTTGTTTCAATCAAATCAATTTGGTCATTTCGACCAATTTTTGAATCGACTACCAACACGAGGAAGTCACCTATGTGTTTTTCAAGAGTTATTTAAGCAAAATACGAACTAAAATGGATCAATAAATGATAAATGTGCCTATTATCCCCATTTTGGAGATCACTTTTACCATTTGTTCATCTGTTTCAATTTGTATTTTGTCAAAATTGTCCTTAAAGAATATACAGTAACTCCCCTGTGTTGGTTGACAGTTAGAAAATTGGCCAAAAATGACCAAGTCGGTTTGATTGTAACAAATTATATTAACAATTTGTTTAGGGTGTAAAATGAAACCAACATTTTGTTTGGGGAGTATTATTGTCATTTAGTCTAAAAGTTATATATAAGTTTCAACAAACATGATATTAGGCGGGCAGTATTTTTTTTCTTAGAGAAATTTAGAATATCCTCCTTGTGGAACTTGTTTCCAACGCAGTTGTGTTTTGTGCTCACTTTTTAACTAGATTCAACGAATTGAAAATATTTTTTGAAATAGATGGTTCACTTTGTTTTTTATAGACGCGCGCAATTGAACTAAATTAACCCCATAATCTACTACATTTATCATGTGATCGGTTATTTCTAGTTTTGGCCAGTGAAAACGACAGATGGCATTCAAATTCGCCAAAGGAGGTTTGGTAACAAATCGCCGATTCGTGGAGGATGCTGATTTGGAATGAAAGGGTGAGAAGTTTGATTTGTTTGTGATATAATTTTGTGTATAACCGAGAGATTTATTGAAAATTATAACGAATTCAAATAAAACTGTAGACCAAAAAAAAAATGGGCCTAAATAAAGCATTAGTTTGGTGGTGGACCCATTTCGAAATACTTTTAACAATCCTAAATTATTTTATTATTTTTTTTGTTATTTAATTATTTTTATAACAAAACAACGTACAATAAATTATTAAGATGTTTCATATCAAGAAAAAAGAAGGTTCCCCTTGAACTACAAACGGAAAGGATGAAAGCGAATTAATTGGTATATCAAGTTTCCTTTGGGAAACATCTTACACCAAATATCACCCGTAATTAGCAATTTTGGTTTTTAATTTATTAATGATGTTAAAATTAGGACATGTTTAAAAATGTGAAGAGTGATATTATTACCAAAACAATTATGCTTATTGTCAGATTAATATACAATTTTAAAAACATATAGTATAATTTCTCAAAACAATATTGTGGTATGGCAAAGAGATAATTGTTTTGAAAATTTGAGTAGTTAAATGTGAAATTTAAATTTTGACTCTTAATTCGAAACTAAAAAAAATTCATTTTAAAGAAAAGATATACAAATACAACCTTGTGATTTCTAAAATTGCTTTCAAAATAATATCACAACAATATATGATCCATTTTGTCTTGCCATAGTAAAAGAGTTATATTTAATATGTTAAAGTAACCTGTCCTTAAAATTAAATATGCGAATTTTAAACCGTGCTCATAATTTGCTGGAGAGAGTACTATTTTATGTTCAACGAGTTTTAGTCAATCCCACTATCAAATTTAATTTATAGTCCATGCCACCATTTAATGGATGATGCTTGAAATCAAAGAAAAACATTTTGGGTGATGTGGTCACAAAAAAAAAAAAGGTGACTGAGACAGGAGTGCATTTTAAGGTATTTGTTGCTTTCACGATCCCTTCCCTTCAATACCCAGTAACACTTCCATCCAACGCATGCGTGTCTCAACTCCTATGATATGGATAAAATTAAAAGAGCTGAGATACCAAGCTTCCCATGCACATCATGGAAAAATAAAAATAATAATAATATAACAATTATAAATTATGTTAATTTTGATAAGTATATAATTCTAATCAAATTATAATATTCCATGATTGAGAACATTTTATTTATATTTTCACTTATAAAATACCATATATTCAATATTTGGCCTGTTTTGAATAGTTTCAAATTTTAACATTAATCTAACTCCATGACGTCCTTCGTTAGTGGGGGAGAGAGTTCCGGTTCGATTCTCCCCAATTTCTTACCTTTTTAATTAATTTGAGTTTAGATTTTCCTAATTTCTATTCCGATCAAAACCGAAAACGCCCTTAAAAGTCAAAAAAAAAAATTATTAGATATTATTAGAGTTCTTCACCAGTCGATCTTATATAAGCTGGCTCAACGTAGGGCATGCACAATCTATCCTTTCATAGAAATAAATATCTATACATAAATTAAGGACAATAATCGGAAGGTTTAAGCCCGTCTTAATTAAAAGCTTACATTTGAGCAAATAATGTTCCAAATTAAAGATCAGAAAATATTGATTATATATTACACATACTTTTATCATCAGCTAGCAGCCAAGTCTACCCATTCCCACAAACATCACAATATACATAAATTAATAAAAGACCTATTTATTTATAATGGGATCAACTAAAGCCCTTATTCATAGGTTTTACCGGAACTCTAGAATTCATAGTTTATGTATAGAGATGAGGACCCCCCGTATATATATAGATATATGCTACACTTCAATCCTCTATTAGTTATCATACATATAAATATACATATATACACTAGACTAGCATGCACATGTGCTACTCAAATATATTTAGGGATAGCAATAAAACTCAATTATGTAGGTTTTCGACCCGGCCCAACTTTGATGGGGTGGTTTTTTTTTGACATCGGTTTGGGTTTGGGTTTAAAAAAAATAACCCAAGCCTAGTTTGAGGTGGGTTAGAGTTTTGCACCTAAAAAACCCGACGTGACCCGACCCGACCCTATGGCAAGATTTAAAATTGGGTTTGTGGCAGATTTGGGTTTTAGTATATTTATGCGGAGCGGGCTTGGTTTTCAAAAACAAAACCCACATCGGATTCAAGGTGGGCTATTGCAACTACATGTTGGGTTTGGTATTGGCCAAACCCGTCAAAGATGTTAAGTGGTCTAGTGGTTAATCATCATACTACATTGTCAAAGGTCCAGAAGAGACCGTAGAGGTAAAATATGCAATTCAAAAGTGGTAAAATAGATAATTCAAAAATTTGACACAACGGTTGAAATTGGTATTCACTTTATATAATAATATAGATACATGGATGGATCACTGATCTCCTTAAATAATGAAGAGATCGACGAAGTTAACCAAAAGAAAAGAAAAGACTAATCAAAAATTATTTTTCATCACAATTCTTGGTATTAATATGTGCTAATTGTTATGAATATAAATATATTTGGAATCCTACTATATATATATATATACTTACAGTGAGGAAGTTTCGAGAGTTTTGGCCATGAGCTATGTGGTAATTGTTAGAAACAGTTAGTTTCTGCGAGTGTGAAGCATTTTTGGTTGGTTTGTTTGTGGCGTTATCAATCATCGTCCCAAGGCACTTTTGTAGCCGGTGTTACTTGAAGAATTGGGTGCTCATCATGATGATCTGAGGAGGCCAGGACCCAAACAAGTAACCAAGTGAACTCTTTCCCCCACCTGATCAACCTTAATTTCACCTCCATCTATTCATTCTTTGTTTGGACCTAATCAATTTATCTATTTTGATCCATTAATTCCTCAATCTCTTTTAGTTACTTTATATGAGAATATTAATTGCATGCCATATTACCTAGCTAGCTATATATATATATAGCTAGCTAGGTAGGTAATATATGAGAGAAAACGAGAGAAAATTTATTCGTTCTTTTGTTTGAGAGTTTTTTATGGAGAGAATACAAGAAAAAGGGAGAGAGAAAATTAATTAAAACTCTCTCCAAATGAGAGAGACTCCGAAAAGAGAATGTTTTTTTAATGAAAACTTAATAGATTGACAATTTTGTCCTTAAAATACATAAGAAATCTTTAAAAGATTATTTTCTATTCTTTTTTTTCTACTCACAAACAGTGAGGAGAGATTGTAAAAAGATTATTTTCCTTTCTTCTAAAGGATAGAAAAGATCATCTTTTAAAGATTTTTTTCTCTTTTTTTCCGAACAAAAGAGATAAAATTATTTTCCGTTCTCTTTCTTCCAGATTGATACTTTCTCTTTTTTCTTCTCTCCTAAACTCCCAAACACAACGTAAATGTACAACCACTAAAATAGAGGTGGACCAGCATAGAATTCAACAATTACATTTATGTAGGTTTGTAGGTTGAATTCATGACCTCCTTGTTGTAAGGACGGGAAAGATGAGCGACAAAACTGTTTGCGAGTATTGAGTGATTTGGTAAGCATTAGGTTTTAAGGAAATGAAGATTTATAGTAAACATTGTGCATAAATTGACCTGCCAGCATTAATCGAAAGAAGTTGTGGGGTATATATTCAGTTTTTTTTTTCTTTGATTAGAAACATCATGATGTTAAAAGTAGCTGAGTAAGCGGGTGGTTAAAAGTAGCTGAGAAAGAAGTTACATGCATTGTTGCGAGTCCAAACTCACCATCCACTCCGAAAAAACAAATTGGTTCCAATTGGTCGAGTTTTCTTAGATTGTCTCAGCCCAAAGCCTAATAAATGTATTATCCTGGCCCAATATCGGATAAACTTGCTTATTGAGTTGTTAACATGTAGGCAGAGCTCAGATTTAAACCAAACCAAAGTTTTACATTCTTTTTCCTTTTTCAATTAAATAGTATGGATCTCTTTGAGAAGCCCATTTTCATGACCAACCCCTCTTATTTTGGGATATTCATATAAATAAAAATTATCTTTCTTGTTTTCGTTTCATAATTTTTTTCTTGAACTAACAATCATAACTCTAGGTGATGCATGGACTAGACGAATTAATTAAACTATCAACTTAAATAGAAACAAATTTGAAGTCTCGTGACCTTTTATAATAAAATAATATATTTGCATTTTATAATGTTAGTCAGTTTCTAATTTTTGTTCCTTTTTTAAATTATAAGTTAGTAAATTTAAAAACAAATTTATAATTTATGTCAAGATGTTAAATCTTAAGTTTATAAAGTTCAATTTTTTCATGTGAAATTAATATTTTAAATTTAAAAAATACTTTTCTTACTTACAAAAAATCTTATCACATACTTTACCTGGTGTATTAAATAAATTGTACATTTATTATATATCGTGAAAGTACGATCCACTTAATACAGCGGATAAAAATAAATGATAAGATTTATAAGTAAAAAGAGTATAATATTACTCTTTAAATTTTAAAAATGAATTAAATTTTGAACGAAATGAAAATTAAATTTATTTATTGTATTGCTTCATTGCGTGTGAGAGAGAGAATAAAGAATGTGTTGTTGGTTTAAACATGAAAGTTAATACCTAACTACACTCATTTTTGTATTGGCATAATAATATCATTTAAATAATATCTATGACGGTTAAAGATCACGCAAATTACACGTGGACGCACGATTTGATAACGTGTCCGCCTCTAGAAAGCAGAATTATTGCCACGACAATGAATGGGTCGGCATGAGGCCAAGCCGAGTGGCAAAGATGTGACTGCAGGCATTAGGCCAACCAATCCCAGCTGGAGACAAATTTAACATCCCAAAAAGGTAGTGACTAGTTAGTGATTATCAGAAATTTAAAAAAGAATATTACTATTGGTTAGTGAGTGCTGCCTAATTCACACAACGTATGCGATACGTGTCTCTCTTCTTCTTTTATAATTTTGAACTAACACGTGTCCCGTTGATACGCGTCGAATTTTAAAGAACGACTAAATGCTTAAGGTTGGGTTGGTTGTCTTTTAAATTGTACCTGAAATCATTTATAATAAGATATTTACGATTTTATTTATTTGAATTTAATTATAAAAATTAAATATGTCAATTCAAATCGATTTGCTCTTAATTTTAAACAGAAATGCAATTTAAATTTATGTATTATGTTGAAGACAAAAATTTAATACATAAGAATTTAAATATTTTTTTTAATCTAATATTTTAAATATTTCATTTACGGCTTTCAAATACTTCATAAATTAGAATTGATTTACTTTCAATGTAAAAATTTATTATTAACTAATCAAAAGTGTTGCTAGGTCAATTAAATATTTTAAAATATATTTTAAACATAAAATAAATAAAAATAATAAAAGCCTATCTAAAATTTATATGATTATTATATATTAATATTATTTTTTTTATTTTTATATAAATATATTTGTTTAAAAGAAAATGTATAAATCTCTTTCTTTTATTAAAATAATAAAAATAATTTCTCTTATTATAAATGAGACTCAAACTTAAAATTTCTTATAAATTTAAGGTATTCTTTGGTTGCATAAATTATTTTATTTATAATTATTTTATTATAAATTAAAAAAATAATTAAATATTTTCATTTTACCAAAAAAATTGTGTTATAATTTTTTTAGCTTAAACTTATAAAATAATCATAAGTTATGTAATTTTAACTATTACCTCTTTTATTTAATGTTTTAGATAATAGCTCAAATTTATAATTTTATATATTATTTTATTTTTATAACTAAATATTTAAATTAAATAATTTATAAGTTAAAAAAATTTAAATCTATCTAATTTATAAATTAGATAATAACCAACGGACTAGATACACTCACTTGGATAAATAAGTTATTGACATCACCCTTTTCATATTCGGATGAAATTACGCGAATACGCATGTAGGGTCCACAGCAAAACCTAAAGGCTGCATTTGATGCGTAGGACAAGGGGTGGGATAGGATAACTTTATCCTATCCCGTGTTTGGTGTTCGTTAGTATTGGATATCCGGGTGGATTATTTATCCCATTAAAGCTTTTATCCCATCAAGAGAGGGATTAACGAATCCTACCTAAAATGTGGGATTGTTTTATCCTATTAAAATGGAATTAAATAATTCAATCCGACTCTCTAATTCGGTGTGTCAAACACACCCAAAAGGTATAGGTAGGCAGTTTCGTTGTGAATCGCGCTGTCTTAAAATAAAAAATCCTGTGACTGGCCATCCTCCTCAGTCCTCACCATCTCAATGTGACTATGACAAGTCTCTCCCACCTTCACCCTTACCTTTTTTACCAAATTATGGAACTGCCCCCACCAACATAATATGAGCACCCAACCCAACCCAACCCAACCCATTTTTATTTGCTTGGTGCTAAATATGATACGTATAAATGGTCTTTTTTCTTTTTATTTTTTGCCATTTTATTTTACAAAAAAACAAAAGCATTACACTATCAAAAGTTGCATGTCATCTCGAGTTCTCGACTAGCTAACAATTGTTCATATTGAAAATGGACTTTTAACTAAATCTCTTATTTTAATAATATACCATATTATTAGGATAATTAATTTTAGAATTGACTTAGATGCTTTCAAGACTGAAATATCGGTATGATACGGTACATTACCAAAAAAATCCATCCTAAAAAAAAGGGAAGACAATAGCAACTTTCTGGACAAATATTCAAATATGCATCAACAATAATAGCCAAAAACAAAATAAAAGACTGCTGGGCAAATATTCAAATACACATCAACAATAACAGCCACAAACAAAATAGAAAGTTGTTGGGCAAATATTCAAAATACACATCAACAATAGCAAAAAAAAACAAAAAAAACTAAAATGTGAATGAAATGAAAAATAACATATGTATAAGCCATAAGGTATTACTAATTTACTACTGCCGTATTGGACAATTGACATTTGGTATAATAGATCTGCACATTCTCTAATTTAATTAAACTGTGGGCTAGATTGGGGGTATTGGACCACTCAATTCCAATTTAATTAATATGTGGGCTACCTATGTGGGTATTGGACTATTGATAATTAATTATTTAATTTGGTAATTTAATGTATTTGGTATAATTGGCACAATTGATACAGTTTGGTACAGTATACCGTGGTAATACCAAAATTTCGATACGGTATAGTATATCATCGGTAATGAGTTTGAGTATTGGTGTCGTACCAAATAAATTCAGTATGGTACAATACCAATTGGTATTGTACCATTACCAAATTTTGGTATATTTTGGTAGTTGTTCGGTTTGGTACTAATTAGTTCCGTATTATTGATATATTTTTCCACCCCTAGTATTTAATCTCGTTAACGTTGGAAGAATAATTTCACTTGACTCAAGTTTTTGTAAAGGGTTATTTGGCTTTTGCCCCCCCATTATTTAGGCCATTACTAGCTTTAGTACATAAAATTGTGCATAATGCACATTTGCTACCCATTTTGGACTGTTTCCATCCTTTGACTCAAAGTGCCGTTTGTTAACCCAAAATTTAATGTAAACTACCTAAATTGCCATCCCATTACAAGCGAATAAGCAATGATGGAACTGAATTATTTTGTATTTTTTTTAGTATACCCAAATTATTTTGTATAGTTAATAAGTTATCAACAAACTAGCTTAAAATCCGTTGAAATATAACACCATCACCCAATCTCCCTCCCCCTTTAATGGCATACTCATTCTCATACCCCCAATCATTATAGACACTGGCCTCCCTGTATTAGTCATCGCCATTGCTCCTTCTACCACCGAAAAACCAATCCTCCACCTCGATCCCCACCCTTTTTATGGCAGCCACTTCTCATCATTTCCCTCCACAACTTCACCTCATTTATTCACTCTAAATCCTAACCAAGCCCTATCCAATCCTGTCAATCTGACAGCTCCGATTACTCCACCGTCGATTTCACCGTCCAGCCGATGTAGTCTAACATCGAGGTCATCTTTCACTCTTTTGAACCTGTCGAGTTATCTCAAAAGTTTAACCTAGATCTGACCGGACTTAGAGTTTTATTCTATGCCGATTCGACCGTTGACCTAATTTGATATTTAAGGATTGGAGTTTGAAGTATAGTGAGATGAATCAGTTGGTGAGTTTTTTTAAGCTTGTTTAAGAACACCTTGAATCAGTTGGATTTAATAGTGATGGTAAGAAGATTTCGGATGAGGATTTGGAAAAGCCTTTTACCGAGTTTTTAAACAAAATGAGATTGCCGGTGAAGCTAAAATCGTACACATCCAATTGCCTTTCGTTCTCTCTCTGTTAGTGAATTATCATTTGCTTATATTTATTTTTTAATTTATTGAGCTTGCAGAATTATGTGTTTTGTAAGTTAGGTATTCTTGTACAAAATCTCTTATGTTAAAATCGTATGCATCAAATTGCCTGTTGTTCTCTCTGTGTTAGTGAATTGTCATTGTTTTCGTTTCTCTTTGATTTATTGAACTTGTGAAATTGTGTTTTTTTAAAAGGTTATATGCTTATGTACGAGCTCTTATGTTTGTTAGGGGAAGGAATTCGAAACTTGGACTTTGAATTGTGTGGAAGGCTAATTTCTTTTATGTCATTAGAGGAAGTTAGATCTTTATATATTTATTTTTGTTTAGTATGCTCTAAATTGCTTGAGAGCATCGTGTTCTGCATTGAGTGGCAGAGGAGAAAGAACGTATAACAAAGTCTATATATTTATATATCGTATGATGTTATTGTTTCTTTTTTGTTAATTTTGCGATTAGCCATGAATTATACCTCCATTAGGTTGTGGGAAAGAAATAAACAAAATGCTAAGAATAAAATACTTCATTACACTTTCCTTTTCCTTTATTCCTTATAGGCAATTTTTGTATTTAAGCATGTGAATACTGTAATTTAGTTCACCCAAAAATAGTGAACTGAATGCCATTTATAAACAAGATAACTTCTTTTTGAGGATTTCTTTGATGTCTGTAATTTTTCTTACACCTTTACATATTACTAGATTGAAGTCTCTACTTGAGCTTGTGACCCTTCTTGCCATATACCCATACATAAATTTGTGTGTTTATTATACATGTATATATATCCTTTTGGAAGGGTTATTAGTACCTCTAAACCTACAACACACAAAACGTATAATAGGATGGCAGTTTAGGTAGTTTACATTAAATTTTGGATCAACAAACGGAACTTTAGTTCAAAGGATGAAAACCGTCCAAAATGGGTACCAAATGTGCATTATGCACAATTTTGGGTACCAAAGCCAATAATGGCCTAAATAATGGGGCCAAAAGCTCTAATTTGTTGCACGTCCTCCTTCTTGTTAAGTGGCTAAGTCATTTTTTTTTTGACTTCACAAATAAAATAATAATGTGTTTGTTTATATAAAAATACCGTGAACATCTCATAATCTATTCGTTTCAGTTGAAATATATGACTATTAACTCGTACATAATTCTGTGTTTATTACAAAACAATGGACTACATATATAAAGAGATAATTACAGAAAATTCAAAAAATTTGTTTGAATTAAAGGCTATGGCGAAACCAGAAATTTTGTTCAGGTGAGGCCAAACTAATAACACAACAACAATTTTTTGCATTTACTATAATAAAGCCAAAATCGAAATATTATATTAAAATACTTAACATCTTATATATCAAAAATCAAAATGACATATATTTAGTTACAACATTCGTCTTCGAGGCTAAGCAAATTAACCTCAATAATTAAATTTAATATCAATGTTTAACAATTTAATAAATAAATCAACATTAATAAATAATAACCAACAAACAAATATATTAACAATCTAAGATGCAAATCAACATTAAAACACATAAATCTTAATATTCTAAATTTAAAAATAAAATAAAATAGTATAAGATTATAAAAAGGGCTGCCTGCTTTCCTTTTAGCATATACCTGACCTAAACTAAATTACAATATCCGACCCCCGAAATTACTCATTTCGTCGCACAAAACCCACTGACTACACCCATAATTCATACACCTAATCTATACTAAATTACAATACCCAGCCCGCGAGCTTATACATTTCATTGCACAAAATCCCCTAACCCACTAAACTTTTTAATTACACAAACGGCCCCTAATTTTTACACTGTCGCACAAAAATCCATGTACTCTGTAAATATTTCTGATAAGCCTAAGTGGGGCCATCCCCCCTCGCCTCTACGTCGCTTCGCCTTTGATTAAATGAGTCAATTTATAAGGTTGTAAGATCACACATGTAGCGTAAATAACCAGATTAATTACTGAATTTTACCTCGATTTTTAATTTGCCCACTCATCTTTTTTTCCTCTTAATTTACCACATGATTTTTAGACCGCATTCCATTGTAACCAGTATGTCAATTTTAAACCGTTAAACTCTAAAAAAATAAGTATGTGCAAGGCACATAACCTTAAATGAAGGGTAAACCAGTCTATTAAGCTAAACCCGCTAAACCCCAACTCTCGTTAGCATTACATACTTTTTCGATGTTAAAATCAATTAAACCTCAATTCGATCTAGAGAATAGATCTTCTTTCATTATACAAATAACATATCTGAATATAAGAGATCAGCAATACAAATGATTTCAACTTTTAGCATGTTTAAATCCAACTTGAAGAAAGTATCTTGATGAAATTGGAAAAAATCGATGAGCTTCAAAATCAACAAAATCATGGTAAACAAAGGGCACCAAATAAAGGAGTCAAGTAAGACTGAAAATCCTATCCCCTAAAACAATAACCCTAAAATAAAAATGGGTATAACAAAATCATGTGTAGTAAAAATCTCTCAAATTTATCTCTGATTTTTTTTATGCACAGTTAAATCAAACACCAAATTAAAATTAAATATGGTGTTTGATTTAATTTTAATTTAGTGTTTGATTTTCACCTTCACTTCTTGCCACTTTTTTCCACTATAAAGCTCTCTTATAAATCCTTCCTCAAAATATGACCCAAAATCAAGGGTTGGATGCGAATAATAAGAACATAAAGCGTGCTTGCCAGGGAGCAATCAAAGATGATGGGATTCATTTTTTATTGACGATTTTTGAAGCTTCGAGGATATTTGGGGGATGGATTAACTATTTATTTCCATGCAAGTTTCTTATTTTTCAATAATTGAGAGGTAGAAGGAAAAAAAAGAGGCAGCGGAGGAGTAGAGTTCTTATGGGGTGGTGTTAGCATGGGGTGGGTGGTGGATTTACCAAAGGGTAAATGTGGGAAAGAAAATGAGAGTTATTGATCAATTGGTGATGGGTGATGACGATGTTAATGACAAAAAATATAAGAGATTGGAAAAAAGATGGGGTTTAGCTTAATTGATTGTTTTACCCTTTATTTGAGGCCATGTGCCTCGCACATGCTTATTTTTGTAGAGTTAACGATTTAAAATGGACATAATGATTATATTGGAATGCGATCTAAAGTTCAAGTAGTAAATTGAGAAAAAAATATGAATGGATAAATTGAAACTTGAGGTAAAGTTCAGTGCCTAATTTTGTTATTTACTCGCACATATATTTGTTTGGTTCCTTTTTAAAAAATCTTAAATTATTAAATTTATATTAAAAGTCTCTTATATAAAAAATTATTATTTTAAATTGACTATAACGTAACATTGTTGTGTTGTAGAAGCTCCATTTCATAAGTTGACTATAAATATAATAAGACATTAATATCAATAATTAATTTAAAGTGTTCAATGCTAGGTGAATTGGCATAACTTGATATTCCTAAATTATATTTAATGTGGTTGCACAATTTTGTAATTGTATTAGAAATTTAATTTTATAAAATTTGCATTTCTTAGAATTATGATACTATAAAATTATAATACTATTGTCTTGGAATTTATGTAGTTTTTATTTGAAATTTTATCAAAATTTCAAATTTATTTGTTTGGCTAATTTTAAAATTTTAATGAAACAATAGGTTTAAAGAACTTCTGCCACAATTTTCATTGTCAGAGTTAAAGTGGTAGCCGGAACTCCGATAGTAAGTGGTGGCAGTAGGTAGTAGTGACAAAGGTTATTAAATATATATATTATAGATATAATAATATATAGGGGAAAGATCTCAAGTGAACCAATATTTTGATCATTAAAACAGAATCAATATATGTATGACTATATCTACCTATATATATATATATGGTTTATATATATAAATATATTCGATGTATATATTATTGTGCCCGCTGGTACATGGGTAGGGCCTGGGACACCAACCGGGCCCGCGGGTTCCGTACATAGTAATGATATTGTCCCCAACTTAAATACTTTTGGATCACATGTGTATACTTTTAACTTAAAAGGCCTCGTTATTATGTGGAGACCCCGCCCCCTCCTCAACCTATATATACCCATGTTGTTTTCTACAATTTTTTCATGTGGGATCAATGGATTACATAGTCCACTTTGAATCCACATTTGAACTGTCCATGTAGATCATAACTCAACAATGTCTGCAAGATTGTCCCCCTTTGGTCAATGCACATCTCGAGATACACCATATTTCACCTTAGTCGAGGACTTGCTTAATTTCCTTGACAGCACTCCAGGTGTACATAGGCTATAGCTACTCCACCTTAGCTTTTCTAAGTCTAATTCCACCATAAGCTCCACCAAGTCCAACTACTGGATGCTTTTTATAGCGACTTATCACCTTAGACTCTACCGAGTTCTTCCTGACTCCATCGAGTCCAGCTACTAGTACTGCTTCACAAGTACGTGAATCCACCATATAGCTTTGATACTAATTGTTGTGCCCGGGGCACCAACTGGACCCGTCGGTCCGCGTATATAGTAACGATATTATCTCAAACTTAAACACCTTTGGACCACAAGTATATGATTTAATCTTAGAAGGCCTCGTTACTAAGTGGTGATACTCTCTTTATTTATATATCCATATTGAGTTCTACAATTGATCAATGGTTTAAACCAACCATTTTCAACATATATTATATATATAATAGTGTATATACTCATTATAATTAATGGTGGCCTGGTAGGCATAATTTTGTTGCAAGGTGAAGCACGGGGGAGGGAGGGATGGAGTGGGAAGGGGTTGGGGTGGCTTAGTGCATGCGAGGGTTAGGGTGTATAGTGGTGATTAAAGGTGTGCACGGTCCGATTGATCAAACCGAATAGCAGAGGACCGGACAGGATATTTCGGTCTTAATAATTTGAAGACTGGACCGGACCAAAATGAATGTTAAGACCAGATCGGTCCAGTTCCAGTCGGTCCATTCAGTCTGGGCTTTTTTTTTTGCCAAATAGTTAGATCAAAGCACTTTTAGGTCAAAGAATTGGATAAAAGTAGCTTCCAGTTTGATTCTCTCAATGTAAAAATATTGGTGAGCAAAAGAAAATTAGTAATTTGATTTTTCGTAGTTTACATTCAAGAAAAAAATGTACAACAAAAAAAGACAAAAATCAGTTACAATTAGTAATTTGAATCCTAAGTTTACTATTATATTTAAAGTAAATTCATTGAGGGATATTGGACTTCATTTAACTTGGAAATATTTTGGACTTCAATGCTTTGCTCCAACCACACACACATCTCTATATATACATCCCACAAACTTATTTTTTGGCCCATTTCATACCATAAAGGAAACAAATCTCAAGAATTGAAGGAATCATCAACAAGGCCCTGATAAAAGAAAATTTCCACGAGTTCCTAAAAAAACCCATGTTCAATTAATTACCTTCGAGTGAGTCCAAAACTTTCGTGATTAACAAACGAGGTTTGTTTGTTATCAATGTCCCTTAAATGCACAGGCAGAATTCTGAAAATCATTTGGGATGGGAAACTACAACTAGTCTTATAATACCCCATATGAAGTCCAAAAATGAGACATTCAATAATATTGAACTCATCAAAACTGCTGATTTAAGATATAATAAACACTTCCCATTTAAATGTTCTCCAATACAGATTGTTTGTTTATATACAAGTAAGTAAATCTATCAATGCCTAACAAGTAGTACACCTTTACACTCCCACATAGATTTACATAAAGGCATTTGTTGTAAAACACACAAATTTATGCCTACAAATAAACACATAGCTTTAACTAAGAAGAATAAAATGCATAAATTATGACAAGAAAAATAGAGGAACATATCGAAAAAATTAAAACAGGGGTGTTCATTTCAAACCCTAGATAACAGTTCAAATCAAAAAAATTAAAAGAAAAGAGAGAAAATAGAGGGAAAATACCAGTGAGGGAGATGGAGAGAAAAGTTTGGGACACAACTTCTAGCACAAAGGAGAGAGAAAGAGAGGTACCAATGGTGCGGATAAGAGCGACGGAGGAGAGATAGTAGTGGAGGAGAGACATCAGCGGAGGTGTGAGAGTGGCAGAGGAGAGAGAGATCGGCGGAGGAATGGGGCAGAGAGAGATATCGTCTGGGAGTGAGGAGAACGGCGGAGGGGAGAGAGAAAGAGCAAGGAACGTTGGAGAAAGAGAGGGGCAGAGAAGTGGGGGCTGCTGGTGTAAGGAGGAGGGTTTGATAAAAAAAAGGCTATATATATTTTAAAAAAATAAAAATTATATATATAAATATAACCGGCCCGGTCCGATTTTTTTGCAATTTTATTATGGAGCACCGAAGACCGAACCAATTTAAATCGGTCCACAAAAATTTAAACCGGACTGAATTCAAATGGTCCGGTCTAAATCGATCCATTTTTCGGTTCGGTTCATTCAGTTTAACGGTCCAGTTTGATTTTTGAACACCTCTAGTAGTGAATGATGATAATTTTATTTTTTTAAAATCTATCGAAAATTGAAATTAAAAAATTAGACTGTCTATATAAAATTCAATTATATATAATTAATACTACAATATTTTAATGAATCTAAATAATAAAATTTCAAAATCAAGCTCTAATTTCAAAATCATAATATAAAATTGAGATATCTAAATACACCCTTAGATAATTATGAGTTTTTTACCAAAATAAACCACCTTTTGAACTTATTTGCCAAACTAAACTACTTTTCAACATATTTACCAAAATAGCACACTTTTTAAAATAGTGATTCGAAATCACTATTTTTTCAGATTCGACTTAAAATAGTGATTTCGAACCACTATTTTTCTATTAAAATAATGATTTGAAATCACTATTTTAAAAAGTGTGCTATTTTGATAAATATGTTAAAAAGTGATTTAATTTGATAAATAAATTCAAAAAGTAATTTATTTTGATAAAAAAAGTCGATAATTATGCTAGGCAGAAGAACAGTTCAGAATGGCGTTCTTGTCATTTCATATTACCGAAGAATGACATAAATAAAATTTTTGTATAATATAGTATAGTATAGTATAGTATAATATTTTTATTTTTTTACTGTGATTGGACGCACATGACATGTACTATATAGTCCGAAAGAGTCCGCAAGCAGCACATGTGGTCTACGTGCCTCCGGGTCTTCACTTAAAATTTACAAGCTCCGACGTCTATATCTCTCCTCCACAACCTTCTAAATCCTCGTCGTTACTTGCGCTAAATCCCATCCCTATCCCCTCCTCTCCTCCTTTGGAAACACACTCCGTTCTCCAACTTACAGTCGTAGCTAACACACCTTCCATGGCGGCCGAAATTTCGGTTGCCGCGAGCTCACGTTGTTTCCGTTTTGGCCGTAATTCATTTCTCTGCCCCAAACCAACTATCTCCATTCTCACGCCCTCTTCCTCTCTCTTCTATCCTTCAATTACTCGATTCGATGCGATTCTTAGGTATCGAAGGAAATCTAGCTTGACGGTCTGTTTCGTGGTTCGGGGAGGGAAATTGAACCGGATTGAGAATCGCGGAGAAGAGAGCTCCGATGAGATGGAGAAACAGATCTCGTCGGCACGTGTGGAGGAGAAGATTGCGAGGAAGAAATCGGAACGTTTTACTTATCTTATAGCGGCAGTCATGTCTACCTTTGGGATTACATCCATGGCGGTTATGGCTGTTTACTCGAGGTTCTCGTGGCAAATGGAGGTATATATTTTTCATCTCTCACTGTTTAATTTCGTTTATCTCTCTGAATTTTGCTGAGATTGGGATTTTGTTTTTGATTTACAGGGCGGAGAAATTCCCTTTTCGGAGATGTTTGGTACATTTGCTCTATCTGTTGGCGCTGCTGTGAGTTTACTTTGAATAAAAAGCATATACATAATTATAAGTTGTCTCTGTATATAGATAATAGAGATACACATTTTTGGGATTCAAATACCTTTGTTGTATCCTTAATTAATGTATTTGGGGAATTAATTATACATGGAATAATCGCAGGTGGGGATGGAGTTTTGGGCGAGATGGGCTCACAAAGCGCTCTGGCACGCCTCCTTGTGGCACATGCACGAGGTTTGGCTTCTTCTTCCTTGCTTTCTTTGTAGAAAAAGGAGAAATTCGATTGACTGACGTATCCCAAATATATTTGAATTACACATTTGAGGAGTCTGGGATTGTAGTTTTGGAGAAAAGTTGAAATAAAAAGACCGAACGAAGAGCATTGCTACTCAATTATATTTCTTCTATATTTTCGTTGGATTAATTTAATTTAAATAAAATAAATTTGTGTTATATCTTTTAGGCTGTGTATTAGCCCACTAGAATTTCACTCTATAGGATGTATTCGTTCACACAATTAATTAAAGCAAGGATTTGGATGTTGCAGTCGCACCATAAACCGAGAGAAGGTCCGTTTGAATTAAACGACGTTTTCGCAATTATAAACGCCGTACCCGCGATATCTCTGCTGGCCTACGGTTTCTTCCATAAAGGACTCTTTCCTGGTGCCTGTTTTGGTGCTGTAAGTCTCCCCCCTTTCTTTCTTTCTTTCTTTCTTTGCCTGTTTGATGTTCTTCGTCTTCTGCTTCGTCTTTTTCTCCCCCTTATTTTAACATTTTAGCGATCTGCTTAGAACGACCAACGTGCTTAATTGACTCATAAATTATTTTCACGGTCAACTTCACCTTTCACCAATTTAGAGCATCAAAATAGATTACTTTTAAACTGTGGACATAAAATAATGCCTCTTGATCAACAAGTTCTTGAAAAAAATGCATCTCCAATTAAATTGACCAGTCTATTAAAAACAATTATAAATTTCTTTTAATAGTTTTATATGAAAAATGGATCTTGTTTGGTAGTTCTTGATTTATACAATTTAATGATAATTTTTTATTTTTTTTGTTAAAAAACTAATTTATAAAATAAAAGTTGAAATATTTAAAAGTTTGAAAAAGAAGAGTAGGTAGACAAAAATTATTATGTGGTATTTATCCGAGATCCTCTAAAAGTAAATGGTCGCATTTATAATATCAGCTCTTATTTTTGCTACGTTTTTCTGGGTTCTTTATCTATCTTATATGGCATTGCAACCGATGGTTGCCTTGGAAGTGCTCTTAGTATATTATATCTATTTTATGTGGTATCACAATTGATGGTTACTTGGATATTTAGAGCATCCACAATATGAACTTAGTGACATGATAAATAGAGTATGTTTATCATTATTTTTACTTAGGTGTTAAAATAGTAATATAGTAAAAAGAGATAAAAACAAATATTATAGCATGTTTTAAGGGAGTGTAAAAATATAGAATAAAAGTACAAGTGAGATAAGAGAAAAACTCGTAAAAACCACACATTGTGATATTTGGAAGCCAAAGGCTATATAGTGTGGGATACCACCCCAAACGCAACACAATGGTGTATGGTACGGAATTTGATTGAACTTAACTTTATCATTCCTTGTATTTTATAATAGTGTTTTACCCTATATTTTTTAAATATTACGAGCTTTTGTAATATAAGTTTATCCGATTTATAATATATTTTTTAAGTATTATAAATGTTCTAAAAGAATACTATAAAGTTTTTTCTTAACTCGGTGGCGCTATTTATGTTCTAATTAACAAATTTAAACATGGTTGGTTTATTTATGTTATCTGATTTTTTGGACAATCATTAATAAATAAAATGAAAAGGAACGGTAACGGTAACGGTTTGTAAATGAGACTGCAAGTTTTGTCTTTCGTCCGTGTTTTTGTGTAGGCATTAAATGCAAGTACTAAAAACAAACGTAAGGTAAGTTGTAATGACGATAGAGCCCCTGCTAGGTTACTCAAATGTGAAAATGCTGGTATAGGGGCTTGGAATTACGGTATTTGGGATGGCCTACATGTTTGTTCACGACGGTCTCGTTCACAAAAGATTCCCAGTCGGTCCCGTTGCTAATGTTCCCTATTTAAGAAAAGTTGCTGCTGCTCACCAGGTATATATATATATATATATTTACGTTTCATTAAATTATCCAGTTTTAAATTAATAATTTTATGTTTTTACAAACATATTCTGTTTATGAAAATCCTACAGTACAAAATACATTATACTTTTGACATTTAATTACTTAAAATTAATCTATTTTTTAAAAAAGTACTATCAACGTGGTGAGATTAATATAATAATGTGTAGATACATTGACTTTTGTGTTTTTTAGTCTGAATAAAATAATAGTAGTAGTTATAACAGCACAATCTTGTCTGATTTGGATGTGTGGTTTAATTTTAATTTTAGCTTCATCACTCGGAGAAGTTCGAAGGAGTCCCGTATGGGCTGTTCTTGGGGCCAAAGGTAGGTGGTCCTCTCTTCTCTCTCTGTCTCCCCCCTTTATTTTTCAATTTCTTTTGTTTAACGTTATACCACTAAAATTATTTGTCCATATCGTAGAATTTATTTTATGAAACATGTGAGGGAGTTAGTAATCAAGTGAGGTGTGGGTGTGGGTGCAGGAACTTGAAGAAGTGGGAGGTCTTGAAGAGTTGGAGAAGGAGATAAATCGGAGAATCAAATTATCTAATAGTGGTAGCGGATGATCAGTAGGCTAATTATGCAACACCATTTAATTTATTATCAGTGTTAAAAAAAAAAAAAGGTTAGCGAGGTTCTATGAATGAAATTATTTTTGAATCACTGTTTTGCTCGCTCAATAAACTAGGAGGAAAAAAATCTTCCATTATAAACGAGGCCGTAGATCTTTTTGCAAATTTCTATTTGGGTTGGTTTGTTTAATTTGACGCTGTTAGAATTTCTAGTTTTGGAAGCAACTACATATACGCAACACAACTATGTATTTAGGTCTACTAATGATACAATCACGTCATGAAAATACGTAGTTGTTTTGCGTGTAGTCATGAAAACCGCGTCAAACAAAGTCACGTAGAGGGGTTACATGCAAAGTTTGATTATAAATAAATGCGCGCGTAATTACTATGCATTACAAGAAAAGAATACTGAACAAAGCTTCAATCTGGGTTTTCCCCAATTGCCACTAATCAAAAGCGATAAGTTTGCCAAGTGTAGATCTGTGACATAAAAAATGTTCTAATATTAAAATTTCAACTAAAGGATATAATTCATAACATCTCAAGACAAATTTAAATACGAGCACGATTCAAGCGTATAGGTCTAAATAAGAGGTTACGGTTGACCAACGTACTTTTTTGAACTAGGTTACTCTGTATTCGAAGAAGATGGAGATCGAATCTGAGAGATTTGAACTTCAGTCGCTAGGAATATATTTTACTCTAGACCAATAAACCAAATTTAACACCATGATTAGTGTTATTTGACACGAGTATAAAAAAAGTTTCAAAAAGCAAAAAAGAACAAATTCTCAAGGCATATATCGTTGTATTCTAAAACATTTGCCCATGTGGCGGAAGTCGGTGTTTGAAGCTACAAAATCCTGGTTTTGCTGGTAATTATCGTTAATTAATCTCCCTGACTTAACATGACATAATTTAATTGAAAAATCCAATTATATGTGCCAGGTGTCTTCAGGAAAATTAGTTGCCGGCCTGGACAAATCTTGTTATATATGTAGTACAGTAGGAGAGCCGTGGAGATCACTGCTGGATTCACTTGATTTATTGTGCTTTACTTTTGGTTCAATCGTAAAAATATTTTGGGCTAATTTATGCAAACTAAATTAACCTTCTCGAGTCCGGTTAAAGACTACCATTCACGTTAGAGTTAAGGATTTAAAAGTCATTGTTTATTTTTTTTTTGTTCTTCATGGGTTGTTCGGACTAACATTCGCGCATCTCGACTAATTTTCACTCGCGGTACGTGGCTGCCGCTGGCTAAGTATTATTTTGGGCCAGTGGCAGCCTTATACCACTGGACCAAGTCATTGTTTATGATTTAAATCTTAAAGTTCATTTGGTTTAAGTTTAAAAAATAAAATGGGTATTTTACATTTTTGAAAAAAAAATTCTTGATATCTAGAATCCTTTACTAATGTTTGATTCGGACATGGATTATTGTTTCCTGAAATGTTGAATACTTGAATTACTTTTGTATATTTTGTTCAAAATAGAATGAAACACGTGTAAATCATCAAAATATTTTTTATTTTATAAAATTAAAAGACAATTCCTAATCATTTAACAAGGTAAGATGTAAGTTGTTATTGTTACCTTGAAAACACGTTGTATGTATCTAATAATAAAAATAATAAAATAAATGTTTAAGAACAGAAAAATCATTATTTTTCCTTTAAAAAAAATTCTTAGTAAGTAAAATGAATATTTTAGTCTTAGGCCATCTTCAATTGTCATTTCTGTTCATACAAATTTCTATGATAGCAAAATAGAAAAAGCATGTTCCAATGAAGTTTTCTATAATCATTTTTATGTGGGGTGGAAATTGAGTCACATGGAGAATTTTTAAAAATGGTGATAGAAAATTTCAATGTGACATAGTATGTCCTCATTGGATATAAGAAACCCACTAATTCTCTCTCATTCTTAAATAAATGTCAAGTAAGATAGAAATGTCATAATTGAAGAAACTTTATTTGAGACTTCTCTATCTACACAATTATATTGCCAAATAAACTTAGAAATATATTAAAAGTACCATGACACAGAGGATATAAATAAATTTATAGAAAATACGGGCCATCTCCAATGGTCATTTTTATCCATACAAAATTCTATGATAGAAAAGAAAAATAGAAAAAATATGCTCCAATGGGATTTTCTATAACCATTTTTATGTGAGATGGAAGTTGAGTCACATGGAAAATTTCTATTACCATTTTCACATGTAAAAATAGTGATAGAAATTTTCAATGTGACATGACACATTCTCATTAATTAAATATAAGAAACCCATTAATTCTCTCTCACTCTTAAATAAATGACAGGTAAAAAAGAAATAAAGTACCATTGGAGATCAATTTTTATATGCTTTTCTATCCATATAAAAAACTTGACAACTAGATATATAAGTGTTGTAAAATAATATTGACATGTAAGTTAAAAATGGAAAAATAAAAATTACCATTAAAGATGACCTTAAAATTAAGTAGAAATAAAAAAATACTTAGAATAATTTTATATTCCCATTTATTTAAGAGAAATAATTTTAAAAGAATATTTTATCTCTCAAATAATACATTCTTATCTTAAAATTTGAACTAAATATCAAAAAAAAATTAGAATAAAATATTGCACTCGAACCAAAACAGCCTTCAAAGTAATATGCTATAAAATTAAATATATAATTTATGACTTGCGGAACACTTTATCGTGTTTTGTGAAGCTAGCCTTACTTTTGTAGTTGACGCGGGGGGGGGGGGGGGGGGGGGGGGGGGGGGGGGGGGGGGTGGGGGCTGCGTGCCTTGAGAGACCAAACTTCCATTAATTTCACACTTTCAGCTAAAAAAACAATTTAGTGGCCCATTTACTTCACTTTCCTCATCCACGGACAAGACTACCACTTTATCAATTATAATAATTTGCAATATTTATTTACATATAAGTACCGTTGATTATGTATAAATGTTTTTAGTGTGATTAATTCGTGCGCGCATATATATATATATATATATTTAGTGTAGTGTGTAATAAAAATATTTTAATTAAAATTTTTGCAATAATAAGATAAAAAATAATAAAAAAATTAATATATTTTTATGAGAATATAAAAAATAAGTTGAGGGATGTGATATTTTTTTTTCATTGGAAAAAATTTCTTTGTGGTGGAGAAGAAATTTTTTTCACAAAAAATAAAAGAAGATAGATAATATCTATTCTAAAAATAAATATGATATAAAAAGAATTTCAACATATCCTTTAACTTATTTTTTAATTTTTCACGTAAATTAATTTAGTTTGCTATTATTTCTCATCTTGTTTCAAATGGATATTTAGAAATATTTATTTCAACTTAATCAATGTTTAATACTCATATACACTTTTTTTATTATGCTGAAATTTGAAATATTAATTATATTAATAAATAAAATAAAATTACTAATTTTAGACATAGAATATGCTTGGTGCTCAAAATAATTCATACTTTATGACTCACCCCAAGGACTAATATAAGTGGTCAGTGGACCCCGAAGACGGAACAAGATTAAATTATCCGTAAATGAAAAGGCATTTCACTGTTTAGGGAAAGTTGGACTTCAATTTTATGTTTTAATACATCATTCAAGCATGTTGTTTAGAGTGCTCGACTGGAACATGAATTATTCAGCATACTTTTATTACGGATATTGTTAATTATACATATTAAAATATTTTTTAATATTTTAATATTAATTTTTAGTCTTATTGCACTGAATATATGTGTATTATTTAAGTGCACTGAATATATGTATATTATCTAAGTGCAATAAGATTAAAGTAATGTATTTTTTTATTCCCAACAATAACTCAATCCTATTACACTGAAATAATGTATCGTGATGTTCTTACCCCGCAGGGTCAAAAAAAAGTATTAAACAATAAAATCAATCAGTTCCATTTTTATATCAAGATAATTTGCAAAAGTACAATTTACAATACCTCTACTTTTCATAATTAATAAAACAATACAGTATCTTTGTTCTATAAAAAATAACTAAATCGCGCTGCCCCGTCCGCTAATCCAATCCAACATCGGTCACCTTGCAATCCTACACAATGTAAATTAAATGAGGCAGTACATAACATACAGGAATAAAAGAATCAAATTCAAATATTTTTTATTATAAATAACATATTCATACAATACTAATCAACTCAACAAATTCAACTACCTTGTCTCATACTCCGTATGTTCCTTCTTGGTAACATGTTAAAACTACTCGCCCCACTTTCACTATGTTTAAGCTCCTCTGTCTAAGCTTATACGATGAGCTTATTAAGCATTTTGGCAAGTAAATTTAACTATACAACAATCAGTCCAATGACAAATTAGCCATTACAAATAATCAACACAAATGCCAAAAGTCAAAGAATTATCACAATATCAAAAAGAGTACAATAAATGAGATAACAAAAAAATATTCTAGAAATTTATATGTATGTTAAGTATAGTTCATTACCTTAAAAATAATACCAAAAATTATTGCCATGAACACTACCATAGTTCTCCACATCACTGCCTTACCTTCAATAACACACGCCCACTTATTGTTCTGCATCTATCTTATTCTTTCTCTCAAATACTTTCTTTACTCTTACACACATATATATGACCGAGTTTTTAATGAGTATCGTCTCTCTATCCATCTATAAATATTGATAAAGTGGTAATACTATTAACTTGTTATATACCAAGTTAAAGAAATATATATATATATATATAGGGGAGTCAGTTGAATCCCTTGCTTTTCCACCACTTTTTGTTATTTAATAGTACACGACAAGTGTTTTTCTTTACCTACATTTGGACAATTAATTATCTATAAAAAAAATAAAAAGTAAATCAAGTTTCTGCATACAGTTGTTTTGTCCACGTACCTACCCAATGCTCGATGTAGTGGTAAGGTAAAAATACAGAGGGAACAGCAAAAAGAAAAAATGATGGGAAAAGCAAAGGCGGTGGCGCGTGAAATTAGAATAATAGGTTGGTGGTGCGTGAGCAGGGACGAACCTAAGTGAGTTCAAGGGGCCGATTGTTATGTTGACATGTTGTTATTCGGTTGATTTAAAAAAAAATAGTTTTTTTTTTTTAAAAGAATTGTGTTTGTGACTTATTTTAAAAACTTTATTTAAGTAGAGAAAAAACTTGTTTATTGTTTATTTTTTCTTTTGTATTTTAATTTAAAAAAAAACGATATCTTTAATTTAAAATTCTTTAAAATTAAATGAAAAAAAAAATGTCATGATGAGTTACCTACTTAACTTAACATTTAATACTTTATATTTTTTTAATATGCAATAATTATATTAGTCAATTACTCATTTGATTTCAACCTTTGATTTTTTATCAAATAGTTAATATTACAATAAGTATTTATGGGTAGAGAGAAAATTTAACCATTGAAACCATAACCATATATATAGATATATATATACGGTGCATTTCCTACACAGACCAATCCGTGTGGATGGTCCAAAAAGTGGCACGTGTTTTTTTTTCTCCCTCCCTCTCTATCTTTCTTCTTCTCTCTTTTCGTTCCTCTCCTCTGTTATTTCTTTTATCTTTTCATAAATCTCTTAGGGTGCGTTTGATTGCAAGCATGGAATTTACATGGAAAGAAAATAAGTTCTAGGTAATTGAATTGCCTAGAATTGAGTTGCATGAAAAATGTAATTAAATGTGTTTGATTGCCTTAATTTCTACCCCAAAAATATTGGTTGTATTGTGGCATTTTTAATGTAGAAAAAATTATGGGTATTTTTTTTTACATAATTTTATAGTCATGATAGATCTTGTTTAATTGATCTTAATGAGTAGATTTTAAATATTAAATTTTTATTAAATTTTGAATTTTGTAGTTTAAGTTATAGCATTTTTAGTGTAGAAAATGGGTAAAATGTTGTCTCGAAAACTGTGCAATTGCCTGGAAAATAAAAACTAGCCCCGCCCCCCCAAAGAAAATATTTTCCTTGTTTACAAGGAAAATGTAAGTGTGTGAGCAAAAGTTGGAAAATATTTTCCCTAGAAAAAAAAGTCAATCAAACACCTTAAATTGTCAAATCAAGTGAAAAATTGGTATTTTCCATGGAAAACACTCCCAATCAAACACACCCTTATTTCTCCTCTTTCTTTTCTTTTCTTTACTCTATCTTTCTTCTTCTTCTTCTTCTTCTCTTTTAAAAAAGGCAATTCCAAAAACACCCAAATCACATTAGGACTACATCCAATATTTTAATAAATCTTGATTTTATTACTTAAAACCCAAATCACTTTCAAACCATGGGTTAACATTTCACCCAGTTTTTGTCTCTCTCTTAAAACCCAAGTCACACTCAATCATAACTTAAAAATTTAAAAGAAGAAATATCGTATGTTAAGGCTCCTCTTTTAATTTAGGTCTTCAAATTTGGTGCGATAAGTGGGGCTTGATTAGGGTTTGATTTTGTTGGGTTGAGTATGATTTGGGTTGATTAGGCAATTTGATTTGATTAACTAGATGTGTGTGGATTGGGGGGGGTGAGAAATTCATTTAGTTTGGATTGAGAGATTAGATTTTAGAAATAGAGAGGAACACAGAGAGAAGTAAAGGATAATGAAGAGAAAGAAACACCATTTTCGTTGAGAGAAAATAAGAAAGAAGAGAGATAAGGGAAATAATATATTTATGAAAAGAGAGAAGAAAGAACAGAGGAGAGGAACGAAAAGAGAGAATAAACTTTGGGAGAGAAGAATAAAGATAGAGAGAGAAAAACACGCGCCTTTCTACGTTGAGAGAGAGAAACGCGCACCATTTTTTGGACCAATCCGCACGAATTGGTTCGTGTACGAAATGCACTGTATATATATATCACAAAAATTCATACTATAAAACCAAAACTAAAACCTAATAATATAAGTAAAAATATTGGCACTAACTTTCCTCTGAGCTAAATAAAAACAATTTAGCTAGCAAGCATTCTTATAAATAAAGAGTAGGGTTATTGTCAACCCTCAAACCTCACTGTAATACTCCCATGTTGACTCAGTGCAATAGAGTCGAATATGTGCACGGTTAGTTGGTATAATATGGCCGAATATTTGTACATTACTCAGTGCAATAGAGCCGAGTTAGTGTATTTTTTTTGTAACAATAATTCAGCTCCATTACACCGAGTAAATAATTATATACTCGGCCCTATTGTACCGAGTCAATGTAAGTAGTGTTACAAAGAAGTTTGAGGTGTGACAATAACCCTACCCTAAGTAAACCTCTAAGCATCCTATACGTGCCCATATACATAATATAATTAATATATTTTTTCTCAACAGAAAAATATATGACATATCATACATACACATACTTAATACTATTACATCAAATAAATGAGATAAAATATTATCAAATAAAATAATATATATAATTAATGTCGCCTTTTATTATATTATATTATATTATTATTCCACACAAGTCACCATCCATATCACATTATTCCTTTTGGAGCTATACACTAACCACAAGAAGCTATTGCCTTGCATCAATGATGGAGGGAGGCTTAAACCCCCACTCAACTTTTGATTTTTTTTTTCTTTATATAAATAGCATTAATTATTAAATATATATTTAGCGTTTATTTGCTTTGAATTTTGGTTTGCTCTTGTACTTTTAAATCGGTCAATTCACTCAAATTTCTTATAATTTGTTGGTGCAAAAAACTAGAAATAATCAGTTTCGACCACACAGTCAAATGATTAGAGTGATTATGACTTGTACAAAGCAAGACAATAATAAAAGAAATGAATTAAAATGAATAAGATAATGATGTATAGCCGAGGCTTGTCTCATATAAAAATATGAGCTAATCCTCGTCTTAAGAATAGAGTTAAAAGCTTGGGCTGCTTTATATTATACTGAATGAGTTTGTATTACAAGCTAACAAAATCTCTCTAACTAATCTATCATCACAAGATTATAACAGAGGTATTACTAAGCCACACTAGTTTTAAACTCTCTATTCCATGAGCTCTTGTCGTGGGCCTTTTAGCTCTATCTCTCCGTCTCTCTTGTGATAAAAGCTTGGTTGCTCAAATCTTTCTCAGTTGCTCACTGTTTGCCTTTTGATTACCTAGTTTTTATTAGTTGTTGAGGGGAGTAAATGCTTTCCCTATATATATATGACATATATGAAACATGTGGAGGGAGCTCTGTGGAGCAGGTCCAAGGCCATCTTTCGTCTCCACCAACTCTGACGTTACTTATCCATGAATTCCGGTGCATTAAATGCAATTGTTATGCATTTAATGAAGTTGAGAGAAGTTCTGCAACGTTGGTGGAGTTAGTAGCAATCGCCCATGCCGTTTGTACCTTTTTCTAACATGATGGTTGGTCAGGGAACTCAGAGCTCGCTGGAAGAGCTATGGCTTGTTACGCAAAGTTAAATCTTTAAGTCGAATGCCACATTCTTTGGAGCTTTGACTTTCAGGTGGCACCCAAGCCGAGCTCTCGAGCCCCACCTGTCGTAAAAGAGCACGTTACTGACGTGGGAGGCCAAGTGTCAGATTATAGTTGGCGGAGCAGATTAATTTGCTTTATCATAATTCATTTTAAAATGTTAAATTATTAATTGATATGGCTCAAATTTTCCTTGTGGAATTACTATTCTAGATTCAACACACCAAAACTTAAACTAAATAACACTTAAAATACTTAAAGTAGAAGGTTTAAAATTTTCATTTAAGTAGACTATAAAAAAGCAGTTTTTTGACGTGAATATTGTAAAAACTCAATTATGTAATTCAATGAAAGATGAACAAAAGAATAATAACATAGTTGTGTAGTTAAAAAATATCTATTAGATGATATAAACAATGAGAGTCGTATGAAAAAAAAAAAGTTTCAGAATATGAAAATTTTGCCGTCGTCGATTTTAATTGTACTTTTAACAACGTTATGAAATATGAATATCCAATATCTAAGTATACTTTTGTTATGTTCAATAATTTTCCCCCCTCTATTTTTAATCGCCTCCATTAAAAGAAATTATGGCTACTTTCCTGGCTTGCATTACATGGGACTAAAATTTGGAAACCTAGAAATGGAATCGTGTCGGGTTAGTTTCGTATAGAGTCTGATTGAGTTTGAGTGATACAATTACTAAACACATACACAATTCGTTAACATAACATTTGAAAAAATCATATAGGCAAACAATTCATTATCTTATCAGGTAACACAACACAACATGTTTCACCCATTAAGTTAACAAGTTAGTTCGAGAAAACCCGGTAACTCGATGTGATTAACCGAAAAATAACATAAATATGCTTTAAATGGTTTCTTAACGGATCTTGTTAGGAATAGGTCCAACGGGTTTGACTAGTATACCTAAACACGATTTGTTATCAACCGTCTTACTAACCCAAATCCAGTAAGGGCTCACCTAATAATTGATAATTTCGTGTCAAATTGTGTTATCGTGTCCAACTTTGCCAGGTCAATTTTGTCACTTGCAACTAAAGGGTCTAAAACTCAAAAGTTGAGTTATCTATTCATGGCCAATTAGTTAAAAATGGATTTTGCTTTAAACATAAATATATTAAGAGTAAACTATCCTAATGACCCTTAAATTATTGGCCCAGTGTCATTTTGGTCCTTAAATTAAAAAACGCTCCACAAACTAAAAAACAATCCACTTACGCCTTTAAACTATTGGCGAGTCTCATTTTGGCCATTCCGTTTAAATTTTCTGTTAAATTGGACGGAATAAGGGGTATTTTTGTAATTTCAATTAATTTTTTAAGAAAAATAACTTTAATTAGATTTTATTTTTCAAAAAAAAATATTATATAACAAAAATACAAAAGAAAAAGGAGAGAGAGACCCACAAAGGCATAAACTTGCCGCCTCCACTCCCCACCCCTGCCATCTCGGACCTCTTCGCAAACCATCACAATCTTTTTTCCATTGTTACCTCCGGCTCCCACAGCCTCTCCACCATTGCCACCTTCAGCCACCATCATCATCACCATCTCTCTCCTAATCCATAAATTTTCTCTCATACACATATATATATACATACACGTACACACATCTATGTACTACACGGTTTCTTCACCACCTCCACCCCCTCATACCTCCATCCTTATATTGCAATTTCTAATCTATATATTTAAAGCAAAATGCCCAAAATCCAAAAACCCTAATAAATCAAATAGCTAAATAGCAAACCCCCAAATATTATAGAGGAGGAGGAATTAAGCTTTGGGGAAAGGGGTGTACCATTGGTGGAAGCACCAGTGTTGGGGAGATGGAGGGGCAGTGGCCGAATTTCTCTCTTTCTCTCTTCCTTTTTTTTTGGTTCTAAATCTGATTTGTTTAAGGTGAAAATATATTGCCAATTATAGGGAAGAGGCAGGTGTATTTTTCATTTTCTTCATACTTGAAAATTAGTCAAGTAGATCCTTTCGTAGAAACGTTATGTTGATATTTCCATAGCTATTGCATATTTGTGAAAATTGATTTCAGAATCTCTGTAACATTCCATTTTGCTTATTTCTGTTGTGTAAGTTTTTATTTTTTCAATTTTAAATAAGAGATTAACTTCATCTATGGATATTCTAACTTTATCTATGGATATACACCATTAAAGTTATCTAATGTTCCCTTTCATAAATAATAATAAAAAAATATAATTAAAGTTATTTTAAAAAAAAAAAAAAATTGAAATTACAAAAATGCCCCTTATTATGACCCTTATTCCGTCCAATTTCACAGAAAATTTGGACAGAAGAGCCAAAGTAAGACTTACCAAAAGTTTAAGGGCGTAAGTGAAGCGTTTTTCAGTTTAAGGGGCAAAATGACACTAGACCAATAGTTGAAGGGCCGTTAGGATAATTTACTCATATATTAATCATGCTTTTTCGAGAACTAATTTCTACGTTGTGAACAACAGTTTCCGTAATAAACTACCTTGCGTTGGTTATCAAACAGCTCTATCAACGAAATGAGCTATTCCTCTAAGTAGAACATTTAAATTGTATAACAAGCAGCACCACTGGTCTAGTGGTAGAATAGTACCCTGCCGCGGTATAGACCCGCTTCAATTCCAGGCTAGCGCATGTGCAGGGACAACTCAGTTGGGAAAGCGTCAAACTAAAGATCTAGATTAACAGCCACATCACACTAGGGAGGATTTTGAAGTTTGCACTTTGCAGTGACATTCCATAATTGGGGTACTAACCCAAGTAATTGTCAATTTTTTATACTTTCTTTCTTTCTTTCGGTTTCAAGGGTCAAGGTATGCTGGCCTAGCTTGCACTTGAATGCATCCACAATCCTCATGGCAAAGCAGGCAAGTGGTAAATCCGATGAAAGACAATCACCGCAGACTTAAAACTAGCAAATTGACACAAAAAATGGAGTCATACCAGCGCTTACAAATTCACATACAAATTTACAGAAGACTAAAATTCTTGTGATTAAGGCTTTTAGAACCTTTTGCAATGATAAGTGAAAGATAAAAATAAGAAACAAAAAAAAAATTATACTGCCGCTAACCTCCAAGATTGCAGATGTCTTGAAACCCTAGAAAGCAAATTGCAGGAAAGTGAATTCATTTCTCAGATAGGATCACCAGGGTGTCTTATCATAGCACGACACTGCCAACAGGATACAGCCTAACCACTGGCTCAACTTGATTCAGCAAACATTTCTAGAAAGCTACTGTGTGGTTCATGAAATCACTTAACATGAAGGACCACTTCTTTTTCTTGCACCCTGTTTTAAAGCCGAAATTAGAGAATACCACCTGTTTTACTAGTCATTTCATTTAAGCCCCTAAAAACTGTCAGCCCTCAAACTCTCTTAATCTTGCTTTTGAATCGCCTAAATTACCCTCATCTTCCCCAATTGTCTCCACTTCATAACTAACCCAAAGCTTTAATTTTCTCCTTCTAAAACCCAACAAATCCACCACTCTCTCAATCCTTTCTCTTTCCATATCACTAGGAGGTCAGGTGGTTCACAACCACCATGGCAACCATGAATTGCAGAACTTAAAAAAGGGCAGACCAGCCAGTAACTCCAACTAAGAGTGAAAATACATAGAGGGGTTCATGGTGGTAGACAAACCCTTGACTATTCCCCCAACTTGTTTGAAGATGGTATGGAGATTCATTGAGATGAATCACTCTCTAATATACTTTGTCTGTATACAAAAATCAGAACAATCATAAGTCTATCAAACCCAACGTGTATAGAGTCCCCTTGTTGTATGATCACAGGATGGAATTGAAATGCTATGTTATAGGTGTCACTGATTCAAGTAGAATGATTTAGAGATTGCAGGTGCATATTTTGTTTAGGTTTCACTTATTAGAAATTGTCACTTGTGAACTAGAAGGTTTCACTTATTTTGTTTAGGTTTCACTTCCCGAAAACACGACTATCAATTTTACCCAAGAAAAGAATTCCAAAAGCAATGGAGGAGTTGATGGCAGGTCATTTGGGGGTTCCAGTGCTTAGTATGCCACTTCGAGTGGAGTAGCTCTACCAATCAAGTAACAATACCCACCTCCCCCAACAACCAAAAAAAACGTTGGAGGTATCATCCGAGGTATCTATTCGTTTCTTATAAGAAAAGAATACCCTGTTTTGACTGTATCGCACTATGCATCATTTGATAACCCCCCCAATCCTCTACTTTTTGTTGAAATAGAATTTCAAATGGAGGAATTCAAAAGAGATTTCGAGCGAGCTGGGTCTCAACAACATTACTTCTTATATCCACTTATCTTTCAGGAGTATATTTATGCACTTGCTTATGATCATGGTTTAAATAGAGCGCATTTGTTGGAAAATGTAGGGTATGACAATAAATCTAGCTTACTATTTGTGAAACGTTTAATTGGGGAAGGGGAAGGGGTGGGTTAGATGATGGCAAATTTGTTCTAAAACTTTCTACTTGGAACCACCTACACGTCCAGGGACATGCTTCCTATATAGTATAAAGGAACTCTTTCACATTCAAGGTTTTTTTTTTAATTAAAAAAAAAAGGCATCTCCAATGTTGTTTTACATCAAATGCACTTTACCTTATCCAACAATTCTTTCACATTCACTACCCTACCACGTATAATGTCTCACTGCCCCGATTTGGTTCACATTCACCTTGACATACTCACACTCAACTCCGAAAATAGCTACCTACAAACCAGCATAACAGAAAGTAACAATATAAATGACTAATAGCTAACTCCACAAAACAAACAAAGAGGAGAACAAGATTTCTTTTCTTATTCTTGCACTCTTACAGTAAAACAAACACTCCGCTGGTAGTTGCTAAAACTAGGTTTCTTTTCTTATTCTTGCAAGTTCCAGAGCATGCTAATGTACCAACTCAAACAAGTCAAAAGTATGCCTTTAGTGAATCCAAAGGCGTGTAATAAGACTATCAAACTATGGTCAACGGATTACAATAAAATTAAAATGGTCCAGCCTCAGCCAATTCCAGCACGAAGGCATTTTAGGGTTTGATGTTGGTTATTCTTCTTCACAAAATGACTAAAAATACAACAATTTTGTACTACACGTACTCGTATCAATTGACACTAACTTCAAAGGACCCTATCGACTTTCTGAAATGAGAAAACATAAATTTCCACGGAACTGAGATTTACCCAATATAAGAGGCTATCAAGCTTCAAAAATCATAAGAAAACAACTAGCCAATTGAATGGGAGCAGTAAAAACATGATTCCCACAGAAAACTTGTCTCTAACCTACAATAATGGTGAAAATAATCAAATTTGTTACTAGCACAGAAACATAAGACGTTGATAACAACCCATAAATATAACTTGCAACCGTGATAATGCACCTCCAACTATCAAACATAAACCTTGAATTTATTAGGCAATGAAGAAAGAGGAAGGTTACCTATCGACCCAACCCACAAGTGACTGTACACAGCTTCTTGCTCAAAGCACCAATTCAAGAATGGCCGAATTTCTTCCTACGCGCCGAAAAAAGAGAAAAAGCCCCGCTTTTTAGGCTCCTCCTCCATCACAACAGCCGTCATGCTATCCTGTTCAACTAGCCTCCAAGCTGCCTGCTCAAAAGCCAACCCTGCCAATGTTGGCGGCCTATTCAACACAAGTGGAAACCCTCTATTTGTACTTCGAATGACCTCCGAATCCTCCGGTATAACCCCTAACAATGACAATCCCAACATCTCTTGAACATCAAGAACCGACATCATATCTTCCCCTTTGATCATATCAGTCCGAACCCGGTTCACAATCATCTTTATATCCCTAATTCCATCACATTCTAGCAAACCCGTAACCCTATCGGCATCACGCAAGCTAGTAATGTCCGGTGTAGTGACCAACACAGCTTCATTTGCGGGAGTTATAGCCGTAATGAATCCAGCATCGATACCCGCGGGACAATCAATGAGTATAAAGTCAGGACAACCTTCTTGGCGATCTTTTAGGGCATCAACAAGCCAAACTAGGGCTTTTCCACCAAAACCCATTGGGAGTTTTGACCTAGGTTTTGAGATACATAGCAATTCGAAGTTGGACCAGCGCTTATCTCTAACTAAGGCCTGGTCGAGCCTGCAATCGCCGTTGAGGACTTCAACGACGGTGTAATTGACTCGATTTTCGAGGCCAAGGAGGAGGTCGAGGTTTCGAAGGCCAACGTCAGCATCAATGGCGACTACTGAGAATCCGAGGCGGGCGAGGGAGAGGCCGACGTTTGCGGTGGTGGTGGTCTTGCCAACGCCGCCTTTGCCTGAGGTGATGACGACGACTCTGGGGGTGTCGCCTGCGAGCTGGGGTTTGCGGTTGTATTGGAGGACGGATTGAATGGGTTTGGAATTGGGGAAGAATTTAAGGGGTTTGGGGGGTTTTTTGGGGTGGTTGTTGAATAGTTTGGAAGGGGGGATTAATGAGGAAGAGTAGAGAGAAGAGGGGTTGGGGTCTGTGAGTAATTGTAAAGATGTCATTGCAGCCGCTGCAACTGCTACTGCAACTAGTAATGTGAACTTTTCAGAGAGAGTTTGAAGTTGTTGCTTTAGTGTACTCTCATAGACCTCTCACTCGAGTAGAAGAAGTGAGAAAAAATGAGACTTGAATGAAGGACACAGTTGAGTTGAGAAAGATGGGAGGAGGAGAAAACTACGGAACAACGCAGTGTTGCCAAGACCAGAGTTTTGTTGATATTGACGCAACGGCCAGCACTTACAAATATCTAAGGATATATTATTGACGGATACGAGTTGTTTAGCGGTTGTTTTTAAGTTGAGTTTTTAAGATACGGTGTGCGGTAAAATTTAGAAGTAAGTTGAAAAGTGGGTTTATTTTTTTTTTAGTTTTTTTCAATCAACTAAAATTTTATAAAAGAAATTTAAAAAATAGTCAAAATGAATTTTATTTTATAGATTTCAACGAGTATATTTTAAATATATATTTTTTATTTAATTTTGATTTTTAAATTTAAAGTTATGATATTTTAAAAAAAATTTAGAGAGAAAAAGTAAAGTTAAGGTTTTTTTGGGAAGTGTAAAAGTAGAGTTGTTTTTTAGTTGAGTTTTTAAAATTTAAATGAAAAAAAAGAGATAGCTACCAAACATGGGCTAATTATACACATTATTTTTAGAAAAAATGATAACATATACTCTTAAAATACGTGTTGAAGTTATTATAAATAAAAATAAAAATAAAAATTTTGTATAATAATTTGTGATATATTTAATACATATTAAGAGTTAATTATTTTTAAAAATTAATATTTAACATGTGTCATTAGGGTACACGTTAATATGACCATATTTTTAGAGATAACATTTTATCTTATTTATTCATTCTAATAACATCGAATGAAATTAATATAGGATTGTTTCATTTATACTCTTATATTTGTTACAAACATTTTTTTTTTAAAAATTTAGTTAAAAATATATTTTAACATTCTTTTATTTATTATAAATATTTTTATGTTAGACGAGTATTTAATAACAAACTTTTTCTATTTAAACTGAATTTATGTGAATGTATTAATCTCTCATTAAATGTGTTTTATTTGAAAAACATTACAGCATTTCATTGTCTGATGCTAGTTGAATTTTTACTAGCAAATGTATGAATTTTAATCTTAAATTAAACAAGCCTTAAGAATTGTAATCATGTCTAGTTCTTAAGAGACTAATATTTAAGAAGTGTGCCTGAATTTATGATGATGTAGAGTGTGAAAGTACGAGAATTGATCACAATAAGAATGCAGATCGAACGGGTATGTGATATTCCTTAACCAAATCACCTTAGTTACTTAATGGAAATTTTGATTCCACTTCCAGATTGGGAGTAGGGAGCCGTAAGTTAATTTAGTTTATTGGAAATCATAACCCTAATATATTTTTTATATATAATCTAATTATGGTTCTTATAAAACCCTAATAAGCCTATACAAGGTATCTCTACACATTTGGCCCCACATTTATTTAAGTAATTTATGGGCTTAACAAAAAATTAATTAGATCACTAAATATTAGTTCATTGATTTAAATACCAAATATAATTGAATGATTATAATATATTGCCCACTATAAATTAAAAAATACATTTTTTTAACAATCTCGTATATAAGCTACATATTTTTCGTGAAATAATTATATCATAAAATTCTTTAAACGCATCCGTATATTATTTATCCTTATACTTTTTCTTTAAACAATCTGGTCTATCTCATGTATCACCAATGAAATTACTGCAGTTTTCATCACACTAGGGTCGTGACTAAATCACGATTATCACCATACTAATACACTTAATAACATAGATCAAATGTGGATGAGTAGCATGAAAATTACATGCAATGTGATCTTAAACATGCCTATATCTAACTGGCCTAGCTTTATTTTTTAATGAGATCAATTTTTAACCCTTATAAATTTTATATTAAACCACAATAGAAAATAAAACATTTAAAGTCAAAACAAAACATACCATTTTTTTTATTCTGCAGAAAATATGTGTATAAATAAAATAGCATTTATGATACAAAATCCCACTGAACTAATACATTATCAGATAACACTAAACCCATATGAGCAATGTGCTTATAAAATACCTTATGTATTAAACCTTTAGTGAACGGATAGGTAATCATGGAGTTTGTCCCTATTTGCTTAGAAATTCTGAATTCTTTTTTAACAATAAGAAACTTGATATCTATGTATTTTAGACTTCCGAACAAAAATTGTTGTTATTGAATATAATACAGTCAATTTATTGTCACAAAATATCTTTAGTGGTCTTTCGACACTATCAATAATCTGCAACCTAGTGACAAAGTTTCGCAACTATAGCCCATTCTAGAATCAGAATCATAATATTGGATGATCTTTAACTGATCTGATTTTCGATACGTAAGCATGTAATCTTTTGTTCTCTTTAAATATCGTATAACCCTTTAATTGGTTGCTTTCTGATACCCATCATAGGGTTACTCAAATATCTACCCACCATCATTACTATGAACGCTAAATTTAGATGTGTATATACCTAATGATACGTAAGACTCCCTACAACTGTTGCATAAAGAATCTTTTGAATATCTTTCTTTTCAACCTTATTCTTGGGGTACTTGTTGAGATAAAACTTATTTCATTATCCTTTTACAATGGGAGTATTCCTTGATGACAATATTTCATGTTAAAACTGGCAAAAACTTTATAGATTAGCTCTTTTCTGACAACCTAATTGATACACGGAGAACAGTCTCGATGTATATATATTTTAAATACAAAAGAGGTATCATCGACATAAAATACCAAGAAGATAATTTTATTACAACTGAACTTACGACATACACAATTATCAACCATATTTACTTGAAAAACGTATAAGATAATAACTTGATGAAATTCGTGATACCATTAACGGGAAGCTTCCTTAAGGTCTAATAGGGTAAATTAGTGAATTATTTAGCTCCACCAACCATGAGCAAACACGTGGCTTCCCATGTCAACAGCATAATTTGCTATAATGAAGGTAGCTCGATAGCTCTACTCGAGTGCCACCTAAAAGCCAAAGCTCTAGAGAGTATAGATATCCTACTTAAGCGTTATTTTCATACCACTCTCTCACTTTGACTACAAAGCTCGAATACTAAAGCTCGTCCAATGAACTCCGGAGCCCTTTGGCCAACCACTATATCAAAGAAAGTACAGATAACATGGGCGACTGTTGCCAACTCCATTATCGTTGCAGAGGCTCCTTCAATTTCATTAAATGCACACCAAAAGCATTTAATGAACCGGAATCCACGGGGAAGCAATATCATAATTGGTTATGACCAGAGGATAGCATTGGACCTGTTCCAAGAGCTCTCTTACACGTTTTATCTTTATCATACTATGGAAAGCATTTACTTCCCTCAACAAATAATAAAAAATTAAAAAATCACTATGTAAGGAAGTAATCAAGCTTTTATTGCAATAGCCTTACATAATTATAGTACCTAAGAGAGATACATAGAGAGATATAGCTCTGAAACGCACGACAGAACTTAGGGAAATCAAGCTCTGAGTACTTTAGAACTTATCCCATTATAACATTGTAAGAGTAGAGAAGCTAGAGAGATATAGTTTGCTTGTAAACTTAGTTCACTAATTATAATACAAAGTATCCTGAACTCCCAGCTCTTTTCACAAGAGGAGGAATAACCCATATTTTCATATAGAGTGAACATCCTCTATACATCCTTATCTTATTATGTCCAATTATTTATTATCCTAATTATTTGACTGTATAGTCGAAGGTGGACAAGTTCTAGTTTTTCGTACCAATAAGATCATAGATGGATTTATTTAATTTATAAACTATATTCTTTGATTTTCCTAATTCAAAATTTCCTGGTTGCACCATGTATATTCTCTCATCAATATTCCATTTGAGAAATACAATCTTTATATCCATTTGATATGGTTTTAAATAAAAAATGAGCCATAAGTGTTATTTAACCCAAAAGAGTCTTTCGATAAAACTGGAGAAATACGATATAATTACATTTTTCTTTTCTTTAATGGATCTCCTTAATGACACTTCTTATTGAGGTTGACATTTCCTATCTCAATAAAGAATTTATTTGAGATATTAGAAAATTTATATCTCTCAATCTTTCAGTGTATTTAACAAAGTAACAGATAATTATTCTCGAGTCTAGTTTATTTTCTTTATGGCCTTACTTCAGCTGAACAACCTATATTAGCTACTGCTTTGATGTAACACTGTTTATAAAGGATACTACAGTCTTAAGTATTTCTTCCTAGAGTAATTATGGTAGAGAATAATGATTAATCATATTTTTTACCTTGTCCTTAAGCTTCTATTTCATATCTTAGCAACACTATTCTTGCTAGGTTTGCATAGCATGGTTTACTGTGAGATGATTCCACATTCCTCTAAGAATTTCAAAAAGCTCCAGAACATTTTTTTACCTTATATATCATATCTATCGTAGTATTCACTACCACGATCAGATTTTACGGTCTTAATTTTCTTATATAATTAATTTTTAACTTAAACTTTGAAAGTCTTAACTACGTTTAAGGATTGTCGCTTCTTGTGAATTAAATATAGGTACTCATAATGAGAATAATTGTCATAAATATAGTAAAATATTGTTAGCCATTTTAAGAAACCGTATGGAATAGTTCATAAATATCCATATGAATTAGTTCTAAGACACCTGAACTCTAATTGGCACCTAGTTTTCTTATATTTATCCATTTATCCTTTACACATTCAACACATACTTTAAAATCTATTATATCAAAGGGTTTCAAGAAATCCACAAGTCTCTCAATTTTCTATTTAGAGATTTGTCCTAAATGCTTATGTCATAATATGTAATAATTCTTATTAGTTAATTTACACTTTGTATCGCGTGAATCAATTTATAAGGTTTCATTATATGAGGCAATGTTATCCGTATATAAGTTATTAATTAAATAATCAGTATCAAAATATTTAAATCTTGAAAAAGACTAACTTTATTATTTTCAAATGAATAAAAATAACCACATTTGTTCAAGTGAAAATAAATTTTTTGTCTAAATCACAGTACCACATAAGTCTCTCACAACTCCAAAAATGAACAAGTTTTTAATGACTACCTAAAAGTCTTTATAGCTATGATTGTAATTGTTTTACCATCGTTTTAATAGATGAATCTTTCAGCATTAATTGACTTTTGGCTCCACAGGTAACCTCTAAATATATTTATGTGAGTAGTATCAATAGAATCTATTCACCAAGTAATCATATATACATAAGTCAAATTAATTACGAAACAAACCGTAATGAGAAATATATCTTACTTTACACGCCAAGTGACGTGCTTGTAATATTCCTATTTATATCCTTCTTATAAAAGTAACTAATGAATTTCTTATAATATTTCTTTTAGAAAAACATTAGTGTGGGTCCAATTGCAACTTTCTAACTTTTATCTCTTAAATTTCTTATCTTTTAGAGGTGTTAGCTAGATGAGCAATTTTTGTTTTTTTCTCGCTAAATTTTTTCTTTTTCTTGCACACCGTCAGATATTACAACTCAGTGTAAAAATATAACTATTGTGACTCACTATAAACTAACTATAATGTGCAGAGAGATAAACAAACAACTGGATGCACAAGCAAATTATTAGACATCCTTAACTTTCAGCCTTTGGTCTGAAAGTGATATTAGATATTTTCATAATGTATTTTCCTTACATTTCCTTTTCTTTATACCTTATTGAAACAAGTTTAGCCAGAAGGTTAATTACTTACTTTAGCCTTTTCATTTAATTTTTTGAAAAATGTTTCTTTAATTTCTTTAAGGAACTAAGGGGGGTGTATTGGATTTAGAATCTATAGAATTTTTATGGACTTTTAAAGTTCATGGGTATTCAATTGAGATTTTAAAAAGTCTTTTAAAATCATGATGTATTCAATTGAGATTTTAAAAAGTCTTTTAAAATCATGATGTATTCAATTGAGATTTTAAAAAGTCTTTTAAAATCTTGATGTATTCAATTAAGATTTTAAAAAATCCATCTAAATCTTATGGTATTCAAAAGTCTAATGACTTAGTAAGATTTTAATTAGTGGTGGATTTTGGTGAATTGTAAAGCCTTTTTTATATATAAAAAATTCATATTGAAATCTTCTCACTTACCTAGAGATTTCAGATGGATTTATAATTCTTTTAAGAAACTTTACTCAATATTCTCTATCTCTCCCCCTTCCAACTTTCTCTCTTAAAATCCAAATTTCTTATTATGTGATGAACGCATTAGAATTTTTCCTTAGTCCCTATAAAGTCTTTATTCTCTCTTTTACTAATGTGGTTATCACGCATTAGCATAATTTTAAATGGTTAGATAGCTAATTATCAATTAAATTTTTAAAAACAATTCATGCCAATTTCATTAAAAAATACTAGTGGGGTGAGAAATTTAATTTTATGGGTGCAGTATGAATTTTTATAATGTATTTTGTTAATTGTCTTTACATTTTTGATAATGTTACTTTAAACTTGTAATTAATTTATTTTATTGTTTGTCTTTTGTCTTTTGATTTTTGATTTTTTATTTTTTTGATGAATTTATTAAAATTTGCAGAAATTCATGAACTTATTAAAATCTGTAGAAATTCAAAAGAATCCATGCATTAAAATCTGTCAGATTCTATAAGGATTTAAAACAATCCATAGACTTAACAGAATCCACAAATTTTAAAAAGTTAGTTAGAATCTTTTAAAATCTGAATTGAATACACCACCGTAAGTAACATTTTTCTCTACAGCCCCAAAATTTTTGGAATAAAACATTTTATGATCGTAAAAGTTGAAACAATCAGAATGTTCTATTTCTAATTCTTAAAATTTATACTGTTAAGCACCAATACTGAATTTATGTTGGCAGATATATATAAAGCATAATTAGAAACTGAATAGAGAATAAATTATATATAAAATAAGAAACTTACAATTAATATGCATGTCATAATATATATATATATATATGCATGACACAATTATCCAAATTATCAATAGTGGGTCCTTATCACAAGATACCTAGTACAACTTTGATATCTAGTACAATGTGGGGGTTATTTCTGTACAAATTTATGTACTAAATCAAAATCGAATAGGAAATAGGTTGCTATATTTGAAAAAAAAAGAGTATATTGTATCGAATGGAATTTCAGTGCCAGTACAATATATTAAAATGTAGTTAACCCTTAATTATAATAAGAATATCGTTAATAACAAGAGTACCTTTAATAAAAACCACTACCAAATAACCTTCTTAGCTTATATGTGAAAACATAACTCATATAAAAATATATAGAGCATGAACAAAGAGCCACATAAAGATTGAAATAGGCTTGGATGTAACAGAGAAAGATCAATTATTGGTGTATTTGAACTAGTTAAATCTAAACAAAAGAATAATTAATCATTCTTTTGTCAAACAAAGGAGTATATGACTATAAAATGCATCCATTAGTTGCCTGAGGATGGAGGAGAGATGAGACTATGTATTAGACTCGTTCATGGTTGAAAGGATAATTTGGAAGAAGAAAAATTCATTTTAAATATGGGTGCTTTAAAGAAAGCTATACATGAATAGGGTGTTAAAACTGATTTTTAAGGGTACTTTTCCTAGCACCCATGAGGGAGACGGGGGAACTTGAACTAGTGCCATCTTACTACTTACAATTATGGGTATTTTTGGTTTCGGTAAGGGTAAAAATTAACAGACCCAAACCCAATATGAAAGTTCGGTTATGATTTTTAAATATTCCAAACCTAAACTCGAACCAAACTTTTCAGTTCAATTCGGTTTGGTTTTATTTAATTTTTATATATTTTTTAAATAAATAAAATATAAGGTAACACTTATTTTGGTGAGAAAAATAATAACTTTATACTTTCTCATACTTATTTTTGGATGGAAAAATATTAAGTCTTATTATAATATAGCTTGAATAGTCATAATAATTCAAAGAGTCGGATTATCATTAAAGCTCATAAGTTTTAGGAATATAAAATTTTGATAGTGAAGCAATATTATTTCTAATTTATATATGTAATTATTTGGTTTGGTTTAGTTCAATTTTGCAATGTCACCCTCCAAACTCGAACCAACCATATTCGGTTTCAGTTTGGTTTCTCTATTTCAGTTTTTAATGGATCGGCTCAATATGATTTGTTCATTTGAATTTTGGGTTCGCCAGAACACCCACACCCATAATTACAATCCATTTTAACCGTCACCTCAGATCCTTAAGTCACCCTTATCCTCCACAATAATTAAAACGATAAAACAACTTTCTTTTACACTTTTCTACCGCGCCTCGATCCTTAAGTCACCCTCCTCTTCCGCAACAATTAAGACAACAAAACAACTTTCTTTCTAAGCTTTTGAATATTAACCAAAATCAAAGGGAGGTGAACATTTTTGTAAAAAAATCGTTTATGCTATTCTTTCTCATAGTTTGAGTCATATACTGTGAGTATGTTAAAAACTTATATCTAGCAATTTAGCATCCACTATGGGCACATCAAAATTGTTAAAATTATATTCCATATAGTAAGGTCTGGCTAAATTTAACAAATGACTAAATTATAGCTAGGCGGATAAGACTGGCTCGCTCTTACATTAGCCAGGTGAACATGACATGTCCCTCCCTTTTTTTGAATTATTTGGTTTGTTGATATAATAATAAAACAAAAATTCAATAAATGCATTAAACATACAAAGTAATATTATTAGAGCATCTACAGCGGAGCTGTTAAAATTTAGGCTAATTTATCATTCACTTAGTTAAATTTTAAAGCAGAACACAGCGGATATAGTAGAAAATATAGTGATACAAGGATGGGTGAGCCGTATGATTTTTGTGCCAAAAAAAAACCCCAAAATGGTTCATATGAGTGAAGCTCACTCGTATGAGCCATACAAGTAAGCCACACTTGTATGGTTCATACGAGTGAGCCACACTTGTATGGTTCATACGAGTGAGCCACACTTGTATGGACCATTTTGTTATTTTTTTTTCTCACAAAAATCATACGGCTTACCCATTTTCGAATCACTTTTTTGTTTTATTTTTATACGAGTAAGTTGAAACCGTATGAATGATACGAGTGACACACATTTATATGAGTAAAATTTAATAATATAGTAAATTTATTTATTCTTTACATTACATTTGCTCATAATAAAATTTATCAATCTCACCGGTCTCTCTACCGATGGGACAATCTCACTCATTTCTCTCCTAATTTTATCATTTGCTCATAATAAAATTTATCCAATTAAAATAATAATTTAATCTAAATTTTAACATACTTAAAGTGAGTGACCCGGGGGATATAGATACAGTAGTGGTTGTTTTTGTAGTTGCCTCTTGTGCCCGCTTTTGCGAGATTTGTAAGGTTAAAAGAAAATCCATCATTCTCATATAAAATTTAGGTTGGGATTTAACAAAATGGGCTGTAGGGAGCCCAAATATCACATTTCTTGTTTACACGCACATCATTGAATTCTCTTGATTACATATATAATAAATAAATAATAATAATAATAAATTGTAAAGCCGAAGGTCACTTTTTCCCCAATGACGATCAGTGACGTGTGAGTGCTGACTAAAATCTCCCTAGCCCTTGAGATTAGATCACATGACCCCCATAGTTAACATCTCACATCTTCACCGTCCATCTGATGAAAAATGAACGGCTATAACCAAAGACCCAGATATCAAATCTGATCGCTCTGTAACTCACCACGTGTCCTCAGACAACCACTAAGATCGTACTCTCCCCGGTCGCGATTTACTCAATCCCAAAGGAAAAGTCAATAAGATTCTAGATTTTTGCTTTATTCGACTGACACGTGTCAGTCTCTCTGTTGTGCGAAATGACAATATTGCCATTCCGTCTCCTACTCATCCCCGTCACCTCTCACCGGCAATCTCATGTGATCAGTTATATTATCCTTCTCTCCCTCTTCCTCTCTCTTCTTCTCCCTCTTTTCTCTCTCTAGAAAATTAGGTTTTTCTTCAGATCCAAATACAATAACACGCGCAAGTCCTCACTCTCTCTCCCGATATCAACCAGGTTTGATTTGTTCCTAATTTATCTGTATTTTATTTCGATTATCGTTGTGTTTGCTGATGTTATTTTCCATATACTCATCTTTTTTGGTGTAATTCGAATGAATTGGCGTCTCGATCTGGTTTTAGTATATTTATTCGATTCACTAATTGTACTAAAATTCGACAATTTCATCCTAGATTCGAGTAGATCACAATATTGCATCCTAAACTTTATGGTTCGGTTGAATTGAATTAAGATCTGTAGCATTGTTTCATTAAATAGATCAAAGGTATTCAATTTGTTCATTTTTTTAGTATCTGCGTTGATCTCTGATCTTAGTTAGGTTTCAATTGCTTCCATGCGGTTGTTAGGAAAACTGATTGGAATTGGACCCCAACTAGCCTAATTATTCGCTCAGGATACTGCTGAGTTGATTGTACCGTACTTTTGGTGCTAATTGATTTGGGGTTGGGGCCAAGAGTCCAGACCCATTCAATCATGTAGGGGAGCACGAATAGGTAATTCAATTTGAGAATGTAAATCCTGGTAATAGCTTAGCCATTTATATTCAGTAAACATTTAGTTTACTAAGCAAGGGTCTTTTGAAGTTATGGATTTTTTTCTTTTGTTGGGCTTAAGTTGTGGGATATTCTGTTTGAGATCTTAATACTCAGTTTTAGATATCCTTTCATGACATAACCTTGGGTGAGTTTGTTAGTGTTGAATCGTCATTGCTATGGCTAATGAGTTTAGAGTATGCTCTATGCTTTTTTTGTGCATTTTATCCATTTGCTTAGTTTTGTGGAATTTGTTGTCTTTGATGAAAATGCTCCATTCTCATGTCTCTATCCCTTATTTTTGGATTTGTTCGTTTTACTGCAGGAGGGAAGGCCATGTGAGTTATTTGAAGTGGAATAGGGTTGTAACCTTTCAATTTCAGTCAGATTATTGGTTTTATTGTAGTACACGGGATGGGTAAATGCGAGGGTTGTGGGAAATTAGGAAGAATGGTGCTAAGGGACAGATTAGTGAGATCTTATAAATTTTCTCTCTTGCTTTCTCCAGTTGTTTCTGTTTGGGAGTGTATTGTCCGCAAAATGAGGTATTCTTTCAGACCTGAGTGGGTGTAGGTAGGCCTACGTATCCCGGTTTTGTGGTTTTTATATTTATTTCAAGTTTGAAATCAGTCATAAATCATAAGTAAGTAGTTTTAAATAAAGGGAGGAAAAAAAAGGAATCAGTTATAGAGGTAACTTATACGTCTGAGATAAAGTTCTTGAAACAAAGGTTGGCAAGAAAAACATAGTTTAGCGGACAGGACTTAGTAGTTAAAGAGTTTTAAGTGTTTTAGGATAAAGATAATATGGATGCCAAAGTGCCATCTGGTGTTAGAAAGGTGAAGAAGAAGCAAGTGAAGGACGAGCTGGATCGTATCAAACAGGCGGAGAAGAAAAAAAGACGGTTGGAGAAGGCTCTTGCTACTTCTGCAGCCATACGTTCTGAGCTAGAAAAAAAGAAACAGAAAAAGATAGAAGAACAACAGAGGCTTGATGAAGAGGGTGCTGCAATTGCTGAAGCTGTCGCTCTGCGGGTACTCCTTGGTGAAGACTCAGACGATTCACGTAAAGTTGACCTCAACAGTGAGGATTTCAACCCTTGGGATTGTGGTAGCAGTTTCGACTTGTTTATGGGTGGTGGAAAGAATGCCGTTCTTCCTCATCAAGACCTCTCTAAGCATTCTCTTGAAGGAATTGAGTGGCTTTCTGATTCTCATCAAGCTGGATGTGAATGGAATGACTGGGGAAACCATAGCTGGACGGTCTCATCTGGGCCTTTTGTGAGGGATCTCCATACCCCAAATTTCGATGAGGGAGGCTGGGAGGCTACGGAAATCTCTGCAGGACTTTTAGCAGCACAGGCTGTTTCGTCACTCCAAATTGCAGAAGATGCGCATGTTGATGCTTATGTTTTCAACCGAATGTTAAGAGGGTAAAGATAAGCAATGCGGCAAATGCTTGAATCGCTCCGTGGTGCGTGCCTTAGTAAGTTGTGAACTTGGTTCTCAATAATGTTTATGTAGATATGTTTGGTGTTGAACATGCACTTATTTATGATACCTGGCCTGTATTGTTGCTTATGGAGTTGTTTCCACTGCCGTGACTCTCGAGCTTTTATTCTTAGTGTTGCTTGTTAAAGCTTTTTCATGATGTTGTGCAGTGGCTTTCCCAACTCTGAGATTTAATTTGTATGTTAGATTATCATTGTAGAGTGTTTTTCACGACAATTGTGTTGAGAGTTCATGTGGATGGATGGATAATATTTTACAAACAGAATCTCCGTCCAAAAGGGGATTTGGCTTGCAAGTTGCATCTGGGAACAATGGACAGCTGTTTGCTTTTGAATATTTGAGTTGAAAGTTGGGGTTGAACCCGTTCAGCGTGTAATATGTGATGCTTCTACTCCATCTGTGTGACCTTTATTAGCTTGCTTCTATCTGTAAAATCTTATGCTTTCCCAATATATAACCGAGTATCTATTTGCTATTGAGGTCCCTTCCTGTAATAAATATGAATTTTTTTCTCCATCCTTTAACTTAGATTATATGCAAAGCAAACCTCATTGATGTTATGTAAAGGAACTTTATTTATACCTTACTACCATGCTTTGAAGCAAAGCTTCATTTCAGCATTTTCTTAGTGAGCAAGGGGTGCAACTTTTCGTTGATAATAGTGAATATGACATAATTGGGTGCTGCTGTCGAGTTCTTCAATTGTGTGATGATCTAATTTGGTATCTATATTTCTTTCGAAACTATATATGAAGCCTGCTTCTGTTTGCTTCAGTCACTGTTCTACTTTAAGAGTCCTTTTCCATACTCCTTGAGGCACATCCAAGTTATTTCAAGTTTTCAAACATGGGATACAGAGTTCTAAGGTCACTTTTGAGCTGGGTATTGCGATAATGCATGCATGTGCAACCCAATCTGAACCGAAAGCTCTGCACTTTTATGCAATAGTGCCAGTAATTCTTTGCCTTTCGGCAGGTGGCAAGTAACATGCTCTCAGTTTCCGCGGCATTAACTTTTAGTTAAGGACAATTAAAGCATCTGCCATTTTTGGGCCCGAAAGCTTTTAGGTTAGGACCCCTAATTATTAGGGTCTATTTACCGTCGATGTCTTTGTATTTTATTTGTAATGATCCGGATTCTTAGCGGCAGCAGCACGTGGGTTGGGATCTTGGAGGTATTTTTTTAATTTTTTTTTTGGGGACGAAGGAAACAGAAAAACAACAAACAAAACAGAGTGCAAAAATACACAGGAGGGACCAAGTCCCTTGCCTGTAGGCAACTCCTTTCAAATTGCACATCATTTCTTCTACCACTTCATTTGGTGGGATTAACATACGAACTCCTCCCTTGTTCACTTTCCATGTGGGCGAGGACATCCGCACACCAGTTTGCTTCACTGATGATGCACACAATTTTGACTTTCGTCTCGAGCACTAGCTCTTTGCAATCATCAATGAGGATTCGATTTGGGTGATTTTCCTCCCCTCTTTGATAAGTTAGGTTCACAGCTACAAGACATTGGGTTTTAATGACTATCTTTTTCCAATTCCTTTCCTTACAAAGCTTGAGGGCGATTGTTCCTCCTCTCTCTTTGATAAGTTTCACAACTACAAGGTAATCAGTCTTAAATGACAATCTTTTTCCCATTTCTTTCCTTACAAAGTTTGAGGGCGTGCCTAGGGGTGTAAACAGATTGGACACGGACCGAATACTACAATATTTATTATCCGTATTCTTTTTTAAATTTACTATCCAAATCTTTATCTGTATCATTCGAATAGTATATTAAACTATCCTTATTCGAATCCTTCGAATAGTATATTAAACTATTTTTATTCTTATACTATCGGATATCTCGAATTCGGACAATATCCCTATCCATTTTTCTATATAATTATATACATATTTTTTATTTTTTGCTAACGTAAAAATTAGCTCAATCTTAAAAATATATTTGATTACATAACTTTTCAATTAAAATGACACATTATACAAGCGTAACTTGAGAACTATAACGAAACATTGCAAAACAAATTAAAATAATGACGGACGTTTTATATCAAATTTTTAACTCAAATAATATTTTTTTCTTCTTGTATAACCCAATAAGATTTACATTAAAATTATAATTTAATTGCACAAATCAATGAAAAATCAAAGTTGAAAATCTCTATAATTTTAAATTTGATATGGTCTTGTACATTTAATGTTAGCAAATGACATATGTTGTAAATAGTTTTTTAGCTTTTTTTCTTTTTTGGTTTAGTTTAATTTTTTTTGGTAAAGTGGGTCAGCTTGTGCAGACCAAAATAAATCATGTCCGATTTTTTTTTAAATGGGGAGAGATATACTAAATTATAGCGAATACGGATATCCAGTAAATCGGATATCCACAAATATGAATAATCTACATCGAATACGGATTATCCAGGTCAAATATTATCACTATCCATTTTCTCGGATATTTATAAACACTATCCAAATCTTTTATTTTTTGAATATCTATTCGGATAAATATCCAAAAAATACAGATTTGAATTCGGAACGAATTTAGATTTTCGAATATCCATTTACACCCCTAGGCGTGCTTTATTCTCCAAAGTTCCACCTTGAGAGCATCCACATAGTTTATGTAGCCACAAAATCCTTCAACCCATTTTCCTTGGTCTGTCCTCACAAGGCCTCCAAATCTGCCTCTATGGTCCTCCAAATTGCTACTGCCATCCATGTTTATTGCAATGGGAAAAGACCAACCTATTGGTCTATAATTACCTCTAGAGCTTTGGTTAGTGTTTAATTTGAAAGCTCCAGCAATATCTCTAGCGAAGTTGATACTAATAGTAGCCATCGAGTTTTGATTTTTGGATTTTATCTCTAAATTGGAACTCCTTCATCATTTTTCAAATGTGCCAAATGGTGGACGCGAAGATAGTGGTCAACATCACCCGTGACTAACCTCCACACTTTTTGAGCCCAAGAGCAAGCATGGAAAATGTGGTTAACACTTTTGTGCATGCCACAAAACTTGCAATTAGGATTAACCGAAAAGCCACATCTCAAGCACATTTAGTTATGAATAATCCTATCCGACTTTAGCAACCACAAAAAATGAATACTATGGCCAGGGATCTTCAATTTCCAAAGCCATGTCCAATTGGAATCCATATTAGTAATGGATTTCTCTTTTTTTTACATAATCAAGTAGCACGATCCTACGGAGAATTTTCATTACCGAATAGGGCCCAAGAAGGCTTGTCTTGTTTCTCCCTAATATTTGAGAGGGGTAGGGGGTGCTAACAATATCATTAATGCAATTGTTGGGTACCAATGAGGAGGCTTTAGGGATATCTCATTCTCCTTTTTGGTTAATTAGAGAGTTCACCATAATCATTTTATCCAAATTGCCATTGTATCCCAACGTATCTTTGAGGAAATACCCTTACCACAGCAACAATCTTCCCGTAAGGAAGTAGTGTCCCGTTTCCAATGGTCCACTTAGTTGCCTTGGTTGAGATATCCTTAAAATCGCGAGTCCCACTCCAAATGTGAGAACCACCTTTATCCTTTTTCCACTTTCTCGGGTAAGGTGGGATCTTAGAGTTGAATGGATGTCTGGGTCACACAACTCTCACGAGTTAGAAAAGTATTGCCACACCTGACAAATGAATTTTCTGAAGCTTTGTACCACTAACTTAGAACATCACGTGAAATGGGCAAGTTAGTCGTCAAATTGCAATTATTACTTCCAACATCCAAATTTCAACTCGTGACAGAATATAAATCTGAAATGCGGATTTCCTATGTATTCAAATTGCCGTGAATTGCAGGGTGTAACTCATCGTAGAGATGTATTCCTTTCTTGCGGTTTAAATATTTGGCTAGTAAGTGAAAATAGTACTTGTATAGTTGTATATCTAATACATAATATTGATAAGCGTAATGATATTATCATTTCACAAAAATACTCTAGTACTACAGGCTAAAAAGTGTCCAAAAAGATTCATATTAAGTGTCAATAAAAATAATTTTGGAGTGCTATAATACTTTTATGGAGTGCTAATACCATTACTCAATTGGAGTAATATCAATTGCAATGTCTTATTCTAAAAGAAAACTACTAATAAAAGCCTCTTGGCCCAGTAGTATAAGATTGCTATTGAAATAACCTTGGGTCGACTTGGAACAATGCTTGGCTAGCGACAGCACGGAAGTTGGCCCGGACGCCCCGAGGGGAACCAAAAAAAAAATAATATAATTTTTGTTATTTGGCAGAATTAGGCAAATTCAAAATTTTGAACGAAGGCTGAAAATTTTGCATGTCCCAATAAAAATAGTGTCAGTCGTCAAATTGCAATTATTACTTCGAACATCCAAATTTCAACCGGTGACAATCAGTTTCCTATGTATTCAAAGCGGCATGAGTTGCAAGGTGCAACTCATCGTAAGGATGCATTCCTTTCTTATTGTTTTAAATATCTAGCTAGTAAGTGAAGATAGTATTTGTATAGTTTTATACCTAATACACAATACTGATATGTATAATGATATTAACATTTCACAAAACTACTATGATACTATAAAATTATCTTTAGGAACTAAAAAGAGTACCAAAAGATTCATATTAAGTGTTACTAAAGATAATTTTGAAGCGTTATAATACTTTTGTAGCGCGCTAATAGCATTATTCGATTGGGGTAAATCAACTGCAATGTCTTATTTTGAAAGAAAACGACTAGTAAAAGTTTTCATATATAATTTTCGTTCCTGGGCAACATTCAAACTCAAAGTTTTGAACAAAGGCTGAAAATTTTACATGTCCCAATGAAAATAATGTCAGTCATCAAATTGCAATTATTACTTCGAACATCCAAATTCAACTCGTTATAGAATATAAATCTGAAATGCGGAGATTGGCAATAGTTTGCAATAATTTGAAATCAGTTTCCTATGTATTCAAATTGTCCTATATTGCAGGGTGCAACTCACGTAAGGGCGTGTACCTTTCTTAGGGTTTAAATATCTGGCTATTAAGTGAAGATAGTACTTGTATAGTTGTATACCTAATACACAATATTGATATGAGTAATGACATTAACATTTCACAAAAATACTCTTAACACTACAAAATCATCTTTAGTGACTAAAAAGTGTCCCAAAAGATTCATATTAAGTGTTATAATACTTTTGTAGAGTACTAATATCATTTACCCGATTTGGGTAATATCAGCAGCAATGTCTTATTCCGAAAGAAACCGGCTAGTAAAAGTTTTCATATAGAATTTTCGTTCCTGGGCAGCATCGGGCAAATTCAAAGTTCTGAACAAAGGCTGAAAATTTTACACGTCCCAATGAAAATAGCAAGCTGTTCATTCCATGGTGTCGGCTAAACTACACAACGCAAACGGTACTACCATGAAAACATTCTCCTCAAGTATCACGGACAGAGTTCTGGTGCAGAGGTGCTTCCACGTCTCTTCTCCTTTGTTGCTGGAGAACATCCTCATCCCCGTTTTCCAATTCAGAACTACCAGAGGGCTTTGCACCAGCAGATGCTAGGTTCTTAAACCAATTAGCTTGGAATCTTGGAGTATTTCCGTTAGAATTGTCTGCTGAATCTGCTGGAGCAATAATTGAGCTGGAAGTAACACCCAAAAAAAATCGATATGCCACCTTGCTTGCTGTTACTATCTCTGCCTTAGCTTGTCTCAACTACAATAACAAAAAACAACCATTTTAAATAAGTAAACAGCACTAAAATTGTTCCAAAACACAAGAAGATACCTGAATATCCGGTTTAACAATTCAAGCAAGTACTGGCACCCTTTTACAATTTAATGCATTCTACCAAAGTCAGATTTGCATCAGGTAAATATGACTGTTGCATCTGACATGTCAGCATGCAATGTTCAAGGCATCCAGACATAACAAGTACAAGTGCCTGTGCATGTAGTTTCTTCTTCTTTTTTTTTTCAATTTTGCGTCTGTATTAGAGCATCCACAGTGGGTAGGGTAAAATGAGAAATTTACCCTACCCAAGCCACAGCGGAAGAAAATGTAGGCTAAAATTTTAGCAGGTAGGGTACCGAACAAGTAAATTTACCTTACGGCTAAATTTTACTCATACGAATGTGGCTCATTTGTATGATTTTTTTTTTTTGTGAAAAACCTCATACAATAGTGGCTCATTTGTATGACTTTTTTTTTTTTTTGATAAACCTCATACAATAGTGGCTCATTCGTATGAGCTCTTTTTTTTTTTTTTAACCCATACGAATGAGCTTCATTTGTATGCATCATTTTAATTTTTTTTTTACCCTATCCGTTGTATTCTGCTCTAAAATATAATTAAATGTATGTTAAATTTAGCCTAAATTTAACACACTACGCTGTGGATGCTCTTATGGGGCAAAGAAAGTTAAGATGCTACTGTGCATCAACTGTTCCACTTACCTACTTTTGGTTTTGGTATGAGCAGGGGGCAAAGGGAGATATATCATTCCAGAAGAAGAGAACTATTAGTGCATCTTACCCGTAAAGCTGTATTTCCAGCAATTTCTGCGGCAGCATCACCAGCATGGGCAAACCTGTTAACCCAGCCTGTTGCAAAACCCGATAATGAGACTCTCTAAACTAACACAGCACAATAAGAATAAAGTTCAAGCAACAGCCAAGGAAGTCCAAGTGAAACTTGAAATATATTCCTTAGTCAAAGATTATTATAATGTAATAGAAATTGTTTAAACTACTGTGAGATTCGAAATATATAAAAGAGGAAATTAAAATTACTTCAATCTAGTACACGATATTAAAGAAGAGCCAATGTCGGTCTATCCTTTCATATCCACCAAAATTAAATTGCAAATGCATCCCTCTTATGCTCGGAAGTTCCAGCATTGAGCATTCAAGAGTTAAAAATAGTAATTCACCATGACAATTTATTGTTACAATCAATTTAAGTAATGGTCCCCCATTTGGTACTCCCTTTTGCCATCAATCTATTACCCTTAGCTCTCCTGCAATGGCCAAATATTATGTGCACAAAGTTTAAACTTCTACAACTACAACTTCTGTAACACCCATGTGCTTCAGCATATATTGTGTGAATATCAATGTTTTAAAAGACGTGAGGGGGGTATGAGGCGTTTTGCCTGGGTGAGGCAACGGTGTAGGCCTCGAGGCGCATTGAGCCATTGAGGTGAAAGCCCTCATTTTTTATTTTTCCTAATAAAATCCCAAAAATATAATAACATGATCATCATTCCTAAAAAGAGCAAATAACTTCTTCACAAACATAAAAACAATCTCAAATCATCACATCAAAGTAGCAAATATCAATGTCACTACATAAAAACTAGTTAAGTTAGTGCATCACTATAAAATCATCACACAATAAATAATAAAATTCTGAGTTTTACAAATGGTTTAATCCCAAACAGTTCAAATATACAAAATATGTATTATACACCATAACTTATAAACATCTGATTTCCACAAATAGTTTAAAAAATTTGGAGGAAAAAATACAGTGGAGTCTAAGAAAAGAAGGGGGGAAAATAGAGTAAAAAATTGTATTTTTTGAAAGCAGATTAAAAATGAAAAAAAGAACAAAATACAAATTAAAGAATAATTAAACAAGAAGTCATTGAAGAAGGAAGGTAAAGAGTAATTATAAATGAAATAGGAAGAAATCATAGAAAAAAAAACATCGAGAAAAGGAATTGGGTTGAAAAAGAGGAATAGATTCGGGAATAACAAGAAGAGAAGACGACGACTTTTGAGTTGGTGACTAGGTTAGGGCTCTTTTACTGCTGTCTACTACTTTTAAATTTCTTTTTAATTATAAAAACGGTGAAAACAACCTATATACCGAGGCTTGCGTCTCGCTAGAGAGAGGCGTAAGCCTCAGATTTGGGATACTTCTGATATGCCTTGGAGCACTTCATCGACGCCTTTTAAAACATTGGTGAATATAATGTTATAAATGAGAAGTTAGATGTCAAAAATACAACCAGTGAATGAGCCTATCCAAACTGGATGACTGATTAGTGTGTCCACAAACAGTGTATTAAGGAAGTAAGCTCATAAATTAATATCTTTGATGAAATCCTAAATATGTTATAAAGAATGCATACATACAAGGGAAAAAATGAAATACAGGAGGAGGCAAACCATACACCAACGAGAGACACTATACAATTACCACAGAGAAAATATCAGGCCGTAAACAAGTTAACGAAAAAAAAAATCCAAGATGGAGAGGATCCTACCAACCAAATGAAAACAACGAGTTTCTCTCAAATGACTATAGAAGCCATTTAATATTTTAAAATCTTAAATACTCCCTCCATCTCAAATTGATAGTCCCATTTCCATTTTGGGACAATAATCAATGTACCAAAAATATCAGAATTTGACTTGTATATTCTTGACCATTGATTAGGCTGAAATTAGTGTTCCCTAAAAAAGTATCGAAGTCAGAGTGGAACTATCAATTTGAGACGGAGGGAGTATATAACATTTCTCACTATATTTGAAGATTATCAAGCACGTGCACACACACACACAGAGGGAGGGAGAGTCACCAGGAAGTCCAGGCACACCAAGTCTTTCACAGAACTCATCACAAAAGTGATTACAGTTTTTCGATAACAAGTCATAAGAGTCTCCAGGCCACTCTCTAGTAAGTTCCCTCAGAATCTGGACGACCTTGGAAATGGAAGAGTTTGTTTTTCCCAGGACAATGCACTCGCGGTATGTATACATTGGATTCTTCCCAGAAGGGCAACTAAAAACTCCAGTACCCTGTTCACAGAACCCAAAAGACCACTCCTCGTCTCCATATACCTGTGATACATAATGTATACCTTCTTACTACTAAAGCATAAATAACACAAGTATTAACTATTAATCCAAATTAGCAGTTGCGCATTATCACTAAGCTTTAAAATTTTGAACCCACTTTCTGCTGTCTGCATAATTTATGCATATATTCACAAATCACAACAATGCACAGTCGTCTTCAAAACAAGGATCATCCCATTCAATTAATATTTGCTAGCTAAGGTTGCACTAGATGATTAGATAAGCAGTCAGGTCACAAAACAAATATTACTTTAGTACTTGATAGTAAACAGCAAACCACGCAAGGATAGGTAAATTGACGTTCTGTTTCTTACAGAAATCTTTTATAAACATGTTATGCTGTTTCACTCTTATATTCAAGAGCAACAATTCACAAACAGCAAGGTGTTAGAGTCGGCAGTTACCTTGCAACATCCAACAATAATTCAATAAGCGTTAGAATTTGCATCAATGCACAAATTATAGACCTCCAATAGAACGAGAATACAGGCCGCTTACTATCTCTTTTGGTGCAATATTCAATATAATTTGAGATACAGTTTCATTTCTCGTTGTTCTTGGTATCTACCAAAGGTCCAAAATCTGTTCCTGTTATAGAGGTTTAATAAGGTTTGGGCATTAAGAAACAAAAAATTATGAGCACCACATAATTTCACATAACAAATTCACAACTCAAGTGTAATTTGGCGTAAACACCTTCTCAACGACAACATGGCATAATATAGAATCCAAACATTTCATCCTCTGTAATTTCAAACCACCAGGATATCAGAAACAAATCAATTGCATTAGCGGCCCAACACCTTGGGTATTAGTACAATCCAATCGAGACATAGCAAATGCCATTCAACAACCAGTTACACTTCCAGAATAATAAACCACAAGTAATAATGGAAGAATCTATAACAGAAGCTAAATTATCCGCAAAAGAGCAGAGTATGAAACTGAAGCTAAAACCCTAGATCTTGTCAACAATACAACACTGCCTGATTCCAAAAGGAAAAACTACTAATAATACTATAGATAAATGTAGAGAGAGTAGTTTTGAGAGAGAAATATATATATATATATATAGATATACCTGGATGGCGCTGTGGAAGATGCCACCGAGACCGATACCATCTTTGAAGATCCTGTTGATGTTAAGAATGGTGTTGTTAGTCTTATCTGAACCACTATTCGTCACGTCGTATACATGGAGGATCACCTCCGTCATCTTCTTCAACCACCACAAACCCACACCCCGAGGATTCTTCGATCCACAGACCCTAACTCTCAACACAGAAAACTCCACTAATTCAGATGAAAGGATTCAATTTCAAATCGACCACAATCAGCAACGCCAATCTCTTCTTCTTTTGTGCTGTCGCTGTGATTTGATTATTCCTTGTCTCGATTTTGTTTAATATCTATGTATTTATCTATCTGTCTGGGATTATTATTTACATTTTAGCTTTTACTCTCTATAATAATAAGTGTAGTTTAAAATTAAAAGAGAGTTAAAAAAAAAACTTGGGTGATACGTACGGTTGCGGCAATCCGGCAAGCTTTTTAAACCTTTTATTTTGTTATACTTGATGATTATGATGATGATGATGATGATAATGATATATGGAATTATTAACCAGAAGGATTACGGGGATTTTTTTATATATTATGTAAATAAAAGCAGCCTCCTCCTCCTCCTCCTGATAATTAGAATTAGAATTAGAATTAGAATTAGAATTAGAATTGTGCAATTACGGATTAATTAATTAATTAATTAATTGTATTACCGACGTCTACCGCATTCATTCCACCGACAAGGTTAAACGAATAATTTAGAGGTCTGTCTCACTCTCACACTCACATAACAAGTAATAACAACGGATTTGTTAGTGACAACCAAACATCGCTTCCCGCCTCTCAACAATATCTTCCACGTGCTTCTTTCTAGACCCTCTCCTTTAATTATATATTATATTTGTTATTTTATTTTTAATAAGCTATACCTTACAAAGCTAATTTAATATTTTTAAATTCTTTTTAGTGATATAAAAATATATTTTAAAAAATTTATATAAGTGTCACAAAAAATATTTTTTACGTTCAAGTAAATAACTTAAAATTTAAATTATGATCATATTAAAATTAATTTGAAATGTGTTGCACTGTTTTTTTCCTTTACTTTTAGCCTTACTCCGTTTTCCTTTTGTTTTTCTAAAAATTAAAAAATAAATATTAATGCTCCAATTCTTGACCTTGGTAAACCAAAGTAGTTTCCTATTATAAAGACACTATTGTTTTATTCCAATTTTATTTAGGTTATTTACTATAATTGTTTACGTAGTACCGTAAAAATGTATGATAAAATATAGATAATTCTTGTGTTTACTTTTTATAAATATTCTTATTTATTGTGGTAGAAAAAGACATTGATATTAATGCATTTATTGAAGGTACAAATTTAAGAATCATTTAAAGAAGAACAAGATATTATGCATTAATTGATTCTTAACAAATGCACTCTTCGATCAGATTCTAAGTGCGTGCAAAATGTTATGCATTAATGAATTCTAAACATGCACGGATAAGCAAAAGACCATGAAAATTCAAGTTAAACTAATGTATAACCCGTGCCCTGCATGAGCATTTTCGATATCATATTTACAACATTTATTTGATAAATATGCATTGTGCAAAGGAAATTTAATTCCTAAAAGTGTCTATGCATGACTTATTTTGTTATATAATTTTCTAACTCAGTGAATTAAAGGACAATCCTACAAATCTTAAAGAATCAATTCAAATTATCAGTTTGGTGGATAGACACAATAACTAATTATACGTCCAACCCAACTGCAAGCACTCAAAATAGTTGAGCAAGTATAACCACATTCTTTTATGTTGTTTTAGAAGAAAATTTGCTCCTCTCTAGAATTTGAAAACTAAATATTGGGCTGCAACATCTCAATTTTACTTGACAATTCTTCTGCTACTACTAGTTATCATCTGCAAAGCACTTTCATTTTAGAGAAGGTGAATTCAAGTTTAAGCAAAAGGTGGCAGTCTTGATTATAATATTGAACATTAATTTCTTACTAACTGAAGTATAAACGGAGCCGACCCAACTATTAGGCAACAACCTAGGGCCCAATAGTTGTAACGCCCCCCAATTCTACAATCCTCTATATATCTTTTTTTGTTTTAGAAATTAAGCCGTAGTTAAATATGCTTTTATTTAGAAGGATCATAACTTTGAAAAGGAGATAACATTTAGTTTAAATATCTATGCTACACTCTCATGTATTCCTCCATTCTAAATATTTCAATGGCAGATTTTTTCGTCCTCTTCAAGTTTTAAATTTAGTGTTTCTAGAGTTTTGCTCATTTAAAGTATATATTTTTTGTTTTTAAATACTCATCTAAAGTACTTGAAGACCGTCACTCAAAATGCTTAAAACATGAATTACTATATATTTTTTTGCATTGCTCGTCAATAAGGATCAATTTACATTGCAGCTCAACTGAATAATATATATATATATATATGTATGAATTATATAACATTGCTTAATTTTATTTAATTGTTTCTCGATTTCAATTAGGAAAACTCATATTATAGTTTTTGATTAAAAAAAGTAACAAAATGTATTAAACATCATCAGCAATTTTGCATCTCAAAAGCAATCAAATAAATTTTACCTAAACTTATTTTAAATTAATCTTAATATATCTTTTTTAACTATATAATTTTTTTAAATCCTATAAAAGAGGCCCCGAATGAAAATATTTGCCTAGGGCCCCATATAATTTTGGGCCGCCTTTGGGTACAAACATGAGAAACATGTACTTTCTTATAGTTGGCGGTGAAACATGTTATTCACCACCCAACGATCAATATTGAAATTAGTGTTTTCTTAAAAAGTAATAAAGTTAAAGTGGGACTATTGAATGTTTTACTGTATTCTGTTTATGAAAAATTAGAATTTGAAAAATTAAATCCTACACTGCTGAACTTAATATTTTTGGCAATCTCACTGTTGAACTTAATATTTTTGATGTAACGAAAACACCCCTAGACTATGAAGATGAATGTGTTCGTCAAATTAATTTAATTGATTGTCTAGTGGAAGATAAATTTTTCGAAAATAATGTTGATTATTTTTCTTTAAAAAAAGATGTGAACTTTAGTGACATATATTTAGAAGATTTGTTAACAATTTGTGGTCCAATTGATGATGATATATCTTGTGAAGCTGGTATTTTTCTTGATTCTCTTCATGATACTAATTCTAATGAATTAGAGAGAAATATTGATAATTTCTTAAATAAAGGTTTTAGCGATCTTTCTCAGTATGAAAATAGTATAATAATGGACCCAAAAATTTTAAATAAGACCTTCGATGTGATTGATGAATCAATGAATTTAAATTCTTATGAGATCGAAGATGAGATTGAGCTCATTAATTTATTTCTTACACCATTAAAGAATTTCAAGCATAATGTTGAAATTTTGAATTTTAATTATTCTTATTTTGAGCCCAATGTGAATGATAATATCTATGATACTTATAATTCTTTTGATAATGATCATAATTTTTTTCATATATCTCAAGACCCATGGCCACCACCAAGTGACTATTTTTCTCTAGTAGGTCATGATTATATAATGAAGTCTTATTATCTTGAGCTTAATTGCTATATTTATTTTGATTATATTTTTAAGCTTATGGTGATATATATGTTTTATTGGGATGATCCCCAACTATTTAGATTATTGATTTATGATAAACTTGGGATATTAAATATTTAATGATGATATTTGGCTTTGGATTTATTTTCACATATTTTTGAACGTCATTTATATTATTGAAACAATTAATAAATATTATGTGTTTAAAGTTTTATCTAGTTTGCAGGAATTATTTTATTTAGATAAATCACGTATCCAAGTGATATCTTACACCCCTCTTTGTTCTTTTAAATTTTAATTTAATGCGTTCCTTTGAGGGCAAAGCAACATTCAAGTTAGGAAGGGTGGATAGAATTTAATTTTACTAGTCCTACATATATTAAAAAAATAAAAAAATAATAGCACATATTTTTTTAATAAATAAAAAAATTGCATTAATTTTATTATCTTACTTCGTATTATTTATAATAATATATATTAACTGCAGTATTTTGCATCGCGATTTCGAATCCTGAAATGGTTGAATTTGAAAAAGTGCTGAACTGAAAAGTTGTAGCTCTCGAAATTCTATTTAATTTAGGCTCAAAAATCGCATTATTTTGAGTCCCAAGTAAAAAGTTATGTATCCAGAAGTATTTAGCACTTTTAAGTGTCTTCACAAGTTCTAATTTCGTTATTTTTCTCAATCTTCTTCAAATTCTTTTCTAACAACTGAAAATTAGAAAAATATAAATATTAGTAACAATATAAGCTCTTTAAAATATAAATTAATATAATAAATTATACTAATTTTTTGACACATAAACTATCAATTTGATATAAAGTATAAGAGAATCCATGACAATGTAAAATATACAAAAAAATAAATAATGCCAATTTATAAAAGACGCCATAATATCGTGAACTAAAATTTTGTACCATACACGGTCTCAGAAATCTTTAGAAGTCGACCTAACAAAACTTTATACATTAGTTTGTCTCTTCAATATTTTTTTCATTTGCCATGCTCAATACCAATCTATGAAGAGAATTAAAGATTCCAAAACTAGAAACTATCAAAAAAAAAATGTAAAAATAAAACAAAATAAAATTTCAATACTTTCAATGTGAAAAGAGCTTGAGGACAAATGTTAGATAATGTGTAGGTCATTACCATTTAAAGTTTCCCCAAGTGCATTCAAAATGCGCGTAGTATAAGGATTAAACTTCCTGCACTTGTTACAAAATAAAACTTCCTCAAAAATTCTTTTTAATAGTCCTTTCATTTATGTTCACTCTTTAAATAAATTGGATTGCATAAAGTACTTTTATTATCGATAAAAAGATTTAGTTATTTTATCCAATTTAGATGTCATGGGAGTAATTTTAATCTATGGTAGTTTTTATTCAAATTTCTCCCCTATTTCTCCTAAGGCACGTAGTAGTTAGGAAAAAGCATTTATCCTTGTAGACAATTTGAATAAAAACTTTGAATATTTTACAGCATACATGGCATACATCAACCATGAAGAGAAAGAAACACATGTTATATTTAAATATACATTTTCTCATCGTAGATCTTCACGCATGTTTCCTAAGATTGCTTTCTTTATTGTTTATCATAAATTAGCCCACAAATTTCCATTTGTAAATTCAATCTATATTTTTCCTAACTTAAAGTAATTACTACTAATAATTGATGTTTCTCAAGATCAACAATTATGTTCATTATAAGCGAAAAATTGCCATAAACGCTGTGAATAACATATGCCAATATTAATAGGGTCAATATCTAACATTTGGAGAGACTTCAAAATTAGTTTACCTTTGCAATGTAAGATTTGAAGAGAGCGAAAAGACGTGAAACCAAAACCCTCTATGAACAACAATTTGTACGGCAAAATTACAAAACAATTTCAAGTTAAGAGTTATGTAGTTATTTTACTTAAAAATAAGGAAGTCCTTTGTGGTTAGATGGATTAGAATAAGCTAGATAAAAGAAATGAGCTTTGGAAACAATTGATTTTAAACATGGCTTACTTCATGAAACATCAAAATGAAAGATTTAATGGAAAATGATGAGGTGAAAGGTCCCTGACCATAAAATAAGTCAAAAGAAAAATAGTGTTTATAAACTTTTATGTTAGCCTTCGTACAATATAAACGTGATCATAAATTTTATAACATAATATAGTGATCAGGTGGAAATGGTATCTAAGTTAAATATATGTCAATTTTTTCTTTTAGAATATATAACGGCATAGTTTCAAATGTAAAATGTAAAATATTTAGTAAAAAATTGACAAAGATTATTTTAAAATCACATACTCTTCCCACTCGTGATATTATGCTTGCTTTAACCTGTTTCTCTCCTTATGTTTACCTTTGCTCAAATAAGGTTCTGCTATACATAACTAAATGCAATATGTCAAAATATCTCGTAATCCTAAAAGAGTAAATCTTGAATAAAAGAATCTACCTACTTGTGGAATAACCCTTTTATATATATATATATATATATATATATTCTTTAAGGCATTTTCATCAAGTGGTTGTTGTGCACCAAATCAACTCTTGAGAAAAAAAGTGAACAGGTTGTTACAGATCAAAAGGCTGTCAAATAATATATATATATATATATATATATATATGGGTGTATTTTCAACTGTTACGTTCTTTCTCTACCTATGGATGATTACTGTAATATTAACATTGGATGAAAATTCAAAGGTTGAGATCAAAATAGTAGTATAATTAATGTACATTAAAGAAATATAAAGTATTAATTGTAAGGTTAAGTGGGTAATTTGTTGCTACCTAAGTATTTAAAAACAGTTTTTAAGTTTTTTTTTTAAATCTTGTTTGGTACTTATTTTAAAAATCAAATTTAAAATCTCATTTCACACTTCCCAAAATCAAATTCACTTTACTTTCTCTCTCAAAAAACTTTTAAAAAAAATTAAAACACTATAACTTTAAATCTAAAAATCGGAATTAAATAAAATATATATATTTGAAATATACTCATTGAGATCTATAAAATAAGATCCATTGTGACTATTTTATGAGTTTTACTTTCTCTCTTGAGTTTTAATTTTTTGTAACAAACACAAATCGAATTTAAAAACCTTCTTTTAAAAAACTCAACTTTAAAATAAATTTTAACTCAAAAATTCTGATCAATGAGCTTATACTATTTCAAAATTCTAAAATTTAATTTATGGAAAAACTTTGAATGAAATTGATAACAATATTATAATTTCCGAATCCTAATTTCTATGAATATATGTTTATTTATTGATATTCAATAGTATATTTTTTAATATTAATATTATTATCATATAAATTGTTTTCAAAGATCTTTTTCACAATTAATCTTATATGTATTATTTATAAACCATCTCAATAAGGATCGATTATGACTTTGAGTATCTCTCTCTATATATTTTTTAAAAAGTTTCAATAGTTTTTATTGAATTTTGGGATTTTTTTATATATATTTTAATATTTTCAAAACAAAAAGAAACTTATTTTTTTTAAAGAATTATATTAAGCAAAACTTAAAATGCATAACTGAAATTTTAAAGTCGCATCAAGGTATCAAATATATATATTTTTTTAATCATGTTGCTTTTTATTTTGCCTTGAAAAATATGTAGCAATATATATAAAGTTGGGATGTACTTTATACGGTTTTAGAATGGAAAAATGGGAGAAAAATCTTTATATGATTGAAAAATGGGAGAAAGATGGCTTGTTTGATTATATTTTCATTAAAGGTTTATGATAAGATATTTTAATACAATAAGGACACCATTTATTATCATAACTTGTAGCAAGTACAATATTATAATTTATTACATTAATATTAGATATATGTACCCACATCAATAATATATATATATATATATATATTGTAGATTTAAAATATTTTCTAATACTAATTTGCTAATTATATTGTAGATTTAAATTATTTCCTAACATGGTATGGAGAGATGAAGATTCAAAGTCAAATATGTTTTGAAAGTGTTATTTTTCATAAATTTATGTTATTAATTAATTATAAAATTGAAATAACGAAAACACCCCTAAACACATATCCTAATCCAAAATTGAGTTTTCCTAAATATGTTTGGCAAATGGAATATTTAAGGAATCTTAAAGATTAATTAAAAAAAATAAAACTGGTCACCTTAACTTACTATAACAGTTTAAGATATTTGCCACCTCGCCATGTGATTGCCAGTAACTATCGATAAGTAGAGAGAAAATGTAACTATTAAAAACCCGTCCATATATATATAAAACAATGGGTAGACAATATTTGAGGAAAAAGAGAATTAGAGTAAGTTATACCCAGGGGCGTCTCCAGTAAGGTACGAGGGTGTGCGGACACACACCCGAGCATTTCAGATTTTTTTTTTTTAAAAAAAAAAAAAAAAGGTTAGGGACTTATATGCTTACTTTTATAGTTGAGGGGTTTTGAGAAATAAGTTAAACTTAAAAGAGCCTTCTGCGGTTCTACCTCTCCTTTTATTTCCCTTCCGCACAGCACACACACGCAGCAACCAAAGTTCAAAGACCTCTCTGCTCAGCTGCTCTCTTTTATTTCCCTTCCGTACAGCACACGCGCAACAAGCCATTCTCTATCTCTCTCTCTCTCTCTCATACGCACTCTGCACTCACGCCTCTGCACTCATCGACTCACGCCTGGACAGCTCCACAGCAGACTACCGAGTACCGAGCAAGTGAGCAACGGAGCAAGGTAAATAAAAATCCCTTTTTTTTCCTTTTCTTTTTATAGTGAAAAATGCTAATTTTTCTATGATATATATTATAAATCATGAATAGATATATCATATATGATCTTAATATATGTGTAATTGTGTAAAATTAGTTGGAGCTTGATTTTAGGGCTTAATTTTGTAAGGTTAATTTTAGGGCAAAATTTTGTAGGGTTGAATTTATGGCTTAATTTTATAGGGCTCAATTTTATTGGATCTTGATTTTAGGACTTAATTTTGTTGGAGCTTGATTTAGGGCTTAATTTTGTATATTTGATTTTAGGGCTTAATTTTGTAGGGTTGATTTTAAAGCTCAATTTTATGTATAAAATTATGAATGGATATAGGCGATATGGCTAATTTTATTTCATAATTTATATTTGAGAGAGTAATGAATCTAAATGAAAACCAATAAATATTAATTGTTGGAAAGAGAGATTAATACTCGTATTTTTTGATTTTAAGGCTTTATTTGATTTAGTTAATTATTAGACTCTTTAGTTAATTGTATATTAATTGTTTAATTGTATAGGGCTGAGTTTAGAATGAAGAAGTATTATAGCAAAATTGGAACAAGCTCTTCCTCCAATCCTCAAAATGTAGGTACGAGTTCTACCATTACAAGCATTAATTCCGCTATTCCGAATGTTGATGTCAATCCTACAATCGTTTCTTCTAATTTAGAGGTTCAATCTGATCCGGGGTTGAGGAAAAGTATACAATCTTATGATCCTAATGATAGAGAGAATGTGAGACGAGCATATTTACAAAAAGGCCCATGTATTATTTACAAAGAGAATTGTTGTAGATAATTTTTATATTTTAGTACTTTTGTTGATATAAAAATTTCATATTTATATTATTATTATTTTAGCTTTTGAGTTTAGAGAAATTGCGCACCCCGGGTATAAATTCCTGGCTACGCCACTGGTTATACCCAAAGTATTCAAAAAAATTTGGAGAGATGGGTGTGCGTGGAGGATGGCGGCGTACAATTAGGGTTTTTCTTTGAAATTCAAATTCATCGAGTTTTCAAAGTTGCTATTTACGGGCGATGTTAGGCATACGAAACTACAGTCTATAAAGAAGAGAAGATTAATATTAAGAAATATACAGTGAAGGAGGACAACAATCGACAAAGAAAGAGTTTTTTAAAAAAAATAAAGTAGAGAGAAAAGAGCAATGAACAATATATAAACCGATGATTTGGAGAGAGAACTAGAGAGATCGATAAAAAGAAATGGAAAAATTATTTTGAAGAAGAACACATGCTAATAATGTAGATTGCTCTGCTCGGTGATATTAAACGCAACCAATTCTGCAATTATCTGCTTGGTAATATTAAATGCAAGGGGCAATTAAAAAAAAGGGCTTATTAGAGAAAGATTTTCACACTAAGGACAAGGAATAATTTTTTTTAAAATAAAGGGCCTATTTTTTATTTTATTGATAATATGACATGTGTCTTTTTTTTTCATTATAAAATGACATCCCAACCCTTAAAATAAACTAAAAAAATATCAATATGCATTAAAATATGGACTGCAATATGAACTTTGCAGTCTATATTTCACTGCAATATGAACTTTGCAGTCCATATTTCACTGCAAAGTGAACTTTGCATTCCATATTTTTAGTGCAAAGTTCATATTGCAGTCCATATTTTACTGCAATGTGAACTTTGCAATCCATATTTTTAGTGCAAAGTTCATATTGCAGTACATATTTCACTGCAATATGAACTTTGCAGTTCATATTTTATTGCAATATGAACTTTGCAGTCCATATTTTTTGTGAAAATTTCATAAAAAGGGGTAATTTAGGTAATACATAACATGTTTTTATTAATTAAATGATATTTAAATTTATTCAAATACATTCATTTAAAATATAAAACAAAATAGGCCTCTTACATTAATTACCAATTAAAAATAGGCCCTTCATTCAAATTACCAATTAAAAATAGGCCCTTCATTCAAAAAAATATTATTCATTGGATTTTTGGTAAAAATCAATGTATAATAAGCCCTTCTACCTAATTTCTAGTAAATGCAATTAATTTTGCAATTATGGAAGAATTTTAGAATTATAAATGGTAACTAATTCTGTCCACTTCTTCCGTAATACATAATACTAAAGTAATTGAAAGTTTCAAATTCAATGAATTGTAGGATTAAATCGAAATTTATGCATTTATTTCTTTACAGCAAAATAATAAGTATGATTCACATGAATGATGACATATTACAAAATTATTTTAGTACATTCAATATAAAATTAAATTAAAATTTATCGTAACTTTGGAAGGGCATTAGTAGTTGGGGGGAGTATTTTAGAAATATAATAATAATAATAATAATAATAATAATAATAATAATAATAATAATAATAATAATAATAATAATAATAATAAATATATATATGAAAGACAAGTCAAATTTCAACCATAATAAATTGTCATATATTTGATCTGTTAATTGTTTTCTTGTAGTTTTCTTTTTTCATATGTGATGTGCTTCAAACAAGAGTGCAAGACCCAAATACTTATTTTACTAAATTAAACAAGTTAAATTTGTGCTTAACTAACAGACTACATATTTTTCATTTTCTCGTTATTATATGTGATGAAAGCACAAGTATTTTTTGTATAAAAAATGTGTATTTTAAAAATTATCACTTTGTATCAAAAAAATAAAATAAAAATAGTATCTTTTATGACAAATAGTACTGGTTATATTTCAAAATAAAAATTTCTGTTTAAAATCACAACTTTAATTATTTTACACCACAAATGAATAATAATTTTTTGTCTGTTTGTTTTGTTTTATACAGCCAATTTCTTACACTTATATGTCTGCATGATCATGTAATTAAATTTCAAAGTTAGGCTTAAGGCCATTAAAAGGATAGATCATATATCCATTTTCGTTCGGCCTAGTGGAAACGAGACTCAGAACTTGATGGAGTTGAAAATTGGTCATTATTAGATTGACTTTCTTGGCCACTTTATGCACATGCCGGTAAGGTATAAGATGTCTGAATCATATGCATGTCAGTTTTTTTTTTTTTTTTTCGTTATTGAATTTTTTTTAGTGTGAATTTACTAAAAAAAATTTAATTATTTATTTAAGAAGTTTTTATCATATTTATTAAGAAAGATGGATTTTAAATTTTGTATCATGTTAACATGTCTCCCTCTCTCAAGATCATAGGTTAAACAATCAATTTATAGAGCATAGACAAATTAATTAGCCATGATTATGCACATAAATTAATTCTTGGGAGTTGCAGTGGAAACACTGTTTGAACTCTGGCATTCTTAGTGCCCTAGTGGGCTCATTTAACCAATTAAAAATAATAATAATGAGGAATGGCATTGTTTCACGGTCCAAAAAAATAAAATTCAATAATAAGCGTAAATACATCTATCTCACTCAACATTCGTTTGGGACAAGTTTTGAATTAAATAGCATCTGTCATAGAAAATTTATTCGGGCTAGATATTTTTTTTATAATTTGACTGACTGTTATTTATTTTTTCTAAATTTAAACGGTGTTAATTATTGACACCAACCCAAATATATACTTTTGTGTCACTAGACCCCACACCACAACTTGTATAATAGCTAACACCTTGCCTGCAAGCCAAGTTGTTTCTAATGCGATTGAACATGATGCAAAAAATTTAATATAGATGAGCAAGGTAGACATATATTTTACAATTTCAAACTGACATCGGAGGCAAAGGAAATGAAACGGTTAGTTCCAAAAAGGACAAGAAGAAAATGAAATAACAATGCCAATTTTTTTTGCTTGTATAACTAAGGCAATCAAGAAAATGATTCTTGCTTGAACAAGGTGGAGAAACGAAAAGAAAGAAGTGTGATCATGTGCTATTTTACTTGAGATGACCTGTAAAAGGTAACTATTTCTCTTTTCATTTTGCTGCCATACTCAGCAATCCAAACAGACTCTCAATCCAAACACACTTTTGAAGAGGACGAGAGGAAAATCATCATTTATCCAAAACAAGGAGAAAAGATGCGAATACATTACATTTCAGCGGCTTATTCCATCCCGAACGAATGAGTTGTTATTTACCAAACAAACAGCACATTAAAATACAAAAAATTCTCTTTCTTGAAATACAGTTTCACATCAGGCTTCAAGCAATAAACTTGTGTATGATGTTAATAAGATAGAAACGTGGCAACGATTACAACATCTGCGTTCAACAAACCTAAACATATGACTCAAATGCGACGACTCAGACTTCCATATAAAACACAGTGAAAGGATACTATCAAATACTAAATAGAGTAAAGTAAAACAAATTTCAGTACCTCTCCAGAATATATTTGTGTGGAACTTTTGAATGCTAGGGGATGCCGACTGCATATTTCATAGTATATATGAACCTATAAACTATATCTATCTACCTTCATTGGTCATCAACTGGGAAAAAACTTGGCTTGATCTCAAGTATGAAGTCCCTTCACCATTATCTTCAATCCTAGAGTTGCTCAAGGGCACTCTTGGCACAACTCTAGGTATTGCAAGCTCCGATGCAGTGATATCACTATCTTCATGTGGTTCTCTCTCCCTTCCATTTTCCTGTAGCTGAAGCGCATATTCCAAATTCCATAACACATCGCCCATTGTTGGCCTATCCACACCGTATTCAGCCAAACATTTTTCTGCCGTTTCCCCGATTTTTTTCAAAGAGCTTGGGTTTATCTTACCCACAAGATGGGGATCAACGATTTGCTCAAGAAGACCCTTCTTTTGCCATTGCAATGCCCACTCTCCCAAATTCACCTGCTCTCTAGTGAGCAACGGGTCAACAGCAGGCCGAGCACAAAGAACTTCAAAAAGCACAACTCCAAAAGAATAAACATCGGATTTATCCGTTAGTTGCTGCCTTCGGAAATACTCTGGATCCAAATACCCGAAACTACCCTTTACTCCGGTGCTTACATGGGTCTCATCTAGACATGGGCCAGACCTCGAGAGGCCAAAATCGGCAACCTTAGCAACGTAATTTTCATCAAGCAAAATGTTTGTCGATTTAATGTCACGATGTATGATCCCCTGTATCGAGCCTGTATGAAGATAATGTAGCCCTCTCGCTGCACCGATGCATATTTCAAGCCTCTGCTTCCAAGACATAGGTGGTAATCCTGATCCATATAAATGATTTTTCAAAGGGCCTTTCTCCATATATTCATAAACGAGTATCATTTCCGATTGTTCCTCACAGTACCCAACAAGAGAAACAAGATGCCGATGGCGAATTTTTGATAGAACTGTAATTTCTGTCTGGAACTCCGGGAGCCCCTGCCTGGAACCTGGTACACCTCGCTTCACTGCAACCTTCGTGCTGTCTTTAAGAACCCCTTTGTAAACTATACCGAATCCCCCAGAGCCAATAATCAGATTCTTGTCGAAATTATTTGTTCCTGATTGTAAATCACTAAAAGGAATCTTTAAGCCAAGATACCCGTTCGAGCCTGGTGAAGCCAAGGCAGTCCCTTCAGAGAGTTTACTGTGCGAACTGCCCCCATAAGCACATAAAGGTGTCCAACCCATACTTTCTGCAGGTTTCAGCTTTGCTTTTGTCTTCCTGCATCTCAATAGCATTAAAACTGCAAGAATTGCAAAAGACAAAGCAAGAAAACCTCCTACAATTGAACCCGCCAAAACCCAAATACTTTTCTTCTTAGGACTGATTTCTGGAGCCACAAAATTTACAATCTTCATTATCTCTACACCATTCAAAATTGCATTCTTTCTCAAAGGACTACTAAGATCAGAAGGGCCGACGCTTATCTGCACAACCCCAGAATTATCCGAGTCCACAACCAAATCTATGTAGTAAGGAGATGCAAGCAAATGGAATGTAAGCGCAGAAAGATCGAGGTCTTTGTAAGCAAGGAACTCGTTTATATATACATCAAAATACAGCTGGTTAAGTGAAAGACTAACAATGTCACAGAAATGAAGACGAACGAAGTGTCGAACACGCCCCAATCCAACTGGAAAATCCCATGTTATATTGAACTTAGAGTATTCTGTCATGTTGTCCCTATTCATCTCTTGTGCAGTCATGTAGACATTACCCGGGGCAATCTCTTCGCTAGCACCTCCGTTTTGATAATTTGGGGCAAGAGTAGAACTCACAATTTTTGCAGCAGATTTTAAAAGAAGAAATTCCTCATCAGGGACCCAAGTCCTCCAAAGGGTATCATTGAAAGAGGTCAGCTTTGGACCTCCAACATTGATCCTATGAACAGTCTCTAAAATTTGTGAAGTAAGGTCCTTAAACTCTTCAATTCCATCAGCTCCAATCAATTTAGCTCCATTCTCAAGAATGAGATCATCGGGAGCTGAAAACACTTCAATTGCACTAACAAATGCAAAACCAGATTCCTCCACTGGGCTAAACAATATTTCAAAATCTACCTTATCTACTCTCAATAGGAACTCTTTAACAACAGTAACATTGGCAGCAAAATTGATAAAAAGCGAAAACCCATTACACGAAACACTGAAATTTGCATTCTGGAGATTGTAATTCCGAGAGTTGAAAGGAGAGAAATGGAAACGTACCAAGTGGGTCCCAAATTTCTTCATGCTGAAAGAATAGCCTGAGGCACTTGTGAAAACCCTGGCAGTGTTGTAAAGCACAGACAGATTTGATGGGTTTGTGTTTGGTTTTGGGTTTGTGAGAGAGATTGATTCACCTGCAGAAAGATAAACCGAACCGAGTTTGGTTGAATCCCCCACAAAGTGCCTGTTATCAACAGTAATGTTTGTGTTGGATCCACAGTTAATGAGGTAGTTGTTTTGTGGTGTGAAAGATGTCGAGAAGTGGAGAAGTGAGAAGAAGTGAATTAGAAAAAGAAACTGAAGAATTCTGGTACCCATTAATAAGGAATTTGTGGGTTTATTGAATTGAACAAATCCTTAAGATATGGATTGTGAGAGATGGGTATATTTGAAGTGAAGGAGAGAGGATTTTAGAGAGAGAAAGCCAAGCATTTTGGTGATAGTGATTCCAAAACAAATTGAAGTCTAGGAAGAAAGAGTAATATCAATGTATGTAGGGTTTGTGGGTTCTTGGATATGAAAACTAATTATTAATCTGAGGTGGGTTGGGTAGGTTTCAAGTGGAAAGAAAGGAAGCTCGTGGTGAAGGAACCAGGGGGGGTTGGTTAAAGGAAAACAAGTGAAGAGAGTGGTGTGACAATGGCAGTGGAAATAAAATAAACTTTTATTTGGGTGGGGGGTTGCAGTTTCTTCAAAATTTATTAACGTAACATATTAGTATTTCTAACCGTTCATGGTGGGCTGAATGAATTGTCCATTTGCAGTTGTCCACAACTACATACATACAGCATAACCTTCACTTATCAATTTCATGGAAACAGCTAATACACACTTCCTTAAATTCAATAATAATTTGAAGCCTCTTTTTCCTTTCTTTTTCAAAAAAAAAAAAAAAAAGCAAACATATTTAATGAAAAGTCTTTTCCATTGAACCTTTATCTGTTTGGAATTAACCCCCGAATCATTTTAGGATTTTTGGCCTTCCAACAAACATATTTAACTTGTCCTAAAAATAAAAGAGTTCAAGTGTTCGTGGATTTAAATTGTTCACAAAAATAAAATATTTTATTAAATCATTCACCATTTTTTACAATCTTTTTTTTTATATAAAAATTGATATTATTTTTAATCAATTTATCAAACCCAACCCCAAGTATTTTGTAAAAATATGTGAGAGAGATCAGTTTTTTTTGCAAAATTACAGACACACATTTGTCGATTATTAGGTTGTGTTTGGTTAATGTTTCTAGACAAGTTTTTTAGATAAGTTTTTAGAAATTTGATTTTTGATTGAATGTTTTGAGTTAGAGTTTTTATGTTGAAAAGTGAATTTGGTTTTGTTTGACTTTTTTTTAATCAATGAAAAAAACGTATAAAAAATTTCAAAAAATAGTCACAATAGATCTTATTTTATAGATCTCGATGAGTAGGTTTTAAATATATATTTTTTATTATTTTTTGATTTTTGGATTTAAAGTTATGGTGTTTTAAAAAAAAAATTAGAGAGAGAAAATATAGTGAAATAAATTTTGGAAAGTGTGAAAGTAGAGTTAGTTTTGAGTTGAGTTTTTAAAATTTTGAGGGAAAAAAAAAATAGTGAGCAACCAAATACAACTTAAGTGTTAATTTCTTATAATTATCAATATATTTATTTAGTATTGAGAGTTATTATGTCTCAGAAACAAAAGATAAGAAGATCCATTTGACGACAGTCAATGCATGCCAGTTTCACAAAATAACAAAAATAGTGGGCCCTTGGCTGGATTCAAAGTCTATTGATTAGAACATTAGTACCAATTTCTTATCTCTAATTCATTACGGGGGTGATGTTGGCACCTCCAAAATTTCTTGAAAACACTTTCACTTTAATTCGGTCATTTGTAATCGAATACAAAATTGCAAAAATTTGAAAAAATTTGAAAATGCTTTACTCGGTTGTCAAGAACCGAGTATAAAATTTGAAAAAACTTGAAAATGCCTTATTTGGTTGTCAAGAACCGAGTATATAGACTTATATTCGGTCCTCAACAACCGAATAATAGACACTTTACTCGGTTGCAAATGACCGAATTAAAGTGAGAGTGTTACCAAGTATTTTTGGGGTGCCAATATTACCACCCTTCATTATTATGCCCCCACCCACTGCAACAGTTATAATATATCACTGGACCGCTATCAAATCACATTTAAGGAAAGATAATTTTTACCACTAATTTTTATCTACATATATTATATAAATTGTATTTTTATGAAAGTATAATATATTTAATACAACTTACAAAAAAAATTTATAAAAATTGTAGATAAAAAAATTATTTTCCTTAAAAGAAAGAGCAAAATGGAACAAGGATATTTTTTTCCCCAAATCAAAATATCAAATTTGCTGGGGTGCAACTTTACTGGAGTTGGTTGGTAGATGTCATATTCATTCATGTGACCACGACAAATAAAAAACAGATTAGAAATTGAAAAACATTACAAAAAAGAAAACATTTTTTTCTTCCACTGCATGCTATATCTATATATCGAATAATGTTTTATTCACAAGAAATGTGCATGTAAAATATAAATATATATATATAAGATAAAGATAAAATGTCATTTTATTATTAAAAGAAGATTAACTCTAATTTAATTCTTTACTTCTTGTGTATATTTTTGTGCTCAAATAGAAGATTAGGGTGTTTTGGTACATTATCATTATTCTTAGGAAAGTGTTAGGGTGATTTAGATTTTGGGTGTCGTTTATTCCTGTATCATGCAATGAGTATCAAAGTTTTGTATAATAGGTGTTTGAGTGCTATTTTAGACGGAATCCGTTAGTTAATGTGGTCAACCGTTAACTCCGTTAATTTGTTACCCAATTTATCTATTTTACCCTTAAGAAAAAACAAAACATATTACTCTTACTTAGGAGTAAAATAGGTAAAACTTAAATAAGTTAACGGGTGACCACGTTGACTAACCAATTTTGTTCAAAATAGCACCCAAACATTTATTATGCAAAAGTTTAGTACACAACGTCTAATATGCAGGAATAAACAGCACCCAAAATTTGAATCACCCAAAATGTTATTATTGAAGCTGAAATAGCTACTTAAACAATTAGTAAATTATGTTCTGATAAAAATCATAATTACTCTGAGGCTTCGTTTGGTTCACGGATTTTAGTACTCGGGAAAGGAAAGTCGTTCATTTCCTTTGTTTGGTAAGTACAAATTTCGGAAACACTTTTCCAAGAGAAGGAAAAGTATGGGGTAAAACTATTCCCCCCAAAACACACGTGATTGATTTTTCCATGTGATTTCCAAGCATTTATTACACAAATTTTAGACAATAACACTCTTACCTAAATACTTTTCATAGTTTACTAAACAAAAGAAAGAAAATTTGACAAAAAATTTAATTTCTCACCTCTATAAAAAAGATAAAGGAATTGATTCTCCTTCGGTGAAACAAACGAGACCGATAGTAACATTGTTTTTATTTTAACACATTTGCATATAGTGTTAAATAGGAAAAGCCTAACTAAAAATTAGTAGGGGATAAAAATTGATTTCCACAGTGGACAGTAAAGAGATTGGACGAACAATCCGCCGATGATGGCGTCCAAATTCCTAAGTCTACAACCTACTCGATACCGGGCTGTGCAACATTCTTCCCACCACAATAATATCTCCACGGTCTCAACGCATACTTCAGTTGGTCTAGATGGTCTATCGCACAACAAGAAGGGCAAGGGCAAACCCTTAACATTGCCTCTGGTGCTACAAAGAAACCCTAATTTTAGTCGAATTGTTACAGCCAGAGCCCATTTGAATTTCCCTCTCATTTCTCCACATGATCAATGGGGCACCTGGACTGCTCTCTTCGCCGCCGGTGCGTTCGGTACCTGGTAAACTCCACTTCCCCGAATCTACTTTTCTTTGACTCTTTACAATTTGAGAAGAACCAAAGACTCAAAATGGAACTTGCATTTTCCATAGTTTTTTGGACTAATCTAAAAGTAAGGTTAGATTGCTGAATTTGGACTAATCTAATTAGCTACATTACTTAACTCGATATTACATTCTTTAGTTTAGATGTTGTTTGATAACACCACTTAAATTTGAAAATTTAATTTTTTATATTTAAGTTGTTTGTTAAAAAAAAAAAAACACTTAGGTGTCGATTGATAGAACATCTGAAAACTGAAACTGAAAACTTAAAACTTAACTAAAAATTGAAACCGAAAAAGTTGTTTGTTTATTTTTGAAAATTGTGTCTGAAAAAATGTTGTTTGTTTGAATATAATATATCTGAAAACCGAATTTTTTTTAATATGGCAATTTTCTCCTTACTAATTTATTTAGATCAAATGAAATAAAAAAGACCATATTATTTAAACTTTTCAACCAAGCTAATTTATTTCATTTATGAAAATTACTAACTACTATTACCTCACTAACAACATATCACCACCAGATTCTTCATTTGCTGCCTATAGGGACGGAAAATGGAGCTTATATCCCACACTCTGTTAAAGGCACAGTAGTGTTAAATGATGGCCCCTATGATTTCTTTCTTTTTTTCTTTCTTTTGTTGATTAGCCTCCCTCACCGGCTCACCCCCACCCCCATTTACTTCTTAATTTCCTTTGATAAAAGAAGATTACATAAAGTAAAATCCATCCCCCTGGCAAAGAAAACAAATCCCTTTTCTTTTTGGCATCATTAATTACCTTTTCCTTCAAAAGGAAGAAGGAAATAGAACACCTTACCTGTGTGTGTTGTGATGAGCTGACATAAAAATTAACTGACTTTGTTCATATGCAGAATCTATCCTCATAACATATAATAATCTCTCCTCCTAAGTCAGGTAAGATGGGTTTTCTGCATTCAAGTTGGAGAATGAGAACAGAAGAGTGGCGTGGTTTTAGGGGATAAAATGGGTATTCTGCATTAAGTGTTTTCAGATTTCAGATTTAAGTGGTAGTTTTACCACTTAAAATTTTTGACACAATTTTTCAGATTTAAGTGATACATCACTTAATTTTTTTACCAATCAAACAACATTTACACCACCTAAATCTGAAAACTTTAAGTTTTCAAATTTAAGTGGTTCAAACAAACACCATCTTAATTTTTTCCGCTTAAAACTGAAAATTTTCATTTAAAGTTTTAAGTGATAAATTCTCCATTTAAAATTGAAAATTTAATTTTAAAGAGTGTAATAAAAGAGTGTAGAATCATGTGATCCAAATAAACTAATATGGGAAAAATTGTCATACAAAAAAAATTCAGTTTTCAAATGTGTTATATTCAAACAAACAACATTTTTTTAGATACAATTTTCAAAATTAAACAAGCAGTGTTTTCAATTTTCAATTTCAGTTTTTTTTATCAAATGTCACCTTATTTTCCGAGCAAACAAATAGGGTGTTTCCTTTTGGAAGATGGGAAAATGTTTTCAATTTATTACAGTTCTACCTTTCTCAGTCTCGATATTACAGTTACCAACCCAATTTCTTGAATTCTTTGGGTGATTGGGTATCATACATTTTCTTGGCAGCCAATTGAATTATTTGAAATTTTAACCTTTTTTTATTTGTTGATTATTTGTTGAAGGTCGGAGAAGACCAAGATTGGGAGAATGCTGAGTGGTGCATTGGTGAGCACTTTGGTTGCACTTGCTGCTAGTAATTTGGGCATTATATCTTGTGAAGCATCAGCTTATTCAGTTGTGTTGGGATTTTTGCTCCCATTAGCCGTTCCATTACTGTTGTTTAGAGCGGACTTGCGCAAGGTAATACAGTCTACCGGGACGCTGCTCTTGGCTTTCTTGCTTGGATCAGGTAAAATCACTTGGTCACATCATAATTTTTTTGCAAAATGCCACTAATTGCACTTTGCAATCAAGCACGCACAACAGAAGATGTAACTGTAGACACCTTTGCGATTAAGTTAGCACATTGCATGTGGCTTCAAATTTTAGCATTTTGCGGCAGATTTGCAAGTTCTAGCTTTGTGTTTGCCTACAGATTGCTGTAGTGATAACTTCATTCTGAGTATCACTGTGCCTCACAGTTCTGCATAGCATATGACATTGCTGGATAAGCTTTTACGCATGAAAACCACTCTCAATGTTTCTATAGTTTTTGCTTTCCGCCTTATTTGCTTTGGAGTTCCTTAAATGTGGTGTTGTCCTGCTGCTTATAATAGTTGCAACGACAATCGGGACAATTGTTGCTTATCTGATAGTGCCAATGCGATCACTTGGTCAAGATAGTTGGAAGATTGCAGCTGCGCTAATGGGTAGACATATTGGTGGAGGTAATTTATGGTCACATGATATACCTTTATTAATATTATGTGTATATGTCATTTACTTCTGTGGATATTCTTTTGCTATTTGAATTTGTTTTCTCAAGTTGTTTATTTGGATTGGTGATGTTTTGCTCCCAATTGTGCAGCTGTTAATTATGTTGCCATAGCTGAAGCTCTTGGTATCTCTCCTTCAGTTTTAGCAGCTGGATTAGCTGCAGATAATGTTATATGTGCAGTGTATTTTACAACATTGTTTGCTCTTGCTTCCAAAATACCACCCGAGGCTTTGACATCAACCACTGGTGTGTAGTATCCTTTCTAACATGGTTATCAGTTCAATTCCCTCCCCCCTTCAAGTTATTAGTATGTTGTAAGAGGAAGATACTTAGACCTGCCTTTTTGAAAAAAAAAATAGAAAAAGAAAAAAGAAAAGGATTGAGCATTGTAATCTTTAGCCTCTAATAAAACCACCTGGGAACTTTGACAGATGGAATAGGTACAACAGAATCAGAATCATCAAGCAACAAACTTCCGGTGCTGCAGACTGCTACAGCCCTTGCTGTATCCTTTGCCATCTGTTCACTTGGCAATTTTCTGACAAAATATTTCGGAATCCCGGGTGGTATCCTTCCATCCATTACGGCCATTGTTGTCATTCTAGCAACCGCATTCCCAAAGCAATTTGCTGAGATTGCACCTTCCGGTGAGGCGATGGCCCTCATTCTGATGCAGGTGAGTTTTCTAGCAATTGTTGAGAAACACAAGCTAATTTTAATTTTTTAAGTGTACCTGCTGTTCAGGATAGCTATTCCATATTGTGTTTGATTGCCCTTTTTTTTTCCCTAAGATCCATATCTTCCATGTGCGGTGTTATTTCTTAGCATTAATTTTCCAAAGAATCAATTTCTACGTTCAACTTGTTTTGTTTCTGTGTTTCAGGTTTTTTTTGCAGTGGTGGGTGCAAGTGGGAACGTATGGAATGTAATCAATACGGCACCTAGTATATTCTTTTTTGCACTTGTCCAGATCGCAGTTCATCTTGCTGTGATTCTAGGATTTGGGAAGCTGTTCCGCTTTGACCTAAAATTACTGCTTTTGGCATCAAATGCAAACGTGGGAGGTCCCACAACAGCTTGTGGAATGGCCACGACAAAAGGATGGAGTTCGTTAATTGTTCCCGGCATTCTTGCTGGCATTTTCGGCATTTCCATTGCAACTTTTCTTGGCATTGGTTTCGGAATTTATGTTCTCAAATTAATTTAGAAATGATTCTGAATAGCAGAACTGGGCTTCATTTGTCACCAATGTGAACTCCAAATATTCAAATATGTATGCAATCAATCTTTGGATTTGACATTGTCACCAAAACAATGTGATTTAGCTTCTTGTTTGTTGCTGGTATGTACGCAAAGTCACCAAAATTTTAAATCGTGACCTATAACATATTTAATTGCAACTGAACTAAATGCAATTATATTTGTAATGCAATGAAATACTAAATATATAATTGTGCACACGTATATTGTTATAAAAGAATATTATAAAGTTTTACGCTTGGTTCTCTGTGAAACTAATAGTTCATTTGTGTGCATGATTTTATAAGTAAAGGAGTTTGTATAATCACGTCTCCTTTATTATTTTTACTTCCAAAACTGACTACCCGGGTCAGTAGTGAACAAGATGGAAAATGTTATAATGAATACTAAATAAAATTTTCTGATAATGGGCTTAAAAATTCAGTGATTAGTTTGTGGAACGGATGTGAGTTCGAAAGGATCAAGATGGAGAAAATTAAAAATACAAAAATTGTCATCAAATAATAACAAAAATATTGTTTTATTTTGTTCCTCCCTGGATTGTCTTAAAAGCATATATTAACGCTGAGTTCAAAATCTACACATGTATTAAATATGATTAAGATATTTTTATATGATATATAATTCTTCTTATACTTTTTTTTTGCACTATTCTTGACATTTTTCAAAATTACACATGTTGCACACGTGATATTTGTACATGTTTTTTGTTTATGTAAGCCCATAATTTAATTCAAAATTAAAGATATAGCTTATGTTTAACACGCCGGATTAGAAATGAAGATATAATTAAATTAAATATTCCTATACCATGTTTGTTGTAACTTAGGCCTCGTTTGATTCATGTATTATGACTAGTGGGATTAATAATACTAGTATTCATAGTACTGGACTATTAATCCTGGTATTAATTTAATACCAATACCCTGTTTGATTCATGTAGTATTAATACTGGGATATCTCATGCTAATGTTAATACCATGTTTGGTTCTGTAACTCGTATACGGACTTATATTTTGGACTAACAATTTTTTTTAAAAAAACAAAAATTTGTAAAAAAAAAAAAAAAAATTTAAAAATTTTTTTTTTAAGAAAAAACAAATTTTTTTTTTTTTTTTTTTTTTTTAAAATTATAATAATATAGTAGTAGTAGTGACATTTTTGAAAATATTATAGTAGTAATGGCATTTTTGAAAATATATGGTTCATTTTTCTTAATCCTGGATAAACAATACCACCTCCCCCCTGGTATTAAATTATAGCACAAAGAATGGTATTAAGTTAGTACCGGTATTAGTAATCCCAGTACGTTTGTGCGAATCAAACAAGGTATTATAAAAAAAATGGTATTAATAATCCCATCCCACTTTTTAATACCCGAATCAAACGAGACCTAAAGGAATTGTATAAAGTATCAAATAAATTATTCGGACTTAATGACTTATTCCATAAAATACAAAATTAAGTAATCTCACCTTTTAAGATAGGATTATTTAATTATGTATTTTTTACCATGTCCGATATTTTTATCCGGTACCTAAGCATAGCCATATGATATAATTATTTAATGATAAAATGTTTTATTCTACAACCTAAAGATTTTGATGTCATAAAAACCGTTAACACTGCTTTCAATTTATATATATAAAAAGCTAGTGATGGAATTAACTCGATACATTACATTAGATAGTTTAGGTTAGAGTATCTCCAATACAACTATAAATTGGGTGAAAATGAGATGTCATATAGGATTGACGGATAATGAACTAAAAAAAATGTTTTCCAATGCAACTATTATCCATAATGACCATGAAGATGATGTGGCAAAAATGAAAATAGACATTGTGAAAATGACATTCTATTTTTAGAGGGTATCTTAGATAATGTCTTAATTTCATATCATTATTTTTGTCTACATACTTTTCTTTTTTAAGCTTTCAAATATTTTAATATTCATTAATAAAATTTACACATTGGAGATGGTTTTTGTAAGATTTCTCAACCAAGAGACTTTTTTATGCTACATAGGAAAAACATACTTACATGTTCATGGTTAAAAGATATCTAATTTATTTTTACATTGGAGATGCTTTTAGGTTAGGTTTGTTCTTCTTTCCTTTATTCCCCCATCCCTTTTTTTAGGTGAGTTGCAAAAGGCAAACCATTATTTACTTTACTGCAGAAATAGAGCTGAGGTCCACGTGAACCAATGAGATACGAACATGTAATCATCAACATTTTTAAAACCTCGCCACACTCCATTATTCTCCTTTCATTTACTTCAACTATCCTGTATCACTTCCCGCCACAACTCTTGCTCCTCCTCAATCCCATTCCAGCCAACAAACCCCACCCATTTCATATCGCTACCAAAATCTCCTTTACACCTCGAATTCTTCCCAAAAACCTAATAACTCCAATCATCCATTTGTAAGAATTAGGTCAAGTTTGAATTTCCTTATAATTTCTCCACAAGACCATTAGGGCACATAGACCGCTCTTATTTCCATTGTCATTTTCGGTCTCTGGTAATCCCCCTCGTTTTCTCTAATATAGCTTGTAATAAGTTGATTTAATTTATTTCTCCTGTTTATTTGATTCCCGATAAATTATTTGAATGTGTTTATTGTTAATTGGCATAATTCATACAACTAATCAGTGTTTGAAATACCCATTAGTTTTTAACTTAGCTACTGATTACATTTGTGCTTTTTCAAAAAGTTTGACAGTAAAATCGGAACGATAAGATTTGAAAATTTGTTTCTTATTATACTTTTCTTCAGTTTTCTTGTTAACAAACAGTAAACAGTGTGTTAGTGTGCGTTTTAAATGTAGGTCCGATAAAATAAAGATTCAGAGCATAATAAGTGCTGCATTAGTGAGTGTGAGAATCCCGATGGAACCCCCCCAGTCGCCGTTCGACATCGTTTGAAACTGTTTTAAAGTCGCTAGTACGTTTTTCGGGAAAAAGGACAAAAAGTGTGTTTTGTACCCCTTTTGGGGTACAACGCAGTATGTGCAAACAGATTGGGTTCGAGAACTAAGTTACGATGCGGGAAGGTGTTAGGCATCCGCGTCGCCCTTTCGGATTTTAAATGTACATGCTCGTTTTATCATTATTTATATTGTTCCTACTGTTTGTGGCTTAGAGGAGCATATATACCAGTTTTATTAGCATACAAGAGTGGTGGCACAAATTTTTAGGCAAACAATGTAATTTTAACCAAAGACCGAGCGATCATCCAACGACAGTGCATTGATTTTTATGCTTTCAGCCCCAAAATCATGCAAGGTTGATTTTAAAACTAGATTCAAGATATGAAAGTAATTATAGTGTATTTACAGCTCTATTCGAGTTCAGAATCAAAAGTATGTGTTATACAAATATTGATGTCTGACTTTGGATTATTAAGATGTATAAATAGTGTGTATGTGTGAATAAAATAATACTATCAATGTAGTTTATATACATGGGAGGTAATCAAATAGGATCAAAACTGAATCAGAGAGATAAAAAAAATACCGTATTTTCGAAGACAAAGCTTTTTTTTGTTTTGATTCATATTTGAAAAGGTATTACAATTGGTAATTGGTCTAAGAATTTTGAATACATCATTTTTACAATGTGTTTCTATCTTTATATCTAATTCCTATATATTTAGATGTAGTTTTGAGCCATTCGTTGTTTTGTTTGCTTTCGGAACTCCAGTGGCCCATTTTTTCTCGAACTTCTCTTGTGCTCACAGCGCTCCCTATCGAGCTTTGCCCCTATTCAGGGGCCTCCCCCTTCTTCTATTTGCCCTGTTTGGCTGATATAGAGTAAGGATTAAGCTTTTTTATCGAAGATCGATCAGGAAGTAGATAAAACTAATCCGTGAAAAGCCAAGACCGATCCGGTCAAGCCAAAAACCGATTGGTCCTTGGCATAGACCTATCCAAAATCCTTATAGACTGATCGGTCAATGGTAAATATAGCCCAATTTTTTAAAAAACTGACTTGTTAAAGCTTTAGACCGATTGACCTGGCCTGAAAACCAATTGGTTATGTGTAAGACCGATCGGTCTTTTGTGATTTCTAGCAGTCTTTGTTTTTTTTCCTTGGATTTTGACCTTATCGATTCATCACAATTTGATCTTTTGATCCTTGAACTTAAACACGATTTCTTATTGACATCGGAGTCTGAATATGTCCCTTTTCTGGTGCTATTCGAGGCCTGTTTTCGATCTGTGATATTTTCTGAGTCTTTTTGTAATTTATTGAAGTTAGATTAGTCTTTGCTTTCAAGGGTTATAAAATGGGGTGTTTACAGAAGCCCCTCGGTGTTTGTACATTTTAGAAAAGTGTGCAACGTCGAGAAAAATAAATGTTTAGGTGAGATTCGCATTTTGCGACCCTTGTTCCTTAATCTAGAGTAGAACCGCCGAATGCCGGTTGGGTGCTCTTGAAAGGCGATTACCCATTAGCTAATTATGTACATTTTAGTAGATATGAATCTTGCCATTTCGAGAGACTGGTTTGATTATCTTGCTTTTTCGGGAAACTTTGTGTTTGTCTTTCCATTTCGGGAGACTGAGTTAATTGTCTTGCCTTTTCGGGAGACTGAGTTGTTTGTCTTGCTTTTTCAGGAGACTTGGTTTAATTTTCTTGCCTTTTCGGGAGACTCGTGGTTCGTCTTGCCATTTCTGGAGACTCAGTTGTTCGTCTTGCCATTTCGGGAGACTCGTGGTTCGTCTTACCTTTGTGGGATACTCATCTTGCCATTTTGGGAGACTCTTCTGTTCGTCTTACCATTTTGGGAGACTCTTCTGTTCGTCTTACCTTTTTGGGAGACTCATCTGATAAAAAGATTAATAAATTGATCCTGAAAGACAATATTAGTACAAACGACTACCTGTTCGGTAGAAAGATTACTAAGATGTCCCTAAAAGACAAGTTTAGTACAAATGGCCATATGTTCGGTAAAAAATTACAAAAATATCTCTGAAAGGTAATGTTAGTACAAATGACTACCTGTTTAAGTAAAAGGTTACTAAAATATCCCTGAAAGATACTGTTAGTACAAATGGCTATCTGTTCGATAATAAATTACTAAAATGCTCCTAAAAGACAATGTTAGTACATGTGGCTACTTGTTCGGTAGAAAGATTACCAAGATGTCCCTGAAAGACAATGTTAGTATAAATATATGTATGATTTTACATTTCTTCAGTACATGAACATATAAGTTATCTTTCGAAAGGCAGTGTTAGCTTATTCACTTAACATATACTTACTACCTGATTCTTACAACTATTTGTCATAGTTGCAGAAAGATGGGGTTCGAGGCCGCGGTGTGGCCAATTGGCCCGGTATAGTATCTGAATGGCACAATGATTAGCAATTTAGCCTGGTGCAGTGTCTTACCACTCGGTGATTTGGCGATTGAGCCTGATACAATGTCTGACTGGTATAATGATCGGTGATTTAGCTCGGTGCAGTGTCTTACTGCTTGGTGATTCTACGATTGAGCCTGGTGCAGTGTCCGACTGGCAGAGTGATTGGCGATTGAGCTAATGTAGTGTCTTACCGCTCGGTGATTTGGCAATTAAGCATGGTGTAGTGTCCAACTGGCACAGTGATTGACGATTGAGCCGGTGCAGTGTTTGACTGGCACGGTGCTTGGCGATTGAGTCTGGTGTAGCATTTGGCTATCACGATGATTGGCAATTGAGTCAGGTGTAATTTTTGACTGGCCGGTGATTGGCGATTCGGTCCAATGCAGTGTCTGGTTTCATGGTGCTTGGCGATTGAGCCCGGTGCAACATCTGGCTGACACGGTGATTAGCGATTGAGCTGGTGCAGTGTCTGACTGTCACGGTAATTAGCGATGTTGTCCGCTGTAGAGTCTGACTAGCACGTGCTTAGCGATTGAGCTCGATGTAGCGTCTGGCTGTCACAATGATTGGCAATTGAGCCAGTGCGGTGTCTGACTGGCATAATGATTAGCTATTCAGCCCAATGCAGCGTCTAGCTGTTATGGTGATCGACGCTGTGGTCCAGTGCGGTATTTGACTAGCACAGTACGGTATTGAAATCAAGAGCAATATTTGGGCCTCCATGATGCAATCTTTTGTGATGCTTTATAAGAATTTCAGTTGAAGGGTTCCCTTCTTTATGGTCTGAATCAACTGTGATTGTGGCTACTATATTGCCTTTGGTGAACTAAGTCACTGCTACTTGCAGGGCTGTTGTCATCTCAGTAGATCATAGTAGAATGATGAAAATTACTGGTTCTTTCATTTGCTACATGTGCGGTGTCTAACTGGCATAGTAATTGGTGAATGGCTTTGTGTAGTGTCTGACTGGCAAGTTGATTGGCACATAATTTTCTCATACAAAAAATGTTAGAATCGAGCGTTGGAACTCGATTTAGGTTGCATGAGCTGCAAAAGATGAATGTATAGGACGATAGAGCTCAGTGCAGTGCTTTAGCAAAATGAATTGATAGGGTGATGAGCCCAGTTTGATGTTTTGACACACAAATAATGAATGAATAAAGCGATGAAGCTCAGTTTGATGTCTTAACATGCAAACGATGAATGGATGGGGCAATGGAACCTGATTTGGTGCTTTGGCATGTAAATGAAGATTGGATAGGGCAATTTAGCCCAGTTTGGTGCTTTGACACTCAAACAATTGATGAATGGGGCAATAGAGCCCGGTTTGGTACTTTGGCATACCAATCAAGAATGCATGGGTCGATTGAGCCCGATTTGCTACTTTGGCATGCAAACAAAGAATGAATAGGGTGATTAAGCCCAATTTGGTGCTTTGGCACCTAAATGAAGAATGAATGTCTCGATAGAGCCCAATTTGGTGCTTTGGCACCCAAACGAAGAATGAATGTCTCGATGGAGCCCGATTTGGTGCTTTGGCATGCAAACGGAGAATGGATGGGGCAATTGAGCCCAGTTTGGTGCTTTAATATGCAAACGAATAATGGGTGGGCGATTGAGCCTGATTTGGTGCTTTTGCACACAACCGAATAATGGATGGGGCAATTGAGCTCGGTTTGGTGCTTTGGCACTTAAACAGTGAATGGCTAGAACGATGGAGTTCGGTTCAATGTCTTGACATATTATAATAAATGAATAGGGCCCGGTGCAGTGCTTTGGCATGCAATGATTGAATGAATTGGGCGACAGAGTCCAATGCAGTGCTTTGGCATGTAATTGATTGAATAAATAGGGTGTTAGAGCCTAATGCAGTGCTTTGGCATGCAATTGATTAATGAGTGGGGCGATAGAGCCCAGTGCGATGCTTTGGCATGCAATTGATGAATGAATAGGACGATAGAGCCCGGTGCAGTGTTTGACATGCATATGTTTGGAGAAATGCGCGACAGAGCCCGATGTAGTGTTTGACATGCATGTGTTTGAAGAAAAGGGCAACGGAGCCCAATGCACTATTTGATTGCATGATTATGTGATTAGCCCAATGTATATAATGAATAAACGGTGTGGCGATTAGCCAGCATAATTAATATGTGAATGATTTGGCGATTAGCCCGATGTATTGGATGAATGAATGATGTGGCAATTAGCTAGTGCATTTGAATAAATTAATGAATAGGCAATTAACCTAATGTATATCATGAACGAATAGTGTGGCAATTAGCCATCATAGTTAATGTGTGAATGATTTGGCGATTAGCCCAATGTATTTGATGAATGAATAATGTGGCAATTAGCTCATGTATCGTATCAATCGATGATTTAGCGATTAGCCGAGTATACTGAATGTATGAATGGTTTAGCAATTAGCCAGACGTATTAAAATGAATAAACGAATTTGGCGATTAGCAGAGTGTATTGAATGAATGAACGATTTGGCGATTAGCCATTGTATGACCTAGCGATTAGCCCGTTATATTAAATGATTGAATTGTGTGGCGATTAGCCCAGTGTTTTTGAATCAAAGAATGATGTGGCGATTAGCTCAGTTTATTGAGTGAGTGAATAATATGGCGATTAGCCTATGCATTGAATAAAGGGATAAATGATTCAACGATTAGCCCGTGTATTGAATGAATGATGATTTGGCGATTATCCCGGTGAATGATGTAAGGATTAGCTCAATGTAATGAATGAATGAGTGATTTGGCGAATAGTCAGTGTTTTAAAATGAATTGGCGATTAGCTGAGAATGAATAAATGTTTGGTGATTAGCCATTGTATTTAAATCAAATAATGATGTGGTGATTAGCCAAATGTATTAATAATGATGCCACGTGTTGGGAAATGAGATAAATGAAATATTCGTGTTTACATGTACTTACTTGTGAAGTATAAGAAACTCAATGCGATCGCGAAATAGTTATGCAGCTAATGGTGAAACACCATGACGAAAGTAAAAGAACCCGTTCGCATGCAATAGTGGTAATATCAAGACAAGAAAAATCACATTTGCAAATGATTGTCTGAATCATATGCTGATTACTTCTGTTGAAGTTCGATAGAAATATCACGTGAATTGGCGTGATGAATGTTTGAATGTATTTAAACACGTGAATTGCTTTAAATTTTCCTTTTTGAAAATATTTGATTATTTATTTAAAGTACGCGAATTGGCATGGGAAAAGTTTGAAAGAATTTAATTTTATTGGAACATGTGAATTGACGTGAAACTCTCTCTTGAAAGAATCTGATTATTTAAGAAAACGAAATTGTGATTCAAATTTTATTATGATTTTTGAAAATTGTCGATTAAAGACAGCGAGGGATCAATTTCCTTCTCGTATATGGTAATGCCGTGATTTTCTTTAGATTTTCCTCAGTGGGGAAGAAAGAAGTTATGTCATGCATTAACCAATTTTGACGGTATTTAAACTACCTTTTATTAAAGCATGTCATGTGTCAGTGTTTTATTACACTTATTGTTTTCAAAAATTTGGTAAAACTATTGTTACATATATATTTTGATCAAATAACACGATAGAGTGTTGAAACTCAAGTAGAATGTTGTTGATGACAATGTACAAGATCATGAAGACAACAATGAGGAAGTTGCTGGTGAGAATTTGGCAAAGCATGAGGAGAATGTCACAGAGCATGGATCAAATGTAACACAAGTGGGAGAGAATGCAATATAAGCAATAACAGAACAGGTGCAAAATGGTTAGAATGTTAATAATTGTGAGAATGTGAAAAATGATAAAGTTTGTGGTGAAAAATATGTTAAAAGAAGTGATACATTTAATATAGAAGCTAATTAGAATTCAAGTGACTATGATAGCCCAATAAAAAATAAAAATAATAAATGTGGTATGAAGCAAAATTTTCCAGTTTACAATCATAAACCCAAGGGGCCACAAATAGAGCCAGTGTTAGGTATGAAGTTTTGTAAACCTGATGACTTAAAGCATTATTTGAGATCTTATGCAGAAGCACATAGGTATTATATACAATTTAAAATGAATGAGAGTAAAAGGCTACTTACAATATGTGCTGAAGGATGTCCATATAAATTATGGGCTACTTACATGCAAAGAGAGAATTCATTTCAAATTAAGTCATACAAATCAACTCACAAGTGTATCAAGAAGTTTAGGTTGAAAATAATAAACTCTAAGTGGTTGGCTGAGGAGTAAAACACCAAGTTTATCAATAACTCTAAATGAAAATTGAAAGACATTAGGGCTAATGTGTTAGAAAAATATTCAATAGATGTAAGTTTTAGTGTTAAGGTTAAGAAATGTGCATTAGGTGAGGTGGAGAAGTCCTTGATTAAACATTATGCTAAAGTTTGGGAGTATGGGGTCGAAATTCTAAAGTTTAATGATGGTAGTACTATGAATATTTTAGTTGATATACCTATCCCAAATGGACCTAGATATATACTTCCAAAGGAAGTATGTGTGTTTAGATGAATTTAAAATTGAGTGGCAACAAAGATGTAGGCCAGTTGTAAGTTTGGATGGATGTTTTTTAAAGGGCTATTATGATAGGGAGTTGTTGACAGATGTGGGAAGAGATGGGAATAATCAAATGTTCCTTATTGTATGGGCCATGGTTGAAGTTGAAAGTAAGGACTCATGATCTTGGTTCCTTGACTTGACAAAGTGACATAAGGCTGATTGAAGGAAATTGTTGGACTATTATAACAGACCAATAAAAAGGTCTAGTGCTTGCTATCCAAGAACATTTTTCAATAGCAGAACACTGGTGTTGTGTCAGACACGTATACTCCATTTTCAAAAAGACAAATATTATAGCAGAGTTGAAGTTACTCTTTTGGCAAGTAACAAAATGTGGTACACCAGAAGAATTTTTAACAGTGATGGTAAGATTAAAAAAGTAAAGAATGAGGCCTACTGTTACTTGATGGAACATAATCCATGGCAATGGTGCTAAGCATTCTTTTCAAATTATTCCACATATGATGTAGTTGAAAATAATATGTAGGAGTGTTTTAATGCATGTATATTTGAGGCAAGATATAAACCAATAATATCAATGCTTGAGGATATTATAATGTCAACAATGATAAGAATGCAATAGAAAAGGGAAACAACACTGAAGTGGGATGATGAGATTTGTCCAAAATTAAGAACTAATTAAGTTAAAAGAGAACAAGAAGCATCACATATAATTTTACAATAGTTAATTTCAGCAATAATTGAGAAAATAGAGTTACTTTATTGATTTAATTGTGATTTACAAGTTTTAGCAATGCACCTATAATGGTGACATAAAGTTCGAGGTGAAACATGGTTCAAATGGCTATGTGGTTGATGTCAAGAAGAAAACTTGTGCTTGTAGGATATGAAATCTTGCTACCATGCCATTATTGCTATATACTACCTAAAAGATAACCCGAAAAAATATGTATCAAGTTAGTACCTGAAGGAAGAATACTTAAAGTCCTATCAATATTACTTTCAGCCATTTAATGGGGATAAATTGTGGCCAAAGACAAGGATTGAACCATTTCCATCTCCAAGTAAAAGAATGCTTAGTAAGCCAAGGAATAACATAATCAAAAAGTTCCATGAGTCTCCTGAGAAAAAACGTCAACTCAGTAGATAAGGAAGAAGAATGAGGCACCAAAATTGCATACAATATGGTCACAATAAGAAGACTTGCAAAAATCCAACAGTTGGAAAAATAGAGCATAAAAACTGCCTATAAGTGCTTATTTTATAACAATTGATTTACTTATGCTTTTTGAGTTTACTGCACTAATGTTTTACTTGTGATTAGGTGAAAAAAAAGGCTTAAATCTCAACAAATGCTACAATTTTTATGTATGGCCCAATTACCTCAAAAGGGAAGGGCAAGCAGAAGTGTGGACCATTAAAAAAGAAAGACAAAGTCTCTAATGGTTATGGTGTTTACATTTCCCCTGAAAGTGGCAACACCTTTTATAGAGTCTGTTATTTCATTAATTGTTTTTTTATATATAATTATAACATAATGTTATGTAATTGTAATATTGTTGTATATTCTTATATATAGATGCCAAGACAATCAATTAGACAAATCCAAATTATCACATAAAGTTCAAACCAAATTAGTACTCAATCTTCAATTAATGCACCTAGAAATAAAGTAACTAACACCACAAAGAAGTGGTAGAAATGGTACTAAAGCTGTAACGGGACCATTTTCTCCCAGTGTGCAAACAATGTCAGCAATTGCAAAAGCTAACTCACCAAATGTGATAACCAAGGGTGCAGCCAAGGCTATAAAAGAGCATATAACAACAAGAAAGAGAGCTAGACTGTACTTATAGTGTGGGTAGATACAACAAGGGATATATACTTTTGTGCTTAGTTTGTTAATGTTGGTAGATATTTTTGTGGTACTTTGTTAATGTGAGTATTTACTTTTGTGGTGGTTAACAAGATACTTTTGTGTTGCTTAATAGTGGTGGTTTGTTTTTCTTGATTTATATCTAATCTGTAACAATGGGGATATTTTTTTGTGGTTTGTTCAGGTAAAGTTAATGAAAATTACAACTTCCTTCTATTATGTCTTTGGCTGAGTATTTGTATTTTTCTTTTTGCTATGTTAATGCAACTAGGTAATTGAAAAAACATAGTGCAAGCCAACCGTATAGTTGACCACCATATAACAAAGTCAAACATGGTTTAGAAACATTCAATCCATTTAAGTTAAACAAAATGTCTTACAAGACATAACCATTACATCCATTTCAAGTTAAACAATCATGACCACTACTTACATAACATGACAATTACAAGACAAACAATTAAAAGTATTAGCATTTTCACTTTGAATTACATCTTCTTGTACCTTTTCTTTAACTCATTGTGCTTCCATTTCAGGTCTCTATTTTGCTTATGCTCATCTTCAATCACCTTCATTTACTCTGTTTTTCATATGTTCATTCTTCAATTCTTCTTTAGTATTATCATTTAGTTAATCAACCTACTTAAAAAATTTACAAGGTTGATCCTTGTAATTGGGACACCCTATAAATATCCTATCCTTGAAATTTTTATCACAATTGGGCTTTCACAATAACAAGATAGTTGTGAGTTTGTTGAGTGAGAAGATGATGCCATCACCTGCATATAACAAATACGAATCAAAATAACCAATAATCAGATTCGTCATAGCAAGTAGGATTGCAAGGATAAAGACAATCAAAGGCGAAGAAAGATAACATACCATATTCAAAGAACCCTAATAATTCAACTCGCAATACAAAAGAGAATCCAAATAACATACCAAATTTGAAGAACCCTAAATGTACTTGAGCATTCATACGTTTTCCCCAAAATAGAACAGTCGTAAAACCTTAATTTTACATATATAACCGTTGGTTATACGCATAGATAAGAGGGTGAATGAATCATGTGAGAAGGGGATGGTTTTTTGTTCCATCTCATTTGATGACAAAGCATATACATAAAATGCCACCCGTATTAGTAAAAGCCACGTCATTTTTCCATCCAAATGTTTTAACAGACGTTAAGTTGTCTATTTAAATAAAAACGTTTTAAATAGTACAGTGTAAAGAGGCAAAAAAAAAAAAGTATGGTGACCAAAGTGAAAAAAAAGGGTAAAGTTTGTTGGTTAAGTTAGTCACTACTCACTAAGCCTTTAACATTTATTATGTGACATCTAGTTGTGGCAGATGCTACCATGGCAAACACCAGTTCTGGGAGCAAGCTCCCTGTGTCTACAAAACAGCTTCAGCACTCGCAGTTTCGTTTGCAATCTGTAAAGCTGCAACTTACGTTAACAAGTTGGTTGGAATTCAGGGAGGCGATCTTCTAGCAAGTACAGCGATTGTTGTGATTCTAGCAACGTTGCTTCCTAAAGAATTTGGTTACCTTGCCCCTGCTGATGATACTGTTGCTCTAGTATTGATGCAGGTATTTGAAATGTCTCCACATCAGTTGATTTACATTTTGTTAATCTAAATGTCCTGATTGGTCAAAGTATCACAATGTATAAACATAAACATCGGTATTGATTCTGCATGATATTGAGACATCGAAATGCTTGGATGGCATTTACATTTTAGTAATATTATAACCATGCCTATAAATATACCGAAACATTTAAAAGTTACCACTTGCAATTACTTTTCAAAGTGCATTCTTCCTAATCAAAATTTGTATATGTACAAATTGAACTTTTTAATTGTAGCTGTTATATGTATTGGCATTTTAATATTTGGATCCTTGACAACATGTATTTTTCACTGTGGTGGGGACAAGTGGGAGTATATGGAATGTCATCAACACCGCACCTAGCATATTTATATTTGCATTTGTTCAAGTAACTGTCCAACTTGTTGTGACCCTTGGATTGGGGAAGCTACTTGGAATCTGACCTAAAGCTCTCACTTTTAGCGTCAAATGCCAAAATGTTGGTGGCCCTACAACAGCATGTGGAATGGCCACTGCCAAAGGATGGAGCTCTTTGATTGTTCCCGAGATTCTTGTAGGGATATATGGAATTTCCTTTGCAACATTCCATGGCATTGGTTTCGGAATTTTGGTTCTTAAGTGAATGTAATTCAATTTAACACCAGCTGAAATGGGTTTTGCCAATAAAATCAACAAAATATACAACGAACTCATGCCTCTCTCTGTGACATGGTAACATGTGAGATGTTTTTGACGACGTTCTACCCCCATCGTCTCTGATATATTCCATGCTGACCATTTCCTAGGTTCATTTTCAAGTTTCAACTAAGCCAAAATTCTGAGACTACCGAGTTGAATTTTGTGTGCAGGGGTGAGAATTGCAAACGCTTAAACGCAACATATTACTCTCTCTCTCTCTCCCTCCCTGTGCAAGATGTCTTTTAAAGAGAAGATCTGCATTTTAAGGCATTGACTTCTAATGAATGAATAGTTGTAAATTAAGAGAGCTATGTACATATGCGGAGTTTATCCTCTTTTCTTTTCCTCCTTGACCACCATAATCGTGCGATGAGATGCAAAAATATATTTCCCTAATAATGCATCAGTGAACGTGGGCCAAGAATATATCTTTTCTCTGCAATTTTTTTTTTCTTTACTTGTTTAACAGAAAATCACAAGATCTAGTATCACTGCTCATGGACAAAGTCAAACGATTGGGTATACAGGCTAATTAAAATGACCGACCCAATTAAAATAAAACCCAGCTAACCAACCACCAATGGGCTCGGAAACATATTATTTAGATTATTAGATAAATATAAAATACAAGCTTCGCCTATAAAATTCATCATTGATGACTTGCTTGGTTACTCGAGAGAGTATTAAATTCTACCAAGAAATAGGACCTAGTTTGAGCTCTTCAAATCTCAATTCAAACTAGATTATATTCTAACTTCTAACTGGCTCTGATTATGCAATGCACATCCACGGTTTCATATGTCATGAAAGCAGCACCAACGACAGACAATGACAATATAAAGAGTACTGGAAACAAAATACATAACACGACTATTAAGTATGACGCAAAACACATGAACATAAGTGCAACATAAAACATGTACTATTCATGTCTATAACAAAATTCATCTCTCTTATACACAGAATACGTAAGAAAACAATTCTCTTTTTATCCTTCCTGTTAATTATGGAATGTAAATCTCAAAGGCCTTGGTGCAAAAATTTTACATTTATGAATCATGACATTTCTTGCTTCCCTTCAGCTATATGGAACAAGAGAGAAAGCAGTTTCCGCCATTCAGTCAAACTGCTGGCTTTCACTTGATCTTTTCCTTCCACCTGAAATGTTGCTTTCCCTACACCTATGCTGCTAGTCACATATTCTTGCACAATTTTACACTATATGCACAATTAACCATGACACCAGAAAGGTATATTTCTGACTCCTCAAAATTTGCTCTAAACAAATTTGCATGCTTGCAAGGGTCCACAGAGGCAAATTCTTTTCATATTCTTGTATCCTAATAACTAAAATTTAATCCATATGCAGTACAATGTTATCCATTAAAACTTGTCACACCCAAGTCAATGAGAAAATGTGTTAAGAAGGATTAGCAAAAACTATGGGTCAGAAATTAGGGTGTTACATAGGCAATAACTTTCCACTAGTCCAGGGTCTTTTTGTTTGTGAGTGTGAAATAGAGAGAGCAATTGAACGTAACAAGTTCCATTCAGAGAAAGGCAACCAAAACTCTATTTGGAGCTTCATGCAGGAATGTTTTGCTCGCTCGAGAATCAATTGGTACCTGTATAAATATATATCATACCGCATTTTGGCATCATCAAAGCAAATCCCTCTCCAAACCATGTAGAAAAGACATCCGGAATATCAAGTGTTAAGCATAAAAATCGAGCAATTTGCACCCTATGAGTCCTAGTCAAAACCATAAAGCAAGGAAAGATAACAGCCCTACTATATCATTAGAGAAACTGTCCCAAATTTTAGCAACATATTCAAATTCTACTCCCAGTCATACAACAACAAAAGCTCATAATACAAAACAAAGCATCAGTACAACAACAGGCAAATAATGAGGTAAATCAGGACACAGGTGGATTGTTTTATCTATATAGCATTGCAGGAGAAAATAAAAAGCCACATACAGAAAATTGGCAAAAACTGCGGTTTTTATTAACCTGAAATCCGGGGAGGGAAATTTGTATACAAAGGCCTAGAATGTTAACAATTAATAAGAAAACCTGACTACTTGACACGAAAGCATGACAAACACTAATTTAGAATTGCAATGACTCATTGAATCTTTATGACCTCTCAGTACAGAGGTGACATAAGCCAAAGCCAACCAAGAGTTGAAACCTACGACAAATGGAAAAAGGAATAAAAAAATATCTAAACTCTAGAATTAACATCAGGAAAATTAGGTAACTTCCCAAGGAAATCAAACTGACCAGTTCCAGAAGCAAAAATGAGGCAGGAATAATATTTAAGTACATCTCTGCCCAATACGGAAAATATTCCAAAAAGTCTCCTGTCTGGCCAAATCCACTTGCAAGGCAAAAAAGGACACCATGGACAAAATAAGGTCATCCTCCCCTTGGTGAAGCATCCCCTTCATAATTCTGAGGTTCAGATAATGCAACAGTTGTATAAACCCTTTCAGGGTTATATCTGGGCAGGCCTCTATCTTCCCGAGCACTCCTGGGTACATCTCTTCTGATGGTACCCCTAAAGCAGCTATCCTCTTTATGAGAGTTGTTTCGAGCCTCTAAACAATCCTCTGCATCATACCGAAACCGCTTCACAACACCACCCGCATCGTAACGCCTCACCCGATGGATCGTCTCATATTCATCATCATGTTTCCTTCTATCTTCGTCACTGCCCTCGTATTTTCGTCCCCCCCTGCCTGTGCCAGACATCTGAGGAGACCTTCCACGACGTACCAAGGGGGGTCTAAAATAACTGTCTGACTTCAATCTTCCTGAATAGCTGCTAACTGAATCAAACCTTTGGGGCCGCCTCAACAATCTCAAGGGTGGTGATCTCCTGCCTCTGAAGTCGTCATCCATACAATTCCGATTATCAAACCATCTTGTATTTCGCTGTGGGGATGATCGACCTCTTGGTGGGGAGATGAAGCCTTCTTCATAATCAGCACCTGAAAAACTCGGCTTCAGGAAGGGTAACCTCACTCCCTCCATTCTAGCTTCAGGCCTGAAATCTGGACTGTGCCGTCTATTACCCACGTTTCGGTCTCTTTGCAAATGCCATGCCATGGGGGACCGTGTTCGGGATCTTGACCGAGATTTCCTGCGGGGTCGGGAAAAATTAGCGCCTCTATCAAAATTTGGAGAAAACCCCCTTTCTCTCCTTGCTGAATAATGTTGCATTCGAACAGAAGGCGCTCCTGTGTCATCAGGAAGAGGTTCATGGTATTCTTCCTTGGGGCCTCTCCTAAACCCCTGTGGATATACTCCAGGCCTTCCCCTGTTCCTATCACGGCTGATTCCTCTCACCGGAGGGGTTCCCCTATTTATATATGGGTCATCCCTGTCAGGTGGTGGTGATCTCCTCCTAATGAGGGGCCTGTACATACCCTTTGAGGAATAGTTTATAGATCTCCTATCATCATTGAAGTTCAAATTACCATCCTTGGAAGCGGAATTAGCAATTAAACCTCTTGGCCTAGAGTAACCTCGACCTTCGGCACGATAATTAGATGGATAACGATTTCTTGCATCCCAATAACCAGCAGAAGAATCAACCCAGTGGCCTCCAGCTTCATTTCTGCCATGAACTTGAAAAGATCTCTCTCTTCCCAGAGATGTGTCAGATCCAAACTCCCTCTCAGCTCGACCGTACGAATCACCAAGGTTGTCAGATCTAAAACACAATACAGTAACTGTAAGTCTAAAAATGCTGGATCAAATTTAAAAGAAAAAATACGAAACTGAAACAGAGGTACAAAGAATGAAAAGGGGTGAAGAAATACAGAAAATAAACCCAAATAAATTACCTGTTGCGCTGCATAAGCAGATTTTCCTTCCTATGTATGAGATCAAAAGATGATGAACCTTCAACACGTGAGGACAACTTCGACATGGATCCCCTTGATCCAACCTCTACTACCAATAAACGTGTGCCATCAAGCCCATTAGCATTACCTTCCGCAATCCTATCTTGACCATGTTCTTGCAACTGATCTTCCTGCGAATACTTGAGGGTTACTGAACTGTGTTGTTCCTTCAAAGGATCTCCTTTTACAAATTGTCCAAAGACTTTGCCAGATCCTGCCTCCAACACTCTCTTTTCAACAATCTCTTCATTCTCATTATTTTTCACTAATGAACTACCTTTTTCCATGATCTGGCCACCCTCACCCTCACGACCTTCAAAATTTTCAGAGTAATCAACAGTATCAAAGTCATCTCCATCCCCATTACCAGACTCATAGTCAACACATTCGTTTTCCCCTTCGTCCACTTCATTATCATCCCAGGAATAAGCAATTGAATCCCTTAGTTCCCCATCCTCAAATGGAGACTCGTAACCTACCTGATGTTCTCTCATACTTTCCACACCAACCACGCGGCCCCGGTCTTCCTGAGAAACATCCGAACCATAGCACTCACCAGAAGGATCTTCTGAAGAAAGCTTACCAGTGCAGATAGTAGGATTTTCGTCGTCAATTTGGCACGAGCCTTGATAGATAATTCCACCTTGTGCTACTTCGTTAGAAGGACGATGCTCATCACAATTAGGAATTAGTTCCTCAGGCTGAATATGCACTGGAATATCACTTACAGTAGTATAAGCTGTAGATGCTTTGCCATCTTGTCCCTTCACATCACTGATTGCAATGGGTTGGACTTCCACAATAGAGGTGCTTGAAGCAGAAAATTCTTCATAATTTGGTGATGAAAGGAAATTATCCACTTTTTCCAAGTCTTTAGATGAATTCCCAACATCTGATGTGATGCAGGTAACTGTGCTTATCGGCTTCCCTGGAGAGGTCCTACTGTCAGGCAACCCGGATGTATTCCCAAATTCTTCATCTTCTTTACTTTGAATGCTATCAATTCCACAAATAGCGTTATCTTGGACTATCATGTTGGGAGAAGCAAAATCATTCTGCACAGGCTGTACACTATGTAATGATGCTTTGCCAAGCGGCACGGTAGAGGTTCTAGAACAATCTTCTCCATTGTGAATTACGCTGGCAGAGGCTGACGAAATCTTTTCCTTAACGACATTACTTTCAATATGATGTGTTTCGGGGCACCAAGAATTATCACCGGATGTATCCTTGCCAGCAAACAGAGCAGAAGATTTTGAATCAGCACAGGTATATGCCAGTGGCGCTAGAACACCTTCAGTTGGAGCAGAAAAACACATTTTAACGCATGTCATGTTGGGGTCCGGGAACACTTCCAATTTATCGTCTCCTACTGGAAATTTAGCAGACACGAGATCCACCGTGTCCTTTGAATCCAAAAGCATTTGATTCCCATGAACATCAAATGAGGCCGTTTTGCATACCGCAGACAGGACTTTGCTTTCAATGTCACATCTGTTATCTTCAGACTCCTCCTTCAACGGGGCACTGCTTTTAATGTCACAACTGATATCTTCGGACTCTTCCTTCACTCCGCAACCCTCCAAAGCCAGCTTTTCACTCACCTTATCATCACCAAGCACAAGTTCGGTATCCTTTTTTTGAGAAACAAAGGGATCATCAGGTTCGTCCCATTCCATCACTAAATTTAGGTCCCAACTCAACCTGTCATCCTTTAGAGGAACCGGCCCTTTCACTTCTTCAACTGAGGACGCAATAGTTTCTTTCAATGGTACCGCAGCAGTAGACGCATCAATTCCTTCTGGCGTTGCAAATTCTTCCACTAACGAGCTCTCCTTGATGTTATCAGCAGAGTCACCACTGCTGCTGCTGCAGGCAGCAGCAGCAAGAAGTTCGATACCTGAGAAGTCCTCAGGGTAACCAACCTCTCCATTTGTCACCTCAGAAATTGCTCCATTCAATTCTACATCAACACTATTCCATAACTTAACCGCTACAGATCCATCCAAGGTACCTATTTCCCGGTTAGGATATGAATCTGGTGAACAGCATCGACCTGAAGCCAACTTACCATGTACAACAAGTTGCCCGACCTCTTCAGGTTGTGGAGGAGGAGTTTGAGGTTGAGCTGATAGAGAATCTTCATGATCTGGTGAAGGCGTCCGAGGTGGCGGAGACGGAGAGCGGAGCAAAAATCTCCTTTTCTTAATCGGTACATGCTCTACTTGTTCAGCAAAGCGTCGCCCAAGAACAGCTACACCAAACTGTCAAATTAAACAAATAAGAGTAAAACAAAGGGCTGACTCAGGATACACATAATTATTACCAGTATTTATAAACAAGAAAATACCTTTTCAGACTCGAAAACTGACGAGTCCTGCCCATCCTTGGGTATCGTACAGCCCATTTCTGCACCAGCGTTCAAGCTTCTATTAGCTAGCTTCCTAGAGCGCCTGGTTGTACTCCTGCAGCCTTTTGACACCTTCTTCCAAGTCAACTCCGGATTGATATATTTAAGTTGTAGGTCCACTGTGCTGAGCATGCTTGCAGATACAGGCTCTATGCCATCAACAATTGGTCTAACACCACAACTCTCTCTGGATCCCTTTGCCAGTTGCTTTCCTTTTCTACTAAACTCTAATGTAGAAGTTAATCTTCCAGAACAACTACCCAACCGAGTCTGCATAAACAAGACAATTCTCCACTATTTCAAGAACTTTGTTACCTACTCATAAATATGCCAACTAATTGTGCTGGTGAAACATGCTGTGTCATATCAATCGGCAAATCCAATATATCACAAAATTGATCTTAACCATCAGACATACAAATAGACATGGATATTAATACGACCCAAAATAGACATGATGTTTTAAATGAGAAATCCTAAAAATAGGGAGGTCGTGAATTCAATTCCCTTGCCCTTTATGTTATTGGTAGATTGTAAAAGGAAGAGACTTAGCCTTCCTATTCAAAACCAAAATAATGACAAATCCTAAATATAAAATTTGGGAATGGAGAGGATCAGATACCAACGGTTAGTATTAAATACATATAAAAGGTAATACATATACACAGTTACCTAATAAATATCATCTTAATATGTTGTCAACTACATGGAAAAATCATATTATGTTGGGAATTTATTGCTCTATCGGTCAATATTTACATATCTGTGGAACATCAACAGACCGGAGGAGTCGCATCAAGTTTAAAAATTATTCCACTTCAACACATGTACGGGATAACACAAAGCGCACCAAGTTGGAAAAGACTTTAACAAACCCTAACCACTTATGGTATCGGAATTCTGCAAATACAAACTTAACCATAAGGCAACTGCCTAATACTAGGATATTGTAACATTGAAGCATAGTTCAAGAATCTCACCATTGACAAGAACACGACATTGGCCTTGATAGAACAAAGAACAAATTCACTTAAATTACCTGCAATTCAGATTGAGAAGGAAAAAACTAAATCAGTAACAAAAACAAACACAGAAATATAAAAAGGAAACAATATTAAAGTGCAACTATGAAAAGCAGTTTCATTCCAAAGCTGATAACACACTGCCAGCTATATGCCTCCATAGGCAATTACCTTGGGGCATATGGTTTAAAAAGATAAGAGGGCCAGCACAAACTCCATCAGCCCAGATTGGCAATAGCTGGTTCCTAATATTAGGAATCAGGGCCTCCACTCAGGAGCTCTTTGCAACCGAAGGAACAATGACAATGAAAGACTTCCGCATACAACAAGACAATCAAATTTAGAAGTTCAATTAGTGGGAGAAAACTAAACGCCCTGACTTGGGAGACTTTATTTTCACCATTATTACTGGTGCAGAGAATTATCTATCACCGTTACCATAAAACTTGACCAAGCAAAGTCATACATCTAAACAAGTTGGCAAAGTCAAAGATCTAAACAAGTTGTTTGAAACATACAAAGAACACCCAAAACCACTTCTGCCAATTAATTGCTGATGCAGATAAATAATCCCAAAATGGTAGCAGCAATCAATGGAGAAACCCATCTCCTCAGAAAATCATGCGGTCCAGCCTCAAAAAGACCCGACAACAGACCTCGATTATTATTGATATATTGATATGAAGATTAGAATACTTCCCAACAAAACTGATGAAGCCTTTCTTCTAGGGATCCTATGAGGAGGGTTTTATAACCTAGGCTGCTTTTCACCTAAGATTTACTTTCCTTCAGTTTCAGACTCCAAAAGTCATGATTCAGTCATGAATCTGTCCAATAGATGCAACCAACCACCGGCATGAGCAATGAAAAAGCCCTCTTTCTGGAAAGACAGAATGAATTTGAGAATATACCCAAGATCAAGGACGTAAGGCTTCCCAAAGAACCAAATATCATCCATAATATAGGTTTATGGGGAAAATTAAATCCAGACGTTCAATTAAGCATATTTTATAGATGAATCGGCCACCCCAGCAATTAATTTCGTGGCCCGTGAAGAGAGCCCTAAAATTTTACTGCGGGTTATTTATTGTAGGCGCGCATCGGAGGAGGAAAAGCCTACAAAGTTAACGGTCAAAGACGTATTATGAGTTGATGATGGTGCACAAATAGATATTATTTATTCCTATATCAATATCATATCATATCATCATATATCAATAATTATACGATGATGATGATAGCCCTAGTTCCGCTCCTGCTGAGACGTTCCACGCAATGAAGAACAGGTTTCTTCCGTGAAAAAGCACAAGTAGACAAAAATCAACAGGAAGAATCAAGCATTGATGAAGACGAATAAAGAGTCTTCTTCAGATTCAGATCGTAGCTTCCTTAGCTTTGCCCACTAAGGCATCCCTAAAACTAGATCTGTTCACAAAACCCTTGTTATGCTTCTTTTGGAACTGATCAACGTTGCATCTCCGAAAAAACCCTAATTATCTCTTCCCAAACAGAAGATCTGGCAGCCGCGATATGATATAAAGTGGTTTCGCAGAAGCCGATAGAGTCAAAACCGCTTTCACCATCTTTGATTGAAGAAAACAACCATTAAAAAAGCGCATGTATAAATCAAAAACTAATGTTTTCAATACCTGTTCTTTTGGTTCAAAATCGCAAGATCGATGACTTGAGTGACGACAATTAAACAAATGAGGAGAATCAATCACAATCACACGGAGAAATGAATCTTCTTCAATCCAGCTATAGAAACATCAGATCTTGTTTCTATCATTCACAACGCGAAACAAAAATAACCGATCGTCAGATGTTCGTGAAGATCGTTCTTGAAGATCTTCCTTCGTTGTTGTTACAACGAGATCCTTTAGTGTTTCTTCTTCTCCTACTTCTGGCTTTTTCTTCTTCTTCGAGCCTGTTTGTATACAGAGATTACAGACGATGATAAGAGTGCCTTCACGACGTATTTATGGTTGACTTTATTCCTAAACTACCCCTCTTGTTTTCCCAATATAACTAAAATGCCCTTGTACGCCCTAATTCCTGCCAGCAACCCACTTTATAAGTCAACATTTTTGTGCATGACTTTGTGCCCTAGGATCAAACGATGATCAATTTATTTCAAAGCCCAATTACATAATTAGGAAAAATATGTTATCAATAAAGTTTTTTTTCTTTCCCCAATAAATATAACAATTAGTATAATGTACAATTATAAAAGCACGTGGTACTTTTTTTTATAACACTTAATGTTATGAACTTTTTTTTAATAACTGATGTCTAATATACACGATAGTTTATTTCAAGTCATTGATACAAGTTTATAATAAAAAGATTCTTTTAGGTCTATTTTGAGTTTCTAATTGAAACCAAATATTATCATACTCAAAGTTCAATTATACATCTTATTAAAATTAACATAAAATTAATTTAAATCTAATTTGTTGATTGACTTCTCCATAATTTGTTATTTATTTAAGTGTATGACATTGGATGATTAAATGTAGCAAAGTAAAGTTAATGATACAAAGTAATGAAGCATTAGCAAGTTCTTTTATTTACTGCACTAAATATACGATATAAACATAATTTTAAATTGTTATAATATTTGAATCAGTATATACGATTATGAACTAATAATAAATAGTAAAAAAATTAAATTTGAGATTTATCTTAATAATAAGTTAATTACAAAATGCATCTATAATTTGTTATTGACTTCTTACTAGTAATATAAATGTTGTATATGTAATTGTCATAACATTTAATTTCAAATATCATTACAAACTAATAGCAATATTTACCATATAATGATTGTCACAAAAAGCAGTAGTAAATTGCATATTACAAAACCATAATATGTAAATTATATGAACTACTGACAATAGGAAGGGACCCTTCAAATAAACCTTAAATCTATTAAATATCTTTTGTTATTCGGATACAAGATCATTAGCATCAAATTTTATTTTAGTGTAATATAATTGAGTCCCCGGCCAATCCACTCAAATTTTGTTTATTCTATTACTAATAATTTTTATTATTGTATAATCCTAACCATTTTCTTTTTTAGACATGTGGTTGAAGATTTTGGGAGATGGAACGGAGGGACTTGCACCTTTGCCCTCTTGGTTATAACACAACGATTCTACCATTTGAACCACTGGAGTCCAACTTTTAACCATTTTCTTAAAACCTCAAAATTCTCTAAAAGAGGGTGTGAGTTGTTTTGAGCTACAAATTTTTTTAAGCCAGTATTATATTTTTAAAAATTATCAAAAATCAAAATTATAAAACAACATAACAATTAAACATAATATAAAAGAATAATGTCATTACAATTAACTTAACATGTACAACTAAAATCTCGAAAGTGATATCCGATCATTAGATTCAAGTAAGTTTCTTTACCAAACAATTCACTCACTTATAAGACTATTAACATTGCTCTAACAATTTGTTATATACTCACCAAAAGAACCCTAGTGCAGTGGCGTAGCCACATAGAGACGAGGGGGTGCGCATGCACCCCCGACAATTTCGGGATTTAAAAAAATAAAATAAAAGAAAAAGAAAAATAGAGATTTATATACATAAATTTATAGTTGAGAGCATGTAATTGTAAGAAATAAAAGTTGAGGGGCATTTTGAGAATTGAAATACACTTAAATGATGGGGAGAGAGATCCCTAGACCTCACTCTCCCCCTTTATTTTTTCGTTCTCTTCTCAGTTCTCCCCTGTTTCTCTCCTTTTTTTTGCTTTGTTTGACTATTTCACTCCACACTATGCGACCGGTGACTCTGTCCAGCGACTACCTAGCCACTCCTACTCATTACCGATCGGCTCGAATTGCGCATCCCCGACTTCGAATTCCTAGTTAAGCCACTGCCCTAGTGCATACTCATACGATAGTAAATTTAACATTTTTGTAATTAGATTACTCTAGATACACAATATGTGTGTGAATCGCATAGATTTCTATTACAAGCATTTTTTTATAAAAAGAAATCGCAATGATAAATTGAAAATTAAAAGATTGACACATTCATGCGGCTAAAATGGGTCTTAACTTTATCATATTATAGTATCGATTGTAAAAATTAATTAATATATATAATCGAAAATGCTTTTGTATAAGAATCTCGTACTTTAAGAACAGCTATCTATTTCAAAGGGTAAACGAATAAATTTTTTTATGAAACTTAATGGAGATAGTCTTTATAATAAGGATATCATCTTCTTAAAATTTTATCAAAAAATTCCAAAAAAAAATGAGAGTAGTGAAAATGTGATATTATGGTGGTGTTTGGTTGATATTTTAAAATTTTTTACCAAAATGTCAAATTTACTTCACACTTTCCAAAATTAGAGTTGGCAAATTGGGTTCGCGTGTCGTATTCGTGTTGTGTCAACACACAAGTATTACAGTATCAGTGTCAACCCGAACACGACCCGTTTAACTAATCGTATCATTTATATTAATTCGAGCACGACCCGTTTATTTTACAGTTTACACGACATAACCCAACTAACCTGTTTAATAAATAGATCGTGTTAAACCTGTAACTCAACACGACACGATAAACCTTTTAAGATTATAATGACAATTAAATCTCATGTGAAAAAAATTAACTTGTTTTATAATAGTTTTAAATTTTTAATAAGTAATAATAAGTATCACCTAATACCAAAATTCAATATTTAATCAAAATAATACGAGAATAATAATTTAGAGTCAAAATATATAGCATTCCATCACCGAAGCAAAAACATAAAATACTAGTAGTTTATCTATCATAAAAAACATAATAACTATCATCTACTACCAATACTCAAAATAAGAATATAATTGTCCAATTAAAAGGTGGCAAAATAATATATATATATATATAGCTGCAAAAAATAAAATAAAAAATAATTATGTTAATTGCGGGTTAATTTCGAGTTAGCGGGTTAACCCGAATACAACCCGTTTTAGTTTGCGGGTTAAGCATGTGTGACCCAAAATTGACCCCAACCTGTTTATGCTTGACCCAAACTCGCTAATTCCGTGTCGAGTTTGTGTCAGATTAACGTGTCGTATCAAATATTGCCAACCCTACCCAAAATTCACTGCACTTTACTTTCTCTTCCATGAAATTTTTAAAACACCATAACTTAAAATTAAAAAATCAGAATTAGATAAAAAAAATACATATATATATTTAAAACATATTCATCAAGATCTATAAAATAAGATCCATTGTGACTGTTTTTTTAATTTTTTTCATAAAGTTTTTTTGAATTGGTTGAAAAAAACACCAACAAAAATTAAATTCACTTTTTAACCTACTTTCACACTTCCCAAAATATGTTTATTTCTGCCCATTGAAATTTTAGATCATATTACTAACTTCTAAAGTGAGATTTCTTATTTTATTTTTATGAAACTGATGAGACAATCTTAATTATTATATAAATTCTTTACAAAATTTTATTTATTTATCGCTCAAAATAAATAATCTTTATAGTTAAATATTCTTTTACAAGAGTATTTTCGATATATAATATTGCAAATATAACAAGTGTACTATGCGTTGTAATTTTTTTTAAAGATAATTGCGTACTCTTTGAAATAATCGTCATGCACACGTAGAGGAGGAAATGGGAGGATATAAGTGTGGTAAGGAAATAGATGAGAGAGATAGAGCATGTGTGGCCCTAAACAACAAATGGGTTGTCTTTTTTCCTCTTTTAATCTTCGCAGTCACGACTCATGAGGTCCCTACATTGCTGCTGGACAGTGGACACAAACAAAGAATAACAAAGTAAGAAATTTCCATCTCATTTCTCTTCAAAAGTTGTAAAATGTAGGATTGAAGGTATTTTTTGTAGAGTAATAATATTACCAATTCACAAAAAATATTTTAAAATTAATTTTTAGTAATATTTTATATGAATCTTTTATAAGACTTTTTAGTCATGAAATTTAATTTTAGAGTGTTATAATACTTTTGTAAAATGCTAATATAATTAACAATTCTAGTATTACAAAAGAACTTATTGCTCTAAATAGAAATTTTCAAATTTTGTTTTATGTATTTCCATCTTATTTTTGGAAAGTAATCACATACTTATGAAGGGTAAGAAATTCATAAATTTTAGGTTTTATTTTTTAAAACTCGAACCTACCCCGAATAGTATATGATGACTATTTAAGCAAGAAAATGCTATATTCAAGATGGGTCGGATTAAACGAGTTACTTTTGTACAAATTTGATGTCTAAAAAACCTGCGCCATTTGAATTTAATCGGATAAAAAATCCGCCAAGTTGGGTTTTATTACAATCTCTACTAGTTTATAGTCTATGCAATGCGCAGGCAATTTATATATATATATATATATCAATAAATATGATAAATAATTAAAAGAAAAAATTCAACGGGAAAATTGTGTGAAAAAAATAGGAAGTATTAGGTTTGTAGTCGAATCTTATGTTAAAAAAAATTAAGATTTTTTCTAATACACCAATCATGTCTCATTAAAAAAAAATGTAATATATTTTAAAAAATATCTTATAATTTTATGTTTTAAAAGTACAATATTCGAGTCTTCCAACCTATACCTCATTTCCTTCGAACCACCAGATTCTTATTCACCACTTGTATGGAAAAAAAAATCTCATAATTTAGATCATAGACAAATGCAATAAATATTTTAGAAAGTAACATGTGTATAATTTTACATATTTACTTTCAATATATAAAAACCTATTTGATTCGGAATATTTTATTCACGATGGTTTAATGTAAATAGTAAGTATCATTTTGCTTTCGTTGCTACATTGTTTTGTGAAAAAATAAGTTGAAGAATCTAACCAATATTCATATTTTTGATTGTTCATTCAAATGGAACAAAAAAATATATTATACCTTAACTCATTTTTTTTAGATATTAATCTCTTATTTAGGCCAATAATAATAAATTTGTACAAAAGAATTCTATTGAAAAGCAAAATATAAAAATATTCACAACTAATAGTTATATGAACTTTCAACAACCATCATACATTATAATTTTACGTATTTACTTTCAATATATAAAAACCTATTTTGAATCAGAATATTTTATTCATGATAGTTTAATGTAAATAGTAAGTATCATTTTGCTTTCGTTGCTATATTGTTTTGTGAAAAAATAAGTTGAAGAATCTAACAAATATTCATATCTTTGATTGTTCATTCAAATGGAACAAAAAAATATATTATACCTTAACTCATTTTTTTTAGATATTAATCTCTTATTTAGGCCAATAATAATAAAGTTGTACAAAAGAATTCTATTGAAAAGCAAAATATAAAAATATTCACAACTAATAGTTATATGAACTTTCGGCAACCATCATACATTACAAATTTCATAAGAAAATAAAGTAAAAATGAAAATCTAAGCTCTTTGTCTCCTTTATATACACGTCTAGGACCATAATGGTGACCAATCGAATCACATTGCCTAAAAGACTTCTAAAATAGACATAAAATTTAAGATAATTATAAAAGAAAATATGACAAAAAAATTCAAGAGAAGGAGAATTAATCGATATTTTTTCCTCTCATTGAGAAACTCTTTATATAGTAGAAATAATTCTAAAGAACATTTAACCATCATAAATCATGTAATTAATTTCATAAGGCCTCATAAAATTTTACATTACAAAATAACCAATTTTCATAAATATACATTAAGTTTATAATTCATAACTTAATATATTTATTACAATTTTGAAAAGAAAAATTGTATACTTTGAGAAAGAAAGAGTAATTCGAGACCATCTGAATAGAGAGAGTAATTAAAATGAAATTATAGATGAAGAATTTAGAATATACTAGCTATCATATAAAATTGAAAGCTATTTCGGTGGAATTGAATATGTGTTAGGCTTTTTATCTTACAATTTTGTCCATGCATTCTTTAATTTACTTTAAAATTATATTATCAGCATGAGTAATGGGATTTAAAACTTTGCAAAGGCAAGGATTATATAAGGCCTCCAACAGCTGCGCCATTTGAATCAAGAGAAAGAAACTGTAGAGAGAGAGAGAGAGAGTAGGCGAAGCTAATTATGAAAACACATTGACACGTGGCACAATGTGAATGTTATAGTTTACTTTAGTTACTATATAATAAGAAACGAAATTGTATCTTGATAGTCACGGTCGTATATAATTAGAATATAGTAAATATAACAATTAATGATGAGGAGCGCAACAAAAACAATTATATCAATAGAACAATTATAAAGAGCAAATGAATTGTGAATGAAAGAATAATAAGAGACACGTAGCACATTTACATATAAAGATAACATTTTACTATTTATTATATTAGATTATGATTAGTAGAGGAGAGTAGGTAAAAGAATAGAATAGAAAAAGTATGGAAAAGAAAAGAAAAGGTGTGCGCTTTCCAGTTGCGTTGCACTTAGCCCCTCTTTCTCTCTATCTCTGTCTATGCGTTGCTTTTATTCCACGGAGAGAACGTTACAGAACCCCACCAAATAAAAACACAAACATAAACATATGAGGTCATCAGTACAGGACCCCACCACCCCCCGCAAGTCAAGGAGAGAGAGAGAAGGGATGTGATTCCTTGTATATTTTATGATATGATTTGAGGACTCTAATCTAAATCTAATCAGCTCCACCTCTTCCCCCCAAGCTTTCTTTTTATCCCATTTTCTCTTTTTTTTTTTTTTTTTTTTTTTAAAAAAAATTAAGGGAGGTCTAAGTCTCTCCCTTAATCCTACAAATAAAGAAAAACCCTCTCCTCTCACTCCATGAGTCGAACCCTTGACCTCAAGGCAAGTTTCTCTTTACCCGTTCAGACTTTACTATATTCAACACCTAAATTTAAAAATAATCTACTAATATATATATTTAAGTATACTAGAACCCAAAGTTTACATTTCAATTGGACCCCTAATTTTATGCCTCCATTGACAGTAACAACCCACCAAAAACTTGTCACCATTACTACTTAAATCCTCTCCAATGCTTTTATGACTTCTGTACAAAAATTTAATTTAATAATTGACTAAATATACATTCAAACATTGATTGAATTTGAACAACTATTATTAAACTTTGAGCGCCTTCCATAAGAGAGATTTTTATAAATAAATAAATAAATATAAAAAAAGCAACCTTTATCTTCTTAGTAGCCAATAATCCAAATGGTATTCAGAACTGGTATAGAAACCTCTCTTGCCCTATTAATCTCTTTGCTGGACCCGGAGTTTCTTTTATCTCACTTTGCATGGACCCGTATTGGCTGTTTCTAGTTTGGCCCAAAATGCTGGTTTACAAATTCAGTTCCCCTCTCTCTAATATAAAGCTTATATATTCAAAACAATAATTTCGCCATCTTATAATTTGTTTAAATGGCAGGTAACTTTGTCTATCTTGTTTCTAATTTTTCCTCTAGTAACGGAGGTCAGAAGCAACAGGATTTTCTGTAGATAAAGGAACTGAAACCTACGCCAAACATCTCATCTCCCTCCATTCTCAAAACCTCTTCTAACAATGACAATATTTTTGCATAAATCATCAACCAATTTTTAGTTGTGCAAACAAACATCAAAACTGAATGATTTTTCTACGATATAAGGCCTTATCCCCCATATTTGTATAAAGAGAAAAGCGGGGGCACTGCTTTGCCTACAAGCAAGCGGCACAGCTGAATTGAGATTGATTTACGTGCAAGGTATCACTAGTAAGATTTGGCGAAAATTGCAACTTCCTCTGCTGGATTGCCAGTCATCAGGCATTTCTTGGTTCCTTGAGGCTGTTCAAATGGGAAACATCTAATTGTTGCGCTAGTTTCTTGTTTGACTTTTAATTCGTCTTCATCACTATATTGATAAGAAGGTAGCAGAGCCACATAAAAGCGTAGAAACATTAATCACAATGCTGACCAACAAACACCAACAAACATTTACAAGAATGGAGTAGAATTAGTGTACCTAGCAGACCAAGGACCCCTTGCCCATTTGCCCTGAGAAACTGCCTCTTTCAGTTCATCATACGAGCTCACGTCCACAATGTTACTACAGATGAAAGGACATCCTCAGTGTCAAACACAAACAATAAACCAGAATTCTCATATACATGGATGGGGGAGGTCAAAAATCATTGTCAACTCACACTTTAGGATGATCTTTTTTACTTCTACACTTTCTTAAGTATAGACTGATTTCAACATTATCAATAGTTGAGAATAAAAAAAAATTATGGGATTTGGCATATTGATTATGTCCCAAAAATGGAACTGGACTCGAAATTTGGGATGTCCCATTGGACTCTTAATCCAAGATAGGGGGGACTACGATATAATTATTAATGCATCATCTCCTGGCAGAACAAAGGTTATCCATATTATGTACCAATCCTATCTCACATGAATTCCTTTTAACTTTAGTAAAGTTGTCTGCTATACATGCAGAGTTTGAATGTACTCCATGTTCCAGATAAAATACATTTAACTATTCTGATGATTTGGTTACATTGAAATCCATGTGATTTTTAAGTTGCAATGTTCCCAATAAAAAACATTCTTAATTTGAGTTAGAGAAGTAGCACTGGTCCCCCAAAAACCTAAGAAACGTATAATAAAACAAAGTACACTTGGAAAAAACACAGTTTCGTAGTTTCATAATGATAATTTATATAGGTAAGAGTACGATAACAACGGACCTATCTCGAAATGATGTTGCCCTAGCCAGAAATGAGGATTGAATCTCGTCCAACTTGTCTTTAACACAAGCTACCAAAATCAAAGGTTCCATAGATATTCCAAAAACTTTCCCTTGCTTTCCAGGTATATCTCTTCTGGATATCACCACACTTCCACTAGAAACGTCACGAGGACCAATTTCAATCCTTAGAGGGACTCCCTGAAAAAGTCCAAGGTCTGTTAGAACATGGTTATATAGTGTAAAAATGGATTGTTCTTCCTTTCTTATTTTTCGCTTTATTTTTTTTCCTTTTTTGTTGGTAGGGTGTTTGTTAGGGGAGGATATTCTGTAAAGAAAATGAGCCAAACATTTGATTTATCTTTTATTGAGCACAGACCTTCATTTCCCAGAAATTGAATTTCCATCCAGGTGTTCTCTGATCTGAGTCATCAATCTTGACTTTAAACCCTGCACTTTGCAAAACATCTTTGACCGATAAGGTAGCATTAAGAACTCCCATCTTCTCATCAGGCTTCTTCCAAATTGGGACAATTACCACCTGTGAGCATACAATGATACTTAAAAGCGACAAACTGATGAAGATGTTTCTTTAAGTATGTATGTTGTTTCTATTTTACCAAGAAACATGGTTCCTTAGAAGTTTCCATCCAAAAGTATTGTGAAAAGTAATGGTACAGCCACAAGTCGTATGCAAATGACTAGATACCAAGTTGCCAACAACATTAAACAAACAGCTAAGAAAATATAACACAACCTTACCTGTATAGGAGCCAACCTAGGGGGAAGCATTAAACCAATATCATCCCCATGGGTCATGATAATACCACCAATGAAACGGGTGCTTATCGCCCATGACGTCTGCCATACATGTTGCCTTTCTCCAGTTTCATTAGTGAACTGTAACAACATACATTTAGGTAACGAGTAATTAATAGTAAACAAAACCAAAAAAAAGGGGGGCTTAATCAATATAGAGAGAGAAATGCTAGAAAAAATACAATTTAACAAAATGTATACCTGTGTTCCAAAAGCACGAGAGAAGTTCTGCCCAAGGTTGTGGCTTGTTCCAGCCTGCAAGGCCTTACAATCACCCATCATAGCTTCGATAGTATAAGTCATGGAAGCACCAGCAAATGTCTCCACCCTTGATTTTCGACCTGCAATAACAGGCATTGCAGCTTCCTCATAAGCAAATTTCGTATACACATCAATCATCTGTCGTGCCTGCAGATTACCACCAGCCATCAGTCAAAATAAAAGGAATAGCACGTCCAAAGTTACTAGTGTTTTTCTCAAGGGATTAAAATACAAACCTCTTTTTCTGCTTCTTCTGGAGTGGCATGTGCCGTATGTCCCTCTTGCCAGAGAAATTCAAGAGTCCTCACAAATGGTTTAGTGCGCATCTCCCATCTTGTTACGTTTGCCCACTGAACCAAATGACAAGACGGTATAGAAGAATCAGTCAAAAATAATCCAAATGAGTTAAGAGCATCGAAAAGATATGATAAACCATTGCACCTGGTTGATCATAAGAGGAAGATCACGGTAACTATGAATCCACTGCGTAAACATGTGATTCACAATGGTTTCACTAGTAGGTCGAACCTGCCAGAACCTCAAGAAGTACAACAATCAAAGCCAAAACTCAGGTCGTAATTTTGCGAATTGAGCAGCATACATCAATTTAAAGTTAGAAACCGAAACTTTGAATCACAATTGGAAAAATTGTTACAAGAACAAGAAGTTGAAAGGAAAGGGGCAATGGTTGTTGAGAATAGATATACCACAAGTTTTTCTTCAAGTTCCTTCCCTCCTCCAATAGTTACAAGTGCTAATTCTGGACTAAAACCCTCAACATGGCTCGCTTCTTTTTCTATGAAGGAATATGGTATGAACTGCAGCAATGATCAGGCTTACACATTAAACAACTAAAGTAGCAATATATTTTGCTCCAAATGTATAATCAATTTCTAAAGATAAATATTATTTGAAAGCATCACAATCTAGAGATTGTCCTTGGGGTAGGAAATTATATTACACTGGACTTGACATAAACACGAAATTAAGAACAATGGGATATAGTAATAAACAAAGTTAAAGTTTTTCAGAAAATAGCAAGGTACGATCACAATGAAAAGATGCCTACCGACTTACCGAAGAGTTTGTGTTTAAACAAATTCAAGAATTTAGGCTCTACTTAGAGACCCTAGTTCTAAAATTGGGCACTTTTAACTTGAAATGAATGAATATATTACTACTAGAATTGCCACCTTTGATTCTCAGAAAATTAATAACTATTCAGAGTTGCAATAAATTAACACATTTTTCTTGGTTCAATTCACCTACAAAATTTTGGCTGAAAAGCTTATCTGGACAAATGGCTCCTATGAATGGAAAATTACGAACTTGGGATGCCAAACTAGATCATATATTGAGCAATTTCACCATAAGACAACGGTTAGAAGGACATTATGACAAATATTAAAAGGGTTAATTAGAAGAAAGGTCAATGTACTTTCACCCATTTTACACACTTTGGTCATTGTACAAATTTTTCGACAAAAGTGGTAGTACAGTTTCGGTTTGTTTTCATTTTGGTCATTCAGTCTGTTGGGGTTAGTGATCCTAGCTGGTGTTGAAAGGTCAACGTAGTTTCACCCATTTTACACTTTGTTCGTTGTACAAATTTTTCGACAAAATGATAATATACTTTCTGTTTGTTTTCATTTTGGTCATTCCGTCTGTTGGGGTTAGTGACACAGTTAATGGCGATCCTCGCTGGCGTTAACGGCCCTACGTGGCATCTAAGTCAGCATCCAAATCATTCATACATCATATAATGCAACAGTCAGCCCCAAATTAAACACACATTTTCAAATTGAAGAAGAACAGGAACCCATCACCCCAGACTCTTCAATCTCCAAACAATGAAGTATGACAATCCCACTCATCTCTTTGTGGGTCAGTCCGCTGCACTCCTCTCTTCACCTTCTCTCTCTAAAACCACACCCCCCAACCGGAACCCATCACCCCCAGACTCCCTCGGAAAAACAATTTCATCTTCTCAGTGGCCTTTCATCAAACACCTTTCACCCTACCTCACTCCCTCCTTAGTCTCCCCTGTCCTCTACAACCTCCGCAAATCCCCTGACCTCGTACAACTGATTTGCAAGTTAATGTAGTTTATCTATTTATATTTAGTTGTCTTTGAATCAGCAATAATCAGTCAAACTATACTTCAATTTTAGAATTACATACTAGAGAGAGGGGTGAAAAGCATACCTGTGGGAAGTACATGTTACTATGACCAGTCTCCTTGAATTTAATGTTCAAATAATCCTGCAAAAATCAACACATGCAAGCTTTAAAAAAAAATATTCGTAACTCACAGTAGTGAGTAGCCCCCAACATTTGAAAAAAAGGGATGAAAAAGAAAACTAGGGTTAAAAGTAGTAGTACGTACCTGGATTGCTTCCCAGATAGCGTAACCATAAGGTCGAATTACCATAGTACCCCGAACTGGACCATAATCAGATAACTCGGCGTTTGCAATTACGTCTAAGTACCAAGCATTGAAATCCTGAGACCTGGGGGTTATGGACCGGTCCTGTACTTTGGCCTTGTCAGTCTCCCGCGAAATATCTTTCTCGGCGGCATAGATATTGGCGGCTGAGAGCCTCCGTAGAGGGAAGCGGAGCGGGTGGTTCCGGCGGATAAGAAAGGTAGAACGGGCGGCGGAGGAGGCGGCAAACATAGAGGTAATAGAGGGCAGTCTGATGGCCCCCATATCTGGTGTACTGAACAAGAGATAGGGAGTAAATGAGTAATAGTTATTTTGGGGTGATTTTATTTCGGTTTTACTTCCGCCTTTCGGTTGAACTTTGGAACAATCACTCTGATTTATAATTTGAGTCCGTTACTTTCAGTTTAGGACAACCCATGTAATTATATATTTGTTATTCAATTTTTGAACGACGAGTATAAATTTAATAATATTTTATTTGATTCTATTTTGAATTGAGGAGAACTCAAGTGATTATATATTTTTTATTTGATTTTTTAAGGTTTGAGTATAAGTTTGATAATACTTTATTCGATCTTTAAGGACGGAGTAATAGACTATATTCGGTTTCAAGAATTAAATAATGTACCCTTACTTAGTACTGGAGGATTGAAGGAAGAAAGGAAGTGAAACCAAGTATTATTGGGGGTGAAAATATAATCACCTTTATTTTTCCTTTTTTTCTTTTGACCGAAACTTAGAAATTATAATTGCTTCTCATAATATTTATTTATATATATATATATATATATATGTCAAATTGTAGTTAACATCAAGTGATTAAAAAGTATTTTTTAAGTCTACATATATATTTTTGTCAAATTGTAGGTAACATCGAGTGATTAAAAAGTATTTTTTAAGTCTAAAGTGCATAGAGTTAATATAGAAGCAAAGGATAATGGTGAGAGTTTTTATCCACTATTTCAATCTAGTTCTCCTTTAGGTTTGCTACATTTCCGGCCAGTTTTCAAGTTCACCACCCGTCTACTTCCGATTCAAATAGCATGGAGCTTTTTTTTTTCAGCTTTTGTTTGGGCTTTGTCTCCAGCCTCCGAAAGCACCACCAGGACCACCGCTCGTAACACTCCTGCCTTAATACAGGACAACACCCGTAACTAAGGCCTGGAGTGTTAATAACCCATCTTAAATTGACTAGAATAGGTACAAATATAAATTTACAAAGAAATTTCAACAGTAAATGTCATACATGTGTCATTCAAAAAGAAATAAGGTGATATTATAATGCAAAAACATACATACGTGCATATAACTGTTATACAAAACCAACTAAGTAACTTCAAAAATAATATATAAAACTTCGAGCTACCCGTGGCTTCCCGATATAACATATATACACCAAAAATGTATTTGTATCAGAGCCTTCTATTTCAATCCCAAACCCGTCGTCTTGTTGACATCACACGTCCCTTGTGTACCTGTATTAGTTAGAAAACGGGGTGAGCTCACAGCTCAGTAGGGAGAAAAAATATAGGGGATAACGTGTTTGAAAAGCATAATCATAAATTTCTTTGTAGTTTATTCTTCAACTATCAATCCAAGTAAATATCATGATTTCACACATAAACAATGCATGTCCATGCATATGCAGGTTACCTCCCTTTATATCAACCGTTACGTCGAATCACCAGAACAGAATGTGGGCCGCCTTTCCAATAGAAGTGCCAAAGCTAAACCGAACCACAATAATCATAACAATGGGCATGACCGCCCTCAAGAGATACCAAAGCTAAACAGCTTCATAATTATAATGACAATAGGTTTGACCGCCTCCAAGAGATAAGAGCATCGAGATCACAACATATATAACCAGAATATGCCCTCTCCGTCTCAGGTGAATACCAACAGATAATTAAGGATTGGATAACAGTCCGCAATATCATATAAACTAATCATTTTCATACCAATTTCCTTAACAATTGTTTATATTTTCGGACTATTCACTGCGGGCTCTAGACAGCCGATGACTCATTAGTGTCTTGCTGTTGTTTAGATTTTCGGATTATTCACCACGGGCCCTAAACAGCCGATGATTAGTTGACCCCTCGGAGGTTTAGGGCTTTTCAACCCAAGGGCACCCGCCCTTGCCTATTTTTTCATTCCGGTAAGCACTACCACATCATTCCCTATCACCTAACGGAAGGCCAAACAGATACAGATAACCGTGGGCAACCTCCCACCATATATAACGTAATTAAGAATATATTCACATACGAATAAAGAACTCCCGAAGATAGATAATCACGTGTTCAAGAATTCCACTTGAGCATAGGAAGCCATCCACAACACGGATATAAGATACAATTCTTCCAATAAGCATATAATACTCCATACGCCATGAGAGTACTCCAAACTTGTCCAGAATATCTCCGAGAATGCCGAGTTGACACAATAATTATGCATAGCATGCAATTCATGCTCTAAATGTAAAGTAGAAACAACATATGCCACTTAAACTTCATTCATCATGTATTCATGTTCCTCAGCGCATACATAACCCATTTATAAATTCACTTGAATACAACCAAGCATGTATATCCAAGGAACATCACTTACAAGTCTATATTACACAGATGTCAAGTTCAAGTGGCATATCTTGTCCCAACTAATGCATCATATAAAAAATAGAAACTACATATGCCATATAAAATTTATCCAATTCACGTCCATGTTCTTTAGGCCTCGTTTGATTCAGGGGTTAGGATCAGTGGGATTAATAATACCAGTATTAATAGTACTGGATTATTAATCCTGGTATTAATTTAATACCAATACCCTGTTTGATTCATACAGTATTAATACTGGGATATCTCATGCTGATATTAATATCATGTTTAGTTCTGTAACTTGTATACGAGATTATATTTTGGACTAACAAAATAAAAAAAAAAATTTAAATTTTTTTTTTAATTTTTTTTTAATTTTTTTTAAAAAAAAATTTAAATTTTTTTTTTAAAATTTTTTTAAAATTTTTTTTTAAAATTTTTTTTAAATTTTTTTTTAAATTTTTTTTTAAAATTTTTTTTTAAAATTTTTTTAAAATTTTTTTTAAAATTTTTTTTAAATTTTTTTTAAAATTTTTTTTAAAATTTTTTTTAAAATTTTTTTTAAAATTTTTTTTAAAATTTTTTTTAAAATTTTTTTTAAAATTTTTTTTAAATTTTTTTTTAAAATTTTTTTTAAAATTTTTTTTAAAATTTTTTTTAAAATTTTTTTTAAAATTTTTTTTAAAATTTTTTTTTTAAATTTTTTTTAAAATTTTTTTTTTAAAATAAATTAAAATAATAATAATAATATATAGTAGTAGTAGTAGTGGCATTTTTGAAAATATTATACTAGTAATGGCATTTTTGAAAATATTATACTAGTAATGGCATTTTTGAAAATATATGGTTCTTTTTTCTTAATCCTGGATAAACAATACCACCTCCCCCCTGGTATTAAATTATAGCACAAAGAGTGGTATTAAGTTAGTACCGGTATTAATAATCCCAGCACATTTGTGCGAATCAAACAAGGTATTATAAAAAAAGTGGTATTAATAATCCCATCCCACTTTTTAATACCCGAATCAAACGAGGCCTTAGTGTATACAAAACCCTTTACTAATCTTTTTCTTGTCAAACCAATACATATACATCCAAAGAACATCCGTATGAATCAATAACATGTAATCATAGAACTTAGATGGCATATTTTGCTCCATATCGCAGAATCATAACTTAATCATACATAAGTTTCGAATATCAATTAACATGGTTTTCTTAATAATCATACATGCATAAATCATCCAAGTATACTCAATAACAAGGAACATATGCTTTATATTAAACATATATATGTAAAATCATTCATCTATAAGTAAATAAGATCACATCATCAAGTTTGAAAAAGATATAACCCCTACCTTATGTTTGTAAACCAAATGAAGGAAAAAAATTATAAACTGAAGCCCCGTTCGGTGAAATCCTCAAGCTCTTGCGTCAACACATTTCTAGAGTAGCAAAATCCTCGAATTAATAATATATAAACCTAACCCACGTAGTCAGAGCTCACGTTTGAGCACCCATGGAAGATAACTAAAGTAGAAGATGATGAATAGTACCTTAGAGATGGGTTTGGATGATTCCAAGCTTGAATCCTTAATTCAGACCAATAAATGCAAATAAATCTTCCTCTTTCTCTCTCTATAACTCCCTAGAGGAGTGTGGAAGTGTTTGCCTCGAAACTAGGGTGAAAAAGGTGTGAAAATAACCTAAAAACGAGCTTAAGTCGGTGAGAATAGTTAACTGGCGGACCGGTATGCCAAATACCTAATACCGGTCCACGGAGCACAAATTTTTCCAAATTTTGTTGCCCAACCGGTATGCCAAAAAGGCCATACCGGTCCACGGGTAATTTTGGTGCCTTGATGCATTATTTTTGTTTCAGCCATAACTTTTCGCTCGGAATTCTGATTGAGGTGATCTTTATATCTAAGGAAATGTATTTTATATATCTACAACTTTCTAAAGTAAGTTTTCCAAATTTTGGATAGATTTTTCCCATAAATTCACCGAAGACAGCCCTCTGCCGAAGCGCTATCGAATGACCAGAATTTTGCAATGGGCCTACTTTGAGCCCTGTTTTGACCCACGAGAAATGTGAATTAGACTTCGGATAAAACACAAAAGTTGTAGAATGGTACAAATACTAGACACAGTACGAACAGAATCTTATTCGGATAAGTAACGAAGAAATTACGATAGCTCAAAGTTAGCTAGAATTAACAAATCGCAAAGAAATAAAACTTCCTATTTACCAACCGAAATTGATTCGGACCACCCGAATCATCAAAAGATCATTCACATGAGTGTAAATAACCTAATATAATTTAATTTAAAATAAATTAAAGTACGGGGTATTACACCGCTTCTCATCTTCTTCTTGCTACTGTTGCAGCTTAGGTGTGTTGATTATCCCACCATTGTTAAAGCTATTTTGCCTTTGTTTGTGTGCAACCCCTGAGGTTTGGAAATTCTTTCTTCTTCATTGTGTTTGCTAGTTGCCCAAAGGACGGATTCATGATATATGGTGTTGTTTTATGTAGGTTTATATTTTAAGGCTTCGGTACTTTATTTGTATGTTTTAGATTTATGTTAGCATTGCGGCCTATTTGAGGTTTCGTACTTTATTTCTTGTTATAGTATTATGTTGGTTTGCACTTGCCAGCTTATTTTGGTCATTGATGTAATCCATCAGTGATAAAGCATTTTCACACTAAACTCTATAATATATAAAGCTTGAGGCTCCCCTTTTGAACCAATATATATATATATAAATTTGTTAAAGATTTAGGGCAGTACATTCAATTTAGAATTTGTAAAATCTATTAATAAATCAGGTCAGTCCTGATATACCATGACTCTTTATGTTTCCAACTACATAAATAATAGGTTTTGTTTAATTCACCAACAAAATATAACATTGTTCAAAATGTAAATTATCAATTACATTTATTAAAAAAATGTAAATTATCTTTACAAAAATCTTATCATATGAAAAATATTTATCTATAATTGATTTTAATCGCGTTTTAGTTTAGCCAAACATGCCTCAAGCATGTCTACTTCCCGCCGTTACATAATTATCTCTAAACTAAAATTAAATAATATTTTTCGTACCGTAGTCACGGCCATTACCATCTATTAATAAATTAAGTCAATCTTCATATTATGGGACTCTCTAAACTTATGTTCTTAAGTGGCTGCTCAAATTTAATTTAAGATTTTATGTTTTAATCCAACAGCTCAGAAATTCTCTTAACTTATGTTCCTAACTAGTATCTGAGATTTAGTTTGAATATTTGTGTTTTAATCCATTGACTCACATATTTATTGATAACTAAATATATTTATCTCCTAATTAATTTTAATTTATGTGATAAGCTAAATAAATATTTATATCCTAATTAATTTTGATTTATGTAATATATTTATGTGATAACTGAACAAATATTTATTAATTAACCAATTACTATTAAAGTGTTTAAAACCTTAAAAAGTTAAAAAAAATGAAAACCTTAAACTAAAATTAGAAAAAAAATTTAGAATATTAGGCATGTATGAGTAGTTTTATTACTAAAATGTCTTATGTAGTTATATTTTTTTTGTACCTTTATTCGAATATTAGGCATGTATGAGTAGATTTTACTATCAATATAAATTATTTATTAATATTTTAACATTTAGTTATATAAAATTCAATTGCTCAAAATTATTTATACTTTCTCAAAATTATTCATATGTTTTTTTACCAAAAATAGTAAAAAATAATTTTCTAAGTGTTAGAATTTTAATTTTCAACACCCCTTATTTCTAAAAAATAAATACAAAAGGTATCATGTTATATATACATTAACAACTACATTGTTAATCATTAAAAAAAATAGAACTTACTTATTTACGATAACAATTTATTTGAAGAATAAAATATAGTTAATTATGAGAAAGGATAAAAAAATAAGTTAATGATAGGTGATAAGGGTATATCCAAAACTTAAAGCATATCTTGTATTATATTTATTATTTTTTCAAAATAGATTAATAATAGTTTACTTTCTATGAAAACTAATTATAATTTTTAAATATTATGTTGATCTAAATATAAACATATTAATTTAAATTTACTTGGTTTTTCTCTTGGCATACACTATTACGCTTATCCTATATGTGATCAATAATTTCTAAATTTTATAATCCAAAAAGTACTTACGAAAATATATAAACGGATGTTAAGATTAACATTATTTATAAGGAATTAATAGACCAGTTTAGGATTTTTCCAAATTTGAACTCGATATATCTAAAATATGATTACTTGAAACTAAACTTGACTAAAAGCATATTTATTTAAAAAAATAAATAAAAATCTATCATGTTTACTATACTATACATATAAACCTCAACTCACTCTTTCCTTATTTACCTGTTGTAATTATATTGTATCATAAGAATATTTAAAGAAAGAAATATTATATTCTAGTGTAATCGAGTCAAATGGACAAATTTTATATGAATTTGAACTTAAGCCATTTAAAACACATACTTTTTTGGATTATAAAAGAAAAAAAAGAAAGAGTCCACCCCATATTGGATTTGTTTGGTCGAAAACCCATTGAATTAGTCCATTTATCATCCCTAATTATAACGTAAATGTAATTAGACAGACTTAATTTATTCTACTACTATTTGAATAATAGGCATACAATTATATTTTTAAAATTTGATTAAGATTAAAAATTAAAATTAGTGCCGTAGGAAAAAAAGTAATTCCTCTTACTCTCAAATTAATAGTATACTACTACTTTGTCAAGTTAATGTTAAAATTAATTTCTTTGAGAAATAGAAAATTTGGAATAAGAACTTAGATAAAAAAAATACCAAAATTACAAGTAATTATAGATATAAAAAAAATAGCAATAAATATGATTTTTGATAGTGTCACCAATTACATATAAGCATAATTAATTGTGTCGTAGGCACGGGTATTAACTAGTATATATATATAAATTTCAACTTTTACGGGTCTATTTGATAACAATATAGAAAATGATAAGAAATTTTTTTATTTTTTATAAGAAGTTGAAAAATAAGTTGATGTGATGAGATCCTTTCCATCTCATGCTCGTTTTTATGAATAGATATCATCCATCATTCATTACTTTTTGTGAAAAAAATAAATTATTCCTCAATCAACAAAGAAAAAAATTTCATGGAAAAAGTCACAAAATAATAAGAGGTCTCACCACATGTCTCAACTTATTTTCCAACTTCTCAAATTTTTTTATTATTTTTATTTTTCCTTTTTAAGTTATTATCAAACATATTCTACAGTGTATGGTTATTCGATTAGAATTTAAAATATATGTTTAAATTTATGATATTCAAAAGTTTAATGATTTCGATTTTAATTATCGGTGATTGTAGTTTATAAGTGTATTATAGGGTTCTTGGTATAAATACAAATCGATTTATAAATCTTTTCACCTATTAAAAGATTTCAAGTTTCTCTCTAAACAAAACTTTCCTCAACACTTTTCATACTCTTCTCAAAATCCTAAGTACTCACTGGTCGTGAACGCATCAGTTTCTTCTTCATCCCTATAAGTCTTTCTTCTTTCTAATAGTCTGGTCATCATGCATTAGTATAACCCCAAAAAATATAGATAGAATGACAAATGAGAGAATCAATTTTAAGATAAACTGTTACACCAATTAATCTACCATCCAACTTTATAGAAAACATCCATGTCAATTTTAATAGAAATATTATAATTTGACAAGTAAGCAATAAATATAATCCCAAATGACCCACATCAACCCATAAAAATCAAATAAAAAATATAAAACGCCATCATTAAAATGTGAGGAATATGCTAACATATAATCCTGAATTTGAACGCTGTTGATTAAAAATTCCCATTTTATACCGTAATATGAAAAGTAAACATCAGATATCCATTTTCACACCATAATATTCTTATTTTCACATAATTAAAAAAAATAGCATTGAATTACCAGCGAAAGAAGTATTTTCAAATCACAATTAAGGTATTTTCTCATGTTTGGAAATTTTATTGATATTTAATATTATTAGATTGTGAATAAATGTAAATACTATTTTTATCATAAACATACAGGGTGTAGACATATGATTAGCACCCATTCACATGTATGAACAAAATTATGGCAATTAAGGCTAGTAATTATGGTTCACAAGTTAGGTTCGGCTCGTGTCAAGACACACGTATAACTAGTCATATGGTCAACTCGAACATGATCGATTTATCTGATTATGTCATTTGGAGTAACTTGAACACAGCCTATATAATTTACAGGTCACACGATACAACACGATTAACCTGTTTAATAAGCAAGTAATGCTACTCGTGTCGTGTTAAATAGATAATTTGAACCAATTAACATGTATGATATGAATAAGTCACGCATAACCTATTTAACTTTATATTTAAATAAGTTGATTGTGATCAATTTTGAATTAATTGTGTCCGATTTACTAACTCAAATACGATCGTTTATTAAATAAGTTAGCCGTGTCTGGCTTGAATTTCACCCAAACTTGTTTATACTTAAACCTAACTTGCTACAAAGGTGTCAGTTCACATCTCGTGTCGAATATTGTCTTTGCATTTTGATAATGTGTTACTTTAAAGTTTTACTTATTTTTATTCTATTTTTTATCGTTTGGTCATTTTTACTTATTTATTATTATTAGGAAAATTCATGGACTTAATAAAATTTATAAAAATAATAAAGAATTAATGCATCAAAATCTTTCAGACTCTATAGGGAATTAAACAATCCATGAATTTAGTATAATTCACTGATTATAAAAAGTCAGTCACAATCTTTTTAAATTTGAATTGAATACACCTCTTTATGCTTAAGTTCAAGTCACTAAAGATGGTGATCTGTGAATATTTATACAAAATGCCTAAATTCAAGGCTAGCCACCACTTTCTCAAACTAACTAGATTTATCCATTGTTTGAATTAAAAAGAAATATATTGTGTCTCAAAAGTCTTAAGAAATTTAGATGTGGGCTTATGGCCTAGTAGTTAAAGGTGAAGGAATTCACACTAGCATCTGCGCACCCCCCCCCCCCCCCCCCCCCCCCGGGCGCTCCCTTTTACTAAAAAAAAAAATGTTTTAAGAAATTGTGTCAGATTTTTTGTTTTACAATTTTACCGTTGCGAAGTTTTATTTTATAAATAAATATATATTATAAAGAAAGTAACTCCCAACAGATACATTACTTACTACTAGTGTAATATTTTATCCTTCAATTATATATAACTTAATTGCATATGCACTACATGTGTACAGAAATCTAGTTCTTTGTGAGCTTAGTATCAATATCATTGATACTAGTTTATCTTTTATTGAATATAAATAATTTAAAGAACGTAAAAATAATAAATGATTAAATGGTTGGGCATAATTTTAACCTTGTATGCCGCAGATGTTCGTGTTGGACAATATTGTTAAAGCATTTCAAAGAGACTTTTCAAAGGATTAAAGTGCAAATAATTTGAAAAGCTTCACAAGCAAAATGAGTTCCAAGATAAATAGCAAAATAGACTATTTAATTTGAATAAGTTTTCTTTTTCTTCAAATTTGAAGAGTGGCTACTCACTCTTCAAATATTATTTTTTATTATTTTATTCAATACGATCTCACACTAAGGTAATAAATGCTCTACTTTTTCAAATTAAAAGTGAAGAAAATATAAAATAATCAAAATTGAAGAAGCTGCCGGAAATGCTCGAAAACCTATCACAAAAGTAAACTTCAAAATATTACATATGTTCACAAAGTACAAATTTGAAGAATAACTTATAAAGAGTCTACTTGAGATGCTCTTTTTTACACATTTTTTCTTTTATAAAAAATAAAGACTACATAAATAAAGATGTGACACATTTTCATAAAGATTGAAATTGAAATATATCTTGGGTTAGATGTAATACATATTCGCAGTGTCGAAATCAAAATCTATCTTGGTATATATAAATTGATATAAACACATAGGGCGCATATGATGCATCAGATAAATTAGATAAAAATATTGGATATAATTATTAATTTCAACTGTTCAAACAAATCATTGTATATATAATTTTTTTCAATAACTATCATTGTGTTATGTTTTCTTGAGTAACTGGGTTTTGTGACCGTTGGGCTTGCAGGGCACATTTCAAATCGCAGGCTTGGCCGATACAACAAATAAATGGGCCTCATTGCCATAAATAGACTACTTACCGTTGTAAGCACCGTTATTCACTAAAGAGTTGTTTGTTTTGCCCACTTAAATTTGAAAACTTAAAAATTTTTAAGTTTTTATATTTAAGTAGTGTGAATGTTATTTGTTTGGCAAAAATAAATTAAGTGATTTGCTACTTAAATCTGAAAATTTGCATCCAAAATTTTAAGTGGGAAGTTTGCCACTTAAATCTGAAAACTTAAAACTCCTTATTACAAAATACCTATTTTACCCTCATTAAAGCCTTAATCATGTGATCTAAATACACTAATAAGGGCAAAATTGTCATATTAAAAAATATCAGTTTTCAAATGTGTTATATTCAAACAAACAATATTTTTTCAGATACAGTTTTCAGAAGTAAACAAGCAATTTTTTCAATTTCAGTTTTTAGTTTCCAGTTCAATTTTTAGTTTTCAGTTTTAAAATATTTTATCAAATGCCACCTAAGTTTTTGTACCCAATTTCGAAGATCTAAATAGCGTATAGTGCTTTTCCTTAATAATTTTGAGTAAACTATGTATTTTGTCTATCAAATTATGCCTCGCATTTTAATTTGCTTCTTTAATTTTAAAAATTATTTATTTACTTATTAGAACTACTAACCGAGTTTTAAAACTACGTGGAAAGCACATAACTCAATTTAGATTTTTTGATCAGCTTTATAGTTACCATAATTATGTTCTCGAAAGTCATTTTCCTTAAAATAGTTAAAAACCAAATTATAACTCATGGCGTAATCATTACTAAATGCACCTATTTTTTGGACATGGATCAGATTTGCTAGATCCCATTTTGGTGGTATTGTTTGCGATGAAACCCATGATGTTTAGCGCTTCATGTCTCTCTTTCATTTTTATTTTTTTGTGTGTGTTCTTAATTAAGAAAAACAGGTTGAATTTATCTCACGTAAGAAAAATATGAAATTGGATAAAATGATGTGTAGTAATAATAATTTAATAATTCATTAGTTGGGAAACGAAATAATAATGGCTAGGGCCACATAGTAGAATATAAAGCATTTATGGGCTAACGAAAAACACTAAATACAATCCCACTTTCTAAAAAGCCCGTCAGACCCATCCATCCCCAGATACACTAGATTAGTGAATGAGTACCAAGTTTTTTACGCTTGTCTGGTTGGTGTTTGGCCACCATTCATTTCCCCTCCACCTCTTTCGTCTCTCATTTCTCTTTCCCTTCATTCAATATCCCTTCCTTATTTACTTCATAATCTTTAAAGCCCCATAAATTTTCTCCACTCTCTAATTTCTCATAACTTTTGCTCTAAATATTGCACAACATTTATATCTCTTTCCTACTTTGTGAAACACAATATGAATGTTACTTCCACTTTCTTCATTAATGTTTCTTACACAATTTGCACTATGGATGTCCCCCATTTATCACTCCAATTTTTTGTTATGGAGTTATTTTGTCCACAGCATTTTCAAATTTTTTTAGTACAATTTCAACTATTATAATAATATGAACAGAAAGCTGTTTGTGATCAGCTTTCAAATAATACACAAACAATTTTGTCTAGCCAAATTCTACACCATGTGATACATCCTTAACCTGAATTCTTGATTACTAAATTCTTTTTTTCTTTTTTCCAATAGTTCATCCTCACGTATGTTCAAAACAACTTTTGCGCGTATCGACTAATTCCACTATAGCAATATGGCCCTTGCCATAAGACACAAAAAATGAATGGGGCGGCGTCATTTAGGAACACTCAGTTTAGAAATTAGAATATAACTTCAACTAGAACAATGACATTTTCCCGTGAATAGTTATAATTACAAGAGGCCATTTTACACGTTCTTAGTTAGTTGTGGATCGTAAACAAATTTGTATATTGCAATGAATTTGGGTTAATTTATTCGTAAATCTGGATTATATATTGTTTTCCCGAATTATATAGTTTAACACTCGAGAAGTTTCTCAAATGCTTGCAACAGAACAATACAAAAAATCAATTTGAAATTCTGAAATAATCTATGCACATGTGTATAACCTTTGTGGGTTTGGACAAAAGGGAAAGAGGTATAGTATTTGTGGGAGGATACCTCTCCACTTACTGTTAGGCTTAAGATGAGGTTAAAACGTGTGATAACCAGATTCTATCTCAGCCAAAAAAATCAGACCTAAAACCCAGCTGCTTGAGGCTTCAAATTCTAACATCTATTGTGAATGAACAATTTAACGCGTATCTATTCGTATCTATTGTGAACGAATAATTTACTTAAGAGTGGAATACGACAATTAAAAAAGTAAAGAATTAGGCCAGCAAAGTTTGGCAGAATGTTTGGTAACAAAGCTAGCATTTAACGGACACGTGAAACCCTAATCCTTTATGGATGGATGCAATAATAATAAACCAAGTTCTGCTAAGATAAAATATACAAATTAAACAACTACATGTGGACCAGAACACAACATATCAATGGGAGATGCACCCCCCACTTACCAAAAAGCCACATTAATTGAATTTGAGAGACCAAACCATCAAATAAACAAAACTCATATCTAAGAGAAGTGGGTGGGTCCCTCTTCATTGACACTTAATTTGAGGACAACCCACCCCCCATTACAAAGTCAGCCATTTTGCCCAAACACCACTACTGTGGTAAACCAACTACTTTCACACCCAAATTATAAATTTCGTGCCCACAACTCTGTTAAGCCATTCTTTCATTCATCTCCAAACAAGCCCCTAATTTTTTCTTTTTTAAATGTGGGACCCTTAAATTTTTTTTTTCCCCCCTCAGTACAACAATAACGTACATTAATTAATTAATTTTAATTATTATAGAGACAGAAAGATTAACGCCAAGCGGATGCGACGGTGAGATTTCGTCCCTTCCAACCAAAGCAGATCCCGCCGGTTTCTTCATTAACCGTAAAACCCGGGTTGCCACATGTACCCGAGTTAAGCTTGGCTCGGAGCGAGTCTGCCACGTTTTGACTCAGTGTTCTGGGATGGAACCCTGCCATGCCCATCCGGGCCCGCCACTTACCGAACACCTCGCATCTTTCAACACGGTCCCTCCCTTCGCACGCAACCGAGTTACCCATCTTTCGACCAAGTCCTTCCTCTATCCTGACCCGGTCCGAGTCATCCTTTGGAACCGTCGCGTCCAGCGAGTCAAACAAAGCCCCGTAGTACCCACACGCCTCGGCCACGCGTGTAACCAATGGCGCGGTGTTTCCATTTATCTGTTGCTCAACTACCGTCACCACCCTCGGCGACAGCCCCTTCACTCGCCGGAGGAGCTCGTCCCTCAAATTCTCCGTCGTCACGCTCTCGTCCGGCAACTTGTACAGCCGGAAAGCAAAATTCACGGCCAGAGCTTCATCAGATTCCACTCCTAATAACTCGATGCTTAAATCGGAAACTTTTGATCTCATCACATTGAAACTGAAGCAAACCCCGACTTCGTTCGCGAGTGCTCTGAGTCGTTCTCCGACAACCTTCAACCTCTCTTCGCCTCCGTTATCAGCAAACGTGGTGACCTTCATGAACGCCGGCTTATCTGTTTTGCCAGATGCGAGGGCATAGAGTAAATGCATGTACTGCCCTCCCTGACCGATGTCGAAATCGACGACGTGAAGTTTCCTCTCCGGAATTGCCTCTAAAATGGCGAGATTTGCCGCCATGAAACCAAGCTTGAAACAAGGAGATCTTTCATAAAGTATCTGAGTTGATACGATATGTTCCTTAGTGTAAAGCTCCGCTACCGGAGGAGGAAACTCCGCGGGATTCACGCGCGCTCGTAGCGCCGACGACATGTACGCAGTGAGCCTCTGCTCCGAAGTTCCTCTGGAGTTGGAGACCTGGTTGAGGCGCGTGAGAATCTCTGCACCAACCTTTGTGTTCCCTTCTGAAATAGCAGATGCTACCTCCATTAGAGACTGCTTAGGGCAGGTAATCGGCGATGAAGCCGAGGAAGAGGAGCAGGACGAGGATGGTGAAGTTGGCGACGGTGAAATTGGCTTATGGTTTGGAGTGATGAGGTTTTGAATTGTTTCTGACCACTCGCTGTTTGTAACTACGGAAACCGCATCGCCTTCTTCGTGTTCGTTATCGTCCAATAGCTCTTTTTCAAGCTCCAGAAGCCGATTCCTCATCTTCTTCTCCGATTCCTGGCCCGTTTCTCGTTTCTGAACCAAATTGGGATAAGAAACACCCGAGAAATTAGAATTATTAGCGTTTGTTGCAGGGAGGATGCAATTGATGTTCCCGTTTTGAGGACGAAGTTGTTGAAGGATCGGAACTCCGTAGCGAGCAGACATGGCCATTGAAGACGATGAAATCGAAGATATTTCCGGCGTGATAGAAGCAGAAAAATCAACTGGAGAAAGAGGAGATATTGGAGACGCTTGCTGGAATGTTCTCTGCTTGACGTTGCGGAGATATAGGCCCAAACCTTGTTGTTGTTGGAGCTGAAACTCGGCAAGTGAACGTTTCCCCATCAAATCCGGTCGGCGGTGGACGATCTGTGAAGAAGAGTCCGGGAGAATTCCGGCAAGCGGCGGCCTGTACGGACCTTGAGGATTGTTCATGCTCATCACAGATCTTCCGCCGGATGAGGTAAAGAAATCCGGACCCCCACCACCACCGGAGAATCCAGACGACATATTAGCCGGCGATGGAATAAGTATAGATTTCTAAAAGCCAAACTGCAACTTAGATTCAATCTTTACAAAGAAAGAAAGAAAGAAAGAAAGAAAGAAAGAAAAAAACATGAGAAGAGGATGAGAGAGAAAGTGACGAAAAGATGCGTGAGGAGAGTTTTAACTGAAGCAATTGGATTGATGATTTTTATCATTAGAAGAGAAAAGAACAACTGAACAACATGGGGTGTGCAGTTTTTTTTCTTCTTTTCTTTTCTTTCTTTTTTTTTTAAAGAGAGAGGAAGAGAAAGAAGGGGTTTCCAACTGGCTATAGCTGCTTTGGTTTTTGTTTGTACGTTATTTTATAATAATTATTATTTTACTTAAATATAAATATATATTATTAAGCCGTACGTATGTCACGCATTCTCTGCCGTTAGATTTTAAGAATCTTTGGTCATTCAATCTAATTAAAGGCCTGATCTCGTGGTGTTCAATCCTCAAGTCTCAGTTTTTATAAGAAGAAGAAGAAGAAGAAGCTACTACTACTCTACGTGTAAAAAAATCCAAATTCTCAAGTCTCGGCGGAGTGGGAGAGGATAAATTTGCCACGCGTCTCACACTCGCGTCGGTACACGTAAAGGTAGTAAGTAGTGCGATGTTGGAATTTGGAATAATCGTTAGGTAGAGAATGATAAACAGGCGAAAGGTGGCCGGGGTCTACCCCATTTCAACAAATTCGAAATTGGGATCAAATGTCTAGCAAGAAAGAGTAATTCCAAAGTTACTTAAAATTTCCCCAAACTATACTTGTGACAAATAAAGGTTTGCAAATTATTAAACAATCCAACTGTAAGAAAGATTATTTCAATAAAATCCAGCTCATTTTACAAATTTGCGAATGGCCCATTATTTTGTTTTTGACCCACTAATATAATTATATTGCTAAATCAATATTTAGTGTGTTAGGCCATCCACTATGAATATTATATAAATTAGGTTAAATTGCTAAATTTAGTGCTGAGTTCCACTATGGGTAAAAATGAGGAAAGGAAGGGTGCGGGTGACGTGACATTCACCCGCATGTGGTGTCACCGTAATGGCTTGATCAACAACAATTTAAATCCCCCGCCCTACCCTTTTCTTGAACACGTTGTACATTACATCCACCACGAAACATCGTGCTTGAAGTGGGTAAAAATTTACAAAGCAATTTTAGCAATTTTTGGTCTAAATTATGTCAGTCAACCAAACTAAAGTGATTTTGCAAGACTTTGTGAACAAAATGCAGCACATGATTTTTCAATAATGTTATGTACCACACAATGTATGCATCGAAAATGGAAGAATTGTCTAATAATTTGGCATGGTTCGTACACATGTCATAAAAATGCACAAACGATTATACTAAAGACCGTGGCATCATACAATACAAGGATATGGCATTCTTTCTTCGGTGTGCCTGGGTTAAACAACGATATTAATGTCTTGCACGGGTCGATTATGTTTTGATGATCTTTTACATGGTTGTACTCCTCACATTAATTATGTGATTAACGAAAACCACTATACAATGGGTTATTACTTAGCAGATGGCATTCATCATCAATACAAAAATTATGTTCAAAAATTTCGGAATCCAACAACTAAAAAATAAAAAGTATTTTTTTAAAGCAAATAAAAAGTATTTTCTAAAGCACAAAAAAGTTGTCGAAAAAATGTAGAGCACACATTTTATATAATTCAGTCATAATTTGCATTCGTTTAGGAGCCTGCAAAATTGTGGAACTAATTGGCATTGCCAATTGTTATACAAGGTTGCATCTTTTTGCACAATATGATAGTTAACGATGAGAGGCGTGCAGCAAATTGTGATTTTAAATATGAACAAATTGTTCCTGTAGTAGAAATTGAACCACAAGATTTGATACAATCATTTAATGCATTCCTTGGCCGTGAAACCAATATTACAGATCAAAACACGCATCATTAGCTTTGTGATGACTTAATGGAACACATTTAGGAGTGTTATGCAGCTTTAACTCCTTAAAGAATTATCATATGTTTTCAAATATATTTTATATGTACTATTTCGTTTTATTTCCTGTATTTTAATTTAATGTCAAATTTCATTTATATATTTTCATAAAATGCATTATTTGTCATTTTTATGTATTGTTTAATGTAATATCTATTTTTTTATAATTTAATACAATATAATAATAACATAAATTAACCATTAAAACTGCAATTGAATAGTACAAAAATTAAAGACAAAAATACAACGGCCATATATTACTAAAATAAAGGTAAACCACCCGCTCGGAGTAAAGCGTGAAGGAGTAGATGATGGACGATAACTTTGCTGAATTGGAGATTCAGATTTGTTTTGGATCCTCCTCATTAAGTAACCCATTTTCATACTATGGACAATTTGTTGTCGATTATCCATCCTTAACGTATCAATTCCATATAATTTTAAATTGCCCATCTCTTGCATCTTAGCCTCCATTTGATTTTTTTGTTCGTAATTTTGTCTTGCAGAGTGTAAATCTTCAACATCAATTTTCTCGGCACGCTCAAGACTCTCTTCAATTGCAATTACGACTGCTTTATCCTTCAATCTTTTTGTTAACTTTGCTTATTTCCTCCATCGATCCGACTTGTTGAAAGGTGATTTTATATCCATATGAGATTATTTACCTTCACAAGTTGAGTTAAAACTGGCGTTGTTCGTATACGTTGTCCGTATATCATACTTAGAAAGGAGTTTCAGAATTTGATAACAACGATCAATGACAAATGACTAATGTTTTGCTGCTTGGTAAGAACTCCAAGCATTACTAGCATATACAAAAATACAATCTTACAAAAAAATGTATATTTTAGTATTAGTATCTATAAACATAAATAATAAATAACGAATAATAAATTACCATATCTATCTCACTCACTTCTCTTTGTGGATATATCATTTCGTGTTTATGTTTAGAGATACAAAATGCTACCAAATGTGAAATTGTATGAAAAGGTGATTAAAGAGAACTATAAGTTCTAATTGTTAAAATATCGAGGTGCGCGTGAAATTCTTACCTAACTGTTTGCCAAAATATTTTGGAACTTTGATTTGTCACCAATATTGCATTTGAAATAACTATTACATACACTTGGCACAAAGTCTCGTCTTTAAAAGGCGTCATATTTGTTCCACGAGTTCGAGATGCTATCTTAATAAAATTTTACAAGCGCATAGTTGGTGAAATATTTGAAATTTGGTGATATATTTAAGGATATATTTGAGAAGAGAAAGAAGATTGTATAAATAGAATTTTTTATTTTTTTTTAAAAAAAAGAATTTTTAAACCATTGGAGCCATTGCCATTTAACCATTATAACCAAAAAGGGAAGGGGGACGAGTCAATGACACTTGTCTGGGTAGGAGAGGCGCCATTAGCCCGCCTAAGGTGAGACAGGCAACATTCATTAGCCAAGCCTTACAATATGCAATAGGTTTGTGGGTATTCTGATGTACCCACAGTGGAGGCCTTAGATCTATCATTTAACTAATATGCCCATCGTACTAGATTGAATAAGTTTACTAATATTTTTTCAAATTCTCCCCCATAATTATGATATCTTAATGTTGTGCACAATTTTTTTTTTCTTTGCGTATTTTAGACATTCTACTTACCTTTGTTTGTCCGTTTAAGGTAGTAAAAATAATTTTTTTTATTTAGTTTTAGTATATTGTAATAATTATAGTGTATGTCAAAAAAATATTGAAAAAGTGTTGAATTGAGTGAATAAAATATCAAAGTAAAAAAGAAGCAAATCGAAGCAATATTCTTGAAACAAGAATTATATTTGAGAAAGTTATGCAGTAGTTCGGTATTTTGAGAATATCTTTTCATTTAAAACTTGGATTTTGGCGTTCTTTATATGGATGAAAAGAAAATTCAACATCCTATAACTTTTATATATTGAGGTTTCTTAAATTCAAATGTTTACTTTGTCTAAAAAAATCCAAAAACTACTGCCAGTGCACAATGACAAAAATTAAAATGTGACAGCCATACACAAACAAATAAAGCCTTAGCCACAATTTAATTTATTGCTCCTTACTCCTCTATAATTCAATCATTATTCAACATTTTTTCATATTTTCCTCATTAAACCCTAACTTTTCTCATATTTATAGAATCATTTTTCATAAAAAAAGCTACAATTTCAATTAACCAAAACCCCCAACTCCCATTGTGCATATCTTTTTGAGAGATTGACTGAATTTTAGCAGATGTATCTTTCCTTGAGAGAAACACGGTGCAAGTTTCAAAAACTTTTATTTTTTGTTATGTGAAGCCTCATTTAAGTTATTTGTGTCTTAAGAATAACAAACAAATCTTTACGATGAAAGAACATAATGAGATTTCAAGCCTTGATTATTATGGTACAATATTAGTTAGTGAGGTTATTTTTAGTTTTGGAATAACAGATATATGTCATCATTGAAGTTGTATTGTGAAAGTTATGAAGGAAATAAATTTTCACGTTCGAGTATATGGAGGGTTCTTAGTATTAGATGCAATTTGAAGCAGATGATGATTTAGAATTTCGTCCATCTATCTTAGGAATTCGTTTTTATTTTTAGTTTATATTAGATCAGTTTGCAATTTATTTTTTTTGTGTAATTTTAATTTTCGTTTTTTACATAATATGTAAATTAAATTAATATAAATTATAAGCTTTCATTCTCTGTGGATTTGATCATGAACTTTCACTATTTACGTTATTAATGTAGTGTAGTAAAATAAAGGTTTTCGAATTATTTTTTTTGCAACGAAAGGATTGCTCTTTCACTTAACTAGTTGTCCATCCTAGCAATTTGTTTTAAAATAGTAATAATAATTAATGTTAAACCTTACAATGAAGTCCTAAATTTCACGCTTGAAAGTCGGGTCATCGGTGGCTTGGTCGGCCATGGAGGTGGAAACTCTCCATTATGAAAGTAATATCTCCATCTTTCTCTACACCCTTTAGCCCATAAATTTTCTTTTATTTTTTTTTGTAATTAAATATTTATTCCTTGAATTAATGAAGTTTTTCGTTCATAATACTAAATGAAAATAAATCTAGATATATTTTTATGTACTGAAGTTACTGTTGGAAACATCACATCCATCATATACTAGGTTCAACTTATACGACAAAGTATTCAACCAAGTATACTGCAATGTCAAATTATGGATTCAGATAGACATATTAGTTAATCAGGTATATCATGTAAATTTTGTTTGCCAATTATAATTTATCTTTGTTACATTTTTTGATCTGGTGAACTTAGAGATGTTTTCCTAATAAACAATATCTTTTTTCTTCAAGGTTTTCCACATAGAGTAATGAAGAAACTTGTGCATCAAATAATGTAAATGTACACGACTATTTAAATAATTTATTATATAAAGATCAATTTTCCTATTAAATATACATGCTAACAAATATGCCACTCAATGTATGAAATAGAATTAGGTTAAACATCAACACGTCTAGTAAAAAATATATCTAATATAATACTTTCTAGCAAATATATAAATGATCAATTTTGTAAATACAAAACATATTTGTATAGTTTCATGATGCTTGTAATATGATGTACATATATAATATGTCTTTTCTTAGATAAGAAAAATTTGATATATACTAGTTATAATTTGTTACATAGAGCTCAATTTTGTATAGTTTTATGTTGCATCTAATGTAATACATGCTGGCAAATATGTCTTTTCGTGCATGAAATAGAATTAGGTTAAATGTCAGTATGTCTAGCAAAAAATATGCCATATTAAAAAATATATATAAAAGCCAATGAGTTTGTATGCCTTAATTTGAAAAAGGTATATATAGGCAAATATATTAAGTACATAGCCAATGAGTTTGTATGCAATGATTTTAGTTCTACTTATGTTTAATTTTAATATTAATATGTTTTTTAAATATCCCAAGTTTGATGTTTGATATTTTTAATATGTGAGTTAAAAGCATATAACACCTTTAAAGTTTATACCAAATTATACTCATATTCATAAAGGTCTATTTAGCTCAAATAAAAATACAAAGTTAAGACCGCGTCCCACTTTTATCCACAGTTTGACATTCTGTCCAAAATGTTAAAAGACCCCCCATGTGCGCGTCACGTGAAGGGGAAAATGGGTAACTCATCGCTAACCTATCTTGTTATTACACTTTCCTCTCTTCCATTAGCCCTAACTCTAAAATTAAAAAAGAAAAGCAGCGAGCTAAAGAAAGGAGTGACGAGAAATTGATTGTAATTGGAGAAGAAATGAGCTGGTACTTTTCAGGCTTTTCTCTTTCCTCTTCAAATTTGAATGGTTTTACAATTTGTTCGATAAAGTGGGATTTGGGAACCGACTCGTTTGATAAAGTGGTATTTTTATTATATATATATATATATATATTTGGGGCGGTTTTTAGAAGAGAAAAACTGAAATCGAACCTGCAATGATTTTTTTTAAGAAAAAAAAAACCCCGAAACTGATCCGGCTTAGGAAAAAACCGTTTTGAAATCGCTCCAAACAGATTGGATCGGATCAGTTCGGTAATCCGGCGAATTGGTTTTTTTTACCACCCCTTATTGACCAGGCTTTTAAAATTTTATGACAGTTTTTTTTTTAATGGTTAGTTTCACTTAAAATTTGATATTTTTAACTAAAAAATGATAGATAATATAGTTTTGTTTTTTGTTTCTATAGTTCTCTCTTTTCTTTTCTTTTTTAACGATTTTTTGGGATTGACTGGTTCCCAACTAGCTGGCCTGCTGGTTTGGAAACTAATAACTTCCCATTCCCATTAAATTATTTTAATACGTAGTATCCGTACGTAAGAAGAAAAATAAATAAAATAAATATTAGAATCTACAACTGCTGAGAGATGAAACAAATCGGGCGAAAAAACAGAGGAAATTGCCGCAAGCGCGTGTATAAAACGTGTAGCGTATGAGTATGGGGATGGCGTGTCCGTTAAGAAAGAATAAGACCAATTTCTATTTGTTAAACACAGAGCATTGATCACCTGACAGTACAGTTAGAAAGAGTTCCTCAAAACCGAACGACAGTAATGCATTAATGCAATCCTCACCGTTCACGAAAACTGCGCCTCCTAACACGTGTACTTCCAGCAACTATCTTTTAAACGCCTCCCTCGTCATATTATGACTAATTTTTCATTGACACAGAAGCAGCAATGATAAATTAGAATATGACATTTCACACCACCACTGTCGCTATTCAATTTTTCTCTTTCAAAATTATTTTAATTTATTATTGTTGATATATATATATATATATAAAAAAAATTATGATTTCCAGAGTTATAAAATGACATTCCAATTTGTTAACGTTTTGAATACAACATTATTATATACTTGCGAGTATAACAAAACTCAAATTTTAATGACTAATTTGTTGTCACCACCCATTTTCAAACGCAAAGTGTTTCGATTGACTATTTAAAATATAAATTAAACATCTTAAAAAGTTGGCCCCGCCACGGCGAAACCCCTACCCATCGCCAAAAAGCGCCATTTTTCAAATCAATCGATGGTCACTAGGTGGCTTATATTTTTTATGAGCAAGGTTTATTTGAGTATCTTTATATGTTATTTTGCCCCTAATTTGATAAAAAATATATCTATTTATTATTTATTAAAAAAAATCAATTTATTAATAAAACTGATAATAATATTTTCTCCGAATCTAAAATATAAGCAATGAATATATTCATGGCTTAGATTGTTTGAAATGTTAAAAATGACAAAAGAAAGAAAATACTAGAACTAGCTAATTTACAATGTTTGAATAAGACTGAGGAGTGACAGTTATAATATTCATACAAATGTATTATGATGCTCTTGCATGTCTAACTGTTAAAACTAAATTGTTTATTTAACATATTATATTATTTATGTAATAAATATTTTATGGTATATGCAGTTCAACTAATGGTCCAATGGTTGAATTGGTGACCTAGTCCCTTTGTCGGGTTTGTGTCCAGACCGGATACGAGAACTATGCTCTATATTTTTACCATATTACCACTATACACTAAAGTGTGTCGTTGTACATGTTTTAAGGAATAATATTTAACTCATGTTATTATAATAAAAAATAATTTAATAAGTAAATTACATAATAATTTTCAAAAAAAAAATTCTTTAAATAATCGTACAATCGTCAAATATGCAAGAAATAATGTAACATTGTAACTCAAGCTAATTAAAAATACTATTTGTAAAAATAAAATATAAAGCAATTTTAATCATATTGTACAATTTTTACACTTTCGATATCTTTAGTATCGAAAACCATTGCCAAGGACCTCGATCAATGTTCCACTACCCATGAATCTAGTAATGATAAGAGTGAGTAGACGTCCCAAAACAATATGTATAATCGAACAAATTTAATTTAGTATTCGAGATTCAACAACCTGCGATTGTTTACTCGAAACTCAAATTAAAATTACAATTTTTGTTTTTTAGTTTGTTTTGTTTTAAAAACTTGAATGCACAACTTTTCTCAGAGTGGATTACTATTATTAGTTTTTTTTCTTTAACCGTTTAACTTCTGTAGGCCGAAAAGAATTTACAAAATTGTAATAACCTTGTTCAAGTGCAAATGCGAATCCATTTTGAAAACATTTACACAAAAAATATGTAGTTAAGTATTAATAATGATCACACTAGTCATTTGAATATCTTTCTTTCAATAAATTTGGAAGTACCTATTAAATTCTTTCAACGTAGATACAATTTTAACATTCTTACCACATGCTTTTAAAAAATAATTTAATTAATACGACTCACCTTAATTGCTTGCAGTTGACTTTTGTTGGTTGGACAAAATGCAAAGATATTTGCTAAGTATTCAATTACTTGCAGTTGGGTATAATGAGAATGACCAAAATCACAAAGCCATGGTTTTGGTGTTTTACTTATGTCAATTAGAGATCAACCTGATGGGTTATCAAATTCGACTCAACCTATTTGCCTGTGGGTTTGGGAGGTTTGTTTAGAACTTCTCCAAATATGAGTTTTAAATTAATACAAACGCACATAGTTTAAGTTTAGATATGAGTGGTATAAATTAAACACATTTGACCCAACTCAATCTAATAATATTCTCATCTTTAAATATGTTGTAACGCCATGCAATTACAATATATTAAATTATATCAAGATAAAAAGGGACAAGTTCGGACTCATTATTATAATATAAAAATGTGATACGTTAACTAGGTTAGGATTGTCTTTTGAAATTAAATCCTACTTCTTAATTAGCTCGGGTGGATGGATATATATATATATATATATATATATGGCAAGTCACAATTATTTTTCTTGGGAATTAGCTTGTTCCTATGCTTGTTGATGTTTTAGCCCTCACTAGAAGTATTGGCCTTTTGTCACAACCTTATTTTTTTGGACGTGAGTAGAAGAATTTTATTATAGTAAGAGAAATTTTGATAAAAAAAATAATAATCTAATTTTATTATTAAATCTAAATTTCAATGACAAGAATATCTTTTCAATAACAAGATAATACGCAAAAGACTTTCTAAAAGTTCTTGGCCAAAGGATTTAGTATCTCAATATCTGAATACAAACAAACAATTAAATTTAAATATCAAAGTTCAAAATTCAAATCGCTACGAATCTTTTATTTTAATGGCATATGTCAATAATCGTCAAGCCTGCAAAACAAGAATGGTGGGAAGTGAGTGATACAGCCCAATAAACTCATCGAAAATACTTGAGTTCAACCCAAATTATTAATAACAAATAAGAAGTAAAATAAACATCAACATATACTAAATAATAGACAAAACATGATATCAAATCGAATAGACAACGCATCGTAATTAATTCACGGAAATAAACATGTGCGACAATAATACAATTGAATAGAAGCCCAATAGGTATTTTTTTCCCTGCCTCAAATCACAAAAGAAGACGAATCACCCGTGCTTCTACTTTTTATTTTTATTTTCTTCTTCTATTCTTTTTTCCCTTTTCTCCTCTTTTTCTTTTTCCTCTTAAACTCTCAAAAATCTCCCATTTTTTTCATTTTTCTTCCATTGTCTTTCTCTGGGCAGTGGGTTGGCCCCTTTTTTTTTGCCGTCCACTCTCCTAACTTTCTTTCTTTTCTTTGCTTCTCCCTTTAGATAACCACAAATTATACACACATATACGTTTATATAATAAAAGAAAAATATTCTAAATTTTAGATTAGGTTTTATCCATACACACACATATATATCAAATAAAATAAATATATAAATAAATTAATTAATTAAAAATACGTGGTTTTACATTTTTAATTTGTTCTTTTCCAGCTTTTGTCCCTCTGAGAAAGCTATGAAAAATAAAAATAAATTTAAGGAATTGTAAATGCGTGAATGTCCGCTTTTAATTCGAAAAAAGTCGGACAATGAAAGATGTGATTGTTTGCAAACAATATAACCTTTCGTTTCACGATATGCTTGGAAATTTTGCTATCAGTACAAAAGATAATTAGTTCGTCCCTCCATCTCAAAATAATATTTCTATTTTATTTTTTAGGCGTTATAAATATTCACATAGAAAATAAGTTGTATTATGAACTATTATACGTATTTAACTGCATGCGCATTGCATTTTGAAGAAATTAATTTAACAAAAATGATAAATAGCTTTTGGTTAAACATGCGCTTAGTTGCTTGGTGGCGAGAATTTAAGTTCCGAAAGAAGCAAATTTTTATGCGAAAAAAAAGAGATTACAATCACAAAATTAGAAGCTAAAAGTTTGACGGTGATTGAATTCATCTTCCTTTTATAGATTGATTAAGGTGAACTTCATGTTTTTTTAAAAAAAAATATAAAAAGACAAAATATGACAATCAATTAAACTAATGATTTTCTTAACCATGTTATTTAAGTTATTGACGTATATGGTCAAATAGTCCGTGTTGGGTTTTCCTAATTGACTTTTGATTTGCAATTTGGAGTGTTAAATTATACAATACAAGAAATAGAGAAATTATATTAATGAGCAAGAAATCCACAAGGGGTTACATTGTTACAATCTCACTTCTCTTTACAATGGAATTGACATGAATATATATACAAGTAAAGAAGGAAACAAGAAGCCTAAAATGAGGAAGAAAGGAGGAGACAAGGAGGGAAACATGGAGGAGGGAATAAAGGAAAAGAAGAATAATTCTAAGCTTTAATAATTACAAATAATAATGCTAATTTATGTTGGAGAATATCATCATTCAATATCATCATTTCTAACACCCCCCTTCAAACTCAAGGTGGCAAATGGGCGGTCAGCTTGAGTTTGGAAAGCAAATCCTGAAAGCGTCCTTTTACTACATGAGATGATCTCCAACAAATTGAAAAACTAGATCTAGAACATAATGATTATAATTACATAATTAAAGAAATTAAAGAACAAAACATAATGAATACGGAAGCAGTGGAGCATGGAAGCAGGAACATGGAGGCATGTGTGCAGGAGCATGGAGGCATGTGCTTAGATCTACTTTAACACCCCCCTCAAGCTGAAGGAGGCTCTTACGGATCCGAAGCTTGGATACGAGAAAATGGAATTTTTTTTTATTTTTATTTTTATTTTTTTTTTTGTTTTTTTTTTTTGACATGTTCGATGATTGACCGACAGACGGAACGGCGGTAACGGCGATGACGGGAGCCGACGGAACGGCGAGGTCCGGTGTAGAATTTTCGGAGGAAAAAACTTGATCTGAATACGCGAGCAGTACGTATAACAGTAACAAGAAATTGAATCAGAATACTTGGAGGTACAGCGAAAGGCGACCCGCCGAAAATATTAAATTGAAGAGATTGAATATATATAGATATGTTTTTTTTTTTTTTTTTTTTTTTTTTTTTTTTTTTTTTTTTTTTAGAAAGGTGGAAGAGTAGCAGTGGTGCTAGTAGTCAATGATGGCCCTTTCTTTGGTTTTGGTTTTAGAGAGATAAACTGAAGTTTCGATATGAGAGGCGAGAGGTTTCCGAGGGTGTTGGTGGTGCGGAAGGAAGGGAACACACATTATTGAGATAAAAAAGAGAAAGGCGATGGATTCTGAGAATCATCAGCACCAAAATTCAAGATATCAGTGAAGTTAGAAGCAGAGAGCGAATTGTATCCTATATCTCCTAAGGTAGTCCAATCCGGAGTCATTAATCCGGCAACCTCCGCAACAGAACTAATTTGAGGAGACCCCTTTGAGAAACCATCCAAAGCAACTTGGTAATCTGACAGAGTCGGATATGCCGGCATATCCACTGCTGTCAGAGGATCCCCGTGTTCTGAAAGATTCACGGTCGGTAGATGGATATCAGGGGTTGATGAAAGGAGCTTTAAAAAACTTTTGTAGTGAGGATGCTCCAACAAATCTTCCTGGGTCGGAAGAACCCCAGGTTCTAGAGGATTCTCTGAGGGGCCAGATGGAGAAGCGAAGGAGCCTGGTGGGTGAGCAAGGGAGTCGGATGGATTGGCCCTTGAGGAACTTGCAGGAGGGTTAAAGGAGCCAGGTGGAGAGGCAAAGGAGTCGGATGGGTGAGTAAAGGAGCCGGATGGAGAAGCGAAGGAGCCTGGTGGGTGAGCAAGGGAGTCAGATGGATTGGCCCTTGAGGAACTTGCAGGAGGGTTAAAGGAGCCAGGTGGAGAGGCAAAGGAGCCGGATGGGTGAGTAAAGAAGCCGGATGGAGAAGCGAAGGAGCCTAGTGGGTGAGCAAGGGAGTCGGATGGATTGGCCCTTGAGGAACTTGCAGGAGGGTTAAAGGGGCCAGGTGGAGAGGCAAAGGAGCCGGATGGGTGAGTAAAGGAGCCTGATGGGTAGGCAAATGACCTGGAGGCTGGAGATTTCTCCGGCAGTTTTCCGGTCGAACGGTGGCGGCGTCGACCAGAGCCGGATGGAGAAGCGAAGGAGCCTGGTGGGTGAGCAAGGGAGTCGGATGGATTGGCCCTTGAGGAACTTGCAGGAGGGACAAAGGAAAATGACGGATTAACCCTGGGAGACTCGCTGTCCAGTCGAGCCTCCAACGCCGTCATTCGTGACTGCAGAGCCTCAAGCTTTTGATCAAGAGAGGTAAGGAGGGCAGCGCATCCACCAGCAGGATTTAGGATTCTTGCCTTAGCTTCAAAGAGAAACGAATCGAGAGTTTCACGATGTTTGTGATCCGGTACGTGTTGTAAAAAAAATTCAACACTTTTTACCCCGAAAACGAAAAAGATTGTGTGATAATCTCGACGATGATACGCATTTGGAAAGATTTTAACTGATTCACAAGAAGGAGGACAAGCTCTGCGGCGAAAAGAGCAGGCAGGACATGGAGTATCTCGCTGGCGGATGCTGATCGACATGGCTGTTTGTATTGGATTTGAATGGGAGATTTGCAGTGAGGATGGTGCTATTGGGTGATTTGCAGTGAGGATGGTGTGTTTTGATTTTAATGGCAGGAAGCTGGTGAAAGGGTTAAAGGCGCCGATCTCGAAATTTGAATTTCGAATTTCGAGGTCAGAGCAAAAAGATGTCGGCATTTGATGATGGCGAGGGTTTGGAGTTTACGGAATTTGCGGGTTGTCGGTTATGGTATGGATTAGGGGTTGTCGGTTATGGTATGACTGAGGAAATGGACGGTGTTGCTTGGGATTGACAGAGGAGAGAATCGGGAAGTTGAACGAGTGGATGAGTGGTGCAATGAGATCAACGGCTCTTGATGTTAGAATAGGAAAATAAGAAGGTTTAGGGGCTAGAATAGAAATATCAGAAAGTACAGGGGTGAAATTGTAAATATATCTGACGGTGTCTGGAATATTCCGTCAATTCTGACGGCAAGCAAACGGCGTTAACCGCTGACGTGGCTGACACGTGACTGACACGTGGCGCTGACTGGATGTCACGTGGCGGACACGTGGCGCTGACTGGATGCCACGTGGCGCTGACTGGATGTCACGTGGCGGGCACGTGGCGCTGCCTGGATGCCACGTGGCGCTGACTGGATGTCACGTGGTGGACACGTGGCGCTGACTGGATGCCACGTGGCACTGACTGGATGTCACGTGGCGCTGGCGTGGCTGACACATGGCGCTTGTGTGTCAATGATGTGGCAGTTGCAGTTTGTAAGGAAATAGAGGAAAAATAAAATGCTATTAGTAGAAATCGAACCTTGCACTAAGCTGTGGTTACCTGATGGTCTTGCCAGCCAGGCTGAATGCTTCAATAATAATTATTTGGATGTGGTTTTATTTGAACAGGTTTGCTGCGTAAAGTCTAATTCGAGTAGTGTTTGGAGGCGTATTTGATTTGTTTGATAATGGTGATAGGTGTGGTGGCTTGGTGGCGAGGTTGTGTGGTGGCTGGTGGTTGGTGGCGAGGTCGTGGTGGCTAGTGGCGAGGTTGTGGTGGCTAGTGGCGAGGTTGTCCTCTGATACCATGTTAAATTATACAACACAAGAAATAGAGAAATTATATTAATGAGCAAGAAATCCACAAGGGGTTACATTGTTACAATCTCACTTCTCTTTACAATGGAATTGACATGAATATATATACAAGTAAAGAAGGAAACAAGAAGCCTAAAATGAGGAAGAAAGGAGGAGACAAGGAGGGAAACATGGAGGAGGGAATAAAGGAAAAGAAGAATAATTCTAAGCTTTAATAATTACAAATAATAATGCTAATTTATGTTGGAGAATATCATCATTCAATATCATCATTTCTAACATGGAGTACTCTTTCACACACACGCACACGGTGGGAGAGAGAGAGAGAGAGGCGCTCACCATGGCTTATTTGAAGTTAAAATTAGTATAGTTACGAAATGCATAATTATAAAGAAAAATTAAAGGATTAAGAAATATTGTAGTAGCTAGATCGCAAAGGTATCAAAAGAGATGCTGATTGATATAATTTAAGGAATTTTACATTATTAATTAGTGGATACTTTGCAATTAAAAGATAATTTTGAATCCAATTCCTTAATTGAAATCTTTATAAAAGAGCCGTCTTAATTAACGGGTGCATGTGTGTCTATACGTATATATATATATATATATAATATTCTCTGTTATATTATACAAAGTCCTCAGCAATCCTAAATTGATCATTGGTATAAATCAAGACAAGCCTCTTTTAATTAATGCTATAGAACAAGTGTAGTTAATTTGTATTAGACTTGGTAGGTTGATTAAAGATTAACTCTAGAGGTAAATTAACATAACTAATTTTATTTGTGTTTAATTGAACTCAATATATTAAGTATACATCATAAGAATGCAATATAAAAATCATAACAATGTAATCTAGCTTAATTGATGATCTTAACTGAAAATACATTTTGATTGTCAACTATTTGTGAAATAAACATATATATATATATATATATATATGGATGAGTTTTCAATGGTTACCTTTTCTTTCTACCCATTGATGGGTACTGACAATAATTAATACACATCGGTGATGTGTCAAATCATTTAACCTGTTATAGCAGGTTAAGGTGAGTAGGAATTTGTTAACCCTCTTCTAAAGAGGGTCATGGTGACCATTGCATTTGATTGGTGGATGCAATAAAAAATGTGGGGCTCACTAAACTGTTTTATTATTATTTTATTTCATCCACCAATCAAATGTAAGGGTCACCATGACCCTCTTTAGAGGAGGGTTAACAAACTCCAACTCGGTTAAGGTGGCCTATTCTATTTTTATTTTTTTTAATTAAACTTTAAGTGGTGTTTGGTTGAGATTTTAAAATCAAGTTTTTAAAAATTTTATCAAAAAGTCAACTTTACTTCACACTTCCTAAATTATTTTACTTTCTCTCTCATAAAATTTTTAAAATACCATAGCTTTAAATTCAAAAACCTGAATTAGATAAAAAAAATATATTTGAAACATAATCATCGAGATCTATAAAACAAGATCTATTGTTATTATTTTTTTAAGAGTTTTTTTGAATTGGTTGAAAAAAACTTCAACAAAAATTAAATTCACTTTTCAAAACATGTTTTAAAATCTCAACCAAACAAGATTCCTTAAAGATTTTATTTGCCAAATAGACTTAGGATAACCCAATTCCAAATTACGATAAGTGTTTATGGGTGTTTTCATTATTTCAGTTTTATAGTTAATTAATAACATAAGTTTATGAAAAATAACACTTTCAAAATATATTTGACTTTGAATTTTCATCTTTATACAATATGTTTACAAATTACATACAACTCAACTATTTTAATAACACTTTCAATTTAATCATTTTATTATCATTCGTGACAAATCATATTACAATAAAAACCTAAAAATTAATTTGAAGCATCTCATATAACTTGTGCTACTAGTTTTATTAGTCACTGTTTAACTAAATAATAATTTTAACACAATAACATAAAATAATATTAAAAGAAACGTATTTTCTTAATTTAAAGTATTTCAAATAAACTCAACTTTTAATAATTTGATCAGATACGGAAGTATGCGTACGACTTCCTAAATAACATTTATTTAGTATTAAATAATTAATTATTTGGTTCAATAATAAATGTGTTGTGTTTGATAAATAAATTTTGTACCATTTTCAAAATTGAGAAGTATATCCACTAATTAAAATTAATTTATAATTGTACTAATTTATATTACATTTTAATTTAGATTCCTAATCGAAATCTACTTCCATTTTAATTTATTTTCTATTTTTTTTTCAGGTGCATTTGAATTATATAATTGAATTTAGTTTTAAAATTCATAAATCTAAGATTCAAAAATTACATATTTGAAATACAAGAGTTTAAAATTTTGTGTTTACTTAACAAATATAAGGAAATTGATTTATAAATCTAAATATTATTTCGCTAAAATTTATATTTAGTTGATTAGTAAGCTATTTTTATTTTTTGACACTGTGGCAGAACTCATGCTTACACAAAATTAACCCATTTGACTCGACCCGCCCCTATTATAGTATTTTATTCCTTATAATATAGCGTAATTATCACGGGACGGGAGTGTGTTTATGCGTACACTATTCACGACGGATTTATATTTAAAATAATAAAACTTGCACCGGATTGAGATGTGTTTATATGCTTGTTGGGTTTGGGTTTGGACAACACACGACCATTTGTCATCCTTCGTATTATTATTATAATTAATATTAAAAATATATTTGTAATAATAAATAATAATAATTTGTTTAAAAATTAATTAATATTTTTTCCAACTTCGCAAGTTTAGGATTTATAAGGAACAACTCTATCTCTAAAATTTGAAAGTTATAATTTTAATATAAATATCAAATCTTATTATTTGAATATATTTATAAATCTCAAATCATAATTTCACACTAAACAAAAATATTTAGATTTGAGATTCTAAATACAAATCTCATGTTAAAATCTTCTCTTGAATCCACAATCCAAACACACCCTTAAAGAATTTTAAAGGGTTTTATTAAAAAATATTTTCAATTAACTATGTTATTAATACTTTCACCATTTTCTTTCATATAATAATAATAATAAAGCTTTAAGAATCAAGAATCAAGTATACATATTCTTCTATGTTGACAATCACATTAGACATATTTCATGTTTATCAAATTTTCAATATATAATCATATAAAGTATTCATGGTCATGTAATTAATTAGCTAGTACGACATTTGGTACTCTAATTTATAATACGAATAATATTTTCTTTCATTGGAATAGTTTGTGAGAGGATAATTATGCAAACAACATAACATAAACCTTTGAGATTTATTTGATACTTAAAAAAAATTTATGAAATTATGTGAAATAAATGAGCCCATAAAAAATTTAAAAAAAATTCATCAAAATTTTAATTTTTTTTGAAAGGTTCGCAATTCTCAAGCATTTTTATTTTTCTTTTTTGTTGTACATAAACATTTTTTTTCTTTTTAAAATTGTAGCATCTTATCATTTGATAATTAATTTGAAATTTAGAGTTTTCGGAATTAATAAAATATATATATTTAATACTTAGAGCATCTCCAACTGTAGTGTATAATTTTGGTTTGTGTAAAATTTACACGTTTTGTAAAAAAAAAGGTCTCCAGCAGTCTTTTAAAAAACTCTGACACTTAGGATTTATGTAAAATACAAACCCAATTCACACAATCATGTCAGATAATCTCGGGTCTATTTTTCTCATCCTGTTTCTAAAAATAAATGGATTTGAAAAGTAAGGGAATAAATATATGATAAGTTCCACTTGTGCGTATCTAATTAGTAGTTTAATATTTATACAAAAGTCTAAAATAAAATGTTGGAGTATAAAACGAATTCTTTATTACTTTTGTGTAAATCCCACTTTGACATGTAGGATTTACACAAAATTTATACAAGACGATTATAGATGCTCTTATGTTCTTGGTTGACCTTTGTGACAAGATTTCGATTACATGTTCAAATTTGAAATCTTTATTTGAGATGTTTAGTTTGAATTTGAGCTTTTGTTATTTATATTTTTTTGATTATTTTATTTTTTAACAGTTGTTATCTTTAGTAAGGGATAGTTTTGAAAATGACTATCTTTTATTTATAATAAATTAAAATTTATTTTGTCATCGATTAAAAAGTTATCCTTGAAACTAATTCTAAAAATATAATATCCTTTGTTAGAATGAGAGTAATTGATTTGTAATTTTTTTAAAAAAGTTTATTTATTTATTTAATTAAAGTAGATGTACCTATTAATCTAATTTATTTATTTTTTAATATTAAATCATTAATAAAATAATATTTATAAAATGAAACCAATAATATTTTTTTGTTAGGTTATCTACACTTATGGATTAATTTAGTAGGCAATACTAATTAACTTAATAATGTAGATTAATTGCAAGATATCAATATAATAAAATCACTTATTTTATATGGGTAAGGAATAGGGATATCATGTATTGGAATTACAAAATCATGTAATGAATATCTAATTTATGATTCCTTAAAATTAAATAGAAAAAAAATGCCATATCATCAGGTAACAACAAGTTACCCACTTAACTTTGCATTTGATACTTTGTATTTTTTCAATGTGTATTAATTATGTTAGCCAACTACACATTTGATCTTAACCATTGATTTTTCATCCAATAGTTAATATTACAATAACCATCCATAGATAATTGAAACCTCACCCATATGTATATATATATATAGGAGAAAGATGTAAAGATGACCATTTATTTAGTCCTTAAATGCGGACTAATCATTTTAAAGGAGTAAACGGATGAATTTTTTTATGAAACTTGGTGACGATGATCTTCATAATTAGTAGATCATCTCTACCAAATTTTATCAAAAAATTCAACCGGAAAGTGAGTTATATAAACATCTTAAATTTTAACGGCAAAAAAAGTGCATATATATCAATTTTTTAGTTAATCTTCTTCCCGATTGAATTTTTCAATGAAATTTAGTGAAAGTGATCTACTAATCATGGAGATTATTTTCACCAAATTTCATCAAAAAATTCATCCATTTACCTCCTCAAATTGATTGGTCCGCGTTTAAGGATCAAAAAATTGGTTCTCTTAAGATCCTTCCCCTATATATATATTCCCTCGTTTAGTTTAGGATTTTATTTATGTTTTGGAAACTGAAATTGATTGATTGATAATTAATTTCATATATTAATTAAGAAATTAGCAAGATTATTCAAGCTATGTGTATATTAATTATTATATAGTTACAGAAACTAGGATGCAATTTGGCTTTCTCCAAAATAATTAACAGCTGGGGGGTTTGGCAGTTGGCTAAAGACATTTCGTACCACTTTTTTCGTATGAAGTTTGGTTTAGCAACTAATACCATCCAAACCACCGCTTATCTTAAAATACCATTTATTTATTTAAAAACAAATATAATAGAGAACCAATCACTTCACACTTACACGTGTCAAGCACACAGAAAATGTGCCACTTGTCCCTTGCCTAACTCAACCTCCTCCGGATAGCCATATATATACAAAAAATTTTTTTATCCCGAATAAGTGCATTTCCTAACTCCACATATTTACCTAACTCTAGCTTCTCGTCTACTTGATTAAATCATTTCACCAAACACTCCCACCTAAATTTTAACCAATTAACATGCACGTATGTAGTGGTGAGAAAATGTCAATTATATCGTATCAATTTGTATAAAATCGAATTATTATTAAAATATTTTAAAATTTGATAATGGTATAATACCGATTGATATTATACCATATCGAATTATTTTAGCACGGTACCAATACTCAAATTCATTACCGTTAATATTTAGTATTATAACGAAATTTTGGTATTACCACAGTATACCATACCATACTGAACTAATTGTGCCATTATACTAAATATTAAAATATTACCAAATTACCAATACCTAACAACTAAAAAGGAAAAGAATTGGTAAAGTTAGTTATAGTATGAAAATAAATGAAAAATAATATAATAAATTTAAATTAAAAATATGAATGGTCGAGATGGAGTAACGAAGAATAGCAATTTGTTTGGTTGATCTTTTTTCAATAGCTTGAATTTTATGTATTCACGTAATTAAATAAAATTAATTGTGCAATCATATCTATGTAATCTTCTTAATTATTCAATAACTAACATTAAAATATTAGCTTTCTTGATTATTGAGTTTTAGTTTTCATAAAGAATTATTCACCCATTTATTTTCCTATATAAAGCACTATCAAAACATTAAAAACATTTTTCTTTTTTTTAATACAACTTACTTGTGTTATTTTTTTAATATATAATTTTAAAAATATAAAATACAACTTTTCAAAAAAATAACGGAACTAGAATGCAATCTAACTCTAATTAAATATACAATTGATTATTTTGTATTTATTTATATTAAATATAAAGAATTGTTCGTTTTTAACTGTCCATCAATTTTATTACAAATCAAAATTCGACTTGGTTAGGACTATGGTCAATAAGTTGTACACGAGAGATCATTTTGGAATTGCCCTTATCCTATATCTATATGAAGTATTTTCGCGTGTCTGTTGAATTAGTAATACATCTTTCATGTTTTGAAAAATGAAAAAATAAATAAATCTGGGAATTGAATCAAATATAATAGTTGCTTAGCAAAAAACTATCATATTTCTACACGATATCATAAATTTCTTGGTACAATTTTATAAATTAACACAAATAATATTGAGCACGCATCATAAAAACTCATGAGTTCTATTACTAATTTATGTATATATAAACTGAAAAACACTTAATTTGATTATGACACAAAATTGTCATCGTCTTTCTTATTTTAACCCCTATAATAAATAATTTGAAAAAAATACTTGTTGATAATATATTTCAAACCTACAATTTTTATGTTAATAAAAATACTCTTAACTATTGCGCTAATTATCTTAAAAATTTTAATCTAAATTAAATATAAACTTACATATAAATGTGTATTTCGATTTCACATGTGCTATGGCGTCTGGTTAAGCAGAACAAAAGGTCACAACACGATTTAAAGAAATGCGGAAAGATGCGCATACGACAGTGCCACACAAAACTCACACTCCGCAAAAGCGATCTAGAATCTTTGCGTCAATGGTCCCCGACTTGACACGTAATTGAAGCCACCTGTCTCTAAATCCGAGGCCTAGATTTAATACGGTTTAGTTTCAATCTTAGTTGCTAAACAATTTTATTACGTTAATGCTCCTTTAAATAACACGAGAAAAAAATAATTTTTTGATAAAAATAGAAAAAATAAATTGAGGGATACAAAGATTTACCTTTACTTGTTGTTTCTTATATGAAATTTTTTTCTTTAGGTGGTGGTTATTTATTTATTTATTTTTTTCATAAAACATAAAAGAATGATATATGACATATACTCACAAAATAAATATGACATATATAGTATCTTACCATATCCATCAGCTTATTTTATGTCTTATCCCTAAATTATTTATTTTTTCATCACTTTGCATATTGTTATTGACGCGCGAAAATTAGTGCATTCGTATACATCCAAGTGTATGAGATCAAATTGTAATATAGTATTTGAAAGTCCAAGTGTTAAACCACAGGAACTCAGGGAGGGGGTGAAAGCTTTGTAGGGCACAAGTTTATTTAATAAATATTGATTGATTTAAAAGTGTATTTTGAATTATTTTGTAAAACTTGTAAAACAAACTTGAAATTTATGAGATTACTCTTGTATTGATGAAAGCAAAGACTTCGGGGGTTTATTTGTTTTTCTTGGTAACCATGGTTTGTGAATCCAATTCATCACATCCGTATACCTTGATTTATTTTATGTTTGCTTATCAATTAAAAGCTTAGATGTTGGCGGTAAAAGATTTTGAAGAAATACTACAAATCGAGCTTCACTATGTTTGTTAATGAGGGAAGACAAACAACACAAGTAAGTAAACAAATGAGCAATTAGAAAATTCTCAAATATAGGCACAAAGTGTGTTTGAGTGATGTTGGTAACAAGAAAAAATAAAACCATACTTCACACTCAATTACAATATGTGACCATATTTGAAGTAAACTTCTTTAATTTTATGTGAATAACATAACCATCTATTCAATGGTGGTTATTGAATAATATATGCTTACTTGAAATATTTTATTTGTATATAAAATAGTCAACTAATACTAATCATATTTGGCATGAGAAGTCTGAGTATAATTCATGTACTAAACATATCTATTAATCACAAAAAAACTCCATATATTTGGCATAAGGAGGCAAAAGAGATTAAAATAAAGGTTCTATACTCTTTATGATATTTTAATCCATCAAAGATTATGGAATATGATCAATATATGTCAAGCATAATTATTTGATAACACTAAGCATAAAGTTCTAAAGAATTAAAACCTTAACAATGTTTTCCTTTACAACAAACTCACTCCCTAACCTTGGTTAGGTGATTTACCCCACCATGGATAATGAATACATGATACAAATGAAAGATAATCAACAAAACACTTGTATTAATTGATATAAGATGAAGGATAATCAACAAACCACTTGTATTAAAAATTAATAGCCAAATAAGATTGAATATTTAATTGAAGAAAATAATTTAATAAAAATGATAAATGATACAGTGGGTTAAGTATGTGCTTAAATAGATTGGTACTAAGGGTTTAAATCCCGTTGGAATTATATTTTTTAAGGAAAAAAGTTTACAAAAATAAAATTAAAAATCGAAAGTTTGACAAATCTTCATGGCGATTAGGGACTGACCAACGTGGTCCCAATTAAGGTCTTAGCCCTTCTCAAGGGCTCAATTTTTGAAAAAATATACGTGTATATGTATATTAAAAATATTATATATTTGATATTTGCTTAAATAATTTTATGTACTTAAATATAACCTAAATACACTATTCAATTTGTCTTAAATTATGAGTCAAATTTAACTATTATATTTTTTATTGTTGGTCAATTGAATATGTACCAAAAAGAAAACGAGAATTTAATTTGAGATATCTCAAAAAAAAATGTGTTACTCTTAATTTGAGATAATGAATGTAATTTTTACATATAAAAAATGCTAAGGAGACCAAAAAATATACCAAAATTTGTAGCTTAAATAAATTGGAACCACATATTAATTGTGCTCGGTTGAAAGTTACTTTTGAGTTGTACTTTCGCTATTTTATTTTGGGGAAATGACCCTAACTACAGTCCAACCCATTTTTTGCCCACAAACTCTTACACGGTTGAAAATTTACCACTAACTCATTTTTACCAATCTCTTATGAAATATATCTAGATATTCCACTTATTTACACCCAGTGCCATTCTTTAACAAATTGTCGCTTTTCAAAAAATCTCTTCACTCTTTCTAGCGCTTTCTTTATTACCGCTATTTTCGGAGCCCACGATTCATAACAAAGCTCTCTCTCTAACTCTTACTCTACTAAACACAAAAAAATATCATCTTCATCATCTTTTTCAGTCATTCCATATATTTGAGTTTAACTCTCACTCTCTCGTTTTACTTTTATCATGCTATGTTTCACACATTTTTGTTGAAATACATTAATATTGATCAAAAACTGGTTTTCATCAGCAAGAAGATGATTGAACTGTTTATTTGTTGAAAGCAATGCGTGGTTTTAAATAAAAGTTTGAAATTTAGGGTTTTAAAAAATAAATAAAACCCTACATATCTGTTTTTGTGTGTAATCGTTGTGTAGAAGCTTAGATTCACATGCGGTTGTTGTTCAATATTGATTAATACAGCGTTAATAAAAACTAGGGTTTCAAAAATAAAAATTATGTTGATTTAAGGCGGATCCCCCCCTCGCGCAATTTTGTTTAGTATGCAGTAATCTGACTACTAGCCGGTAATTGATCAGAAATTTGAGCAAATCGTTGAGTTGCAAAATGTTTGAAAATACAAATTACTGTCTAGAAATCCTGATTATTGACACTAATAATGTTCAACAAATAATATATGCTTATGATGGATTACTGCCCCTAGTAATGTTGATTACTTGCAAGTAGCAAGGATTACTAACCCCAATAATCCTCAATACATGACAAGAAATTAGCATTATCGATCCTAATAATCTGTTTGCCGTCATGTAATGATGATTACTGCCCCATAATAATATGTTTTATGTCATGTATTGAGGATTACTGACCCCAGTAATCCAGATTACTTGCAAGTAGCTAGGATTACCGACCTCAGTAATTCTCAATAAATGACAAGAAACATAGATTATTGACCCAGTAATCTGCTTACCGTTATGTAGAGAAGATTACTGCCCTAGTAATTTATTTTCTGTCGTGTATTTAGGATTACTGACCTCGGTAATCCTCAATACATGACAAAAAATATAGATTACTCACCCCAGTAATCTGTTTACCATCATGTAAAGAAGATTACTGTCCCCACTAATAATGATTGCCTGCAGTAATCAGGATTACTTGCATGTATCTAAGATTACTGACCCTAATAATATGTTTTATGTCATGAAATTATTATTACTGACCTTAGTAATCTGCTTACTTTCATGTAATCATGATTACCGACCCAGTCACCTTGCTTATTGGCATGTAATGAGGATTATTGCCCCCCAGTAATACTGATTACTAGTAGTAATTAAGATTACTTGCAAGTAATCAGTATTACTGACCATATTAATCATGATTACTGCCTGAAATCGGGTTTACTGGTGTCATTAATATTTACTGCCTATGTAGCTTCTTTCCTTACTAAACTAATTTATTTTATTGAAAAGCATAATGGCACAAAAACAGGATTATAAAACAACATCATCGGTCTGTGGTGAGGAGGCGATCTCTACGAGCAGCGGAGATGCTGTGATGTCATACGAAATGAAAAAAAGGCGTACACCATTTACAACACCACTGGTGAAGAAGCCCACTGGTTCCGCCAAAAAAGTCAAACTGAACAAAGATAAGAAGAAGCTAAAATCATAAAAAAATGAGGTAGCCAAACCCAGAAGGTCTGCTCCCCAGAGATGCATAATATTAGCTTTTGTCGAATTAGTAAATCAATACTGGGAAGACATCACGGCTGTAATTTAGGAGGTTTTGAGCAGAACTATCTTCGGCTCCATGTTGCGATGCTTTAAGGATTCCTTAGTCAAGGAATTCGATTGTTAGAAGATGGAGATTGACTTCGAAATAATAATGAAGCATTTAGATGAGGATCGAATGGCGAGGTCCTTTGGCACTTTGCAGCTGGACTTGACCTCAAAATTCTTGACAGTCTTGTTTCAATTGCCAACCGAAGCAGAAAAAATCAAACCGGTTATGAGACTAGAGGATATGAAAGGAACATGCGGCCAACTTATTCTCAAATTGCAGAAAAATAATAGGGCCTTTGTGAACCGATATAAAGAACTTACTCGCGTTAGAGTTACGAAAAGAAAAAAGAGCTGATCCAAAAAAGGTTGCATCGACTATGTTGATGTATTTATTCTCGACTTTCTTCTTCAGCAGAACCCGAACCAATCTTACTTGGGATTTGGTCAATGTATGCATCGACCTTGATAATTTGAGCAATTATGATTGGGCGACCTCGATTGTAGACTTCTTGTTCACTAGCATAAAGAAGTACAATAAGGATAAACCAAACGCACTCAACGAGTGCATGCTATTGGTGCAATATTAGTTTCTAGAGTCCACAAAACTCAGAGTGCAGCAGAAAGAAGATCGTCTCATCGGCACGCCACATTTCGTGGCATGGAACATCAGAAAGATGTTCTACGTGAAGGCCCTGGAGATAAACCCCAATTAATTGAATCTCAATGCCATGTAACAGAATTACTGGTAATCTAGATTACCACTGTAGTGACCTATATTTAATAAATTCATTTGAATAATTTTTGTGTTGCAGTGTTTACTTTGTTTTAAAATATGAATTTAATGTCTATAATAATAATGTTAGGTGATAAAAAAAATTAGTGTACATGTTATAGGATACAACAATAATTTAAGTAGAGAGCTCAAAATAAATTGTGTTAGATCTTAATTTGTATTGTTAGGTGTACATTAATTAAATAAATTATTCTAGTACAATAATGAGGAGTACAAATATGGTGAGAGTGTAAATTGTTATGTCTATTAATATACCAAAAGTAGATAAAATACACATATTTTAATGAAAAAATATGCATGCGGGACACTTGTCATACATTGAGTGAGCTTAGCAACAAATTTTTTTACCATATCCAAGACAAATGATGAGATTTATTTTCTCAATCTCTACAAATCCTGTAACTTATTTTATACATTATTCATCCTTTCAATTTAGAGAGAGCAAGAGAGTACAAGACAAAAAAATAATAAAGAGAGATTTTAGAGAGAAAGAGAAGCGAGGTGAGAGAAGGAGGAGGAAGTGTAGAGCTTGAAGAAAAAGGGCTAAGAGGAAGCTTCATTAAGGTGAGAGAACTTCTTCTTCTTCTTCAAACTTGAGTTAAATAGGCTTTTAGCAAAGAGGTGGTCACCATTATGTTAAGAAAAACACTAGTGGTTACCTATATTTGTAAAATAATGGATGGTGAGCTTTCTTGAATATTTTGTTTTTTTGGAAGTGTAATATTCTGAACACAAATTTTTTTTTTTTGATAGATCGTGAAATTACCTTTGCATACATACCTATATCATAAAATTTGGTTAAGAAATGAATAAGTTATGAATTTATAAAGTTTGACACTAAAAATTTAATGTTAATTAAGTGACGAAAATCTGATATACTATTTGAAAAACAAATTTTCTAACCTTTAAGAAGACCTCATTTGCCTCAGAATATTTTTGTATGTTAGAGTATACATCTCTATGGGTCACATATGTGTTATTTGGAGTAAGTATAGTTTATTTACTATTTTTCATGTTGTGTTTAGTTTATCTCTGTAAATTTGTTGAATCTGACCTTACTGTACAAAAACATCTATAACTCATAAAATATGGGATGAAAATTAGAAATTCCACTTGGAGATAAAAATAGACTCATTGAGGAACAACATATCTAAAAATTACTGATAAATGACTAATAAATTTATATGTGTGAATTTTTGAAATTAAGAAAGCAATCTGCCCTCTGTACTGACAGCACTATGCTTACTGTTTCAACAATTTATTTAGCTTCCTAAAACTCACTCAAAAATTATGAAATAAATCACGGAGTAATTTTAATGTGTTATTAGTCTACTATGTAAATTGTAGAATCTAATGTTTGTTCTTCTGATCTTGGTGGTTTTTCTAAAAACAATGGTTTTGATGGTTGTTAAGATTCCATAAAATATGATAAATAAATATGACACATCCTTTCTGTTTCATATGTAGTACTTAAAATTTATTTTCTTTGTAGTTATCTTTGTTTATTTATATTATTAGTTGTCAATATTTGTTGAGTAAGATTTCTTTGATATTTAGTAGCTTATGACTATATATGTGTTGAATGAACATGAGAAAAAGGTATTTGAAGCCTTGGGTTGGATAAATTGCTATTTACATGAGATATATATTATTGTTATGATTATATATGTTTGAGCTGTGGTGGAGTCGGCCGAGATGAGTTATCCTACAGTTAGTGCACTAATGTATCCAAAATACCGAGAGTGGTGGTATTTTTGGTACACACACATGATGAAAGAGGCGTGTGTGCTATGGCCGAGGGCATGTGTGGATCAAGAGGGTCGGTAGTTCATGTCGGGTAGTAATTCGTTTTGTTGCAGGTAATAGGAAGAGGCCCAGGTATGATAATTTATAAGGTGGATTTGATATTAAAAGTGATTTATAAATTGAATTACATTGTGTATATTTATATTTGCAAGAAGTTTGATTTACTTTAGTTTGGAGTTGAAGGATTTTTTCACTGGGTTGTGTTACTCATAGTATTATATATATTTTCCCCTTTCAGGCACCGAAATTGAAAGTTAGTGGCGAGAGAGGCGAAGTAGTTAGCCATGACGGTAGAGAACTAGTGTTCACCGTAATCACGTACTTTTAATATAATTTATATTTTATTTAATTCCACGTGTGGGCATAATAAATTTCAGTACTGAATGTATTACGAACTTTGGACTTTATGAATTTTTATGGGTTGTATAATATGGACTTAGAACTTAGGAATTTCTTTGTTTTGAATTTTTTGTAAACATTTCGGATGCGTCCCAAATTGCGGAGTAAGATTGGAGTGTTTTATTTTATGAACTTAAAATGAAACTAGAGTTATTAAGACATTTTAATAATAATAAAAAAGGGTTTTGACACAAATAAGCTGATTTTAAATAAATTTCTTAAATAAAAAAAAAATCCAACTTTCAACATAAGTACGTAGTATTAGAATAATTGATGATAAAGTTTTTATACCAATTAATAATTACTTCTCTTTAAACATACTTTATAATAATTAGATATACTTTAAATTTTTATTTTTTTAAAAAAAAAAACTCGATTCAAGGTAATTTTTTTTATGAATGAAAAGATAATATTTTTGAAAATTTGGGGCGTGATAACCACTAAGTAATCCGTACTTAATGCCAGTAATCATGATTACTGTAATATGAGAAGTTAATTACCACTGCGTAATATAGATTACCAATTAGTTAACCGTATTCAATGATGCTAAACTAGATTACTAGACACAAAATCCAGTAGTCGAATTACTGGACCCAGTAATCAAATTACCGCCCATCTGTAAGCCCAACTAGTGCCAATAACAAATCGAAAATTGACATACAAAACAATAAGCATGAAAAAAGAGGATCTTGAAAATCAAACCAATATAACAATGATGCTCCATTATTGTCTATCTCGCAAATCCAAAATCCAAAAGATCAAAATGCAGAAAATGAAACGAGATAAAGTAATGGAGATGATGATCTTCTTCGCAATGGAAATGATGCCTGGATATGAAGATCCCGTTTGCAATGGAGATAATGCCTGGATATGAAAATCTTCCTCCAGTTTCAAAATTCACCGCAGCTATAATCGAGCTTGCCTGCGAATGGAGATACAATCGAGCTCACACGCTTTTTAAAAATGCACCGCGTGTAGAGTTCTTTAGTCATGCTGAGCATGCATGGGAATTCAAATTAAAATTTTTACCTAAGAGGGTAAAATCGGAAAGAATATTTGAGATATACAAGAGATGTATTATTTAGAAAAAGTAGGCCAAACTATTGTAGTTAATGGTAAAATATATAGCTGCTAAGAGTTAATGGACAAAGAGAGACTAGATAGTGTATTTATGAGTTATTTTCCCTTTTCTTTTTGGCTGAGCAGCATTAATTGCTCTTTACTTACGTCCATAGAATACTACTAAATTTTGTACTTGCAAAATCACATAATTCTAATTTTTAATGATGTAATATTTTTAACAAATGGACGGATAATTTTTCCATATGACAAAACTTAAAGTATTTTGTATCCGTACCCCCTCAATTGTATTCACGTATGTTTTTGATGGCGGTTGAAATTCAGCATTTTTTTGTTTAATACTATATATAGATTTTCAAATAAGTATAATTTAGTGTCATTGGCAAGATATATAAAGATTTTCCTTTATTAGAAGCTCAATAATTAATATATATCTCGCCCCTTTTTTCTTTTCTATTTTACTAACACACTAATTTGTAGTTTGCTAGATGCGCAATCAATTTATATATATATATATATATATATATATATTTACAACTATGGTAAATAATTAAATGAAAAAAATCTAAAAGGCGGATTTTGAAAATAATAGAAAGTGATAGGTTTATGGTTGATTCCTATTTTAAGAAAAAATTTAATTTTTTCTAATACATTAATTATGTCTCAACAAAGGGAAGAATCTAATTACCAATACTCATATACTCACATCTTTGGTAATCTATTCAAATAGAACAAAGATATACATTGTACTTTCACTCATTTTTCTTTGTGTATTAATCTCTTACTCAAGCTAATAACAATAAAATTGTAAAAAAGAATTCTTTTGAGAAGCAAAATGTAAGAATATACAACTAATAATTATGTGAACTTAGTGCAACCATCATACATTATAAATTCATGTGCAAACATAAGTGAGGTACAATGGTACCTCATACAAGTAAGAATGTTTCAAAACTCAAAAATGAAAAAAATAATTTGGATAAAAAATCTCTCTATAATACCATAAGACCGATAAGATGTAAGTACTGAAAATTGCAAGAAAATAAAGAAAAAAAATGCAAATTTGAGCTTTTCAATTCATTTATATGCACATCTAGAAGATCACATACAATAGTAACCAGTCTAATCACTTTGCCCAAAAAACTTGTAAAATATGCAAAAAATTCAATATAATTACAAAGAAAATATAACAAAAATCAAGAGTAAGACAATTATTCGATAATTTTTTCCATCATTGAGACTCTTTATATAGTAGAAAAAACTGTAATGCACATTTAACCATCATAAATCCTATAATTAATCCCATAAAGCCTCATAAAATTTTACGTTACAAAATAATTAATTATCATAAATCTATTCATAAATATACACAATTAAGTTTATAATTCATAACCTAATATATTTATTATCTTTATTAAAATTTTGATTGTAAAATAACTTTTTGTATACTATGAGAAATTGAGTAATTCGAGACCGTTTGATAGGGGAGAGAGATAGTAATTAAAATGAAATTATAGGAGAGGAATTTTGAATCTATTATTATATAAAGTTAAAAGTCATTTCAGTGGCATTGAATCCTTGTCAGGTTTAATCTTACGATCTCCCCCTTCATGCTTTAATTTCACACAAAAAAATATTATTAATGCTAGTAGTACGTGGAGATTAAAACATTGAGCATTGCAAGGATTATATAGGACCTTCAATCGCTGGGATAGAGAAAGACGCCATTGAGAGAGATTAGGCGGGCTTAATTATAAAAACGTGTTAATAGCGTATTACATGTACAACGTAATTATCCATTTTAGTAACTATATAATAAGATAAATGAAATTAGATAAGAGATATTAGATTATTAGAAAATTGAAAAAAATTAGAAAAAGTAAAACACATTTATTATGTGCCACATGTCATGTTCTTATCAAAACAGAGTATTTTACTTTCTATTATATATATGTGGTAATTCAAACATTCCTTAGTTTATTTTTCTCTACTTTGCTAAAGACCGATTGCTTATTTTTCTTTTGTTTTATTGGCAAAAATTTCTTCTACTAAGCAAATAAATATGCAAATAATAATTAAAAGAAAACAAGCTTAAATTAATATTTTCATTTGACCTTCCACTATTTAACCGACGTGTCTCAATCTTATAAGTTATGAGTAGATAAAAATATTCAAAAGAAATGTCATACTTTACAACAATGATAAATTACAATTAAAAATAACAAGATAATATAATATAAAATAATAATAATATAGTATAAATAGAAAGCGTTGTTAGAGTTAGAAATTAAATAATACTCACTAGTACCTACTTCAAAAAATACTTTATATTTTGGAAAAAAATATTTTATAAAAATAGAAAGTATTCTTGAAGATGCTCTTGTAGACCAATTAAATAAAGTGAAGAAAAATCGCTCCAACTAAGCCTGATCAAGCAAAAAGAGGCTTTGTGTACATGCATATGATATCCTTTGAAAGGAATCCCACTAATAAATATAAATGACTAAATATATCAATTTGTATCTTAAATATTTTTTTTGATACTTTGTATTCTATATATATAAATTATATCAATTTATTTCAATTCGTTATTTTTGACTAATTTTTAAAACATCTGACCACACAAGCGAATCACATGTACAATTAGCAAGAGCTTCTTGGACAAGACAATATAATATCAATGTTCTATGAACATGTAACTGAATGTTCTTTGATCATAAATTCCATTAAATGCAATAGAATAATAGATGTTAATGTTTTTATGGATTTCTTACTCGAGAATTAATTGCTCACTTTTCCTTTTTTTTTTTACTAGTGGTGCTGATATAATACTATGAATTAATTGCTCACTTTTGCTAAATCATTTGCCCAGTTTCTGCTATGGATACAATTTAGTGAATAATTGATACATCATGACTACAATTCCAAAATACTCTTTCTAGTTGCACACGCGATTCACTAGTGTGGTCGAAGATTTTAAAAAATGGAAAGAAATGATGAATTGAGATGAATTGATATAATTTGTATGTATAGGACACAAAGAGTTAAAAAAAATATTTAAAGTACAAATTAATGTATTTTTTTAATTTGAGATACATTAGTGTCATTTAGTCGGTACAAATTATATGTTCAAGTTTCAGCAAGAAGAAATAAAATATTTTATTTCCTTGTAGGAAAATTATTCAAGAAAAAAGATGCGTCAATTGAGATGTTGTAGTCATGTACGTACATATAGACATAACAATAGCTACACGTAGTAGTCAATTTAGGCTCATATGGCATGTTCTTCACCGAGTTAAAACTTGTACGTGTGTATTTATTTTAAAAAAAAACTAGTATATTTTTATTCAGAAATTTTAGAAAATAAAATATTTATTATTTTATTATAATCCTATTATGTGGACTAATGTCCTAATTACTAATTTATTTTAGTATTTTACGGAGAGTGATAAAGTGATTTATTTTGATATATTTGAATGAGAGGTTATGGTGAATTGGTGATACATGGTTTCTTAAATATTCGTTGGAGTGTTGAAAATTTGTGAGTACAAAGAGAAAAACACATACAATATTTCCTTTCATATGAAAATCACTTTCCTTTTTCCTCTAAATACCCTATGATCACTGAGGGAGCCCAAATATTATAGGATTGTATACTTATGTCCATAATTGGATTCTAGTCCCAGAGCTTCAGTCAAACTTTGGCAATTATTAGGGATGGCAACAAGTTAGATTTGGAGTAGGTTTGGCCAAACTCGAACCTAACCTTCTTATAAATCTGTCCAACAGCGCTGAACCTGCTTCGACCTCACGCATGTTTTATTTTCTAAAATCCGAATCTGCCCCGAGTAGTGTATGCATAAACCTAAACCTGCCCCACTCCACCTTCACCCGTCTCGACCTGTGGTAATTATATTATATTATAAGGGTATTTGGGGCAGAAAATATATACTATATTCGAAGAGGGTTAAACGGGTTAATTTTGTGTAAATCCGAACCCGACCATAACCCACACCGGGTTTTTATTTCAAAACTCGAACTCGCATTGGTTTTTAAAAAAATCTGCCCCATTCAAATTGGGTCAAGTCAAAAACCCACTGGATTGAATTTTACTGCCATCCTTATCAATTATTGAATAATCAGTTAAGAAGGCCCATGTTAAATAACCAAAAACCTAGCTATGCCGAAATGGTCCATGTTAGCCAAGATGATCATGATTAGTCGAGATGGTTGTGCTGACGTAGTGCGTTGGCTGAGATGGTCACAATGACGTAAAAAGATAACCATTTTGTAGTGTGAACAAGGTTAATTTGTATGTTTACTATGTATAAAGATAAAGCCACCTGTAAAGTGTTAAAGTAGAGCTCAAGTCTACTCTTTTTGGTCTATTTATATTTACCCTAATATTGCATTGTAAGACCTAATTCTATATTTATAAATAAATAAGCCCTAATTCTATATTTATAAATAGATGAGGTGGTGCACGTTACAATTTACAAGGGTCATGAATTTAGATAATTAACTCTATAGAGAAATAGTGAGAGCTAAGTTAGTAGCTTACTTGTAAACGATTTTTATTAGGGATTTTTTGAGTTTGCCCCCTATTATTAATGCAAAACTCAAGATACCCCTTATTTTATTAATCCTTTGAGTTACTTCATGTTTTGCAAGATTTGTAACGGAATGAAGTAGCTGCAACAGTGAAAACAAGAAGATAACTCAAATGATTAGTAAAATAGGAAAGTATCTTGAGTTTTGCATTAAAAATAAGGAGTAACTCAAAACGTCCCATTTTATTATAGTTTTAAGCAAATATATTCAAACACACGCACAAATGGTGGAGGTACCACCTGATTGATAGTTAAATCGATTAGATGAACCACTTTTCAACGAATCTTTGGTCTTATATTTTGATTATTCTTCCATTTTTATGCATTGTGCTTACTTATTTTATTGTGAAGAGATCCAATTTTTTTGGCACTTGTAATCACAATATACTTTTGATAACAAAGTTTGCTTTGAAGAAGAGACTATAAGTCTCAATGTTCTATTTTTCCATTATGAAAGAGAATAAATAATTCGTGCCCGTTGCACTTAGTCGATTCAGAAAAAGTTTGTGTAACTTCTCGTATGAAAAAGAATTTCTTATTTACTTGTTTTAATCCGTTTGAAGAACTCCCAAAATATGAATGTCGAGCATATGGTTGAACTTATATGTTTATTACTGTCCTATTTTCAATGTAAAAAAAGTTGAGACATGTGAATTTCTGGATTGGTTATCTTGATGGCGACGTGACACACAGATCTACTTACATAAAGAAGGCAAAAACGCAAAACGCCTAAAGAGATTGGTATAATTTGCTATACAACTTAAAAAATTTGTTCATGTGAATTTTGATAAGATTTTTATCCCACTCTTTAATTGTGGTGTATTTTTAGTAATACTGTTTTGGGTGGTAACCAAACAATAATAATATTTTGGCGTTATTATTAGTTTGAATTATTATTTTTTTGAACTAACAAAATTACTTCTTTTGTAGAATAATTTTTTGTAATTTTTTCAATAGATAATATTGCATATGTATTGTGTTATTATTATTATTATTTGTAATTTTTTATTTATTTTTACTTAGTGTTTGTTAATTTTCAACGAAGTTGAAATCTTGATTATATCACTGATTATCGAGAGGAGATATTTTAATTGTGTTATCCTGAAAATGTTTTAGTTAAATGTATTTAATATATAAATTCTATCGTGGTTATATGGGTTTGGGAAAGAGACATTTTTCTATAAGAGTTAATTTAGGAATTGGGGGGGTTATATGAATAAAAGGTGGGCTTTAATGTTGGGATTGGGACTATCCATTGCAGTACGTGCGCTTCCTTTATGTCCATTCATCTATCTAAGGGCCCCGCATTTCATTTGTCCATTTTTGCTTCCATTTTCTTTACTGGGTCAACTAGAGAGCCAGCTCTCAGGAGAAAGAGGTGCATGTTAATGTTATTATTATATATAGATAGATAGATAGATAGATAGCAGCATTTGTTTTTTCTTTTTACCTTTTATGTTTCTACTTTCTACTCTCTCACTCAATTTGGTGGTCTCTTTTGCCTTTGTTTCGTCATTTTAAAATTTTCTACTTGTTAAGGGTACTACTATGTATGTTATTTTCATAAATTACATGCATATATGCATGCTAAGTATAAATTAACGTATATTATGTTTGAAAATTTGTGCCGTGTAATGGTAAGAAATAATTTGTGAGCATTTTTTTTCTCTTACACAAGAAAAAAAAAGTTGCTGATTAAAAAAATAAAAATAAAAATAAAAACAAGAGTACGTAGGGACTTTTTTTGTTTGATTAAATTTTTGCTTTGAGGGTGGATCTTGAATTCGCGGTGGTGGGGGACGGGTGGTGTTGCAAAGCTTTGATTTGACTATACAATATGATCTAGCTATATGTATAGGCTTGTAGCCCATTCCATTTTCTTGCTAATGACTCCACTTTTTTGTTGGGTCCTTAATATATATATATATATATATATATATATATATATATTTAAGAGTAGTGGTATTTGCCGCAATATTTGGCTGGCCCCTTTTCCTCTTTTTTCCCCATTTCCCTCTGGTTTGTACTTTGTATAGGTGTCCCTAATTAGATGCTGGTTTGTGTTTTCTTGCTATGCTTTTTTTTAGGGTAAAATATATATAGTAAACTTCTTTGAATTATTGTACTTTTTTACTTTACCTTATAATTTATGAAAGTTAATAGTAAACTTCCCTTAACTATTAACTTTTTTAAAAGACAAAACTATCCTCGTACAAAGTTTTAAAAGGAAAATACAAAACAATGTATGAAAAAGAAAGAAAAAGGAAAAATAAACCATCCCACCTTTATCTCAAATTTAACAAATTTACTAGCAAATTGAAAACTCTAATTAAAGAGAGTTTGAGTTTTAAGGTGTAATTTACCAAATCTAATACACATATACACAGTCCATTTATCTTAAAAACCGTCCTTAAATTAACTAATTGAATGACCGTCCTTAAAAGCGGTCAATTTTGAGGGATAAATTGATGAATTGTTTTATAAAATTTGGTGGAGATGATCTATACAATAAGTAGATCATCTTGACTGAATTTCATCAAAAAACTCAACTGAGAGTAAACATCTAAAATCTTAACATTAAAAAATATGCATATATCAATTTTTTAGATAACATACTTATTGGTTGAGTTTTTTTTGATGAAATTTGGTAAAGATGATCACTACCAATTTTTAGGGCAATCGACAATTTTAACCCTAAAGTTTAGGGGTAGTTATAACTTAAACCTTAATGATTCAATTTTGGCAATGTAAACCTTAATGTATATTAAGTGTTGCAATCCCCACCTTCCATCCACTATTGTTTGAAATGAGTTAACGGTGTCCTACGTGGCATGCTTGTGTGGTGCCTACGTGGAGTTTAAGTCTAATTGGCGGGATTTTCCCTCCTTTTGCACATAAACTTGAAGTTGTTTACTTGTAGACATATCCCAATCACCACCAGTAGTTCCTTCAAAATCCCGAACCTTTTAAAACTGCTTATACCCCTCACCACCTCCCCCAATACCAATTCCATTCACATTGGTCGCCGATTGAGTCTTTGTAGCCGTCGGCAGAACCTTAGCAAGTTGGGGATCAAGAAAGTCCATCAGCAAAACCATGCTCAAATCACTCAAGCATGCCTTTTAGGATGCCGTTATCTCATTTAAAATGGTTGTGGATAGAAGGTAGGGATTGCAACACTTAATGTACATTAAGGTTTACATTGCCAAAATTGAAATATCAAGGTTTAAGTTGCAACTACCTTTAAACCTAATTAAAATTGTCGATTGCCTTAATTTTTATTAAAAAATTCATCTATTTATCTCTTGAAATAGACGGTCCTTTAGTTAAGTTAAGGACGATCTTTAAGATAAAGGCCCTATATATACATATATATTATATATCTATGTATATATTTACATTCCACTTGTATTTAGAGAGAATGGGAAAGAGAGATAAACAGAGGTAATCGTAGGAGTGGGAGGGTGGGTCTCTACGAGTACAAGGTGGGGTGCGTGGGGGCGTCTCTATGGGTATAAGGTGGAGTGGGGGGAAGGGTTAGGGTTTGATGATGATTGTGGCTTGGGCTAACGGCGGGGGGGGGGGGGGGGGAGGTGTGGAGGCTTGGAGGCTTGGTTTTGTTTTTTTTCTTTAATCTACTTTTATTTTTTGTTCTATTTTTTAAAAACCATATACAAGGGTAGTTATGTTAATTAGGAAGTTAAGCAATGTAAGGTCAACAAATCTTAAAGTGAGAAATGTTGCTCGATCACATGCAAGATTATACGCAATAAGTTTAAAGAAGTAATCAAGAAGAACATACAAATTTTTAGTAAGGATGGTTCTCTTAATTAATAAATGGTAGTTTTGATTTACGTCCACCATTTGGCAATGACTAGGTGTTTTATCGATGATGATAGTGATTATGATTACAGGGAGAATAAATACAATTTTCGAGATAAGTGCTATTTGGCTATTTTTTTGTTGATCTGAAATGGTAGGGGTTAGACCATTTTATAGATACAAGGGACTAACTGTTACAGTGTGATAGATACCAATCTTCATGTTTAGAGGGAGTGAAGATAATGGTAGAAAGTTGTTGAGTAGTGATAGAGTGGTTGTTAGTTATGGGGCGTGACATCCACGCCTCGTACTGCTGTGGTCAATTATCAAGCCTTAAATGGCTCCAAAAAGCCTCTATACCAAATACTTTTATTCCCTTTAAGTAATAACGATTTACTAATTTTATAAATTATAGGGTAAAGCGCTAAAGTTCCAAAATGCAATAGTTCAAGAGAATTTAGTATATTTAATTTTTTTTTGTAACTATGTTGTCTATTATTATTTATGACTGAGTTTTTGCCTTTTTTTCTTTTCCGTTGTTAATTTGTTTGGATATATGGTTCGTCAATGAAGAATTCAGGGAACAACCAAATAGGAGGCCATTACCCCTCCTGAAATTTCAAAGGACTTCGTGTATATAGTAATAAAAAAAATGTTTGGACATTTTTGTAAGGTTTTAAACTTCACATTAATTTCAACTTGTACTTTTTATTAATTGTATGGATAGCTTTATAATTTGAAAACAAAAGGGGAAGAAACTTGATAGGCCATAGCATAGAAGTATAGAAAAAAATAACTCGTCTTAGTTATCTTTAAACTTTGCAATAATTAGGCTTGATTAAGGATTGATTTTGTAACTTGTACCCTAGTTCTTTTGTGTTTTATCATTTGGCTGAAGTGAATAAGTTATACAAATGGTTAGATTATTTTAATTTTTTCATTATTATCGGAAGTTTAATAATATTTTTTTTCTCAAATTGATAGCTTTACTTTCTTTTTTAAATGACTTAAATTGATTGTCTAATTTTATTTTTGAGACACAATCAATGTACCAAATAATAATTTGTATCCTTAGTAACTGATTATGGCAAAATTCGTATTTTCTTAACAACTATTGTAACACCCCCGCCTTAATTAGTAGGATAATACCGGTAATTAAGACCTGGAGCGTTACTAACTCACATTAGATGAGCTAAAATAGGTCTAAAATAAATAATGAAACAATAAATCCAAGAAAATCACATCGCATGGAATAAACAATCCTGATACTCATGCCGTGGACAATAATATAAAACATAAGTATAATATACATCTATACACATACATAGATTTCGAAAAGACATACACACTATGTTAACATGTATTACAGAGTAAACAATAACTCAGGCTAGCCGTGGCTTGTCATGTATACACTTATACAACAAAAATGAGTCGGTATCAGAGGTCATCTACTTCGTTCCCGACCCAGTTGCTCTTTCTGTCATATCTGTCTATTGAATACCTGAATTTGTTTACATAAAAAGGGGTAAACTCACAGTTCAGTAGGGAGTATTACAGGCAATATTACGTACAAAACGTAATTAACTATTTAATCATAAATCATGACTCAACCGATAAAATAATGCTTGCATGTGCATATGCAAGTTACCTCCCTTGTGTCAACCATTATACCTAGAGAATACCGAGGCTGAACCGAATAATAATAATACTAATAACAATGGGCCTGATTGCCCCCAAGAGATACCGAAGCTGGGCCGAACCATAATCATAAGAAGAAGAACGGGCCTGACTGTCCCAGAGAATAAGTCGAACATAATCACAATATAACATCATCCAGCCCATAAAAGATCATCATCATATCATAATAGAATAGGACCACATGTCCATCTATATCATATCACATAATCACCAGTGCTTTGCCGAGGTCTAGATTTCTGAGCTACTCACCGCTGGCTCTAGACATTCGACCTCATTACTGTCCCTCGGGAGTTTAGGGATTTTCAACCCAAGGGTATTGAGCCCTACTTATTTTCACATCAGCAAGCACCAGTCAATACATATTTCTTTCATCATCGAAGGACCACAATAACAACCATAAATCGAATCCATCATGAGATCATATCACGTCCCAGAATGATACAACAGATATAAGAAGCTTTCGGTATCATAAATACAAGATATATGCCCATATGACAGGCCATAAAAATAGTCCGAGCTTGCCGAAAGGTCTCCAAGAATCCGATTGACACAATAACGATGTACAATATGCATAACATGCTAATAAATGAATATTTGAAACAACTTATGCCATATAACTACAACAAATCTCTATACATGTCCCTTGATGTATATAATTAATCAATTAATTAATTTTATAAATATACAATATTTATATATCCAAGGGATATTTCATGTATATCAGATAACACAATTATATCAAGTATAATGGCATATCTTACTTCAAATCAAATGCTCATGACTTAATAAATCATAAAACATCATCATCCTCATCATATAATAATTCTTAAAACAAATGCAATTAAAATATGATGATTCATATATAATAAAATCATATTATCGGATTTTAAAAATAATTAAACCACTACCTCAAAATATTTAGCCCTAAAGAATAAAATTTGAGTTGATACTAGAACCCCGATCAGCAAAACTCTAAAATTCTTATACTGTTGCGTAGCCCTCGACTTATAGAACAACTTTTCCTTAAGGCTCGACTCGATTCGGCGGAGTTTTGATGATCAATTTATAAGATGTAACCTTCGTACCTATTTTCTTTATTTCTCTCTGTCTCTCAGCAACGACAATAAAAATGAAAAAACGAAAATGGAGAATTATTCAGGTGGTGGAGGTCGGTTAACTTTAAAAAAATATAACTTTTTGCTTAATTACGGAATTTAACCTTGAAGTTTCATAACTTTATTATTTTAATCCTGAACTTTGGCAACTTTACAATTTGGTCCATGCTTAACCAAGAAATATGTCTCTAATTTACAGTAATTACATTACTGAGTATTACAACTATCACAATAAAGCGAGACAATAAATTTAAGACGGAAGGAGCATTCTATATGGATAGAAATTATTGAGTTAATATGATTGTTGAAAATATAGAGTTTATATAAATGATGGACATGATATGAATGACCTAAATTTTTTGATTATGTGATTGTTCTCTTTATTTTACAATTATGTTTGGTTTTGACATCGAACAAATTTTTTGCTACTACTGTATCTCAAGAGTCATGTATTTATATATGGTTTTTTTTCCCATATGTTTAACAATTGCAAAAATAAAAATTCTCTTCATTCTAACTTGCCCGGCTTCATCTCCCTTTAACTCCGAATCTTAACTCTGCATCCGATGAAAAACCTTTTCTTTAGGAAAATGATAAGAGATATACTATGAATACAAATAATAACTTATTTGTATGAAAATCTGTCATATTTAATTTATGTTAAAATTTTATTATTTCTTTACATAGACGTTTAACAAGTGATCTTAGATCGCATTAATATTTTTTTACTATTTCTAAAACCTGCCATTAAATTAAAGTCAGGTTTCCAGGTTTGAGTTTTTTTTTCTCTTTTCTAAACAATCTAAGTAATTGTTCATTTCATATTTTTCTTATTGTATTCCACCATGTATGTTGAAGGCGTAAAGTTTTAATCGTTTATTAACGGTGGTTGCCATAGCTCCTCTAATCGCCAATGGCAAAATTAAAATATACATAAATATCATTGTTGAAGGCGTAAGGTTTCAATCGTTTATTAACGGTGGTTGCCATAGCTCCTCCAATCGCCAGTGGCAAAATTAAAATATACATAAATATCATTTGAACATACATGGTGGAATACAATGAGAAAAATGAATTACCTGACTCATCTGACATTAAAAGGCAAATCCATAAATCTCATAATTTAATAAGCAATCCATTGGTCAAACTTTATTTATTTAATAATTTTCTCTTGCAAAAAAGGCAACATGTCAAACTTTATTTTTAAAGTAAGTTTACATATCCAAGTTCAAACTTATTAAGTGATTAAGGCTTTGTTTGATTACAAGGTGGAAAAGAAAAATAAATTAAGTTAATTTCGGTGAAAAGATAGAAAAAAAGTTAAGTGACAGAAGTGATATCCTCTTGATTTTTAAGTTTTTCTATGAAGAAATTTTCTTTACTTGGTGGTGAGTAAAAATTTTCCACCAAAAGTATTGAAGGATGGAGGATATATACTCATAAAATGAGTAATAGTTCTCACCTTATTTTCTATCTTTTAACACAAACTAACTAAATTTATTTTTCTTTTCCATCTTTACAATCAAACGAAGCCTAAAAGTACGAATATTTATAACACCTAGTTTTGAACCCTATCATAATTCCAGTCTTTCTACCCCTTTCGACTCATTCTAATCTTCCTATTACTCGTTTTTTTAAAAGAATATTCAAGAAGGTAATGCAACTTTTGACACCTAAACACATCCTTAGACTTTTCATATTTCCCAAATATTAGTATAGCAATCTATATACTATATAGTAAAACGGAGGAAGTTTTCTATGCTTCTTGTGAGATATGTATCCATTAACTTGGCATTAATTATTTTTCAATCGCGTAAATAGAATAGGTCTGCCTTTTTTCTCTCCCTGTCATTATATTTTCATTACGAGACATTTGCGTTTAGTGTCCTCTCTTTTTCTTCTTCGGTTTTCATATTTTCTCTTTTAATTAGCCTTTTGTCTTATGTTACCATTCTAATCATAACATATCCAACCAAGTATGCTTGTATGTTGAGTGTGTTAAAATATTATTTCCTTTATTCTTTTCCTACAAATTAGGCTATAATTTAGCCTTCTTTTTCTCTTTCTTCCATCATGAATGTATTCCTTAATTTAAGGCTTTGCTTTCTTTTTCTATGTCCTTCTAATCTTGTATATATATGGGTTATATTCTTGTAATGAAACATACAGAAATATACATAATATATATTATTTTTTTCTTCCTCTACATTTATTAATTCTCTACATTTATCATGGTATCAGAAGTGTTTAAATCATAGTCCATCCATCCCATCTCCACTGCCCAAATCCACCATCCAAGCCACCCAATCTGCCCAAACCCTAACCAAATCCTTTCACAGTCCTCACCTAAAATACTCTAGAAAAACTACCCAAATCGCTTCCAAAACACCGAATTTCACCACCGTTGCCATTATCCCGAAGAGACAATTCCAGCGATGTCAAAATCACCTCAAAATTTGTTCCCACGCGCTCTCACGCGCCAGCGAATGAAATCAAACTCCGCCGCAGATCTCACGCGCAAATCTTACCTCGCGCTCCTGCCACGCGCTCACGCGCTTTCCCACGTGCACAGTCTCACGCGCCTCAGGCGTTTTCAACCCAATACCGTTACTTTTAACGGCGGTTATCTGATGCCATCATCTCTAACGGCGGTTACCTGACGCCGTCATCTTTAACGGAGGTTATCTGACGCCGTCACCTCTGACACCGTCACCTCCAACGCCATACCCTAAGAAGACGCACATAACCGTTTTTGGTGTGAGTTTTGTGCGTTCTCGTTTTGGAAGAAGCACAAAATAGGTGGCTCCGAAAACACGAAGATAGGAACAATCAGGTATGGTACCAAAGAGACGTTCAAAAGGAGAGATACTACTGGTAACCATAGAAAGAATGCGATTAATGAGGAAGGCAAATGTATAGATGGCTTCACCCCAGAAAACGAAAGGGACAGAGGACGAGCCAAGTAAAGTCCGGGCTGTTTCAACAACATGACGGTGTTTGCGTTCGGCAACCCTATTTTGTTGTGGGGGTGTCGGGGCAAGAGAGTTGAGGAAGGGTCCCTTGAGATTTAAGAAAATCGAGAAATGATTTAGACAGATATTCACCTCCAGAGTTTGATCGAAAAACTTTAATAGTTTTAGAAAATTGAGTTTTAATCATAGTGGCAAATTCAATGTAAACTTTCAAAAAATCCGAACGGGAACGAAGTAAATAAGTCCAGGTATAACGGGAGTAATCATCAATGAACACAACATAATATAAGGCCCCACCCATAGAGGTGATTGGGGCTTTACCCTAGACATCAGAATGCACAAGATTAAAGGGAGAGTTGGAAACAGTAGTACTATTATTAAAAGGAAGAGTTGGTTATTTAGCCAGTTTACAAGCAACACAAGAGGGATCTTTGTCTAATGTAGCTGGTCCTAACAACCCTTTAGCAACCATAAATTGAAGACGAGAAAAAGAAACATGACCTAATCTAGAATGCTAAGAAATAAATGAGGAGGGATTGAGGGTAAATGTCACGAGGGAGGAACCACTTGGAGAATGAATTTGTAATCTGTCTTTCACATATAGGTGTCCAACTCTATGTCCTGTCCCAATTAATGTCCTCGTCGAACGGTCCTGCACAACAAAACCGGAAAAATCAAATGAAATAATTAGCCTAAGGTCACATAATTGGCCAACAGATAAAAGTTGCATAGATAGTTGAGGGACAAGAAGAACATCAGGAACAGATAAACCGTTAGTGGTATTGATGGAACCAATATGGCTAGCAGAGATGGTGGACCCATTAGCTGTACGAATCGGGGGAGATGAGTGCATCAGATTAGAAGTGACAAAGTGGGTAGAGTCAAATGTCATGTGGTTTGAAGCTCCAGAATCAAGGAACCATGGGGAAGTGGGTGTGCCAGTAGGACCAGAGAAGGCAGATGCAATAGTATGACGAGCTGGGAAGGGTTGGTAGGGTCCTCAAGAGTGGTGAGCAGATAGAAACCATGTGGAGGCATATAGCGGATACTTGATGGATCAAATGTTGTGAAGGCAGCAGTAGATTGGGAGGATTTTTGTAGGCCTTGCATGTAACGAGAAGTAGGAGAGGGGCAGTACTTAACTGTGTGACCAAATTCCTTGTAGTAGTTACATTGGACTTGTGATAATCCTCAGGGTGGCCTAGGGGAAGTTTGTTGGGAATATGTTGATGTATGGGGAGGGCGTGAGGTAGGGTGATTTGTGGGAGGTCTGTAAGAGTGTTACTGAGGGCGAGGGGTCGCAATGAATACTGAAGACAGAGTTGAAGAGATACCTCGGCGAGTTTCTTCAGTAATTAATTCAGTTAAAGCCACTTCAATGGTAGGCAGAGGTTTACGGTTGAGCATGGCAGCTCGTAGTGGTTCAAATTCTTCCCCGAGAGCCATAAGAAATTGGACAAGTCGAGTCTCCTCACGAAAGGTTTCCCACAATTGCATATCAATAGTCCACTGTGGTTCCATGAGTTTCAACTGATCCCAGATAAGAGACATACTAGAATGGAAATCAGAAACAGATTGTCCTGCTTGTTGCTGTAGAGCCCGTATATCCTGTTCAAGCTTGTACTTTTTGGAAAAATTGGTTTGAACATATCGGTTTGCCAAAAAATTCCAAGCTTTCTGTGCAGTATCACATTTCTCGAGCTGTATGCTAATGGATGGTATAATAGTATTGGCAATCCAAGTCAAGATCTTGTTATTATTAATGTCCCATTCTGCAAACTTAGGATCAGTTTCAGCAAGATATTTTTCTTTGCCAGAAACATAATTCCAAAGACCTTTACCTTTCAAAATATTGCGAAACAACATTGACCAAAGACTATAATTGTTCCCATCAAGTTTAATGGTAATAGGAATTTCAGAGTTGGAAGACCTGGTGAAGAATTTGAATGAATGAAAAGGTGAAAAGAGAAAGGAGAAAAATTAATAATAATAATAATAATAATAATAATAATAATAATAATAAGATAAGGAACCTGATACCGGTATTTAGAGACGGAATTGGTTAAAACAGAGGCTGCGGTTGAGTCCGAAAGGTTGACAAAACATGGAAACAAGTATTTTTTTTGGAATAGTAACTTAACGGCGTTAGATTTTTGCTGTTAAAGGTGACGGCGTCAGGTAACCGCCGTTAGAGATGACGGCATCAGATAACCGCCGTTAAAAGTAACGGCGTTGGGTTGAAAACGGGTGAGGCGCGTGAGACTGTGCGCGTGGGAAAGCGCGTGAGGCGCGTGAGCGCGTGGCGGGAGCGCAAGGTAGGATCTTCGCGTGAGATCTGCGGCGGAGCTTGATTTCACTCGTTGGCGCGTGAGAGCGCGTGGGAACAAATTTCGAGGTGATTTTGACGGTGCTGGAATCGTCTCTTCGGGACGATGGCAACGGTGGTGGAATTTGGTGTTTTGGAAGCGATTTGGGTAGTTTTTCTAGAGTATTTTAGGTGAGGAATGTGAAAACATTTGGTTAGGGTTTGGGCAGATTGGGTGGCTTGGATGGTGGATTTGGGCAGTGGATTTAGGAGCCTTAATATATTATTTCCTTTATTCTTTTCCTGCAATTTAGGCTGTAATTTAGCCTTCTTTTTCTCTTTCTTCCATCATTAATGTCTTCCTTAATTTAAGGCTTTGCTTTCTCTTTCTATGTCCTTCTAATCTTGTATATATATGGGTTATATTCTTGTAATGAAACACACAGAAATATACAGAATATATATTCTTTCTCACTTCCTCTACATTTATCAGAGTGAACCTTTTTTTCTTTCTATTTTGGTGATTATGTCGTATGATTATAGTTTATTGTTTTTATATTTTCTTCTACCCTTGCAGATGCAGAAAAATGCGTTCAAGTTATTGAAGGTGTTGCTTCTCTACCTTTTAATTTATGATCTTCAATCATTCCTTTGTGGTGTTTGATGAAATGTTTGAGTGAAGAAGAATATTACAAATTTGTTATTTATGTATTGTCCTCATTTGAAAAAAAAGAAAATTTGAAGTTTGAATTTGTTATTGAACACATTACCTTATTGATCAGTTTCCCGCTTGTCTTTTCAGTTTCGTCAGTTTTATGCCTCTCCTATCTCAATCAATCATCAGATGTGTAACAACTGGTATTTGTTAAGATTGAATTTTTTCGGGTTGAAAATTTGGGAGTTTTCTTTAGTACTAGAAGAAGAATCATGGATTTTCCTGGCTGATTGACAACTATTATACTCGCAGACTATAAGTTACAATTGGTGGTTGTCATATCCTAAGCAGGTGTTATAATTCCTTCATTGTTTCCTTTTCCCTTTGTTTTACTTGTTATAGTTATGTATCATAATAAAATATCATGGAGTACAAGTAATAAGTTTACCCCTTATTGAACAATAGATCTAATTTATGTAAACAATGTTTGATAGCATAAACTTACAACTCTATAAGAATAAGCTATGTTTCATTTTTGTACTGCAATTAAATTAAGTTATCTAATGTAAAAATTAATCATTTTCCGAGGTGTTATCACTTCTCAGCAATTTCTTTTACCCAATATATATAATCACTAATGGCGTATTTGTGTACAGGGCATTTGGGTATGGAGCAGACTGCATAGATCCTATTTGGTGAAATGTCTCAAATAATTTAATCACATGTGTACTGAAAAATTAGGTAAGATGATGAGGTTTAGTTGTTTCTTATCTTTTATTAACATTTCAAAGTTCCTATTGGGTCTTTTGTTGATGTAAAATCTACAAATATAAAATTATAACTACCATTTTGAGCTCTTCTTTTGGATTTTATATGGTGTATACTTGCGGCTTGCTTAATTTCACATTGAAGACCAAGAATGGTTGTTAAATTCAACCAAGAGTTTTACAAAATCTTTTTTTTAACCATTGAGCATAATACATGTATAAGTTTGACTATAAAATTGACTAAGCAACAAGCATTTGTTTGTCAGTGATCATAATTTTGATTCTTAACTTTAGATTTACAATGTTTCTTTTATCTTTTGTGTGTAGTTTATCTTCTTTAACAAAAAAAAAAGGAAAAAGAAAAATTCATGGACCTCACCCTCGTTATACGGGATATTTGGGTGCTAAGAAGAGGCGGGGACTTTGAAGTTCGCCAACTATTTGCCTAGTATAATTAAAAGTTCTTGCTAAATTTGTGAATACTCGATTTCTTTTATCAGCAGAGAAAATATTCATTTTTTTTCCTAATGATCGAGTTTTCTTCTGACTTGGTTTTTCTTCTGCATTATTAACATCTCTATACTTAATATACTTGTTTTGATTTTGGTACTTTTTAAGGAATAAATAATTTCAACCTAATAAATGTCGAAATATATTGCTAGAGTTGGCACATTGGTGAAAGAAAGCTAGACTATGATTATGAGACTTCCCAAAAAAGAAAGCATCTATTAATTTAAGAGTGGATAGTATTAATTTTATTACTACGTTATTCATGTTAATTATGGCGTTATTTTTTGAGAAAATTCTTTAATCTAATACAATTTTGAGTAAATTTATTTATTTTATCTTTTGTTTTCGATCGCTGTATTTCTTTCACATTACCTATTAAGTTCTCAATAAATGTTTTGGAGTACTCCTCATTAGCAATTTATACTTTAATCAGATCTTTGATACCAAACAATGTGAATGTTCAAGAATAATAAGACCCATATTTCTAGAATTAATAAGTTTGAATTTGACTAAGGTTTTTGAATTTCTTTTGCATTTGGTGCCCCCTCAACGATAAATAACGTTTCGTTAGTTCATTTCGAATATTTTCATTCCAGATTTATATCACGGAGCTAGAAAAGGCATTGAACTCGACAAAAGTGGTAAGGAATATGATAGGTACACACACACACTTGAAGCTTCATGCGATAGTGACATTTATTTATTTTCTGGGGTTAGTGATTAGTTTAATTTTTTCGTACAAAGTAATCGATTTTCTAAGCATTCACGTTTGAAGATGGACTCCTTGAATTTTTATTATGTCATTTTATAATATATGTGGGGCAATTGGATATAAGGGTTCATTTTAATAATAATATAATTATAAAGGATATTTAAAAATTAGACATGTAAATTAAGGATATTGTACAAAAAAGACACTAATACCCATTCTTTATAACATCTCACGTCTAATTATGACACTATCAGCAACCAGAAGGTGCTAAATGCATTTAGCACCTTCTGGATAGCAATCAAAAGGTGCTAAATGCGCTCCAGAAGGTGCTAAATGCATTTAGCACCACCTGGACAGCAACCAGAAAGTGCTAAATGCATTTAGCACCACCTGGACAGCAACCAGAAGGTGCTAAATGCATTTAGCACCGTCTGGACAGCAATCAAAATGTGCTAAATGCGCTTCAGAAGGTGCTAAATGCATTTAGCACCACCTGGACAGCAACCAGAAGGTGCTAAATGCATTTAGCACCTTCTGGACAGCAATCAAAATGTGCTAAATGCGCTTCAGAAGGTGTTAAATGCATTTAGCACCACTTGGACAGCAACCAGAAGGTGCTAAATGCATTTAGCACCTTCTGGATAGCAATCAAAAGGTGCTAAATGCACTCCAAAAGGTGCTAAATGCATTTAGCACCACTTGGACAGCAACCAGAAGGTGCTAAATGCTAAATGCATTTAGCACCTTTTAGACAGCAATAAAAATGTGTTAAATACGTTCCAGAAGGTGCTAAATCTGGACAGCAATCAAAAGGTGTTAAATGCATTCCAGAAGGTGCAAAATATATTTAGCAACACCTGGACAGCAACCAGAATATGCTAAATGCATTTAACACCTTCTGGACAACAATCAAAAAGTGTTAAGTATGCTCCAGAAGGTGCTAAATGCATTTAGCACCACCTGGACAGCAACCAGAATGTGTTAAATGCATTTAAAAGGTGTTAAATGCATTTAAAAGGTGTTAAATGCATTTAGAAGGTGCTAAATGCATTTAGCTCCTTCTGGACAGCAATCAAAAGGTGCTTTTAGCACCTTCTGGACAACAATAAAAAGGTGCTAAGTATGCTCCAGAATGTGCTAAATGCATTTAGCACCACCTAGACAGCAACCAGAAGGTGTTAAATGTATTTAGCACCTTCTGGATAGCAATCAAAAGGTGCTAAATGTGCTCTAGAATGTGCTAAATGCATTTAGCACATTCTGGTTACTAATCAGAATGTGCTAAATGCATTTAGCACCGCTTGAATAACAACCAAAATGTGCTAAAATGATTTTAGCACTATTACAAAACATAGAATAACAAAATTGATGAGATCAACATCCACTCTATTTATATACATGTACATATATATATGGATCGACGTAGGGATCGTAAAAAAAAAAGTTACGATCATAATTTTTTTTCAATATCCCGCTGGGCTGTTGAAATTGGTCGATTTTGATAACAAAACGACCTCCGATCGTCTTGATTTCGTGATGATATAGTAACTTTGTCTTCTGAACAACATATTCGAAAATCAGCTAGATCCAACGGTTCAATCAAAAGTTATATCTGTTTTATGATTACCTCTGAAGAAAAAAAGAAGAATATGAGAACGGTGCTCCGATCCTCTCGGCGAAACGATCGGAAAGTCAAGTGGTGGTGGTGGTGGAGGAGGAAATGAGATCGTTGGTCGAAGCTAAAGTTGGTTTATTGATTTTAGAGAGAGAGAGAGCAATGTATTTAATTTTAGAGAGAGAGAAAAGAGAGAAGAAGTGAGAACTAAAGAGAGAGAGATTTGTTATTTTTAACATTAACTTAAACTAATTAGGGGTATATTTGTCCATCAACATTTATCATTTTCCTTAAAATAAATTAATATTATGAAAAGTGTCCTTATTATAAAACCAAATTATGAAATTAGTACTACTTTTCTTTATTAAACATGAGTCCGTCCTTAGAGTTATAAAACATTACAGAGCGAGACCCTGTAACCCATTATCTCAATATATGCTCCGTTTTGCCATGTGGCACACATTGAATGCTTACCATTTCAATGTTTCCATCCATCATGTAATGCAAAAGTACTTATGAGATGAAATGTCAATTTCCAAGTTTTCAATCTTTTAACTTGCATATATTTAACACTGGCTTTTAATGTTAGGCTCATAATTGAACAAGAAGAGAGGAAAAAGTAGCATTATATATATATATATATATATATATATATATATATATATATATATATTCCAAACCATCAAAAAGGTTCATGGATTCTTGGCACCTATAGCACCTAAAGTGGATAAGCAAGACAAGAAGAAACACCATCGCCGTATACACGGACGCCATACAATAGAATTGCCTTTTCGGTCACGACCCAAATTATCATATAATAATATGCAGTGCTAAAAAAATGGTGGTTGAGAGGATAATATACACACATTTTAATTTGGCTTAATTTATCTGGTGGTTATTGTGAAATTATTTTAATATGTTGGATTTAGAACGTGGTTGTGCCAAATATGCTTATTTACATTTTTTGCCCTTTTGTTTATCTCCCTTTTCTTGCTTTGCACCACCAAGCATTCATGCCTTATCTAATTATATTTCTTATGTATGTAATTTGTTAATTTTGTTTTTAATTTTAGTTATATGCCCTTGTATTGCATAGGTGGTTAACTAGTTACAATGACGATATTACATTTACAAAATGAATACAAGTTCACAACAAATATGGTTATCATGTTAAGAGCATATTATTTACATGGGGTGCCAAATTCAAATCATGTGTGTTATCTTTGTTTTTGAATCATCTAAAGGAGTGTTCTTTTGGTAGAATTTTAAGCATGAGATATAAAAAATCTTATGATTTATTGAATTTAATTTGTTCATTATGAAAAAATAATAAGATTTCTCATTGCAAAATTCCAAAATCCCACCATTGGCTCACCCTAAACTTCACTATTAGAAGGTGCACTGTGGTATTCCTCTTTTGCTTCTGCCTCTAAAGGAGCATGCTCATTGGTTGCATTTGGAATTTCTGTTTCACTCATTGGCTTCATTAACAGGTGGTGGTTGGGCTTGAGCTGGTGGTGGAATTTCATCTACATCATTCTCAAGGATGAATGATTTAACCCTAGGAGCAAAAGCTTTCTTAAGTGTTAACATATTTTTAACAAGTATTTTGACTCTTCTCCTAGGTGTTGAAGCATATGGTGATGTGGGTGTGGTTTAATGGCGGTGGGTTTCAATGGGTGGGGGTTGGGGTTGAAGCAAGATCTACTAGAACATCAATACATATAAACACATGCAAATCATCACTACCATCAATGTAATCAACATCATTAAAAGCAAATACATCATTATCATCCACAATTTCTAACATAATCCCACTGTCAATGTACAAAGAAGGAAGATCATTGTTTAATGTAATGGTATAATTCCATTGATTAGGTAAGCACTGTAGAATCATGCTATTCAATTTCATAACATTCATTTCATTCCTATTAACATCTTTAATCCTAACTTCATTCCCCCTTATAATCACACACTGACCATCATACGTTTCTATCCATAGGTGATGGTAATCATTCCCATTAAAATGCATAATTATATCCCTATACTAATACTTTGTATGTTTCCAATTTCGGCTATATTAACAAACATACATAAACAAAAAAACAAACAAACAACAATCAAATACAGATCAGGGGTTTAAAAACCCAAATAGATGAAAAACAATAAAACCCTAAATATAATTAAGTCGTAAAAAAAATATCGGCCTATAAAACCCTAGAAAATGAAGGAAGATGAAGTGTAGAAAATATAAAAAGAGAAGAAGGCTTTTACAATGTACTTACAAGAACTCGCTAATGACATGGTGGAGAACTCGGCTTTCAACGCTATTGAAAATCAAGCACAATGCTAGGATTTTCATAATATTTTTTGTGAGAAAGATGATGATCGTAGAGAAGGATGAGAGAAATTTGAGCAGGAAATAATGAAAGAAATGGAAAGGAGAAAAAGGTTAATAACATATCAGGGGTAGAATGGTCCAAAATATTAAAAAATGGACGGATTTAGCCATTCGTAAAAAGACAGGAGGTAAGTCAAATGATTAGTAAAATATGGGGTATTTTGAGTTTATTATTAATAATAGAGAGGTAACTCAAACAGCCCAAATTTTAATCCATCTCTTTCACCCTTATTTTCTCCTTCAAATTAAAATACATATATAGATAAAAAAAATCTACTCAAACTCAACTTATGTTACAAAAATCTAATGGTTTAAAAAATACTTATGAAAAATTGTTAAAATTTTAGAAGAACACCTAAATTAAAAATCTTGAGATTTGAAATTCACAATTCTTATGATTTATTAATTCACGTGAATTAAAAATTCTAAGAAAAGGGTACAGCCTCTTAATTAATTCATGGCTTGTATTGCTGGTGTAAAAAACTAGTCATGTTATCACAAGTATGAATTTATATACTAGCCAAAGGAATACCAAGACAACAATAGGAAAAATAATAGGAAAAATATTTGACTTGTGTGAGAAGATAGATAACAAGTTGCGGGATCATGCCATGATGTGCTACGATGTTATCTTACTTTTTAACTTTTTGTATGGAAAAATTTGTTTGTTAGGTTAGTAAGAATTTTTTTCATAAAAAATAAAGAAGAATAAATAACACCTATTCATTAATGGCTCGTTTGGTTCAAGATTTAAACTATTCCGGGAATACTAAATTTTATTCCGAAATGATTCCCGTATTTGTTCAAGTTTTAAGTCCGGAATAAATGATTCTAAGAACAAACACTTCTCCCCAAGTTCTCTCATTTAAATCATAAGGAATAAACCATTACCAATGGGCATCTTTTTAAATTTTTCATATTAGGACTAAAATAACTCTCTTCCTTATGAATAAATAAGCGCATAGAAATGGAGACTCCATTTCTGAACAAAGCGACCGGAGAAGTCGAACTGATAGATAAGGAATGAGACTACCGGGCGGTAGAAGGATTGAGGATGGAAGAGTGTTTTGTGGATTAAAAGCGTTATCCTTCACCGTACTTTGTCAGTTGGATATTTTCATCGGTCATATTAGAGATATTGAGCTTAATTTCCGCTGTCTCGATTGCCATGTCAGTCAAAATATACAAGATGAAAATATAGAGATTATATGAATGAATAAAGAATCCCAAGCGGGTTACATTGTTATTACTCTCATACATTTAATATACAAAATGACTAATATATATACTATTACAAAAGAAAAAATAATATAGCTTTAATGATAGTCTATAGTTCTATGAGAGGTGAAAATGGTGATAGTGGGTGAGAAAGGAATCCAAGAAGAAGAAATGATCCAAAGGTATTCTAACACCCCCCTCAAATTCAAGGTGGTATGAAGAGACCGACTTGAGTTTGAAAAAATATAATGGAAAGACAAAGAAGGAGAAGCTGCCCAAACAACTATTGAGAAACTTAACAGTATGCTATTGAATGTTAAACGTGGAGGTGGAGGGGTAAAAAAAGGCGAAAGAATCTAAAAATCATCAGCACCAAAATTCAAAATAGCATTGAGGTAAGAAGAAGAAGAATTAAAAGAATTATATCCTAAAACTGTGCAGTCAGGATTCGTTGATCCGGCAACCTCCGCAGCGGAACCAACTTGAGAAGATCCCCCTGAAAAACCTTCCAAAATAGCTTGGTAATCTGACAAATTCGGATATGCCGACAAAGCCCCGTGTTCTAAAAGATTCACGGTAGTCGGAAGGATATCAAGTGCAGCCTCTTCTGTTGATGTGAGGAGCCTTAAAAGGCCTCTGGAGTAAGGATATCCTAACAAATCTTCATCGATCGGAAGAACTCCAGGTTGTGGAAGATTCACGGTAGTCGGAATAATATTAGGTGCAATATTCTCTGCCGACGATATGAACCTTGAAGAACTTCCAAAAGGAGCAAAGGAAAGGGATGTGTTAGCGCTAGAATACTCTCCTTCTAGTCGAGCCTCTAGTGTCGTCACTCGTGACTGCAAAGCTTCTAACTTTGTCACCCGTGACTGCAACTCTTCTACCTTTTATTGAAGAGAAACAATAAGAGTTGTACAGCCACCAGTGGGATTTTCGATTATCGCCCTAACTTCAAAAAGAAACGACATGAGAGTCTCAAGATAATCATTTTTGGGAACACGTTGCAAAAAAAATGTAACATTTTTTATTCTGAAAACAGAGAAGATTGTGAAATAATATTGACGATTAATCACATTTGAAAAATATTTAGCCGTTTCACAAGATGGAGGACAAAATATGTGGCAATAAGCGCAAGCAGCACATGGAGTACCTCTAGAACGGACAGTGTTCAACATAATTTTGATGAGGAGACTGAGATTTTCAGGGTGATGAAAAAGGAAAAATGGGATACTGAGGCTAGGGTGATGAAGAGGGAAAAATGGGATACTAAGGCCAATGTGATGAAGAGGGAGATTAGACAAAAGACTTATAGCCCTGGATGAATTTTAAAGTCGAAAACTTTCGAAAAGCTGTCTCCCCACTAAATTTGGACTTCACGGGTCCTCAAATAGAAGTGCCACGCGTGATAGCGCGTGGCTAATTTTTAAGTAAACTTTCTGGGTTAAAACGCAAGTCACAGAAACTTTAGGGGGTCAAACTGAGAATAACCGAATCCTTTGAAACTTTCTGGACCAAAAACCCAATAACCAAAACTTTGGGGTCAAAATGAAAATAACCTAAAAAGTATGGGGCTAAATTGCAAATAACATAAACCTTTTAAAACTTTTTGGACCAAAACGCAAAACCAAAAACTTTATGGGGTCAAATAGAACAACACTGAAAATTCTAGGAATCCCAACAAAAACCTTTTGAAACTTTCTAGACCAAAATGCAAAACCAGAAACTTTATGAGGTCAAATAGAAAAACATCGAAACTTCTAGGAACCCCCACAGAAATCTTTTGAAGCTTTTTGGACCAAAATGCAAAACGTAAAACTTTGAACGGTGAGCCCGTGACGGTTGTTTCTTTGAACGTTTCTTTGAGCGTTGAAATCAATCTAACCCTAACAATGGTATAATTATGGGATGAATTAGTAGAATCCTACACTCCCCCTCAAATTGAAGGATGTGTTAAAAACAATTTGCTAAAAGAAACTCTTTGACCAGACAGGCGGTAAAAGGCCGCTTGCCGGAAAAGATGGAACCCAAAGAACCATAGGTGAGAAAATCAAATATCTATAATACCAAGTCAAAATATACAAGATGAAAATAGAAAGATTATATTAATGAATCAAAAACCCAAATGGGTTACATTGTTACTACTCTCATACATTTAAAATAACAAATGACTAATAAATATACTATTACAAAAGGAAAAATAGTATAGTTTTAATGATCGTCTATATTTCCATGAGAGGTGGAAATGGTGATAGTAGGTGAGAAATGAATCCAAGAAGAAGAAAGGATAGTGGGCGAGAAAGGGATTCAATGTCTGTTATCAATACATTCTCTTTTGGTTTCATGGTATATATATATATATGTATTGCCACTTTCTATTTTTTTATTGATTATTGTGTTATATATGCCGTTCTATTAATCTGTCGAACGGTTCTTTTCCCGGTTATATATATATATATAATTCAGAGCGGCCTTTTTCTGGGTTTTGGCCCGGAACCAAGGGAGTTACCAGTGGGGGTATAGTCCTTTTATATGCATACATTGATATATAAAAAAAAATCATAAGCTGGGGTTTGTCTGTTGGCTGTTGTAAAATTACAATGTGGCTGTGCTGTGTTATCTACGATTCCTTCATATACCTAAAACTAATTATATAACTACATCTAATGGTAATATACTCAATAAAATTTCCTTATTATCGTCATTACATTCCTTTTCTATCAGAGTTAATTTTGGTGATATTTTGGCCTTTTTTCCTGAATATTATTGTTCACTAAGGAAACCAAAAAGATCATTGAGTGCTGTTCTTTTGATGCTACAACACGTTTCGAGCTTTTTACTATAGAATAAGAAATGCCCCAGCAAACGTGTCGTTTATTTATTATGGGTGGTGATGTTGGCACCCCCAATATCCATTGGTAACACTCTCACCAAAAAAAAAGTAAGTTGTTATTTCCGCCCCACTTCATCTTTTTTAGTACAAAAGTTAATTAACCTTAAACTAATTTTTCACCCACTTGTTTTAATTTAAAACAAAAGTTAATGAATCTCCCTCCAAAGTTAATCAAACATTTATCCCCAAATAAATTCCCTCCAAAATTCCTCTCTTCTACCAAAATAGGCAATAAAACTTTGATCTCCACCATTGATACAAAAGGGTAAGCTTGAGAAAAATGGAAGGAAAAAAGGAAACTTTGGAACAAGATAAGAAAACCAACAAACAAAACCTCCATTAATGCAAAACTCTAAATTTGAGAAGAATGGTATAAACAAAACCTCCATTGATGCAAAACTCAAAAGTTAAGAATAATGATAGAAAAAAGAGAGAAACTTTAAAATAAGAAAAGGAAAACAAGTTAATGAAAGGAAACACAAAGAAGGTTTATTCGGTTCTCCGTAACCGAGTTGCAGGCTTGTACACTCGGTTGCTCTCAACCGAGTATGAAATCCCATAAAATGTCATGCTCTCGGGACCTTCATTCGGTTGAGAGCAACCGAGTGTGATTAATGTCACTCGGCTGCTCACAACCGAGCATAATATAACAACACTCGGCTTCTCTCAACCGAATGAAGGTCCCGAGAGCATGACATTTTATGGGATTTCATACTCGGTTGAGAGCAGCCGAGTGTACAAGCCTGCAACTCGGTTACGGAGAACCGAGTAAGCCTTCTTCGTGTTTTAAACAGAAAATTTTGTTTTTTGTTTATATATTTGATGTGTATGTCTCTCTTTCATTAACTCTTTCTTGCTTGTTTTTCTTCCTTTATTACAAAGTTTCTCTTTTTTCTACCATTATTTTCAAATTTTGAGTTTTGCATCAATGGAGGTTTTGTTTTGTTTTGTTTTGTTTATACCATTCTTCCCAAACTTAGAGTTTTGCATTAATGGGGGTTTTATTTGTTGTTTTGGTGCTACCAAAATTTGTTGTTAGATAGAGAAGATGGTAGAGATAGTGGAGAAATTTTGGGGTTAGTTTGGGGTAATTTATTTTATGTTATTATGTAGTTAATTACTTAATCATGTTATTAATTAATTAAGTATGCGATTAATTCCTAAAAATAAGTGGGAGTGGTGGGAGTGTTTTGTATAAAGTGGGAATATTATCAAAAGAAAAAAAGGAAAAGTGGGAGTATTAGCAAGAGTGGGAGTATTACCAATAAATATGGGGGTGCCAACATCACCACCCTTTATTATGGGCAGAATATCACGTGACGATTTGCACATATAAAACTCTTGTGCAATATTGCAGCTAGGAATGGGAAGTGCACTTAATTGAGACACTATGTGGCCAAGCATTCGGTTCTGGCGAGTTCACGTTCTCGGTATTTACATGCAACGCTCATGGATATTCTTATCTATTACTTGCATCACTCTCTTGCCTATTTACGTCTTTGCCACCCCTCTTCTCAAGCTTCTCGGCCAAATTTGCTACCCAAAAATTCCTTCAAGCCCAGAGCTGAGTCACTGTACTCGCACCATCGCACATATTGGATTTGTCTCTAAAAGCACATGTTGGATTGCTTTGGCTCTCCATTCATGCGCTTGGTTTGGGACTCAGTGGCGCAGCTGTAGCGTTTGACATTACTAGTTGGGGAGTTGTGGTGGCTCAAGTTGTTTATGTTGTGAATTGGTGCAAGGGTGGACTGGATTGTCATGGGCAGCATTCAAGGAGATATGGGCCTTTATTAGGCTCTCGCTAGCATCTACTGTTATGTTGTGCCTTGAGGTTTGGTATATGATGAGTACTTTTATCCTCACTGGTCATCTTAAAAATGCAGTTCTTGCAGTTGGTTCCCTTTCTATTTGGTTAGTTTACTTCACTTTTTCCTCACTTGGTTAAATAAGTTAGTCAGTATAATAACATTACTCTTCTTCAATTTCGATTTGATGTATTTTGGAACCACTGCACTGCGTGTTGAGAGGATTCATCCCACTTAACTACCGAATTTTTTCATGTAACAGAATTATTTAATTCACATACTCTGAGGTGGTTGAAATGAAATGAATAATCATTTATATTCACGTGTTTAGGTTACATTTTAGTGAACACATGTCTGGCTATTTTTGTATTACCTTATCCTGAAACTTTTCCCGCCTTTCCTTAATTGCCATTCTTAATTCCTTTGGTTGCCTTTCAGCATGAACATCAATGGGTGGGAAGCCATGTCGTTCATCGGAATAAATACTGGTACAAGGTAAAAAGGAAAACACTGAGTCCTGTTCATCTACCCCCTCTGTCCCAAATTAAGAGTTCGGGACACTGGAATGAAGAGTCCCATTTCCTTTTTTGGAACATAATATATTGTACTAAATGTTGCAATATTTGATTAAGTTTACCATTGCTTGAGGTGAAATTAGTGTTTTCCTTAAAAAAAAAAATTGACTACTCATGTAGGAACTCTTAATTTTGGACGGTGCGAGTATCTTCGGTATAATGTTGTGATCAAAATGTAAATATCATGGGATCCTTGTTTCAAGCACAAAAATTTCATAAAATCTAGCATGCGGTATGTGGATAGCTAGGCAATTTTGATGTTAGTAATAGCAAGTGAATAATTCTCAATCCATGAGTAGCAAAATATGTCATAGCAATCAAGTTCAACATTAAATCAACTAGAGAAGCAAATCGCACTCAATATTCATAATCACCCAAACAATGAATCAACATGTAGCCAACGTGTATATGCATCACCTGCAGTATCTATGCATGTACCTTCTATTTCTTGTACTGATTTCCATTTTTTTCTTCTCATCAGTGTTAGGGTCTCTAATGAGCTCGGACTGGGACATCCAAGAGCAGCTAAATACTCTGTCTATGTTACAGTCTTCCAGTTTCTCGTCATTGGAATTTTATGCATGATTGTAGTCATGGCAACTAAGAACTACTTGGGCATTATTTTCACAAATAGCAAGGATTTGGAGAATGCTTTTGCTCACCTCGCTTATGTTCTTGGTTTGACAATGATTCTTAATAGTGTCCAGCCTGTCATATCAGGTAATATATATCGTTGGATTCGGCTTTAATTGTACAGTCACCAATTATTGTTCACTCTTAACTTTCTTCCATTTTGAGTAAATTTGCATGTGTTGCAGTGGGAAATGGATGGCAAGCTCTGGTGGCATAAATCAATTTCGGCAGTTACTACATTTTTGGTCTTCCTCTTGGATTCCTTCTCGCTCGGTTACAAAGCGGAACTGGGAGTGCAGGTAACATTTTTATCCTCTTATTTTAACTGTTCAAAAGAAATATTTTAGGAATCAAAAGGTACGTGTTGTCTAATTTCATGTAGTTTTTATTGCTGTTAGGTGCGTTAATATTAATACCACCCTGTCTTTTCTAGCCATCTCTTTCTTACACTGAGTGGCAATGGTTTTAGGGACTTTGGGGGGGAATGATAGCAGGAACTGTTTTGCAGACACTGCTACTTTTGATTGTGCTTTATAAGACCAGCAGGAACTAATGGTCCATTTGATAGAAAGTTTGGAATATGATTGAAAAATTATTGATTTTTATGAGAAGTTGGAAAAATATGTTAGGTGATCTGGTGAGAAGTCTATTGCTTTTTTGGTTTTCCCCAAATAAAATTCTTTGGGTGGATTGTAAAAAGATTGTTTTTCCAATCACTTTCCAACATTTTATCATACAGGCCCTAAGAAGCGCCATACATGTTCTTGAAGCCATATATGATGGTATCAAGGGCAATTTAGGTTAACTTTTTTGCAAAAATATAATTTAGGTTAATTCTGTTGTCTTTTTTTTCTTTGTCCAAATCCAGGTTTACCTATTTAGCTATGCTGAAAATTAGATGTGTTAAGAGAATGGCAAAGCTTCCTCATTTCTCTTGTCCTTGAAAGAAATATGAGTTTATTTTCTTGTTACTTTTTTTATTCATGAAAATGAATGTTGATTTTCTCATATAATTTAGCATATGATTTAATAGCTGCTGCAAGGCTGAGTATTGATTCATTCCCATTGTCAAAGAGCACATGCTTATCAACAAAAAATGCAATTCTATAAATGCATATAGAAGTTTCCAATATGATTCAGACATCGCAAATAACAACGGTGTACCTTTGGCCAAGATGGAGTACTAAATCTCATGACTAATTCCAGATTTGGAAGGACAAAAGTAAAAAAAAAACAATAGTTAAATATTTGGAGGAAAAGTTGGATTTAAGGTTACAAGTGCATAAATGAGCCGAGTGTGAAAATAAAATTATGATAATACTCTAAGGTTGTCAAAATTGAAAGGGAAAATGAAGTCTAGCATGCACTTACTAGGGTAGGGGCGTAACATTCTGTTTCTTGGACACGCGGTATTGGCCAACTACACAAGTATGGTTGCGCTCAAAAGGTTCAAGAGTGATTTGTTCAATGAGCTTGATTTGTTCTTGTCTGAGGATATTCACTTCGTGGGCAAACACAGCCTCGGCTGGAGCAGTTGAATCTATGCAGCTCGCCTTAGAAAATCATTAATAAATGTGTCAGGACAGCAAAGTTTTAGATCATCATATACCAAATACACAGCCAAAATATTTCATCTTAACCGTATGACATATATAGCCAAATAAGATTTATTAATTCTAGACCATTTACTACGTTGAAGTTAGTAAGCGCATATATAATAGAGAGATGTCAATGAGGGATCTACAATTCATACCTTGATTGACATAACAACATGGCCTCCAACTTTCAAGAAATATGATGCATTCAGCCCTATAATCCTTGCCTGCAAACAGAGCATTACATATGGCAAATTCAAAACTCTATCACCAAATACTCACACAAGCAAAATAAAAATAAAAAAAGAAGATAGGAAAATAATCATTAAAGCAAAAAAATGAAACCTGATCAGGCTGAGCAACGTCAGAAAATATGACATCAACCATGCCGACAAGAATGCGGTACTTGGCAGGATGTCTAGCGTCTTCAATAATAGGTACAACATTAGTTCTCTTCTTTGACATGTTCACCAAATCGCGTCCACTTCTGTGAGAAAATTCAACTGCATATACCACTCCCGTCTAGGAGAAAATCCAATTAGTGCCAATTATCAGAATAATAAATAACATAGGGAGACCTGTTTATATATTATCTTGAGGAGAATGACATCTTACGGGGCCAATAAGATCAGACACATGAGAAACAGTGGTTCCCGAAGCAGCTCCTAGGTAAAGGACCCGAGCACCTGGTTTCTGGATCCAATAATTTATAAGAAAATCAGATTCCCTCAAGAGTAGCAAGCCCTGCATAGTTGTTTAAGGCTCAAGGAACTCGAAGGTCTCTCTAGATAATATAGTGAGATTTGATACATTGATTATGCATACTGAAATATCTCCTGCCTAGTGGACCTGATAGAACACTTGGTTGGACTTCACACTTTTTTAAGATAAGACAACTTTCAAAATAAATTGTTACTAGAGTGAGATTTGATACATTGGTTATGTGACAAAAGAGAAACTGGATTCTTAATTAAACTGGGAGGGATATAGTACATTAGTACAATTGGACTACGTGGACATTGCACATCTCTTGAACGAATTCAATGCTACTTCTTCCCCTATATTTACTAAACAAAAATAATATGTCTTCCAAATCAAAAGTTTATTATTGCATATATGTGAGTAGAAATTAATTGTAGCTCTAACTTCTTCTCATGGTTTAACATAACTAAACTTGTAATTATGTTCAATCATGTAGATATGCGTATACTTAAACAATATATACAACAAACTTACCATGTGGATATCCTCTATACCACCAAGAATAGCTGCTGCCAACTTAGAACGGAAGGGATTCCATACCCTATATTCTACCTTTGTTCCATCTCCTGCTTCATTCTGACAAATCGTTCATATATATTTATAAATAAAACAACAGATATATATATATATATATGTCAAAAATTTTGATTACGGCTAACTAAGACTTCACACCAAAAACAGAAAAAGAATAAGAAACTGGAACAGAGATTAAACCGGATGAGAGGTGACCTGAACAGAGATTTTCTTCTCATTATAAACAGATTCGCCGGGATTCATATTCTTGGTACAAATGGCATCTTGCCCTGCCCCCTTAACAACGAACACTCCCTCGTGTCTATGAGCCTCAACCGTAAATTTCTTTCCTCCCTTTATTCCTCCCTTCGTTCCTCCTCCACCTCTTCCCCGGCCGCCACCGCCTCTACCCCTTCCTCCACTGCCTCTACCCCTACCTCCACCGCCTCTGCCCCTACCTCCACCCCTTGCACTTCCTCCGCCGCATTTTATGGCACTGCCACCACTTCTGCCTCTTCCTCCGCTAAAACCTCCCCTGCCTCCACCTGTATCCCAGTCTCTTCCACCATAGCCTCCTCTACCGCCACGACCGCTGCCACGACCACCACCACCACGACGGCCTGCAAAACTCCAACAAAATTTACTACAAGTTTTCTAACTTTAATAGATAAACGAACAACAAAATAATACAGTAATTTTTTTTTAACATAAGTCAAAGAACATAGAACACAGAATGACGCTTGCAGAGCAAGAATTCAATTGAGTACCTCTAGTTAAAGGTGGTCTCATTGTGATTTACGTAAAGCCGAATACTTGGCCAAAGGGTTCTGTGGGACGTAGAGAAGAAGAAGAAGAAGAAGAAGAACGGGTTTTGGGGTGCTTCGTTAATGCGCGAAGATGGAGCAGTTTTGATGGAGGTTACATTATATATTAGGGTTTAGGGTTTTACGTTAATTGTCTCTTTTTATTAACTTATTTAATTTGGACCAAAAAAAAAACTTATTTAATTAAATATGTAATCAGTAGGATTTAGGGGATTTTATACTTTTAACAAATTTAGGTGTTCAATTTTTATGAATAAAATCTGGAGAAATTGAATTAATTAGCATCTGAAAATACACAATATTTTTTTTGTGTGCAGGTAAAAGCACCATTGTTATTAAAATTTTGCACCTTTTTTTCAAAATCTTGTGTCTTAACTATTAAAAAAAATAGCAAATTAGGATTTGGTCCAAGCTTTAAGGGTCTCTTTACTCAAATTCATCGCATTTAATAAACTAGTGAATAGTCCAATTTTTAAGATTTAACCCAATTTTTTTCTTCATAATTTCTAGTATTTTTAAGACTAATTTGACTAAATTATCCTTAATTAATAATAAATATTTATCACTTTAATAGTGTTTATCCTTAACTCTAACACAATTAATAATAGATATTTATAACAAATATATATATACCAAGATTCTTTTTTAAATTAGTTAAATAACAAACAATACAAATGAATTAAATGCTACATATCTCTCTACAATTGTTATTCGTCCATGTATACCTTCCAGAGAAATATAGCAATAAAAAAAATACATATTTACAGTATCAATAATCAACGTCAAAGTCTAGCAATAATGATTGTTAGATCGTTTATTCTAAGATTAGTAAATTATTTCTTCCCTCTCTTTTGAACCCTTCTCTCTGCATTCATTTATATTTAACATTCTTGAGCTTGATACTTTTAATATGTCTGTCCTTTTAATTTTGCTTTTGTAATGTTTTTTCTAATATGACTGTATTTTTAGTTTGACTTATACATCGTCTTTTTTAATATGAATGTATTTTTTTGTTTAACTTATATAGTGGCTTTTGAAATATGACTGTGTTTTTAATTTTATTTGTATAATTTTTTTTAATATGACTACATTTTTAGTTTTATTTATATGTAATATTTACTACAAATATGTCTTCTATCTGCCACAAGTTTTAATGTTTGATATTTTCAGTAGGTGGCATAAATTTTATAGCCCAACCCACTAAGATAACTTGAGAAACAAGTTAGAGTGAACAAAAATGAAGGTGAGGTATGACAAGAGAATTTTTTGGGGGGGCAATTAAAAAAAAGGGCTTATTAGAGAAAGATTTTCACACTAAAGCCAAGGAATAATTTTTTTTTAAATAAAGGGCCTATTTTTTATTTTATTGATAATATGACATGTGTCTTTTTTTTTCATTATAAAATGACATCCCAACCCTTAAAATAAACTAAAAAAATACCAATATGCATTAAAATATGGACTGCAATATGAATTTTGCAGTCCATATTTCACTGCAATGTGAACTTTGCAGTCGATATTTTTAGTGCAAAGTTCATATTGCAGTCCATATTTTACTGCAATGTGAACTTTGCAGTCCATATTTTTAGTGCAAAGTTCATATTGCAGTCCATATTTCACTGCAATATGAACTTTGCAGTTCATATTTTTTGTGTAAATTTTATAAAAAGGGGTAATTTAGGTAATACATAACATGTTTTTATTAATTAAATGATATTTAAATTTATTCAAATACATTCATTTAAAATATAAAACAAAATAGGCCTCTTACACTATTACCAATTAAAAATAGGCCCTTCATTCAAAAAAATATTATTCATTGGATTTTTGGTAAAAATCAATGTATAATAAGTCCTTCTACCTAATTTCTAATTTTTTGGTACGGTAGGTTCCTCGGTAGCGTTTATGCTTATCCGGTAGTACGTCCTTCTTTTGTGTGTGTGGCTACTGTATTAAGCTCTTAAGGTAATATCAATAGTGTTACAAGCTTTCTCTCTCTAAAACAGATTAAGTAAACTAGTAATTATTCACCCAAATACTCAGCAACCAACCCCTTTTTTGAGCCTCCCATATTCTATTTATATGTATAGAATAAGGGTTACAATTGCTCATTAAGGTTGATGGTAAAATGACTAAAGATGGTAAGACTTGGATAACACTCCAGCCTTTATTTCCTTATCCACTACTAACAACTTCTGAATTCGTACATTAGTAGTAGAGCAGTGGAGATTTGTATGATTCTATACAGACCCGTACAATTTGGCATGATCCTTTCCACGTATTTCTCACACATTCCACATGTGCTCCACATGTGTCATTTGCAAATGCACCTTCCCAGGGGTCTCGGTCTCAGTTATTCGTCTCGGCATACTCAGACATCTTTACTTCGACATGTCTTCTAGTTGTTTTTCTTCGTTTTTTGGTCCGTTAGCTTGGCCTAGGGTATGGGTCTCTGAGCAAGTTGAGTCGGCTCAGTTTACTTTAACTAAATTTTATGCTCCCTCATTTTCTAAAAAGATTATGTTTTTAGTTTTAATTTTATAATCTCTTTTTTAATGTAATTGTAATTTTAATTTTACTTGCATATAATATTTGTGTCTAATAACATAATATATGTTATTGATGCCCCAAGTTTAATATTTGATATTTTATATTTATTACAGGTCAACTTCTTATTGTTTTAATTGTTCAAATTTAAACTAATTATCTACCTAAAATTATTAATTTTCTTATAACATAGGTTAAAAGCAAAATAATTTAAATTTACTGGGCTAAAAACTAAAAGCCCCTAAACAAAAGGCGAATATATTGAAAAGCTACTACGTAGGTACTAGCTAGCAGTCCAGCCATCTCTCTTTCGAGTTTCGAGCTAGCTATCTGTTAATGTTTTGTAAATTACAAATCAATTTTGACCTTTTCACTTTTTAAAAAAATACATTAATTTTTAAATTAAGTAATAGTCAAAAAAATGTTGCATATTTAATATTGTGAAATTTAATATATTAATTATAATTTTTAAAAAAAATAAACTGGATTTATAAACAAGATTTTTTTTTTCATCCGAAAAATATTTTCTCGCACACAAACACATTTTTTTCTAGTAGCCTAGATACTCATATTTACTCTAATCTCCTTGACCTTGGTGGATCCAAAGTTACACAAGATGTGCAATTTATTGTAACAAACAAGTATATAGCCTAAATTGATTCGAATTCTATAATTTTTAAAATAGCTATTTTTCTTCAATAAAATTAAATTAAATTTCACTTAGATTGTTTTAAATTAAACCAAACAAATTTTAGCTTTGAAATATAATTATAGGATTTTGTCCAAATTCAGCACAGCTCATCTTATCCAAAAATCCAACACAATGGGAAGATCTTATCAGCCTTCTATCAGTGGAGTTTACTTGAATGATCTTTCTTCGACAAAATATGAAGTTAAACTTTTGAGTTCTCTATTTCTAAATCAAATGTATCAATGCAGATCTTGATTCTTAATTTCTTTAAAGGCTAATTTCATCACAAATAATTTGCGTTTCATAAATCTTAATTTGCTTAATGCTATTCCTAGAGTTGCTAATAGAGCGGTGAATTAAACTAAGGCTCCATTTGATTGCAAAGTGAAAAAGAAAAATAAATTGAGTTAGTTTTGATGAAAAGATGAAAAATAAGTTGAGTGATAGAGGTGATATGCTCTTGATTCTTAAGTTTTTCCATGAAAAAAATTTCTTTGCTTGGTGGTGAGTAAAAATTTTCTACCAAAAATATTGAGGGATGGGGGATATATACTCATAAAATGAGTAACATCTTTAACCTTATTTTCTATCTTTTAATACAAATTAACTAAATTTATTTTCCTTTTCCATCTTTGCAATCAAACAGAGCCTAAATATATGGTGTATTTATATTTGTATATATATATATATTTCATATAATAGACAAGAAGTATTCTCGCACAGTGGTTGTAACGTGTTATAAAGTAAGAATTGCTCAATAATCACGTGTTTGAGCGTTTTAGCTTCTTAGGATCTATTTAATAACATTACGGCAAAAATAAAATAAAAATAGGTGATTTTTGTGAAAAGTTGAAAAATAAGATGAGGAGATGTCTTCTAATTTTGTAAATTTTTTATGGAAAAAATTTCTTTAGTGGTTGAGGAAGAAATTTTTTTTACAAAAAATAATGAATGATATATAGATGACTTTTACTCAAAAATAAGCATAATATGGAGAGTATCTTATCACATGCCTCAACTTATTTTGTAACTTCTTACGTACACAAATCAAGTGTTTTTCTTATTATTTTCGATGTTGTTATCAAACGGAGTCTTAGACTTCCATTTTTATTTAGTTTTCCTCCTTTTGATTGATTTATATTTAATTTGTTTTTTGAAAAATAGAAAATAAATTTAATTTCAACCCCACCTTTTATTATTATAGTGGAATTGGGTAAAAATAAGAATGTATTTTGAGAAAAATTCGGGAAATAATATTTTTCTGAAATAAGGCCTTATTTTTTAATTGTTGTTAATGTAGGATCTCTGCTTATCAAATATTTTTTAAAATGAGGTGTTTGACTAAAATTGTGTTATGTGCAAAATTAACTTTGCACAAATTTGTACAAAGTACAAACTTAACTTTGCAATACAAAAATTGAATGCAAAATTTATTTTGCATGATGTGTTTTTATTTTTTAACAAATATATTTTTATGTGTCACTTGTGTAACTCTAAAGCAATATAATTTTTAAACATAGCAAAACTAGTAAGTATAATTTTAACTGGAAATGGGGCGAAATGTCTTGTGTAACAATATTTTTCGCAAAAAAATCTAAGGAAATAATATTTTTTTGAAATAAGGGCGTGTTTTTTTATTTATTTTTTTCTAAAAATAAAGACTCGTTTATCAATTGTACGTGTTTTAAATTAAAGATTTTGACTAAATTGTGTTTTGTGCAAACTTAACTTTGCAATCCAAAAAATTTAATACAAATTTGCTTTGCATATGTGTTTATATTTTTTAACTAGTATATTTTTATGTATCACTCAGGTAACTCTAAAAGAACATCAAATGAACCTCAATATATAATAATGTATTAGAAAATAAGGACCGAAAATTTAACTTTGCATAACCCAAAAAAGTTATCATGTGTGTTTTATTAATAAATGGGATTAAATTTTTAAAATAACTCTAAAGCTAAGTAATTAAACACTAAGAGCATCTCCAACCGTTGTGTAAATATTTTTGTGTAAATCCTATGTGTCAAGACACTTTTACACAAAACTTGAAGTGTAAAAAAAATATGCTCCAATTATACTTTTTTAAACGTTTGTGTAAATTTTGATTGAAACAATAAGATAATTATGCATATTAGATATTATTTTATGCAATTTTTTATTATTTTTTCTTGAATTTTGATATACATAATATTATAACAACAATGGATCTTGATTTGTTGGTCTTAATGAGTAGATTTTAGATATATATTTTTTTTATTAAATTATATAATTTCTATTAAAAGTTATTATATTTTAAAGTATTGTAAAATAATTGAGAAAAGAAAAGGCTGATGTGGCAGTGTAAACTTGGAGTGTATTTTACACATTCGTTTTACACAAAAGCTAAATTTAAAAGACTGCTGGAGCTCAAAATTTTTAAAATTTTTGTATATTTTACACAAAACATAAATATACACTACTGTTGGAGATGCTCTAAGGTATAGTAATCTTCTAAAAAAGATACAGTGCAAACTCAATTTTGTACAAAATCATAAAATATTACAATTGAAAAATATACTGCAAAGTTAACGTTGGATACCTTTTAGAGTTTGATCAAAAATAAGCCCACTAATCAATAAATTTATACTAGAGTCAGTTTTTGACTTAAAAATTAAATCACTTTTACTTTAAACCTTGCTTTTGGCGCCGTGAATTCATATATTATGATAAAATTCTAATTTCCAAGTCAATTGTTCTTTTGGTTTTAGTCTGAAATAGAATCAACCACCTCTTCCTTCGCTGCAATATACTTTCACACTTTGTATTGTTTTAGCTATCACCTACTCCGTTAAATATATAGTCTCAACATTTCAAATCAACTATTCAATTTATACTTATAAAAATGTTCAGAGGAGGTCCCAAATATCAAATATATTGCCACCGCTTCCATGCCTCGATCTCACACGCCTATACATTCTTCTGTCTTATATTATTTGAAGGCACATATAAATATGTTATTTGGTAGGTAGCTAGCTTCAATGTCCAACGTAGAAAAGGAGGCATACTAATTGGTTGATAAAAATAATTAAATTTTGTTTTCCTATTAATTAGATGAATTAATTTATATGATTGTCAAAACTAAGCATTTGCACCGGTTGCACATGTAACCATTAAAAAGGGGTTACCTTAATATCCTATACATTAAATCTAATTATATAATACCAAGTACCAACTGTATATATGATTATAATTCGTAATTAAGTTGATGGTGGGAGGATTTTTTAATTATTGACCAATACGACAATTTAATTGGGTAACTGAACAAAACGGCACATTTTTTTTTATTTGAATTTATACTCAAGTTTCGTGGGGAAGATTCTTAATCATATTTTTAATATAAATTAATTCCATTTACTTCCACAACTTGGAATTATATTAATTAAAGTCTGTCAAATGACTCAAGATATTAGCAACTAAGGTTTGATTCTGTTTGATTATTTAAAATTCCTTCAAATAGCGAGCTCCCATTTGCCCGTTACTTTTCAATTTAGCTATATAGCAGCAATGAGTAATAATGATACTAGTAATGTTTGTCCTTCTAATTAAGTCACAGATTTCAATTTAGGCACTGCTGGACTTATACATGAGTTCAATAAGTTTAAATAATAATAACATAGGTTAGTCATTTTGGAGAAAAACTCAGACTCATTACCATATGAATGTATGGTAATCGTGTGTTGTATTATGAAGCTGACTAGCACATCCTATTATCCTTGGCTTATATGTGGACTGTGGAAGGTAAATTTTAGATATGGGATTCGGGTCAAGGCCCAGGTTTGGTATTTGATCTTGTAACCAAAGCCCGTGGAGCTGCGAGGGCCATCTTCTAGCCAATCATACCATCATTTCCATCCAACTAAAGGATTATCAACTGACCATGGGTTGTCGGATAACAAAGGCAAGGTAACTGAGCCAGAAGATAGACAATGAGAAATAACCCCTTCTGTTAATGTGTATAAGATTAGGAATACCTGGGACCTTGGAGTAGTAACCAAGTTTACCCTTTATACTACATGCATATGCAAGAGAGGAAACACTACCAGACTGGGAATCAAAGCTACCGAAGAAACCTACCCCATAAAAAAATAGTCTTCATTTTTGTATTACAATTTTACTGTTCATCACTTATCACCTTTATTATCTTCATCTGATTATCAAATATCTTAATCTCGGCCGATTTCTTTTAAATTGGGCTTAGCTAGCTAGTTTTTAGTCACCCACATCGACAATTTAAAATGGAAAAGAAAATCCTTGACTTTTAAGTGATTATGTGAATTCAATAAACCTAAATAATGAAAACTCGAATAGTTATAGATTAAATGGTTCTACAAACTTAAAACGGAAATCTTGAAACATATATGATTGAAAATTCTTTTGAATTTGAGTTGTAACATGTGTTTTAAGACACACATTTATTAACTGTTAGAATATATTGTTCACATCTATAATTGCCATATTTATAGATTTGACTTTCCCGTATTCTTAATTAGGGATTATATCATTAATTAAGTGATTATATTACTTTATATATAAATTTTCTTAACCATATATAAAGGCTCTCTTTGTATCATTCTAAATAATCAATTCAATATATATTTTTCTCTCATCTCCATTAACATTAACAACTTGTTTATTTATTTGTGAAAGAATAATTTGCACCAGCTTGTAGTAGCAATGATTGGATGCAGTTGGTGAGATTTGCTGTTGGAATGAAATTATCAGTTGGATAATTTGAAAACCTCAAAATTTTAACATTTTTTTTATAGGATAACGAAAACCATCAAGCTTCATTATATTTGAATGACTTCTCCAGCCAGGAATTATATTTGCTTTTGCATGTATATTAGATGGTACAAGGATAAATAAGTTCACCAAAAATGAACTAATGAGCAATAGCCAATAGCAACAATAGTAATTTAATAAGCAAAGGGATATAAAAGTAAATTACTAATTGAAAGAAAAATTGGCAACAATGAAAAGTATTAAAACTTGAAAGGATATATAAACTATATACAACTAAATATTTGCTAAGACAGTCCACTGAATATATAAAGAGTAATTCTACATGAATTTAAAATTTTAATATATAAATTGACATATCTAAGTCTCAATTTTATTATTAGTTAGAATAAAATATGATATAATTTTTTTAACCAATATATAGTGGCCACATTTAATATGTCAAATATTTATATTAATTTAGAATTATCGCTGAATAAAACTCGGGCATGGAATGGACAATGAATTAGATTTGTTATTTAATTAACCAAATATAATTAGGCATATACGTAATTAAAGGTGCTTAATCAAAGCAAACATTAAAATACAAAGGAACCTTTTTTTTCTTTAGTGGTCCAGATGCCAGAGGGCTAGTACTTGTGATTTAATTTGTATCAAGGGAACAAGTACTCACTAGTTAAGTTAATCTATTATACAAATTAAGGATTTATTATTCACTGATTTAACCGCTAATTTTTACGATCCAAATGTCATAATTGTTTTAAAAAAAATCTAAAGGCCCATTTTATTTGTAAATTTTTGCTATTTTACTTGCTATTTCGTGCTCTCGGGCACGGGCATACCCATGTATGAGAATCAGTATCCTATTAAATATTTATTTAAACTTTTTTCTTACTATAAAAAGCAATGTTACATTTATCGAATATTTTTATCACATATTCTTATCGAGATGTATTACAAGAGTTGTACTTTCACAAAATATAACAAAAGTACAATTCATATAATGCATCCGATAAAAATAGGTAATGAAAATCGTATGTAAAAAAAGTACTTTTCTTATTATAAATGCATTGTTGACTTGTGACTTTAGGGCACACTCTAACATGACCTATATATATATATATATATATATATATATGAGTAACGTTCAACTTTCGTATATGTAAGATTAAGAAATTTTACACATCTATAATTTTTTCTTAGATTCATAATTTATCAATTATACCATTAGATAAATTGTTTTTATTTTATATAAAGCATGCAAATTTACAAATCAATCCGATATTTGTAAACATATAATCATTACACTTACTTTTACTTAATTTTGTAAGGTTCGTAATTCAATTTATATACATGATTATAATGAGATACTTTTGTATCTTTGATTAACTTAATTTTTTGTATGCTATTTCATAATTAACTAATTCAATAACTAAATTGATAAATTGAATTATGAAATTTACGTATAGTTATTGATGGATGTAGCTTGAACTTTTCCATATATATATATATATTTGAAAAGAGGAAAAACTACATTTTAAATGAACCTAGCTATTTAATATTTGTTAAAAGGAAGTGAGATAGATAGCTTCTCTAAATTGCGCCTTTAAATTCCAAAGCGTCTAGGTTCAGCTGTCCATAATTAACAACGTACAACAGCTGCAACATCTCTCTCTAATTAGCTCATGTATATATATCAGCGATATTATGTTTAGTACCATCAATATTTACCAATACTAATTAATTAAACGAAATGGGCAGTAGTACTAGTAATAAGGCAATGAAGATGAAGACGAAGATGAAGATGAAGGTGAAGGTGAAGAGGGGGTTGTGGTCACCGGATGAAGATGAAAAGCTCAGAGATTACATAATGGAGCATGGCCTTACCTGCTGGAGCTCCGTCCCCATTAACGCCGGTACGTATATATTCTTGAATTAATTAATTAAACCATATATATATATATATATATATGTATGTATATATAATCTTCCATTAATAGCAGTATTAATTAATCAACCCCTACTACATTAAACTATTAACTAGATTCTAACTCGTGCAATGCTCAAGACGGACGATTTACATTTTACAAATTTAATTATAGTATAGAAAATAAAAATTCACTTCAATTGTTTAATTTGATATGCATGAATACTTGGTAAAAAATGCAAACGACGTAATAAAGAAAGAAAGAAAGAAAGAAAATGAAATACAATACATTCCTTGTGATGAATTATTTATAGAAAAATATTTCACACTCTTTACTTGCTAAATTTAACGTGCATAGAGATAATTGAATGATCAATGTCCAAAGATTGGTATAACAAAAACTACCGTTGATCTAGAAACTACAATGTCCAATATAATCAAAGAATCTAAAAATCATGGTAAGGTAGATAATTTTATATCACACTTTGCTATCATCTTTGAGCGTTTGTATTTGCTAACTTTATTATCAACTTTCTGCTTGAATTCTTCTTTGTTGAAAAAAAAAAATAATAATACCAAAAACGCAATAACAGTGAAACAACAACAACAACAACAACAACAACAACAACAATAATAATAATAATAATAATAATAATAATAATAATAATAATATTGGTTGGTCATATAAATACATCGAAGGAAGCAATTGATGATAGTGCATGGAATACATCGAAATATAAATAATTTATGCATTGTGTAATGTAAATTTAGTAAACTAAAATTATATTTTTCTTGGAGAAATACATGTAATATATATATATATATATATATATATATGTGTGTGTGTGTGTGCGCGCGTGTGTGTATTAATGAAATATACAATTAATAAATATTAATGAAATAAGTACATTTAATAAATATTAATGACATATTGAATGGAGGAACTTCTTCTATAATAGTATTATGTAACTAGTTTTCTACTTGCCTGATGGGCAGGTGTTTTTATCAATTTTGTACATTTTATACTTTGTTGACTTTGAAATTATGTAAATTAATTTTTTCTCTAATTCTAATTTCAAAATTTGAAATTGAATTCTTAAATACACATTTATAGTACTAGACTAACATATACCCAACTTTATATATTGATGTTTATAAAACTATAATTACATTAAAATTTTTAAAAATACATCAAATTATCCTTCTAATTCAAACTATTTTCTTGCATTTCAGAAGCCTTGAAAAGTAATGGTTGCTAGTTGGTATGGGTTAAAATTGCATTATAACTGTATTATATCATACATGATAACTAGGAGTTAGGGATTCAAAATTAATCTCAATAATACCAATCGAGTCACATAGTTTTTCAAACTAACTTTAAGTTAGTAGGCCTTTAAAAAAAATTCCCTCCTACCTATAATTTGAAGCACAAGCTTTTCTTGTTTTAAAACATCAATTTGCATAAAACAAACTTTTACATTAATATTCAAAATTGGTTAGGTCAAACACGACATAACGAATGTGCGGCTATTAACAGATTTACGAAGAAATAACAATTTCAATACCAAAATTATCTTGTCAAATTGGTTTATTGAAAAAAGAAGAACGAACCTATAAAAACCGTAAAGTTAAAATTATTATTTTCTATTCGCAATTGATTTTATATAAAACAATGAACACTTACAACAAAAGAAAAAAGTTCTTAGTTAACGGACTCTTGTTTTTCTTCAAAAAATTATCCCAACTTCTCTTTCTCTAATATAAAGTTGCTCACCTCTATTTCATTAATTTCTTTTTACCTTTTTATCTCCGGTCAAATGAGAATATGAAAAGAAATAATTATAATACTTGAAAAGACCACAATTTTATGAAAAGAAAATAATGAGACATTAATGTAAGGGATAAATAAGTGCCTTTTTGTATAAAACACTTGATATAATTAAAAACCTATAATTAATGACATTAATATGGTGGTATGTCAATTAATACAGTAATTTTGGAGATATATAATAATTATATTAGATAATATAGATTATTAGGGTAATTATTATAGTAATTAATAAGAGAGAATGTACTACTTCTTCTAATATTAATTGTGTTATTATTACAGTAATGATTATAACAATTAATAAAAAAGAGGGTATTACTTTGTAATATTGTTAGGATGTGTTTGACGCGCCAGATTAGGGAACCAGATAGAATTATTTAATTCCATCCGAACAGCATAAAACAATCCCACCTCTTAGGTGGTATTCGTTAATCCCCCTCTTGGTGGGATAAGAAGCTTTAGTAGGATAACTAATCCGCCTGGATATCCAATCCCGACGAACACCAAACATGGGATAGTATAAAGTTATCATATTTCACCATCTTATCTTGCACGTTAAACGCGGCCTTATAGTATATGATATGATATGATTAGCCTTATTTAGTTGTTGATTTTAATTTTTTGATGTTTAATGTAAATGCATGCAGGTTTGCAAAGGAATGGAAAGAGTTGTAGATTGAGGTGGATTAATTATCTACGGCCTGGATTAAAGCGCGGCATGTTTACTATTCAAGAGGAACAAACCATCCTCACCCTTCGTTCCATGTTAGGCAACAAGTAAGCAATTTTATATATATATATATATATATATATCACACTGAATCTAATTAATTTATAGTCACATTTCATGCATCTATAGAATTCAAGGGGCCGGGTCGCAAAACTACGTACTTAAATATTAATAAGTTAATTGAGTTATTCTTTATATGTTTTAATTTATTAGGTGGTCACAGATGGCACACTGTTTGCCTGGAAGGACAGATAACGAGGTAAAAAATTACTGGCACTCTCATCTGAAGAAGAAAGTAACTGCAATTGACAATAACGTTGATTACGCGATTTCAAACATGGACAATATAATTGAATGTTCTTCATCTTCTTCCCTCAAGTCGATTACACAAAACCCGAGTTTCAATTCATTTGAACGCACGGAAGGATCCTTAACAACCACAATTGATATTCTTCCATTGGTCCCACAAGTTTTTAACTCTCCAAAAGAAGATGGGCTTAGCAACTTGCCCAAGCTTTTATTTTCAGATTGGCTTTCCATGGATCAATTTCGAGGCCATCATGAATTTGACATTAATCCACCAATTGAGCCATATCTTTCTAAGGATGCTTTTGGTGGTCAGTATTATCATGAGTTTCAGGGTAGTTTCATCAGTGGTGAATTATTGAACGATGGGTCGTTTGTTAGCGATGAAATTAATCAACAAGCGCCAAGCAATAGTTCAGCTGAAAATGCATTTCATTCGCAGCTCAAATTCAGTGATGAATTTTGTGACGGTGGATGTGTTGGTTTCGGGTATCGGGATAACTTGTGTGGCGATTTCAACATAAGCATTAATCATATGATGTAAATATGATGGGGGGCGGGTGATTTTTGTGAACTAATCAAACAAGGCATCAAGATTTAATAAGAAAATTTCATCTAACTTTGCTCTGTCTCCCTGCATGTATGATGGTTTGTATTCACGTATATAGAATTTCACATTCGGCTTTAATTATATTTCTGCACTGTAGGCGTATTGTTACTGTATTTATCTTCTTATTTTACAGGCATTCAAGACAGGAATAAAAAAATCCCCGTGTTCTATTCAGAGACTCTTTCTAGTGCTATATGAATTTTAATGGTTCTCTTAATAATATATATATATATATATAACGTGCCACATAAATGAAATTAATAAGTACCAAAAATCCTGGCATGTAAATTACAATGGCCTCCTTCGGAATTCGGATTTATTGTCAATTTTTCCTTTTGTGTTTTTCAGAAATTATAATGATCGACCTCCCTCTTGACTTTCTTTAGTTTTAATTCGTATTTTTGTGCATTCTTGAGGTTTTAATCTATGAGAGTCAATTTAATATGAGCAATGTTAAGTTGGGTATTTTTATCAATTATTTTTACCAGTATGCATTATATAAGTTGTATTTTCACAAGAGACAACAAGAATATAATTTATTTAATATACTCGGTAGGAATAAGTGATTATAGTTTTTCCTATGTAACATAATTGAAAAATTCTCAGCAAAAGAAAGGTTGTGATTAATAAATTCAAAGAATCAAGGGAGATCACTGTTAGTAGACTCCCGACTCAAGGATGATTATTGTAATTTCTGGAGTATAGATTATCATAAATAAATAAACTGATAGCAGGTAATTGTGATTATCAAAAAAAGAAACTTTGAATTAAAAAAAAGAAAAAATAAAAAGAATTGACTCAAATAATATCACATGCATTAATTCTCATTTTTAGCAAAAAAAAAAAAAGTGGGTCAAATAATATGACGTGCATTAATACATATTTTTTATAACTTTACCGATTTGCTGGGGTTTTTTTTTTCCTGAGTAAATTATATATGGATATAAAAAGTTGACATCAATATGTTAAATGTAATATGACTTTTTTTAACTAATACATGATGACCACATTTGATATGCCAGTTTTTATGTTAGATATTTATGTTTATTAAGAATATTTATTTTTTATTTTGGCATCATAAACGTTTTAAAATAAGGTAAAAGGGCTTGTATGATAATGCTTTTCACAAAAATTATTATATACATTTTATTAATAAATAAGTTTTGAATATGTAATTTGTTAAAATTATTCTAAATCACCGTCAATTAAATATTTACTTATAATAATATGCTAAAAATCCTGTAGTACAAACTTAATTTTACATGATTCTATAACAAAATACAATTTAAAAATTTACTGCAAAGTTAACTTTGCAATCTTTTTAAAATTTGGTCAAATATATACACTTAATTTAAAAATATATTATTCCCTGATTTTTTTGTAAATTTTTTTTTCATAAAAACCCTATTTTTTGATATTCCTCATTTACTAATAATACACAGAGGATATCTGTAAAATTATTGAAAAAACTCGGGGATATTATCTGTTTTTTCTATCCTTCAGAGGGCCGAAGCCTATTGGGGATATTAATCATAAAACTACAAAACACTAATTTTAATGGGCCAGGAATTTTGGGCTAAAAAATAAAACGGGCTTTATTTATAGTTTTTAAAGGAAACGCAGAACCCAAACCGTGTTCGCAACGCGTAGCATTTTGTATTTCTCTAGAGTGGCGTCAACGTCAACCATGCTATTATTATTATTATGCTTCCAGAACGTTTCCTCCACGCCCTTGGATATGCCTTCCCCAAAAAGCCCTCCACCCGGACACACACTTCCTTTCAAGAACATCCATGTAACTAACCAGAAATTTCCATTTGTTCTAAATCGGTACAACTTAAACAAGAAAATGAAAATTTATTTATTTATCCAATAATTTTGTTCCGCTCCTTCTCCTTCTCCTTCTTTTATTTTTTAATATTAGTTAAGGCCAGCATTTAAAAAATAATTCACCATATAAATTTGCTAACACAAATTAAAAATAGAAAACCTACCTCCCTAAGAAACACCCCACGTTCCAAATTACTCTTTCCCTCGGATTTATCTCCCACAGTTTTTTACTATTATACCCTATAACGTTAGCAGGTTAAAGAATATTTTTTCCTAGCAACATGCTAATATTTCTAAACTCCAAGGGCATTAAATTATACAAATGCTACAACAGCCAATATAAATATCCAGAACTAAGCTCGATCACACACTATCTTCATATCTAACCTTGTTTCATTTCGTTGGTTTGGTTGGTTCTTCTTCTTCTTCTTCTTCCTTCATCAATGGCGTCCCGTTACGAATTGGAGGTGACAATTATCTCAGCCAAGGACCTAAAGAACGTCAATTGGCGCCATGGCCCAATCAAGCCATACGCCGTCGTCTGGGTCGATCCCAAATCTAAGTGCTCCACCAAGGTCGACGACGAGGGCGACACCTGTCCCTACTGGGACCAGACACTTGTCATCCCTCTCTACGCTCCCATCGAGGACTCTACCCTCTACATCGACATCGTCCACGCCAACGCCGCCGACGATGACACCAAGCCTCTCATCGGCTCCGCTCGGCTCCCCCTCCGTGACGTCATCGACGATGTCGGCTTTGGCGAGCGGTTCCAGCGCAAGCTCGATCTCAAGAGACCCTCGGGCCGCCCCCACGGTAAGCTTGATTTGAAGGTCTCTGTCAGGGAGCCTCGCTACCGTGCACCTGACCCTTACTACGCACCCCCTTACGGGCGCGTCCCACCACCGGCCGCGAGAGACTACCCTGCTCAGCCGTATTACGGTAGTCCCTACGGGCAGCCGCCGCCTCCGGAACCATTTGCGACGGCGCCACCTTCTGGTTATCCGTATACTGCCACTCCGTATGGTCAGCCCGGATATGGGCAGGCAAGTTACGGGCAGCCGGGATATGGGCAGGCAAGTTACGGGCAGCCGGGATATGGGCAGGAGTATAAGGAGAGAGAAGAAAAGTAAGTACGGGATGGGGACAGGATTGGCTGTGGGTGCGGTAGCAGGGGTGCTGGGTGGGGCTCGCAATAGCGGAGGGTCTAGATTACGCGGAGGACAAAATTGCTGATGACGCGGCGGAGAAGGTAGAGGATGATCTTGGTTAACGACGATGACGACTTCTAGATCCTTTTCTTTTTATTTTTTGACAATAATTCATCATTTACTTTTGTTGAAGGAAAGAAAAATGAAAAAGGTTGTATATTGATTTCGTCTGATCTATTATGCCAGTATAAACCCTTTTTACTTTTAGTTTTATTAGTTTGTATCTTTTGACTTATTACATGAGTTTTAACACTCATTTAACTCTCTCCAATTTTGTGTGAGAATGATTATTTTACCTTCTTATTATTTATTTTATTCTTCAAAAAATCTTAAATCTTACTTTCTCTCTTTAAACTTATAAAAAAATCTACTACCCTCTTTCTCTCTCATTTTAAAATTCAATCATTATTAAATTTAGCACCCAATTTACAAATTCCAAATGGTTTCTATCATTTCCAACAATAAATTTTGATATCTCATTATTGAATTCAAAATCATTTCCAACAATAAGCCCATTTTAGCACCCAATTTACAAATTCAAAATTGTTTCTATCAATTAACCCATTTTGATATCTCATTATTGAATTCAAAATCATTTCCAACATTAAACTTATTTTGGCACCCGATTTACAAATACAAAATTGTTTCTATCAATTGACCCATTTTTATACATCATAGTTGAATCCAAAATCGTTTCTATTAATAAACTTATTTTGGTACCCCGATTTACAAATCCAAAATCGTTTTTAACCATTAACTTATTTTCGAATCTAAAATTATTTTCATTAATAAATCCATTTTGGCACCCAATTTTTAAAACCAAAATCATTTATGTGAAAAAAATCTTTTTGATTTTGGATTTTAGAAAAAGAGGATGAAGGAGGATGAAGAAGAGGATGAATCCTTTTGATTTTAGATTTAAGAAGATGAAAGAGAGAAGGAGGAGGATTTGTTACAATTTCAAAATTAGAGAGAGAATGAAAGAAAGAATAATCAAATAAAGAAAGTGATTGGGTTTTTTATTAATGGGGTTTTTTATTTGGATTGGATGAGAAAGAGAAAAGGAAGTGTATTTAATTTTAGTGATTGAGTTTTAGAGAAGTGTAGATTTTTTGTAAGTTTAGAGAGAGAAAGTAAGGGTTAGGGTTTTTTGAATAAGAAGATGAATAGTTCAGGGCAAAATGGTCATTTTTACAAAAAATTGGATAAAGTTAAAGGACCGTTAACTCAGTGGGTAAGTCAAAAGATTATTGAAATTAGGGAATATCTTGACTTTAGTATTAATAATACGGGCAAACTCAAAAAAGTCATTTTTATTAGAAAATGGATTAATTACAAGAATATACGACATACTTTTACCCATTTTATACTTTGATCATTGTATAATTTTTTCGAGAAAACTAATAGTGTACTTTGTATTTATTTTTACTTTGTGTTTATTTTCATTTTGGTCATTTTGTCTATTGGGGTTAGTAACTTTGTAAATGGTGTGTTGATTTAGCAATAACGATCTTATGTGACATTTACATTAGATTATTTTTATATAAAAAATTGAATCCATTTAAAAATTAAAAAAAAGTCCAACTTCCTCAAAACCCCAATCGGCCAACCATTTCGGTGGTCACTTGAAAATTTATACCCACATCCCATTTTTATGCCTGCAACACTTTCACCACCTCCGTGACATCATCGACGATGTCGGCTTTGGGGAGCGATTCCAGTGCAAGCTCGATCTCAAGAGACCCTCGAGCCGCCCTTACAGTAAGCTTGATTTGAAGTTCTCTGTCTAGGAGCCTCGCTACCATGCGCTTGACCCCTACTACGCAGTCCCTTATGGGGTCCCACCACCGGGCGCGAAAGATTACCCTGCTCAGTCGTATTACGGTAGTCCCTACGGGCAGCCGCTGCCTCCTGGGCCATTTGAGACGGTGCCACCATCTAATTATCCGTATATTGTCACTCCGTAAGGTCAGCCCGGATATGGGCAGCAAGTTTACGGACATGCAAGTTACGGGCAGCCGGGATATGGGCAGGAGTATAAGGAAGAGAAGAAGAGTAAGTATGGGTGCGGTAACAGGGGCACTGGGTGGGCTCGCAATAGCGGAAGGTCTAGATTACGCGGATGACAAAATTGTTGATGACATGGCAGAGAAGGTAAAGGATGATCATGGTTACGACGATGATGACTTCTAGATCCTTTTTTTTTTTTTACAATAATTCATTAGTTACTTTTGTTTATGGAAAGAAAAAAGGAAAAAAGTTGTATGTTGATTTCGCCTGATGTATTATGTTAGTATAATCCATTTTTTTAAAGGATAAATATCATACTTTCTTTCTATTAAATAACACTCGTTTAAATTAATTAGTTTAGAGGATACCTTTTTAATTAAAGACAAAATATTAATAATTATATGATTTCAATTAATTAAGTTAAATTTCAATACTACCCTTCTTAAAGATAAATAAAAAAATATACAATTAAATTATGAATTAAATCAATGAAAATAAATTCAAAGACTTATCACAAGAAATTAAAATAAGAAGATAAACACAATAATTATTAAAAAAATAAGTCAAATGATGTAAGTATCATAAATTAGCGAGACATAATATGAAACCAAAGTTGCAAATATGTCAATCAATTTTCTGATTGATATATTAAGATACATTTTTTCATTTTTTTCCCAGACATATTAAGTTGTATATTTTTTATTTTCTGCTAGACATGTTAAATTACATTTTTATTTTTATTTTTCTAGCAGATATATTAAGTTATATTTTTTCAATTTAATGGCAGACATAATATGAAATAGGGATGATCAATGACCATGAGTAAAATAATTGCACGTTATTGACAAAAAACATAGCAACTTCGACCAAATAAAAAATTGCATCAAGAAATTGTTATGGAGATAACAAATATACTTAGCTTAAAATGACATACACTTTCTCTTCCATTTGTGATATAAATCTTTTTTAAGACGCATATGCATACTAAGTGCACTTAATGGGGGAAATAATCTTTGGGGTGTTTTGTGGGTTGGGATGGTTCTTTTCCTTTTTTTTTCTACACCAGCAATTTGGTTATGTTTCCAATAAACAAATGAAAAACTGATTTGCTTGATTTGGTTCTCCGTGTATTTAAATTTTAAACCGTACTTAGTTATAAATAGGCACCTAAAACAATATAATTATTTAATAATTTAAAAAATAAACAGAGTTGGCAATAATGGTCTTACATGGCATCTACATTAGATTATTTTTATATAAAAAATTATATCCATTTAAAAATAAATAAATAAATCCAACTTCCTCAAAACCCCAACCGGCCAACTATTCCGGTGGTCATCGAAAATTTTATACCCACCTCCCATTTTCATGCCTACAACACTATCACCACCTCCATTTCCGGCATTAATCACCACCATCGATCCTACGTGGCTACTACTGCTCCTCCTCCTCATTCTCCTCCTCCTCCTCTTCTTCTTCTTCTTCTTCTTCTTCTTCTTCTCACTCTCCACCTTTTATTGCTCTTCAATTTCATCTCCTCCAAAACCTAAGTAGATCTACGTGATGCATAGAGTAGTGGAATGGTAGATACTTTTTACCATAGGTTATAGTGGATACTTATCTAAATTAACACATTTTAGGTTCAAAGCTACTAATTTAACATTTTAATTATATTTATAAGATATTAAAAATTAACTATTTAATTTGAATTTTTTTTCATAATGAAATTATTTATTTTGATTATTTAAGTAATATATAGTATTCATTATGGTGTGTGCATGTGTATCATAATAGGATGCATCACACCATTATTTACCATAAATTAACAAGAATATTAAGTATTTATCATACTAATCATCATATAAGGCTCCGTTTGATAGCAAAATGAAAAATGAAAAGAAAAATAACTAATTTAAGTGAGAAGATAGAAAATAAGTTGAGGGATGTGGTGAGATTAACTCTTGCTTTTTGCTTTTTTCCATGACAAAATTTTCTTTGGGTGATGGTGGAGAAATTTTTTCCACAAAATATTAAAGGGGGATGGAGGACATATATTCACAAAAATGAGTATGAGATGAATAGTATCTCACCATATGCCTCAACTTATTTTCCATCTTCTCATCCAAATTAGTTGTTTTTATTTTCATTTTCCATGTTGCTATCAAACGGACCCTAAATAGTTAATATAACAATATTTGACGAATCATTAGCCCTAAATACAACAAAAATGTACAAAATTATATAAGTATTCACCATAGCTTATGGTGGGAGGTACATACCATTCCGCTCCTCGTAATGCATATATAATTTGTGATTTGGCCTTGAATTGAATAGGTTTGTACTTCTATATGTATAGATTTGTTGATTTATATATGTATACATATACATATTTGTGTGTATATCTATGGAACTGAGTATATATATATGTATGTATGTTTATATATAACCGTATATATATATATGAAACCGAACCATCTAAGAAGGGAGATGGCCAAATACCGGTAATAAATGGGGACCCGACATAAGCGTGATTTAATTTTTCGTGTAGATATATGAAATTGTATGTATATATATAACCTTGTATTATTTTTCCAAAAGTACTCTTTTTATAAATAAATGATAAACTAATATAAATAAATGGATATTAAAGACAACGAACTAACCCACAATTCAAAATTTAAAAATCTTAGGTGAATGATATCCAAAATTCAAAAGCAAAGATTATAAAAAATTTCAAACACACCAGTTAATGCATCGAACCGCTTCTCGCAAAAGCAAACATATATTGTATCATTTTGCAAAATCTCAATGAATAGAGAAAAAACAAAAAAAACGTGAAAAGAAAAATTTAGAACGAGCAATGATGTAATTGAGTATATAAAGAAACTATCAAAATAATATGTAGTCATATTAAAAATAAACCAATATGTATAGAATTCCAAAGATCCACGATATTAGGTACACGAATTGAGCTAAATCTATAAAGAATAAGACACCGTATTGTGTAATATACAAATATGCTAGTATGAAATGGATTGGACTCACGACAATCTTTGACTATAATATGGATGGAACATAAATATAACATTACTCTTATAGAAAAGGGAGTACAAAACGAACAACATAAAAACTATACAAACTAGAGTTATAAGATACCTTCTTTTTTTACAACAACATTTTTACGTCTGAGTGTTTTGGTACAACACTCTAAGATTAGAAAGAGCAAATCATTCGTAAACTAAAAAATATATAAGATTTCACTGTTACGGATTCTAACAAGCAAATGAAGAACTGATGAAGGGGGGGGTAGCGGTGGCTTGAGGTTTTATTATGTGGAAGAAGATGTTAAACAAGGAATTTTGATCGAGAGATTAACATGGATAAAATTCAAAAATTAAATAAATTTAGGGAATGACTAAAGTTGATGACACAAAAAGTAACTGATGGACTTCCAACACGCGGACCCAATGCACAATAATTTTAGGCGTTATAAAAAAATGACTAAAACCCAGCATGTTAAATAATAATTTATATAATTAAAAAAGTTATAACCCAATGCAATGGATGGACATGATTCAAAAAAGACCCCGACCATTCCACTAACCCACGTAAAAAGCCTACACGTGCACCTAGTGGCTTGAAGTTAGGATATTACCAAAACAATTTAGAAAGGGGAAAAAAGGTATTTAAAAACCCCACACCAACACAAAACCTCCCTTTTCTCAAGAAATGATCTAATAAAAAGATGATTCTTAGATGTGTAATTTTATATAGATATAAAATTTTGACATAACAATGTGTTAATTATTCATTAGTTAAAATAAAATATGATATAATTCTTTTAACTAATACATGGTGATCATGTTAGATATGTCAGTTTTTTATGTCCATTTAGAATTATTGTTTTTAGCTATATTGTTAGTTACTAAGAATTAACATAAAACGAATAAATATAATACAAGGATAAAGTATCTGCTACATTTGATTTCAAACAACAGAACATCATAAATCCACGGAATCATTTGAATATGTGAGCCCTACTTGATTGGTGAAGAAGAATCTCATTCCACACAAAATATAACTTAATATGTCTAATATAATATTAAAATTATATAACTTAATATGTCTAATAAAAAATTAAAAAGATGCAACTTAATATAATATGTCTACTCAAAAATTAATTAGAAAAACGTAACATAATATGTTTGATTGCTATTATGAGAGAATAGTGACTTAGACATATTTGCAAAATCTATCTTATATTATGTTTGGTTAGTTACATTTTTTGATATATTTATTTTTTTGAATAATTTTTACGTTCTCTTCTTGTTTGAATTTTTGTGATATGTGTTTGAATTTATTTTTATTGATTTAATTTCAAATTTAATATTATATTTATTTTTAACAAGAGTAGTATTAAAATTCAACTTAATTAATTGAAATAATAAAATAATTAATATTTTGTCTTTGATTAAAAAAAATTATCCTTGACAAATCAGATCAGTTAGGAAGGCTAGCTATCTGGGCTGTAGAACTCGGACAATTTGTGATCAGTTACAAACCACGAGTATCAATCAAAGGGCAGGCTGTGGCTGACTTCATAGCCGAGTTTATTTACACAGAGGAACAAGTTGTCGAATTTCCAGAGCTACTGCCAACAATAGATCCAAGTGCCTCGAGCCCTTTCACCTCAATAGGCTTGATGCCAGAGATCCCGGTATGAATACTCCACGCAGATGGTGCCTCCAACTCTCAAGGTTCCGGAGCTGGTCTGGTATTGATCACCTCTGAGGCTAACACATTGGAGATAGCCCTCAAGTTTCTTTTCAAGGCATCGAACAATGAAGCAGAATACGAAGCTGTCATAGCAGGTCTAAGGATTGCTGGAGACTTGGGGACAAAACAGATGGTGGTTTACAATGACTCTGCAGTCGTAGTTGGCCAAATACTTGGCCATAACATGGCTAAAGAAGATCACATGGCCGTTTACCTGGCTAAAACTCAAACGGCAGCTCGAAAGTTTACAAATGCGATGTTCATCAAAGTTCCCCGAGCTCAGAATAACAAGGCAGACTGCCTGGCCAAACTAGCTTCGTCAATAGAGGCACCAAGCGGTGTCCACATTGAATATTTGGAAAGCAAAGCCATCAATGAGCTTGAAGAAATGGATGCAGCCCCAGTACAGATCTGTAAATGCTGGATTGACCTAATTCTGGACTACCTCACAAATGGAGTTTTGCTAGAAAAAAAGAAGATGGCCAAAAGAATCAAATACATCTCCAACAGATATATAGTTATAGAAGCAACCCTGTACAAGAGAGGTTATGTTCTTCCTTTCTTACTCTGCCTACATCCCCATCAAGCTCAGGCAGCCCTGTTAGAGATCCATGAGGGGTTGTGTGGTGGACACCCGGCAGCTCGTTTCTTAGCTCTCAAAGTTGGACGACAAGGTTACTTTTGGCCAACCATCCTACAAGATGCCAAGGAATTAGTAAAAAAGTGTGACAAGTGCCAACGGTTTGCCAATGTCCAACAGCTTCCAGCTGAGCTCATGACTCCTGTCAGCAGCCCATGGCCCTTTTCTCAGTGGGGGATGGACATTGTTGGTCCTTTTTCATTGGGTAAATGACAGACCAAGTTCGCAGTCGTAGCTATTGAATACTTCACCAAATGGGCAAAGGCAGAGGCACTGACCACCATCACTACTATGAAAATCCAAAGCTTCGTATGGAAAAATATCATCTGTCGTTTTGGCCTCCCAAAGATTCTGATCACTAATAATGGCAAACAATTTGATTGTGAGCTCTTCAGAAATTTTTGTGAATCTCATGGAATAGAGAATCACTATAGTTCGCATGTCCATCCCCAAGCAAATGGCCAAGCAGAAGTCACTAACAGAACTCTCCTAAATTCGCTGAAGAAAAGACTTGATGACGCTAAGGAAAATTAGTCTGAAGAACTCCCCTCCGTTCTGTGGGCTTACAGGACTACGATCCGAGGTCCTACGGGGGAAACTCCTTTCTCTTTAACCTATGGAACTGAAGCGGTGATTCCGGTAGAAATGAGAATGCCAACGAACAGAATCAACCATCATGACCCAGCTCGAAATGACGAAGGACTCTTAGCCAACTTAGACCTCCTCGAAGAAAAAAGAGAATAAGCTCGGATCAAAAAAGAGGCCTACAAAAGGAACATGGTCAAAAGTTACAACAAAAGGGTCAGGCACCGAAGACCTCACTGTGGGCCAACTGCGGACTGGTGCTTCCGAAAAGTCCATTCTAGCCACCAAAATTTTTTCAACATGGGAAGCTAGCTGCCAATGGGAGGGTCCATATGGGGTAACCAAAGTCAGCAGACCTGGTACCTACTACTTGAGAACTATGGATGGAATGGAGCTCATGAGGCCATGGAAATAGAACACCTCAAGAGATACTATCCCTGAGTGAATACTTTGTATCTTGTAATGACTGCTCGAAGAAAAAATATTAAAAAATTTTTACTTTGGTATACCGTTATTTACAAGAAGCAAAACTCTCACAAGGAGGTCGGAAATACGCTAAAGAGGCTGTATAAAAATAATTGAGAAAGCTGTTTGATGGGGTAAGAATAATTTTACCATTGGCCTACAAAAATAATATTCTCCACTTTTCTTTAAATAAATATCTCACTCCATTCAATAATTATCCCATTCCATTATATTCCACACTTTCCTTTAGATAATTATTTAATTTCCTTTAAATAATTATCCCACTCCATTTTTATTCTCCACTTTTCTTTAAATAAAATCCCACTCCATTCAATAATTATCCCACTCCATTATATTCCACACTACTTTCCTTTAGATAATTATTTATTTCTTTAAATTAATTATCCCACTCCATTATATTCCACACTTCCTTTAGATATTTAATTTAATTTCTTTAATAATTATCCTCCACAAAAATTTATTTTTTGCCATTCCCCATTACCTATAATAACTCCAACATTCATTCATTCAACACACACCAAAAAAACATAATTCTTCTCATACAACAAAAAACACACAATTCTCCTCACCAAAAATATATACTTTCTCTCCTATATATTTTGTTAAAAAATAGAAGGGTCATATACTCTCTATTTTCATACCCCAAAAAATAGAAGGGTCTTCTACTCTCTATTTTTATACTCCAAAAAATACCAACAACCTTTATACACTATCTCTCCTACACAGTTTATTATTTATTCTGTTGAAATATTTGTAATCCTAATTCTATACTTATAAATAGAATTAAGGAAATTATAGTGAGAGAAGTTGGTAGCTTGTATTATCTTCCAAATTGATCGCCTTTGAGCTAATACAACACAAGCACACACAAAAGGAGGACGTACCACTGGAATAGCATAAGCTCTACCGGGGGAACCTACCTTAAAAAAAAAGTCATGTGTTCATTATTGCGCAGCATTTATTTTATTTATTCACCGATATTCGCTTATTGATTGGTTAATTATCTATTTCTAGATTTTGACACCATCACTGTTATAATTTGCTTAAGTCAAAAGGAGGCATGACATTTCTGTAGATTTAACCAAAAAGCACAAGTTTTCCTTTTATACATCAACGACCTCGAAAAAATTCCTACAGCCATGTAGGTCAGCCACCAAGCGTATAACGTCTAAGTGCAGAATTGCTAAGAGCTGAGAAATTCCTCTAATTAAAAAGGTCAGTTTGTTGGTGTACAGCTCTTTTACATGAACACACTTACACTCTGAGGCACAACTCTTATAGACTTAGCCAAAATAAGAATAATTCCTTACGTACAAATAACCCAATAAAAACATGTTGCACACCAGGTCCCTTTTAAAAAAAACTGCCAAAAGACCTCTAACATAGGCATTTTTACTGGATTTATTTTATCTCTTTTGCCTTTACTGTTTTACTTTGAGTGTGGGGGAAAAGGGATAACCATTCAGATATGGCTTATTCAAATCTCACAATAACAACTCAAAACAAAACATAAAAAGAGCATACAGAAGATATAAAAAAATTCTGAAACAAAACTTGTTTATTTATTGATGAAAAGAGATGTTACAGATGGAATATTTGCAGAACACTTGTTTAAAGAACAAAACCCTCACTAGAGGTTCATACATTGTCTGGGTTGAACGGTATGCTATTGAATGATAAGCAGATATGTATTGGACCCCTTCTTCGCAAACAAACAGACATGAAAGTGGAGGGGTAGATAACTTATCTAATCAAAGAAAAGGCTGAAGAATTCGAAGATCATCAGCACCAAAATTCAAAATAGTACTTAAATCAGAAGAAGAGTAATCAGAAAAATCATGGCGAATATCCCCTAAAGCTGTCCAGTCAGGGCTGGTTGGTTCGGCAACCTCTGTAAGAAAATTAGCTTGCGAAGATTGCGATAAAAAACCGTCCGGATTCACAGCAGACGGAACAACATCAGCCGTGTTATTTTCTACCGACGAAAGGAACCTCGAAGAACCTCGAGGAGGAGCAAAGGAGCATAACGGGTTAACACAGGAAGGCCCTCCTTCTAACCGAGCCTCTAATGCCGTCACCCGTTCTTGTAACTCTTCCACCTTTTGTTCAAGAGAAGCAAGGAGAGCAGTACACCCTTTAATGGGATTCTCGACTCTCGCCTTAGCTTCAAAAAGAAATGAATTAAGAGTTTCAAGATATTGATATTCGAGAATATTTTGTAAAATATTTGCAATGTTCTTCACCCCGAAAACAGTGAAGATTGTGCGATAATCCTGGCGACTAATCACATCTCAAATTTTTTTTGCATATTCACACCATGGCTGACATCTCTTGCGTTTATAAGTACAAGTAGCATAAGAAGAACCTGTACAACGGAAGGTATTCGACACATTCGGCATACTTGTGATTTACTTTCCCTTATTCATGGGTATCCCCTGTAAAAGGTATAAGAAGAATATAGATCTTGAGGGAGATGACAAGAAAGAGAGGACAAGAGGCATCTAGCATTGAAAGAATTCCGAAGACGAAAAGCTGTCTTCTTAAAAAGTCAAAATATACAGCGCCCCCGCGTGCAGCGCCCCCTGCGTGCATCTAGACTACACCGCCCTAGATCCCTCTTTGATGTCACCATGGGGGAAGAAAATGTGTGTATGATGTTGATGCTGCGATTTTGACACGAAGGATTCGGGCTTAAGACATCACGAACATCAGAACTCAAAAGTTACTACTAACTCCTGGGTTGAAGGATATCATCACCAATCAGCTCATCCGAGCTAAATGATAAGGATAGGGGGCAAATGATGGGGTTAAATACTAATTTTACCAATTCAACACTTTTACCTCCAGTAAAATCCTATTTTTACCTCCAGTAAATACCATATTTTTACCTCCAGTAAAATACCAATTTTACCTATATGACCTAAGCATACATATCATATACATTACACAAATTTATCTTTTTGCCCCTCATTTTTTACATATAAATACCCTCCTCATTCATTCATACAAAACATACCAAAAAATATATCTTCTTTCTCTCCCAATATCCATCTCTCCTAAGAGATATAAAGACATTGGCAATATAAATACAAGCCAATTTTTGAGGGTCTTATACTCTCTCTTTTCATACCCCAAAAAATATCAATCCTTATACGCTCTCTCTCCTACACAGTTTATTATTTATTCTGTTGAAATATTTGTAATCCTAATTCTATACTTATAAATAGAATTAAGGAAATTATAGAAAGAAAGAGAGATATTGGTAGCTTGTATTATCATCCAAATTGATTGCCTTTGAGCTAATACAAAGCAAGCACACACAAAAGGATGACGTACTGCCGGATTAGCATAAGCGCTACCGGGGGAACCTACTTTAATAAAAAACGTCTCGTGTTCATTTTCATTTTTAATCAGTTTCTGGCGGTACTGTTCACAGTCACTGTTCACATATACGGTGGTACTGTTCACAATTACTGTTCACAGTCACTGTTCACAAATACAGTGGTACTGTTCACAGTCACTGTTCACAACCACTGTTTGCGTATACGGTGGTACTGTTCACAACCACTGTTTACATATACGGTGGTACTGTTCATAATCACTGTTCACAGTTACAACCATTATTAAACCTCTAATTCACCATTATTCATTAATTGGTCGGTTGTCAATTATATGTTCTAGATTTTGACACCATCATTAAGTATCTAAAAAAATGATCCTTTCTTTTAAGGACAAACTCATAAATATCTTTTATAATTAATACCTATCGTTTAGATGAAAAAATTGAAGTACTTTGATTAATAAATCCAAAAAAATGACCATATCGTTTGTGGCAAGTGCAATGAAAAGTGGGTTAGATGGTATGCAAATGTGGATGGAGGCTGGGCACTGGTGTTGTTTAGAAATAAATAAACTTGAAATGGATAAAAACTAATTCTAATAGAATGTTTTTTGAGAAAAATTTAAGAATATATATATATATATATATATATTGAAAGAATGACTTGTTTTTTTAAAGTAATGTATTAACCTCTATAAAAGTATTCAATTATTAAAGGTAATTTTGGAGTGTGTAGAATTTTTGGAAGTGTAATACTATTACCCTTTTTAATCTTATTAGTATTTGCTCTTTGTTTATCAATTGTATTTTAAAATGAGAATTTTGATCAAAATTGTGCTTTATGCAAGCTTAATTTTGTACAAAATTGTGTTTTGTTCTAACTTAACTTAAAAATTAGAAAAATATAATTCAAATTTATTTTGCATGATGTGTTTTTATTTTTTGGCAAACATATTTTTATGTGTCACCAGTGTAATTATGAAAAATGTCAATAAACCCCGATACATAATAATATATTAAAGAACATATATTGCAAACTTAACTTTACACATCCCCCAAAAAATAACATGTATGTTTTTCTCAATAAATATATTTAAACTTGTAATTTGTTAAAATAACTCAAAAGTACTATATAAATTAAATACTTAGAATAGTAATATAATAAAAGAAAAACATATAGCACAAATTTAATTTTGTACAATATTATAAAAAAAGTATAATCCAAAAATCTATTGTAAAGTTAATATTGTATTCATTTTAAAATCTTGTCAAATACAAACCTTTAATTTTATATAAATATTATTTTTTAATTGTTTTACATAAAATTTTATGAAGAAATCTCATTTTTTAATATCTCAACAAACAAATAAATATATGTCGTGAAAGAACAACATTAATAAAAAGGATAAGTCTTGAAAAAGTAAACGGCGAATTTGTCATATATAATGCCGTCCGAGTACCCGATTCTTTGCTTTACAATGGAGGAAAGAACAAATTCATGAATGTGATGTTCAACTTTACCTATTTTTAAAATTATATTATTCTCCGTGTAGGAATAAAATTTTGTTGTTAGTCTCACAATATAATGGCATTTTATTTTTTAATTTTTTTATAAGTAAAAGCTCTCCGATCATTGCAAGGTAAAACACAAAGATATGGCGAGACGTTGCCCGGATTAAAGGATTATAAACCCAAGAAAAGAGCATGTTTAATTATCCAATTAGCCGCCTGATTGATTATGTACGGGTTGCCGCAAAAGAGAAGGAAACTTGTTGAGCCAGTGAGTTGATGTCGTTAATCACCGAACTGATTTTCCAGGGAGGAACGCCATCTTTTTTGATGCACCAAGGGACAACAAAAGAACTTGGCCTAGGCAATACCGGCCTTAATGCAAAAAATACAAGACTCATGAATCGCTAAAGCCTCGGCTAATAAGAACGAGTTACCCAGAGCAATTCTTCTACCAAAATGGTCGATAATCGACCGGGTCCTGGCTTATTTTAGGCCCTAGGCGAAATTATAAAATAATGTCCCTCTTATAAATAAATATATTAATTTTTTATATATTAAAAAAACCAATTAATTTTTGTATTCCACCAAAAACACATTACCATTAAAAATTGAAAGTGCTTACAAATTTTATTTCAAAATGTACGAGTTTACATGTCTTCAAAACTAATACAACGGTAATTCAAGCACCTATGTGCTACATCTTCAACCTGCATGTGTATTTTTATCTTCTAAAAAGCTTTTAGATGCTCTAAAATGAAGCTAAGAGGGCAATAGGCAATTGTAAAAGGAAGAGCTGAAGATTGAAAAATAATAAAAGAATAAGTATAGCTATGTTTTTCTTAATTTTGGTCAATAAAAAATAGGCGAAGACGAAGAGACCGACTTTGAAAATTTGCGTCATTTTATTAGAAAGTTACATTATTAAATAAAAATTTTTGGAAAAATATTTTATTTATTTAATATTTTTTTAACTTATACTTATTATATTATATTATATATATACATATATAAAAAAATTGGTGTCCCTTCTTATTTTTGGGCTCTAGGCGGTCGTTCTGTCTCCCTTGCCCCAGGGCCGACCCTGTAATCGACCTAGCCTCGTTCCGCACAATAAATGCTATAGCAGCCAATATTACATCTCTAAGAACCATATTTGAAGATATAGAATTAAAACCTCAAAAAGAAAGCAATTGCTATGCCTCCATTTCGCATTTCTAAGCTTCTCTAATCTCCAATTCAGTGGGCCAGGCCCGGATTGTGAAAGGATTTGTAAAATTTTTCCTTTAGGAGCTATTCGTAGACTAATGCTCGAACCTTCTTTTCGGCTTCTTTTGGGGACACGCTTACTCCATTAATATAATATAGATAAATAAACTGGTTCGGAGATTGCCTAATCTTAAAAAAAAAAAAAAGGGTGGTGATGTTGGCACCCCCAAAAACACTTGGTAACACTCCCACTTTAATTCGGTCATTCGCAACCGAGTAAAGTGTCTATTATTGTTGTTGAGGACCGAATATAAGTCTATATACTCGTTCTTACAACCGAATAAGGCATTTTCAAGTTTTTAAATTTTTTATACTGTTCTTGACAACGAGTTGAGTAGGCATTTTCAAGTTTTTTAAAAGTTTTGCAATTTTGTATTCGGTCCTTCACAACCGAATAACGTATACGTTATTCGGTTGCGAATGACCGAATTAAAGTGGGAGTGTTTTCAAGAGATTTTGGGGGTGCCAACATCACCACCCAAAAAAAAAGGCAGTTTATTTTTTTAATTAAACAAATGTAATAAATAGATCCATCATCCATGTAATTGATCGAATAGAAAGAAAGGGATTAAGGTCTTAAATCTGACCGCTCTGCATTGAAACTACATTTTTTAATTATTTGAACTTAAATTTAGATTTAGAAATTCAAACATTCCAACAAAAATATTTAAGAAGTTAGAGAAACGAGTAAATATTCATAATAATGGATGTAACGATGGTATGATATAACGATTGCTTATTGAATTTATGTTGCAAGGGGCCGACTTCTTCTACATGCATGTAAGGGGGCTTGATAATTATAAAATAATCACTAAAATTATAATAGTTTTGTTACAACAATTTTATGACATATTTTAGAAAAGTATGTGTTTAATAAACTAATATCGAAAATTCTTTTGCCCCTCAAATATTTACTTTTTTCCCTTTTATTTTTCAAATATGCTTATCTATGCTTATTCAGTCATACCCTCCATCCTTTTTTTAATAACATTAAACGAATGATTTAATAATCTAAATTTTCTTTTATATATAATTCTATAACAGTCACAACAAGTGAAGATAATAAAAAAATAGATATTAGATTCATATAGGTCAAATTTATAACTTTCTCATTACGAGATCGAGTAAAGAGAGTATCAACAAAATCACGTAATCGTGGACTTTTTTTTTTTACTCGTTTCCCTTTGATTGAAGTCACGACAAGTCATTTTCAATCATCTTGCAAATTTTTGATTGAGTGAGAATTCAGTTTCTCTCCCTTCTAAGTATCACACAACATACCCTTAAAGGCATTTCCTTCCTCAAGCAAAAGGCCAAACGAAAGAAAAGAAATTGCTTTTTATAAAGGGGCCCCCATTTATTATTCTCTCTTGTTTCCCCACTTAGCCATTGAAAGAATTCAGCTAAAAAATAAAAGAAAAAATTGGCGACCCCTAGAAAGGTATTGCATGCCTCATCTCATTTCTATATATACATTATTTTTAACTAGTTTTCTATCTAGTTCTTATTCTTTTGTTTGGCTCGATCTCCATAATTTCTTATGAATCTTTTTCTTGGCAGCTTTAAATTAGCATTTGCTCAGGAGGAATGGCGATAGGCACTCGAATTAAAAACTTGCTACTATGCAATGGTAGGCGTTTCCATTTGGTTCATTTACTTAATTTGTTTTGTTCGCTAATTTGATTTGCGGTTAGATCGCATGCAGTAGATATACTAGAGTTATACAGGGTTATTCTTCCTAATAGGTACATTTGTTCCACTGTGTGATGTAAAAAAATAAAAATGGGCGATGAAATTTTGGTTGACTGATTAACATACGTGCAATTAGGAGATTGACGATTAATCTATGAATTGTAATTTAGTAATTTCAACTGTACGCCAAAAAAAAACATCTACCATCTCTCCTTGACACTAAACAAAGAGGCGAGAGATACACATGTTGGTAGTTATTATATAATACAAAAAAACTTAAATCAAGGTTTTGTTCGATAACAAGATGAACATTAATAACAAAAGTAGTTGATTTTGATTTTTGTGAGAATTTGGAAATAAGTTGAAGGGTGTGGGGAGATGTTCTCTTACTTCTTTGACTTTTTTTATAGGAACAAAAATTCTTTAAATGGTGAGAAAAAAAAAAATTCAGAAAAAATATGAAAAAGATCTATTCATAAGAACTAATTGATTTTGCTAACAATTTCTATCGTGTTATTAAAGGAAGTTATAAGAGTTCAAATTCTATAATAAATATCAGATTTAGAAGTTGCCTTAGTGAATCTCACAAAGTCAGTCATCGTTCAATTCCATAATGTACCCGTTCCCCTGAATTTTAGATCCATCCGCTGTTATCACTTTAATAAAAGCTAAAATTCTAAAAAGAAATGTTGCCATTTTTTATGATAGTTTGAATAAGTTTTGTTGTGAACTGTGTATATGAAAAATAAATAAATTAATATAACATTGGAGTTTAAAAACATGGACTCTTCTTAACCTAGTAAATCAATTACAAGAAAGTGTGGGACTTAGGAGTGTTTTCGATTTTAGTTGAGCTAAAAATTAAGATACCTCAAACTCAAATTAAATGTAAAAATTTGGGTTGGGTTGGGTTTAGTATACTCGAACCAAAATTTTTGGTTCGTTTTAGTAGGTTATGATATATGCTTTTTTTTTTCTAAACCAATTTAATATAACAATGAAATACTAATAGTAATGTAAGGTTGGTTCAATTTCAAATTAGAGTAATAGTTTTTTAGAAATAATGATCAAACATATAGAAATCATGTTATCTATTTAGTTATTATTTTATTTGTACATTTACAAGAATAAAAGATATTAAATAAAATGATAAATTATCTTACCATTATGTATGTGATAAAAAAACAAATCTTAGTATTATGTATTTAATTTAATAATAAAAACCCTCATTAATGACTTTTTTTTAAGAAAATCACAACATATAATTACTAAGGAACATATTTTTATAGAACTCCCTCTTTTTTGTATTATAGTATATTTAACGTGTGTTCTTAGAGTATATATATTAACATCTTTCATTTTCTTATACATAATTCAGTTCGGTTCAATTTTGAACTAACTAGTCCCGAACTTGAACCAAACTATTAAATTTTGGTTTTGTTTTCTCGTTTTTGATTTCAATTTTTTTTTTATTCGAGTTTTACCGATCAGTCTAAATTAATTCGGCCCGTTCCATCGATTTTTTTTATTGGCTTTACACCCCTAGTACTGGACCCTTTCACTGGAGGTTGCGAATGTGATGCTAATGGACCCATATCTTCGCCGCTCTTTTGATTCATTTGGGTTAGAAACCCATCTATCTCATCGAGACGAAATGGGCCACTCAACCTCTCTTGTTGTATCTTTCAACCTCCTTTTCTCTTCAATACTAATAATAATAATAAAAGCCTTTGAAAATTGACTAGCACTGCAGTATTAAATTAAAACCAAGAAACCAAGACACAATTTCAGTGTAAATAGATTGAACCCACCCTTGTCATTAAGATGGTTTAGATACAACGTAACAGTTAGGCTGATTATCATTTTTATTATCTCATTTCTTCAAAAAATATATATATATATATATTAGAGCAATATATTATATACGGACCTTATACGGATATGCCCGGCATATATTTTTTGATATAATCAAAACATCTCACCAAATTTCGTCAAAACAATTCCGGGAACCGGGAAGTAGGTTAACGCCAATAGATATATAAAATCTTCAATCATATATAACGGTTGAATTTTTTGAGACATTTGTTATTCTAACACGACGATGAGAACTAGGATGCGTTTAAATAAGGTCCGTGGAATAGTAATCCTTAGTGCATATATATATATATATATATATCACGGTGACAGGTAAGGATAAGTTAAATAAGCATTATAATGCGGGTACAATATATACATATATATACTAGAGTATACCCGTACCATCCGGCATGGTGAAATAAAAAAATTAGATAATAGGATAAAAAAATTAACGTGTAACAAATTTAAATCGATAAAATCAATCGGTCTATTTTGAGTCTATTGTCTAATCTAATCTAACGTTGTGAACAACTAAAACGTAAGTTCAATATATCTTCATGTTGAAAAAACTAAAAATATACCAGATTGAACTAACTTGTTTTAAATTTTTTAAAGAGTATTTTAATCATAATCCAACCATGTAACGACAAAATCAATCAGTCTATTGAGCCCATTATTTAGTCTAGTCTAACGTTGTGAACAACTGAAATATAAGTTCAATATATCTTCATGCTGAAAAAATTAAAAGTATACCGGATTGGACCGAGTTGTTTTTAACTTTTTAAAGAATCTTTTAATCATAATCCAACCATGTAACGTACATCCTAAAAATGACAGATTGAGATGACTAATAATGTATAAACGCATAACATACGTTCTTAAATGTTACACAATAATTTTTCTTGATTTTTTTTTATAATTATATAGTCATGATGGATCTTGATTAGTAGATTTTAAATATTATATTTTTATTAACTTTTGAATTTTTTATTGTAAGTTATAGCATTTTTAATGTAGACAAAATTGTTAGTATGTGAGTTTATTGTTGTAACTACTTATTAATGTGATGTTTTATACTTGATGTGTATATAAAACTCATCCAATGATATAGAACTAAAATGCACACCATAACATATGTATTTTTAACCATTAGATTCTTATACTTTTTTGAGAAAATTTTGGTCAAAAATGGTGTTTTATAATATAGATAGATATGTGGTTTGGTTTGGTGTGGTGTGGTGTGATGTGGTTAAAACTTTGAATACGCACACCCAAGTGGTTGGTGGTGTACAATCACAATGTACATCTTAATATTTAAAACGGTTGGCCCATCTTCTAAATCATAATATCTCTTGTACGACATTGCTTTTTCTATTACCCCCCCATTTTGCCAATCATAATATTGCCTTATTATGTTATATTTGTGTTCAAAGATTTGTTTTAAACGGCCTACTTATTTCCCACTTTAAGTTTGTTATCTTAGCAACAATAAGTATTTCATCAAATTGATATTTGTTTCACTTTTGTAGCAACTCTACCATCCCAGATGGACATCCCAGTGATAACTAATTTGGACCTCCGTGAAGAATATGCCAATGCATTTCGAACGGAATCTTATAATGACTTTTGGACCCGCGTTCTTGCATTATGCAATGGACCTTCTATCACCTCTAAAACCGTAAGCTCCACCACTGCTGCCGCGATTACCCTCTTATCGGCTTTTTTTGCTGAGCATCTACTAGAACCGGACCAACATACGATTATACAGATCTTAGCTATAACCCAAACCCAACCTGAAAAACCACACTCTTTTATCTGACTACTTCTCACAAACTGCCAATGCCTCGTTTTTTTTGTGTGGACTTTTGCTAAAAGACATTGACCATACACGTCGTAAATATCGTTCCCTCAAAACAACCCTCAAGACATTTGAAAACGGTTTGTGCCCGCCCCATGACCCAATTGCCTGTGATATTGACCCGATTATCCCAATTCTCTAAATCCCCCAATCCATTTATCAGTTCAGCTTTGTCTCCGCGTAGGTTTGAAATGGTTCAAAACGGCTGCTTTGAGTTGCTTAAGCGGCTAGAGTCAAGCCGTGACAAGGCTCGAGCCAAGCTCCGATTCATGAATAAGCTGAACCGCGGCTCAGCCATTTGCCTAGTCGCCTTAACGGTCTCGTTGACAGTACTTGTTGTAGTTCACACTTTAGCGGTTCTAGTGGCTACACCGGGCCTTGTTGTGGCTTCACTTGACTTGATTTCGACTAGGAAGTTGGCTAGGTACTCGGCTCAACTTGATTCGGCGGCCAAGGGAACTTATATATTGTGTAGGGATTTGGACACGATAAGTCACCTAGTGGCTCGGCTAAATGACGAGTTGGAACATACTTGTTCGATGATTAAGTTTTGGCTAAAGAGAGGGGATGATCGGCTCCAAGCTAGTGCGGAAATAGCGCGCCAGTTAAAAAAGAATGACTCAGCTTTTAGCCAACAACTTGATGAGTTGGAGGAGCATTTATATTTGTGCTTCATGACCGTCAATAGAGCTAGAAACATTGTGGTGAAAGAAATCATGGATCGTGGTCAATCCAACTGCCCGCCAAATAATTTGTCAACATAATTAAATTTCCGGTGACTAATAAATAAATCTATGCTCGATACCATAGACAAACAAGCACTAACGCAGCTCCCCAATTATAATGTACCATGTAGCAACGTTTTACTGTGTTAGTAATATCTATCACTTCCTATTAATTATTTAATTTCAGATCTTTAATAGCCAACAAATTTGTTGCTTATCTGATAATCATCTCAACAGGGATGGATGGGGGCATAAATGTATATACAATTGTTTATGCCCGAAACCATTGCTTGATAGCCTCATTATTTTGAGGAGATGCATTGTAGAGGCGTAACTTTTTATAAAATTGAATATTTCAATAAATTTGTAATGTTATTCAAATAACAAAGAAAAAATATGATTCATGTGTTCTTGACGATAATATTTTAAATTACATTATTATAGCATATAAATATCTAAGCTCAAAATGTAAAAAAAATGGGGCGAATAATGAGATTTGAGAGGGACATCCAAAATGTATAACTGCAAGGATTAAGAAACGTAACCGGTGCTCGTAAACCCTAATTCCGGTCACAATTTCATCATCCAGAATTATAGCTTCATTATTGTTTATGGTTGTAAATTGACTTAAAAAAGGAAGAGAGCGTGGGCCCGGGCGGTGACCCATCCCAATTATGTGCCACTTATTTCTTGTACTTGAAGTCCCACCACGGCTCTTTTCATTTCGCAGACCCCCCTTCATCTTTCTGATTTTGAAGATAAATAATTTAGGATGCGTTTAATTGGCAGAAATTTTTTTTTTCATGGGAGATAGGGATTATTTAATCAAGTTATTATATTTGTGTATTGTTTGATTGTTAAAATTTTTTAAGTAGTTAAATTTTATTTTTTGACAATTATGAATTTGTTTTCCATCAAAACCTTGAAAACATTTTTTTTTTAAGAAAAAGTTGGTTTTTATTTTCTTAGACTAAATTGCACAAATTTCAAAAACAAACTTTACTACCATTTTATACATTAAAGATGTCATAACTTAAAATTCATAAATTTAAATAAAAATTTAATATTTAAAATATCTATTAATAACAAGATCAATTAAACAAGATCTATTATGACTATAAAATTATGTAGAAAAAATATAACCAATAATTTTTTGTAAATTAAAAATGCCATATTTTTTGGGTAGAAAATTAAGGCAATCAAACACATTTAATTAAAAAATTTCATGCAACTCAATTGCCTAAATTTTTTTTTCTTTCCATGCAAATTACATACTTACAATCAAACACACATTTAGTTTCAAGTTCTAATTGTTCAACTGTATGTATGTATCCACAAATTAATTACATATATAGTACACTGAATTTTAATTAATACACACCAAACTCAAATTACCATATCACCTAGATTTACAGCAGATAATATTATAATCATGTGAATAGCTAAAAGTAACATGTAAATCTAATTAATGCACTTAACCTACTAAGCGTTTTACTCATTATTTTAGCGAATTTTTCCCAAACATTACTCTTCGTTACTGTGTCAAAGGGGTCTAATCTAATATAAGTAAGACCGGTCCTCACCTTCCGCTTCTAAGGCTATGGGAAAACCTCATATAGAAAAGAGAAAATTAATAAAAATTCTAAAAATTACACTTCAACTAACAATAATGTTTTGGAAGTTTGTTGAATCTATTGATACTGTTAGGAACCATCTCTCCCAAAAGCTTAAGCTGTTAGGAGAAGGAACCATAGGGGATGGAGCCTTGGCACCTCCCAGAGAACCAAGCTCTGATACCACGTTAGGAACCATCTCTCCCAAAAGCTTAAGCTGTTAGGAGAAGGAACCGCAATGAATATCATGCTTAACAGATACAAAGGACAATGTTGTAACTCTTTTTTCCTGTCTTTTTTTTCCCATCTGATCAAGGATTCAAGATATTAATTTCATTAGAGCACTCCCAATAAGCATATGTGCCAACACTTAATTTTATATTAAAACAATGAACAGAATATAAATGACCTATTCCTTCTATAGACAATAGAGTAAGAATGTAGGGTGTTAAACGATAAAAATATACTCCTATATTATATAAATGTATATTATTCAATTTTAAGATGTTTTAAATCAAGAGTTTGTTTTTCACTTTAAGACGTAATCAATACATCATATCCAACAAAAATATATAAAAGTCGGCCTGTTTGTCCGCATAAATGGCCCCAACCCTCCACCTTTTTGGAAGGACTGTTTGACGTAGGGGTGTTCAAAATCCAATCCAAACCGAGGAACCGATCCAATCCAATCCAATCCAATCCATTTTTCCTGGATTTTATGGATGATTGGATTGGATCGGATGCAAAAATTGAAAACCGAAAAAATTGGATCGGTTTCGGTTTTATATGGTTTACAAACCGATCCAAACCGATCCAATGACTTAAAGTTGTAATTTTATAATATTCATAAAATAAGGGGTTGTGTTGTAATATTTGTAAGATAAGTATAGAATTGCACTTTTGGTCTTTTGCAGCCACTTTGCCTAATCCTTAAATCCTACTTTGTTCTTTTCACTTTTCACTTTTCATTTCACATTTATTATTATTATAATTATTATTATTATTATTATTACTACTACTACTATGAATCATAATATAATAAAGATCCAGCCTAAGCCAACTAGCCTGATTAAGCGAGATGGCCAGTTTATGTTAGATGCATCAAACAAAAAATCGGATCGGATGGAAACCGATCCAATCCAACATTTAATTGGATTGGATTGGATTGGATTGGATTGGTAAAGTATGTTGGATTGGATTGGATGCTAAAATCTAAAACCGACATCGGATCGGATCGGATGCGGATGGTTTAAAATCACCGGATCGGATCGGATGGACACCCCTAGTTTGACGATGGATACTTGCCTTGCTCTCCTGAATCAGATAATCAAAAACACTTAGAAAAGTAAGCATTTCATACTATCAACAAACAGAAATTTTGTAGGTAGGTATACTAGTCATTATTTACTCTCAACCCTCAACCAAGATGGAGAGCTAATGAATGCCGTCGTGCTAGATATAACATGAAAATGCTAATAAAGACAAAATTTAAAGAATATGTTAGAAAAGGAAAAATATGATGTCTTGAATTAAGAATTTTATTTTTCCTTTCTTCGAAGCCTCAAGTTCTTTTAATTCGTTTTGGAAGCTAGAAATTAGGTAGAAGGGCTTATTATACATTGATTTTTACCAAAATCCAATGCCTATTTTTAATTGGTAATTGAATGAAGGGCCTATTTTTAATTGTTAATTAGTGTAAGAGGCCTATTTTGTTTTATATTTTAAATGAATGTATTTGAATAAATTTAAATATTATTTAATTAATAAAACATGTTATTATTACCTAAATTACCCCTTTTTATGAAATTTTCACAAAAAATATGGACTGCAAAGTTCATATTGCAGTGAAATCTGCAATATGAACTTTGCACTAAAAATATGGACTGCAACGTTCACATTGCAGTAAAATATGACTGCAATTGAACTTTGCACTAAAAATATGGACTGCAAAGTTCACATTGCAGTTTGGACTGCAAGTTCATATTGCAGTGAAATATAGACTGCAAAGTTCATATTGCAGTCCATATTTTACATATTGATATTTTTTTAGTTTATTTTAAGGGTTGGGATGTCATTTTATAATGAAAAAAAAAGACACATGTCATATTATCAATTTAGGCCCTTTATTTAATTATTCCTTAGCCTTAGTGTGAAAATCTTTCTCTAATAAGCCCTTTTTTTTAATTGCCCCTTTTGGAAGCCGATATCTCAAAAATAAAAATCTAAATTGATAGTTCCATTTCTCTTTCAGGATGTTTCAACTCAATAATTCCATTTATTTTTTGACATCAATATATCATATCTCCAAATAAAATTGAGTTATGTCTACACTTTTGATTACGTTAGTTGTTTCCTTAAAAAATACCCAAAGGCCTCATAAGACAATTAGACAAACAGAGTATCTCTTTTGAATTAAAGGGAATTCCTCGCGTTGTCATAGTAAGAGTGTCGTTTGGAAAATTAAACTTTATTGAATGTATAGGGTATACCCAAAATTACCATTCACTTTCTCACCCTTCGATTACGTGAAAGATAATTTTGCAGATCCACAGTACTCTTTAATATGTATGTATGACTTTTAGAATAAAGACTCTTAGTTTAAGACTGAAAAAATACTTAACACGTTACTTAATGTAGATAAGAAGCTTAATGATCAATTTCATGAGTAAAACAATGCAACCAGTTTTCAAACATCCAACATGATCAAATTATATATATGTGTCACTATACCAGATTTCGTGAAAGGCTTCCTTGACCAATATAAAAAGATTACCCCAAATTTGAGAAAAGATAGAAAGCAAAGTAAATAATACAGATAAGTAAGAGAGGGGGGGAGACTAACTTTACTCAACTTCCACCGAAACATACAGAGGGATTGGAATTGGAAGGAATTAATGAATCACAACTACACTCGCAAATCTCATAAATGCACCCCCCATCTATCTCAAATCAATTACTTTATAAGTATCTCACCTAAAGCCTTCACATTTACCACAAAAAACAAGAGAAATATCCCCAATATATTACTTTCTCTTGGTCTTTTATCTCTATACTTTCTTTTCACCATTTTCACATATCAACAATGGCAGCTCAAGTAGTAAAGCTAGACAAAATGTTGAAGGCCAAAATCCTCAGCACAACCCGTGTAATGCCCAAAAAGCCACTAGGAAGAAGAGAGTGTCAACTGACCACATTTGATCTTCCTTATTTGGCCTTCTACTACAACCAAAAATTGATGATTTACAAGGGTGGTGCTGATTTTGAGGACATAGGTCGGGAAATTGAAGGATGGTCTAGGGGTAGTCCTGGAAGAATTTTATCAGCTGGCTGGGAAATTAGGGAAAGATGAGGATGGGGTATTTAAGGTGGAGTACGACGATGACATGGATGGTGTGGAGGTGGTGGTGGCGGCCTTGGAGGAGATCGAAACCGCCGATCTAATGGACGAGGATGGCACCACCAAGTTGAAGGAGTTGGTGCCTTACAATGGTGTCTTAAACTTGGAGGGGCTTCACAGGCCATTGTTAGCCGTACAGGTAAAAAAATATGTCACAATTTCAATCCATTTGTTCATATTTTTGTGAAATTTTATATCAAATATAAATTCAAGGCTGTTGAGTCAATTTAAGTGTACTTTTGATCTTAGCCTTGAAATTAAAGCCTTTTGGAGTCCTTCGGGTTTTAGCAGAGCTTTATAGGGGGGCATTTTTGGACAAACCCATCATTTGGACCCTTGTTTCTTATTCAACTAAGTATCTACATTCTTAATATCGGCAGCGCTTGGTTTTTTATTTTTCTTTTTGAATTAAATCAAACAAAATGTCGGATATATATTAAGTATTACAGGAGGTTACTGTATTGTTTTGTTTGACTTTCTCTCCCCTAACAACGTGAAAAAATGAAAAAGAAAACCATTTGATATGCATAAAATGTTAAAAAAAAAAATATGATGAGATATTCTTTATATCATATCATGATTATTTTTGTGATTGTCTTTCATCTTTTTTTAATTTTTTGTGAATTTTTTTTCTTACTCAACTCCCAAAAAAAATTAATGAAAAAAGTAAGAACACCACATACCTCTCACTTATTTTTTAACCCCTCACAGATCAAAATTTTTTTTCTTTTAAGTTTCATTTCGTTATCCATGGGAGCTTTAAATTATATGGATTTAATTTCGTAACAGCTAATGTATCTTGGCAAAACCAAGTAGCAGTTCGGTAAAAGGGGATTTTTGTTTCACCGCCAAATAATGAGGGTTCGCGGTTCATGTACAGGGTTTCTTGGTTAATTTCCCATTTATTACGCCATTAAATATGTACGGACACGTCTCTCAGTGTACCATAAATTGCACTCTCCCCGTCACCCTACCACCCAGCTACATAAAACCATGTCTGTAAAGACTAAAGAGCAGGGAAGCCTAATTTGGAGCTGATATTGCATTTTAAAATTTGAAAAATGAAGTTAGTTTATTTCTTTTCATTTTTAAATATATTATATATATGCATCCATACCAAAATATTCTTCCTCCCAACTTTTTTAAAAAAGGATTTATTAGCAATGAGTTGCAACCTTTCATAATCCTCCTAGTAAAAGAAAGGTAATTAAACTCCTTACCCACCACCTCCCAAACCAAAAAAAAAAGAAGACAAAAAGGGTAATGAAACTGTTCTCTTTATATCTTGAATGAATTTATTAGATACAAGAAAGGTTATTAAACTGATCTCTTTACGTTGGGAAACACATTTCCATTCCGTCTTAAAGAATTATTGCATTGCTTTAGCGTTTGAATTAGAATTTAGCAAAGGTCACTAATTACAGTTATTATGACACTAATTTAAGAAATAACTCGTTGGTTAAATATCAAAGGCGAGGAATTTATGCCCAATCTCTTGTTTCTAAAAATATATCTCTAGAAAAAAAATTATATGTGGAAGTTCATTTCCATGTAAAAGTTTTCTCACAATTTTAGGCGACGTACCCACAACAATATTAGTAGTATCGGTCTTGTGATTTTTTCTAGGTAGAAGATGCTTGTTTTAGGGAGAGGGTTGGAAATTTTGAACTTGGTGGAGGTGGTTATAACACTGTCTCTTTGTCAATTGAACTTTGAATCATTTAAGTATTTAAGTTAATCTATCATCATAAGAATATTTATGTACTTGATATTTTTTTTCCCCTTATTGTTAAATTTTAACGTAGACCTTTAATCACGCTTAACCTTAATGACACGTAATCTTGTTGATGTGCGCAGCTTACTAAGCTCAAAGACGGACTCGTAATGGGATGTGCATTCAATCATGCAATCCTAGATGGCACCTCCACGTGGCACTTCATGAGCTCGTGGGCCCAGATCTGCAGTGGTTCCCAAACCATCTCTGTCCCACCCTTCCTAGACCGTGCCAAAGCCCGAAACACTCGAGTCAAGCTCAATCTTTCAACACCCTCTGACGCACCAGAAAATGGCAACGCCACCAAGCCAATGGCAGGACCAATATTGCGAGAGAAGATCTTCAAGTTCTCCGAGTCAGCAATTGATCAAATCAAGTCAAAAGTCAATGCAAACCCATCGGAAGGCTCAAAACCATTCTCCACATTCCAGTCCCTGTCCACACACGTGTGGCATGCAGTCACCCGGGCCCGCCAACTCAAGCCGGAGGACTACACGGTTTTCACCGTCTTCACTGACTGCAGGAAAAGGGTCGACCCACCAATGCCAGAAAGCTACTTTGGCAACCTAATTCAGGCAGTATTCACTGTGACTGCAGCAGGGTTGTTGGTGGCAAACTCGCTGGAGTTTGGGTCGGTTTGATACAGAAAGCCATCAATATGCACAACTCCAAAGCCATTGAGGAAAGGAACAAGGAGTGGGAGAGCAACCCGAAGATTTTTCAGTTTAAGGATGCAGGGGTAAACTGCGTGGCAGTGGGGAGCTCGCCGAGGTTCAAGGTGTACGAGGTTGACTTTGGGTGGGGGGAGCCGGAGAGTGTGAGGAGCGGGTCAAACAACAGGTTTGATGGGATGGTGTATCTGTATCAAGGGAAAAGTGGAGGAAGAAGCATTGATGTGGAGATCAGCTTGGAGGCTAATGCCATGGAGAAATTGGAGAATGACAAAGAGTTCCTTATGGAGACTTAAAAAGTGTAGAGTTTGGGGTCATTGTCTATTGGTTTTGTGTGTTTGCTTTTGTGTCACTATATATGCCTTCTACTATGGTTCTAAATGTAAGCATTTTTAGTTTTCTTCTCTCATTTTACTGAGAGATTTATTTTTCTTTAAGATGTGATCATTATTCACGGATTCAGTGACAGCTAGTGAGAGTGTATTATTAATAATATTTCCATGTCTATTGAGCGGTTCTTGTTGGGTCTAAAGGCTTAAAAATGACCAACCGCAAACTCAATTAGCCCGAATCAACATGGTGAAAATAAAAACAAAAAAAGTGTAAACAAGTTGATAGCTCTAAATTTTATTTGACAACAAAGTTTATGTAAAGTATGAGGAATTCATGTTTCCGTCACATTGGTGTATTGGTCATGAAAGCTCAACCAAAACGGAAAAAAATCATAAACATGTGAAGTAGATAACAAGGGAAGTGAGTTCATAGAAATTACCTTGCAGTTTTGTATCGATGTTCTAGAACTTAAAACTCGCACTCTACTCGAATTTGTTTGAATTGGGTTGTGTTGACCATTAGGAGTGTCTGAGGAACCTAAGATGCAAAATTTTATTCTACCTCCTCTGGAGTATCATGAGCAGTGGGGACACTTACCGGAGAAATGTTGGTAGAACCTGCTATTCAAGAAAGAGAAACAATAAAAAAGTCAAACTTTATATGGTTCTCAAAATATACCTTGGGGGTGCCTCAGTTTGTACCTTGAGTGGGTAGGTAGTTCAATTGATTTAAATGTGGCTCAGCTAGATACTTAACTGAATAGTTCCTGCTCACTAGAACAACCACTGAACAACACTTCTCTGTTATCTTCTATGCATACCTATGCGGGGTAATTTTCTAGTGCCTCTTAGCTTTGCTTATTTGGAGCATTGCTTGGATCAGCATGTTACCAGCCGATAGTCCAAACAGTAATGTTCATATATACATTTTTGGGTGATTTATCGCCAAATATTAGCTTGAAGTTGAACATAAAGTTACATATAACATATACCATCACAGAGGAGGTTTTTACTGTGTTGATTCATACATGACATGGGTGTCTCTATTCATCTCCTACTTATTTGTATTGATACAATATGAGGATCATCCAAATTGCTCGTAACTATATCTTCCATGAAAAAAACAAAGCCTGTAGAGAGATTAATTGAGATTCTGTTTGCCAACATCTTCAAAAGCAACTATCAACTTATCATCATTTCTTTTTCTCTTCGGTTAGTAGGTTTCTTCACCAAGCTCGTACTGCAACTACTTTTAGTTTAGTTAGCAAACTCTAGATAGCCTATACCTTGCCATGTCCAGAGTTTCAGAGGGTACGAGCTGTAACTAACTGAGTTATAACATATTCTATCTGTTTTTGTTCATCTTTGGTCCTTAAAATATGGTTTGCTTCAGCAATCAAGGATAATTTTTGTTATTTAGGTTCTAAAATGTGTATGCATGTATATATATATATAGCTTGTATTCTTTCTTTAATTTTTTGAGATTGAGTAATACACAAACTTCTTTTGGAACCCCAGTAGAAGAAATATGAAAGCAATGGCAGTAGTGCTCATCACCACCCAACACTAAGGTAGAGATCCATATCCATCAATGGTTAGACACCTGTTTGTGCGTTTTACAGTTTTTGGACACTCAATAACTACAATTATAAAGGGGAAAATCAGAAATTAATTCAAAGTGCCCTTCTTCTGTAAATAGTTGCAATCCAAAATGCAGCAAGGAAAGCCTCCTATGGCGATACTCATACCAGTCCAGTAGAGAGCAAATACTATGCACGCGTAATTGTATAAATATATAAGTCATCTTACTTACATTCTTACTCGATAAAATCTAATTCGCATCGAGATGAATGAGAACCTATAGGAATTAGACCAGAAGTTAACAGCAGCAATAAGTATCAATGGGCTCAAAAAGCTTATATGCAAATGTAAGGTACCTGGATTTTATCGATCCATGTATTAAATATATAATAGATAGAGTCTAGGGTTTGGGGTTCAAATTTGTGAATTTCTTCCAAATTGTGCATCTGTATTAGGGGAATTTCTACTCACTACTTAAGCTTTTTTATTTTACGGCCTTTTCGATTCGCAGGTTGTATATGGCCAATCGCGATGGCTATATTTCCCGCTCTAGTTTATTCACGGCGGCCCAGGCCTGGACTGAAAAATGGTCAACTAGGCGGGCTTTTAAACTCCACTCAAATGAGGTGAGTTTGAGGGGTCTTTTTTAAATCTAAATGGGTTTAAATTTTTGAAGCGAAACTTGCACCAATTTAGGTTGAAATGCGTTTGCATAAAATAAACTCATTTGATTTGATCAATTCCCAAAATAATACAATTACAGTGGGTTCGGGATGAAGTTGTGTATACAAGCATCGAGATCAAGTTTTGACCAAACCTGACCTACTGTTATTTCTATGCTAGACTTAAAATAGCCATGAATTCTACCAGACTAATTGCTTATGCTTAAGCAACTTAAATTTATGATGGTTATATGAATACACGTATTTTTAATAAACGCGGTGTTATTTATATCTCCATATTTATCACAAAAATCCTTCTTGTCACAAACACCCCTCTAAGTTAAATTTATTATCATTAACACCTTCTTAGGCCCACCTAATGAAAGATGCGTGCAATCACATACACTTAATCCTCTCAATGAAAGTTTGTTGGTAAGAACTCGCCTAACATCAAATAACATAGTGTTTTTCAAATAAAGCCCACATATTGAGGGGTGAATGGATTCACATAAACTCGGCTCAAATTAAGAAAGTATGTTGCTATTTAAGCACTCGTCTAATATCAAGCAATGGAGGGAGTGAGTGTTTGTGATAAATAAGAGGTATAAAAATAGGTTTTTAGTTAATTTTCGGAGGCGTTTTCTGTGACATATTTGGGAAGTGTAAATAACAATGCCCTTTAATAATGGCTTATGCGACTTGAAATTGTGCAACTTATTGAATACTTGCACTTTCAACCAGTGCAACTTGAATATGTGCAGCCTATGTAACTACTCACATTTTCAATAATTTCAACTCATATCCTCTTTTGATATTGTGGAAACTATTTTAATTATACAACAAAACTCACCAAATCGTTTTAAACCAGTAATGTGTTACTCACAATAATAATACAGCAACTATCAAGTTAGATGCTCGTTTGCAAATATGTAAAGATGCGTCCAATTTGGGTGGTCCAATTATTCAAACATGCCGACGTTGTTGGTGAAACTGGTTGGTTAATGCCATTAGAGACTAGACTAATTCAATTTTTGTATATGTAATGGGTTCAACTAGTCTATAAGTATATGACGTTCTAAATTATTTATGTTTTGAAATTTGTCGCATCAACTTTTAACTTGTTTTATAATTCAACATATAAGTTTTTCCACCACATTTTTAAAATCTCTGCCTAATAATATATATTAGAAAAAGAAAGTATGTGACAGTATGCAAAAATATGCATGCTATATTCGAATATGTGGCAAAGTCCGTAAAGAAACAAATTGACGTAATAAAGAAGTCTATTAAAAAGTTATAAAATTAGATAATTAATGTCTACTGATTGATTAATGTAGCGTTATATATATGACGAAAATAAATAAAATAATGTGTATTGTTGATAATAACAAAGGGTCTTCTCAGAGAAAATGAGTGGGCACGAACGGGTCAAGGATATTAAAACTCTCTGACCCATGAAAAATGACAATCACAACCCTACAGACAATAAGGCATTTACTACAAAATAGAGGCCCTTAACTGGAACTCATCATGTTTATATTATATATAAATATATATAATATCATTTTTAGAAAAGAATCACGAATGAACCGCCACCTACTTGAACATGTGCTATGTTGGTTTAGCTTTTGTCTTGTAGGACCCACGACCAACTAAGCCAAACCCCCCCTCCCAAAACCACATCAGATGGTTAGTTTTGTGCAATATCCAGAATTCGCCCGTCCCTTCTGGGTCCCAATAAAGCTAATTTAGGTGCACAAAAGCAAGCTACCCTTCTTTATTGGCTTTCCTTTTGGTAGTACAAGAAATGGATGGATCTCCCAAAATAAATTTCCAAATAGCAGAAAAAAAAAATTAGAGTAAAGAAAGAAAGAGAACAATTTCCGAAATTATTTATCATCGATGGTGGGGTTAACAAATTTAGAATTGGCAGATATTGATCTAAAAGTGAAAAAAGAAACCCTGGTTCATTCATATTTCATACTGCAAGTTAAAAAATGGTCATGTAAAGGTAAAAAGTTATCTAAAGGAAAGCTCTGATTAAAAAGACTGAAAAGATAAAATCCACTTAATAAAGGTCCTTTTGCCTTCACCAGCACTTCCTCACACTCATGTGCGTATTGAAAGAGAAATATTTAATTTAAAATCATCAAGTGCCATGTTTTAGTGATAAGAGAAATTGTTCTTTTCATTTAAAATCTAAATTTGAGTTTTTTAAAGGGCCTGATGGTACTAAATTTAAATATCATTTGCACACTTAAAAAAAATAATAGATTCAGTAAGGGAGATAATATGTGTCAAGTACGTATCTAATGCCCTTTGGTAAATTTGTACGGTGTCACTCATACTTATTATTTTTTTGTAAAAGAAAGAACAAAATTTAGGAGGGTGTTATCATTTATCAAATAGGGAAAAGGAGATTATGATAAGTTTGTAGATGGAACCACCCGTGCAAACGACGCTAAATAATATATAAAAAAGGGGTAGAGAAAAGGGGGAAGAATTTAGAGAGAGGGTAATGTAAGTGCGTCACTGTCTTTCAACGCACGAAGGTGAGCGAGCACGAAAACCCATCAAAACAACAAAACAAAAACAAGTGGTTGTGCACACGTGCATACCTTGACAAAAAAGTTTCCGGCCCCTTCTTTAATAATTTTATTTTATGATGATAAAGTTAGTATTATTGTTAGCTGGAAAAAAGGGCAAAAAGATGAAGAATATGCCCTCAACTTCCCCGAATTTACGTTAAAGAGGGATAAGGGCGAAACCGTGTGAATGAATGAATATACATACGTTCGAGAGTTCTTCTTGGAAATTGAAAATAATATTGGACCAAAGGGGAAAGTTTAGGTTTATGCAACTACGCATTTAATGCTTGATATTACATATGTTATTTAATACAAATTGTGAGATTTATATATATTAGGTGACGTGGAGTTTATATTATCGTAGTGTCTAACACACAACTAATAGCATTATTTATGATATGATATTTATAGTCTCAACATACTATTATTATAATAGGATTTAAATTTGGCAACTAACTAATGTAAGTTAACACTTAACTATTGAGCCATTCGGGCTATTATTGTTAAATTTTTTTAAAAAAACTCTTTGTTTCTCTTCAAATTTTATATACATACAAGTATGCAATTATTATTTTTTTTCTTCAAATTATATACATACGAGTGTATAAAATCATACAAGTATTGTGTATACAATGTAATCTACTTAGATAAAACCAAAATCTATTTCTACGAGGAGTAACATATTGTATTTTCCATTTTCAAACTTGATATTTGCAATCTTTTAGTTCACTAAAATTTTTATGTGTTAATTTAGGATGTTAGAATGGTATAATTATAATTCTAAACCGCTATATAACTTGACCTTATAAAATTGAGGGTATTGGACAGGCCATATGATGTTGGGGACAATGGGGAGAGGGGAGGTGTAATTAGGATCACGAATGACGCGAGAGTGGTGCGGTGTGGAGTAATAATACTCAACCCCCCCCAAACAAACAATAGATAAGACACATTAAATTAGCAGTACCCTACACCCACCTGGCGTCAGCTTCTCCATTTAATACCCCCCCAGCCCCAACCCTCAGCATCAGCCTCAGCCTCAGCCTCAGCCTCAGCCTCAGCCTGCCTGACATTATTATTAGATTAGATTATGCGCCTTTTATAACAATAACAATAAAAATAAAAATAAATTCCAAACCAACATTATCCTCTAAATCCACCCTTCCGCTTCTTTAATTATGCACAAATCTTATGTATTTTTACAACCGGGCCCCACCACGAACATAATTACAAAATAATAGCCAGAGAAGAGAAAGCGTGTGTTTATTTCTCCTCTCCTTTTTATAAGGCAACTTTCGCGTTGCTTTGTTACGACTTTGAGCTTCACTTCATTGAAAATCATGTGATCTTCGTTCTTTTTCTTTGCTGATTCAATTCCTTCGCGTCGGACTGAAAAAGCTCACGGCAAAATTCTTCGCTGTCTAACTAACTTCATCCGTTACCTCGACAATTTTGCCTTTGGTTTTTAAATTTGGATTTTTTTTTCTCTCGTCAGATTTGAATATGAGCACAACAAATAACAGCGTAGATACTGTAAACGCTGCGGCGACTGCGATAATCACCGCCGATAGTCGAGTCCAGCCAACAACACTTCAGGTATTTGCTCTACAACACATACCTGAACCATACATATATCCATATATGTGTGTGTATGATATAATGTAAACTGTGGTGTTGATCGCTTGATTTCATTGATCTGGTTGTATTCATTGCCTTAAATTGCGTTTTTCCGTTTGCCTTTCCGGTTGAGTTAATGGAATTTCAATTAAAAAAAAAATGTTCATTTCTATGAATTTCTTGATTCTTGTGTTTTCTTTTGCCTTTTTTGTTTTCTTGTCAATTTGATGGAATTTTCTTAACTGTCATGTTGATAATTTCGAAAATATGTTTTATATCATATCTCGGCTCTTAAATAGCACTCAACTTCTGCATTCTATGAAAATTGATCGGCTCCAGAGGAGGAGTAATTATGGATTAGAATTCAGATTTTTGTTTTGAGTCTTATAAATTATGTGAGTATGTGACCAAGGATGGGCTAAGTGAATTCTGGTTTGTGGATATAGTATAACTAGTCAAAAATGTCTTCCTCCCTCACTGATGCAGTTTTCTCTTCATTAATTGCAATATCAAAGTTTAGATGGGGAATTGGGCACTATCTATGGTTGCTAGATCTCGTACTTTCGAGTTCTTGAAAAAAGTGAGGAACGAGAGATCAAATTGTACCATATCTCTATCAGAGCATTAATTAGAACAAGGTTTTATGAACATAGGGGATAGCCAGAGTTCAACGAGCATGGGCCTGATTCCCTGAATACTCGAACCCGTAGTTTCTCTGCCACCATATCCTTTCGAGAATCAAGAGTGATCCTTGACCAACAGTCACACGACTCACACTGGTCAAATTGCTCATTGTTAAGATGACCAGTACTTCACTTGAATTCGGCTGTCAAATGTATCTTAAACCATTGATCTCATAGCCCTGGGGAAATGTATCGCTACAGTACGGGAGGCTTGAGGTCAGGTGTCTATTTTGACCCTGTGAGAAAATTGTGTGTGCTTAGATAGTATGTTGGCTTTTGAGTAGGTGGTTGTATAAATGTGCTGGTGATCCCATTTATGAGGCTTGTGCAACATCAGTCACCAGATTGATAAGTCATTCTTGAGCTTGGCTCCTGGATTCATTTCCTTGCTATGAAACATGGATTCTCTAATTTGGTCAAAGAATTTGAATCACGCCCAAACGGGCGGCTTCCATTTATCCCCAGTTTTGCCTCCGCAAACGAACTTGAGATTTGAAGCTAAGATCCCACCATGTGGTGTGGGTACTCTGGGTGGAGGCCCTGATTCGAGAAACTGACTTTCGGAGACTAGTTGAATCTGTGTAACTGATTCATTTATACATTGGACTTGGTGTTGATTTTTGCTTAATTGAGTTTCACAAATGCTAGTATCGGCTTCATGAAGCTGGATTATGTAATTTACATTTAGTTTATTTTGACTTCAGAAGAGAAGATGGGGAAGCTGCTGGAGTCAATACTGGTGTTTTGGATCTTACAAACACAGAAAACGAATTGGCCATGCTGTCATAGCTCCTGAATCAATGGCACCTGGAGCTCCACCCCATGTAGCTGAAAATCTGAACCAGTCAACTACCATAGTAATACCCTTCATTGCTCCTCCCTCTTCTCCAGCATCTTTTCTCCAATCAGATCCTCCCTCTGCGACCCAATCACCAGCCGGGTTACTCTCCCTCACTTCTCTTTCTTTCAATGCCTACTCACCAGGTGGGACCGCCTCCATGTTCGCTATCGGTCCTTATGCATACGAAACTCAGTTAGTTTCGCCGCCTGTGTTTTCTACTATGAACACCGAGCCATCCACCGCTTCTTTCACTCCCCCTCCCGAACCTATGCAATTTACAACGCCTTCATCACCTGAAGTGCCGTTTGCTCAGCTTTTAACATCATCACTTGCCAGTGGCCGAAGGAACAATGGTGGAACGAATCACAAGTTCTCCTTATCCCAGTACGAGTTCCAACCTTATCAGCTGTACCCTGGCAGCCCAGGCGGTCAACTTATATCACCTGGATCAACAATCTCAAATTCTGGTACATCTTCACCTTTCCCTGAAAAAAGGTCTATTATCGAGTTCCGTGTGGGCGAAGTTCCCAAATTCCTTGGCTATGAATATTTTAACACTCGTAAGTGGGGTTCAAGGTTAGGCTCCGGATCACTGACACCAAATGGTTGGGGTTCAAGGATGGGTTCTGGTTCTTTGACGCCAAATGGTTTGGACTCAAGGATAGGATCTGGTTCTTTGACACCTAATGGTGTGGAACCTCCTTCTCGAGACAATATTATTATCGAAACCCAAATTTCTGAGGTTGCATCCCTTGCCAACTCTGACAATGGATCGCAAAGTGAGGATGCTGTAATTGGTCATAGAGTCTCATTCGAGTTGACTAGTGAAGATGTACTGAATTGTGTAGAAAAGAAGATCAACTCGTCACTTGAAATATTACCGGTATCTCTATGGGATAAAGCATCCAATGGCAATACCGAAAATGATATGATGTCAAAGAAAGCAGAGAATCGTTGTGAATATTGCGTTGGTGAAACTTTGAATGAAGTGGCTGAAAAAGGTTTAGGAGAAGGGAAGCAGTGCAATTGTGAGCACAATTCCATCACATTGGGATCGAGCAAAGATTTCAATTTCAACAATGCAAAGGGTGAAGTCTCAGATAAGCCCACCGTCGGCTGTGAGTGGTTGGCACCCCAGAAGAACTGGACCTTCTTTCCGATGCTGCAACCAGAAGTTAGCTGACGCATTTGAATGCGTATTGGACTGAGATTTAACAAGATTATCGGTTTAAATGGGAAGTAATGCAATTCATAGGTAGTAGAGATTGACGAGCTTTAGATTAGAGTCATTGGACTACATGGACCGATGGACTATTGATGAATCCTCATCACACACTAGGTATATATAGTTTGCAGTAATTGTTATTAAAATCAGCTGTCTACACTTTCTTCGTTTTCGTAGTGTACTTTTTCCTTGTTATACCCTTTTCTTGATGTATACATACAGTCGCGTACAGATGTTGTGTTATCATTTTAATGTGTATCATCAATAAGAACACAGATAATTTTTTTTTTCTTACTTCTGGAAGAAATATGACACTGAACTGCTCTGTATTTTCTTTGGTTTTGTGGTGAACTTAGATTTAAATGAATCAAAGTCTTATTATGCACCCACCAGATTTTCTTCTTGGTTTTTGTCTTGAATTAAGATTTAAATGTATCGAAGTGTTGTACCTACTAATAATAATATATGAAATTGGATTTTTAAAATGCATTGAACCGTTGTACTCGGACTTAAAAAGTATCTTCCTTTTTTGCAACCAGATAGATGTGAACGGAAAGAAGAGTAGGGGAGCAAAAACTGAATGAGACTAAATATAGGACATGATCATAATGGAAGGGGGTCTACCACTTTATATGTAGTTGCAATCAATAGAGACGTATACAGTTGGAGCGTATCTGTCATTGTTGGACAGTGGTCCAATTAAAACCAGCTGATAACAAGGTGGTGTAATTACATGTTGATCCTATTAATGGACCATTTTCCGCTCCTATGAAAATATGACTCACGTACTTAACTCTATCTTTAGCACTTCTCGTATGTGTATATATGGGGGTAAATTTCAAGTAAAATCTTAACTTAATTTAAGGATCTTAAGTTATTAAGAGAGCATAAAATTAGGTTAAGGCAAATTGGGCCGGCCCAATTCATTTAGGAGCTTAGGTGATGAACTAGGCCCACAGCACAATGCGAATGAAGGAAATGAGCTAAGGGCATGCCGAGTTGCCGATACCTGAGCATGCCGAGATGGCCTGACTAAGGCTGACTTCAACATGGAATGGCACACATGGCCCAACATGTGGACACTGCGTGAGACTCACGCGAAGAGAATCATACCCTATGAAGCACGGATGCGGGTGCGGGATTTGAGTGCGACGCGGTTCAAGTGCGGTGATTCGAGAATTTTCAAAAAAACAGGATGCGGGTGCGGCGGGTAACAAAATAATAATATAAATTTACATTAGTTGATTAGATTGCATGTTTAAGAATTACCTACAATCAACAATGAAATATGATATTTTTGGATATTTCGTGGGGTAATGTGAGGAGAGTAGAAGACTGAGAAAGTAACATGATCTTTTTGGATATTTTGTGGGATAATGTGAGAAGAGTAGAAGACTGAAAAAGTAACATGATCTTTTTGGATATTTTGTGGGATAATGTTATATATATATATATATATATATATATATGTATAATGTTAAAAGTTAAAAGGATAAAACTTAAAAGTTAAAAATAATTTTCTTTTTTCCTTTTTCAGAAAAGTTAATTAAAATATCTTTTTTTTAAAAAAATCAGTTTTAATTAAAAAAAAGAGAGAGAAAATATTCTTCCCAAATCCTAAACGAATCGGAAATTAAAATTAATCAATTAATTTTGATTCTCCTCAGGTGCGAATCGAGGACTAATCGGGCTGCACCCGCACCTGATTCGCACCCAGTTGAATTTGCTGAACCTTTAAAAGAATCCGTGCTTCATAGATCATACCAATCATGCGGACCTGTACAAAATTGTACCAGCCCCCACTACACTACGACTATTATCGTACTATTGCAAAATTTATTAATAGTGGACTATGAAACAGGGATATGGATACATGTATCGAATACGGCACTGCATCGATACGGTGATACGGCAAAATTAGAAAAATATAGGATACGATACGTCTTAGATACAGATAATAAAAAATAATTATAATATATATAAACATATATATTTAATTATTCAGTTATAAGAATTTTATAAATTTATGAACAATATCATGAATATTCATAAAACTTAAAACAAACGAATGGGTAATTTAATTGCATAGTAACTTAAAAGTAGATATAATATTCTAACTTGAATACCAGAAGAAGGATAGAGACCAAACAACGATGATCGTAGATGAAGGACGTAGTGTTTTGGTCGATCGTTTCATCTTCTGATAAAAAGGTTGACTTATTCATTGAGTTGTAAATGAAAAATCTAAGTCTCTTTTAGAGATTTCTATATTAAAGAAATTATTTGTTATTTTTAAAACGGCTCAAATAAAAAAAAATTACAAAACTTACCTCGCCGTATCCCGCAAGTATCCTCTCCATACCTATCCCGTATCCTTGTTGTATCCCTCCCACATCTGAAAATTTTAAAAAATAATAAAAAATGTTGGATACTCAGATACGTATCATCTACGTATTCTACCGTATCTGTCGCGTATCCGTGCAGAATACGTATTTAATACCGATACTTCGAACTTAACTGAAGTATCCGTGCTTTAGAGGTAATGGATAAGTGAGAAAAGGCTGTAGTATCATCCAAGTCTTACCCTCTTTGGTTATTTTACTGTGAATCCTAATGAGCAAGTATAACCATAATTCTATACGTATAAATAGAAGAGGGAGGGCAGTACTGGCCCACACTACACCACTACTATCGTACTATTGCAAAATTCATTAGTTGTAGATAAGTGAAAAAAAGCTAGAGTATCACTCAAGTCTTATCCTCTTTTGTTATTTTACTGTGAACCCTAATGAGCAAGTGAGGGTTAAGAAAAAAGTGTTGGTAGTTGATTAGTTAGTTGCAGAATATCCATGTTGTTAATAGTTTGTTTCTCTGTTTAAGAGAGAAAAAGCTTGCAACCAATATCCATCGTTGATCGACTACCTTGAGAGCTCAATAAAATAATCACGCACACACAAACAGAGTACGTACTACCAAACTAGCATAAGCACTACCGGAGGAACCTACGGTACTCACATTCTCCTTATCTCTATTGAACTGATTCTATAAATTATTTCTGTGGGATGGGCCTAAATTTTGCACAACCTATAATTGGCACTGTTTATGGGAACGAAGGAAACAGTTCTAGTTCTTGATGAGTTTATGAATTTATTATTTTTTCACTAGAAAAAAAAACCGTTATTACTTATTATGCCTCAAACAAGAGTAGCCACCTCGTGGGCCTCGCAGGTGCAACCGACAGTAGGCGATGGTTGATTGCCACCCATCTAGCGAAACGATCTCCCGATCCTGTTGACTAACACGAACAGGGGGTGTCGACAGTAACTACGACAACCATGGTCTCATTGCCGGTGGAACAGAAATGACGTGACAATACTCAGAATTGAGATTCAAATCCTGCATAAATTTCTTAAAAAATACATGAGAAAGTTCGCCTCTAGAAATGAGAAAGAGGAAGATATCGTAACCTCAGTCGCTAGGTAACCACATCAAAAAAATATAGCGGTTGAAAACCCAATGCCTACGAAAGAACAGGCTTAGGGTCAGACTAAAGAGCAACAAAATGGTGTACACATTCCTACTTCAAAGGTTCCGGTAGCAGAACAACGTCAAAGCGTTTTTTATAGGTTAGTGGAGAAAAATTCTGGGTCCAAGGCTTGGGCTAAAAACGATCTGAGAAGGTTGATTGACTTCACAGTAGTCGAAAAGTTTGTCGCCTATTCTCCCAAGGACTTAGCACAAAAGTCGCTAGAAGAACAAAACGGGTCTCCGTTCACTCAGTGGATGGATAGGGCCGCCTCGCCAAAGAAGCTGCCTCAACTGAAGTTCAATATATACAACGACAAGGCTAGACCCCACCGACTACGTTAGATATAACCAACATGACATGGCTTACTGGATTTCAGATAATGCCGTGATGTGTCACATGTTCCTTGTAAGTCTAGGCAAAGTTGCTCTCAGATGGTTCACCAGATTACCACCGGGTTAGATTGATAGTTTCAAATAGTTAATCGAGCAATTCATAGCTATGTTCATCACAAGCACTAGGGTAGTGAAAGGCTAGGAGGCCTTGACTAATCTGAGAAAGAGACGAAATGAAACTCTAAGGGAATATTCTGCGAGGTACTAAGAAGTATACTATGAAGCAGAGGGTTGTGATCTACGATTCGCCTTGAACACGTTTAGGTACGGTCTGCCCAAGGATAGTAATGGCATGTACAATTCTTTGACTGGCAAAAGCCGCAAAACCTCCTTAATCCTTTTACGAGTTTCTCGCAAAGATATGAGAATACGTATTTGTCGAGGAAGACGAGATAATGGTTGGTAATAGAAATAAGCAGGTGAACGGCAACGAAAAAGAAAGCAAAAATGATAGAGGGCTTGACATATCCAAAAAACAGATGAGGGAAAATCTCTCTCAGATCGGCGACAGTGGCTACAAGGGCGTCCATACAATTTTACAAAATCGATCTTTAAAATCATGATCCAGATAAAGGACGAGCCATACTTTGAATGGCCAAGACCAGAGAAAAGAAATAAGAAATTGAGGTGCTCATACCATAAGGATTACAAGAATAAAACAGGACAATGTAAAACTCTCAAATAGTTCTTAGAGGGTCTAGTGACAAAAGGCCATTTGGCCAAGTTTATGAAAATTGTCGAAAATGTGGGAAAAAAAAGATAGACAACAGTAGTGATGATGAACCCGCCGAAAAACATTCGCGAAGTGATAGATGTAATTCATGGTTACACCAACCAAGACTACGCGACAAAGAATGCCATTAAAGCCTATGTTAAGAGGTCTAATGCGTTGAAAAAACATTTGGGGTCGAGGTGCTGTCGGTCATGGCGTACAAAATAAAAGACAAGCGGGCGTACGAAATTAAACTCACTGAGAAATACATGAGAAGGATAGATACCCACATAATGATGCGTTAGTATTGACCGTTAATATCAATATTTTTGACGTCAAGAGAGTGCTGATTGACCCAGGGAGCTCATCTGAGATAATGTATCATAACATGTTTAAGAAGTTGAATCTATCGCCCTCTCAAGTCAAAAGTATTAACTCTCCCATGTTCAGTTTCAGTGAAGTAGTATGACCGATCGTTATAATAGAGGTACTAATTCGGTTTAAACCTAAACAGAATACCGTCAAGATTATTGTCATGGACATAGACTATCCTTAAAATGTAATTTTTGGCAAAGGTTGGTTAACCCAGATGAAGGCTATCATTTATCCCCTTCATCAAAAACTCAAGTTCCCAACGAATGAGGGGAATGTTGTTGTACGAGAAAAATAAGAAGATGTTAGGTTATGTTTCGGACTGGCGGTGCAGGGAATCGCAATTGCTAAGTGCCCTGCTGAATTAATTAAGAACATTCAGGTAGGGGGCAGGATAACTAAGGTACCAAGGACTATAGAGGCCAAGAAGGCTGACAAGAATCAAAGAAAGTGAAAGAGTATTGATCAACCTGAAGCCTCTAGCAAAAGGGACAAGGCCTCTAAAAATTGCTAGTAATTATAGCAGGGTAGGCTTTCAAAGGTGGGGGATGAGGACTGCCGAAAGAAAATGTGTTTGAAGAGATGGTTCAAATTACCGTAGTTGACGGTGGCTGAGGAAAGGTTTTTCCTGATCGGCAGTTCTTTGACGGGAGAAGAAAGGGATCAGATGGTAAAATTTTTAAGGGCAATTATCGACATCTTTGCTTGGCAACCTTCCGAAATGCCTGCTATCGATGCCGAGATGATGTGCAACAAGCTGCACATTAACAAAGATTACAAGCCAGTTAAACAGAAACCTAGGCGAACAGCCCTTAAAAAAACAAAAGCTATAAAAAAATATGTAAAACTTACTAGGGGCAGGGGCAATCAGAGAAGCTAAGTTCCTGGAATGGATTTCCAATCCAATTTTGTCAAGAAGAACAACGGGAAATGGCGCGTTTACGTCAACTTTACAGACCTCAACAAAAGCATGCCCCAAAGATAGTTTTTCACTCCAAAAAATTGATCAGCTGGTGGATTCAGCAGCTAAACATGAAATAATGAGTATTTTAGATGCACTGGTTATCATTAGATCCCCCTATTCGGCCCAGATTAAAAGCAACAACATTTATTACCACAATGGGCTTGTATTGCTATAAGGTCATGCTTTTCAGCCTTAAGAACACAGGTGCAACCTACCAAAGAATGGTCATTAAAATGTTTAGAGAAGAGATTAGAAAATTCATGGAAGTGTATGTTGATAACATGCTGGTGAAAGTAAATAAATGACCGACCATATCTTCGATTTAGGGAAAATGTTTCAAATACTGAGTCGTTATATAATGAAATTGAACGCGGCGAAATGCACATTTGGGGTTAGCTCTGGCAAGTTCTTAGGTTTCATAGTAAATAGTAGAGAAATCAAAGCGAACTTAGAAAAGATACAAGCCCTGCAGAATATCAAGCCACTAAAGAATCTAAAAAAAATGCAAATCTTGGTTGGTATGATAAATTCTCTGAATCATTTCATTTCAAAATGCTCAGACATATGTCATCTTTTTTACAAAGTCCTCAAGAAGGTAAAACATTTTATATAGGATGAAGAATATGATAAGGCTTTGGCAAATTTAAAACCTTATCTTAGCAACTCGTCCCTCATATCAATACCCACCCTCAATGAATAATTGTTTGTTTACCTTTCGTCCTCCTCAAAAAAAATTAGTGCCGCCCTGATTAGATAGCACAAAGGAGTTCAAAAGACAGTGTATTACGTGAGCAAAAGCCTGCTAGCGGAGATGAATTACCTGCCAATCAAAAAACTGGTATTGGCCCTCATCATTGCTTCGCGGTGCCTCCATCATTACTTTGATACTCTCCTAATCAAAGTATTGACATCAACACCGATAAAAGCATCCTTACGGCGAGACGACTTGTTGGGACGAATGGAGAAATGGTTTATGGAATTCGGCAGATTTCACATAGAGTACGAGCCACGCACTGCGATAAAGGGCCAAGTGTTGATTGATTTCATAACAGAGTTCATCAATTGAGGCCCAAGCAGAACTAACAGTTGCACCAGTTAACTTATCACTTGTTCCAATTAGAGGACAAGAGGGACCAGAGATAATAGATGTTGATCCTCAGGAGAATAAAACTCAAAACCAAACAACTGATGAAGCTAACTCTCAGAAAAATTTGCCATGGACCCTATATATCAACGGATCATCGTCCAAAGATGGCTCTGGGGTTGGAATTGTTTTTAAGTCGCCTGATAATATGACCATTGAGCAAGCTATTCAACTTGGTTTCTCATCATCCAACAATGCGGCCAAATATGAGGCTTTAATCATGGGACTGGGAAAAGTTAAGAGTCTAAGCTCTTGAAAGTTCTTAAGCTATACAGAGATGCGTTATAATGGACTACTGATCTAAAAGGTATAAGTCCCAATATCTGTACTTATGAGATATACCTTGAAGAAGTTGATAAGCCCTCTCGACAAATGCAGAGGAGGTTAAATCCCAACATGAAAGAAATAGTCCGCAAGGAAGTTCTTAAACTCTTAGATATTGGTATCATTTACCCTATCTCTGATAACAAATACGTAAATCCTACTCAGGTTGTGCCTAAGAAATCTGGCATAATTGTTGTTCCTAATGCTGACGGTGAGTTTGTTCCCACACGTGTTACCACTGGATGGCGCATGTGTATTGATTATCGTAAGCTTAACTCTGTAACCAAGAAATATCTTTTTTCACTCTCATTTCTTGATCAAACTTTAGATAGAGTGGCTGGTTATTCTTTTTATTGCTTTTTGGATGATTATAGTGGCTACAATCAAATAGAGATCGCTCATGAAGATCATGAGAAACCACATTTATTTGTCTTTTTGGTACTTTTGCTAATAAGAGAATGCCCTTTGGCTTGTACAACTCACAAACAATCTTTTAAATGTGCATGATAAGTATCTTTAGTGATATGGTAAAAAAGCTTCTCAAAGTTTTCATGGATGATTTCTCTCTTTTTGGTGATTCTTTTGAAGATTGTCTTGAGAACCTAAAGAAAGTCTTGGTTTGTTGCAAGAACAATAATCTTGTTCTGAATTGAGAAAAATGTCATTTTATGGTTACCCAAGGAATTGTTTTAGGTCATATTGTCTCCGCTGAAGAAATTCAAGTGAATAAGGCTAAAACTAAACTCATTACTAATTTGTCAGTTCCCAAAACTATCAAAGATGTTTGATCATTTCTAGGCCATGCGGATTTTTATAGGAGGTTTATTAAATACTTCAGTTTTATCTCTCGACCCATATGTAACCTGTTTGCCTAGGATGCACCATTTGAATGGACTTCAGCGTGTTAAGAAATTTTCGACAAGCTCAAGGAAATGCTCACAACTGCACCCATTGTGCAACCACCTGATTAGAGCTTACCATTTGAGCTTATGTGCGATACTAGTGATTATGCCATTAGAGTTGTCTTAAGTTAAAGGAAGGACAAGAAGCCCCAACTCATTTACTATACTAGTCGAATTTTAAATGATACTCCGTTGAACTAGTCCACGACTGAGAAAATTGTTGCTAGCAATCATTTTGACTTTAGATAAGTTTTGATCTTACTTTATTGGATCACTGATTGTCTGCTTTACTTATCACTCAACAATTAAATATTTTCTTACGAAGAAAGATGCGAAAGCAAGACTAATTAGGTGGATTTTACTGTTCCAAGAATTTGGCTTGATTATCAAAAGTAAGAAATGAGTAAAGAATGTCGTAGCCGATCACTTATCCAGGCTTATTAGCGAAGTTCAAGATAAGGACGATTTACCTATTCAATAAAGTTTTCCAGATGAACAACTAATGGTTACTCGTAGTTTGTCATGGTATGCGGATATCGTGAATTATCTTGCCACCGAAAAGTTCTTGATTGGCTACATCAAAAGCAAAATCGGCTCTTTACTTTAATGAATAATTACTATTTCTATGACACGTACTTGTACAAGTACTGTCCTGATTAGATATTCCGAAGATGTGTCCCAACAAAGGAAGCTAACTCCATCATGTATGATTGTCATGAAGCAGCATGCATGAGCCATTTTTCTTTTCAAGACGGCTGACAAAATTCTACAGTGTGGTTTTTACTAGCCTACTATTTTCAAGGATGTGAAGAATAACTGTAGAATGTGCGCTCGTTGTCAAATGTTAGGTGCCAACTCAAGAAAGAACATGATGCCTCTAACTAATATCATGTCAATTGAAATTTTTGACTGTTGGGGTCTAAATTTCATGGGGCAATTTCCTCCCTTCGTTTAGGCACCAATACATTGTTGTTGCTATCGAATACGTGTCTAAATGGGTTGAATCCATTCCTACTAGAAATAATGATCATTTCACGGTCATTACATTTTTTAAACATAATATCCTTTTTAGGTTTGGCACACCAAAAGTGATAATAAGTGATCAAGGCAGTCATTTTTGTTATAAACCTTCGAGAAATTGATGAGAAGTGAATCACCGAGTCTTTTTGGCATATCACCCACAAATAAACTGGCAAGCTGAACTAGCCAACAGATAGATCAAGAGAATCCTCAAGAAAACAATCAATGTTAATCGGAGAGATTGGTCTATTCGTTTGACAGATGTTTTATGGGCGTATCGGACTACCTACAAGATGAGTTTAAATACGTCCCCTTACTAATTAGTTTATGGTAAGGCATGTCATCTCCCTCTAGAGATTAAATATACGGCATTCTAGGCTATCAAAGATTTGAACTTCGATCATTGAGGGAGTGGTAAAGAGAGGAGCTTGCAGTTGAATGAACTTGAAAAATTATGTCATGATGCGTATAATAATTCTAGAATTTTCAAGGAAAAGATAAATCATTTTCTCGATCAGAAAGTCTTGAGGAAGAATTTCGAGTCCGGACATAAATTTTTACTCTATGATTAAAGGCTCCATTTATTTCCTAAAAAATTTCAATCAAGAAGGACTGGTCCATCCAAAATTCATACAATATTTCCTTATGGAGCAGTGGAATTGGAGAATTCAAATTATGGCAGTACGTTTAAAGTCAATAGATATCGATTAAAGCCATTTTTGAAAAAACTTGATGACGGTAAGGAGAGCATTAAGTTGGGAGAACCCAACTATAATGCTAGTGGATGATCGAGAGAATTATCGCACTTTGTATAATTTGTATATTTTTGTATACAATTTTTGCATATTCATTTTTATTTTTGTTGTTTCGTGCGTTTCGCTATCATTCTTTGTTGGTACTTTCAAATTACAGTTTAAACCACTTATTTTTCTAATTTACACCGTGTATAAACCATCCCGGTTAACACTGTGTAAATTAATTTGCAATACAAGGACTGTGTCATTTTGAGTTGGAGGAGGGAGAAACCATTAAATTTTGTGCATTTAATTGTTTCATAGCGTTCTCATGAATTCAAGAAAAAAAATCAATTATTATTATTATTATTGGCTTTTTGGAGCATCACCCGCTACGCGAAGCTGTCGGCCGCGATCAACCGCTTTAACCATTATGTCTCTTGCATGGATAGATCATTGGCCGAGCTGTTAACTAAGACGCCAGGAAGCCACGATGCTGATGAGTCCTAAGGTTCTGAGGATGAGTTAGCGGGTGATGAAGGAGATTACCAAAAAACAGCTGATGACTCCACTGGCCCATCGACCAATTAGGTTCAGGATTAGGATTCTTTATGTTCTATGTTTAGATCCCGTCAACCTAGGTTTTTGCTATTATGAAGGTGTTTGCATTTTATGTATTTTATTTCGAACTTATTGCTTTATATATATCTGTTTTGTTCGAATGAAATGTGATGCTCTTGTTATTGTTGTTTATTTAATTTATAGAATTATCTACTTACTTACATTTTATCTGCAATAATTGTTTGTCTAGATCTATTATATAAAGTTATATTGATATATATCTCGCACTTGACACCAATATCGTCTAATTATTCCTCTCTCGCATATAAAACATCATCTCAAGACAGGAGTCTGTATGATTTGCCTATGTTAGGGCTAGATACAGATGCCCCTGACCACGGTAATCTAACATTTCACCAGCCTTGAATTCATTTGAGAGCTCGGTGGGTGACAATCAGTTTGCTTGTGATCCATTCGCATTTTGAGATAAAATTGCCCGAGGATGATGTAAAGTGTGAGAAAAATGAGAATAATTACATTGACATCGATGTTGAAATATCTGAGGATACTGAATCAGGTGAAGAAGCTACAAGTGTGTGAAAATCAAGTTTATCTACATCAGATGCTAGTGAGGATTGATCTGATTATGATCCTACTGAGCCATCGGATTGAAAGTCTGATAATTCTATGAAGGAAGCTTATCAGTCTAAGAAAGAGCAGTCTTACTCACTTGTATGAGTCCCTTTGCACGTTGAAGTAAAACGTTCTTGGCCCGCTCAGTTTATCGAAGTGGCTAAGGCGAGTAAGAGAAAACTATTTGCAGAAAAGGAGTCTGAGCTGTCCACAGTAGAGGAATATGAAAAGAAATCTGATTCATCTGAGGATTTTGATTCGGAAAGCAATAGTAATGAATCTGAAGACTCCAATTCTGAAAGTAGTAGTGGTGAGTCTAATGAGTCTGATGATTCTGATGAGTCTAACAGGGAGATTATTAACAGTAACATTTCATATTGCCGGTCTGATTCATCTGATGAAGATCAAATGATACCATACAAGAAAATAAAGAAAGCATTATATTCACTTGAAGACACCATTAATGTCGAGACCCCATATCACTTACATCCACATGATTAGAGGTTCATGCAGGATGAGATATTCTTATTTTGGTATCCAGAAGTGGACATCAAAGCTCACCGAAAGAGGATGGCGGGTATAATGGTTCGTTCGACAATCCGTAAAAGTAAGCTGAGAATCATTAGACCTACATTGTGGGTTGTCGATTTACATGATGAAGGCAGGAGAAATTTGGTTAGATCTTTCGAGATTTAGGGTATCATAATCTTCGTCTGGCTGCTCAGCCTCCGCCTGGCTTATACGTAGAACCGAAGGTAAGCAAGGTAAGTAGGTTAGGATTTCTCTCTCTCTTTTTCTTTCTTTTTTTTTTCATTTTCGTTAGTATATTTGATGTTGCTAACATGCAGATTTTAGAGAAATTAGGCCGTTCTTAGGTATACCGTCCCTCTTATTCATTTATTTCAATATCTTTCATCCATGCTTTTGTGCTTTTTTGTAACATTGGGGACAATGTTAGATTTTAGTTGGGATAGGGAAACTTGTGGTCAAATTTTTTCGAAAAACATGTATTCAAATAACTTAGGATAGTCTTTTTGCATTATTTTTATTTTTTTCTTCAAATTTTTTTTCCTGAGATTGCAAGTTTAAGTCGTCCCATCTAGTTCTGTTTTGCTTTCTATCATTGGGCGACGATATATTCATGAATTGATTTAGTATATGGTGTAGTATTAGATAAACTAAAGAAGTTTCTTAATATTCTTGTAGTTCAAAAGATGCATGCTAAGTTGAATCTACTTGTCAGTGTACTCTCGACACTACTTAATATTAGACTGATAAATCTTGACTAGTGAAATACTCTATTCAAAATTAAAGTTGGGACTATATAGTCGTGAGTTTTTGAGCCATTCTTTCATCTCTGAGAGCTATATACACAAATTATGATTCATAAAAAGCGTTTTACAAATCGATTTAGTCTCTTAAACTACAATTTCAACTTAGTTTTATAAAAGGTAAGTCCATAAAATGCTAAATCATAAAATGCATTATAGTTGTCTGAATTTAGAAGTTATAAACTAAGGAAATGATATAGGCCATTTTTGTTTTAGCCACTAGCATTGGCATATCATTACATTTTATTCATAGTAACCCTTTTGAATCTTGAAGCCTTATTTTTATTATTAAATCTAAAGTTAAACACGAGCTAATACCATGAATTCCTTACACCTTAGCTCGTTTGTGTAAAAAGCTCAAAAGTAGAGGCATAGTAAAGTATGTTTATCTAGAAGAAAAAAAAAAAGCAAATAATGAAATGTATACATTGAAAATGAATATGCAAAAATGATAATGTTTATTGAAAATGAGATTAAAGGTTGTATGCAATAGAATGAGAATGTGGGTATCAAAGTAAAAGAAAGAACTGAAAAAGCCTCTGAGCATTACAAAAACAAGCAAACGAGTCTTTTGAATCCTCAATTGACCCATTCGTTTCGTAGCCATTACCCTTAGCCCCATTACAACCTAATAAAGTCCTACTTGATCCTTAGTGGCTTAGTTTTGAGATTTAGATAACAAGAATGTATACAAAAGCATTCTCGCCTTTTTAAAACTTGAATATTTTTCCTAGAGACTCATGTTCCTTCACTTTAACGTCTTTTCGTTTAAACATATGTGAGGCATTTGATTTTGATTATAAATATTCCATTTAGCCCGTATGTGGAGAAATACACCTAATTCGGAGTGATTCATTTGTTGAGTGTATGCCCAGTAAGAGTTTAAGTCAAAGCTTAGCATGAATGGAGTATGGATCTATAATTGGTTTTAAAAGTTGAAAGTCAATGCATTTGCTCATGCACAAACATTTATGATTTATATTTATTTTATATCATATTTTGAATGCATTGAGATTGTTATTTCTTTTGTATATCTCTTGCTAATGTAGCACTAAGTCGGTTTAGGTCCTTATTGAGCGATTTAAGAGAGAATTTATGCATGATAGGCAATTTTAGAACAAGACTTGAAACTGTAATATGAATTTTGTAGGTATATTCACTAAAAATCTTCACAAGATACAACTCATCCTACTAGGGGAGACCTAGGGGTTTAAAGGCTTATTACATGTGCTTAATACAACTGTTTAGTTTAGGATTGTGTTTTTCTTTCCTTCTTTCTTTATTTTCTGTTTTTGTTTTTAGAGATATTTGTTATTCTATCACTCCATTACTAGGGTCTAGCAATACATTAGTTGAGAGATGGTGATTGAACCTAGAAATTGAATTTTTACTCCCTTAAATAAAGCTCAATTAGCTTCTAGTTATTGCCTAAAATCGAAAATTGTATGTAAATTAAGTTTAATCATGAAAAGAAGGCATTGCAATGTATTTATCTGCTACTACGCCATTTTGTAGGCCTAAAGTGATTAAGCAATTGAGGTTGGATACAAAAAAGAAGGTTAAATTTGAAAAAGTGCAAGAAGAACGTCCGAAGAAGAAATCAGTATCCATTCCGAGGCTTGAGGAGAGAAAAACTCCCAAACTACTCCCAAAGTGCTACCAAGAAGAGAAAAGTAAGTCCCCAAGTATGAATGTAAGTGTCCAAGAGTGATTCCAAGAGGAAAAAAACTCAATTGAATCGATTCTTGAAGTTTCTAGAGAAACCAAGAACTGTCGTAAAAAGATCAAAATTGTAGCTTATCAAAATTTTTATCTATTAAGAATTTAAAAAAACTCCAAAAAAAATTGTAGAGCTTTAAATTACCTACATGTAGGTGAAAATGGTACATCAATCGGAGTTCGGAGCAGAAAGTTATGAATAAAAGAATAAGCCCTCATAAAGAAAGGGGCCCAATGTTGGGCCCAAATTTAATTTTAAGTCATGTTTCGACCTGTTTCTTCTAAGATTACTAAAACTACGACTTAAAACGCTTATGAACCATATAAAATGGCTGATATCTCATATTTTATGATACGCAACAATTTATAATCGATTAACAGAGTTTTCCTCTTTAAACTCTTAAAACCATTGTTATATTAGTTTATTTATGATATTTTAAGGCTAGAACATCAATGTATTCAACATTAATTCATCGTTCAATTCAATTTTCAATTCAAATCTCAATCGCATACCGCGTAAACCCTAGTTTTCTTTTCTTTTTTTAATTTAATTGGTTTTGTTTGTTCGTTTGCTTTACTATTCATAGATTGGTTAATTTATATCATATTTATTCTAGAATCAACCTTAAACCTTTGTTTTAGGGGCTGGTTCTAGGGTTTATAGATCTGATTTGTCGTTTTTAAAATTTTTTGTTGATTAATGCTTTATTCTTGTTTTATATTTAAATAGTTTACAATTTTTCTATACTATTCATATGTGATTCATTATTCATCATTAATAATCTAATTTTTTAGAATTTTTAGGTTTTAAGTCGAGTTTGTTCAGTTTTTGTCCGTTTTGAGTGTGTTTACTATTTTAGCTGTAAAATTTTTGTTTTAAATCAAAATTAAGAAATTTCAAAGCCAAAAGTTTTAAAATATGATTTTATACATTATTAGGTATGTGTCTAATATTTTCATGATTTCTAAGCTTATTTTCATATTTAATTTGATTATGCTTAGCTAAATCGTTTGTTAGGGGTCCGTAATGAAAGATGTGTAATTAATCTTTGAATGTAACTCAATTTAGGTTTAAATTTTATTTTTTTCATTGGTTATAAATCACCTATTGAATGAATGGGTATTTTCTTATCTTTGCATGCGTTAGAAACTTGTTTCCATAAGTTAGCTCAAAAGTTTCATTTGATTAAGAATAATAAAAACGTTGATTCACGAATTTTTGCACCAAAATCCCAACGCGACTGATTTGGGGATGGTCTTTATACTCTAATTGATTGGGTTAGTTTTGACAACATATAAAAAGAGCGAGTTATTACACCCAAGTGCAAGCGATCAAATTATAGTATACTTGAAAAAATTCAAGGTCGAACCATAGGAAAAGCAAGTAATCTATTTCTTCTAGGTATCTCTCTCAGAGGAAAAAAGGGGAAAAAAGATGATAGAATTGAGAAATACGGAAGGAAATGAAACTAAATTAAAACTACTAATTAACTAAACTAAAACTAAAGGCAAATATAATCTTAAAGTACAAAAGTAAAAGAAATTCACAAGCACAAGTTATTTACCTAAAAGGCTTCCTAAATGCACAAAGGAGACATGCAATTAAATTAAAATAAAATAAAATAATTAAAATAGCGCACTAACTAAACAAATCAGAACATTAAATGAAATTAAATTAATGATAAACAAACGTTAAGGGCTCGTTTGGTTCGAGTTTTGGGAATGGAATGGGCATGGAATGGGCATACTTGATTCCTGGAAAGTTTCTTTCCTGGCATCTAGGATGCCATGCCGATGTTTGGTTCAACTGGAAATAGGAATGAAATAAAGTATCAATTACAAAAATACCCTTCTTTTTATAAGATGAGAAGACATCACATACTAATTTTTCAAAAGAGACAATTACTATAATAAATTACAAAAATTGCACATGCCTAGCTAATAACTATCCTACAAAAATTACAATTTTTGTAATTAAAAAAAATTACAACAGGAAAAAAGAATAGAAAAAAGTTCCAATTTTTTTTTTTTATCATTTTTGTGCAGCAACGTAACTAAAAAAAATAGTTTCAAACAATATTTTCATACATGGATGGAAAAAGAATATTTATCATAAGGAAAAGTGTTATTTTGGTCCTAAATGAAAAATTAAAAAAGATGCCCATTGGTAGTTTAAATTTAAATGGGAGAACTTGGGGGGAAGGTTTGTTCCTGGAATCATTTATTCCGGACTTAAAACTTGAACCAAACGCAGAAATCGTTTCGGAATGGAATATAGCATTCCCGGAATAGTTTAAATCTTGAACCAAACGAGCCATAAGGGTAACCGTAGTTAAGGAGTACGAAACTAGTCCAATCGAGTAATCCAAATCCAAGTTTAAACAAGAATTTTCTATAAGATTTAACTCTTAGACTCCCCAACCATCCAATTATATTGCTACTACAAGTATATGATAACCGATACGTGACAAAGACTATATAAACTAGTTTTGAGTAATATAATTTGATAGTGAAACTTATGACTTTAAAAAAGTGTAATTTAGAATCTAGTATTGCTAGTGCGTGACAAAAATAATTTAAATTGATTAAAATTTTCAAAAATCAGTAGCTTAACACTCCTATAAGATTTGAACATGATTCAAAGTAAATATATTTTAAAAAGAATGCCGAAAGTCAAAACTAACATTTTTTCGGCACTTATGTGAATAAATACCAAAATAACGCCAAATCAGCCAATTCACTTAAGAAACTAACTCAACTAGTTAGAGAATAAAGACTATCCTCAAATCATTTACGTTAGGGTTTTGATGCAAAAATTCATGAATTGACGTTTTTAATCAAATGAAACTTTTGGGCTAACTTGTGAAAACAAGTTTTTAACCCATGCAAAGATAAAAAAAAATACTCATATATTTAGTAGGTGATCTACAAATAAAAAAATCAGATTCAAACCTAGATTGAATTACATTCAAAGATTAATTACGCATCTTTTACTACGAACCCCTAACTAAGGATTTAACTAGACATAATCAAATCAAATAATAAAATAAGCTTAGAAATTATGAAAAATAGTAGAAACGTACCTAATAATATAGAAAATTAAATTTAAAAACTTTTGGTTTTGGAATTTCTCAATTTTGATTTAAAACGAAGATTTTACGGCAAAAACAGTAAACAAACTCAAAATTGACAAAAACTCGATCTAAACACTAAAAATTCTGGAAAATCAGATTCTTAATGATGAATAATGAATTACACATGAATATCATGAAAAAACAATTAACTATTTGAATATAAAATAAGAATAAAGCATAAATTGACGAAAAACTGAAAAACCGACAAATTGGACCTATAAACCCTAAAACCAGCCCCTAAAATAAGGGTTAAGGTTGATTCCAAAATATGTATGATCTAAATTAACCAATCTATGAATATCATAGCAAACTAACAATCAAAATCAATTAAATTGAAAGAAAACTGAAAACTATGGTATACCCGGTACGTGATTAAGACTTTAATTGAAAAGTGAATTGAACGATGAATTACTGTACAATACACTGATGTTTCAGCATCAAAGTATTATAAATAAACTGAACTAACAATATTTTTTAAGATTTTAAAGAAAAAAAACTCTCAAATTCGATCTTCAGATGCAACGCAAAAGTTGCCAAAAAAGTCACGGTACTCTCTGCCTCTTTATTAATCAATTCTAAATTGTTGCATACCCTAAAATATGAGATATTAGCCTTTTTATATGTTACACAAGTGTCTCAAGTCGTGGTATTAGTAACCCTAGAAGAAACGAACCGAAATATGAATTTGGGTTCGAAATTGATCCCATTTCTTTATGATGACTTCTTCTTTTGCTTATAACTTTCTATTTTGAACTCTGATTGATGCACCGTTTAAGCCTACGTGTATGTAATTTAAACCTCTACAGCTTTTATTTTTGGATATTTCTTTAAATTCTTAATGGATAAAAATTTTGGTCAGCTACAATTTCGGGCTTTTTACGGCAATTATTGGTTTTCTCTAGAAACTTCAATAATCGATTTAATTGAGCTTCTTTTCTCTTGGAATCACTCTTGGATACTTTCATTCACTTTATTCATGCTTGGGAACTTGATATTCTCTTCTTGATAGCCTTTTGGGGGTAGTTTGCAGAGTTTTTCTCGCATCAGGCCTCGGAATGGATACTGACTTCTTCTTCGAACCTTCTTCTTGCACTTTTTCGCATTCAACCTTCTTTTTGCATTAAAACTTAGTTACTTAATCACTTTAGGCCTGCAAAATGACTTAGTAACACAGAAATACAATAAATGCCTTCTTTTTACACTTAAATTGAATTTACATGCAAATTTTTTTATTTTAGGCAGTTACTATAAGCTAATTGAGCATTGTTTAAGATATTAAAATACAATTTCTGGGCGCAATCAACTTCTTAAGTGAATTGGCTGATTTGGCGCTATTTTGATATTTATTCACGTAACTGCAAAAAAATGCTAGTTTTGGCTTTCGGCATTCTTTTTAAAACGGGTTTGCTTTGAATCACGTTCAAAGTAGCAATATAATTGGATGGTTGGAGAGTCTAGGAGTTAAATCTTAGAGAAAAATCTTATTTAAACTTAAATTTGGATTACCCGATTAGATTAGTTTCATACTCACTAACTACGGATACCTCTAACGTTTGTTTCTCATTAATTTAATTTTATTTAATATTCTGATTTATTTAGTTAGTGCACTATTTTATTTATTTTGTTTAATTTTAGTTTAATTGCATGTTCCTTTAACGCATTTAGGAATCCTTTTAGGTATATAACTGCACTTGTGGATTTTCTTTACTTTTTCACCCTAGGATTAGATTTTTCTTTAGTTTTAGTTTAGTTAATTAGTAGTTTTAATTTAGTTTTATTTTCTTCCTTATTCCTCAATTCTATCATCTTTTCTCTTTTTTTTTTCCTTTTTTCCTCTGAGAGAGATACCTAGAAGAAATAGATTACTTGCATTCCCTATGGTTCGAGTTTAGACTTTTTCAAGTGTACTATAACTTGACCACCTGCACTTGGGTGTAATAACTCGCTCTTTTTGCACATTGTCAATTACTATATTGATTGATGTATTATTATGTTAGATTATGATGGGACAAACTACACAATTACTCGTGGATATGCGATTTGAATGGATCATAATAAAAATAAGAGATTAATAATTAAAGTGGTAATCTCATTGAATATGAAAGCTAGGTGCTATGATAATGTATACTAATATTATGATGAGATCATTATCTTAGGCATAATAGGTGGATACTTACATGCGTAGCACTTAGCAGTTTTCTTTAGGATTGTGCCTATTAGCAGTCAAGTATGAAATTCATAATTAACCATAATTAAAGTGAAAATTATAAACACTTGGCTTAGAGTTGTCGGCTTTTCCTTCTATATATGAATTAGTAGTGGGATTGCATCGATGTAAACTATACAGCGTTGATCCAATTTATGGTAGTCAAATCTACCTTAGCATGACGAACCTTAGGAAGGTAGTGACAAAAAATGATGATTCTAAATCATTAACCACTCGAGGTACGTGAACTTGTAAAGCATCATATCTATGGAACTTAGAGGTGAGAATGACTAGTAGAGTTAAATACCTTCCGGTATTTATAATGGGAATCCTAGTGGGGGTTCGGCATGCATATGCGGCTTGCATTGCACTATTTTCATATTACACTACTTACTTTCTATATAAATTGCACACGCCTTCGTATTGCTAATTATACTTTATAATACAAACTTATATAGTTTCTACTGAGCCCGAATTTGACTCATTTCCTTCTTCTAACAGTTTTGCAGATTAAGCATCATGGGTGACACGTGGTATAATCATCTACAAGCCTCTGATGTTTATTACCTTTTTGTAGTCCTTTACAAGAAGGACTAAGCTTGTATAATTATTTTGTACTCTCAGTATACTATGTATTTATAATAACTCTTTATTTAAGAACTGGACTAGACTCCTAATGTCAAAGTTGCATTCTAAGTAAACTTGTATAAACTATTTTGAAACCGTGGAGTGGTTTTATTACCTGCTTGGATGTGGACATGATCTGTATGAAAACGGTTTTTAATTATCACATGTTGGTTTATTGACTTTACTGACTCCACATGTTAGACTTTTCAAAATGAGTTTGTATTGTATGACTTATTTTCAACAATATTTTAATTTATAGAATTTTTCACCCGCTGTTTACGTACGGCACCGTGATTAATCGTGTTTCGGGGGTCTAAACCTCTTAACAGGATTCAGGGCATCGCATCGATATCTTGCAGAAGCACAAATCTTAAATTAAATTATCGAAGGGCTCAAGACATATTCGTCGGAGCAGGATTTACTCGAGTGTCTCGAGTTCAAATGTGACTTAAAAAGATTTCATGTAATAAAATAAAAATAAATAAATCTAAGGTTGGGGCAGAATCCTTTTACTTCAACAGCCCACTCACCCAAATTTAACGTTTTCGATTCAAACAAACTTTAGACCTAAAAGATAAAAACCGAAAGTTGCTCATACTTTTATGAATAAATTAATTTATTTTGGGTTGTAGAGTTGGGCTGGACCAACTTGGGTGTTGGGTTGAAGACACTCAGACTCCAACTCACATTCACCACTCTTTTCTCCCACTCGCTATTTGAATTTTTAACGCCCCCAGTCCATATAATTAATTAACCTCTGCCATTTGTATTGGCTTATAAATTCAGTGGTTCGATCCTATTTTAACCTTTCCTGAATTGTGCAGCTTACCTTTTTTTTTTTTTTTTTCCGACTATTACCTTTTGCCAATTGTTTATGTAAATTTTTTATAGATATTGCTTAAAAAGTGAAAAGGAAACTATTAGGGGCTTGTGATTTTAGTTATTTAGATATTCTACTCAACAATATTATTATATTCATATAAATATGAGTACCTTCATATTAATATGTTAACTACTGTATACATATTAATAAAATGATATATATATAGGGGAAGGATCTTAAGAGGACCAATCTTTTGTTCCTTAAATGCAGACCAATCATTTTGAGGGGATAAATAAATGAATTTTTTGATGAAACTCGATGAAGATGATCTTCATGATTAATAGATCACCTCCACCAAATTTCATCGAAAAAATCAATCGGAAATAGGGTTTACTAAAAAATTGATATATATGTGCGTTTATGGCCGTTAAAATTTAAGATGCTTAGCTAACTCACTTCCCGGTTGAATTTTTTGATGAAATTTGGTAGAGATGATCTACTAATCATGGAGATCATCCTCACCAAGTTTCATAAAAAAATTCATTCGTTTACTCTCTCAAAATGTTTGGTCCGTATTTAAGGAACAAATAAATGATCCTATTTAGATCCTTCCTCTATATATATATATTGTATTAAGTGTAGAATGCAACTCTGGAATATTGAAGTAATACACTCCTGGATAAAATCAATTTAGCTTTTATATTTTGAAGATACTAATTTCAATATTAAGATCAAACAAGTTATTTTTAAGATTTAATATATCAATTGCATCTCAGAAAAATATAATCTTTAATTTGAGAAAGATTAACCTTTTAATTAAAACGAATAAAATATTTAATTGAATTTACAACCATTTACATAAATATATTTTACAAGCGATGTCTACCTTTCACATCAACTCAGATAACAAAGGCCACGTATCGAAGATTTCATTTAAAAAAAATGAAGGAAAGATGTCAACATGTTTTAAACAAGTATAATATTCTCTTGTATAACTTTATTTTTTATTCATAATTTATTTAAAAGTAAATTGGCGATGAGTAACTCTTTCGTAATTATATTCAATTCAAGAATACTTTCTTATTCTATTTTAAATAAATGGCTTTCTTGTCAATGGCCTTGTAGCCTAGTGGCATCATCTTTAATCTTTTATTAGAGAGGTCACAAATTCGAAATCTATGAATGCGGTATTCGAACTTAATAAAGCGTTACTTAATAAAAAGTGGTTTGTCCACCCTTTGTGTGTGGTTGGTGATATGTCCACCTCTTATGTGGGTGGTTGTTGATGCATATGGTTCGTGGTATGGTTCGTGTGGTTGGTGACGGAAGCTGAAGATGTTCTCTCGGTTCGGTTAGCAAAGCTTACTTATTCATCTCTTGGTCAGCGAATTATGTAATTCATAGTTAGTCAGGGCCTCATAGTTAACTAAGGCGACAGAATTCTATGTCTGACTCCATGTAATTGTCTTTGATATGAATGATTAATCAAAAATAAAAATAAAAAATGACTTATTTATTGATTTGTTTTTATTATAAATTTTTACTTTATTTTACTTAAAGGATATACTTTTTTTTTTAAATGGTCAATTATACAATTGTTATTTTTTATTACTATTAGTAGTTGATAAGTCTCATCAACTACCACCGCTAATCGGAACTCCGGTGACCATTGCATTGCCAGAGCTTTAATGACTTTTGTCGAAACTCTAGTAACCATTATTGTACCTCCAATAAGGTTCTCGAAACTCCAGTAGTGATCACCACAATTCTAGCAAGAATTTTTATGCATTGTCAAAACAAATTTGCATTCAAATTTATATATATTTGCAGATTTGTACCTAGTTTTTTTTTTTTAATCTTATATTACTGCAAAAGTAGATTTGCACCTATTTCTTTCTCAAATTTGAACCATGTTTTACTGTAAAACTAAATTTTCCATACATGTGCCGAAGTTTTGGTGAGGTCTTAATACTCCGATAGTGGTCGCCGGAACTCCAGTGGTAGTTATTGGAGCTCCGACAGTGGAGGAAGGTGGTGGTGGTTGGTGGTGATTGTTTTTTTTTTAGAAAAAAGAAAAAAGAAATGGAGGAATGGTATTTTAGATAAAGAAAATGAGTGTCCTTATTTTAAAATGAAAATGTAAGGCATCTTTCCGTTAAATATAATTAATTAGTTAATTAGGGAGAAATCTCTTTTAACCAATTGTCTCTATATTTATCATATACCTTTTAAATATACTAATATTTCAAACAACGATAATATATAATTCAACGGAGCGGCATGTTCATATAAAGATCGTCATTATTTTAAGAAAAAACAGAACCGTCCATTTCAAAAGTTAAACAAATGAATAATTTTATGAAATTGGGTAGAGACCGAAAAATCTATAATAATTATCTCCGCTAAATTTTATCAAAAAACTAAATTTATGAGTCGGTAATATAATCATATAAAATTTTAATAAATATATATATATATATTATATTTTTATTATATCGACTTTTAGTTTGAAATTTAATAATTTTTTTGTACAAAATAATCAACTTATTATATTATTAATTATCTTAAACAAATTTTATAAAAAAAATTCATTCCTTCCTCTTAAAATAAACGGTTCTTTTCTTAAAGTCAGAGCCGTGTTTATAGGAACTGGTCATACCCTTTATTAAATTTCAGTTTTGAATTCAACCGAAAGCTCCAAATAATATTTCTCCATATAACCTGTCCCCACTAAAATTGGCTGACTGAGTCGTGGTTTCTGAATCAGCGTCCTCTGTTTCTGTTAAAAATAAAAATAAAATAATCAAATAGGACATTCCAAGCTTTTAATTATAACATTATTAGAGAACTAAGTTGGAATCATGGTAGATAATTAAGAGCAAGACAATATTGCAATTATAACTATTGAGCACCAAATGAGGGTTTAAACTATAATAGATACAACTTTGTGCGTTTGACACGTAGGTTAAAATAAATTAAATATTGGGATGAATTATTTATCGTATTAAAATTTTTTATTCTACTAACAGAGGAATTGGCAAATTTTACCTAAAATGTGATATTGTTTTATCCTGTTTAAGTGAGATTAAATAATCTTATCCGACTCTCTAATCATACCCGTCAAACACACCATTAAGGATTAAGATAGTGAACAGTGTCTTGTAAATCATTTAATTATATGTATTTAGGATGACTTTGATCCTCTCTATTATCTTCTAATCTAATTTCGACTAATAAGATCTAATTCGAGAATTAAACGAGTGATTTTTTTTCATAAAATTTGGTAGAAAATGATATCTTTGACGAGTAAATCATTTTCACAAAATTTCATCAGAAAATTTATTCACGAAGTGGGTGAGACAATCATCTAAAATTTTAATAGTAAAAAAATGAATATATGTATCAAATTTTCATTATCCTCGCTTTCAGTTTAAACTTTTTAATAAAATTTTGCAGAGATAATTTATTTAAGGGCAATTGGGCATAAGGACTCATTCCAATAATAACATAATTATAAAAGACACTTACAAATTAATCATGTAAATTAAGGACACTGTAAAAAAATACTCTAATATTCCTTTCTTATAATATCTCAAATCTCATTAAAATTGGTACTAAACAGATTTAGCACCATGACAACAACCAGGTGGCACTAAATTGGAATCACGCAAGGTTACACTCATGTCCATTTTGGCGCTATCAGATTTGCTATCACATTCCACTGATTGAATTGAATTTCTTCTTTTTCATCATCGGACGGTTGTGGACCAAGGACAAAAAGATTGGAGTCTGAACTCTGTTGTCCTTCTTCCCAAAAATGGTCATAAGCGTAATTGAAGAGGCTGACATACAGGTCGAGAAGGTATTGTCCAAGTCCATTCCATGGGTCAGTGCCATACTTCACAAAATTCAGGATCGTGTCAATATTAACCTGGTTTAAGTAACACGAATAATTCAACCATGCGGCATAGTTGATATTATAAGGTTCTCGAGCTGATTTGGCAAGGTTATTTGAGTACCATTCTAGAATTTCTGCATTGGGGTTATCAGCAGGGGGGTCTTTCATGGGTTTGGTGAAGCTGATGATGGCATATCTGTGAGGCTGAGTGAGGAACATGGTTTTCCAACGAAGCAAGGGGTTTGAACCATTTGAGAAGGTGATGAGATTGAAAGCACCATAGATAATATCATCATACTGCTAGGCAATTATCAGATCCACCTGTCAACATACATAACAATAACCATAAGGTGCTACATCCATCTGTCAACACACATGACAACAATCAGAAGGTACTAAATGCATTTATCAGCTTTAGCACCACAACCAGAAAGTGCTTTAGCACCATGTAACGACCCGATCCGACTAGGTCCAAAAATGCGATAAAAATAAATAAAATTCAATTTTATTTATATATCAAAGTAATTTATAAAAATACAATCTTTACAAAGTAAACACATCTCTCTCCTTAATCAACAAAAATAGTAAACTACACCGCACCCGACTTGCTAGTCAAAACCTGACTCCATCTCAAAACACCTGCGACATAAAAATGAATGGGGGCAGTACATAACACACAGGAGTGAAAACATCTCAGCAGAATATTTTATCAACAATAAAATATTCACAATAACAATCTCGGTAATTCAACAACCGGCTCCATACACGGGCCCCTCTTGGTAACATGTTAAAAACTACCCGCCTCACCCACCTCACCACATCGAAACTTCTCTCTAAGCCTTACACGACTGGCTTATTAGGTCTGTTGACGAGTAAACTTAACCATGCATCAATTAGTTACATCGTAATTTAGCCAACATTAATAAAAAACATCAATTAATGAGGTCAAACAAATACACTGAATTTAATCAACGTAATAAATTCAAGAGGAACACAAACGTACAGAATAACAAATGAATACTCTAAAATTTAAATGCGCGTTAAGTACATCCCCTTACCTTAAAAAAATAACACCAATAATTAACCAAAAAAACAAAGCTTTCTCCTTAACCCACGGCTCTCTTATTTTAAGGTACTGCCATAACAAATTTGCTACCAAAGCAAATCTTGTATAATGGATCAATTAAACTTACGTGGGACCCATTAAACTAAGTCAACGATTTACTTGAAGGCCACGTAAATTTCGTGGACACATGTCCAATAGCTTAACTAATAAGACTCCTTCAAGCATATAATACCTCCACGTGGAAAGCTACACATATTTATATATATATATATATATATAATTATTAAAATTAAAATATATAATTTTTTATCAATAGAAAAATACCGGATGTTACACACCACCTTTTAACATACATAATAATAATCAGAATGTGCTAAATTCTTTTAGCACCAATATGAAATAGAGAACAACAAAATTAATGAGAGCATCATCAATTCAATTTATTTATATGTATATATATATGGATCGATGTAGGGTTCGTCAAAAAAATAAAAAGAATTGCGGCCAGAATTATTTTTTTTCAAATCCCACTGGACTATCGAAATTGGTCGATTTCGATAGTAAAACGACATCTGATCGTCTTTATTTTTCTCATAATTATAGTAACTTTGTCTTCCGAAAAATATATTAAGAAAATCAACCTAATGCAACGATTCAATCAAAAGTTATATCTGTTTTATGACTGCACCTATAAAAAAAAAGAATAAGAAGAAGATGATGAGAACAACGATACGACTGGAGAGTCGGGGGATGGTGGGGGTGGTTGTGGAAGATGTAAGATTGTTGGTGAGACAGAGACAAATATTTGATGATAATATGGGAATTTAGGGAAAGAGATGAGATATTGGAAGTTTCGGTGCGGGAGGATGGACAAATTGATTTACTATTATTGTAGTAAGTATTGTCTATGATAAGAGATGCTTATATTGTGGATATTTTTGGCCATTAACATTTATTATTTTTCTTAAAATAAATTAATATTATAAAAAATATCTTTATTATTAAACTAAATCATAAAGTTAGTACTATTTCCATTTATCAAATATAAGTTCATCCTTAGAGTTATAAAACAATACAGAGCGAGACCCTATAACCTATTATCTTATTTATTTATTATAAAAATTATTTTCATCAAATTTTATGATGAATTAATTGATTTACTTCTTAAATTAAATAATTATGTTGAACGGGATTAAAACGAAAAGGTAGTAGAAGGAGCGAAGTCCATTAAGGGGAGACTAGAAGTCATATACGCGTAGATTGACCTAAAATAACTTTGATTTGAAACGTAAAAAAAAAGAAACTACTATTAATGATGACACTGTACTACCACAAAAATATTGGACCGAAGAATTGCTATCTCCCTGTTTGCCATCTCATTTAAAGTTTTAAACGAAAAGAAGTCGGGAAGAAACAATAAGCATTATCGATATATATATATATACACGCTAAAAATTAGGTAGAATATCTTATTATATATTGATTTTTATTAAAACTTTAATGAATAATATTTTTTTGAATGAATGGAATATTTTTAATTGATAATTAGTGTAAAAGGCCTATTTTATTTTATATTTTAAATGAAAATATTTGAATAAATTTAAATATCATTTAATTAAAAAATATGTTATATGTTACCTAAATTACCCTCTCTTTATGAAATTTGTATAAAAAATATGAACTGCAAAGTTTATATTGCAGTAAAATATGAACTGCAAAGTTCATATTACAATAAAATATGGACTGAAATATGAACTTTGCCCTAGAAATATGAACTGCAAAGTTCACATTGCAATAAAATATGGACTGCAATATGAACTTTGCACCAAAAATATGGATTGCAAAGTTCATATTGTAGTGAAATATAGACTACAAAGTTCATATTGCAATCTATATTTTAATACATATTGGTATTTTTTAGTTTATTTTAAAGGTTGAGATGTCAATTTACAATAAAAAAAAAGACACATGTTATATTATTAATAAAATAAAAAATAAACCCTTTATTTAAAAAAAAATATTCCTTAATTTTAGTGCAAAAATCTTTTTCTAATAAGACATTTTTTTAATTGTCCCATATATATATATATAACATAATATGTATAATTTGCAGATCTACCGACTACTGATGATTAAGCATGTATTCACGTGACGTGTTGTGAAAAGCTTTTCTCCTTAGAAAATCCATATGTTTTTAGATTTCCAATTATAATCTGCGATCGATTACTAAAGTACAGGGCCTTTGTCAGCACCTGCGACTATCTCCTCCTCCTCCTCCTCCTCCACTGTATAAATAGAAATATAAATCAAATCTGCTTACTCATCTTTATTTACTTCCAACACAGTTGATAGAAGAAATCTTAAAAATGGGGCAAGCACAGTTCTCACAAGTTCAAATTTTATAGCAGAAGAACTTGTCTATATGCTTCTTCTGGGTTGCTTTTGAATTGGCTGAGATCTTCATTGAAACCAATTGTCAGTGAAGTAGCATTTTCTCAAGTTATTGGATTCATGCTCTTGTTTTAGTTTTAAACTCTATTCTATTGAGCATTGATTGACATTATTGTGATTTTGAAAAAAAAAATAAAAATTTAATTCAAGCTGCAGTTTTTTCTAATCTTGTATTCATATTAGCTTATGCGTCATAATTCCTGCTGTATTTTGAAGTCTTATAAAGTGCCCCAAAGCTGCACTTACGGGAAGAACTAAAAGAAAAGACATGCAGATTTAAAGTAATCAGCTTTGTTTACTTAATTGCCTTTTGCACTCCATGTGTTTGTTTTTATGGATATTAAATTTAATTCACCTTTTCCAATAGCTTGAATGCATAATAGTGTTTCAGAGTCCATTTCTTTTTGTCTTTTATTTATATAAACGAGTTTTTATTTTTGGGCAATTTCTGTTTCAGGTTTTTTTCTCCTTTTCTGCGGAAGACTGCCATGGACTTGCAAAGGAGTTCTTGTGACTAATATTTTGACATTTTGAAGTTTCATACTATTAAAGGGCTTTAGGCTCCATAAAAATTTGCAAAAAATAAAATAAAATATGGCTATGGCCTCCACTGTTAAAGTGGTTCTAGGCTCCATTGCCTTTGCTGTCTTTTGGATGTTGGCAGTTTTCCCTGCTGTGCCTTTTATGCCTATTGGGAGGACTGCAGGGTCCCTCCTTGGGGCCATTCTCATGGTCATTTTCCAAGTCATATCTGCAGATCAAGCATATGCTGCTATTGATCTTCCAATCCTTGGTCTTCTCTTTGGCACAATGGTTGTTAGTGTCTATCTAGAAAGAGCAGATATGTTTAAATACTTGGGTAAAATGCTATCTTGGAAAAGCAGGGGAGCCAAGGACTTACTTTGTCGACTCTGTTTGGTTTCTGCCATTTCTAGTGCCCTTTTCACCAATGACACCGCTTGCGTTGTTTTAACCGAATTTGTATTGAAAATTGCAAGGCAACAGAACCTACCCCCACACCCATTCCTATTAGCCCTTGCTTCGAGTGCGAATATCGGGTCTTCTGCAACTCCGATCGGCAACCCCCAAAACCTCGTTATAGCTGTTAAGAGCAAGATTTCTTTTGGGAATTTCTTGATAGGGATTCTCCCTGCAATGCTCGTGGGAGTTGTTGTGAATGCTTTGATTCTTTTGTGCATGTTTTGGAAGTTGTTATCTGTTCAGAAAGATGTAGAAGATGCTTCTATGGAACTGGTGGCTGAGGAAGATGTGATTTCACATCGCTTTTCACCAGCAACAATGTCACATCGTACATCCTTAAACTCTCAAGAACTAAACTCTACTTTGGAGTCCATGAATATCCATAGTCCACCTAATGTCAATGGTATCGTAGGTCCTGTTGATTCTCTTAGGAACCGTTTAACTTTAAGTGAAAATGAAATCCACAAGGGCCCTAGTGTGGAGATTGAGTCTTTAAGGAATTCTAATGCATCAAAAGAACTCATAAATGATGGAAATTTGCAAAGAAAGGAGGAAACTTTACCACCAAGCAGGGTTTCATCTGTTAACGGATTGACAGATGCAAATTCGGCGAAATCATCCGAAGAAAAGGAAGGAATAGTGACTGCAAGATGGAAAAGGGTGATATGGAAGACTTGTGTTTATCTTGTCACTGTTGGAATGCTGATTTCTTTGCTGATGGGTCTGAATATGTCATGGACTGCACTTACAGCTGCACTGGCTCTTGTGGTTCTTGACTTCAAGGATGCTCGTCCATCCTTAGAAAAGGTATAGTTTAACTACCACGGTTTGTAACTCTTCCTCTTTTTTGTTGATGAGAAGCTTTCACCTGAGCTTAGTTATAATCAATTTTGAAACCCTGTTTACTATCGGCCAAAGTAAAGAAAGTTTTTCTTCTTTTATACAGGTATCGTATTCGCTCTTAGTGTTCTTCTGCGGGATGTTTATCACTGTTGATGGCTTTAATAGAACAGGAATTCCAAGCGCTATATGGGATTTTATGGAGCCTTATTCACAGGTTGATCACATTGGAGGGGTAGCAGTTCTTTCCCTTGTCATACTTGTTCTCTCGAATGTGGCTTCGAATGTACCAACCAGTACGTAGACAAATACTACACATTTTGTTCTTCTTTTGATATTTTTTTCTGTTATCCGCTTGATGGGAATTCACTTTTAGGATAAGACGTTCGTTTTAGGTTTTTGGCTTATAGTTTTATAAGCTGATTGACATTAGTTTTTTTAGCTTGGTTTAGTGTATTGGTTGCAGATAGCTAGATGAATATTGGGCATGCCCAAAAAAAAAAAAAAAACATTTTAGGCCTTGTGCAGAATCCTAATGACATGGAGCAGGGTGAGAGGTGATACCATTTCATGCTTACTCCAAAAAAAAATATCTCGAGAAAATGAATAAATTTTCGTAAAGCTTGAGGTATTTAAAAGGAAGTCGTAATTTTCTGGTAGTAGGTGTTTCTGTGCAATGGTTTGGCACTTGGCTGGATTTGAAATCACGGGCGATATTAAAGTTCATGGAATCAGCATTGTGCCGAAGGTTCCTGATGATCCATCTTCACAAAAAAATAAAATAAAGAAGAGAATCCGTGTGCAGGTTTGTGAAGAAGAGAACCTTTTTGAAGGAATTTTTTTGAGAACTTGCAGATGTGACATTGTGAAACACAAGCAACTGTCTCAGAAATGTATTTAGATCAATATTAACTCAACTGGGCTAGTCAACTCGATTCCAGTAATCTCACTCGTTAAAATTTCAACTTGATAGTTGCTCGAGTTAAAAACACCATCTTAACAAAGAATCCAATTCAATGAGGCTTGAGCTTTAAGTTTCTAACAAAAAATTGTAATGTTGTTTGAAATATGTCATGCTTTTGTTTAATTTCCAAATTAGTGATGACTATAATAGATTATAGTTATTTATGTCAAGCTATATCGGGAAAGATTGTTAAATTTCTGAATGCATGGTAGTAATGTGTCCTTGCTTGGCTTGAGAAGGTAAGTTGAAGAATCCATCACTGATAAGTCTGTGAATTATATAAGCTATCACTGCATGTATAATTTGATATTGTGCAAGGCTTTCTACTGGATATTTATTGTAGTATGTTGATTTGGTCTCTCAGTTCTATTACTTGGAGGAAGGGTGGCAGCGTCAGCAGCTGCAGTATCTCTTGCCGATGAGAAGAAGGCTTGGCTAATCTTGGCTTGGGTCAGCACCGTGGCAGGTAACTTCTCACTATTGGGATCGGCTGCAAATTTGATTGTATGCGAACAGGCTCGTAGTGCTCCACATTATGGCTACAATCTGTCTTTCACAAGCCATATCAAATTCGGAGTTCCCTCCACTGTTATAGTCACAGCTATTGGCTTGACACTTATAAGGGGATGACACCCATATTCTTAAGCCGGTATCAAATATATTTCTTGTAAACTTTTGTTCATTTTGATACAAGCAATGGATAAATTCAAGTCGTTTGAGAAGGGGGGGGGGGGAGCAAGGACGAGGCTCAAACTTGAGCTCTATGTGCGAATATACACACTTTCAACCTCTTGAGCTTAAGTTTGGATTTGTATTTCTTGTTAAATAAAAATGCAGAAGGGGAGATTGATGGGTCTTAACAGCGTGGTGGGTCCAAATGTAAATAGGTATGAAGTTTATGTAGAGCTTTTGCAGTTATTTTTGGTAGACAAATTTATAATACCATCGAAACAAGCAAGCAAAAGGTAGGAAGAAAGGTTGTTAGTGCACTTGCCTAGTCTACTTTATTGTTGTTTGTTTGTTAGGATATCAAGTACTCTTATGTTGTTAAATAAGAGACCCAGTAATGTATTAAAGCTCTCACAACTTCAGTTCTCCTGATTTAATTTCTTGGGCTCTCTTTATCTTGTTCTTGGCATTTGTTATGTTCCAGTGCTTGAAATCTTATGAGTTCAAACTTGCAAGAACGCAATTGCATAAGCTAAAAGATCCCAATGGGTTGTCATGTGAGTTTCAAAAAGTCAAAAACAACACACGTGCTTGATTCCTTTCATAAAGAGGCAAAAGTCAAACACCCAATGGCTCTGTAACATATAGTTGTTTACACTTGTATATATACGGATAATTTTAAGTACGGACAAGACTAAACTTTTTGAGACGATTTTGCGTCCGTTGCTAAAAAACACGGTATGAGCATGGTGCTAGACATGCTTGAGTTCAATTTTTCCCAAAATTGGGTCATCTGGAGCACTTGCCATTAATCTTGATTTTAACACACCTAAAAAATCTTGCATGCATGGGCTTCAAATACTCTGTTATTTTTCAAAAGTAAATAGCCGAGGTAGAAAGTTTTTAAGGTAAACACACTAAACCCCCTTAATTATTGCACTTTTTCACTTTACCCCTGAATTTATAAAAGTCCACAGAAAACCTTCTCAACTATTAACCTTTATCACTTAACCCCAAAATGATATAATTGCTCATGTACAATTAAAATTTAAAATATATATATAAGAAATAAATAAAATAAATCCAACCCACTTCGATCTATCTCAAATTTAACATATTCGCTTTCAAATTAAAAATCCTAATTATAATGGATTTGTATTTGAATGTTTATATTTACCAAATATATATATGTAGTATATTTCTATGTAAATACATATACATAACATTCACTTGTATTTATATATATAGAGAGAGAGATAGTTCGCGGGGTGGGAGCTGTGGCTCTAGGCAAATATATATATATACACAGAGAAATAGACTACATATATATATTTGGTAAATTACACATTCAAACACAAACCCACTTTAATTATGATTTTTAATTTGAGAATGTATATGTTAAATTTAAGATGGATCGAGGTGGGTTGGGTTTATTTTATGAGAAAATGGGTCATAAGACCTCACTCTATAATATGTCATCATTAAAAGGACAAATTTATATCTAATAAAAATAAAAAGGACTAATTTCATTATCTAATTATAAATTAAGGACACTTTTAATAATATCATTTTATATTAAGGATTATCAAAGATATTAATGGACAAAATTGCCCCTGCCAAAACCCCCGCTAAACCTTCGGTATACCAGCACGATCCTCCCCCGTCTCTTATTCAACCACCACGATCAAAAATTCTTCTCTATATAGACGATCAAAGTTTTCTCTCTCTATTTCTCTGCACATTCGCTATTCGTCATTGTTGCTGTATTTCGTCGCTTCTCTTTTTATCTAAGGTACTCGTTTATTGTTTTGTTAATCGATTTATGAGTTTTGTGTTGATTTTGTATTTAGGTTTTGTGTTGATTTTGAAGTTGAAAACACATTTATGAGTTCTGTGTTAATTTTCTCAACATTTTAGTTGTGTATCATTTTATCTGTAGCAATGGTTGGGTGCTATATGGATTTAGCACCGTCTGTGAGCATTCTATTTGATTATCTTTTGTTTGCTTTTGGTTTTAAATGATTTTTGTTACGATTGAAGTTATGGACAATTGATGCTAAATGATTTTTTTTTATGGACAGTGGGGTGCTAAATGCATTTAGCACCCCCTGTCAGCAAAAGTTGATATGAAACCAGAAGGTGCTAAATGCATTTAGTACCCCTATTTGAGCAAAGTTGACATCAAAGCAGGAGGTGCTAGATGCATTTAGCACCCCCTGTCAGCAAAAGTTGATATGAAACCAGGAGGTGCTAAATGCATTTAGCACCCCTATTTGAGCAAAGTTGACAGCAAAGCAGGAGGTGCTAAATGCATTTAGCACCCCAATTTTTTTTGTTATTAGTTTTGTTCATCTTTTCAAATTTGTACGTAGATTTTGTGGAACATTTTTGTTTTTGAAGCATTTTATGTGAAGGAATGGATGGGTGCTAAATGAATTTAGCACCCCCTGTGAGCAAAGTTGAAAGCAAAGGAGGAGGTGCTAAATGCATTTAGCACCCCAATTTTTTTTGTTATTAGTTTTGTTCATCTTTTCAAATTTGTACGTAGATTTTGTGGAACATTTTTGTTTTTGTAGCATTTTATGTGAAGGAATGGATGGGTGCTAAATGAATTTAGCACCCCCTGTCATTTAACTCAGATGAGGTGCTAAATGGATTTAGCACCCCCTGTCAGCAAAGTTGATATGAAAACAGGGAGGTGCTAAATGCATTTAGTGCCCTGCATTTGAGGAAGCAAAGTTGATATCAAACCAGGAGGTGCTAAATTCATTTAGCACCCCCATTTGAGCAAATTTGACAGCAAAACAGATTTAGGACATTGATGTGTATTATTGTAAGATTGCTAACTAGATATATGTGTATATTTGTTTTTTATAATGCCACTAGATAACAGTGGTAATGAAGGTTTATATCAATTGTGTTGAAGGGACAATGAATACGACTACTTCCGGAAGAGTTTCTGAGAAAAAGGGCGTTTCTTCAAAGAGGAAAACGAAGGATAGTGTATCTAGAAGTAACAAGAAACAAAGTAGAGTTGTGATGAAAGTTGGAAAGAAATCAGGGGGGGTTGGAAAATCTGCAGTTAAAGAAGTGTCTAGACCAACTGTGTTTAGATGCAACCTTGCAGTAGTTGTTGAGGAAATTTCTAGTTTGAAGGGTCGGGGCGAGATTAAAAATGGTCATATTGAAGCTATGATGAAGACGCCATTTGGTTCTATGTTTAAAGCAATTTTTGATGATAAAATCATTCCAGATCATATCGGAATGATTGGTCAAGTAGGCAAGAAGATTATTTCTGCCTATTCGGAGAAGCATTCTGCTTTTTTGATTGCTGGGGAGGAAGTTAAGTTGACTCCTGATGATGTTTCCGTTACTTTTGGACTGCCAAAGCATGGCAGTAAGATTATGCCACGGTCGTCTGAATCCGTGTGTGGTTCAGAATTCATGCAGAGGCGATTCAAAGGGGAGTCGTCGTTGAAAGTTTCCAGTGTTCTATCGGCTGTACGGAGCACTGTTTTGGAAGACGGCGCCGAGGAGGATTTTGCACGGTGCCTTATACTCTACTTGTTAGCAACTGTTTTTTTTTGCTAACTCAAATAGGGCACTTGCTTTAAGTTTTGTGCCCTGTGTTGAAGATTTGGATAAGGTAGCTGATTTCCAGTGGGCTACCATTATACATGATCATTTGATGAAAATGGTCAAGAAAAATTACAAAGACCCCATCCGGACTCCCGGGTGTGTTATTCAATTGCTTGTAAGTTCCTTAAATTCTATTTCTTGTTTTTAATTATATTTTATAAATTAAATTTTGTGATTAATTATTCAATGTTTGTGATATAGTTGCACCTCATGAAAATGACATATTATAACTTCTCCAAGCATCAGCACAACAGTGGAAATGCTGAAAGGGGGTGCTAAATGCATTTAGCACATCCTGGTTTGTTGTGATATGTGCTCACATTGGGTGCTAAATGCATTTAGCACCTCCTATTTTGTTGTGATGTTTGTTCACATCCATTTAGCACCTTCTTTTTTTTTTCTTGTCAAATGTCCTGGCAGGGGGTGCTAAATGCATTTAGCACCCTCTGTTTTGTTGTGATGTTTGTTCACATGGGGGTGCTAAAATGCATTTAGCACCTCCTGTTTTGTTGTGAAGTTTGTTCACATGGGGTGCTAAATGCATTTAGCACCTTCTTTTTTTTTTTTTGTCAAATGTCCTGTCAGCGGGTGCTAAATGCATTTAGCACCCTCTGTTTTGTTTGTGATGTTTGTTCACATGGGGGTGCTAAAATGCGTTTAGCACATCCTGTTTTGTTGTGAAGTTTGTTCACATGGGGTGCTAAATGCATTTAGCACCTTCTTTTTTTTTTTTTGTCAAATGTCCTGTCAGCGGGTGCTAAATGCATTTAGCACCCTCTGTTTTGTTTGTGATGTTTGTTCACTATGTTATTTATTTATCGTTTCATGCATAAAATGGTGATAAATCATATTTTATTATAATTATTGCAGCACTTGACATCATAGTTTTTAATAGGCAGTGTCATACTTGTAAATTAAGTTTCTAAATCTTTTTATAGTTTCATTCAAGTTACATGATGCTGTGGGCTTTTATGAGTTTTTTTTTTTGTTTTTAAAGTCATTATTTTCTATAATTGCAGTATTGGTTTTGTGAACACTACAATGGTGTTCAACCATATGATGGGCATAGTGATGATACGCCAAGGTTTGTTCGATGGAACATAAACATCTTGAGGCGTATACTTTATGAATCGGAGCTTGCAGATTTGGATGCATCAAAGGTAATGAAGACAAAATTTTTATATGGTCTTATGATTAATTTTTATCTTTTTTAACATTCTTTTTCTTTCATAATCCAGGTATCCAAAGAAATAGGGAATATTTCTGCGGAGGAGGAAGTGTTGTTGAGTCCGCATTATGCGGATAAGACAGCTAAGGACATGAAATTCATAGAGTGGCACACTCCTGAAGCAGAAGTGGTGAAGGAAGGTGACGACAAAGACAAGAAAATTAAAGATCTGAAAAAGAGGGTCGCAGAGCTTGAAATGATGCTCAAACTGAGCAAACGTAAAGATTTTATTGATCCAGAGTTTGTTTTTTGTGATAAACCAGAAGAAGACGACCCTGACTCATATGTTGACCTTGTTTGTTCTGGTGTACGTGGAGACTTGCAATTTGAGACACCATTGAAAGAACAAAATATAAGGGAAGAAGAGAAAGGTGAAGAAAAAAAGATGAGATCAATCATAATAAGACTCAAAGCAAAACCGAGGAAGGTTAAGTTCGATAGTGATTATGAATATTACTATTTAAAGAGGAAGAAAGAAAATGAGGATGAGGATGAGGGAGGAAAAAAGGATGAAGGAAAGAAGAATAAGAGGAGGAAGAACAAGAAAGGAGGTGAACCAAAGAAGGACTTGTTAGTGGAGAAAGATTCTCCAAAAGATGTTGGTGTTGATGTTGAGAAAGAGATGATGAAAAAGAGGCCAGATGTTAAAGGTGAAGAAAAGAAGGAGGGTGACCTCCCAAGTTTTGATTTGAACATTGACTTGAGTCGGGAATCGGCAAAGGAAGATGATTCCCTGAAGGAAAATTTTGGAAAGATAGCTGAACAAGTTGCACCCGCAGCAATTGCAGAAGAAGTCATCAATGTTGATGAGTTGCCAATTGTAGATGATGAAGTTGCGGGAAATTTTCTGCCGCTATCTAAAAGGAAAAATAGATTGGTTTATCTTGATGACAATGAAAGGGAGGTCGTTGAGACGTTTTTCAAGAATGCAAATAAATCGTATGTATTATTTTTAATTTCATTGTATTTTATTTTATAGTTGTTATAAAAGAAATAAAGTTGGTGCTAAATGCATTTAGCACCCCCTGTGAGCACACTTTACTGCAAACCAGAAGGTGCTAAATGCATTTAGCACCCCCTGTGAGCACACTTTACTGCAAACCAGAAGGTGCTAAATGCATTTAGCACCCAGCTAATTTGCAGATACTGGGGTGCTAAACCTTTTTTGGAAGCATTGTTCATACACAACTATGGTGCTCCACACTTTTTTAGCACTAATTATGCTGCAAATGAGACAGAAAATGAAAAGAAAAATAATTGGTGAACTTACCTCCATCACCATTAGTTGCAGTTGCAGAGAGCATGCAACCTTTATATTTTGCCTTAAGATGGCAACCATCTAAAGCTATTAAAGCTCGACAGAAGTTGAATCCGTATATACAAGCTTCGTATGCTATGAAAACTCTTTCAAACTTTCTAGTGTTGTCGTCAACTTCGAGGACTACGTAACTTCCCGGATTTGATTCTCGTATACTATTAGTGTAGGATGCTAATTGTTGATATGATGCATAATCGTCACCGTGTACTTCCTTGATCGCGTGGCTCTTACCGGTGTAAGCGAAGTAGTAGCTCAAGGTAACACCAAACTCACGTCTAAAGTAATCTATAATGTCTGATGGTTTTGTGAGAGGTTTGTCCCGAATCAAATCTAAAACAGTTGACTTGACAACCTGGCTTGTCATTTGTGGGTTCCTTAAATCCTTGAAAGTAATTCCACACGTATGCTCGCCCACCATTTTTCTTATTTCGAAGAACTTAGCAAACTTGAACTTTGGAGAAGCATGTATTCTCCACGTGCACCCCTTATCTTTTTGCCTACTACAAACAACCGTAATCCGATCACTAGAATTTTTCTTATAATCAAACTTGAACCCCTTGTGGATGGCATATTTTTTTAAACTTGTTCGGAACTCATCTGCACCACCTGGGAATCTCTGTCCAACACCAATAATACAATTTTCCCAAGCATTTGATTGGCGTGGCTGAGTATGAGATTCAGCCTCGCTCTCTAAAGTCCCACAATTGGAGGAGCTAGTAGTAGAGTTATTGTCTAAAACCAAGGATCTAGGACCTTCACTTCTCCTTGCAACTATGTCTATGATATCTACATTTTGAACAGCTGCAAAGCAAACAATGTATTGTATAGATTCATTACTATCGAGAACATACTCCTTTCCATCACGAGAGATGACTAGGTCCAAATGTAATGGATTTATATCAAACCACCTTTGGCAGATTGACCTTTTCAATACATCAAGTGATAAACCTAGATTCACTTGGAATCCAAAACTAGAATCATTGTAATGCACTTTGCCCAAAATTCCTCTGTCAATATTTCTGCAAAAATCATTTAGCACCTATTGTAAACATAGCGAGAAGTAATATAATTGTTCTAAAAGTCAGTTAGCACTGGATTATAGTAGATTTCACCAAAAAGCAGAGGGTGCTAAATGCATTTAGCACCCCCATTCAGCACTTTTGAAAATAAAATAGAAGGTGCTAAATGCATTTAGCCCCCCCTGTCATCACATTTGATTATAAAACCAGATGTGTTAAGGTGCTAAATGGCATTTAGCACCCTCTGGACAGCAACCAGTAGGTGCTAAGTGGTATTGAGGACCTGCTGTTATCACATTTGACAACAAAGCACAAGGTGCTAAATGCATTTAGCGGTATCTGTCATCACATTTGATTATAAATCCAGAGGTGCTAAGGTGCTAAATGCCATTTAGCACCAGCTGGACATCAACCAGTAGGTGCTAAATGCTATTTAGCAGCACCTGTTATCACATTTGACAACAAACAAGGTGCTAAATGGCATTTAGCACCCCCATTCAGTAATATTGAAAAGAAAATAGAAGGTGCTAAATGCTATTTAGCACTACCTGTTATCACATTTGACAACAAACCACAAGGTGCTAAATGCATTTAGCACCCTCATTCAGTACTATTGAAAAGAAAATAGAAGGTGCTAAATGCCATTTAGCACCACCTGTCATCACATTTGATAAGAAAAGACAAGGTGCTAAATGCATTTAGCACCCCCTGTCATCGCATTTGGCAACGAAAAGGAGAAAGTGCTAAATGACATTTAGCACCATATGTTATCACATTTGGCAATGTACCAGAAGGTGCTAAATGCATTTAGCACCCTCTGTTAGTTCACATTATTAGAAGATGTAAAAAGCGATTTAGTAGGAGATTTCAACACGATAACAAGCGATTTTATATGTGTAAAAGCTATTAAGCAGCACGACAAACAGCTACATATTGAAAACTAAGAAATATGATCAATTGAAGCAATATAATGTGTATTTAACGATGAACAAGTGTATTTAATGATGAATGGAAGCAATATATATGCGTTTTTTTGAAAAAAATACCTGGATAATAAATCGGAATTGATTGTTGGAACGATTTCTTGATTCATGTCTGTAGTTGCAATGATGGATCGTTGTGTGCTTTGGTATTTTTTGATTGGGATTTGGTTGCAGCTGTGTTTGATCGTTTGTTTTAGATGTTTGAAGTTATATATATATATATTAGGTTAATTGTGTTATTAGTTAAAAAAGGAAGGGGCATTAATGTCTTTTTAATATAATGTCCTTAATTTGAAATGCTAATTTATAATTGGCCTTTATTATTGTGTTATTATTATAATAAGGCCTTATATCTAATTGCCTCATATTTTATTTTCTTTTTCTTTTTCTTTTTCTTATATATATATATATATATGTATGTAGAGTCCATTTCAAGTAAGAGTCAAATTTAAGGACAATTATAAACTTTAATTGTATTTATATATATTTTTTAAACTTTACTTGTACATGAACAATTATGTCACTTTGGGGGTTAAGTGATAAAGGCTAATTGTTGAGGGGGGTTTACCGTCGACTTTTATAAATCAAGGGGTAAAGTGATAAAGTTTAATAGTTCAAAGGGGTTAGTGTTTTTCACCCAAATTAGTATGCCAAAAAAAATAAAAAAGTAAAATTAAATAAATTAAATAATAATACAAAATCCTCACCCGAATTTGAAGTTTCCATGTAATCTTATGAGCTTTAGCTCATATCTATCGCTGCCTATTCTCACAAAAGTGGGCATGATTTAAAGCTTAGTAGGCAGGGGTGGATGTAGTAAGAGGCAAGGAAGGAGTAATTGCCCCTTCTTGAATTTGAATTTTTTTTTACTACATGTGGTATATTTAAAATATATATATATATATATATAGGGACTTATGTATAAAAAAATATATTTTAGGGTACTGGGTCTAAAGGGAAAAACTATTCCGGGACCTTTAACACTCTATACCACACCAATTGCCTTCAAAACCAATGGAAAGGAAATGAAAAAATAAATCCAGGTACAAAACATGGCCCCGCCGTGCACACGAGTTACAAGGTTCGATGCGGAACTGTGATTTGCACCCCCTCTCTTGGGCACAAAAGAGTCTTATTTTTCTTAAATGCCTAACAAGCTCATAAGAGATGATCTCTTATAAACTTATCAATTTTTTTCACAAAATTCCCATGTAAGACTTACACCTTTTCATTCTATTTTCCTATCTCAATTAGTTCACTTTGTATAACAATTTTTCATTCATTCCATAACCATTATGAGCAAATAAATATACAATTTTGATGTCATTGCGGAGAAAAACACGAATCTATAATAACCTTTCACAAACGAGTGTGAGGTCTTACTGAAAATTACTCTCAAAATGGCTCGAAAATGGTATTTTTTACTCATTTTTCCAACAAATCATTTCTGATATTTACGTTTTAATATTAGGTATAATTTTATTTCTTAATTACTTGCATAAAGTATTAATTATATTTCTTTATTAATTGCATTATATTATTAATACTATTATGTTTGCGTTGTATTATAGTTATTTCGAGTAATTGTTTACGTTCGTTATTTGAGTTGTATGAAATATTGTTATTAATGCTATTATGTTTACATTAAATTTTTGTGGTTTTAAATATATTTTTGTATGCTTTGAATTTCGTCCTTCTTAGCCAAATTCCTAACTCTACCACTACTAGTAATAGCAGTTTTTGACGTTAATAGTTAAGAAAACCCTTATAGGATAATGAGTAGTATTCCCGAAATGATTTGTTATTTCCATAAATGACATAATTGATAATTCAAAAATTGCACATTATCTCTTTCTTACAACAAATCTGAGGGGAAAAGTGTTGTTAAATTTATACCGTCCATTATTTCATATGCGATTATAAGTCAAACCAAAACAAAATAATTTTTTGGGGTGGGTGTGATCCATTGGACGTAGATCCCATATTTCATGGATTCCTTGGGAAAAAAAAAAACCTCATGCGTCGTTGTATCAAGATGCCACTATGTGGGATTCAAAACGAAAGTAAATTTTTAGATAAAAGTTCAAAAGCACTAGATATGCATGTTTGAGACACAATGGTGAATCCATGATAAATTAAGTTTTCGAAAAGAGAACTCGAGGATGGCAAAAATGTAGGCTCAAACTCTCGTCAGGTGTAGTTTTAGGGACATGTTGTTTAAGTAAGATTACTCTCATTTGATTGTCCATAGGGATGGCAATAGGTCGGGGTTAGGGCAGGTTTAGCAAACCCGAACTCGACCCGCATATAAACCTTCCCCACCCTAACCCAGTGTGGGTTTTGTTTTTTAAAACTCGAACTTGTCCCGAATAATGTATGCATAAATTCATACCCGACCCGTGGTAATTATACTATTTTAAAATGAATTATACTATATTATAATAGTATTTAAGGAGGAAAATGCTATATTTGAGGCGGGGCAGGTTGAACGGGTTAATTTGTACAAACTCAACCCGAAGCCGCGACAAATTTTTATTTTAAAACGTGAACCCGCCCCATTCGAATAAGGTTGGGCCAAATATTCGCCGGGTTGAATTTTATTAACATCCCTAATCATCTGGTATCATTCCTTAATAAAAAAATATGCTTAGATTATCTTCAATGTCTTCTATAATTTTGGTTTGTGTACACGTTTTATAAAAAAAATATCTCCAATAGTCTTATAAAAAACGTTAACATTTAGGATTTGTGTAAAATACAAACCCACATCATATTTCTCTCTTCTTAATTTTTTAATAAAATCTTTAAAATTATATAACTAAAAATCTAAAAAATAAATTTTTAATATAATTTATATATTTGAAATCTAGTTATCAAGATTTACAAAATAAGATCCATTGTGACTATTAAATTATATATAAAAAATTTACATACAAAAGTATTAAATATTACATATAATGATACATTCCATTTGTGGGATTTTTATTGATCTATTTAAATTTTACGTACCATTAGAATACAAATTGAATATGTGTACAATTTTTTTACATATAAGATTTTACTCAAATATCATATACAATCATTAGAGTATCTCTAACCGTAGTGTATAATTTTGATTTGTGTAAAATTTACATGTTTTATATATAAAAAAAAAGGTATCCAGCCGTCTTCTAAGAAACTTTGACACCTAGGATTTGTGTAAAAATGTTGTGAAAAATACAAACCCAATTTACACAACCACGTCAGATAATTTTGCGTCTATTTTCCCTATTCCAGTCTCTAGAAATAAATGGATTTAAAAAGTAAGGGAATAAATATATGATAAGTTTCACTTGTGCATATCTAATTGATAATTTAATATTTATACAAACGTCTAAAATAAATTATTAAAGAACAAAATAAATTTTTTATTATTTATGTGTAAATGTCACTTTTAACAAGTAAGATTGATATAAAATTTATATAGTTAGAAATACTCTTAGAAAGCATTTTTAAGTATAAAATGTCGACCGGTGGTAGAAATGAAGAGTTGACTTAGCAATCCAGATATTATTGCAGTCCGTTTAAATCTCCTTGGTAATGACACGAGTCACTTCAGAACCGGTGCTCACACATACATATTTTATTAGAAAACCTAAAATATATTATTGTGTAATGCTCTATTTTGTTTCTCTTGTTGTATTTTCGTGGTATTTGTAGCAATATAATAAATAAAGGTTTGTCGGCTACTAAATAAAAATTTGAATTGTTTCAACATGAAAAATAATCTATGGAAAGCTGCAAGTCAGAGAGAGGAGAGTTTTTGTTAGGGAAAAACATAAAAATGAGGTTAACTCAATTTTATTTAATAATAGTGTAAAAATTAAAATGTAAATTTTATGTGTCAAATAATTTTTACACAAAACAAGAAGTTTGTAAAAAAAAAATACTCTCCAATAGTATTTTTGTAACTTCTTGTGTAAATTTTGAAATAACCAATAAAATATCAAAACATGTTAGATGTTATTTTATATAATTTTGCATTTTTTTCCTTCAATTTTTTTAAACATAATTTTATAGTCACAATGGATCTTGATTTATAGTTCTTGGTGTGTAGATTTTAAATATATAATTTTTATTAAAATATAATTTTTGAATTCAAAGATATTACATTTTATATTTTTAGTAAAAAAATGGAGAAAGAAAAACCTGATGTGGTTGTGTAAAGTGGAGGTATATTTTACACATCCAATTTACAAAAAATCCATTTTTAAAAATATGTTGAAGACGAAATATTTTTTACAAATTTTGTAAATTTTACACAAAACATAAATACAGAAGACTATTGGAGAGGCTCTAAGATAATTTTCAATATTTGTGTAAAAATTGATGATTATATCTTATGTGGCAACAAACTTTTACACAAAATTTAAAGTTTTAGAAAAAATATACTCCAATGGAAAATTTGTAAAATTGAAAAGAACCAATAAGATACGAACAAATGTTACATGTTATTTTATACAGTTTTTTATTATTTTTTCATGAAATTATATATATATATATAATATTATAATTACAAGGGATCTTGATTTGTTGGTTATGATTAGAAGATTTTAAATATATAATTTATATTAAAATTCATATTTTATATTAAAAGTTATTACATTTTAAATGTTTATAAAAGAAAAAAATTGAGGAGTGAGAAAGCTGATGTAACATTGTATATTAAGGGTGTATTTTATACTTTTATTCTAGACAAAACTCATGTTTAAAAGATTGTTGTAGATGAATTTTTTTACAAGTTGTGTAAATTTTACACAAAACAAAATTATACAATATACACTAATGTTGGAGATGCTCTAAGAGCATTTTTAATAGTCTTGTACATTTTTGTTTTGTGTAAAATTTACACTAATTTGTAAATAATTTGGTCCCCAATAGTCATTTAAAAGTTTGTTTTGTGTTAATTAAATGTGTAAATAATTTACACTAACATGTCGGCTTTATCCCCCCTTAATTTTTCTATAAAACTTTAAAATGTAAAAACTTTTAATACAAATAATGGATTTTAATAAAAAGTACATATTTGAAATCTACTCAGCGAGATCTACAAAACAATATCCATTGCGATTATAAATAATTTTATAAATAATTTCAACAAAAAATTATGAAAAATTATATAAAAATGCATATAGCATATGTTGGCATCTAATTAGTTATCTCAATTTTTACACAAGAGATTAATAAAGTACTATTGGAGGACATTTTTTTTCAAATTCTAAGTTTGTGTAGATATAGGTTGACACATAAGATTTATACTTCAACTTTTATACAACAGTTGGAGATGTTCTAAAGAAAGTGGAAGATCAAATTTTTTCTGTAAAAAATAACCACAATTAAATGCAAAACCGAGGTTGAAAAAGTATATGTTTGAATTTAATAATAAGATGAAACATAGTTAAGTAATGTGGTCGGATGTTTTCTTTGGGCTTGTTTGATAACAAGATGGTAAAACAATTGATTTGTCTAAAAAGTTTAAATATAAGTTGATAGATGTTGTGTGATATCTTTCATTTTTCTTCAAGCGGATGGCTTCCATCATTCTTTATTTTTTTTGGAAAAAATTTATTCCCAAACCACAGGAATTTTTTCCATAGAAAAAGGCAAAATGTAAAATAAAATATCATCACATCTCTCGACTTATTTTACAACTTCAAGTACAAATCAATTATTATTTTATTTTATTTTTTATCATTTTCCATTTTCTCATCAAATGAAACTGTAACGACCCGGTCCGCTTTGGGTTACCAGCTTCTTAGGGGGTCATACATCTTGGGATTGCTCTGACTCTCTACTCGCTTAACTTCGGAGTTCTGATGGGATCCGAAGCTAGTGAGCCCCCAAAAGGCCTTGTACTTAATTAGCGATCAACTCTTACTTATATGGGTCTCAATGAACTCCCCCATCTTCCGATGTGTGATGCCCCCCTTTGAGCTACACTTCATCCCCTCCAAGGGAGTACTCATCACTCGTAGGATGTCACAAAAACCTTACATATTTTTACCTTTTTCATAGAATAATTTTCTTTAAGTGGTGAGGAAAACAAATTTCTTTATGCTAAACGACAATTTAACATTGTATTTACTTTATTATAAGTCATTTTAACTTTAACTATAGTTTTACTAGTTAACCTTTATTTAAATTAGACATGTAATACATGCGATATGTGTGCAAGTGTTATTTACATGCACGCTAAATTTTAATTATAAAATGTTGTTTACTCATTGGTGAGTGTCCTTATTAATAACATAGAGGCCTTTAGTTCCCTTTTCGATTCTTTCACGTGGATTATTATTTCTATTTGTAATATAATTAACGTGTGTCATTAGGCAGATGTTATCATTTTCCCATTGGTGTCATACCTGAATATGATGTCTTGGATTAATAGCATGATCTCATTACAATAATAAGTGCATATGTTAACAATTCATTGATAGTAAGAAAAAAATTTAAACACCCATTTAACAGGGATAAATTCTCACACGTGAATTATTATTTATATTAATATTATAGTTAACATGTACCCTTAAAGACATATGTTATCATTTTTCCATTGGCATCATAACTGAATATGATTTATTAGATTAGCAGCGTGATCTCATTATAGTTACTACCCATTCGATGTAAATGTATCACATGTTTTTTTCTCTATTAGTGCGAAGAAGAAAAAGCAATTTTTATTAGTAAAATTTAACTCGAGTAATTCATTATTGGAAAATGTTAATATGTACTTTACTACTTTAAGGCATATGTTAAAGTTACTATAAATAAATAAAGAGTAATACTATAATTATTGAGTATTCTTACTACCAACAGACATACATTACATGAATTATACATTTACAAGATATAATAATATTACATGAGTTATACATTAACAAAATAGAATAATAATATAATCATAAAAATAGGTGGTAAGAATTATAGATATAAAAATCATTTTTCATGAATAAAAAATTTAACTTTTGTATAAAATTATGTGCCATATTTAATACATATTAAAAATTTATTCTTTTCAAATATTTTTAGTCAAACCAAATTTTCAAATCACCGGGTCTCTCTATGATAATTTTGCCTCTCTATCTTGGAGCTTGGGCGAAAAAGAGAATACCTGTAGCTGTGGGCCGATATATATCTTTTTTATTTTATTTAAGAGAGAAATCACTGAAATATTTTTGAGTGACCTTTTGAATTTTTAAACTAGACAAATAGCAATTAGCCACGTAGGAACATAATAAAAGACAAAATAATTAAACAAAGCCTTTGCCCATGATGTACAGCCGCAAACGACATATATACGATATTAGTATTTTACAATAATATTTTAACATTTTAAAAAATATTTTTAATAAATAAATTTATTTTTAAAAGATTTATATAAAATATTAATAAAATAATTTTAGATTGATAAAATAATTATATGAAATTCTAATACCATTACATATATATATACACGTATAAGTGACAAAAAATATCTTTATAATATTTTATTAATAAAAAATTATTGCTAAAAAATCATATAAGGGGTGACCGGGATGCTAGATCGAGACTATATATATATATAAATTATTAGTAGAGTCCAACAATATTTCTTCTTCTTTATTTTTTTATTTAAGAAAATTGTTAATTATTTTGGAATTATAAATTGATGGATGATTAGACGGGAATCATTGTGTTGCAAAGATGTATATATCCTTGTCAATTACTTTATGCTTTAATAAACACAAAGGATCATTCACGATTAATGACACATCAACAAAAAGATGAATACAGTACTTTAGAATAAAAAATCACGAATTAATGGCACATTAAAAAAAAAGTTTTAAAAATTGAAAAAAAAAACCCAATAAATATACAATTCAGACCATTCATATTCCTCAATTGGTTCGTGACATAGTTTGAACATTTTGTGCATGACTACTGGTTAACATATTTTGAACATTTTTTTTAAATAATTTGAATAAGAAAATTGTTAAAAATTAGCTTATAATAATAGCCATTGTAAATTATTTGAGAGACGTAATTATTCTATGTGCTTTACATCAATGCGAGAATCCCTTGTAATTTATTTAGCGCTGACAAATACAATCAAAATATATGACTTTTTTTTTAAAAAAAATGTAGATACAGACTATTAGTCAGACATAGAGACACAGTTTTATTACTCTCGATCACGGTCACCGAGTATTAAGACTTCGACTAAAAGTAGTAACTTTAATGCTCCTTTAATATTTTGAAGAAATTTTTTTTTCACTATCACCCAAAGAAAATTTTGCCATGAAAAAAAACAAAAAGTAAGAATTAATCTCACCACATCCCTCAACTTATTTTCCATCTTCTCACTTAAATTAGTTATTTTTCTTTTCATTTTCTATATTGCTATCAAACGGAGCCTAAATATTTGTAATGCATTTGCATTTATGCACAAGAAGAGACGGATACTTGAAACACATCACTGTAATTTAAAAAAAAAGAATTTAATCCTGAAGACATAACTCATATCAAAGATAAAGATGTGTCATTTAAAACAATATATATATATATATTAAAAAGAATTCACTAATATTCATATAGAGGTTTTTTTTTCTTCTTCTTTAACTATGTGGTGTTTGGGCTAACTTACTACAACTCGACTAAATCCCGTTAGCATAGATATAGTGGTCAATAGCCTGGAGAGCTCTTGCAAGTTCTAAGATTTAAGTTGAAGAACTCCCAATTAAATTAAATTTAAAATTAAATTCAGCACACAAAAGTGTATTTGATGCGAAAAAATTTGATAAGATTATTTAATTTCATCCAAACATGATAAAATAATGGTGATTTTAAATGCACATACTAAATCATTCTTTTCACCATACTAAATTTTATAAAAAAAACTTTCAACTCACCCCCTTAGTGGGGTGAGTTTATTGAAACTTGTATGACTCCATAGAGGGAATATTTAGTGACAAAAAACTTTGTTAGTAACTAAAATATTCTCACAAATTATTTAATGGCAAAATAATTCATAATTTTTGTGGCCCAACATATTATGATAATAAGTAAATGCTCATATTGCGAGCAATTAATATTACGACATAATTTCTAATAACATAAAACCACAATAATAATTGTCGAAATAATTTGATGGACGAATTATTCAATGCACAAAGTTTCACAACCCTTGGTTACAATTTAACTTTTACCTGTTAAAAAAAAGTAGTTGAATATGAAAAAGGATTATTCTTTTTTTTCCTTATTACAATAAACTTAGCATTGTATACAATAATTATGTAAAATATATGTTTTGAATAACAAAAAAATTACACGAAAAGTTTATATTTGATTTGAAATTTCAGAATCTCGATTCTTGTATATTTTCATTAATAAAAAGTAAGAAAAATAATGAAGAGAATAAAATGAGTGAAGAAAAATTTAATAAAAATAAAAGGGTAGCGATAATATGTGCCCTTATGACACATGTTAAAGACCTAAATATGGAAAGAAATTAAGCTCAACATGTATTTAATGATACACTGATTTTTATGCAAGTTCTAATTTCTTTCCATATTTAGGTCTTTAACAGGGCACATGTTATCACTACCCAAAATAAAAAAGAAAAAAAAGTAGAACCAACGTTAGCTACAGGGGTAAAAGTGATGGGGTGAGTTTATGAGTTAAGTTTAGGATTAAATTGTTAAAATTTAAATTTTAAGTGGGTAAAAAGATTAATTAAATGGGTGTATTTAAAATCATCATAAAAAAATCTTACCTCTTAAATGTGATTCGTTAATACCTTTTTCGGTGAGATAAAAAATTTTAAGGAAAAAAATAATTCTCCTCCCAACAAATAATAAATATAATATAAAATAATTATTTTACCCAACTTTCTTATTCAACGCGATAAATGTATTATACTACTCCCTCCGTCCCAATTTAATTGTCCATTATTTCATTTATAGCTGTCTCAAAATAATTGTTTATTTTCTATATTTAGCATGTCATTAATTACAACAATTTTTTTATGTCCAATATTACCTTGTAAGCTTTCCCTACTTTTTTTATTTAGAGTCCCACCACCTTTTTTATTGAAAAAAAAATAAAAGATATTTTTAAAAATAAATATTTTTTCTTAAAATAATTATTATATATTTTTAAATTTTAGTTTTTCAAAATGTGACTATTAAATCGGAATGAAAGGAGTAATAAATGAGTCGTGGTTTATTTGAGGGGGTGCGGAAATAATAACGTTGAGGGAGCACAGCCATACCCAATGTTTAACTAAATAATTAATTAAGACCCTTTTTGACTTCATTACGTCGCTCATACAACTCCGCTTCTCTACTCAGACACACACTACTCTCTCTGTCTCCATTACCCAATCTCTCTCTCTCTCTCTCTCTCTCTCTCTCTCTCCTCCCTCTCTCTTTCTCTCTCACTTGTTTCTTTACGCGATCTCTTCGAAACCTCAACGTTGGAGCTCCTGAACGAAGAAAAAGGAACCCGAACAACTATTTCTTTCACTACAGAAATACCCAATCCCTTGAGGTTTGTTGCGGCTTCATTTAGACACCAAAAATGCACCAGCTTTTTCACTTGAGCGATGTGATGCTGATAATTTAAGGTCAGTTTTGTTAGCAACTTTTCTTAATTTTCATGTATTTACCTACACGTAATTTAGCAATTGAATTTATTTTCAATGTATATCTAGATCTGCGTAGAATATATGTGTTTTTAGTGTAGTCGAGATCGGGCTGATCACTGACCTAAACAATGATAGAATTGTTAAATAAAGGGATAAATTGATTATTTCTATGCCTGTTGATTGAGATATATGATTAGAATAAGAAAGCGAAAGTTTTTTATGTTTGCAAAGAAAGGGGAAGAGGAAAATTCGAATAATTGTTATTAATTTTAGTGGACTGGAGATTTTGTAGTTTTTCCTTGTGATGTTTAGAGTCAAGGTTTGAATAAGCTAAAGGAGAATGATGGTATGCTACTGAGAAGCAGGTTTGACAATATTTCTCTCAGATCTCTTTTGAAAAAAATAAAAATAAGTCCACCAAAGGTCTTGTTTCAACAAACAGCAAAAAGTTTTTTTGTTATTTTACAGAAAATTCTATCTTTTGTTGATTATGTATTTATGTGGACTAGATATTTTTGTATTTTCTATTCATGAATGACGATCTCAAGACTTGACCCATAAATATGAGAAAAGAGAATATATAAGTAAACATGTTTTTACTAACATTTTCTTTTACAAATCTCCTTTGGGGGAAAAAGGAACTTCCTGAAAAAGGTCTTGTTTCCAGAAACTGCAAAAAGTTGTTTTGCCACTTCTATGGAAATTGTTCAATTTTGTTAAAATTAGTGGATTGGATTCTTTTGTTCTTTCTCCTAATGATTGAAGGATTCAACATTTGCCCCATAATGTGCGAAAAGATGTTTGACATTGTTTGTTGAAAGAAAAACAAAACACCCCGAAAAGGGTATTTTTCACAGAAACTGCGAAAAGTTGGTTTTGCCATTTCCATGGAGATTGTTGCATATCTAAAATATTTCCGATTTCCATTTCAAATGAGGTATGTTTGCAAAAACATGTTTGGAGATCCAAGTCGGAGCTGTCCCAAAGTCAGTTCTTCCTAAACTTTATTTGCATCCTGATGAAGCATGAATGCTTCTTATGCGTAAGCTTTTAAAGGTGCAAATATGAGCTTTCTGTGGCAGCATGTATTGCCAAAATATCAAATTTTAGCCATTGATCAACAGAAACAGAAGTTTAAGTTGGAGCAGTTGTAGGTTTGTAGCATTGCGGCGATTAGACACAAGCTAATTTATTTTTTGGCTTAATGAATAAGATTGTACTTACTATTGAGAGACTGACTCTCACAAGGTGTCCTGCTCGTTTAATTCATATAAGTTTGCATGAAGACCGTCTTGTTGTTTCTTCTTTCTCAGAATCACTTCCCCCTCAATGCACCTTTGTTATCCTAGGACAGTTACTAGCAGAGGCGGTTCTTTACATAGAGAATGGACGTGCCAGATTATCTTAACCAAGTCTTGTAGATGCATGAGGAGTTTTACCCAGAGAATGGCCATTCTATTATCTGTAGGTCTACTTCATCGAGATATGTTCCCCATGAGTTATGCGTGTTTGGCTTATTTATTTAGAAGAGTTGTAGCATGGGAGATACGTGGATGGGCGGGAGTAGGCTGCAGAATGCCTTTGTTACGTTCTTGTTCTCATCATGTGTACTTTTGTAGTCTCATTGATATTTTTGACCTGTGTAAAGGCCCTTTTTGGTTTTCACATTTACCATTTACTAGAACAAACAGCTTTCCAGTGCAAGTTCTGTTCTAGTGTAAGCACAACCTTGAACAAATTAAGTTTTCAGGTCGTTCTATTTCATAGTACGTACAATATATAGATTTGGATGAATCTTGAGAAAGAACTCGTTTCATTCTTGGCTGGTGTGCATGTAGACAAATATTAGTTACTGTTGATTGTACATATCCATGCATATATGATGAAGTGCCATACCTATATTTGTTCTAGATGTGATTTGATTACCTCCTCAGGTTACTTTGTTGTCCTCTAGGCAGTTCAAACTCAGCATAGTTTACAGTGTTAACCTTCTTTTTGGTGATATTATGGTGTTTCGTTTACAACTTTACATAGATTGTTAACGTGTTATATTACTCTTGCCTGAAATTACAGGAATATAGTTAGCCATCCAGAAGATCCTTTTGGAGAAATTCAGATATATCAGAAGCTGTAGCATCATGAGAAATAGTCAGTAGCTTCATGTACAGGTGTTGTATGTTATCTTTGAAATTTAACAATTGAATTTACCTTAGAATTTTTTTCACTGATTTTATATAAACTTTTAGTTTCAGAAAACATGCCTTCATGGTGGGCGAAGTCATCGTCAAAAGACACGAAGAAGAAAGCAAGCAAGGAGAGTATCTTTGACACATTACACCGAAAATTTAAGATCCCATCTGAGGGTAAATCTTCCAATAGATCATCTGAATCTCGAGGACGTGGTAGTGATACATTTTCAGTGAAGGAGTCTCTGTCCCGAGTAGTATCAAGGTCACCATCACCTTCTAAAAACGTATCAAGATGTCAAAGCTTTGTTGAAAGGCCTCATGCCCAACCACTTCCACTTCCAGATTTGCACCCTGCTGGTCTGGCTCGTACTGATTCTGGACTCTGCGTATCTGCAAAAGGTAGATTGCGAAAGGGATCCCAACAGTCATTGTTTTTACCCCTCCCAAAACCTGGATGCATTCGAAACACCGCGGATCTTGCAGATTTAGATGGAGATTTGGTGAATGCTTCTATTTCTAGTGAATACTCCATTGATAGTGATGATCAAGCTGATTCACGCCAGCGTAGTCCCCTTACATCTGATTATGAAACTGGTAGTAGAACAACTGCAGGAAGCCCTTCAAGGTAAATTCTCTCTCTCTCTCTCACTCTCACGTGCACACACAACTATAGTGTTGAATGTGCATACTTGTTTATTGGTAATTGGTGGCAGTTTTCTTCCTTTTAAACATTTTTATTATCTTCTTTTCAGTATTTATTAGTACCTGACTTATTTATCTCATTTTTTTTCTGTAGCATGATGGTTAAGGGTCAGTCACCTGTCGCGCAGATAAATTCAAGGGAAGCTCTAAAACCAGGAAATCTTATCTTCAATAATCATCTTTCTCCTTCACCTCCTAAAAGGAGATTGAGCAATCATGTACCAAATCTACAGGTCCCTTACCATGGTGCATTCTGCAGTGCTCCAGACAGCTCAATGTCGAGTCCTTCTAGAAGTCCATTGAGAGCGTTTGGCAACGAGCAAGTTATAAATTCTGCTTTCTGGGCTGGAAAGCCTTATCCAGATCTTCCTTTTCTTGGATCCGGTCAATGCTCCAGTCCAGGGTCGGGTCAGAATTCTGGTCATAATTCAATGGGCGGTGATATGTCTGGACAGTTATTTTGGCAGCAGCCTAGCCGGGGTAGCCCAGAGTATTCTCCACTTCCTAGCCCTAGAATGACTAGCCCTGGCCCTAGCTCTAGAATTAACAGTGGTGCTGTGACACCGCTACATCCAAGAGCTGGAGGAGGGGCAGCCACAGAATCACAGCAGAACAGCTGGCCTGATGATGGGAAACAACAAAGTCACCGGTTGCCCCTCCCTCCCATAACAGTTTCCAATTGTTCCCCTTTCTCCCATTCAAATTCAGCAGCTACATCTCCCTCTGTACCACGAAGTCCAGGAAGGGCAGATAATCCAACAAGCCCTAGTTCACGCTGGAAAAAGGGGAAGTTGCTGGGTAGAGGCTCATTTGGACATGTTTATGTTGGCTTCAACAGGTACCAAATCAATAATGCTTGGTTTTGTTTTTTCCTCCTTTACTGTTTATATTGTTTTCTCTCGGGTAGAGCTCCATTCTCTGACGTCGCCTTCTATCTATAACTACGATAAGTACTCATGTTTCTGGATTATTTTTTTCCCAGACGCAATTATTCTCACATTGAGTTTCTTTTTGAGGTTCATTGTGATATAATAGCACATGCTCACACGAAAATACACACATATTATATTATTTCTTTAATTTTTGTCGCCCGTTTGAGTTTATGCTTATCTGGGGCTTGTATTTCTGTTTAGTGAAAGCGGGGAAATGTGTGCTATGAAGGAGGTTACATTATGCGCGGATGATGCAAAGTCAAAGGAGAGTGCAAAGCAGTTGGGACAAGTAAGTTCAGTAGTCTTTATATTTGTGGAGAAAATAGTTTTTGTTAGATGAAGTTTGTTCCTTCTCTGAATGGCTCCTTGTGTTTAACATTTTAATATAATTTGAAGACAAAGTTCTTACATTCAGTGTTATGACAGGAAATTGTTTTGCTGAGCCGCTTACGGCATCCAAATATTGTGCAGTATTATGGGTCTGAAACGGTAAGCTTGGTGCTTGGAAATTCCCTGTTGATAATTTTGATGGTGATATGCATTTATATTCCTTAATTAGTATCTGCTTATATCTGTTTGGAAACTTGAGGAATCAACATGTATTGCAACGTACAGTCTGAAAATTATTTAGTTACCCAATTCTGCTATACGACCAGTAATAAAAAATTTCCTTTTGAGAAATCTAGTCATGGTCTAACACGCCTATTCGTATGATTTTTGAGCAGGTGGATGATAAACTTTATATATATTTGGAATACGTTTCTGGCGGTTCCATCTACAAGCTTCTGCAAGAATATGGTCAATTTGGTGAATTGGCCATACGTAGTTATACTCACCAAATATTGTCTGGGCTTGCATATTTACACGCTAAAAGGACTCTCCATAGGTGAATCAAGTTACCCCTCTCCTAATCAGTTATTGGAAGTGTTTTTATTAAAATGCTTTCTTTTGTGTTTTTGATTATTTGCTCTACTTTGAACATTAATTTTACTTGATATGCATATCGTATTCAGGGATATTAAAGGAGCAAATATCCTTGTTGACCCAAATGGCCGTGTCAAGTTGGCTGATTTTGGAATGGCAAAACATGTAAGTGCAAGGAGGATTATACATGTATATATATATGTGCATATATATGTGCATATATGTTGAGCCTGTCAATTTTTCACATAGATCTACAAATATACCTTGCTGGTATTTTAATGCAAACATCAAAGGATAATAAACCTTAACTATTGAGGTTGTGCGTTAACATTGAGGTTTCACTACAAAGCTCATGACATTTGTCAAATTTGCAGATCACGGGCCAGGCATGTCCGTTATCATTCAAAGGAAGCCCTTACTGGATGGCACCTGAGGTGGGGGGATATATAATTTTATATATACATATATATATATATATTGTCAATAATCATAGCCTTAAATTATTGGCCAGACTTGGCTTTCCAGTAGTATGTTCTCACTGCTTCTTTCCACCAATCACGCAGGTTATAAAGAATACAAATGGTTGCCACCTTGCTGTTGACATATGGAGTCTTGGATGCACCGTTTTAGAGATGGCCACGACAAAACCACCTTGGAGCCAATACGAAGGGGTCAGTTATTTGGATAACCAAGATGGTGATTTGGAGTTTTATCTTTATATAAGTGTGCATATGACCATAGTTCACCTAGAGCTGTTGCCCATATATCTAAAATGAAGATATTAGACAGAATGCCAACATTCTAAGCTGCAATTATTGGTTGTAGACTTCTTTTTTCATCCTATTATTTGATATTTTGCTTCGTTTTTGCCCGAAAGGTTGCTGCAATGTTTAAGATTGGGAACAGTAAAGAACTCCCTGCAATTCCCGATCACTTGTCAGAGGATGGAAAGGATTTTGTGAGAAAGTGTTTGCAGCGGAATCCAATGAATCGTCCTACCGCCACTCAGCTTTTGGAGCACCGTTTTGTGAAAAATGCTGCACCTCTGGAAAGACCAATTATAGGTTCTGAGCCTTCAGATCCTCCTGGCATTACAAATGGAGTAAAATCTCTGGTATTATTTATCTGTTTATGTTATTTTTTCCACTCAATTTAGTTCAATGCAATTCAAATCTTTTTCTTGCTTTTAAGAAATGACTTCCTCTCATGACACTGAGTTTTGTGTACATCAATGAGGCTGATCCATGATTTGGATGTGTGTTAATATCCTAGTTCAGAACTTCAGATATGAAGAAAGGCCTCACTTTGCTTAGTTCTATATATGGCCGTCTTTGTTGTGCCTCAAAGGAATAACTGCTCTAATGATCTGTGATTTCTTTGCAGGGCATCGGGCAGATGAGAAATCGTCCAACCCTGGAGTCAGAAGGGCTTGCAATCCATTCCTCTAGAGTTTCAAAATCTGGGTTTCTTACAAGGTCTCTCTCTCTCTCTCTCTCTCTGTGACAAACACACACTCACAGATGTACGCTCACATGGAAAACCTTTTCACATCAGCTTTATTTTATTCTGAAATTCAACGTCTTATTTCCAGTGATATCCATATTCCAAGGAATGTATCATGCCCAGTCTCTCCAATTGGTAGCCCTCTTTTACATCCAAGGTCACCACAACACAGCAATGGGAGAATGTCTCCGTCACCTATATCTAGCCCTCGTACCACTTCAGGTTCATCCAGCCCTCTCACAAGCGGCAGTGGTGCTATCCCATTTCATCATCACCTTAATAATCACTCTGTTTACTTGCAAGAGTTTCCAAAATCTCCACGCAGTCCCTACGTCAATGGCACCTCTTATCTTGATCCTAATCCCGACATTTTTGCTCTTGGAAAGCCTGCTCAAGGAGAAACTTACAATGGACAGTCAGTGTTGGCTGATTGTGTGTCTCACCAACTCTTGAGGGATCATGTGAACTTGAAACCGTCCGTTGATCTGAATCCACGCTCTCCATCGCGGGGCCTAAGATAAAATCATGTGTTATCACTTGCAGAAAACCCATTATTCAGGCAAGCTTATTTTAGGGTTTTACAAAGTGAATTTGTTCATTGTATTAACTTAAAGGGAAAGCCAATTTGCTGAATAATGAGTAAGGACCAAACATGAATAACTTCGGAATAAGGCCAAACTTTGGCATACGAAATGGCTGAATTCTACAGAAAGTGTGCTTCTTGGGCAAATAGAAATAGAAGACTTACAGTTTGGGAAACTTTTTTCTTTTATGGAGGATGGGTCAGCTTGTACAAAAATCAAGTGCTTAAGCCTTCATGTAAAGCTTGACTGATCTGAGATACAAATGAAAGGTTCATTTTGCAGGAAAGTGGTGGTATTAGAAATAAGTGTATATTTTGTATCATCATGGAATAGAAGAGAAGAAGAAAGAGTAAGCCATGACAATAAATAGCTAGCTCTAGGACGTGTATTTTTTTGGAGGTCTGAAACTGATGTATAGAAGAAGAAGAAGAAGATAAGGAATGAATTCAAGTTCAGATTTTGTTGATGGAACGCAGTTACAGATTTATCAAGTTTCCGGTTTCTCACAATTGAATGTCTGACTTGGGACTCAGGTATAAGAAGCGTCGATATGTATCTTTATCTCCTTTTCATGCAACAGTTTATGATGACTCGGGTGTCGTGACTGTTAACATTGTATCTTTCCACGTGATTTGTTGTATGTATATTAGCATTTCAGTGAATGAAAGAAATCTGATTCTTGCTTTGCACTCAGTTACTGCTTGAACTAATTGCCCCCAAAACATTTGGAATTAGAAGAAAATACGCTCTTACATTTTTCTCATCTATAATATAACGGGGTAGGAGGTGTTGTTCTCTGAAGGACCAGCCCGTTTGATCCTTAAATACATACCAACTATTTTGAAGAGGTAAACGAATAAAATTTTTAATGTAACTTGGTAAATATGAAGCTCTTTTTTTTTTTTTTTTTTTTTTTATGACTTAGTAGATCCGAAACTCTTTTACACTATGAGCAAGTAAGCTAGTCTAGTTGGGGAACTAATCGGACTTGAGAGAGATCTCAAGTTCAAGTTTCACAAGAGATAAAAGAAAGAAATACCTCTTTTTTTAAAAACAGAAAAAAATAATATCTTTTATCCTCTCGAATTAATTGATTCGTATTTAAAAGTCAAAAAATTAATTCTCAAGAGACTAGACTAAAGTCTATATGTATATTTATATAATTGCAGTATTCAGCTTATTCTGTTTAAATGAGTAGTGTATTGAAATAAAAATCTGTTAATAAACTTGAATGGGTTGAGAAGTTCGCTCCAAAGTGATTTATTTCGATCGAGAAGTCAATAAGCTACTTTTTTACCCGCATAAGGGAGCATTATTTTTCTAATAAAAAGGGAGTTAAAAAGCTAATAAAAAGGGAGTTAAAAAGCAATTTCTTGAGAATAAAGTAGACCATATGGTATTAAGTCTCATCATACAAAAGGATTTGATAATGCTACTCCACGTGGAAGTTGGATTTTAGCACTTTCAACGTCCTCTCTCTTGTTTCTTCAAGCTCAATAAGAATTTTTTTTTTAACAACATTTGTGCGTGCTTATCCAATATTAATTGTTCTAAACCTTAATTTGAAATTGGCTTTACTTCATACATCGATTCCGGATAATTATTCCGGATAATTATTTTAAAAAAAAAGGAAGTGACGAAAGAGGAATAAAAAGAGTCTATTCTCTCGTAGTGAAAAATCTCAAAAAATGGTTTAATTTCAAATTAAGAGTTATATTTATTTTTTTGAAACATATCTAATGTAGCAAAATTTACAATTGAAAATAGTTTTTATCCTCAACGATTTAATAAGTTAAATTTAGTACTAGGGTAAAAAGTAAGACTTAGCATGGGAGCAAAATTGTATCACTCAAATCAAAGTTCCAGCTTATTAAAAATGGGAGGAAATATTGGCACCTCCAATGTTTTTTGAAAACACTCTCATTTTTCATTCGATCATTGACAATTGAGTAAGGTATATGTTATTCGATTGTGAAGGACCAAGTATAAACTTGATAATACCTTATTCGGTTGTCAAAGATCGAGTATATAGACTTATACTCGATTATCAAGAATTGAATAACTGACACCTTATTCGATTGCGAATGACCGAATGACAGTTAGAGTGTTATTAAGGGTGTGTTTGGATGCATAGTTTTAGAATTCTATTAGAATTGTAATTCTATAGTATTACAATTCCAAGAATTGCAATACTATTGAATTGCAATACCATTGTTTGGATTGTATATAGTTTTCATTTGAAATTCTAATAGAATTCAAAATTTATTTATTTGGCTAAATTGTAAAATTCATTTGAAATTTCAAATAAACAATAAGGCGGTGTTAGCTGAGATTCATTTAATATATATACTTTGTATACATATATGTATATGTATATATATATATTATATTTATTGTGTATGTACATTTATGTAATATATATACTTGTATATGTAAAAGTCTTTTATAAAGAGAAAGATTAAATAGGTGAGGTGGGGGGTTGCAAGTGTAAATATGTAATTTATATATATATATATGTATGTGTGTGTGTAGCTACTTTTTTTTGTCTTCCTGAAACAGAGGGCATTGTGAGCCTGTGAAGGCTTGCTTTTGTGCCGGGGGGGGGGGGGGGGGGGGGGGGCAGCTGCTGCTGGAGTGGGGTGAGGTGGGGGTGTATGGGGGTGGGAGTGATATGAGTGGTGATGGTGAATTATTATTATTTATTAATATTATTTTTTACAATTCAATAAAAATTGGAATTAAAAAACTCTACTATTTTTATGGAATTCAATCCTTTATAATTTGTGGTTTTAGAATTCTAGTAGAATTCCAAAACTATACGTTTTAACATGTCCAAACAATAGAATTTTAAAACCATCCCCCAATTCCAATTCTATAGTGTGGAATTGGGGTTGCCAAACACACCCTTAAGTGTTTTTGGGATGCCAATATCATTACCCATTAAAAATTCAGTTGCTGTTGTTCTTTCTCTCTCTTCATCAAAGATGGAGAGATCATGCAAGAAAAAGAAAAAAAAGTAAAGACGGAGAGATTAATTAAAATGTCCTAGAATAATTTGAAATACTAATGGGCTTTAGGCAGGCCATAATGTAAAATATTCTGTAATTTCTGTTTTGTTTAAAGATACGATAGAGTTATGTTTTCCTTCCTATTTTTTCATTTTTATCCAATGTGTTAATATCCTTTGGGGCAATTAAAAAAAAGGGCTTATTAGAGAAAGATTTTCACACTAAGGCCAAGGAATAATTTTTTTTTAAATAAAGGGCCTATTTTTTATTTTATTGATAATATGACATGTGTCTTTTTTTTTTATTATAAAATGACATCCCAACCCTTAAAATAAACTAAAAAAATATCAATATGCATTAAAATATGGACTGCAAAATGAACTTTGCAGTCTATATTTCACTGCAATATGAACTTTGCAGTCCATATTTCACTGCAATGTGAACTTTGCAGTCTATATTTCACTGCAATATGAACTTTGCAGTCCATATTTCACTGCAATGTGAACTTTGCAGTCCATATTTTTAGTGCAAAGTTCATATTGCAGTCCATATTTTACTGCAATGTGAACTTTGCAGTCCATATTTTTAGTGCAAAGTTCATATTGCAGTACATATTTCACTGCAATATGAACTTTGCAGTTCATATTTTATTGCAATATGAACTTTGCAGTCCATATTTTTTGTGAAAATTTCATTAAAAGGGGTAATTTAGGTAATACATAACATGTTTTTATTAATTAAATGATATTTAAATTTATTCAAATACATTCATTTAAAATATAAAACAAAATAGGCATCTTACACTAATTACCAATTAAAAATAGGCCCTTCATTCAAATTACCAATTAAAAATATGCCCTTCATTCAAAAAAATATTATTCATTGGATTTTTGGTAAAAATCAATGTATAATAAGCCCTTCTACCTAATTTCTAGATATCCTTTTCGAATACTACTACTTTTAATTGATAAGTTTTTTATATGGATGGAAAATCATACAAAAATTAGTCTCTAACCAATTATGCCTCATTTCTTTCTTATTTTATTTGGCATTTATTTAAGAAGATAGACAATTAATGAGTTTCATAATATACAAGAAAAATGTGCAAGTTGTATTAGGAATTTTTATGACAAAAATTACTTGTATGACTCGCTTTTCACCTCACATAGAAACGGTAATAACTATTGGAGCATATTTTTTCTATTTCTCTTTTTCAACATATAAATTTGTGTAAATAGAAAGGACAATTGAAAATGGTGCAAGTGCTTGGGTGAAGGCCGTCATCATACAATTTCATATCCTTTATCCACAAATCTCTCTCTCTCTCTCTATAGGCAGCTACAGGATTAGAGAGTACATATTCCAGAATCCTAAAGATTGATATCTGGCCATTTCAATGTTGGTCAAGCAAAAATACACAAGTTATCTGTACGACAAAATGATCAATTTACTAGGGAAGGGAGGAAAACCATTGTCTCTGGTTGGATCGAAAAGTCAAGACTCATTTGACTAAATTCGTGCTAAAATCCCAGAGTTTCCTTGCTAAGTTAGCGTCCTTACCCAGTGTGGCGGTTTCAGCCAAGTTGCTGTCCGAAAAATATTTACCGCTTAAACCCTTTACTTGTGGATGCAATGCCACATAGCATGTTGTTGCTGCACCCTACAACCAGTAGTTTAATATAACTATTAACTACAATATATACATGAGTCCAATGAAGAATTTTACCTGCGGAACATTTTTTAGCAAAACTTTACCAAGCGCACCGACCAGACCTGCATCAAACAAAAGAGCAGCACTGAGATAACAGTGTAACGAATTTAGACACACTTAAGCTTATGGATGGGTATGCATGGGCCATTAACTTTTAAAACTGGAAAAGCTATTGGTAAAAGAGAGTTTGACGCTGTTCAGAAAAAAAAGAAAAGAAAGTTTGACGTGGTAACATAAGTTTAGCTTAAAACGATAAATCATCACCAATAACACTTCACATTATGTTTGAGCAGTCTATATGACATGTTGACGCAATATTTCAACATAAATCAAATGTGAATTAAATGCAATAGTGAAATAGCAGAAAACAAACGAACATAAAATATTGCATCAACACGACACAACCCGCCTTTTACATGTATCCAATCAAACAAGAAAGCTATACCTTCGACAAAACCAATATGACGGAAAAGATTAGTGGTAATTGCTCCAGGATGGAGTGAGTTTGCGGTTATTTGTTCCCCTTCTTCCTGTTTAATGAACACATCATCGTACTTCAGAATGCAGATAGAATGGTATAAACGCCACAAATCTAACTGATGCTTTGTCAGAACTCAGAACTAATATTTCCATATTTTGAAGCCAAAGCAATCATCATAAGAACCAAATGCTTACTACACTTTTGCCCTTGCTTAATATGACACAACTGGCCAGTGGTCACTAATAATTTCTGATTTCTGTTCAGAATTATGAAGAAAAAGGTTTACCTTTAAGCGTCTCGCCAGCTCATTAGCGTGCAAAATATTAGCAAGCTTTGATTGGCCGTATGCAGATAGGCTGCTGTACCTGCCACAAATTAACAAGTAAACAGAAATAATATCAGTATTTCCACTTGGACAATACTTTTTTGAAGACATACATTATGTATCTTTGCCACGAAATTATACTTCCGATAATGGAGATGAGGTTTTGAGTTCTAAAATCAATGAGGAGATGCCAAGCCTAAAGTAGAGATGCAATAAACCAAACCCTTTTTGGAATTCATGCATATGATCTTTAGTATTTAGGTTTAGATAAACAAATTACCCCTCTCGACCATTGATTTTATCAAAACGGATTCCTTCTCGATATGGAAATCTGTGAGCCTCAGATGATACATTCACAATCCTTCCCTCTCTCTTACTTTGACGGGCAGTATTCTTCATGGTGTCCAACAACAGATTTGTCAAAAGAAAATGACCTGCAAATGGCATACATAAGTTATATAATGAGGAAAAAGAGAATTTGATAACAACATAAAAAGAAGCAAGGATCGCCCTATTGACACCCAACTCTCTTTTAGCTTCCTTTCATATTATGCAAGACATATCTGTTTATTAGTCCAAAAATGCAACATACCTATGTGGTTTGTGGCAAATTGTAGTTCAATATTATCTTTGGAAAGCGAAAAGGGGGTTGCCATTATTCCTGCATTGTTACTTGTCATAGACAAGAAAATTCACTCCACAGTTCAAGAACATACACTAGTTCAATAAGAAATTCACTTAGAATCCACACCAATAAGGCAATTAGCCCATCCTTTTCTTACATTAGAAGGTTCAATGGACGACCTGCTGACTTATACTCTGACGCAAATTTCCTTACAGATGCCATTGAACTGAGATCCAACTCTATGGCATCAATGTTAGCGTTAGGAGTTTCCTTCACTATAGCTTCTTTAACCTCTTTGCCTGCTGCCATATTCCTTACACCCATGACCACATGCACCCCACGCAATGCAAGAACACGAGCAGTTTCAGTGCCAATTCCACTTGATGCTCCTGTAAACATGGAAAACATTTTATACTTTGAAATTTATTTATAAAAATGATCAAAAAGCAAAAGGTGGTGAAGAGAAATAAAAAAATAATTCCTAGTTTCGTTGTAAGCACTTCAAGATTCAAGGTTTCTTGCTTAGGTAAAGGAAGGAGAATGGATCGATAATGGTTATATGAATGCCATGACTAGAATTCTATAGCATTTAAGGTCGCCAATCTAATATCCAATGGAAGATTCCATAGTGCTTAAAGACAGAATGCCAACTAATATTTTACCTAGCTCATAAATAGTTCAAATCCTCCCGAATCCTGAACGAAACACCTGAGATTAAGAACTCCAGATCTAGACCCCATATTGGAACTTTGTTTGAAACTCTAGGGTAAAAATATACTTCAGGGTTAATACAGAATGTAATTGGTGATATTTGGTGAGCGCCTATATTGTATTAGAATTATGGGAACTCAAAATGTCCCTAAAAGATTTGAATAGTTTATCCTTGTTGCTTAATTCTAGGTCCACATTAGTATTTTTGCTAAAATGCTTGCACAAATTTCACCAATTTCAAAAAGACATATGATATATAATAATAATAATAATAATAATAATAATAATAATAATAATAATAATAATGAGTCATGGTTTTTAAATCTTGAAAATGTCTAAGGGAATAAAGAATTATATGGCTGAAATTAAAGATGATTTTTGAATGGTTGGTGGGTTACGACCTATATATATAATAATAAGGAGTAATGGTTTTTGAATTTCAAAAATGTTCAAGGGGATTGAAATTTAAAATGCTTTCAAATCGTTTGTAATGTTTTGGCACGAATACGGACCTAATAAATATATAGATATCATCGCAAGAAGGCAACAACTAGATAGAAAGTAATCAAGGCCATTGAGCAATCATAGAGACATCTTCTTTTATCAATGGGATTAATGTAGATCGAGAGATTTATGAAATATAAAATAAGAAGTCTGATTTGGCGAATTAAACCACAGTGATCATCTAATGGAAAAAAAATATTGCTGATACTTAAAGCACGTTGAGCATATAGGCTAGCTATAATTTACAACCGACAAAAATAGATATATAAAACCCATATCACGCACATAAATATACACTAATTATAGGTACGTGAATAGGTAATTGGATAGGAATCAATGAAACAGAGAATATATATATATATATAGAGTGAGAGAGAGAGAGAGAGAGAGAGAGAGATGGGAAATGAATTAATGACCAGTAACAATGGCAGTGAGACCACGGCCATCGACTCCATGAGTAACTTCCTCGGCAGTGGAAGCGTATGAAAACCCAGAAGGCCCTTTTCTGCTGAACCACCACATATTGCTAGCCTATATATAAAATCTCCTCTTCTTCTTCTTGTGGAATTTCAAAGAAAGAATGAGAAGGAGGCCGCAATTAATAAGAGAAGTTACTGGATGATGAACAACAAAGTACGTGAAGTGGCAAACCTGGTAATTAACAAGAAAGTATTATTAGATTAGATTTATTAGTGGATTCCATGTTGCCAACCCAACCCCCACTATTCCAATATAATCCGGAACATGGCCACACACGTATATGTTAGATTTTTGGGTAAAAAATACGAAACATTAAAACCCCCGAACCCCACCCCCCCTCTTAAATTATTGCTTTTTGGTAGTAAACTACCCATTTTCTAAAAGTAACTTTAAACCCTCTTGATTTATAAAAAATCAAAAAACATATAACACCGTTAATATAAATGCGTAGAAGACAGAACTACCATCGTTTGATATTTTCGTGCAAAACATTAAGCCCCCCCCCCCCCCCCCCCCCCCCCCCCCCCCCCAACTATCACTTTTTGGCAGTAAACCACCCTCTTTTAAAAGTGACATTAAACTCCCTGATCTATAAGAAATCAAAAAACATATAACACCGTTAACATAAATGCGTAAAAGATCGAACTACCCTCGTTTTGACTCGTTGACCAGATATTTTCTTGCAAAATCCATATTTTTCCCTATCACACCTTCCGTCTATATATCCCAAACCCCATACGTCATTTTTATTGGTTGATGTTATATACACCTCTATTTTGTACCCAGAATGCCCAAATTTTGAAACAAGGTTTTTTCCTATAGGGGCAACCAAAATATTAAGTATTTGGTGTTGTGGTTACAAATTTGGAGTTGGTTGCCCCAATACATAATATACAAGTTGGTAACAAGTTGTCGGCTTAATGGTCAACATTCGGTGACAATTTATTGAGTTAAAGGTTAAAATTCAATAACTTTTTACTGAAATCAAATATCAGTGAAATATTTTTAAAAATTGAATCAGCCAAAGTTTGATGAATGTCAAATCGGTGGAAGGTTACAGAATCGAATGTTGAAATTCGACAACAAGACACCAACTCGATGCTTAAATTTGGAGTGTCGCCATATGGAGTTGGTTGTCCCAATATATAACATACAAGTCAGTAATAAGTTGCCGACTTAAACGTCAACATTCGAGGGCAATTTACCGAGTTAGATGTTAAAATTCAGTAACCTTTTGCCGAGATCAAATGTTAGTGAAATATTTCTAAAAATTGACTCAACCAAAGTTGGTTGAATGTCAAGTCGGTGGAAGGTTACCGAATCAAATGTCAAAGTTCAGCAACAAGACACCAACTCGGCACTTAAATGTGAGGTGTCACAATATGGGTGCCATGATTAATAATTGTTAAATTGTGGTGTTAAGGCTACATTGGTGTTTTAGCTACAAAATCGGGGTACCTACAACATCACCCTTTTTATTTCTCTCTTCCTTTTTATACCATTTGTTATTCATACACTGTTCATCTTCCTCTTCATCACAAAGATTCAATCTTTTTCATTGTGCAGTGATCGTTGTGAAAAGGATTAACGTTGTGTATTAGGAAGTTTCATCTTCGAAGGTATGATTTTGGACTCAATTTCATGAATTGTTTTAAACTAAGGTTTGTGTTTTACACTTTACTTCTTTTTCTTTTTTTTCTTTTTCCTTTTTTAGATTTGGGTTTCAAAAAATATATTCATCCCCATCTTTCTTATGCATATTTGTGGGGTTTATATATATATAAATTAGTGTCAACTGAAACTAGGGTTTGATCCATGGTATTTTTTTAGAGATGTAATCCATGGTCGTTTTTTAGAGATTTAAACAATGTATTTCAATTGTTAGATTTAGGGTTACATTTCTATTAAGAGTTGTATGCATGGTTTTTGCTAAGTTACGTATGGAATTTATGTATTGGGAGTGAATGACTTGCATGTGAGGGAGCTGCATAGGTAATAGAGGTGGTGGCAGAGGTAACAGTCTAACAGAGCAGTGGAGGCACATGATAACCACCCTGTTACTATTTTAATTGTTAACTTTTGAGGTTAAATGTTAACGACTGTGAGATCAAAGGGGTTTAATGTCACTTTTAAAAGATGGGAGGTTTACTGCCAAAAAGTAATAGTTTTGGGGGGAGGGGGGGTTAGTTTTTTTAGCCTAGATTTTTTTCCCAATTAAGGCCAAAAAAAATAAAAATAAATTCTTACTTTGGGCAGGCAGGCGGGTCATGGGTGTCAGTACTAAGATAAATATTGGGGTTTAGTGTTTTTTACCCTAGATTTTTTTCCCAATTAAGGCAATATATATATATATTCTTACTTTGGGCGGGCGGGCGGGTAGGTCATAGGTGTCAGTACTGTTTTATATACATAATGGGTTCCAAGTTCTCGTTTCGTAATATTTTATTACTTTAAGGACGGACTCATATTTAATAAAGATAAGTAGTACTAATTTCATAATTTTGTTTTACAATAAGGACATTTTTCATAATATTAATTTATTTTAAGGAAATAATAAAAGTTGATGAACAAATATACCCTTAATATAAACATCTTTTAAACCTTTTTATGAACATCACTTTCTCCTACATAACTACACGATCAAAAGTTTCTTTCTCTATAATTCTCTACACAATTAATTAATCTTACGTATGCCAACTATTTTCACATTTATTCCATCGCATAATCGTCAACTTTAAGCCATTACATATACATATACATAGAGACATATATGTATGTTCATAATTGCATCATATCACATACATATATATACATATATATATATATATATATATGTGTGTTTAAATTGCTCAATTTTTTTTAAATGATTTAAATTGCTCTATTCCTGATGTATTTCGTCTTTAAATCATCGATGATTAATTTAAATATTAAGCTTATTAGCAAGATTGTTTTTCCACTACAATGAGATTATAATCTACAAAACTTTTTAATAATCTGTATATTTTGCATTAATAATTTTAAGATTTGGAATCATAAGTAGAATTATAGTTAGTGTGATTTTAAAATAATAGTACATATATATAGTTAGTGCGAAGACTAGAGAATGGGAAAAAAATTTGTTGATTATGCATAAATATAATCATTTTATATTTATGTATAAAATGATTATGCATTTTGCTTAAATTGTGGTACAGTGACAAGGAGTAAACAATGCTATATTTTTATTACGTTGAATGTGTTTGAACAGTGCCCTTAATTTGTTGATGGACATTTGGTTCTAAAACTGTTTTAACACCTTCAGTTTAGTTATTTGCGTTCACATGTGGTGCTAAAACCTTTTTAGCACCATTCTAGTGTTGAACAATTGGTGATAAAACTGTTTTAGCACTATTTGATTAATTACTTTTGACAAAAATAGTGCTAAATTTGTTTTAGCATACTTGAATTTTGTTGTTCTTTGTTTTCTATTGATGTTAAATTTGTTTTAGTATCATGTAAATAGTTATTATATTCTGGAGAAATTGTGCTAAATCTGTTTTAGCATCTTGATGTGTAGCATTGGATGGGTGCTAAATCTGTTTTAGCACATTCAGTTTAGTTATATGCGTTTACCTGTAGTGCTAAAACCTTTTTATCATCATTATAGTGTTGGACAATTAGTGTTAAAACTGTTTTAACATCATGTGATTAATTACTTTTAACAAAAATATTGTTAAATATGTTTAAACACCTTTGAATTTTGTTATTCTTTATTTTCTATTGGTGCTAAATATGTTTTAATACTATGTAAATAGTTATTATATTCTAAAGAATTTGTGTTAAATCTATTTTAGTACCTTGATGTGTAGCATTGGATGGGTGCTAAATCTGTTTTAGTACATTCACTTTAGTTATATGTGTTTACATATGGTGCTAAAACCTTTTTAGCGCTATTCTAGTGTTGAACAATTGGTGCTAAAACTGTTTTAGCACCATGTGATTAGTTACTTTGGACAAAAATAGTACTAAATTTGTTTTAATACATTTGAATTTCGTTGTTCTATTTATGTTAAATCTATTTTAGCACCATGTAAATAATTACTACGTTCTAGAGAATTTGTGCTAAATTTGTTTTTACACCTTGATGTGTAGCATTAGATGAGTGTTAAATATATTTTAACACTTTCAATTTAGTTATTTGTGTTCACCTGTAGTGCTAAAATCTTTTTAACTTCATTCTAATGTTAGATAATTGATGCTAAAACTATTTTAATACTATGTGATTAGTTACTTTGGACAAAAATAGTGCTAAATATGTTTTAGCACATTTGAATTTTGTTATTCTTTATTTTCTATTGGTGCCAAATATTTTTTAGTACCATATAAATAGTTACTTTGTTTTAGAGAATTGGTGATAAATCTGTTCTAGCACCTTGATGTGTAGGATTGGATGGGAACTAAATATGTTTTAGCACCTTCAGTTTAGTTATATGTGTTTACCTGTGGTGCTAAAACTTTTTAACACCATTATAGTATTGAACAATTGATGTTAAAAATGTTTTAGCACATTTGAATTTCTTTGTTCTTTATTTTCTATTGGTGCTAAATTTATTTTGGCACCATGTAAATAGTTACTATGTTTTAAAGATTTAGTGCTAAATTTATTTTAGTACATTGATGTGTAGTATTAGATGGGTGCTAAATTTGTTTTAGCACCTTCAATTTAGTTATATGTGTTTTCCTGTGGTGCTAAAACCTTTTTAGTACCATTCTAGTGTTGGACAATTGATGCTAAAATTATTTTAGCACCATGTGATTAGTTACCTTGGACTGAAATAGTGCTAAATCTGTTTTAATACCATGTAAATAATTAGTATGTTCTAGATAATTGGTGATGATGATCGACCTTTGTGAATTTTGAATTGTTTTGATCGGAATTGGTGCTAACTTTTTTTTGGAGATATGACATGTTATATTTAGGGTTATTGTGCTATTAGTTAAATAAGAAAGTGATATTAGTGTATTTTTCCTGCAGTGTCGTTAATTTATTATGCTAATTTATAATAGGCTTTTGCAATTATGTTATTATTGAATTGGACCCTTATGCCCAATTGCCTCATTATTTTGTACATTTTGTAATAGTATGCATCTTATATTATTATTATTATTATTATTATTATTATTATTATTATTATTATTATTATTATTATTATTATTATTATTATTATTATTATTATTATTATATAAAGTGAGAACTCAATTAACTGAAATCGAATTGAACTTTGAATTCTTGCTAAGGCAAAGGCAATAACTTTCCAGTAGAACACTAGTTAATTTTTAAAATTTTTATTCGTAGTCAATTATGTGCCATCGAGTCTAAGCCCAATCGATTTTTTTTTATTTTGATTTACTTTGCGCTTTTAGACTTTTTTTCAAAGAAAATTTTATAACATGACATAAACAATATTATTTAAACCATAGGATCACAAACGCATTACATGTGTACAAACTCAACTATTTAATTTAAAGAGAATAATTAACAAATATGATGGTTGGACGTGTCAATAATTTTTTTGGAATAAACTTAAAAATCTAAAGCATTATACAACTGTGGTTAAATGCATGGTTATATAAATATACTAAATTAATATATGTATGCCATAGCATGAACGTTTTCAATATATATCTATTTTGAATCAAAATTAAAATAACAAGTACTTGGGCGTGCCCAAAGGGTGAAAACAATCGTTATCCAAATAACAAGTACTTGAACTAGATCTCGTGAAACACTAAGCACTCTTTTAGAACAGAATGAGTAACTAAGTATTAATCAAGAGAAAATGGATCATACACAAGTGAGCGAAAGTATGATATCTTTCATTGCACTTTGAGAAAGCTTACAATTTTTGAATAGATGTACAAATGAAGGCCTTACTTATTTATAAACTCCCACCTCCTCAATGGATGGTGGGGATCTATTCTAATTGATGGCTCGGATCGATTCTCTAAAATATTATAGGATTATATAGAATTTTATATATTTTTCATACAATTCTTGATTATTCCTTTAAATACAAAACATCTACATATTTTAGAGGCTTCTGGGGTATTTTAGTTTTTTTTATTCACTTGGCACATTCTTGTATATTCTGGAATCTCCCGTAAGCTTTCGAGTTGGTAGGACGTGACGTCCTCTTCTATCTAAGTTCCTGACGCCCTCATCGCGCATTTTTTTTTGAACTTTTCAATTTGATTTATAAACTGTGAAAGTGTGTCTTGGTGCTCTTAGCTTGCTTCACTATTGGGGAGGTTTTTTCATTTAACAAGGTACTTAGTGTAATTAGGAACGCCCCTTCACCGAATGAGTCTGTCCACCAAGATGTAATCAACTTCCTTGTTAAATGCTATAATGACAACTATGGGTGCTCTTTTTGAGATTCCTCTATTCGGGTCTTCCGTGTCAGCATCATATGACTTTAGGAAACTAACGTGGAAGATAGGGTGAATCTTTAACTTAGGTGGTAGTTGGACTTAATAGGACACCTTGTTGACTTGTTTCATGATTGGGAATGGTACCTCATAGCCCCTCACCAAGCCCATATGCACATTCTTTAATGAATTGAATTGTTGAGGGAGAAGTTTCACCATTACCTTGTTTTCTTCCTTGTATTCCATATGCCGTCTCTTCTTATCGGCCCACTTATTCATCTTTGTGGACCACCTTGTTTAAGTACGCATATGCCATCTTGCTTATTCATGTCATACCTTTGCAGTTTTGTAAGCTGCCGGACTTCTTCCATCATAGTTTAAGGCTAATGCATTAGGTATCATGGGTTGTCTAAAAGTCACAATTTTGAACATGCTTTAATTTGTAACTTCATTCATTTGTAAGTTGTATGAGAATTGTGCCAGGAGTTTCGCCTAATCATGTTGATTAGCAAGTAGAGTTTCATTAAAGCGTTAACCCTTTTTGTTTGTTTTTCTATTTGTGGGTGGAAGCTGGTGGAAAAGTTAAGATCGCACTCCGATAGTTTAAAGAGCTCTATCTAAAATCTTTATGTGAACTAAGGATCTTGATCATTGATGATCACTTGTGGTATGCCTTAATACTTCATGTTTGAAGAAAATTTTTGCTATTTCTTTAACGGTGCAATCAGCTGGCGCGGAGATGAAGGTAGCGTACTCGAAAAACCTATCTACCATTATAATGATGCTACCACACCCTTTGGGTTTAAGTAGAGAAGTGATGAAGTTCATAGAAATACTTTCCCATGGTTTCTCTAGTGTCGATAAGGGTTCCAAGAGGTCGGAAGGACATTGTTGCTCTACTTTATCCTATTAACACATAGGACAAGTTTTCACATATAGTTTCACACCATCTTGTATCAATAATAAGAATCTTCTAATAGCCATCTTGTACCCAAAAACGTATTGTTTTCCCTTCGTTAGCTAGTTTGAAAAAGTTTTGCCACGGGATCATGCTCTAACCCTTCTTTGATCCAATCCATTGAAATGTTTTGAGGCTAACTAAAGGTGTCTAATTCAGCTTTACGGCTCAAAACCTCGACCACTAAGTTTGATCACCTGATTTATAGTCGAACTAATAGTAGAACTCTGTCTAGAATTCTTGCCACCGGCTTTTTTAAGGCAAAGTTTCTTTTATGTTTGGAAATAGCTCGTACCCACATTACTTGTTTTTATTATGAATGGAGTCCCCAAGAGGTAATATCACCATATGTGTAAGCAATATGTCACCGTCGTCATCTCATTCTCTTACACTGTATACTTTATCTCGGTGTCATTTAGCCCTCAGCTCTTAAACACAATGAGGTGCTCTTCTTGCACTTCTCCAACGGCAAAGTCGAAAGCTGGTATGCATCTTGAAAGACATGGATGGGCCAGGTAGAGTAAGTATGGGTGCCTTGGGGATAATTCTTTTGAGATCTTCAAACGCATATTGGCACTTGTTTGTCCATTCCCACAATTGGTTTTTTTTTCAAAAGATTTATCAATGGTGTTGTGAGAATCCCGACGGGACCCCCACAGCGCCACTTGGCGCGTGGCTCTATTTGAAACGGTTTTCAAGTCACCAGTACGTTTTTCAAAAAATGGACAAAAGTGAATTTTTGTACCCTTTTTGGGGTACAACGCAGTTTGCACAACTAGATTGGGTTCATGAATTATGTTATGACGTGGGAAGGTGTTAGGCATCCGTGCTGCCATTTTTGGCTTTTAAATAGACATGCTTGATTATTAATTTTTAATATTTTCCTATTGTTTTTTGGCTTAAATATACATGTATATAAATTTTATAGCATGTTGGAGTAACGGCTCGAATTTTGAGGCAAAAATAGGTAAAATCATAAAAGATTGATCGGCATTACTGATAGACTGATCGGTCTTCCCTATAGTGTACTGATTTCATCAAGTTTCGATATAAGGAAGCATGCATGGGTTAATTTAAAACAATATTTGAGACATATAAATGTATTTTCAGTTGCAACCAATTAATAAGGCATTTTGTACAAAAGAATGGAAGAATGATGTTAAAAAATATACACAATATGCATTTTCTACACAACATGCAAGAATGGCTCTAATTCTGAGGTAAAAACTTATAGACCGATCGGCCAACAACATCGATGGATCGGTCATTCATGTATAATTCTATAATTAGTTCTATGCTATCTTACACTATCTGACTTTATCCATTTTTCGGACCAAACAACACGCAAGCAGTATACAATATTCATAGCATGTACACAACAAACATATTATATACGTAGGAGACAGTTGAAAGATTTAAAGATGCTAAAAGATTACCCTTGTAGCGAAGACAAATTTGTTGTTTCAATTGAAATTGCAAAAGTGTTACAAGTTTAACTAGTCTAAGAATTTCGAGTACATCATTTTTACAACGTGTTTCTATCTTTAGATTTAATTCCTAGCTATTTTTCGAGCATTTGCTCTTTTATTTTGTGTTTCTTTGCTTCCTTTTTTTTGGGGCTTCTCCCTTCTCTTTCTACTATCTCTTTCATCCGGAGGCTCCTCTTGTTTTCGTTGCTGTTCTGATTAATATAGTGAGAAATAGGCTTTTGCTATCGAAGATTGATTGAAGTCCCTTGATGACCGATTCGCCTGCATCGATAACCGATCTCGTTCCCACAAAGACCAATCGGTCTTGGATTCTGCATTTGATGAAGCTCGATACGTGAGGGACTAAAAGCAAAAGGCATGTACTGGAGAAAGAAGACCGATTGATCTTGTGTTTGTTTTCCTTCTCTAAACCAATTTTCCTTTGAATTTTGTGTTTTTAGCAAAAGACTGATTTTCCTTGAATAAAAGCTACCCTTCTCGAAGGCTGTCCAAGCCAAGTATTTTATTTTTTATATTTTCTAATTTTGACCACGTTTTTGCCGGATATTGAACAACTGCTTCATTCAAGGGTTGTAAAATGGGGTGTCTACAGGTGTTGCCCTTGCTGAATAGCCTTGGGTGACCATCCGTAGTAGTTGACGAGTCCTAAGAAGGATCTCAACTCTAGCACTTTTGTTGGCAGTTCTTATTCTTGGATGGTCTTTTCATTTGTTTCTTCCATCATAAGTCTTCCCCTCTTTTATTTTTTGCCCTAGAAATGAAATTTCCTTTTAGGGAAATTAACATTTTTCTCTTTTAACGTATAATTCGTTATCCCTTAGGACTTGGCAGATAAGTCACAGGTGTTCGAGATATATCTTCTATTGAGGTGTTATATACTACGATGTCATCCAAGTAAATTACAATAAAATAATCTAGGTATGGGTGGAAGAGTTGATTCATTAAGGTACAAAATATAGTGGGTGTTAGGTTTATATTTTTAGTTGACTTGATTCTAATGTTAAAAACACTTTTTTCGTTGTAATTGTTTGAGTCAAATTGAAGATTTGATGATTCGACAATTAACGGAAGCTCGCTGAATTACCAGATTCATCGCATATAATTTTGGACCTAAGGTAAATTGGTAATATGGTTTGATTCAAAATATAGGTGGTGGTTGAGCTTAAAATTCGAAATTAAAAAACTTTTGAGTCAAATCTATTTTTAAGTATTTTTACTGAGTTTTGTTGAAATCTGTATAACCCCCTCGATACAAATTATTGAGATTTTTTTTTTTCATATCTAACATATTTTATAAAGTTATCTTTGAAATTTGAGTCGAATTAAAGACCAAACGGAAGAAAAATTAAAAAGTTTAATTTTATTTTTAAATAAAGAAAATGAATGTTGAAAAGTCAAAGACTTTTGTTTTTATTGCAAATTTTGTTTTTAAATATTTTTAACCTATTTTAAAAAAGATTTTGACTCTATATTTTTCCTATAAATATAATCATTAGTTTGGGTTAACAATACATGATTCTAAAGAGTTTTTTTAGGCAAAAAATATCTAACCGCTAGAATCAATTTTTGAGAGTTTTAAAACACCACTTAGGTTTTGTTTACATACCATAGGAGATCATATTGTTCTTCAATTTTAAGAACTAGGGTTTCAAACGTTCCTGATCCTATGGGAGTGTCTTCGGTTGTGATTGGAGATGGGGTGAGCAAAGTGGCTAACGCGCGATAAGGGAGATCGCATACGGGGGTGAATGATTGTGATCAAGTGTGTGGAAGAAGATGACGGATAAGCCGAAAAAGAGGGAAGCGCTACGCCAAGCCAGTTGCGGTTGGATTCTATGTTCAAGGGATTGACGAGATTGTTGCATAAATTGTGAGAAAGTAATTTTTGTAAGTTATCGAGTCTGTAATTCTGTTTTGATCACAGTGAAACACTGTCGGTTAGTCTCGATGACTAATCCTACGCAAGTAGTAGGGGTGGTATCGGTCGGTAAACCGAACCGAACTACCAGGGCCGACTACCGAATCGACACTAGTCGGTGGACAGTTTACTCAACCGCTTCGTACTGGAAAAGTCGGTTGTACCGACTGTCGGTTTATCCAAACAGTCAGTCGGATTGGTTCGGTTAAGGATAATAAATGGCGTGAAGTGATTAGCTTATATCTATATTTAATATATACATTTGTCTCTTAACCCATCTCTAAATCTAAATTTAGATATATTTAGATTTGGTAGTGGTAATTAGAGATTTTGATAAACTCGTGAAGAAGAAGAGGTGAAAGTGAAATGGGGCGGAGAAGAAGAGGGTCGGTGGTGTTTGGTGAGAGAGATGAGAGAAGAAAGAGAAAGAAAAAGAAGAGATAAGAGTGAAATGGAGTGATGAAGAAGAAGGTCGGTGCCTCGGTGGTGTTTGGTCACCAAACTTGGGTGAGAAAGATGAGAGAAGAGAGAGAAAGAAGAATAGGTGTTAGTGAAAGGGTTGAAGAATAGGGTCGGTGGTGTTTGCTTGTATGGTGAGAGAGATGAGAGAAGAAGAAAGAGAAAGTTTAGAGAGAGAATGTGAATTAAAAAAAAGAAACGTCACTTTTCTCTCTGCCAAGCACGCGGCTCAATGATACTTTTCACGTGGCTTTTTCTGACACTGCATTCAAGTTTTAAATTATATAAATAATTAATTATATAAATATATATAAAATAATAGAATTTATTATTATTATTATTATATAAAACCGGTTGGTTCGGTTCACCGACGGTTTTTTGATCATACAATCGTTTTCGCACCGTTTTCAACTGGTTCGGTCGGTTCTCTGCCTTTTTTTTATTAGCTCACCGACTTGTCGAAAAATCGCTATAATCAAGCCGGTCGAAAAACTGGTCAGCTCGGTTTATTCGATTTTTTTTGCCAGCCCTAGCAAGTAGGGATACTTCGTAAATTCTTAATGTTGTGTGATTGCTTGATATAATTGTTAAACAACACAACATAGATTTTGACAGTAAAATTGATTAGACCTAGGGTTTTAATTAGGGCCGGCAATATTTGACACGACACGCTAACACGACACGAACTCGACTCGGAGTTAGCGGGTTTAGGTCAAGCATAAACGGGTTCGGGTCAAGTTCGGGTCAAACATGCTTAACCCGCAAACTAAAAGGGTCGTGTTCGGGTTAACCCGCTAACTCGAAATTGACCCGCAATTAAGACGATTATTATTTTTATTTTCTTTTACAGCTATATATATATATATATATTATTTTGCCATCTTTCTTGAACAATTATATTCTTATTTAGAGTATTGGTAGTAGATGATAGTTATTATGTTTTTAATGATGGATAAAGTACTAATTTTTTATGTTTATGTTTCGGTGATAGAATGTTATATATTTTGACTCTAGATTATTAATATTGAATCTTGGTATTGGCTGATACTTATTATTACTTATTAAAAATTTAAAACTATTATAAAACAAGTTAATTTTTTTTACATGAGACTTAATTGTCATTATAATTTTAAAAGGTTAATCGTGTCGTGTCAAATTGCAGATTTAACATGACCTATTTATTAAATGGGTTAGTCGAGTCGTGTCGTGTAACCTATAAAATAAACAGGTCGTGTTCGAGTTAATATAAATGACATGATTAGTTAAACGGGTCGTGTTCGGGTTGGCACTAATACTGTAATACTTGTGTGTTGACACGACCCGAACACGACACGCGAACCCGAATTGCCAGCCCTAGTTTTAATTCTGCTTATCAAATCTAAATTGCTTTTAATAAAAACCCTAAAATCAACCTAGGCAAAACGATTCTTGATTTTTCAATGGGTGCATTAGTAAGACCGAAAGGCATAACTAGAAATTCGAAGGAACTGTAACTCATAACGCACGCGAGTTTTAGTTAATCCTTTTAAGCAATGCGTATTTGGTAGTACTCGAATCGCAAGTCTAACTTAGTAATGAACTTTTCCTTTCTAAGTTAATCAAATAAGTCTGCAATCAATGTGATAGGATATTTGTTATTTACAGTGACCTTGTTCAACGCCCGATAGTTTATGAACATTAGTAGTAAACCATTTTTTTATTATTAAAATAGTACCGGGGCACTATAAAAAGCTTTTGACGGTCAAATGTAGCCTGCATCGAGTACGTCTTTAAGTTATTTCTTCAATTATTCTAACTTAGGTGGTGCTATACGGTAGGGAACACCCGTTGGAGGTTTAAAGATCACTTCCAACTCAATTTTATGGTCCACCTCTCTCATAGGTGGTAGATTATTGGGTAACTCCTTAAGCATAATGTCCTTGTATTCATAGAGGATGGCCTAGATATTGTTTAGAATCTTTTCGGGTAAAGGTTCAGTTAGTTTGTCATTAGAGGACTATTGGAGAAACGCTAGATAACTCGCTTCGCCCTTTTAAAAGCCTTTGTTAAATTCTATAGTTGAGAATTCCTTGGTTTTGACCTTGGCACTTCACTCGACCAAGACTATACATGCATTATTCCTATTCATTATACATACAGTATTAGCAAATAGAAGAGGGAATGCCATTACTTTGTCTAAGAATTCCATGCCAAGTACCATTTTAAAATCATCCATGGACACCACCGATATAGCAGTTATTCCAATCCACTCCCCAAAGCGTACTCCTTTAACTATACCATGAATGGGCTTTGGTTGCCGATTTAACGACCTTAAAAGTTTCTTATTATTTCATTGTTTTAACTTCTATCCTCTTTACTTCTTTTATCGATAAAAAATTATGGGATGCTTTTGTGTTTACAATAGCTCGAGTAATTACCTCGTTCACCTTGACTAACATGAACATTAGTCCCTTGGTGGTTGTATTAGGCGCTCCAGTCTTGGCCTTGATGACGTTAAGTAATAACAGGGAACCTATGTGTGCGGAATAATCTATTTTTTGGTGCTAATCCTCAAATTGGGCCATCAAGGCGTTAAGAGCCTTTTTTTAGACAATCTCTAACTTAATGGGGGAGCATCGCAAATGCAACAATTGTTTTTAGGAGTTCTTTGGTCTTTACCTCAATTTTGCGATTTTCCTATAGGCGGTTTGCGTGCTTCGTTGGTTGTCCTTTGGTTAAAGTTGTCACCTTCTACCATTCCCGGTTCCACCATTCTTATCTTGTGGCTTGCTTAGCTACTTAGTTGTAATCTACTAGCGTTTCCGCCTCCATGCTTTTTTAACTTAGTCTTGGTCCGATTAACCTTATCTATGAAAAAGAAAAACGAGTTCTTCTCAGATAGGTCAGGAATCTTTAGGGTGAGGAATTCCTTCACATAGTCCCGAATATTGCCTGTGTGTTTAATCTCCTCAAGCATTCATGAGTTTCCACATTCCACAATAAAATTGTCAATTTCCCTTGTGTTCTTGCTTTTGCATAATGCATAGTCTCCTTTTACTTCCTCTGCTTGTTCGTGGAGAGTTTTTAATTGTCCGTCCATGTGAATCCGCTCCGCCACCTTATAATCTCCTCCATGAATTATTTATGGATGAGGCGCATCTTTTTTCGAAGGTCACCCCAACGTGTTGATAGACACATTCATAGTGTCGTGGATCGGTGCATCTTCCGCCTTTAACCCCTCGAGGCATTATTGATCTCATCGAGTTGTTCGCTTATTTCTTACATGGATGTCTCTACCCGAACAAGACGATGTTCCATGTTTGCCATTATATCTTTCGATTTGGATGCATGCATGTTCTTCTACACATTGCGGTTCTTCTTTTGCCCACAGACTTTCTCTGTGTTGATGATAACTTTCAAATATGACACACTTTCTTTATACTTAAATTAGGCCTGGCAACGGGTCATGTACGGGTCAGTTTCGTATCAGGTTGAAATCATGTTTAGTGAAAAGTGCCTACACCCGTACACGACTCGTTTAATAAACAGGTGAAAAATTCAAATTCATACATGACTCGATTTTTTTTAACCGTTTAAGATAAACATTTCGATTCAAATCGTATACGAATAACATTTAACGAGCTGCTAATAATTCAATTAAGTAATTAACCACAAAAATATACACACATAATAATTTTTATATATATAGCAACAACAACAACTAAAAACCATTGTATATTATAATTGTGTTAAAAATTTAAAAGTTTTTAAAAGCCTTAAGTAAATATTTGTTTATCATATATGAGTTACACGGGTTACAAACGGGTTTACACGACCCAAAATCAACTCGTATATATCCTTATCGGGTTAAACGGGTTTATTCGGGTCTCGCGAATGTACACGAAATCGACTCATTTAATAAATGAATTTGACGAGTCAACCCAATTATGACCTGCACCCGTTAAGGGTTCACCCAAATATGGTAAATTCGTATCGATTTCGTCTCGTATTATCGCGTCGTATTGTAAATTGTTACGTCTAACTTAAACCTTTATCCTCTGTGGCATTCGTACTAAATGTCATAATCATTTTTGATACCAAATGTCACAAGTTAGACTTTAGCTAGATCTAAATTTCATGCGCGGCACTTAACACTCTTTTAAAAGTGCGCGGCACTCAATACTCTTTTAGAACCAAATGAGTAAGTAAGCCTTAATTGAAAGAAAGAATCACACACGAGTGAGAAAAAGTATGATATCTTAAACTTACAATTCTTAAATAATTGTACAATTGAAGGTTTTACCAATTTATAGGCACCCATCTTGTCAGTGAATAGTGTAGATCTATTCTAATGGCTGGTTTGAATTAATTCTCCAAAATATTTTAAGATTCTATACAATTTTATATTTTTCCATACAATTCTAAATTATTCCTTTAAATATTTTTTTAGACAATAAATTCGTTTAAGTATGCAATATTTAAATATTCTAAAGACTTTTCGGATATTTTGGTCCTATTTACTCTACGCATTCTTATAGGTTCTAAAATTTTGGTTAAGTCTCCAAGTTAACCGAACGTGACACAAAGCCCAAATTGAGAGCACTCCACATGAGAGAGTGTTGGTTTACACTGTGGACAGACACGGGCACAACAAGCAGAGAGCTGCAAAGCAAATTCATAAACAAACGAAACGGAACGAAAGAGAACGAACAAAAAGATTGACCCTTTTTCCCGAAACCCTATCTATCTTCCACTCTTTGTTCCAAGTTTCTCCAACACGTTCCCCCCACTCTTCTTTTCCCTCCCTCCCTTCCTCACACTCTTCTTCATCATACAAGTCATTCTTCTTCTTCTTCTTCTTCTTCGATCAACCGCTGCAAAAACCTGTTTTTAAGGTATGCGAACCCTCCTCTTATTTTCTTAATTAAACCCTCAACTTTGACCTTTTTCATTGCAATTACGAATATTTTAACCAACAATAGCCTTGCCTTTTATCCATTATTCGATTCTTTCTGACTGCGTTTATTAGAAATGGAAATAGATGGAGCTTTTTTCTTTTATTCATTATTAATTATTATTCTCTTCATAATTAATAATCATTACTATCAACGTTTTGTAATCATCATTCTCATTGTTCGTTTTGAGGTCAATTTCAAACCACTGTTTTTGATTGTGCCTCCGAGGGCGCAGAGTAAAAGAATGATTATGAGTCATTTGTTGAAAGAGTTAGCTGCTAGCTAATTATCTACATACATACCACTGTTATCTGCTTATGATACGGACATGAGACGAAGTTGCATGTCTAAGGGATTCTGTAGATATTTATTTGGTCTGGACAGAATAAAAGACCATCTCTAAATTGATAAAATAATCCATTACTCGAGGAATTATCATTAGGAAAAGAGCTTTCCTGGAAGCTATTATTTAACTCCGTCGCTAATTTGCAAAGTTATTGAACAGGCTACCAGCCAGCCACAGGGGAAGTGGATGGAGTAAGTTCTCAAAATTGATTTTGGCTTCCACAACATTTGAAGAGCTGCCGCCTTGACATTTTCATTCTAAATTGGTTAAGATGTCATGATAAGAGCTAAGGGTTCCAATTTACTCTAGCCAAATAGAAAGAGATAGACGCCTAGCCCACCCAGTCACCACCCAAGGCAACATCTAGGTCAATTTTTATACAACACTGGTAGTAGGAAGCTGCAATTTAATTTTAGGAACCTGGTAGTGTGATATGTGCATGAGCTGCAATTTAATTTTAGGAACCTGGCAGTGTGATATGTGCATGAGTGATGTCAATGATTATCACTCATGCACATATCATTGGCATGGCTAACTTGCAATAGACATGGTAGTGGTGTAGGCATGGGTTAAATGTTATAAGTATAGACTTTGATGGTATAGCTGTTGGATGAAGTCCGAGATATGTGTAATTCACGGAGCTGGTGGTATTGAGGTTGTGGATAGTTCACTATATATATGGACTTAGTTGAAATGGTCACCTTGTTGGATGGTAGTGAAGCGATGGAATTACCACAAACATGTACGCGGTGTTTGGGGGTTTAGGAGAGAAAAGAAAAGAAGAGAAAGTGTCAATCGGAGGGAAGAGAAAGGGAGAGAAAGGAAAATAATTTTCTCTCTTTTGTTTGGGAGTTTAAGAAGGAAGAGAATGTTACAATCTCTCCTTGGTGTTTGGGAGTTGAAAAAAAAGGACAGAAAATATCATATTTTAAAGATCTGTTATGTATTTTAAGGATAAAATTGTCAGTACATTAAGCTTTCATTAAAAAACTTTCTCTTCTCTTCGATTCTCTCCGATTTGGAGAGAACGATTTGGAGAGAGTTTTAAATAATTTTCCCTCCCTTTCTCTCGTATTCTCTCTGTAAAAAACTCCCAAACAAGAGAATAGATAAACTCTCTCATTTTCTATCCCTTTCTCTCCAAATTAAAACTCCCAAACATAGAGGTAGTTTTGTATCATTAGCTATTCTTTATTCTGGGTGGACTAAAAATGCACAACAGATTTGTTAGTGAAGTAGTGATCTTGGGAGAGGACTAGATCCTGGTTCCAATGGATGGTTTTTGTGCAAGTCTGAGGAATTCAGATTGCCATGTGTGCATGTTTGTCTATAAACTTTCTGTGGGTTCTCGTCTAGGGAACCAAAACCCTTTCCCTTTTTACCCTCCATGAATCTCTTCCCCCTTTCTTGTAAAGGGGAAAATAGAAAGCAAGAAGAAAAGTGAAAAAAATGTTTCCAATACAGATGAAATCGAAGATGCAAGTTTCTTGGCAATGCCTGTCAACTACACATTTAACATGGAGTTTTCTGCTTCCTGAACTAAAATGGTCCAATTGATTATTCCTAAGTCTGCTTTTGTTATAAGCTTATTTTCTCATGTAGCAACTTTTGGTTTGCCTATTGCACTTCTTAAAAATATTTTGAAATATATTTATATATTGAAGAGATCACATTTCGTGCATTTGTTTTTTGGCATAAAATAGCCGCCTCCTTTGTTTGGTTTTACTTTTCATCAGGTTGGCAAGATCTAAGGCGGGTATCTTCTCCACAAAATGCTTGAACGTCTCTTTTTGGAATTTGGAGATGCAACACTTTGCAATGTCGTTAGGAGTTTAAACACACTTCACAAGATTCATCGTCTGAAGAACGAACAGGTTATGTTTTCCCTGTTAGTTCGATTTTGAAGTCGGAAGTAGATATTGAAGTTACTTAGTTGCGCATCTTTACGGAGCTCCATATTAGCTTTGTGATCAGCTAATGTCAGAGGGTCCTATGGCAGTTGTCAAACCAGAGGTATGGTTACATGATTGTCTTAAATGTCAAGTTTTAGAGGTTGTCACCCGGAGCAAAGGCATTATCTTATTCTGCCTGGCGCTGTGGTGTGGGTTTTATTAATGGGGAACCACCCCCTCTGAAAATGGAATTAGCTTTCTACCACCTCAAATACCTCGCCGTGTTTGGGTGCATTCACACTTTCTAGGTTTCTATGAATCTTACCTTTATTTATTTACAAATATTTTGATGAACTATGCAAGATGTAAAACAATAGAGTGACTTATTGAAGACCCCAGTTCTTGGTTGTTTGTTTGTTAGGAATCCCTGTCCCTTTGAGTGTATGTGTATGTGTGCTTTGTTTATTTGTTGGTGGGGTGCGGATGCCTATTGCGATGGAATGTGATTGGTTGATTTTGAAAATGAATTTTTAGAGGGACCCTGCTAAATCATAGACTTGTAATATTTCTTCCACTGGTTATAGTAAATCATTATTGAGAATTTTATATCCAAGTATTGTGCATTTCCATGTATACTGTTGCTATTCTGTTTCTAATGCTGCATGAAATGTGTGGTTGAGAGTCTAAATTGCTCCAAGTGTTCCATTTCTCCATGTGAAATATTGTTTTATGCTGATGTCATATGGGGGCTGGGTCAATGTTATTGGTGTTCTCATGTTGCCATTGTTCAAAGTTTACCCTTTAAGATTTGGCTCACACTAATTCATCTTATTGTTTTGTCTGCCCAGATGAAGTCTTACATCTGGGTCCAAACTGCTGATGGTTCTACACAACAAGTGGAGGAGGAAGTCGCTATGTTTTGCCCGATGATATGTAGAGAAGTACTTCAAACAGGCACAGGATCATCCAAAAACTATGCTATCAAACTTCCTCAGCGAGTTAATCCCGCTATCCTGGGTTTAATACTTGATTACTGCCGATTTCATCAAGTACCGGGTCGATCTAATAAGGTTTGACCTGTTTTTGATTCTTGTATGAATGTCTTCCATTCTTCGTTGTATTACATAGCTTCTACTCATAAACTAAAGGAAACATGCATTAAAAAGTTGTGAAATCAACAAATAAACTTCATAAAAGCTTTTTCTTCTTACTCGTATTCTTTCTTTGCCTTTTTGTTGAGGTGGGGTGTGGTTGAATAAGTGGTAACCATAGTACATATAGTGATCGGTTTGGCAATTTTAACTTCTCTTAATTTGATTATGTGTATCCAGGAGCGGAAATTTTTTGATGAAAAGTTTATTCGATTAGATACCAAAAAGTTGTGTGAATTAACGTCAGCTGCTGATAGCCTTCAATTGAGGCCTTTGGTTGATCTGACCAGCCGTGCACTTGCTCGTATGATTGAAGGCAAAACTCCAGAGGAAATACGGGAAACATTTCATTTACCTGATGATCTTACAGAGGTATTTGTTGCTGAAAGAGGTCAATCTTTAAAAACTTTTTAAAAATATTTTTCTCTTCTAATGAAATGTTATATTTTAGGAAGAAAAGTTAGAGCCATTGAGAAACATGACCGATGATCCACGAATCCGGCTTTTGAATCGGTTATATGCAAGAAAGAGGAAAGAACTAAAAGAGAGAGATAAATTGAAGGTGGTTAGATATACTAGATTGTTTCTTTATGGTAAATATAAATTTGTATTTTGTCATATATGAGTAGGGGTGTAAATGGATATCCAAAACTTCGAATCTATTTTGTATTCGAATCCGAATTCTGTAGATATTTATGCGAATGGATATTTGCAAAAGAGGATTGGATAGTCGTTTTAAATATCCCAAGAAACGGATATGGATAATGATATTATTTGATAAGGATAATCCATATTTGCTGATATCCGTTTTACTGGATATCCGTATCCGCTATAATTAGTATATAATATATATATATATATATATATCTCTCACCCTTTGAAAAAAATCGGAGAGGGCTTAGTTTGGTGTGCACACGCTTGCATAATTTATACCGACAAGAAAAAAAATGCTCTAGAAAATAATAAAAAAGGATAAGAAAGAGAAGGAGAAAGACCTAACTTGTAGTTGGATTTTCAATTTTGATTTGTTAGTTGGATTTATATGGTTATGTTATGGTTTTAACGTGAATCTTATTGGGTTATACCGGAGAAATAAAAGAAAATTATTATATAAGTTCAAAGTTTGATATTGAAAGTTAGTTTTTATTTTAATATATTTTGCAATGCTTCGTTTGCTTCTCGAGTTATAATTTGTAAATGTTTCATCTTAATTAAAAGATTATGTTGTCAAATATATTTATAAGATTGGGCTAATTTTTAGATTAACCATAGGGCAATGTGTGTCGTTCGAGAAATGGATGGGCATATTATCCGAATCCGAGAAATCCGGTAGGATAAGGATAAGAATAGTTAAACTTACTATCCGAAGGGATGCGTATAAGGATTTGGATAGTATTAAAAAAAATATGGGTAATGGATAGTGTGGCATCCGGTTTGTATCCCATCCGTTTACACCCCTAGGTTTGAGTTAAGCAGCATTGATCTTTCGAACATGCATATGCATGTTTGCACTAATGGAATGGGTTTTAATATTTTAGAATGTCGAGATTGAAGAAGAGCATGTTGATGAACGCTCTGTAGATGATCTCTTATCATTCATAAATGGAGGAGAAGGAGGTATGTGTGACTGCTGCTGATCTATCTTTCTGTCAAACGCTTGATTTATCTTCTTTTTCTTTTGGAGTGAAAACATTATGGACTTGTGCATGTGTAATGAACATGTTTGCGAATGCGTTGTGGCTATACTGTCTTGTGCAGAAATATACACGCAGTCTTGAGGCTTGGAACATCTAAATTTCTAGCGTCTAAAAAGACCCTTTAAAAGTTCATTTTTTTTTTGGGGGGGCGGGGGAACTTAGCTACCGTATTTTGCAGATTCAAAAGGTGTTAGAGCTACTAAGAATAAAAAGAAAAATCGGAGAAGAAAAGATCAAACAAGAGATTCTTGTTCTAACAATGGAAGTGGAATCCACAAGAAGGTTGGGTCTGGTCTCCTTGTCTTCTCTTTTTTCTCTCCCTTCTTCATGGTCTATTTTGAACACAGTTCCAAAATGAATAGTTTCCTTTTAGATAAGTACTAGTGTAGTTTTTTGTTCATTGCTCGTTTGTCTTGATGGTTTAGAATTAAATGATATTTCCTTCTTGCTAGAATGGTGATCTTGATGATGTGCCTAGTCCAAGTAACACTTCAGAGTTGCGGGATTATGCATCTTCTAAGCTTGATTTTGATGATGGTGAAATTGATATTGATGACGAATTGGATCCTGCAATGAAGGAAGAACTCGACAGGTTGGATGTTTCTGTTGAGAACTTTTTGGCCTGGAGTTTATTTTCTCGAGTTTCTGAAAGTTAACTCGTATGTACACATATACATGATGTGCATCAGAAAGATTATTTTTCTTTTCCCAGCTGATTTTGAACATTACCTGATTTGCTAAATTATAATTGTGAATGCTGCTGTTGCTTTAGCATGCATCAGTGGTATTTTAAACGACTGAAAGACAATGGCGGCGTTATCCTTTTTCACCTAATCCTTAATTTTTTTTGCTTTTTATTTAACGTTTTATTCCAACTGTAGGGAAGTAGAGGATTTTGCTCGGAGGTTGAACTCCGTTTGGCCAGAAAGAATGCAAAAGATTTTATCTTTTGGTCAAGAGAGGAGGCTTTTACCAGTTTCCGTGAATGGCAATGGTTGCATGAAGAGATAAATTTCTATGGGTAAGTTCCTTCTGAAGAATTAATTGATCCCCCTTTAAGTCATAAAATATGAAGAGAGAAATATACAGGTAAGCTCCTTCTGCATAATTAATTAATTCCCCCTTAAGTCATATGTTATAAAACTGGCATTCCAATATATCAGATATAAAACTGGCTGATTCTCTCTCTGTGCCCATGGCAGAATTCAGCCAGTTTTATACCTGATTCTGTAAAAACAAAGTAAAGAGAATCACTGGTATTGGGTGTGTACGGAAGATAATAATGACAATTTTTTTACACTGCAGCTTGAGCCGTTTGGCAATGTAGTAAAGATAGATTGGAATGCCCTGTTAAAGACTTGGGAGAAAGGCGAGTTTTTACAGAATGGCAATTTTGTCCTTCCAACCCCAAATGGCAATTTTAGATGGGGGGGGGCGGCTGTAGGGGGGGGTTTGTCTTTGTATGTTGGAGAGAAATTGAAAGAACAAGAAAAATTCGAAGTCGGATACCTTGGGCCATTTGATTCATCTCTTGCATTTTCTTGGAATGTCGTCAATGTTGCAAGTTCTTAGGCCAAGTATAATATATCGCTGAATCCTGATTAATTTTGACAAACCATTATGTAATTGTGTGGCATCTTTCTCTCGGGTATTGTAATAACTCATAAATTCACATAAAGGTGTTTTTTAATATGAAAGAATGTAAGGACCAGCGTCACTGTTTAAGGGTGCACGTTTCTATGTGTCGCATGTGGATACACCAGATAACAGCTATCTCTTGCTCGGTTCAAGTTTGGTTTTTATTTTTTTTCCTAGAATCGTAAACCAAACTCGCATATAATTTGGATAAAGTTGAATAACATTATCTTATTCATTCGTCGTAGTTTTGTATATATATATATATATTGAACAAGCGGTTTTATTTACTTTACATGTCGAATTATCAATTCTTTCTTTTAAAGGAAGGAGAAACTCAAACCAAATGGAGAGTTTTATTTTTTCTTTTTATTAAAGAAGAGCTTGTGTCGGCTGCACGCCCTAGGGGTAAAACCTTCAAAATATCTCAGAAGTCAGATTTCATTCGGGTTAGGTTAGGATCATATATAAGAAATTCCAGAGTTTGGTATCGAACCTAAGACCAAGTGCAAAGCTGAAATAGACACTCCATTCTTTTTCTTTTAATTTTTCCACTTTCCACTTTCCTTTTTAAGGACAACCATTCTCTTTCAGACCCCAAAAGAATAAAACTCCCTTTGCACTGTAACCAGTTCTTTTAAAACACACAAAAATATAATTTTAAAGCTTTAAAATTTTGACACAAAAATAATAGCATTAGTCATTCATACAGATCCAAAAAATACTATACTATCATATACTTTTCCAAACAAAAATTGATGTGCACGCATATATATACACATACGATAAAAATTATGCAAAGATCTGGATAAAGCAAATAAATTTTTAGTTATTTTTTCAAAAATTATCATTTAAACGTGTATATACATTTATATATATATATATATATAGATAACTTGTTTGAAAATTGTAGATCATATTTGAGTGACAGAAAATCTCCATTGATGCGATGGAGATATTGAGGACCTTTGAATAGGTTAATCACAGTGCAAGCTGATGGTAGTGATCATGGTGGTGGTAGCGCCACGTCGGAGAAAAAGAGGGGAGGGAAAAGAAGAGGAAGAGTAGTGGTTCTGGGTATTTTGAGAGGGAGAAAATAGGAATGGGTATAGGTTTCATCATTTTTTGTGTTTTGACATAATTAATAATCTCAGGTCAATTTATTTCAAAGGGTTATTGCATTTATGTGATAAAAGATATCTCTTACACTTAAAATATCTTAAGGTATGAAATTCTGCACGTAGGTTCCAATATATCTATATATATAATTTATTTATTTTTAAAAAAATATCCCATATGTAATTTAAAATTAAGGAGTTCACTTGCCCCCTTGCCATGTTGGAGGAGATACAAACACAAAGGACATCAAGAATAATTCTATTTTCTAATTCTTTACTCAAAAATAATTAAGAATATGAAAAAGAAAAATACTACGGACATGTTTGGTGAGTGTTTTTTTTTTCAAATTTTAAAAACTCAACTCAAAATCAACTTTATTTTTATACTTTTCAAAATTTATCTCACCTTACTTTCTCTCTCTAAATTTTTTTTTTAAAACACCATAACTTTAAATCCAAAAATTAAAATTATATAAAAAAATATATATTTAAAACCTACTCGTCGAGATCTATAAAATAAGATCTATTGTGACTATTTTTTGAAATTTTTTAATTGATTGAAAAAAACTCAAACAAAAACTAAATTCACTTTTCAACATACTTCCAAATTCTACCAAGCACTGCATTTTAAAAACTCAACTCAAAATATCAACCAAACATCACCTATGTATTGAAAAAAAATGTATTTTTTTTCCTTTTAAAAAGAAAGGTCTTAACTCTCTCTCTTTAGCTGCAACAATGAAAATTCCCCCAAATCGCCATTGGTTTTTACCTTAAAAGAAAAAATATAAAACATTAAAAATGTAACACAAAATTTAAAAGGTTCTAGAAATGAATAGGGTTGCACCTGTTAGAATACATACTCCAATCTTTACTGACCCATCTTCCTCATATATTTATTTGTCAAGATTTGTATCCTTATTTATTGACCAATCCTCAAGCATATATTTGTTAAGATTTGTATGCTCCTTGATTTGTGCATGTAATTTCTCTTCTTTGTGTATTCTCCAACACTATATAAAAGGTTAGATTGTATTCATTTATAATACAATCAATCAATAATACAATTTTTCTCTTTCTCTAATTTTAACATGGTATCAGAGCTGTAAGATCCTCTTGACCTTCCGCCGTTGCCGGCGGGCGATACATCTTGTCGCCCGCCGGACCATAGCCAATAACACAATCATCTCGCTGCCTCATCACTTTCTCGCTGACTCACCTATCCACAATCAATCCAAAATCACCGTTCATCCTCCACCATTATCATCCAAAACATCATTGTTCCTCCTTTCTTCTACCGGCCATTCACCATCCAAACCTTTATCACCATCAAACCTTCACCAAATCCCACTGTCGAACACTAATAAAAAAAAATCAACCCATTTTTTATTTTAGACCTCAAATCTTCTGTCCAAAAAAAAAAGAAAAAGAAAAATGTGTAGGACAATCAATAACCATATCGGACAATCAAAGCCGGACCTCCCTTTAGCCATGCCGGATCTCTCCCCGGATGTCAATCATATCAAATCCAGCCGTGTCAGATCTCACCCCAAACGGCATCCATGATGTGTTAGACCTCGCCTCGGATAGTAACCGTGCCGGACAATCAACAACCATATCGGGCAATCAGAGCCGGACCTCCATTGCCAAATAATATTTACACGACATTCCTCATCTTTCAAGACATGCTTTCCAAACTCAAGATGGTTTCCAATTGCCACTTTGAGTTTGAGGGGGATGTTAGAATACATACTCCAATCTTTACTGACCCATCTTCCTCATATATTTATTTGTCAAGATTTGTATTCTTCTTTATTGGCTAATCTTCAAGTATATATTTGTCAAGATTTGTATGCTCTTTGATTTGTGCATGTAATTTCTCTTCTTTGTGTATTCTCCAACACTATATAAAGGGTTGGATTGTATACATTTATAATACATTAATCAATAATACAATTTTTCTCTTTCTCTAATTTTAACAGCACCTATTGACAAAACAAATTTGGTGCTTAAAATGTTCATCAATTATTCATCAATTTACTAAATGTATTTTTATCATTACCTTACAATAATAAAATTATGTGATGCAAACAAAAATTGAAAGTATTGTATGTAGGTAAAAAAACTACTTACTTCTTAATTAGAGACTATCTTTTTTAAGATGTCTCGATAAGAGTTTCATTTTATTTTTGTGACAATCAACGGACCAACAATATAATGTTGTAATTTTGAACACCAGTTAAGTTGAATTTAGTATTTTTTTTAAAAATGTTTAAAATATAAGAATGATTTTTAATTTGAGACAAAATAATAATATATTTAATTTATGCGTCCTATTGTTTATTGTAGATATCAATTATATAATATTTTTGATATATATATATACATAAACGCGTGTGTGAATATTTCTCCAAATTTTATGGTAAGACGGTGATCAATTGTGTACGCCCATGCATAGGCGACGCTGGATCAAATGGGCCAGTGGGCCACTGCAATTTGATTTTCCTTCGTAAAATGTTTGTATGCATCTTGTGTTCCTGACATGTACGCGAAACCATGCGAAGTTAATTGCACACTAAGGGGCTGCTTATTTTGATATTTAAATTAAGTTTTAAAATCATTTAAATTGTTTTAAAATTCTCCACACTTGATTTGCTTCTTAAAAAATATGTGGCATGTCTCCCTAATAACAATTAGGGTTTCGGTTGATAATAACATGAAAAATGAAATAACTAATTTAGGTGTGAAAGATGAAAAATAAGTTGAGTGATGTTGATGAGATTAACTCTTGCCTTTTGCTTTTTTCCATGAGAATTTTTTTTTTGGGTGATGGTAGAGAAAATTGTTCCACAAAATATTAAAGGAAGATATATGACATATACTCACAAAAGATAGAGAAGATCTCACCATATGCCTCAACTTATTTTCAATCTTCTCACTTAAAATTAGTTGTTTTTATTTTCATTTTTCATATTACTATCAAACGGAGCCTTAACATTATTTTTTTAAAGGGCTAAAATATCTCTTTTGCCTTCCTCCTTATACAGTCATTTTTATAAAATAAGAAGAAAATAACAAAATTAACCAAATAACATTCATTCAACTATTAGACATAAAATGTTCTACAACATCTATTTAAATGTGACATTTAGAGACAAAACGAACATATTTTAAGAATTAATATTCAAATTTCCAAACAATCTTAATCTTCTATTCAGTCATAGAAATTCAAATAAACACACTCTAAATATTAAGCATAAAAAAAATTCTATAGAAAATTAGTTTCCGGTCCTATATGCCTTGACACGATTGTTTAAAGGACAATTATTTTCAAGCTATTGTTCTAACTCCTTTCTTTTTGATAAATGACATTATTTTGTGTAAATCTGTTGTATTATTTTGGAATTTAAAATATGTTAGTTTTATTTTTTGTAAGTATATTATCTATTACGTTCTTCATGTAACCGATTTTGCACCCCTTCTTTGTAGCATAAGATTTTGGGATATGGATTGTAACGGAAACAGTTGTTTCCCATATCTCTTCTTAGTAGCCTTAATTTCATTCTTGTAAATATTGTTCCGTATTTTGGGCATACAATTTTTCCCATTATCCATTCTTTTTTTCTAGGATTATCATTTTTTACTGAAAAATCAAAAATTGAACAAAAGGAGAAATAAACTAAACTGGTGAAAATCAAAAACTGAAATTTAGGAACCGATATAAAACTGGTACAATAATAATTCTAAAACACAACCACACATGTAATTTGGTAAACCGAACTGAACTGATTTAGAATTGCTCACTGTGGTAAGCAACCTCCACTCTTGTCTTGAGGTCAAGGGTTCAACTCATGGGGGTGGACGGAGGGTTTTCTTTGTTTGTAGGATTAAGAGAGAGACTTAGACCTCCCTTAAATTTTTTTTTTTAAAAAAGAAGAAAGTCTAGATTATGTAGTAGATTAATTCAAACATAAAGAGAAAAAAATAATGTATCAGAAAAGGGAAAAAAAAGAGAAAAGAAAAAGGAGAAGGTGAAGGAGAAGAAACTAGACCACTGCTATTTTTTTCTAGTATGTACTGTTGCTTTTTTTTTTTTTTTTTTGGTATTTTCGGTTTTACCGAACCTTCTTATATACTGAACCGTAATTTCGGTTCCCGACTTTAATTCGGTTGGGGATCGGCATCAATTTTTTCCATACCGAACTTAGTAGTTTGGTTTGGTATATATACATTCAATTTAGTTCTCAAACCGTACCCAACCCTACTTTTTTCATTTCATAAATTCTATAATTGACAACGATATCATCCTTTACTTAAAAAAAATGAGGAAAGAATGAAAGAAAAGGGATAGCATCCGTTATAGCATCTCCAAGATTCCAACAGACTTTTATAATTTTGTTTTGTCTAAAATTTGTATAATTTATAAAATATTTGATCTCAATCAGTCTTTTAAATATACATTTTGTGTAAAACAAATGTGTAAAACACACTTCCAATTTGTACAGCCACATCAATATTTTCGATCCTCATAATTTTATAAAACTTTCAATATAATATAATAATTTGTAATATAAATGTATATTTTAATTAAAATTACATATTTAAAATCTACTGTTCAAGACCTATAAAACAAGATCCAGTGTTATAATAAAATTATGTATAGAAAAATTTGAGAAAAAATAATATTAAATTGACATTTAACATGTATAAGAATCTTATTGATTATTTCAAATTTTACACGAGTTTGCAAACTACTACTCTAGTACAATTTCTTTTATATTTCAAGTGTTGTGTAAAAGTGGGTTGGCACATCAGATTTTTCTCTTAGGCCTCGTTTGGTTCACGGATTTAAGTACTCGGGAAAGGAAAGTCGTTCCTTTCCTTTGTTTGGTAAGCACAAATTCTAGAAACATTTTTTCGAGAGAGGGGAAAGTAGGGGGTAAAACCATTCCTCCCAAAACACATGGGATTGATTTTCCCATGTGATTTCCAAGCATTTATTACACAAATTTTAGACAATAATACTCTTACCTAAATACTTTCCATGGTTTACCAAACACAAGAAAGGAAATGTGACAGGAAATTTACTTTCCCACCTCCATGGGAAAGATAGGGGAACTAATTTCCTTTCCGTGAACCAAACGAGGCCTTAATATTTACACAACCATTGGATATGCTCAATAGTCTTCTATATTTTTGTTTTGTACGAAATTTACACAACTTGTAATCTTTTTTTGAATAGTCTTTTAAAATCCAAGTTTGTGTAAAATGGTTGTGTAAAATACACTTCCATTTTACAATACCACGTCATTTTTCTCTCTCTTCATTTAAATAAAATTTGAAAATATAATAACTTCAAATGTAAGATACAGATTTTAATAACATCTATATATTTGAAATATGCTCATCAATACCTACAAATTAAGATTCATTGTGATTATAAAATTATTTATAAAAAATTCAAGAAAAAATAATAAAAATTTACTTACATTTATAGTTAACAAATGTTGGAATCCTATTAGTTATTTTAAAATTTATAGTTAAAAGTAACATTGGAGAATATTTTTTTTAGTACTCAAGTTTTTTGTAAAAGTGGATTGACACATATTATTTACAAATCAATTTTTACACTATCATCAGAGATACTTTTAGTGGTTAATGTTTCTATGACTTATATTTAATTTTCTAAATTCAATTTAGAATTGTATACTAAATGGTACTTATATGCCTCGTGCTGGCGGCTGTAGTTTATGTGGATTGGGCTTTTTGTTTTTAGCCAGGGGAATTTAAATCATTTTGCTTTTAACTCACTCTTTTTAAAAAATTAATAATTGGCCTAAAAGAGTGGATAATTATATATATATTATAAATGTTTTTATTGTATTATTTTTCTTTTATGTTTTCCATCTTATCTTTTCTTGACATTTTAGATTTAAATTTATCATTCAACTCAAATTTAATTGTTGCTAGAATGTAGGGATATCTTTTAGGGATTTTTATGATTTAGATTCAATTTTCAAATTTTTAATTTCGTAAATGTAAATTATAAGTGATACTTTTGATAATTATTAATTGCCTTAGGATAAAGATATAATAAAATAATTAAGAAATTAACTTGTTGTAAATATAAAATATCAAACATTAAACTTAGGGTATTTAAGAGACATAGTAAACGTAAAGATTATACTTAAGTAAAACTAAAAACACAATCATATTAAAAAAAATTATACAAGTAAAACATAGACATATTAAAAATATAAAACATTAAAACTTGGGTTTAGAAGACATATTAGTAATATATATTACACATAAATAAAACTAAAAATACAGTCATATTAAAAAATATATTACACAAGTAAAACTAAAAACACAGTCATATTAAAAGCATGTAGATAAAAATATTAAATATAAAAAAATATATATAGATGGGTTCAATAGAGTGAGAATAAAAAATTTACTAACCTTATAATGAAGGTTTTAACAATCATTATTTGTGCTCCAAATAAATGATTACTGGTTGCCACTTGAAGCATATATTAGATAATCGCAACAAAACATAATTCAACAATACAAATTTTGTAGTTCTCATATTTTGCCATGGATAAAGACATAACGTATACTGGATTGTAATTTGGAATCGTATGTTTTCTCAATATACTTTGAAGTTGCCGATTAATACTGTAAACATGTCGTTTTTGACTACTATGTTCCTTTTTGTGATAAAATCTTCTTTGTCTGACATAAGATTTACTAAACTCCTTAGTTGCAATGACTTCATCACATTATCCCTATTGAGCCATAATTAATCTAATCTTTGTGTATCAATCTAACCTCTTAATAGTTCTCCATTATTGCATTTATCTTGTTTTGAATATATTAATTAGCTTAAGAACGATTCATTGTTATCTCTTCTTTTTTAGAGTAGATAAATATCTATAATTAAATATGGGACAAATCTAACAAATTACTAAAAGCAATTAAGTCATTTATCCATATAGTTATTAGATGAAATTATAATAAATGTATTATTTATTCTTGGGCTAATTTTTTTTTTAGGTTATATACTAATTTAACAAATGTAATGGGTTTGAGTAAAGAGACCCTTAAAATAGTGGGTCAAATATTAATTTTCTATTTAAATTAACTTTAAGATAAATCTGCCTATTATTATTATTTTCTAATTATTCTTGACACATTTTTTTTTTTCCGTATCGGCTTACCAGACATTTTAAATTTATAGTTACGCTCACAAGGAATATATTTTGTATGATCTTACTTGTTTACTTTGATATTTAAATATATATGAGAATTTTTTTTAAAAATTAAATGTTTATGGCAGAGACATTTTGGTAATTTATAGTTGAGTGCACATGAAAGACATTTTGTATTCTTGTGTATTTTGATATTCAACTATATCAGGCATTTTTTAAAAATATATATATATATATATATATATATGAAAATGAGAGACATTTTGGTAATTTATAGTTGAGCACACAAGGAAGACATTTTGTATTCTTGTATATTTTGATATTCAAATATATCAAACATTTTTTGAAAATTAAATGTATATGGTAGAGAGCTTTTAGTAATTTATGGTTAAGTGTGCATGAAAGACATTTTGTATCTTTTAAAATTCAAGTAAAACAGTAATTTTTAAAACTCATTATTTGTATTTGGTAGAGACAGGTTAGCAAAAATATTGAATTTTTTTCAAGAGGTGCCCAAAGGCCCCAAGGGCCGAGGCCCTATTAAAGACCTTTAATAATAAATGTAGCTCACAATGCTTTACCCAGATGGGTTTATATGCACTGCTACCATTTTGGTTATTTCATTAACTGGTATTATGAGGGGGTAAGAGCTTGACAGACTAGAGACAGCGGTAACGCGCTTCGCTGCTGCGCTAACGCACTTGGGAGCACCAAAAACCAAAATCGATTCCTCGAATTTTCCCAATTATCGATGTGATAAGATGAACAAGTTCAATATGGAATGGAATCCTCTAATCTACCCCATTCTCGGCGAACGAAAAGAAAACCTATGCTGTCTAGATTTCGATTAGTTCTATCTAGGTGGGTGTCTTCTTCTTTTCTTTTCTTTTTTTTTTAATGTGCATTACTCATATTGTAGATATTTAGCTTTGATTGTTTGTGTTGGATAACTTTGAATAAGGGTTTGAAAAAGATGTGGTGTAATATAAATGCGTGTGTTCTAATTTGAATATACTAGACACATGATACATGTGCACACTTGATTTTTGTATACATATAAATTTAATTTTGCATAAAAGTATCGGCAAAAAGAGAGCTAACATAGTAGTTAGGATCATTTCTCATAATAAAAAGGTTATGGGTTCAAATCTTGAGTGCAACATTTTTTTCTTTCTATATTAACAATAGTAAAGGAAAAATATGAAAATCACTAAAAATTAATGTCATAACCAAATCCAATAACTTTCGCTTTATATATATATAGATCACTTAGGATTCGTTTGATAATAAAATAAAAAAGTTGAAAAATAATCTTCTATGGAAATTTTTTTTTTGAGCGGTGTTGGAGAATTTTTTCTCACGAAACATAAAGGAAGATGGAGAACATGCATTTACAAAAATGATCATGAGATAGAGAGTATTTCACTACATCTCTAAATTAATTTTTCAACTTCTCATTCAAATTAATTATTTTTTTATCCATATTATTATCAATTGGGGCCTAGTACTTCATTTTTTCAAGTTTCCGCTGTACTCAGACTAATATAAATGTCATTATGGGTTTGTATAAGTATATTATATGAGCCCATGTTGTTATAATGGCCCATCGCCAATTGGGCCTGACTTATGTATGTGTGCTCATTTTATCAGTCCAATATTGGGATTTCCATGTTTACCGTTCCCTTTTTTTTCTTTCTTTTTTCTTTTCAGTATTTAACACCTTTTTATAATTTTAATTGTGTTGTGGTATTATATACCAAAAAAAAAAAAAAAATCCACAGCCACGTGTTTTGCAATTGCCTTGGTACTTTATGTGTTTAATCCTCCAATTTCAAAATCAGAATTAATGTGATACAACGTTAATACCAGACATTCGGAATATATACTTTTACCAAAAACCTAAATTATCATATACTATGTTTTCATACATTTACACACCCCTGTTTGACTTGATTGAAAATTTCTTATCAATTCAAACTTCCAAATTAAATGAACTATATCGTCTTTTGTGAGGCACAAATCAAAGTATCCTTTTTATTTGTTTATATACATTTTTTTATTGGCTTTTGTTTTGTTTAGTTGCACGATTTTTCATTGATGATTGATCTTGAAGTGTCTTCGTTTATTGTTGTTGTTCCTAGTCTCTCTTAGCAGCGAGCCTACTGAGTTCCCGGGGTCGGGCTGAGGCAGCCCACGGGGACTGCATGATTCCTGACTTTCTGGAGTTATAACATTTGAATTGATGTTGATTATGCCATCAAAGAATATTTTTTTGTTTCAACATCTTTACATGTTCACACCTCAGTGTGAATGATGTCTAGTATATTGAAAGATAAACTAGAAATTAGGTAGAAGGACTTATTATACATTGATTTTTACCAAAAATCCAATGAATAATATTTTTTTGAATGAAGGGCCTATTTTTAATTGGTAATTTGAATGAAGGGCCTATTTTTAATTGGTAATTAGTGTAAGATGCCTATTTTGTTTTATATTTTAAATGAATGTATTTGAATAAATTTAAATATCATTTAATTAATAAAAACATGTTATGTATTACCTAAATTACCCATTTTAATGAAATTTTCACAAAAAATATGGACTGCAAAGTTCATATTGCAATAAAATATGAACTGCAAAGTTCATATTGCAATGAAATATGTACTGCAATATGAACTTTGCACTAAAAATATGGACTGCAAAGTTCACATTGCAGTAAAATATGGACTGCAATATGAACTTTGCACTAAAAATATCGACTGCAAAGTTCACATTGCAGTGAAATATGGACTGCAAAGTTCACATTGCAGTGAAATATAGACTGCAAAGTTCATATTGCAGTGAAATATAGACTGCAAAGTTCATATTGCAATCCATATTTTAATGCATATTGATATTTTTTTAGTTTATTTTAAGGGTTGGGATGTCATTTTATAATGAAAAAAAAAAGACACATGTCATATTATCAATAAAATAAAAAATAGGCCCTTTATTTAAAAAAAAATTATTCATTGGCCTTAGTGTAAAAATCTTTCTCTAATAAGCCCTTTTTTTTAATTGCCCCAAAGATAAATAGCTTCGCTTGTGGTAGGCAACCTCCACCCTTGCCTTGAGGTCAAGGGTTCGACTCATGGGGTGGGAGGGAGGGGTTTTTCTTTATTTGTAGGATTAAGGGAGAGACTTAGACCTCCCTTAATTTATAAAAAAAAAAAAAAAAAAAATAGCTTCGCACTTTCACATCTCAATAACATTTTTTAAATATGTGTAATTACATTTATTTTTACTAATTATGGATCAGCATAAATCTAGTATGAATATAGATGTTACCGTCGGCTATTATAAATTTAAAGTTTATATATGCCTGATGCAATAATATGTCTACAAACAAAATGTTCATGTCTGTTGCTTTCGCTGATTTCTAAACCCTTTATTTTAATGATAAATGAGATTGTTTCCCTGGATTTACGTTCTAGAAGTTTGGAATTTTTTTTCAATTTCAAATGTAAAACATTTATTTCGACTTTAAGGTATTATTTATATTTAGGTGTTTGAGTTACTGCAATATCTAATTGGGTTAAATGGGCATTTCTGGAACTGAGTATTTTTTTTTTAATGCAATTTCCAGTTTATTAATTGTATTTTGTACAATTGTCCTTCAATCAAATTCTAGTCCTTATTTAAAAAGATTCGACTTGGACAATTGGACTAAAAGTTGTGTTCTTTATTAGATAGAAAATACAATTTTTGTCCAAAATCTGTTGTCCAACTTCTACCTAGCTTGTGTAAGAAGCTGACTTCACCAGTTCACCAAAACGAATGCTCTATTTTTAAACTTTTTTTAGCCTTTTAACTATTGGCAATAGATCGAAGATTCAAAAGCTATATTCATCCTCATTTTCTTTTCAGCGGTATACCTTGAAAATTAAAAAATAAAGACTAAAAGACACAAAAAAGCCATTTAAAAATAAGCATTAATATAAAGTAAAAGACACTCTGAAGTCTTTTTAACTATTAGCTGATTTGAATTCGGTCCTTAAGCAACGATCCTTCCTCTACATCCAACCAAAACCTCAATTAACGATCAAAGGCCTAAACTGAAAAGAAGCATTCTTGGGAAGCCAATAAAAAATGCTACTTGGAAATATTCAAAACCAATAAAAAAAATAGACTAGTTTAATTGAAAAAACTACTACGTAATAATTAATCATGACCATCCCTTCCGCTCTACATATATAGGCTCTGGACAGAAGAGACGGGACGAGCTGGTTTCTTTTCTTGACAGTAGAAACGGACCATGGTTTTCGAAGGGAAGGTGATCGACGATTAATTAATTCAAGTTAAAATCGTGATAACATCTTGGACAGAAGATTCGCGACCATGGTGTTGGGTTGTGAGGGTTTTTGAAAGGGATGGAGACAATATATGGTGGTGAGAACTGAGAAGAAGGATGGTAATGATTAATTAACGGTTGTGGTGGTGGGGGATCGATGGGGAAGGAATTGCATGTAATGATTAATTAATTGAAGTTAAACTAGTGATCATTTTTTGACAAAAGAGTCACGACCATGGTGTTAGGTTGTGAAGGTGGTGTGAGGGTTTTGGAAGGGATGGTGGCGGTGGTGAGGGAAGGGTTATGATTAATTATTTTAAGTTAAACTAACCGATCGGCATATTTGCTTCTATCGTTAAGGGGGCTGAATTGCCAAAAAATAATAATTTAATTTTACGACGGCGGATAGATCGATAAAGGTCCTCTACTGCATTAAAAGGGAAGAAATCCCAAGAAAGGCAAGTCAAGATTGGATAATACTTGGTATCAAAATGCGAAGAAACATTAGTAATAGTGCCCTTAATTATATTAATCAAGAAATGCAATTCACAGCCTAGATTCAACACGTCAAAACCTTGACAAAGCAAGATGGAAATGCTACACGTACAAACATCATTAAAGAAAAGGGAAAGAAAAAGAAGCAACTAGTTTAGTCCTTAACCTTAGAAGAAGAAGAAGAAGAAGAAGAAGAAGAAGAGGCAGAAGAATAATAAATCTTAAAAGCTTTAGGAAGATAAAAAGGCAACAAAAAGCCAAACAAATTAAAGCACCAAAACGCCATGTTAGCAATGGCAAGCCCTCTTCCAACGTACAATCTCCTCGAGCTCCCACTGTTCTCTTGATCCACCTTCGAAATCTCACTCCTCAACCACTCCGTTATCGTAAAAATCCTCACCGTATTGTACACCACCGGCACATAAACCCTAATCGGCAGCGAAAACCTGTCCGAAAACGACAATCCTTCCATAAAAACTTGACTTGCTAGCAGAAAAAGATGCGGTGCTGCCGCTTTAATCCCCTCTTGATCTCCTTCAAGTATTCCTTCGAATATGTACGCAATTGGAAGAAATATTCCGATGAGCGCTCCGCTAATCACGTAGATGCCTAATAGCTTGTTCTTGTGGCCAAAAACAGGGGGTTCGGCTGAAGGAGAATGGGTAGGGAAGGCAACTTTTGAGATGAAATACATGTAGATGAGGGAGAAGACGACGAAGGTGAAGTCCTCGATGCTTACCATTCCGCTAGTGGAGAGGACGATGACGACGGCTAGGGCATTCAATTGGCTGAACGAGAAGTAGGCTTTTCGAGGTTTTTGATTTTGATTTTGATTATGATCCTTTTTTGAGAAACTGGCCAAGTGGTCTTCTATCACTTTCTGTTCGATTTCTTCTTCCTTGGGGAGAAGTATGTCGCCGCTTGGACCAACTCCGCCTGACATTTTTGTAGGTGATTATTTTGTGTGGAATTTAAGAGAGGCTAGGGTTTGGTGGTGTTTGCTCGCATGGTACAGGAAAGCATAGATTATGAGTGAATTTTGTGTGTGTGAAAATGGGAAGAATGAGAGTTTTGAGGGAAGGGATTGGGAGAGAGAATTCAAGGGTACTTTAGTGCGGAGGGAGGGAGAGAGAGAGAGGGGGGGGGGGAGTTGAGGTGAAAATGGAGGACAAGTGGCAAGCAGTGAGGACATTTGGGTAAGGGGCAGGGAGACGTGGATCAAGGTAGGTCAATTTGGAAAGATATGTATACGACAAGACATAAATGTAAGATCTCGAGGATTAGAATTTAATTAAAATGGTCATACATGCGTGGATGGTGATCCAACCCCCCATCAGAGCCCCCACTACTTGGTAAGGAAAAAAAAAAATTCTCAAATAACACAAAATAAAAATAAGTATAATTTATTGATAAGTAAATTTTAAATATATATATATTTTTTAAAAATTTATTTTTTATGTTTGAAATTATTATATTTTTAAATTTTATTAAAAAAAATTAACAGAGAAAACGGAGGTGGTATTGTAAAATGAGAATATATTTTACACTGTTATTTTATATAAACTTTGATTTTAAAAGATTGTTAAAAACAACAAAAAATTATAAATTTTGAAAATTTTATATAAAATAAAGGTATAGAAGACTGTTGGTTCTTTATACAAAAAGCTAGAGTTTATACTTTTAACAAAACTCTCTTAACATAACTATAGGTGAAAAATAAAATTTATTTTTATTGAAGGCGCTAAAATTATTATGTAGTTCGAGCATCCAAAAATTACTCATGCAGAATTTACGTAACAAGCTCTTGGCATGCTGCCGAGCTTCTTGTACTTCACTTCTAATTAACAAGTTGAAAAGAAAAAAGAAAGATGATAGCCGAAACCCCGTTCGATGAAATCCCGAGATTCCTAAGTCTCCACGATCTTCGGGTCGCGTAGAATAATTTTTTCTAAAGCCAAATTGAATTCCTTAAGCTTATTTTAGGTGAAATTCTAGAGAGAAAGAAAAGGGACCTTAGCTCTAAATTTGGAATGGAAACCAATGGAAATTGAATGAAAGAAAGCTCTAGAACTCTTTTAAAAAAAATTCACCGACTTTCTAACGGTGCCTATTGGGGCAACAGGCACCTATTGACTTGGACAATAGGTGCTATTTTGTGCTGAGGATTTTTCATTTCAGAACTACTTCAAACAATCACATGTTTCCTGTAACAGAGGACTGTTGTCTCCAAAACTGCAGAACTTAGATTTTATACATTAAAACCATTTATTAGCATTTTCCACACAAAGCACACTTAATTAAACATAATTTACATTAACTTAAACACAAGGGTGTTACATTTTATATGTTACTTGAATTTGATAGTTTATACTTTATAGTTTATATTAATAATGATAGATTATGTTTATTCTGTTGAACTTGATAGTTGTTTATTCCTTTTGTATCTAGAGGAGTAGCTAATCCACTAGTAATAATGGATTCGATACATATGTCTCACCGAGTATAAGTTCGGGTATTCATCGTGAAATTCCTTCAATTCAAGTTTAACTAGAATGCGTTGGAGATGAATTGGAAGTCTAATATTATCAGGAGTAAAAGGAATAAATAGAGTATCATGTGGTTGCATTGCACAAAAAAAGAATGCAAAGATGATGAAGGGAATGAATGGACGGTTGATGTTTATAATTATTGCTAAAAAGAGTACCACACGAATTCTAAGAAGAATGGAACTACCAGGCTTCTTAATTATTTGTATAGGTGTGACGGTTCTCCTTTTAATGTGGGGGTTAATAGAAATCAACCAATGTTAACTCAATTGAGTATGGGAGGTGAATTATAAGATAATTTTTTTAATCAAAGTAAACTTGACATGAAGATTGTGAAGTGGATTATCAAGGCGGAGATGCCTTTTAGGGTAGTTAATCAACTAGATTTCAAAGATTTCATTAGGAATCTTCTTTAACATAAGTACCAAATTCCTAATAGGTAGAAAATTGATAAGGAAGTATGGAGCATATTTTGTTTGGAGAATGTGAAGATTAAAAGTGTAATTAACCATGTGAGGGTGAGTATCACAACCGATACTTGGACCTTCATCCAAAACATCAATTACATAGTGGTGACGGCCCATTTCATAGATTCGGAGTTTAAGTTGCATAAGAGAGTGATCAACTTTTGTAATGTCACTTATCATAAGGATAATGATATAGGGAGGTGTCTTAAAGAGAAGTTGAATATGTGGGGTCTAAATAAAGTTTTTAGCATTACCGTAGATAATGCTAGTTCCAATGATGTGGTGATAGAGTATTTGAAAAAGAAGCTTCGAAATCATGCTGATCTTTTGGTTGACATGTATCACTTACATATGAGGTGTATTTGTCACATAATTAATTGATTGTGAAAGATGGGATTAAGGACCTCATGAATTCCATTGAGGGTATTCGAAATTGTGTTAAGTTTATTCATTCTTTAAATGCAAGGTTAGATAAGTTTAGGGAATGTGCGATCTTAGAGAAAAAGGATAAGATGGCAACCGTCCTTATGGACGGGTGACTAGGTGGAATACCACCTACATTATGCTTTGTAGTGCATACAAATTCAAGGATGTGTTTGCGAGCTTAGCGGATGATGGTGCACAATTTGTAGCATATTTTAACGAGGAAATGGTTAGGGAGGTGGATGGAAATAAGATGCATACTAAAAGGGTGGGTCCTCCAGATGAAATAAATTAGGAGAAAGCAATGGGGTTTGCTTATTTCTTAAAAAAAATTTACGATACCATTAACAAATTTAGCCCAATGAAGAGTCTCACATTTAATTTTAAAAACTTTGGTAAACTTGAAATTAGAAATTTATGCTAAAATTAGAGATGGAAACAATCCCATTTTACAAAATATGGCTACTTTCATGAAGCACAAGTTTGACAAGTATTCGGGTTCTCTTGATGATGTAAACCTTATAATCTTTGTGGCCCAAGCTCTTGATTCGAGGTATAAATTTTAAATGATTAAAATACATTTGGAAGACATTAGCTACCCTCCCAACTGAATTGAAGATGTGGAGGCTCGAGTGAAAGCACATTTAAATCGTATGTATGAAGCTTATAAAGGAAAAAAATGTAGAAAAATCATATGTGGAGGTACATGTGAAGGAGGATGATAATGTGGAAGCAAGGGCGGAAAAGAGGTTTGGTGTGCTCTAGTGATTAGTTTAGAGGAGACAAATTTCAATTTTACAAGGAACCTACAGAAGAAGCAATTGAGTTCTACAAAGAACTTGAACAAATAGAATAAAGTAAATGACTAACTTTACTAAGTGTTCACTTATTTATTTTTTCAATTTTTGGTGATTATAAATTAATAATAAGCTTGTGATTTATTTATACTTTATAAGTATGCCTAATATCGTAGATACACCCCTACCACCACCTCATGGGGAAATGCCACTTCCACCACCACGTCCTTTAGCTCAACAACTCCCACCTTCTATTGGGGTTATTTCAAGAGGAAGAGGAAGGGCTCGATTGACTTCAAGTTCAAGGGGAAGAGGAAGGGCCCATGGTTCTCTTTCTTCGACAACAACATCATGAAGGTGCTCTCTTTCTCTTCCTCTCTTATATGATAAGTTTGAATAGTTTGATATTGGTAATTTAATACTTTATAGTTTATAATGTACGTTAATTTTTAATTAGTAGTTTGTGAGAATAAACGGATAGTTAAAAACAAATTTAATAAGCTTTATTGTAGTTTATCCTTTGAGAATAATTTTAAATTAGAGTTTTAAGTTTAAGACATGTAAGTTATGTTTTATTTAACTTTTTATTTCAATATGTTTTGGACATGCTAATAAATATTTTGGGATAAATGGAGTTAAAATGTATAGTTAAATTTTATTAACTTTGACTTGTTTGGTTATTCGGTACGTTACTATCAAAATCCTCCCCTTTTTTGGTCTTACAATGATACAATATGCTAGGATTTTTGTTGCTGGCTGGATGATAGTAGTTGCTGCTGGATTGCTGTTATATTTTTGCTGGTGGTGCTATATATATTTTTGCTATTTGTGCCATATTTTTGTTGCTGGAATGCTGCTGATTTGCTTGATATTTTTTATTGTTAGTATGATGAACAAATGAAGTTTGTATAAGAATTTGATAACTATTGGACTGTTATGGGTTTGTATATTTTGGTATTGTAATACTAATATGTAATATGTGGTTTTGTAATATACTAATACGTGGTATACTAGTAATTTAGTAAGTTTCAGTAATTGGCTAATTGCTATGGGTTTGAGTAAGCTGGTAGCTGCAATGTTGTTTTTTATTTCATTTTATTTTGGTTTTATTGATCTTAATTAAATACCAAATCGATATAATTTCAGCTCGGGATCGATTTATGTTTTATCCATATTGAAAATAACGGTTCAGTTCGATATATTAAAATTCGATTCGGGAATTAAACCGTGCCCAGCCCTATACTATAAAAGGGATTAACCAATCCAAGGCATCTGAAACCCAAAAAACCTAGCTAGTTAGGTATCAGACATTCTCTTTTATACTTATTGACATACATTGTAATTGCCATCATTATCAATAAAAGTCATCACCATTACCAAAGGATAAATATAATAAACTTGACTTACTATCTATTGGTTGGCATAACCACCTTCATCAAAATTTATGTTCTTAATAACTATTCTTATCTTATCATTATCTGTCGGTATGTTTGATAACATGGAAAAGAAAAATAAAAACAATTGATTTTTGTGAGAAGTTGAAAAATAAGTTGAGACGTGTGGTGAGATGTCTTTTTTACTTTATGGCTTTTTCCATGGAGATTTTTTTTTATTGAGGAAGAAAAATTTTTCAAAAAAAATTATGAATGCTGGAGGACATCTACTCATAAAATGAGCATGAAATGGAAAGCATCCTATCATATGCCTCAACTTATTTTTCAACTTCTTACTAAATCAAGTGTTTTTATTGTGGGCTTTTTTAAGATAGTATTTATAATGCATATTTTGATATACCCCCTATTTTCAGATGGACCTCTAACTCCGTCCATTCTTTTTATGTTTGGACCATTTTACCCCTGTCAATTATAACTCGAGGTATAAGGCATATCCCACAAGATACCCCGTTCATTTTTCCCGCCCAAAACACGTATTCTTCTTCTTGAACGGATTCTCCCGTCAGTGAAGAAGGACTCCTTCTTCGTTTTGCAGAAATGAAACACAAAAGAAATCTTCTTCGACAAGTTCTTGTAAGTTTGATATCTATTTAACGATTTTTTTTTAAAATTATTCAACATTTTTTAGGGTTTACAATTGTGTATTTTATTATTTTGTGTTTGTTATTCAAATTTTTTTAAAGTTTTTTAACTACTTGTGCACTGTGTTGTGAACATTTTTAGGGTTTTTATATTCGTGTGTTTGTTAACTATGTTGTAGTTGTTCTTGCAATATCACCATGATTATGTCCTTTCATTTAGTGATATTTTGTTCATTTTGTTATTTTTATTTTTACAGTAGGAAATGGATGCCAAAAGTGTACTATTATAGGAATATAGTTTTGCATTACGATGGTGAGTGGTCATCAGTGCCTGGTGATAAGGGGTTTAGGTGGAATGTATCTGACTATAAGGGGGAAATAAGATTAGAATTAGAGAAGTAAATAGGGATGAAATGAATTTCATCATATTGAATGAGATTATACTAGAATAATTACCAAAGAAGCCAGGTTTACACTAGAATAATGAAAACTGTTCCTCCTCTCATGTACATTAATTATGAAGTTAGGTTAGACATAAGGAATGATAATGATGTGTTTATGGCATTTAGTGACATTATATATTACCATGGGAGTGATGATTTATATATTTTTATTTGCATTGAGGTGTTATTGTAAGTAGGATAAGATCCACTTTCAACACCACCCCATTTTAATAATGTGGAAGTTAGTGTGACCTAACCCACTCAAACCACACCACAACACCCATTTCACTACCTACTTCAATACCTAGGAGAAGAGTAAAGATAAATGCCAAAAAGTTAACTCTTAGGAAGCTGAACTAGGCTTGGCAGTTTAAGTCATATATACCAGAAAATGATGTTGATGAAATCCCAACACAAGCCCAAGCCCAACCACCACCAATTGCCATCACTAAAGAACAAACTAACATACTAAATGCTGTTAATCTTATCCCTGATCACTTAAAAGCTGAACCAGAAAAGGGATACCACAGTGGCCCTAGTGATAGTGAAGTTGAAGATTAACCTAATAGCAGTGATTATTTTTTTAGTGATAATGAACATGAAGCAGATCCAAAAACCCAAGAATTTGAGAATGAGACATCAAATGTGTACATGGATGATGAGGGTGGTGGGCATTAAATCCCTAATCTGGAAAAAAAAAAAATTAGAGCTAAAAATGGAGTTTATTAATATGAAAGATTCTAGGGAGTACATTAAGATATATGTTGTAAACCTCGTATTTCATTTTCGTGCCAATTCTCCTCTTAAGCATATTTAAGGTCAAACTTCTGTTGGAGGAGTCAATTTTTGTTCCGGAACCTCTATAGTTGATCCAACACTTCTAATAAGTCATTTTAATGATATTAAGTATGCGTGCAAGGTTGTAACAGATTTTGGGAAGCCGTTGTCGAATTTAGTGACTAACGGTGAAAATTGAATTTTTGCCAAAATGAGTTTTTGGTCAACTTTGAGAGGCCATAACTCTCTCATACGAAGTCCAAATAACCCCCCATTTGGGCAGAGTTTCATCATTTTCCCCTCTAAAAGTTTCGTGTTAAGCGGGGAGTTGAGATAACATTGTTTCGGGGGTCAACGGGGCACAAAAAAGTAGGAACATTGTGCAGAATTTCTTTGATCGATCATAGATGAGGCAGCGGGTTTTTTAACCATTTTAGGCTAGATATTTATGCCCTTTTCTCCCTTATCTTCCCCATTTTGACCCAGCACCATTGGAGGGAGTTAGAGAGAGTTGAGAGTTCATTTACGGGGAATTTTTGAGAGATCCTTTGCTATCCATCATCATGACCCAAAATCAGAACCAAATCACCTTCAAATTTTCATCTTCTTCATCATCTTCTTCAATCCACCATTGCTAGGGCTCAAGTTTTTGGGGAAAATTTATGATTGCTTCTGTTCAGCTTAATTCATCGCTCAACCTTCAAGTATAGAGCTTCAATAAGGTATGAACACTAATACTCAAACCTATTTTTAAATTATTATGTGTTCTATGTTTGATTTCAAACCAAATTTAGGGGGTTTTAGTATAATTTTGAAATTATGCATTATCATGGGGTTTGGGTTTGATCTCTTTTGATTTTTGGTTGTTTTGCACTTAATATCACTATAGATTAGTGAGTAAACAAGAACCCTAATTATATGTTAAGATTAACGATTATGGATGCAAAACCCACATATATAAATATGATAGTTGATAAAGGTTGTAGATATACACTTGTCTTTATATATTATTAAATGTAAGGTGTGAATTGAGCAAGATTCTATTGTATATGTGATATTATTATTGTAAGCCATTGGTTGGCTTTTTGTGAAAATTATTGAGTAATAAGCCAGTCTGTAACGACGCTGGACACAATTTTATACCAATCTTGAATCCATGCCTTGAGAACATAAGGGGAAGTTTACATAAATTTCAAGCGACATAAATTATGTTTATTATTTGGCTTAGAACTCATTTATTGTATCATAAAGAAATTCCCCTGGTTGTGAAATTAACTAATAAAAATCATTACTGGGCCACTAGTTAACAGACTTGGTGTGTTTGGTTTAAGTATAACAATGATGCTAATGTATGAATTATGAAGATACGATTTGAGATATCTATATATATTGAGGCGATATGTGTATATGTTAAGTACATATTTGATTGATATACTATTTTCGTAAACTATCCTATTTTGAGTACGGACAGGCACTAATGGTCCATGTAGTTGACTTAGCCTTGGTGGCTACATACACTGGTCCGCATAGAGGGACCCCGCTAGATTAGCGGTATACTATATGATCCTTGTAGAGAGATCCCTCTTTGGGAGCGGCATACTCTATGGTCTAGCTAGGAGGACCGCGTGAGACGCCATACCTTACACATCTAGGTGGTCCACGAGGGGACCCAGTCTTGGGGGCTGCATACCCTAGCCTTGGGGGCTTAGATCGCGATCGTTGTGCACAGTTAAAAAAATCCTAGATGTTGGATATGAGATAGATGGACGAGAGATTGTGATTAAAAGATTAGTGACTCCGCTCACTTTATGGTTTCATTTATCGATGATGCTATTTTACTAATTACATTTATAATTGATCTTTTATTGGTATTTTAATAGTAACTTGATGATACATACTTTATCGTATTTACGGGGATGGGGTTGCACTTAGAATGCGTTGCATATAAAATAGTTTTCATTACATTGATAAAGAGAACTTATACGTATATAAAGGGTTTTATAGAATTGGAATATGTATATATATGCATGATAATAACAAAACTACTTCCATTATTATTATGCATTGCACACATTGTTTTAAAAACGTATTACGTATATATAACCATATAGTTCCCACTGAGCCCGTGTTTGGCTCACTCCCATTTTCCAACAGTTTTGCAGGTATGTCCTTGGGGCGATACGAGTACAGATTAGAACCTTTGATGATCATAATAAATTGTAGTCGTTCGTGGACGACTTGTAACTTAAGAGTTATATATTAATACCATTATTATTGTTTGTATTATGAAATTGTACTCATTTCAATTCATATGAGATGAAAGGCCTTATTATTTAACTATTGGGACCTCGTTGGAGGAATTGTCTTATATTGAACTATTTTACTACTATTTGATTAATACTTTACAGATGTGGAGTTAAAGTTTTAGATAAACTTATGTCTTATTTTTACAGGGGGTGGTTTCTTGAAAATACAAACTCCACATGCCAAAATTTTCTAAAAATGTGGCCTTATATGTAATTTCCTATTATACAAGTTTTATATCATGTATTTTAAACCCGCCGTCACGTACGGCACTGTGATTAACTGAGTTCCGGAGGTCTAAACCTCATAACGGGATTCGGGACGTCACATATGTCATTCTAAAGAAGTTTATTTGGGAATACGTGAAGAATAATGGTAATATAGTTAGATTGAAGTGTCATGACCCAGATTGCAATTGGATTTGCTATGTGAAATTGAAGAATGAAACAACTGTTGTGGTGAAAACTTTAAAATGTGAACATACATGTATGGGTGACCCAAAGGGGAGGAATTCACTTACCAACTCCGACTGAGTAGCAAAATAATTAGAAGAAGAGGTGAAGGTGCACCATAAGACATATAAGGCTAAGGATATTGTACTAGAGTATTGGAAGAGTTTCACAGTCTCGATTAGTAATAGGGTTGCTTAGTCAACTAAGTGGAAGATAATGGAGAGCATTCATGGTAATTATGAACAGAGTTATGTCAAATCCCCTGCTTGTGCTACACAAATCCTACTGAAAAAACCTTGGAAAGCTAGCCTTTGATACTTGGAAAGCTGATAGCACTTTCAATGGAATGTTGGAATGTTTTGAAGCATGTTTGGCTGGGTTTGTGAGTGGTTGTAGGCCACTGGTTGGACTAAATAACTGCTTTCTCAAAGAGAAGTTTTATGGGTTTGTTTGGCAGCTTGTGCATTGGATAGGAACAATGGTCTGTTCCAAATTGGACTGTAGATATGTGGATCAGAATCAATAGAAACCTAGACTTACTTCTTGAATCAAATAAAGAGACATCTACTAAGGCATCCAAAGCCACTTACATTTATTAGTGATCAAGGCAAATGGTTATATAATACAGTCACCAATATATCCCCCACAGCCACCCATAGATTTTGCTGTAAGCACTTATATAAGAATTTCAATAAACATGGGTTTGGGGGGAAACACCTTGAGAATCTCAGTTGGGGGGCAGCTAAGGCATATGTATGGTCAAATTTTTAACAGTTTATGACTACAATGAATAAGGACTACAAAGGGCCTACAAGTATTTGGCTAAGGACAACACTATGAAGGAGCGTGCTAGATGTTTCAACAATGGTGAAGCCAAGTGTGCGCACATCACTAATAACATCTTAGAATCTTTCAATAATTGGATATTTCGAATCAGGGACAAGCCAATGTGTCAATTTGTTGAAAACTTCCAGAATATGCTGATGACTTTGCTATATAAAAAAAGGGTAAAATGTGCCACTTGGGATCAGGAAGGAATTGTGCCAAGAGTTACAGCATCCATTGAAATAATTATTAAGAAAGTTAATGAATACATTGTTAGGCCCTCTAGCATGGTTGAATACTAAATTCAAGGGATGCATAAGAGTTGAATTGTTAATTTGGAGGAAAAAACATGTGACTACAGAGTATGGCTATTGACATGCATTCCTTACATTCATGCAGTCTATGTCATCAATCAGATGAGGCTCAAGTGGGCAGAGTAAGTAATTTACCTTAATTTGTAATTGGCTTTAATTCACAGTTTGATTGATGGTATTTTTGATTAAATATTTCAATTGTTTTTAGCTTTTGTAGTGAGTACCATCTTATCAGGACATATGCAAAATCATATGAAAAAGTTATATCTCCACTACTAAATATGAGAACATGGCCAGAGGTAATGTTTCCAATTTTTCACTTTGTTTTATAATTCCAAATTTCTATTATGTTTGGTGTATTTGCTAATGTTTATGTTTTATGGACAACTCATAATCATTGTCATATCCCCCTGCCAATACAGGTCACCAGGAAAACCAACAAATAATAGAAAAAGATGATTTTATGAAGCTAAATTTGGAAAGAAACAAAGAATATACCATAAATGTGGGTTGATAGGCCATAATACAAGAACTTGCAAAGGTGATCCCCAAGGTGCAAGCACTTCATCACAAGCAACAAGAGGTAGGGGAAATGGAAGGGGAAGGGGAACATTTACAAGTAGGGGCAGGGGAAGTGCATCATAACCAATGAAGAGCAGGGGAAGGGGAGTAAAAAATATATGAATGTGTAGTGTAATTTTTTGTCTAATTTGATGTCTAGTAAATTATTTTTTTTGTCCAAATGTTATGGCATAATGGTAGTTGGTATATATTAGTTGGCTCAATATGATGGTGATGGTATATGCTAGTTAAAGTTTCGCAATTGGTGGTACACTTTTTTTGTGCAGTTGGTGGTATAATTTTTGTGCAGTTTATGTAATGACATTGGCAGTAATGTAATGCAAATTTAGATTATTTTCACATGGCTTTCTAATATATTGGCAGCTTATAATGGATAAAGCATTCGATTACATTGACATTGGTAGCAAATTGATTACAAAATTCATCTAATGACACATTCACGTGGATAGTTACATCACAGTTGTTTTTGTTCATAACAACATCATTTGACCATTTAAATTGACTACAAGTAGAACATTTTAGATATTTCCATGCTTGATTTTGTTCCTTGTTGGATGTCTTTAAACTCATTGTAGCATTACATGGTTTGTCAGGACAAATATACTTCTTCCATGGGCAATCAACCTCTATATGCCATTGTATTCCACAACTATAACATCCTATAGGAGGTGAAGATGATGCTTCACTATTTGAGTAACTTATGGCCTCCTTTAGCCATTGCCAACCACTACATCCACCGTTGGAGCATTTCAGAAACTTTCTGTTGGGATTTTTCTTTGTTTTGGATGTCATTATCATCTAAACTCTATCACATCATCATTTTTTGCATCTCATATACACATAAGGACACTCAAAACCTATGTGCTTTAGAAGGTCAAACATTTGACAGGTGATAAGTTGAAAAAAAACATATGAATAACAATGAATTATTAGTGTTACCCTCTATTGTTATTTATAAAATTAGAGTTACCCCTTAATCTACCATTTTTATCTCTGCCAGTTTAGAGCTCTCAAAATTTAATATAAACAGTTTATTGGACCTTATTATGTTCATATCATAGAAAATACATCCTCAGATGATCCTTCCCCATCACATATGGCCTTCGATTTCACGATTTACTTCGAAATTTAGATTTAGGGTTTCGGGTTAGTAGGGCTAACTTTTACTGGATAACTCATGGGGGATGGGATAGTGTGCTCTTTTATGACTAAGGAGAAGAGTGAAGAAGAAAAAGAAGGTAGATAATTGTTGGGTTTGCAACGGCTAATTTTTTAAAAAAAATTTCTTTTGCGCTATAACTAAAAGGGGCAAAATGGTCCAGATGTAAAAAGAATGAATGGAGTTAAAAGTCTGTCAAAAAATGGGGGGTTAAGTCAAAGAATTATGAAAATTGAGGGTATCTCAAAATGCGCATTATAAATAGGGGTATCTAAAAAAAGAGCTTTTATTTTTCTTTTTCATATTATTATCAAATGGAACCTTATTGTTTTATTTCATTTTTTATTATTGTGGATAGCAATTCATTTTATTATAATTGTCGGACTTCACATTGATTATGTTCCAAAAAATATGCAATTGATTATTTGAACATTTGAAAATAAACCTCTAAATAAAACTAAAAAAAAAGAACGCTAAAACCAGAAGAACAAAGCATCTTATTTGTGATACTTGAAATAAAATACATAGCCAAAAGCAAACTTATATTGAAGTTCTCGCATACGATAACGACATTCAGTAAGATTACACCTTCAGTTGCAAATCTACTTGGTTCGTGTTTACTGTGACAAAATATAATGCTAAACTATAGGGTGAGGATCAGGTGAGTGTGCTGTTCCGTGCGCACTCGGCATTTTGACCCACTCCTTAATTGATTTTTGTTGATGAAATTTAGTGAAAATTATAAAAATTATACCAAATTTCATCAAAAAATTCAACCAAAAAATGGGTCAAAAAGGGAAATCTTCACGAAACGTTGCGTACTTGATCCGTCCGCATATAATATAATATAATATTATGTATATATATTATAAGCCAAAGTTCAAAAAGAGTTTCATTCTTTTAACTAAATAACATATTTCCCCTTTTGGGGGTTATGATTGAATTTTTCTGATGAAATTTAATGAGGATGATCTCCATGATAAATAAATCAATTCCACCAAATTTTATTAAAAAATTAAGTTAGAAAGTGGGTGAACTAAAAATTGATATATATATGCATGAATTTCAACTGTTAAAATTTTAGATTTTTAGATCACATACTTTTCGGTTGAATCTTTTAATGAAATTTGGTAAAGTCGATCTACTCATCATGAAAATCATCCCTACCAAATTTCATCAAATAATTCAATCATTTACTCCCTGAAAAATGAAATTTCGTTCTTTAGTTAAAATAATAAAACCCTTTTTGGAGTCTGACTATATAAATCCACTTCTCTTAAGGATTATATTTAAGTGAACTAATCTAAAGACAATTTATTTCGAGAAAATAAACAGATGAATTTATATTTGTATAAATGATCTCTATAAGTTAACCCACTTCCCAGTTTATATAGGTTAACCAAGTTTCAAAAAAAATTCAAGGTTATTAACACTTTTGACCCTTAAAGTTTACACTTTTTTCTCACGTTCGTCCTGGAACTTCTTTTTTTCGGCATAAACATACCTGAAGTTTCAGTTGTGTCCCACCGAAGTCCAAAATTAGATGTCCCGTTTAAAAACTCGATGGAACAAGCATCTGCAGCCCACGTGATGGTATTTTGAGAGGTAATATCAGTATTCTAAGTTGAATGCTGATATTTTCAAAGTTTAAAGGTTGATGCCTACCTATTCTTGTGTTCTTACAGTACTTCCAAGAGAGAGAAAAGGAGGCGGTAAACTGAGTTGAGTGAAGGTCCAACCAAATTAAGGGTGTTTGATCAAAATTTAGGGCTTTTTCGTATTGAGGGTATTAAAATAAGTTAGACGATTAGGGAAAAACAATACGAGGACATGGGGACACCAATTTATTGTAAATGTAGTGCCTTTTCCTTCTTGGATATAGTGTAATGGTCCCAATATGTCTATATATATATATATAATGTGTTACTGTATATATGTTATGCATGTATATGTTTGTCATTTATGTGTTTAGAATCAATAAAGATTTTGCTTTTGGGATTTGATGGTCCCGATGTGTTGATATATATATAATAATGTGATATATATATATATGATAGTGCAGTGTGTATATCTATATATAATTTTTCAACATGGTCAGAATATTTACTGCAAGTTGTATTGAATGAGTTAGGACTTTTTTTTATCCGGTAGTGCATTGAATATATGTATCTATATAATAAAATATATATTTTTTATGTATATATATATATGTATGTGCAGGTCCAACCAATGATTTATTCACCATTAAATTACACCATGATAGTGAGTTCAGGTGGGAGAGGTCGAAGTATATAGACATGGGCGGCCAATCTACATAAATTGACTATTGTGAGTTTGATAGAATGTCTTTAGTAGAATTAAGTAGCATGGTAGTAGAATTGGGGTACTCTGGTCATTTTAGATTCTTCTTTAGTAGTGAATTGCGAGACAGTTTTAGGCTTATTAAAAATGGTAGGGATGTGTTGCAAATGTCTAATTGTATGAATAAGGATTTAGAGGTTGATTTATACATGGACCTTATCCCTCCATTATAAAGTATTCCAACACCTATAAAGAACCAACCACCACCAAAACCAAAACCACAACCAACAGCACCACCACAACCATAACCAATACCACCAGCAATAACACCCCCACAACCATTACCACCAGTACCTCCAGTACCACCACAATCAACACCACCTAAACCAGCACCAACACCACCTTAACCAAATGTACCTCAACCAAAAGAACCGCAACCAACTCCACCACAACCAACAGTTTGGGATAGTGACAAATCATCTGATTGTGAAAGTATGTATGATCCAGAGTATGATTATGATAATGATGATGAATTGTTTGATACTAACATAGATTTAGATGCAGAATACACTAGGATTGGGGGCTAATCTGAGACAGTTAGTGGAGATACTACTGAGGGTGGTGTTATTGAGTCAGATGATGATAGAGGTGAATTTGAGGAGCTTCATAGTCTAAATAGGTTAGATGATGATAATCCTATGCCTAACTTCCCATAATATAACTCTAGCACTGGAATGGCTAACAATGAACTGAAGTTAGGTATGATTTTTAATGATCATAAATAGTTGAAGGAAATAGTGAGATATTACAATATCAAACTTGGGAAATAAGTTAAGTTCCCAAAAAATGAAGCTACTAGGGTGAAAGCTTTGTGCTGCAAGGATGGGTGTCCTTGGCATTTGTATGCCTAAAAAATGCAACATTCCTCTTTTTTACAAGTTAAAACCTTTCATGATGAACACAAGTGTCAAAGGCAATTTAGAAACAAGAACGTTAATTCCACATGGCTTACACAACATTATTTGGAGAGTTTTAGGTCAAATCCCAAGCAACATTATTTGGAGAGTTTTGTAAATGGTTTTCTGACTGTTTTTTTGTTAATGAGTATGTGCATGGTTTTGTAACTGGGTAGTGAATGGTTTTGTAACTGGTTATGTGACTAGTTTTTGGTAATGGTTTCGTGAATGCTTGCTTTATTTAATAGCTTTTATTCTAATGGGGTTTTGTAAGTAAATATGGGAACAAGCAATTGCTCACTTTGTTCCTTTGTAGATTTTACCTTTTTGTAATTAGACATGGTTTATCAATGAAAGTTGGTCCCCTTCTTATATTTGTCCCCTTCGTTATTGCTTTCTCTTTTATATAAAGTATGTCATTTACTTTAACAACAACAAAACATAATAATGCTCATAAGCACTAAACAAACAGAGTACTTCTTTATTGATTGTCAAAAAAAGTACATTACAATCTCCATCAATTGATTGTAAAAAGATTACAAACACCATGCCCACATTACACTTACACTTAATTGACTTTCTTTCACAGAATAGAGGATATAAAAAAACAAAAAAAAATCACCTAACAATGTACTTCATTTAATTGCCTTGTCCATCAGGAAAGGAAATAACAAGTCCAAATATTATCAACCATGAAAAAATCAACATAATACACCACAACTTCTTCCTTGACTTGTAGGTATTCACCCTATTTTCTTCATTGCTAATTCTCCTAAGTAAACCAGGAATAATTTCCTTCGATCGTTCACACATTGGAGGGTCAAACTAAGCAAAGAACCCACACCTGTTGTGCTGCATTTTACAAGCATAAAAGAGAGGAGTTTTAGAAGAATGCAAAAAATATAAGGGAATAAAGCCCTAATTTCTGTTAGGATGTACATATTTACCTCGTTATTTCCGCAAGTTAAAAACCTTATTCCCGGATTTAAATCTGTCCATGAAGTGATCATTTTTGCTCTCTTGAAACAATGGCACATTTCAAACTCCATTCTTCTCTCCGGTTTCAATGGTGGAGAAAGTGAAAAACTGAAGTAGACAGCAATTGTGCCAATGTGCATTCAACTTAAAATACCGATATTACCCCTCAAAATACCATCACGTGGGCTGCAGATGCTTGTTCCGTCGAGTTTTTAAACGGGACATTCAGTTTTGGATTTCAATGGGACACGACTAAAACTTCGGGTATGTTTATGCCCAAAAAAAAGTTCCAAGACAACCGTGAGAAAAAGTATAAACTTTAAGGGTCAAAAGTGTTAATAACCCAAAAATTCAATTTTTTGTTTACATCTCAAAATGAATGTTTAACTTAAAAGACGTTTAAAATAGAATGAAATTATATCCACATGTAATTGTACCATGTGTATGTATAAAAACTTCCCTTTCCAATGCTCAGTAAGTTTTGTCAAAGAGTTCGAACTTCAAAAACTTGTTTGGTTGATTTCTTAAGTTGAGTTTTTGAGTTAAGTTTTGAAAAACCTGAAAGTAAGTTGAATGAATCTTATTTTATAGATCTCAATGAGTAAATTTTTTTATCTAATTCCAATTTTTTGATTTAAAGTTATGGTGTTTTAAAAAAATTATGAGAGAGATAATAAAGTAAAATAAACTTTTCAGTAGAAAACTAAAACATGAATTTTAAAACATGAACCAAACAGGGGCTAACAAATTATAAATTCGTAACAAAACTTTCTTCATTTTCAGATTGTGAACGAGTTCCAAAATAAAGGAAAAAAAGGACCTAAATTGACAGTAGAATATAGCAATATTGAACTTGGAATATGTACAGCACCATCTTACCTAGCTTAAAAGATGATGAGTTCTAGACCATAATACAAGCTTGACTGCGTTAAACACAAAATTTGCTACAATAATATTGAACTTACCACCAAAATTTATCAAAAAAGAAATTCAACTGCTCCGAAAACAATCAAGACCAACTTGATTGGATCATACATTCATATTCTGATTGGGAAAAGGAAGGCAGACAGAGAAAGCAAAAACAATAACATAGAAAACCCAATTTATTACCCGAGGGGAAAAAGAAAGAATCTAGACGAAGAAAAGCATTGACTGCCCAAAAATCCTCTACCCAAAAGTCAAAGGAGAAAAAGGATGGAACTATAATATCTCTTCCTGAAAAAACTTGCTTCAATTTTTCTGACAGAAGACCACTGGTAAAACTGGAACCTCTGGCTAAGAATTTTAAATGCGGTGGGGGTTAAAACTGCACATTGAAATATAACCAACTAAACTTTTGATCATATCATCTCTATCATTCTCCTAGGTAACGGTTCTCTGTCTGGGAATGTACTTTATCTTAACACCTTTGTCGGGTTTTGTTCTCAATTTATTGGGCTTAGCAATCCCAGTTGTTGAAGACTCAAGAGTCTCCACCATAGCCAGCCTGTTTTCTGCATTCCCAAGAATGTTATGCTCCTGCAAATCCAAAGATGCTGCTGCTGGTCCTGCTCCTACTTGATACTCATTCTGTCCATCATCGGGATATACAGGTTCTGGGGTCAACACCAATTTCACATGTTCCCCGGAGATAGCCTCTTTCCATCCTACAAGCAATTTTGAAACACATTAGTTGATGGACCACAAACATTCATTGTAATCCATGAAATACACATGTAAGATATAATATCAAGATAAAAAAATAAAAAAGCATACTCCGTGCAAGAAAATCCTTTGCAGCACAGCTGCAGAACAGCAACCCTTGCTTAGGAATTTCCTCTGAGGGTGAATTGAAGTTGTTTCCACTCTCACTATCATTGTCATCAATCCCACATGACCGGACAGAGCTTTCACATGGAACTACTCGTTCATCATCTTCCTTTCCTAATATCACATCGTCTTCAGATTCATGATTGCCACTTTGAACTGCCACTTGACCACCTCTCGTTGTTCCTTGACGGCTAACTGGCCTCCAAAACTTGGCAATAGATCGGTTTGTGCCACACTGAGCATGAACAGGATCAGGCTTTATTAATTTCTCCTGAACGTTATTTTTCTCGGGTTTTGCATGCTTTATGCTACAATTATCTTCTTGTTGCTGGATGGTACAATTTCTCACCATCACAGAGATAGAACCAATCATTACTTCACACTTACTTTGATCTGCCTGGTTAATTGTCTCTTTCAGTACCCTGTTCTTAACACTCTCCCCATTATTATCTGCTTTAGGTTTCTTGGTCCAAACTTTATTACTATTAACTGGTGCAGCTCTTGGATCCCTGTGGGGTCCATGCTTGTGCACAGGTTCAACTTTCGACATACGAAGATTTTGACTAGCATGAAAGCCATTGCGGCCGCCCTTTTGCGCTTTAGGCACTTGCCATCGAGTGATGACTAAATGCCGACGGCCATTCCCATGCTCCATTTGGGTTTCAACATTTTGATCACCACCCACATCTGGATAATATACACTTTGATCACTGCCCACATCTGTATAATATACGCCATGAGCTTCGTTGCCCTCATCTTCATTTTTGGAGAAAAGAACACGTTCATGGTGTGTGAAAACATCATCTGTTGATGTATCCATAGCCTGTGAATTGGCCTCGGATGGAGCTGAAGGGCTTGATGTTTCTACAGAAGGGGAAGTAGTACTCTCTTCTGTATCAGCAGTGACATTTATTATACCTGCTGCCTTCTCTCCATTTGACTGTTCCCTTGCTTTCTGTTCCTTCTGTCTAAGCTTTCTCTGTCTTTTCCTTTCCAACAACTCAGCTTGCCTATCAATATGCCAGTAAGCAAATGTTAAGTATAAACACAAACATTTATTCTCATATCAAGAAACATTGTCAGAGTCTGTTGGGGGCCTAAGTCCTGATTCTTCCACTTGGAATGGAACAGAAGATGATTTTTTCTTCTTTCTTGTCAGATTCTCTAGGGGATAAAGAAACAGTATATGGGCGAGGTTCTGAAAGAAAGAAAGCAGTGCACTTAAAGGCCCTAATGTCCGGAATGCATCTCCTGAAGGAAGGAACGCCCAGTCCTAAAAAGAAAGAAAAGGGAGTGGAGCAGGCAAAGGAGTGGCATGCTGAAAGGCAAATCCCGAGCTGTTAAAAGACTGATACAAGTTTAAAAATATCACTAGGAGCAGCTTACCTTTTCTGAGCAGCTTCTTCCTCTTCCACAAGCAACTTCTGGCATCTTAAAGCTTCAGCATCTTTGTCCGCAAGCCATGCTTTCACCTGAGCACATACGAAAATTAATTAAATAAAAAAGAGTGAGGCGAAGAGAAAAAATATTTCACTACAACTATTTGAGTACAGAAAACAAGAACATATCTACACACATCCCTGTGAATGAAAGTTAAAAATCCGAACAAGCAAGAAAAATTATATAGGAAAAGATGAATACCAGTTTCTGTTCAACAAGGAAGCTGGTGCAAGCAACAACGTTCTTCATTTCGAGGCCAATCTTACCAGCTTCCCCATCAAAAACATACTTTTGAACTGACTCAGCTGCACCGGCACACAAAAATGTTCTCTCACTAGCATCATCGAGGATGCTGAATAGCTCCTGGGAGGATATTGGGATCTTGGAAGGTCTAGCTTGGATGATATCCTACATATAATATCACAATTCCTTATCAAAACATTGGATAAAATAATAAACGAGAGCTGTGCAAACAGAACTACAAGGAAACTAGAATTGAAACAGCTGGGTGTTTTGGGGTAATAAATAATGCCTTACCAAGAGGGCAGAGCCAGCTCTCACATAAACCTGAGGAAGCGTACAAAACCCAGGTTTGCGGATGGTTGCTGTCAATGTCCTTATGATTGAAGATCCAGGAACATCCTAAAGAAAGAGGATTGGAAACAATTAATCAGAAATATAAACTACCATCATGAAGATCATCTCCACCAAGTTTCATAGAAAAATCCACCCATTTACCCCCCTCAAAAGGGGAAGTCCGCTCATTAATTAAACAGTGGAATCCCTTTCCAGAGAGAAGGCAAGAAGCGACAGTCCCAACATTGCTATAACCTATAAGTACAGAACAACTCTAACTATACAATATTGCTAAGCTAGCAATTGGCCAATGCCATTTTAATCTCTTACAGAATTAAAAGCAAAATTAGTATCACTTTTGATATTAAGTAGTCATACAGACAGCAGGGAGCAGGAACAGCTAGTACCTCCAGAGCAACATCCCTGAATGATACAATTTCCTTAGCCTCGTCCAAAGGGAGCTGCAAAAGACAATAACAAATGAACCAAAAGCAGCATGTGGAAGGCAACGCAAACAACTAGGCAAAACATTACCTTGTCCCAAAATGCTCCCAATAAGTTCCTGTTTTTATGAGACTCCTACAGAAGATAATTAACACTTGGTTAATCGGAAAGAAAACTGCAATTAGGTCACCAATGTATAAAGTACAAAAATGAAGTCATAAGTAGTAAGAAAACCTTATCAACATTCAAAGATCGACGATGCACACGTATATGTCTTCTGTAGTTGATGGGTGAACAAAATTCCCGAGAGCACTTCTCACACTTCTGCAGCTGAACCTTCAAAGGAGTCAGCAAGGGCCAACCAGGGAGATCTGTGAAAAATTGAGCCGATAAATAAACACTCGGTTTCACCATTGAGCCCGCATATGCTAACTAACACTGAAGGACCTCCTTAAAACATTTCACACAAAGTTTTCAGGCTCAACACTAAGCCTTGGAAGCCACTTGAGCAAAAGGTGATAACAGCCTTGTGGATTTTATGTGACCAAAAATGTTTAAGGGCATTCTTGTTCTGTTTAAACTGTTTTATAGATCCCTTTTCCCCTTGCACTGAGATCCACATGAACTGAGACCACTACTAGTATCCTGGAGTACAATCACTCCATTCAGTGGTGGGGTAAAGATAAGTTTACCATTTTAAAGTTAGTTATACCTTGCTGATCTAAGGCATGAAGTAATTGGATCCACTGCACAGGACTGTCCCCTGACCTTGGGAAAGAAAAAAAGGGCTCTTTTCCAATTGCCTGTCTTATGAAAGTGTCCAGGGAATCATTCCCTTCCTCTGATTTCATTGCATCTGGAGTACTACTGGCTCTGAGTTTTGCAAGTGGCATCTATGCTTCAATCAGGACTGCCGCCTAAAATGGCACTGCAAAGAAATGGTCAACTTAAATCATTTTGAATATGGGTCATACTCAACCTACTACGAGGTCTCAGAAAGGAGAAGCAAGAGGAGAAATTCTGTCAGAGTTACCCCTCGGGGCCGTCAATACATTCCTTGCAACACCCCGCCCGCTTCCACCCCACGGAAAAAGAAAACTAAGAAAAAAAGAATCAAGGAAGATAATCCATCATATAAACTTTGCAGTGACAAGGAAGATCCACTTCACTTATAATAACCTAGAAACTAATACAATGTCACTCATGTTGTGAAATACGGTACAATTCCATTCTCATAATTCAAAATAAGCAATCCAAAATATATTTTCCTCTCTCTTCCTCATGTTTACCTTCTTTTCTTTTTTTTGATAACCATGGGTATCGGGGCCCCACCCCTACCAATCCCATGAGGCCCTGGTTGCTCAACTGGGAGGCGCCCCCAATGGCCAAAGAAAGGTTTCACGCAACAGGGAATCGAACTTGAGACCATGCGCCTATCCACACAGTCCCAAGTTCGCCCTTATGCTGTGTCAACCCCTTGGGTTCTCATGTTTACCTTTTAATAATAAAATAAAAACAATAGAGCATTCAAAATGCTAACAAGCTGATAATAAATAAAGTAAGAGTTTGTCATAAGATAATTCACAATGTTACAAATCTTAAAATCTATATTTGTGAAACCAACATAACATAATCAAGATGACACCTCAAAGGGGAAAAAAAGTGGGGGGGGGGGGGGGGGGGGGGGGGGGAAGAACAGAAAAAAAAAAGATCATCCGGACACAATTAGAACATATATGTTTTTTATACTACTTGGCATCAGACTATTTTGAAATGAGAAAATATAATCATTTGAAGTGTTGGTCTGATGCAAGTAAATCTCATTATCAGAAATGCATAACCGGTTAAGGCAGTGGGCTTTGGTCATTAAACATTATTGAGTAAGATGTTTTAAGAAATAGTGGCAACCAAATACGTTTTGATGCAATAACTATCTAGATTAATTCATCTTATTTAGTTTCAACGCGTTCCACATATAAATTTTCGTGGCTGATGCAACTGGAGGACCTTCCACAACTCAATCCTGCTTTTTTACTGAGGATTAGTGCATTGTTTCTCCAACGCCCACACCCAAAAAAAGGAAGAAGAACATCTGAGAACAACACTCTATAATTCAAATTCAATAGAATCCCCACAACTATGTTCGCAGGCAAAGCAGTATATATATCTGTGCCTCTGGTTATATATGTCAATGAATCCATGAACTAATAAAAAATTTCCGATGTCCCAAACAAAAAGTTGTCACTGTCCAATTAAAAACGTCTGTCAATATAACTCCTCTGTGTGCGGGCGTTGTGCCTTGATGCGTTCATTTGTTCATTCTCATAGTACAACAAGGCAATTAAATCATCAATGCAGAACCAAACTCCATCTCCACTAACAAAACAAATGCAGAACCAAACTCCATCTCCACTAATAAAACAAATCTAGATCCAGGGCATTCTATATAGAATAGATTAGATACTGGCGGCTAATCAACAAATAAATAATTAACATGAATTCCCCATTGAAGAAACCCAATAAATCAACATCAAGCAATTACTTTAAAATGAAAAAAAGTAAAATGAAAAAGTAGAGAAACATAGAGAATATAATAATAACTGTAAGACTGCCATACAAGGATCAATCGGATCAGAACTAATCCAAGAAAAAGAACGTAAAATATAATAAAATTGAGGGAAAAGGAGAAATCAAACGAATCGGAGAAAGAAGAAAGCTTGAGCTAGGGTTAGATGATCTGTGATCAGCACGTGCAGCTACTGCGCGTGGTTAGAGAGAAGAGAGAAACAAACAGAAGAAAGGGAAGAGAAGAAGAGAGAGGGTTAACGTACCAGTGGCGGGAGGAATAGAGATCTCCAGAGAGAAAGATCGGAGTGATTCAAAGTTTCCGGTAAAGGAGGCGAGAGGACTGTAATGAAAAGGAAGGGTAACATATATATGTATATATATCATGTATGTGTGTGTGTGTTTATATATACGGGTCTCGTAATACAGGAGCAGCAAGCAGTCGGCGAAATATTGAACGAGGGGGAAAGAGAGAGAAGGTAAATTAAAAAAAAAAAAAAAAAAACCACCGAACCTTTTCCAGTAAGGAAACTATAAATTTTCTTCTATTAGAATTATTAATTTTTGGGGCAATTAAAAAAAAGGGCTGATTAGAGAAAGATTTTCACACTAAGGTCAAGGAATAATTTTTTTTAAATAAAGGGCCTATTTTTTATTTTATTGATAATATGACATGTGTCTTTTTTTTTCATTATAAAATGACATCCCAACCCTTAAAATAAACTAAAAAAATATCAATATGCATTAAAATATGGACTGCAATATGAACTTTGCAGTCCATATTTCACTGCAATGTGAACTTTGCAGTCGATATTTTTAGTGCAAAGTTCATATTGCAGTCCATATTTTACTGCAATGTGAACTTTGCAGTCCATATTTTTAGTGCAAAGTTCATATTGCAGTACATATTTCACTGCAATATGAACTTTGCAGTTCATATTTTATTGCAATATGAACTTTGCAGTCCATATTTCACTGCAATGTGAACTTTGCAGTCGATATTTTTAGTGCAAAGTTCATATTGCAGTCCATATTTTACTGCAATGTGAACTTTGCAGTCCATATTTTTAGTGCAAAGTTCATATTGCATTACATATTTCACTGCAATATGAACTTTGCAGTTCATATTTTATTGCAATATGAACTTTGCAGTCCATATTTTTTGTGAAAATTTCATTAAAAGGGGTAATTTAGGTAATACATAACATGTTTTTATTAATTAAATGATATTTAAATTTATTCAAATACATTCATTTAAAATATAAAACAAAATAGGCATCTTACACTAATTACCAATTAAAAATAGGCCCTTCATTCAAATTACCAATTAAAAATAGGCCCTTCATTCAAAAAAATATTATTTGTTGGATTTTTGGTAAAAATCAATGTATAATAAGCCCTTCTACCTAATTTCTAGTTAATTTTTTGGTTTGGGATGGGGTTTGATAAAATATCTTAAAATTGAAAAAAATATTTATTTATTTTTGAAAATTATATTTAAAAAAATATTATTTATTTAAATATAACACATTTGAAAATTATATTTTGTTTAATACGATAATTTTGCCCTTATTAGTTTATTTAAATTACATGTAAAATGAGAAATAAATAGTGTAAAATGGGTATTTTTCAATAGAGTGTTTTAAATTTTTATATTTAAGTGGCAAACCATTTAATTTTGTTAGCAAATAAACAACTTTGAAACCACTTAAATATGAAAACTTTAAGTAGCCAAAATAAACGACCCTTGAGAGTGATTTTATCATGTGTTTAGTTCCTGCGTATTGGTCGGAAAACAACCCTAGAGGGGGGTGAATATGGTTTTTAAAAACTTAATGCGGAATTAAAACTTTTTTAAAATAATTAAGCAAAGCAACTTAGCTAAGCAACAATATCAAGGAAATAATTAATTTGAAGTAATCAATCACAAGACAAGCAAATAAGCTATATCAAAATATAAGCAATAATATAGTAATAAAAAGATAGCTTGAGTTTAGAAAGATTGAACCGATCCAAGTCGAAGATTTTTTGTCCACACAGTTCGAATTGTTCCCCTTACTCCGCGCTCGATTAGTTCTCCGAGAACTTTCACTATTCAATCTTCTTCGGGTGAAAATCAAACCTCAGTACAAATGTTGTTATGCACGCAACACTCACAATGTAGTTATACACACTACACTTCTCACAAGATATGCTCTCTTACTCTACAAAGAGACAAACTCTCTTTTGAAATAAAGAATAAATTATTTGTGGTGATACACACCAATACAATAATTCTCAAGTGTATTTGAAGATTACAAATGAAGCTCACACTAGAGTTATCAAGATTGATCAAAGTATATAGCTCAAAAATAAAGAATATGATCAATAAAATGAATTGAACACTTGAATAACTTTGTATATATGTAAAATAAGTTTGTAGAATGATTCAAGTGTGTTAAAACATGTCTAGGACCTCATATTTATAGCTTGCAAAACCATATGGCCGTTGGGGATGATTAAGAAAGGTTTTGGCTCCAAGGTACACATTTTCAAACTTTCCAACAGCTAGTTTTGACAAAATATTCAAATTTGTTTTGTTAATTTCTCCCAAATAGACCGTTGGATCATGCTCAAATTTTAGTTAAAAGTGTCAAGAGATGTTGTCTAACTAGTGTAAAAATTTCAAAATGATCGGAGTTCGGGAAGGCCTCCATCTTACCGTTAGATCAAAACTGGGCAAAAATTGAGCGAATTTTAAATGTAAAATAAAAATATTTTTGCAATTTAACAATTTAGTTCCAAATAAAATTCTAATGATTTGTGAACCTCAAAGATATGTTTCTAAGATACCTATTTATATTAGATCTTAAAATATGATCATTTAAAATTAATATGAATTTATTTTGAAATTCAGTCTTTGTAAAATGATGTTTTTCAAATAAATTCAATTTCAAGCTTGTTTGAATCAATCTTTAAAATATGTATGAATATATTTGAGCTATAAGGATTTGATCAATAAAGTAACTTTACATAAATCTTAAGCACTCACTCAATTATTAAATTAACGAGTCTTTGAATACTTTGATTTGTTTCTTCGGATTGATCTTCATTTGAAACTTTTTTCTTGAAGATTTTCATAGAATCTTTTGATCATTTGTTCTTCATGATTTGCATTGATATATTTGATCTTCCTTGTCTTGTCAAATGATCGAATAGTGAAAGAGTGATCCTTGTCATGTTTTTCTTGAATTTTCCAAGTAAATGAACTGTATACTTATATCAAGAAACATGTTAAATTACACATGATTGATTTATTGTTATTATCAAAATAAGATTAAGACCTTAAGTCAACACTGCGCACCTTGGTTTATCTCTACTTGTAAAATGTATAAATTACTAGCGACAAGAAATTTTGCCCCTACTATAACCCAACCTAAAGATCTCTAAATCAAGCTTAGTGTTCTGAACCTAGCTAGTAATAACTATATTTGTCAATAGATCGGATTTTGATCCAAATTTGAAGTATTTTATTGAATGTAAATTTGAAATTTCAATTTAATAATCTGATTACAATCCAAATCCACTAATCCGATAATGTAATTGAAAAAATATGGATTAGGTAAATCCATTCCAATTTGATATTATGTAATATATATTTTATGAGTCATGTTAACGTGTTCTCTAAAAGCACAGGTAAATAACCCATTTATAACAAGAAATAAGTTTAAATACACATTTAATAGGGTATGGATTCTCACACATGGAATAATTCTTTATAATATACTTAACATGCGCCTGCACAAATTATCATTTTCCATATTTTATATGTATATGTATATATATTAAGTTGCATTTAATTGTTGTTGGAGGCTTAGGAGTAGTCAATTGCTTTTCAATTGTGTAGGCTAATGTTAATTTTTTTTAAATGTGTTTTTTGGAATTATTAAGCATTCTATAAATGAACATTTTCTTCTTTTTATTATAGTGTTTATTGTTGAAAGTTATTATTGATAAGGTAAAATAGTTGTTTTACCCTACAGACCAATCACAAAAAAACACGTGGCTACTTCTACTGATTAGTGAAAACAGAGTTAGGAGGTCTGGACCTCAAGGTTACGTGCCTAGCTGAACTCGTGGAAATGTTAAAACAATGTCTACTTTACATTTGAAGCCATAGGTCTCCGGAGCTTGACCTCCAAAGCTTTTTCTCTGAGTTGGAGTCAACTGTGCATAAACACTTTGTCAGAATGGTTGATGAAGGCATGGAAGACTGCCACTAGCTCCGCAAGAAGTGCAGAAACTCCCTCCACTGCATTTAATGCTCTGGATTAAGAGGAGAAACAAAGTATTCAGTCGAGCATGTTACAATGATGAAAGAATGGCTAAAAGCCAACTGCTTTGTACCTGCCAGACGTCATCTTCTCTTATACATATACAAGGAAGCATTTACTTCCTTTAACAACCAAGTTTTTCACTACAGAACTACACAAATAAATAAATACAAAGAGAGGGGGGGTCCAAAAATATATTATAAAGCTTCAAGAATGGGGTATTTAAGCTTTAAGAAAGTTAGAACTCCTTCAACTGAATTATTGTGAGATAGAATAGTTAGAGAGACAAAGTTCGTTTGTAATTGGAACTCATTCGTTATAATACAAAGTAACAAAAACCTCGTGACTCTATTCACAAGAGGAGGATTAACCCCTATATCCATAGAGAGTGAGCCTTTTCTATATATCTTTTTCTTATTTTTTGTCATTTCAATCATTACCCAATCATTTGACTGTGCGGTCGGAAAAGACCTATTGTAGAATTTTCACACCAACAATTATCTATTTATTTTTTTTATAGTTCAAAAAATAAAATAAAAATCTTAAAAAATTCAAATTGGATTGTCAGATTGAAAATTTATTAACCTCATAAAATCATATATGGATTTGATTATAATCCGTTAGATTATCGAATCGAATATAGGGTGATCCGGTCAAAAATCAATCCATTAATAGGTCCAGCAGTGTTTGGCCACTAAACTCTTGGCAATGGATCGGTTCAAGTCATATTTGTGTTTGATTTTTTCACTGTTTGACCACTAAACTCTTGGTAATGGATCGGTTCAAGTCATATTTGTGTTTGATTTTTTCATGTTTCGGACGTTATCAGTTTGTGTCTAAATTAGTGGATTTTATCGATTTTTATCATGTTTTAGGTGTTCTAGATTCGTTATCTTAACGAATTACTCGGCATGACTCATTAAGCAAAAATATAATAAAATTTATTTTTATATATTATATATAGAGAGAGGGAAAAAAATCCTATAAGGACCAAGTTTAATGACAATTTCGTATGGATTAAGGTTTTTGAGGGGGTTAACATATATTTTTTTTATGAAACTTGGTGGATATGATCTCCAAGATTATTAAATTGCTTCCGCCAAATTTCATAAAAAAAAATCAACTAGGAAGTGGGTTAACTAAAAAATAGATATAATCAAGCCCAGTCTAAAGAGGACGATCATTTTTTTAAGAAAAAGAAGTATCGTACATATTGAGATAAATGACTGAATTTTTTCATGAATCTTTGTAAAGATGATCTATATAAATCTATAATAAGTAAATAGCCTGCATGGAATTTTATCAAAAAAATTAATTTAGAAATTGCTGACACGATCATTTAAAATTTCAAGGATTAGAAGGAATATACATGTGTATCACATTTTCATTACGCTCAATTCCAGGTTTTTTATTTATTATTATTGTAAAATTTATTTGCTTATCTCTTGAAATGGACGGTCATTTTTTCTTAAAGATATAACTTTTAATTTCTATTTAGAGCGGACATATTTTTATAATAATAGTTGTTTTTATACTAAGTATTTCTAATGTATATACATTGTTCAATGATTTATCTAAAAGTAGTCAATCTTTGTGAATATGATTATCCTTATATATATATATATATATATATTAGAGTCAATGATTAATCTTCGCAAGCATGTTTTTGTACTTGGTGTACAAAAACATTTAAGTTAGATGCTATTTTATATTACGTTTAGTATGTTGCATAAGCATGCCATATGGCACACAAGCAATTTTTAAGAGTAAAATGTTCCTACGCTAGGGTAAGGTGTAATTGTTAGGCCAGAAGTGCAATCGCAATCAAAAAGCAGCTTTTAATGCCTTGATAATAGCAATTTCCATTTGCTAAATAACAATTCTAAAAATATTTGAGGGTAAAGTGAAGTGTAAATTATTTTGTTTGATCTCTCTCTTTTCCTTTTACTTCTTAGGACAACTCAATCTAGAATTCGTTCAATTATATATTGCTTGTATAAGCAAATTAACAATTCTATTTACGAAAAATACTTTTTAAAATCAACATTGAATTTCATAATTGTCTTAATACATTCCAAAAGATTGAATGATCGTTACAAGGGGCGTGGTTAGTTAAAAGTCTTGTCACAAAATATGAATATAGTAATTTTAGGGTGGCGCTACACACTATTTTTTTTCTATATCACTAATTTTTTTCTATAACATTTCTTAACTACAATACTTTGCTTCCTCCCAACCCCAATTGCCACCCACCTTTAAGTAATAATAATAATAATCATTAATATAATATTAATAATAACCCCCCATAATTAATCCTAGAAGATGAAATCAACAAAACAAAAAAACCCTTCCTCTCTTATTCTTCATCCTCTTTTCTTCCTTATCCTCTCCAACCTAATTGATTTTGTTCCTTTTTTTCTTTTCAATTAGTCTTTATACTAATATATACAAACCAAACCCCTTTTTTCACTTTGCCGCACACCCTTCTCATCTCCCTCCTTGAAGAAACTTGGTTCGTTCATTCCACTAACCAAATAAACAACTAACGAACCAGAGAGAGATGGGAGGAACTCGTATGAAGTTTCTTTCGGTTGAACAGAACCGAGTTGAAGATAAGGACACGGTTCTAATAAGCCGAGTCCAAAAATTATTTTTTCCCCCTTTTCTATATTCCTCGGCTCTTTTCCACCTAATCTTTGAATTTTGCTCGGTGCAACACAGTCGAATGTTATCTAATAGGCTGGATTCATATGAACCGAGGTCAGCCAAAATAAACACTTGGCTTTATAAAACCGAGTGGATCAATCTATTTCAACGCTTCCCAATCGAGCAAACCTTCATCCTAAGAATGTGTGTTAGGCTGCAAAGAATTGATGAATTCCATTGTACTCGGTTACATGGGACCGAGTACAATTAAAAGCACCTTAATCAACAAGTCAGTGTGTCTGTTCTTGTCAAAGTTTCACTGAAAAATTATAAACAAGTCGTGTTTATTGGTGGACTGACAGATGGATTTTTGGCAACGGGTATATTAATAGGTCAAGCTCAATTTTATGGTTTTAGATGAGGATTTTGACCTGCTCTGTTTTATTAGATTATGAAAATTGTGAGGCCTAAAAATCTTTTATCATATCATTAGAATGGATGTAGCAAGTACGGACGTGTGATATTTTCAAAGTATTTAATATCTTCTCATAAAAGTTAATTAGATAGATAGTTGAGAGAGTACTTAAATTGTGTTTGTTTGACACTTTGTAAGTTATACATAGAGCTCATAAATGTTATATAATAAATTTGTATTGAGAGTGTGGGTATCCACTAATCCCTCACGCAAATGAGTAATGCTTGATACATAAAAAAATAAAAATACATTCGTACTACATGCGTATAATTGGTTCAAAATTTGGGACCAATTACAAAGTACTTTAACTATCCAAAACCTCACCAAAATTACCACATCAAATATTTTGTATTTTTGTTCACACTTTCCATGTAGATGATTTAAAAAAAGAATTGAAAATGAGATTTTTTTTTTCTCCTAAATGAGAAACTTTAGAAAGAATGAAAAGTGAACAAATAGCGAAGGTATTTCTACTGGCTCAAAGTTAGAACCCCTTGTTTTTAGCTAAACAACATTTTCATTTTTTTAATTTCATGGTAGGATAAATTAATGTCTGAACTAATAACGGATTTTTCATTATTTTCCTCGAAGAAAAGTAAAAGAAAAATTAAAGTATAGCGCGCCAAAACACCACTTAAATTCACGTCGATATAATAATGCCTTACCTGAAGGTCGTTCCCTCGTTCTGTCTTGACTGGTAGTTAGGGTTTCTTTTCTTTCCAACTTCTCCCATCCATCTCAACTTCTTTCGACTTCTAACAGATGGTGGACTCCGTCGAACCTTCTTCCGAAACCATAATCAACTCCGAAGATTCACAGACTGACAACCACAAAACCTTAGAAGATGATCTTCGCGAATTACACATTAAAAACGATTCCCTTCTTCACGAACTCGAAGCTATTCGCTCATCGTACGTAAGCCTTCAATCGAAATACGCAGCAAAAGAGGAGGAGTTAATCATACTCCAACAGCAAAAGGATGAAGCTTTCAAGCAAAATTTCAATTTAGCGAAGAAGGCTCTCACAGAGGCATCCAGTGAAACATATGATCATTGTGATGAGCTGCACAGTATTAAAATGTCTTCAGATCAGCGTGAAGATGAGTTGCTTGGAAAGATTGAGGAGGAGATTAGAGAGAAAGAACAAATTAGGAGTGAACTGGAGGTTTCCAGGGAGAGAATTGAGGAGTTATTACGCGAGAGAAGTGAGAAATTTAGGGCTATTTCAGAGAATTTGGAGAGTCTGACATCAGTTAAGGAGTCTTTGGTTAGGGTAATTGAGAGTTTGGATGATAATAAACAGGGGAGTGCTGTTGAAGAAGGCGAAGAATTAACTGAAGAAGGATCGGAGTTGTTAGAGGAATTGCGCGATTTTTTGGTAGAACTAAAGGCGGTTTCAAAGTATGCAAGTGCTGTGGAATCGAAGTTTTGTGAATACCAAGATATGAGGAAGAAGGAGAAGAGGGAATTGGAGAGTAGTGTGGTGAGTTTGACAGAGGAGAATCGGGATATCAACACATTGCTTAGGATTGCTTTAGTGGAAAAAGATGCAGTGGAGAAGACTTTGAATAGGCTGAAGGGGAACAATGAGCAGAAGAGAGTCGCAATCCTGCAGATTGCAGAGAGAGGGCTGCAGAAGGTTGGGTTCGGATTTATGATGGGGGCCGGTGGAACTAATGAACCATCAATGGATAATTCGGGTGCTATTACAGGTAGTAAATCAGATGGCAGTGAATGCGAAGAGGAGGTTGTCAGTCTGGTATTAATCTGCCTTTCTTTCCCTTTTTTCCTTTATTCTCACAAATCAAATTCCCGCATATATAGCTTATTAGCCTATGTTAATGGCTTATATATACTTGATTGATTCAGTTGCATCATGGGTACAAGGGAATTCTTGTTAGGAATAATTGAGTGTCCTAAACAACATCAATTCTAGGATCGTGCATCATATCTAGTGCCAAGAGATTACAAAAGAGAAGTGTGTGTACCTGTCTCCATTGGAATTGATTGATCGATGCAGCGGACTTTAGCGTCAATTTCCGTATGGCAATTGATCTTCCAACCCTTTCCCCTTCTATATCCCTTAGTATTCTCCTTAAGAGGATGTAGAGAATAGCTCTGCTGTATGTCTCCATTGATAGAAGACAACTTATATAAGGATGGATGGGTTGGGGACCAATGCCGCAATTACATAAGTTCACCTTGAACTTTCCGATAATTCTATTTCCGCCCCTCATAGAAATAGAATTCACATAATGGCATCTACACATTATTTCCATGACAAATAACCTCAAGCCTACTTAAAACATTAAATTAGATCACTTAATTTTAGGCTTGTAAATGATGACACACATTAATAATATACATGTGTGGACCAAAGTAAGATTAATATAAAAATTAATCCAACAATCTCCCACTGGGCCACATATGTATCCTGCCAAATGTGTTTAACCTTAGTGAGCTCAGAACTTGTCATCATAACCTTAGGTTATCAAACAATCTCGTCCATCAATTATGCCAATATAGAACCAAAGCGGCCTTTGTTACATTAATCGTAACTCGACCCATCAATGATCACGTATACCAACACAATCAAATGACATAGATCAATCATGGTGTGCAGCATGGAAATTACATGTAATGTGATCCAAACATGCCTATTTCCAACTGGTCCTCTTTATTGAGATCAAAACCTCAAAATACTTAAACAGAGTGTAATAAACTGAATACTTTGTTTCTGCAGAAACTAAACCAAATACATATAAATGTAATCCAAAGCATACATAGAGCAACAACACAAACTTAAATACAAACTCCCACTAAACCAAAGTGTCCTCAAATGAGACAACACCCATATGAGCAGTATGCTCATGAAAGACCTTAGGTGTTAATCCCTTTGTAAGCGGATCCGCAACCATGGAGTTTGTCCCAATATGCTCTATCATAATCTGACCACTCTGTACTCTTTCCTTTACAACTAGAAACTTGATGTCAATATGCTTTGACTTAGTCGAGCTTCTATTGTTGTTTGAATATAGAACTGTTGATTTATTGTCACAGTATAATTTGAGTGGTCTTTCAACACCCTCTAAAATTTGCAGCCCAGTGACAAAATTTCGCAGCCATATTCCATGATTGGATGCCTCATAACATGCTATAAATTCTGCAGCCATGGTGGACGAAGCAACGAGCGTCTGCTTGGCAGACCTCCATGAAATCGCTCCACCAGCTAACAGATAAACATAGCCTGAAGTGGATCTCCTGCTGTCTTGGCATCCAGCAAAATCGGAGTCGGAATATCCAATGATCTCTAACTTATCCGATCTCCTATATGTGAGCATATATTCTTTTGTTCTCTGTAAATACCTCATAACCCGTTTGGCTGCTTTCCAATGATCCATTCCGGGGTTACTTAAGTATCTGCCCAACATGCCAACTATGAACGCAATATCCGGACGCGTACATACTTGAGCGTACATTAGACTCCCTACAGCCGAGGCATAAGGAATCTTTTGCATCTCTTTAATTTCTAAACTGTTCTTCGGGCATTGATTGAGACTGAACTTGTCTCCTTTAGCGACCGGGGTCTCACCTGGTTTACAACATTGCATGCCAAATCTATTGAGAATTTTCTCAATATAACTCCTTTGTGATAATCCCAAAGTACCCCGAGATCGGTCTCGGTGTATCTCGATTCCTAATACAAAGGATGCTTCACCAAGATCTTTCATTTCAAAATTCTTTGATAAAAATCTCTTGGTGTCATGCAAGATGTCTATGTCATTTGTCGCTAGCAAAATGTCATCGACATACAAAACCAGGAATTTATGTTTACTCCCACTAAATTTGTGATACACACAATCATCAACCAAATTCATTTCAAAACCGTACGAAATGATAACTTGATGAAACTTAAAGTACCACTGACGAGAAGCCTGTTTAAGTCCATAAATTGATTTTGTCAATTTGCAAACCATATTCTGTGGGTCTCCCAACACAAAATTTTCTGGTTGCACCATATAAATCGTTTCTTCAATGTCACCATTAAGAAACGCAGTTTTGACATCCATTTGATGCAACTCAAGGTCAAAATGTGCCACAAGTGCCATGATTGTCCTAAAAGAATCCTTCGAAGAAACTGGAGAGAATGTCTCTTTAAAGTCAATTCCTTCCTTTTGAGTAAAGCCCTTAGCCGCAAGACGTGCCTTATACCTTTCCACATTACCATTCGAATCCCGTTTGGTCTTAAATATCCATTTGCAACCAACGGGTTTCGCACCAACCGGTAATGGGACAAGTTCCCAAACTTTATTGTCTTGCATTGACTTATACTCCTCATTCATGGCTTTAATCCATTTTTGAGAGTTGGAACCATTCATGACTTGTCGAAAATTGATAGGATCATCTTCCGACATTCCAATTTCTACCTCATGTTCCTGAAGATATACAACATAATCATCTGAAATTGCATTTCTTCTTTCTCTAATGGATCGCCTTAATGGCACATGTTCTTGAGGTTGTTGAGTTTGTTCCTCATTATTTATTTGAGGTTCCAAAGTTACTCTTTGATTAACGACAGGTGTAGAAACCTGTACATCGTCAAAAGTAATAGTAGGAATTGGGATTGCTCCCATTTCCTCCTCAAACACAATGTCCCTAACTCGATTTCTCCCCCCAAAATCAACTTCCTCAAAGAACACGGCATTTCCCGTTTCAAAAATAGACTTAGTAGTGGGATCATAAAACTTATAGCCCCGCGATCGTTCCGAATAGCCAATAAAGTAACTGCTAACTGTCTTGGAGTCCAATTTTTTCTCATGAGGCCGATAAGGCCTCGCCTCAGTAGGACATCCCCAAACATGAAAATGCTTTAAACTAGGCTTTCGCCCAGTCCAAAGCTCATAAGGTGTTTTAGCAGCCGCCTTAGTTGGCACTCTATTGAGAATGTAAGTTGCTGTCTTTAGAGCTTCACCCCAGAGGGACTCGGGTAAAGAAGAATGACTGATCATACTTCTAACCATATCCTTAAGAGTCCTGTTTCGTCTCTCAGATACACCATTCATGCTAGGCGAACCCGGCATGGTATACTATGGGACGATTCCACATTCCTCTAGGTATTTAGCAAATGGTCCTGTACGTTGTTCACCTGATCCGTCATACCTGCTGTAGTATTCACCACCACGGTCAGATCTAACGCACTTTATCCGTTTGTTGAGTTGTAACTCAACTTCGGCCTTAAAAGATTTGAACACGTCCAAAGACTGTGACTTTTCATGAATAAGAAATAGGTAGCCATATCGAGAGTAATCGTCTGTGAACGTTATAAAGTACCGTTGACCATTCCAAGAAGCCGTAGGGAATGGCCCACAGATATCCGTATGTATAAGTTCTAAGACATCCGTAGTTCGATTTGCACTTAATTTCTTTGTTTTAGTCTGCTTTCCCTTGACACACTGAACACAGACACCAAAGTCTGAAAAGTCAAGGGATCCTAAAATTCCATCAGACACAAGTCGCTCAACTCTATTTCTAGAGATGTGACCTAGGCGTTTGTGCCATAATGAGCCTGAATTTTCATTATTCAATTTTCGCTTAGTACCACGCCATTCAACATTTAAAGTTTCATTATAAGATGCAACTGTTTCAAGCAAATATAGATTATTAAAAGTATTAAGAATACCGGTACCAACAACATTTGAATTTAATGACAAAGTGAAGTTCTTATTTCCAAATGAACAATAAAAACCAAATTTGTCCAATACGGAAATAGAAATCAAATTTCGTCTAAACGACGGTACAACAAAAGTGTCTTTTAGATCCAAATAAAAACCAGTACTCAACAATAATCTAAAATGCCCAATTGCTTCTACCTCCACACACTTTCCATCGCCCACATAGATGTGTCTTTCAACATCAATTGGCTTGCGGGAGTGCAGGCAACCCTGCATAGAAACACATATGTGGGTAGTAGCACCAGAATCTACCCACCAAGTGTTACTTGGTACTGAAGTTAAATTGATCTCGGAACAGACCAAAATTGAATTTGTACCTTTCTTATTCCGCCAAGCGGCATATTTGGTACAATTCACCTTTTTGTGTCCGGGTTTACCACAGAAGAAACAACCGATCTCGGTTTTTCTGTTTCTTTTCATTCGGACCCTTAGGAATAGCAACTTCATTTCCCTTATCCTTACGTTTGCCCTTGCCCTTACAGGTGCTAACATAATGAGCACTTTCAGTCTTTTCTTGCTTTAATCTCTCTTCCTCTTGCACACAAAATGAAATGAGCTCATTAAGAGTCCATTTCTCCCTTTGACAGTTATAAGAAACCTTAAACTGGCTGAATTGTGCAGGGACAGAGATCAATATTAAATGCACGAGCAAATCATCCGATAAGTCGAGCTTTGATGCCTTAAGTTTTGAAGTAAGATGAGACATCTCCATAATGTACTCCCTGACATTACCCTTGCCTTTATACTTCATTGAAATCAAGTTCGCTAAAAGCGTGCTTGTTTCAGCCTTATCGTTTTTAATAAAACGTTTCTGTATTTCCTCAAGAAATTTACTGGCAAGAGTTTTGTCATCCGAAGTAGCACCTCGAAAAGCTTCTGGAATCCCACGTTTCATGATCATAAGACTTAGCCTGTTTGAACGATCCCACTTCTCAAAGTACGCAATTTTCTCAGGAGTACTTCGATCAGTGAGATCATTCGGTTTTGGCATTCTTAATGCCAAGTCTATGTCCATGCAACCAAGAATAATTAATATATTCTCTTTCCAGTCCTTAAAGTTTGTTCCATTTAAAATTGGAACATTGTTCATATTGGCAGATACAGAAGTAGTAGACATTAAAACTGAATAGAGAACAAAAATAAAGTACATTAACAATAATGCTCACATCATATAACCAAAAAAGTAGTCTTTAAACTGATTAATTTTATCGCAACATCTCAAGATACCTAGCACAACATTAATACCAAGTCTTTGGACAATGATATTAATTGTAAGTGGTACTCTTGTTGTAATGATCAAATATTGACAATAAATTATGTCAAATAACAAATCTATCTTTGGATTGATTTATTATTCACATTAGGTTACCTTTATAATTGTCACATATTTACCATCACAAGTGTGTATGAAATTCGGCCAAATACAAACCCCTCTTTAGATTGGTTAATATTCGCATGAATTAATCAAACACAAATATCTAATCATTCTTTATCTACAAAAGAGAGGTCACTTTGGTAACATCTTGTGTAAATATTCCTTAATAGAATGTTTAGACAGGCAATATAAATAATAGATGTCACATGTAATTAATCGAATTTATTATAACCCCAAAAATTGTGTTGTCACTGCTGAAAACAGTGACAACCTGAAGTTCGTCACTGTCAAAAACAGTGACAATTATGGATAAACTGGTCACTGTTATAAACAGTGACAATTCTGGCGAAAAATAAATAAATAAATATTTTCATTTTCACTGATGTTTCTAAAATTTGTCTATATATATATATACCATAAAACTTTTACCATCATGTAATAAATGAAACCAACATATATATAAGACATTCTTTATTTAATAATAATAATAAAAAAATTATTATGTTGGTACAATCTTTATGTATATAAAATACATATATCACTTTTACTTAAATTAATATTTATACATAAATAATATAAAAGAGAAAAGCATTATAATGGCACTTTCTTTATATATATATATACAATATATATCTTATCACCAACTTAAACTAATATAATATATATAAATAATGTAAAAGAAAGAAAACATCATGATAATGGCACATTCATCTAACTTTTACTTAAATTAACATTTACATATATAAAAAGAAAACATCATGGTGGCATATATATACTTTATATATATATATAGATCTTACTTTTTCTTTAAATTAATATATACATGTAAAGAAAAAATATTATAACATATTCTTTATATATATATAGATCTCACCTAATCCCATTATGAATGAAAGCACAATTACACATCCGTAGACATATATATATATATAACACTAATTATACAATTTCATAATATTCCAAGAGTTGTCATAATCCCAAAAAAAATAAAATTAATTACTTAAGGGTGATACCAATTGCCATAAATTCAATCGGCCATGTATACGGGATTCCTTATTTATGCATATAATTGTAAACATATCCGAAATTATATATACACACACATGCATATATATATATATATATATATATATATCCATAAAGACGAAGACAATACCACCAAATTAAAATTCTTAGAATTTTATCGTGTTCTCCAATTCATGAAAAATATTATTTTCAACGATTTATAGAAAATTATAATCATGAATTCTGTACATATAAAATCTCTAACAATAGATACGACACTAAAACCGGCTCTGATACCACTTGTTAGGAATAATTGAGTGTCCTAAACAACATCAATTCTAGGATCGTGCATCATATCTAGTGCTAAGAGATTACAAAAGAGAAGTGTGTGTACCTGTCTCCATTGGAATTGATTGATCGATGCAGCGGACTTTAGCGTCAATTTCCGTATGGCAATTGATCTTCCAACCCTTTCCCCTTCTATATCCCTTAGTATTCTCCTTAAGAGGATGTAGAGAATAGCTCTGCTGTATGTCTCCATTGATAGAAGACAACTTATATAAGGATGGATGGGTTGGGGACCAATGCCGCAATTACATAAGTTCACCTTGAACTTTCCGATAATTCTATTTCCGCCCCTCATAGAAATAGAATTCACATAATGGCATCTACACATTATTTCCATGACAAATAACCTCAAGCCTACTTAAAACATTAAATTAGATCACTTAATTTTAGGCTTGTAAATGATGACACACATTAATAATATACATGTGTGGACCAAAGTAAGATTAATATAAAAATTAATCCAACAATTCTGTCTTCGAATTTATGTGTTGCATAGACACCCTATCATTGGAACCGGAAAAGTAAATAATTTATATAGAATAGCAAACTCGATTTAGATTCCAACATAAGAGGTTTTATATGCCAAAAAAAATAAAAAAATCACTTTTCACCATTGATTGACAATTTAGTACCATTCCTTTACATGCATGACCATTGGTCTGACATCCGTGATATTTTTCTTGCCAGGCTTCTACTGTGGAGAGGATTATGAAGAACCTACGGCTTGAAATCACACACTTGAGGAAGTCGCTGGATGAATCTAGGTATTTCATTATCAATCTGCCATTGTTGCATTTTGCTCTTCACATGTAGTATATTATAGTTGAATCGAGTTGCTGCATTAGGCGTGTGATGGAAATACACAATGCACAAAAAACACTTCATGAAAGTGAACATAAAACATCTTCTGCTTTTGTGCCACGTACTCAAGGTTTAGAGCTATGTCACGAAAAAGATCAATTTTGTTTTGAGTCCATAGTACAACTGTTTTTATATATCACAATTAAAATGGATAAGGGAAATGTCAGTTCGAACTCTTGGCTTAAGTTCATCACTGCATACTGATCCATATATGGCTGAAAAATGTCACATTGATCATTATCTTTTGCTTTCGTTTCTAATTTTTGAGGATAGCATTTTTATAGATTTTATTGAAAAACTTTTATGCTATTTTCTGATAGGTCTTAGCAGCATCAAAAATAGTGACTAGTCATCCTCACTCAAATGTAAGGCCTAAACAACACGACTTTTATGGATCTTTTGCTGTCGTATGTTAATCTTCCGTGGTTGATCAGCCATGAATGACTTTTCCCAAATCAAACAGCTTCTTAATCTTATTTAAGATGCAACTTTGAATGGGATATAAACAGATCTGTTTAACTGGTGTCTGCATACCAAATTTTCGTCTGAGAGAAAAGTAAATAACATATGCTAGAAATATGTTGTTGCATCAAAGTCATTGGTACATTTCTTGGTTTATTTTTATTTATTTTTTGATAACCATGGGGCCCACACCCACTAATCCCATGAGGCCCTAGTTGTTCGACCAGGAGACGCTCTCAGTGGCCCAAGAAAGGTTTCACGCAGCGGAGAATCGAACCTTAATCAGATTTCTTCTTATATATGTTTCCAGTTATGTTTACTTTATTGGTGCCTGACCAATGTCAGGTCAGACACCGAGCGATTGCAGAGCTTCACGGAGAAACGAGATCAGAAACTGGCAGAGAACACAATGTACATTAAGGAACTGGAAGATAGAGAGATGATGCTAGCTCAAAATGTTGGTATATGGTGTATTGAGTACTGAGAAAATCATTACCCATATATTCCTAGAACATGCACACGTTTTATAATTATTCACCGAGTATACTTTACTCTGCAAGGTTGAAGAACTCTTGATGGAAATTAAAGAAACTGAAGAAGAGGTTGCTAGATGGAGGGAAGCTTGTGAGTTAGAAGTGGAAGCTGGAAAGAATGTCATTGAAGATCGTGACAAAGTGGTAATAGTTGATCATGACAATTTACAGATTGCTGTTGAGCCTGTTAGAATCAGTTGCTTCTTTTTAGTAACCGAAATTAAATCAGCTGTAATTAGTTCATCTGTCCACCATCAAATAGTTCAGAGAACATAATTTCTCTCAATCAACATTGTTTTTCAGATTCAAACGCTAATAGAATTGCTATTCCATTAGGTTGCAATATTGAAACTAGAGTTGGAAAAAACGAAGTCTGCTCTTGAAATCTCAAATGGCAAATTGAAACTGAAAGAAGAGCTTGCAGCAGCTGCCATGGGCGCACAGGTGGCAGCAGAAAGGTCTCTCCAACTGGCAGACAGCAGGGCTGCTGGGCTCCGTGACCGAATAGAGGAGCTAACTAAACAATTAGAAGAAGCAGAAAAGCGGGAAAGAAGTAACCGTCGAAGGGTGAGGCACATTTGCTGGCCATGGCGTGGACTCAAGTTAAATCCAGGGAATACTACAAACACCACAGTTCATAATGGGAAGCGTATGCTACCAGAAATGCAAGCCTTACTTCATTGAAAGGTCCATTTAATTATCGATAGTATACGTATGCTCCTTTTTTTTCTTTTTCTTTGTCTTTTTTTTTGCAGTTTCAAATCTGCGTTAGGCTTTTTTTCCAAAAAATGGAAAAAGAAAATCTGCACTAGTGTTGCCACTCGAGGGTTAGGATCAATCTGTGCTACACGGAATCTCTGTTAATGATATCTTTCGATTCTATAGTTGTAGAATGAGGGGTGCAGGCTTTTTGCTTTTTAAAAGGTTGGGCAACTGGTGTACGATTATTGAATTGCATATTTGTGAATATAGAGATAATAATGTTATCTGTAAGAGATTGGTCTGGCTCTGGCATATTCTTGATTTTGTTACTTATTCACATTGTTAATGGTTTTTTCCAAATGCTTCCTCATTTTGAGTAAAACCTGAAAGATAATTAATTAGACAATTCTTTGTATTATGATCCCAATATTTTGAAGTAGAATACGCATACGGAACATGCAAACAAATGCACAACGGAATATCGAATTGAATGAATAAGGGGAAACTAAGGTAACTGCAAGTTCCCAAGTTAAGAAACACAAAATAATGACATGAAAATTTTGGCCATCGACAAGCATTCAGAAATCAATGGCAACTCTGTCGCCAATACCACCAAAAATCAAGTAGTGGGCCTAATGATGAGTGTATAGGGTGTCACCCTTACTTATTTAGCCGACAAAGAAAAGATAAAATAATTATTTTAGATAAGTTTCTCTTTGTTTAATGAAAACAAATAAATTGGAGTTTTGATAAATTTGAACCTACTTTATCATGGTTAAAAAAAGAAAAGAAAAAGAAAAAACACCACCTACCCACAAAATTAGTTTAATTTTCCAGTTTTAACCCCTTTTTGTGGTGTCCAGAGAATTGTCCGCTTATTGTCCATTATACTATTTTTCTGTCTTAAATTAATAATAACATCTTAATTTTTTTAATTTTGAAAGAAATATTAATTTCAACAAATAAAATTATTATGAGATTTGATATATTATTTGTATCCTAAAAAAAATGAAATTATTATTTTAAGAGAGTAGACTTCCGAAGTTATCTATTACATAATAGTAAAACGGAGGAAGTTCTTCCATAATTACTACATTATGCCATTAATTATCATAAATTTAATTTCTTCCTTTAATTAATTAATTGTTAGCCATTTTTCATTTTTCTCCTCTTCTTATTATTTTTAATGATGCGATCATTCCATTCCGCAAAACAAAAGTTTGAAGTATAATATTCACATTAAATGTAGTAATTTAATTGTATAATTTGATTCTTCGGTTTCTCCTAACATTACTTATTTATTTTCCAGAGTCGCCATTAAAAATGCATTGAACATAATAAGACATTTATAATAAGTTTGTAGGATAATTAATGTTTGTGTTAATACTCTTAATTAAATCAAGTTTGAGTATCCATAAATAGTTCTAAAATAATAATACATTTTTAAAAATTTTTGATTTAGTAATAATTTATGAAACAATTATGTAAAAATTAAATAATACAACGCCCACACATCCGGAAGGATACAAACTAGTTAAAGTTAATGTGGCAAATAAATATGTGGGACCAATCAATTCACTTAACTCAGTTAAAACTTTTCTATTTTATTTTTTTAAGGATCACTAAGTTAAAACTTTAATTATTTAGAGAATGGTGATCGTTTTTGTATAATATATAAAAAATGTAGTAAAAGATTCAAAGAAAATGAAAAGGCCAAAGAAAGAAAGAGTTAAGAGTATCTTTTGTTGAAAAAAAAAAACAAGAAAGAGTTAAGAGCTGCTCTTCGCTGCCCAAGTTGTATTGGGCTTGGGCTAGTCTCCAATCCAACCCAAACGGGAAAAGCCCAAAATCCTGATCTGACATATGTATTGATGATTTTGAGTTGAGTATCAAAGCATATTAATCATTTAATAATTTGGAACACAGTTAATTAAGACCATTTCCAACAGACAGACGTTTCTGTAATTATTTTTATATAATGTAAAATGTGAGTTATATAAAAAAAAGATTATAAATATTTGTACATGTAAAAATTGTAATATAAATTTTTAATATGATACATTACATTCTTATTAAATATAAGAAACTCACTAATAATAAATAAATAAATAAATGTCAAGTAAAATGAAAAAGTAAGATAAAAATAACACTATTAAAAAAAATTATTTAAGACATTTTTATTTATATAATTATATTACTAAATAAATATAAAAATATATTAAAAACATTATAAAACATAAAATAAAAATAAATTTATAAAAAATACGGAAATGCTTAACTAACCTATTAATTCGTCGTATCAAATTATGTATCTTAGCTGATTAATGTTTTTATTTATTTTTTCCAAGTCACAAGAGAGAGATTCATTGGGTAGACTGTAACAGCGAGAAGAATGGAGGGGGAGGGGGAGAGATTGAGTGTGAAGAAGATAATGTCACCATGTGATGTGGAGGCTTTAAAGAAATGTTTAGAAGAACACAAAGGGAACTATTCCAAATGCCAAGCTCATATTGATGCTTTTAAGTCTTCTTGTTCTCTCAAAAAGCCGACCACTTCTCCTTATGATTCAGCGAACCTCAACACTGGTTTGTTCTCTTTGTCTCTACAAATCCTAATTTTTTGCTTTTAACCAAGCCCTAGTTTTTGGTGGACTATCACTAGCTAGATTCAGATTATTTGTCAATTTTGACTTCTTGTCTTCGTATGAAATTTGTGACCTAAACTATATTCTAACAAAATTGTTTTGGAGAACTGGAGTTTCAATTTGTGTATTGACATTGGCAAACCTTCTGGTTTCATGTGATTTCACATGTGCGCATTTATATCATCAATTTTAGTTGTAGATTACAAAGATCTCAATACAATATTTCATTTTTGATGACTCCTGAATCAACTATGGAACACGTGACGTGGTTACTGATCAACAATTTATGGCCCAAGGATGGCTTGCAGAGAAATACACTTCTTATTAAATGTAGTGGATTACGCTTTTGCCTCCTGATACTTTTCACATGATTAATTTTGTTATGCTCTTTGCAGCTGGTGAAGAAATTATTAAATGATCAATATCGATGAACATTACAAACATGGACACCAAGTGGCTGGATGTTGTGCATATCTGTAACCTCTTCATGGTTAGACTTTAGAGTTTATAACAACCAGTATCGAATGATATTCTAGAGTTTGTTTCTTTGAATTTTGTCAGGGTGAATATAGTTTATCTTTATTTTGTCATCATTGTAATTCTCGACTTTTTTGGGGCTTACGAGAACAGCGTTAAGAATGATGGCTCTTTTTATTTTTTTCGCGGACGAAATAACGTCAGCTCCTAAGCCTTTCCTCTTACCAAGGATTGGTTTATAACCTACTTTTGGCAAAGCAAGTCCTTTCTTTGTATTAATATCCATTTTCAGACATGTTTAAATTGAATGATATATGTTTAAATACTAATTTGCTTCTTTCAATTGATGTTCTTGTGTGTTTTTTGTTTTCAAAAAATAAATAACTGATGTTCTCGCTCTCGTTCATAGCCAAATTTGAAGAGCAATAAAGTTGCTTTTTAATTCGAAGCAATTGTTAAGTTTATAGGAATTTAATTATTTCCAGTGGCTATGATCCATTTAATAATCACTAGCAGGAGCAAGTGGGCCATGCTAGTTGGGGAGGCACTTGCTCAAACTTGGGAGAGATCCCCGGTTCATATCTCACCCTTTTTTTTTTGGGGGGGGGGGGGGGGGGGGGCAGCAACTTCTGTGGCTGCTCTGTAGGGAAGTTAAAATTATGTTAGAAGTCAACTTCTGAGTCGGCGTTAAATGCCAAAGGACTTAGTTTGTGGGGTTTGGGATTTACTTAATATAGTCTAATTGGACGATTCAATTGCTTGTATAGAAGCAACATACGTGCCTGTACACAGAATGACATCTGGTTTTCGCACTGCATTGCATGTCCTGTCCTGCTAACTTCATTGCTAGTTTAGACTTCTATTGGTTTACGCTGCCAAGCTCGACAAGTACAGGTTTCCACAGGAGTGAGGCATGTGCATCTGCATTCCAAAATAAAACAAGTTGAGGTTTCTAATAAAATCTGCATGCTTATCCTAAGTGGGCTAGAGCAATGATATTGAAAATACTTAGGATTGAAAGTTCCAAGTAGAGCACGGTTGAGAGCTTTTCACAATGTCAGTGCAATGTGGGTGTGTCATTCTCATTTTATGATCTTTTAACTGTTTGTGTTATAAGGACAGATTTGATGTGTTCCATAAGGGCAGAAGTACATTTTTTTCTGCAGTTTGTTAGTGCTTTGTTGGATCAGTAATGGGTGAGCTCAATAACATCAACATGTTAGTTAAATTCTTAGATGCGTTGTTTATAGATAAGCTAGTTTTTACCCGACACGGTAAAATTGCAGATCAATTTGCAGGAGACCTTAATTGTTTGTTTAGTCAACTCGTCCACCTGAAGAATCTAAAAGCTCAAGAGCCAATAGAATCTGACAAATGTACAGCTTAGCAGCACAACTCCATAATTTGTGCCTGTTGCTGCCCATCTGCTTCCAATTTCAAATCTAACCCTCTTCTTCGCATTAAAAGTCAAAAGCAATTAAGAACAAGGAAAAAGTCCTACCAATAATAGGCAAACTGTAGAGTCAACCCTTCTCCAATTTTTTAATGACTTCTTTATTTAACAAGGGTTGTACTTTGTTCTTAAAACTGTGATTACTTGTCCCAAAACCTTGGTCTGCTAATATAGAAGTTAGATTTCTTGTATTAAATGGTTGTGTCATACACAGTACCTTTTTATACGTTCATCTTTGTCATCACATTACTTGTTTTCACATCTGTTTTGTCCTTTCTTATTTCTCTTTAGATGAAGCAATCTGCTCAAGTCTCTAATGTGTTTCTCTAAACATATCTAGCCATCTATATATGACAGCAGTTCAACTGAACCTACAAACTTGTTTCTCATACTTCTAAACCAAAATGCCTACACCTCAGACCTCCATAGAACTTCCTGTGTTTGACATCTCACAACCTTTGAGCCAATCTTCTTTCTCCTCCCTCTATCTGGCCTGCAAAGAATGGGCTTCTTTCACATAACTAACCACGGTGTCTCTAAAGAACTTTATAGGAAACTCCATTCCATTTCTACCCATGTTTTTCATCTTCCTCCTAAGCGTAAGATCAATGCCAGACCCTCATCAACCATAAAAACCTATACTCCTCCTTTCATTGCTTCTCCTCTCTTCCAGAGCCTCCGAGTGTCTGGATCTGAATTCTATGCCTCTGCAGAGAAATCTGCACAAATCCTCTTCAACCACCCCAATGCAGAGTTCAGGTAACATAGAATCTTAATATAGGAGTATCATTCTATCACCTGGTCTTTTGTTTTATGCCGTCTAGTGATCTTTAATTGTGCTTGCTAATATCATTTATGTATTATTTTGTTCTGTTTGGTAGCGAGGTACTGAAAGAGTACGGGAGGAAAATGACAAGCCTATCGAAGAAATAGTGGAGATTGTATTAATGCGTTTGGGGGATGATTTTGAGCAAAAATTTGAATCTATATTCAGTAACTGTCAAGGCTATCTGAGGATAATCAACTACTCTGTGCCAAATTCCATGGTGGAAAAAGAGGTTGAAGGGCTTGGGATGTACACTGATATGAGCTGCTTGACCATTGTTTATCAAGACGAAGTTGGTGGGCTTCAAGTAAGGTCAAGGGAAATGGATGGATATAAATCCATGTGAAGAAACTCTGGTGGTGAACATTGGAGACTTAATGCAGGCCTGGAGTAATGGCAAGCTGAGGTCATCCGAGCACAGAGTCATGTTGAAACAATGCATGAATCGATTTTCGCTTGCTTTTTTTTGGTGCTTTGAAGATGACAAGGTAATAGATGCACCTAATGAAGTGGTGGGCGGATGGGATGTGAGAGTTTATAACCCTTTTGTTTGTGGAGATTATTTGAAATTCAGAGAGTAGTGAGAAAGGGAAGATTGAGAAAATTGGGTTTACTGTAAAAGATTTTGCAGGAAGTACTGAAGGATGAAGTAATCCTTCACTGTGCAGTTCATATTGGTACATGATTATTTGTTGTTTTGTCTCTTTGATTGAGGGCCGGCCTTGTTGCGATGGCGAGTTCAATCCATCATGATCTGGGTGCACGAGTTTGATTGAAAATAACACTCAGTTTTTTGTTGTTTATTTGTGTGGAGTATTGGTATATGCTGTGATGGGGTTGGTTGGGGTTTCAGTGCTGTATTGGCTAGATTTGTGGAGACTTATTTACATGCTTTAATTTGTGAAGACCTTGTTATGTGCGTATTAGATTATATTATTCATTGGATCCGGTGGTTGTCATTTGTTTTTTTCTTTTCTGGAATGACAAGTTGTTAAGGTCGACTTTTCTTGTACTTGTATGGTTATGGATGTTGTAAACATGAATGTAATATGCATATATTCAAATGCTTCCAAGCTACAAAGTGAGGCTATTGGAATACTGAAATTGTATGAAAACATTAATTTGTAATTATGGTCGCCACAAATCTGCTTAATGACTTTTTTCAGCGCATAAATGAGCTTGCTTCTATTCAGCGCATAAATGAGCATGCTTCTATTCAGCGCATATATTTCAATGCTGTGCTGCAAATTCTTGCTAGTCAAAAGTTCGTGCATGATTGGAATGTTTAAAACAGGTCAAAACAGTGTTTTTTTTCCCTCTCTTATCTCCCTCTTTTTAGGATCATTCTTGGATAGGAGTGTCACTTGGCACAGTTTTTACTGAAACCGACTAAATTAATCTGAACAAAAATGGGTTTGGTAACACATATGATTACTCGAAACCAAAATATCGAAATCAAATTTACCAAAAATTTTTGGTTTGGTTATGGTATTACCTCTATAAAAACTAGAAATATTGAAATTATTGAAAAATAATACCGAAAATACTAATTCCAAAATGACAGAGAGTAAATACACTAAAATTATATTTATTCCGTATCAAATTAATAAGCTCATTATTAATTTTAAATGTCATTCTAGTCCCATTTCTCTTATTAAGCTTTTAAAATAAGAAAAGTCAATTGAATTCTCTCTTTACAAAATAAGTCAAAGTAATTCTAGCCACACATTTTTAAGTGTTAGTGTGATTGTAATGTGGACTTGATGGAGATTAAATTGTACTTTAAGTAACTTTCTTTTGCTCTTTCATAGTTAGTATTTTTTTATTTTTTTTTTGAACACATGAAATTCTACTTCTAATTTCTACTCCTAAGGAAATGGGGGAAGGAGACTCGAATTCCGGTTACCCGGCAGTTCGGGAGAGAGGTTTACCGCCGGGCCAACTCCTCTGCTCCTTAGTTAGTAGTTAGTATTGAATGTTTCTTGTTTAATATTATTTTCTTTTACTCTTTGCTAATTTAATATTGGATATTTTATGTTTAATGTTTGTTTAGAACTTAAATAAATATCAAAGTTATTTTGCTAGATGAAGAAAATGAGTAAATCAAAGAAAATTCTTATTACTATTGGTATAATGCTATGTTGGAGTATAAAACAATAAACAAAAAAAAAATGTATCAAAACAAGTTATTCTGCCCTCCTTAAATTTATCCATAAACTTTATCTTATTTTATGTTCATAATGATATTTTACGTGCATTTGAACAACTTTATTATTTTAGTTGTTCTTCACATTATCAGATACACATTTTATAGAAAAATGTCGCATATAATATTGTCATCGAACACCGAAACAAACCAAAATTATCAAAAACTAAAACTAACTAAAAATCAAGCGGTTTGGTAATGGTTTTTAGTTTCAAATACTGATTGATAAATTGTTAAAGGGTGCCGGTAAAAGCACCCCGATATTTCAATCTAAACACCCTTTTTATATATAAAAAAAAAAGAAAAAGAAAAAGGTAATCCATATAATTAAGATATGTGTTTTAAATGTACCATAATATCTCAATTCAACCTACAACTTTCTCTCTTTGCTTCATTGAAATCTTCTTGCGTCTCTTTTTTGTCAATTCAACACGACATCTTCTTGCGTCTCTATAAATGATATATGTGTTTGATTTTGCTATTGGATTTAAGTGTGCATTGGAGCAGAATATTTAGATGAATTATTAAACTTCATCTGCATCATCCCTACTTGGCAAAAACCAGTGCTACGAAATCAAACCTTAACCATAATTGATACATTATTCATTAATACATGTTTTGCACTCAGCAACAGAAGGAAGGAAATCAAACCTTAACCAAAGTAATAGGTCGTGGTGAGAAGTCACAGGCATTAACAAAAATATCTGGGTATGTAGCAACCAAAGAAAACCCCAACCAACCTACTAAGCAAAAAAATACCAGGACTTAACAAAACTAGCAATTCAAATACCAAGGCAGAAGAAGTTGAACAAACTATAGTAATAGCAGTAGCAACAGTGACTTCAAACATTAGTCCAAATACTTTAGAAAAAGATTAATTTTAGTGACAGAATTTAGTGATCACCAAATATTTTTTGCAAATACAATGTTTTGTTTTGAGCATGTGTTTATTATTATGGTACCTAAACTATACGTGTGCTCTTACGAACTTAAAATTAAGTTATGGGTGCCTAAAAAATGGGTGTTTAAATTGTATTTTTAGGGTGCTTTTACCGGTACCCATTGATAAAACTAGTATAGAGTTTCTTATTATGGTTTTGGTATTAGTAAGCATGATTTACTAACTGAATTACCGAAAAGAAAAATGAACTCAAATTGAACCATAAACTAAACATTGAGCCCCACAAAAGCAAAAGCAATAATCCTAAAAATTGCTCAACTTAAAAAAAAATAAAAAATCACAGAATAAGTATTTAAGCCTCCTACTTTACCCCTACAGCTCCAACCCAAATTTCACAAAGTAACGAGCCGTTAATCGGCAATGAAGCCATTTTAAGCTATAGCAAAAAACATCAGATTATGAGTATGGAGTTGCCACCAGTAACTGCAACAATCTGTTCTTCAAGCTTTCCTAAAACAAGAGCAAATGAAAAACAAAATGTAGCATACACGAGGTACCCCATCAGCACACATTACAACTCTTCCTACACGTCCCATAATAATCACGTGAACCAATCATGAAGACGGGATTCCTCTTACATTCCCCAATTGCGGCCCACCTTGAACAGTTCTCATCTTCATCAGCACAATCAATATCATCTGTTTGGGCTTCATTCTTTTTCTCACCAATTTTTTTCACATGAAAGAATTTGGTGGCACACCACATTTCTCCCTCGAGGACCGGGCATCGGGCATGGGAGCTACTCAGGTCAGGAGCTGTGCTTGGATGAAGATTGAAGAAAAGAATTGCATTTCCTTTCATGGGTTTTAAGGTAATACTACTTTTAGTACAATCAGACCATATCTTGTTCTTCGATTGCGAGTTTTTTAACTGTGGATCACAAATGAATACTGAATTATCTGGAAGGTACTAGCAACAAGAACCAGAAATACCAAAGCATTTATAAGGTTTCTGTATAACCTCTGACTCGGGAAAGAGGATCTGACCGCCAAGGCTGACATTTGAAAGATAGAATATAACAGTAGCCATTACACGTTCACTCGATACTGATGTGGATATGTTTTCAAAATACTTGTAATTCTGTTTCGCCTCTTCTGCTGCAAAATGCAGAACCTGTAAAGGGTTGCTGTTCTCTGAGAAAAATGGGAAAATAGTGTGAAGACAAACAGCAGCATAAAGGTAGATCACAAACAGAAATCAGAACTAGGAAGAAAAAGAGCATGCGAAAGGAAAACCTTTTGGAAGAAAAGTCCAAGCAGAAATTCTTTCTTCAATTCTCGCAGCTATTTCATCCTATAAACAACAGAAATCATCATTGAACCAGTATGAATAGAAGCGTCACATTATCACACAATAACGTACTCTACTCAGTTTTGGACCACTTATAACCTTCCTACTTTAAATTTAGACTGAGATTCATTCAGCTACAAGGGCAATGGAGACCAAGAAACAAATAAGACTCAACTCAAAATACAAGATAGAGCATAAGAGCTAGATTTCTTCACGGTTAGACTCTTGGACCTACTACAGGTATTATCCAAACTGAGTATAGGCAAGAACAAACAAGAATAATATTTAGAGCAGAACGAGGATAAACAAAAGATTTCATCAGCAATTATCTTGAAGTATCAGTCAACCGTTTTAAATGGACACTGTAAAAATAAATTAAAGAAAGTCATGAACGCAAATACGATGAATGTAACCCCAGACTTCATAACTACAAAAAAGGGACTGAAGGCAAAATATGCAACATGGATTTGCAGCAGACTATGACAAACAATAAACCTAGCATACAGTGCGATTTAAAGATACGACATGGCATAGTTGAATGTGTGGGCAGCTTACCTTGGTATCAAAAGAAATATTTGAATGTGTAGGCAGCTTATCAACCTTCCCCGAATCATCAACACTGCCCAACAATTTTTCTATATTCCCACGCCCCTAAAAAAAGAGGAATAAATGTTGAAAAGAATCTAAGCATACAAAGAAGAGTAATGGAGATGAGGGAACTGGCTGTTACCAAAGAAATTAGGTGGTCACACTCCTCATCTGATAGAAACCCTCTATACAAGAAGACCCTATCCCAAGAAAAATAATGTCAATTGTATCTCCATGTATATTGTAACTGAAAAACCTTAAATAGTCTCTCCAAAGAGAGAAATATCATATACAATTTCTCTTTTAAAGCCAAGAAAAACAAATCAAGAAGTATGATAGTTGCATAATACATCGAAACTATACAATCAGTTCATCTACTATAAAGCACATAAAAAGAAATAAGTTCATCAGAGTACCTGACCTTGGACGCCAAGAGAGCTGACTAACTCGTGATGGATTGATTCTATTAGATTGGATTGGATTGCCCAATTGTATGATAGCTTCTTGGTTCACCTCCTTACTTCCCAAAGTGCGACTACATAAGCAAAATCATTAGTCATTGCATTTGAAGTTGCTACATTCACTCACAACCATACTTTTTCAGAAATTCACATAGGCTATATCTAACAAGGTCACATTAACAATGCCCAATTCCATACGCAAAATAGAAGAACAAAATGAAGAACTTCAAAGGAAAAACTGCCCGTGTTATTACATGACTGTTCTGAGGCTGAGTTAATCTACTTATCTAACTAAAAACCTCCTGGAGAAATATATTCATAGAGGACGAATAAAGATCAAGCAAATAAGGTCCTACAATAATTCGTCCATAGATTCATTTTTTTCATACACCCAAATAATAATGGATGTGTTCAAATCTGCAGCAAGATTTGGTACAGGAACCAATTATTTGAGACAAATTAACGTACTAGTAATAACTACAATTTAACACAAGCAAGCTTAAATGCTAGAGAGAATTGAAAGGGTTTTCTTACGATTCTGCGAAAAGGCTCCAGAAAGAAACCCAAAACACCAAAAGAAGGAAAATTGAGAGATGGGTCGTCATATATGGAGTGACGCGAGGAAATGAGATTACGGTGAGCGTGGATGTGGATGTTTTTGTTTCCTCAGTGGCTGTGTCTTTCTTTTCCCCTTCCCTTTTTAACTAACCGACCCTAACCAAAATGTTTTCAATTAAAAATTTGTTTATCTACAATTTAGTAAGAAAGCTGAAAAGTTCGTTTTTTTTTTTTAGCATGTTTGGTTTGCATATAATTTTTTTTTGCTAGAAAATTTTTCTTGCAAAACTCCTCCCGAGAATATTGAGGAAAGTTACGAAAAATGTTAAAGTATTTGTGTAAAAATTGATGTCTGTAACATGTGTTAAACAATTTTTATACAAAACTTGAATTTTACAAAAAATATGCTCCAATGTGAATTTTGTAAAATTTTGTGTAAATTTAAAAATAATCAATAAGATACGGACAAATGTTAAATGTTATTTTATACAATTTTTTTGACATTTTTTTTCTTGAAATTATATACACATAATAATATAATCACAATGAATCTTGATTTATAAGTTTTGATAACTAGATTTCAAAATATATTATTTTTATTAACATTCATGTATTTTGTTAAAAGTTATTATTTTAAAGGTTTATAAAAAAAATTGAGAAGTGGGAAAGCTGACGTGACATTGTAAATTAATGGTTGTTTTACACAAAAATCACTTTTAAAAGATTGCTGGAGGGGAATTTTCTTACAAATTATGGAAATTTGACACAAAACAAAATTATATATTATTATTGGAGATGCTCTTATGTAATTATATATCATGTATAAAATATAATTAATAATATAAAATAATGATTAAATGATTAATTAAATTAATTTTTGTAATTATTAATTTAAAAATTGCTCATAAAACTTTCAAACTTCTATTAAAAATTTAATTTTATATGTTTATATGTATTGTAGTTTAGATCAAAATGTTAGCTAATACTAATATTACATTCTTAATAGTTTATTTACTTATTTTAGTATGTTAGTGATTGTTTCGAACTATAATAAAATAATTATAATTATTTTTTTCAATCTTATTAGTTCTTATTTTATTTTATTTATTGTGTTGTCAACCAAATGCATATATAGTAAATTTCTTTTTCCTTTCCTTCCGTTCACTTGTCTTAAGAATAACTTTCATACTTAATTTTCCCAACAACCAAACGGAGCCTTAAGGGTTTTTCACCCAATTTCCAATGACTTTCTATAATTTAACTACTATCTTATGTGTGATGGTATGTTTAGGGAAATTTTTATTTCTAATTTATCTCAAAGCAATTATTTCCAATAGTATAAATTATGTTTTAGTTTCCTATCTTAATTAATTAGCACCTTATTTTAAAATTTCTAATTAATTTGGTAAAGTGCTGTGGACTCTATTTAATAGCTATTAAGTAGGATAAAAAAAATTATAATTAATTTTATATGTAGAAATGATTATAAAAAAAATTTGTGTGACCAACTTACCATGTTACATAAAAATGAATATAGAAAGGATATTCTTAAATACACCAACATAATCCGTCTTTTTACCCCATTAAAAGTCAAACTTACGTTAATCTTAACCTAAAAAATAGTGTAAAATTCTTTCTTCTCACCTCGCTTTCTATACTTTGAACAAATCGCCAATAATTTGTTTTCGCACCCACTTAAATTATTAACAATTAAAAATTAATTAAAAAACTTTATTCTGTCTAACAAACAAGCATATACTATTTTCACTTAAATATATATCTCATTAATACAAGCTTATAATAACTATCTCATACTTTTATATAGAATACTAGACTTTTATTTTCACTTGCATTGGTATGATAACGTTTTCAATTATGTTTTTTTTTTTAATTTATTCAATCTTTTCATTTGTGCATGCATGCATAGCTCAATAAAACTCATGTTACGTTATCCAATATCAAAATTCAATAAACATGTGTCTAATATGTCATAAAAAAATACATATTGTATGTTGTACTTTTCTTGTTTCAATATTTAATTTCTTAAAATTACTCGTAAAAAATATTAAAAAAGAAAATAGTTTAGTGATAAAATCTCTATCTTTTTAATATTTTGCAAGGAAATCGAATTTCTTGAGACTCCAACAAATTAAATATCATATAAATCAAAAGTAACAAAATATTTTAATAAATGATATATTTTTATGAAAACTATTTTATTTTTACAATTCACTTTTTTCCCTTTTCACGAAAGATAACATTTTTTAAAAAGAAAGAAGAATGTAGTTTTAAGTTGTTAGAATGAAGAATTTGTGATGAATTTACACATAGATCTCCTCATGGTATAGTTTTCATTGTCTATGTTTATAACGACATAGTTAAAGTTTACAAAAACTACTATCTCCTAAATGACTTTTTATTGAATTAATTTTTATGCACTAAATTAGTACATAGTTAAGTTGAGTGTTGAATTAATTCATGTATAAAACAACTAAACCAATAAAGCTTTTAAGTTTTAAGGTATCTCAAACACCATTTTTTCTGGAGACTCCTTTATTATTAATGGTATGTGTAGCTGTTGGTCGGAAAGCAACCCTAGAGGGGGGTGAATAGGGTTTTAAAAACTTAATGCAGAATTAAAACGTTTTTAAAATAATTAAGCAAAGCAACTTAGCTAAGTAACAATATCAAAGAAATAATCAATTTCAAGTAATCAATCATAAGACAAGCAAATAAGCAATCTCAAAATACAAGTAATAATATAGCAATAAAAAGAGAGCTTGAGTTTAGAAAGATTAAACTAATTTGAAGCTCAAGACTTTTGGTCCTCACGGTTCGGTTTCCTAAGCCATACGTCCGCGCTCGGTTAGTTTCCCGAGAATTTTCACTATTCAATCTTCTTTCGGGTGAAGATCAAACTTCAATACAAATGTTGCTATGCATACAACACTCACAATGTAGCTATATCCACTACACTTCTCACAAGATATACTCTTTTGCTATACAAAGAGATAAACTCTTATTTGAAATGAAGAATGAATTATTTGTGGTGATACACACCAATATAATAACTCTCAAGCGTATTTAAAGATTACAAATGAAGTTCACACTAGAGTTATCAAGATTGATCAAAAATATATAGCTCAAAAATGAAGAATATGATCAATGAAATGAATTGAATACATGAATAAATTTGTATATATGTAAAATGAGTTTTTAGAATGATTCAAGTATGTTATAATATGTTTAAGACCTCATATATATAGCTCTCAAAAGTATATGGCCGTTGGGGATGATTAAGAAATGTTTTAGGTCAAAGGTATACATTTTCAAATTTTCCAACAGCTAATTTTGACAAAACAATTCAAATTTGTTTTAATAATTTCTCCTAATTTGACTGTTGGATCATGCTCAAATTTTATTAAAAAGTGATAAGAGATGTTGTCTAACTACTGTAAAAATTTCAAAATGATCGGAGTCCGGAAAGGCCTCCATCATACTGTTAGATCAAAACTGTGCAAAAACTAAGTGAATTTTAAATGTAAAATAAAAATATTTTTTGCAATTTAGCAATTTAGTTCCAAATACAATTATAATGATTTGTCAACCTCAAAAATATTTTTCTAAGATACCTATTTTTATTAGAGCTTAAAATATGATCATTTAAAATTAATATGAATTTATTTTGAAAATCGGTCTTTGTAAAATGATGTTTTTCAAATAAATTCAATTTCAAGTTTGTTTAAATCAATCTTTAAAAGATGCATGAATACGTTTGAGTTATAAGGATTTGATCAATAAAGTAACTTTACATAAATCTTAAGCACTCACTCAATTACTGAATTAACCGGTCTTCGAATGCTTTGATTTGTTTATTTGAATTGATCTTCATTTGAAGCTTTTTCCTTGAAGCTTTTTATATAGTCTTTTGATCCTTTATGCTTTATGATTTGCATTGAGAGATTTGATCTTCCTTATCTTGTCCAATGATCGAATAATGAAAGAGTGATCCTTGTCATATTTTTCTTGAATTTTCCAAGTAAATGAACTATATACTTATATCAAGAAACATGTTAAATTACGCATGATTGATTTATTGTTATTATCAAAATAAGATTAAGACCTTAGGTCAACAGTAGCTTTAGCTTAACATAGATTGCTTTATTTTTATGTGCTTTGATGTTAGTTCAATTATAGGAGTATGAATCAGTTTAGTCAGGGTTTGTGTAGAATCAAATTTACCTATTATTATTGAGTGTTGCAGTTGTCTTTTAGTGTTTTTGGTGTAATGAATTAGAATTATATTAATTTACTAATTTCACAAAAATAAAATTTATAAACAAATTTAAAATATGAATAATAACAATTTGAGAACAATGAATAGTAATAGATTATATGAAATATAATTGCTAAAAAATGTATTCATCACAATTAATATTTTATATCTTTTTTATAGGTACTATGACTTATATATAATTTTTAATGAAATTTATTAAGAATGATGTAAATTTTCTTCATTATGTATTATTTTAGTACAAAAGTTAATATTATTTAATATTTTTACTTTTTTTCATAAGTACTATGACTTATACGTAATTTTTAATGAAATTTATTAAGAATGATGCAAATTTTGTTTACTATGTTTTATTTTAATGCAAAAGTTAATATTATTTAATATTTTCACTTTTAGCGACCAAACTTTATCGTCCCTATATTATTTTAGTAAATTCACCCAATATTAGAGTAAATTGCAAGTTTTTTTTGAAAATTGGTGGGATGAGAAGACATTATTCTCACATTGGGATAAGAAGAAGGATTTTATAGGTGTATTTAAAAACGCCCTACAGAAACTCTTTAAAGACAACTTTTACAATTTTACAATTTTACATTTTTATTACAAAATTTGAGTGGGTAAAAATGGCAATTAGCGATGGCTATGCAAGTTATAACCTCAAGTCCATAATCATATTCAAAGGCATATACAGATTTGCACCCACCTTTAAATGAATAGATCGTTTTTTGGTGAGTTAAATTTTTTGTTAATAATCACACCGTCCACTATGGTAACATTGTTTTGGAAAATTCTCAAATTCTTCTCCCACCAAATACGGTACATGTAAGGATGGCATTTTTAAACTGTCAATTGCCAATCGACCGAAAACCAACTGAACCGACCATGTTCGATCAGTAACCGAACCAACCATGTTTGGTTGGTAACCGTCCAATCGGTTACCGACCATGTTCAGTGCTAGTAGTGGTTTCAAATATGCACAAATTTGGGCTTATATGTGAAATTATGTGTTGTGGACTATCGTATGGTTAAGTCCACTTTAAAAGTGATCAACTAAAGTTTAAGTTTTTGGGCTTAGATGTATCTAATAGGGTGTGGACTTTTAATGTGTAGATACTTAAAGAAAATTTCAATTTTTATGATGGGTTAAAATAAAAATACTAAATAAATAGTAATATTTACTATTTATATATTGTGGTTATGGTCCCCAGATCGTACGTACGCATTTTGTCCCTATTGAATCCTCATCATCATAGAGAGTATAAAGAAAGCTTAAATGATTCTCTAAAGAAATACGTGTAGATCTGGAAGGTCAACCACTCGACTGCAAATCTCACGGTATGGATTCAGGTACACTTCCGCATATTAATTTTTTGATTCTTTGTAATACGACATGAAAGATCCTAGGGTTTATAATTATTTTAGATTTATCAAGATCTAACATGCATAGTATAATTATTTTGGATCTAACAAGATCTAACATGCATAGTATAATAAGTTATACCACATCATTATTACCACAAATTAGTAAGTAAATCAAGTCCTTATTATATTAATCATCGTATATATAGGTAATATAACAATATTTGACGGATCATCGCCCCTAAATATAAAAAATATACAAATTTATAAAAGTATTCATCATAACATATGGTAGAAAATACCTACCATCATACTACTCTCTCTTTATATATATGGAAACTTTATCGTGCATACCAAACATACTACCATATATACATATTGGGCCTCCTAAGCCGGAGATGATCTCCATGATTTGATCATTTCTACCAAATTTTATCAAAAAAATTTAACAAGGAAATTCGGTTATATAAATATGCATTTGTGGTTATTAAAATTTTAGAATTTTGCTTTCACTTCCTGGTTGAATTTTTAATGAAATTTGGTGAATATGATCTACTATACCCTCAAAATTCCCGATATGTATATATGATACATATGGATGTATGATTATATATTCTCTCCCCCTTTTAAAAAACAGGACAAGGTTTAATCTGGTGTACATAAGTTGGCCAAATTTACTAAAATCATTTAAAAAAAAAACCTTACAAAAAAGGAAAAGAAAGACTAACATGTGCGATTTGCTAGCATGAAAGGTTCGAGAGCATATAAAATTTAAATTCGCAATAATTTTCAAATTTAATTTGTCATTTTAATCTATCTTTGTTATAATTTTAACGTGAATCTTATTGAGTATACAAGTGATATACAATAAATTCATTGTTTGAGTTTAAAATTTGATATAAAATGTAAAGTCATTATCTTAATATGTTTTACATTGTTTTGTCATACTTCTCGAACTACAACTTGTATAATGTTTTCTTTTAATTAAAAAATGATCTAATCAAATATATTTTTAGAATTGAACTAATTTTTAGAGAACATGTCCTTGGTAGTATAGAAAAATAAATAGGAATATATTCAAATCCAATAAATCTAATAGAATGAGTAAAACAATAGTTGAGCATATTATTCGAAAAGATTCGAATAAAGATTTAAATAGTAAATTAAAAAAATAAAAGAGATAGAGATAATACTTTATTTAAATAGTAAATTAAAAAAATAAAAGAGATAGAGATAATGGATAGTCCGATGTGTATCTCATCTGCCAATGGCCTAGACCACAATCCACATTTTAAAAGAGAATGCTTGCTCATGAAATAGCGTCTTATATTGGCGATCGTATATTCTCTCACGAGCTTTGCATCTGGCTACGAGAAACTGTGATTACGTGAACAATACTGGATTAGAATTACGACAATATTACACCAAGAAATTAGGCGCATATATTTTCACTCGCACTCCCTGCCTCAATGTTAAAGAATAATACTAACAAATACCCAATCTAATCGTTCTGATTTATATCACTTATCACTCGAGAAAAGGGGAAAGAAAAGTACAAATGAATCAAAGAATGACGTTGTACCCAAAACCCATATAATTAATGTTAATCAGAAAAATGTGATTTTTTCTTGAGCATCATGTGGCCCGTCTCGTGCTTCTCGAAATAATGCTCGATCAATTCATCCCAGCTTTCTCTTGCCCTGCTTTTCTTGGAAGAAGAACCCCCCTCACATTCCTCTTGTTCTTGCTCTTCGAAAGTACCATATTTAGAGGGTGAACAGGCATGGGGCACTGCTAACGTAACAGCCCTCTGTAGTGCAGCCTTATATTCCTCGCTCTTTTCTCTGGCTAAAGTTTGCTGTCTCTCCATCTTTTGTTTTGCTGGAATCTCCTTCATCCCATCTTTCTCTACCATTAACTGGGTCATTTCAACACAGAGAAACAAAATCATTGATAATTTTGACTTTCGCCAATTAACAACTGGGTAACTTCCACAAAGTGAAAAACATATAACTAATTACCTCAAGAGCCCTTTGGGCTTCTCTCTCTATCCAAATGATGGCATGATCAGAAGTAGCATTACAAGAGAGGACTATATGCTCAAATCTTCCATCAACGGGCACGGCTGTCCTCACTACTGGTGGAAATCTTCCACACCTTCACGCACAAATACATCGAATTCTCATAGACACAACCCACTAGGTTGAGTGGATATTGGACAAATTCATGCTAATATATATATATATATATATATATATATATATATATCCAAATAATACCTAAAAGGCTTTCTCTCAACAATGTGATAGAGACGACCTGGTGCATACAGCCTTCTCGGATCTTTAAGCATCTTCTCCTCTGATATGCATGTATCTCTCATGCACCTTAGGCACAGTATGCACGGTAAACTGCTCAAAAGAAGAAAAACCAATCTCTTTTAATAAAATGGAATTGACACTAGAAAGGAATTAAGAGCAACTAAAATACTACAAGGCCAGCTATATTAGTACTCGATAGAGAAGAGGACATAAACGTAGAACCATGGGTACCACAAGGAGACAAAATCTCGCTTACCTCAGGCCTTTAAGGATAAACATTAAGACCTTTCAACTGTAAAAAATAGCTACTTTTGAATAAATGACTTACCAGAAAAGTGACTTGAAAATGTCTTCCAAAGGGGTGGCTGTGCGAGGCAAGAAGTCATCCTGTTTTGTTATAATAAATAAGTGAAATACAATTTAATTGAAGCACATTTACACATATGAAATAGGGAAGATGTACTATTAGAATGATGATACAGCTCCAAATGGCATACATCCATGAAAATCATAATGTGCCAGAACTCAAAACATACATATCCATTAACAATGGCATCCCAAATTTCTTTAGCAAAAATATCAAGAAAAACTTACCTGAAGAACAACAGAATTTATAACATCTGCATATCTCACTGCCAAATTTAACGACATACATCTGGCAGGTGCAATGGCATAGCACCTCACCCTCTTCCTATCAATATTCCCCAATCTATCACGATTCTGGACCACCACCATGGCCAATAACGCTGCCACACCTGACCCAAGGGAATGCCCTGTAAAAGTCAATTTATAATTTGGATATTTTTCCAACAGCTCCTTCAGAACATCACATTCTGCGTCCAAAACACAACTGGCTGCTTTTAGGAGCCCATTGTGAACATAACCACCATCAAATTTCCTTTGACCAAGCTTATTATCCAGTAGAACTGCGTAATCACTTTCCTTTGCCAAATTAAGGCCCCTAATAGCAATGACTATATCAGCATGGTCGTGATCAAGATACAACAAGTAAGGAGGGACCCGTCCATTGGTGTCTTTGTAATTTCTTTTCAAAACTAAACAATCTGGATTGATTCCATAGCCTCGAGGAGGTTCCCAAAGTGGGTGCCTAAGATCATCTTCATAACCAGCCAATATGTATCGGCAGAGCCTAGGGACAGGTTCAAATTCTTCAGGGGATGCGATTCCCCATGTCTCACTGTCATGGCCTGCAGTGTGAAGACACCGTTTCCATGCCCAACGGGCACATGCTAAACAGTAGACGCACTCGAGCAGAGGGAGGCCACATAGAATCGACATAGCCGGCTAAGGTCAATGATGTTAACATAGATCAACACAACATGAATCAACCAAAAAAAATAATAAAAAATGGGTTGTCTTATGGAGGAAAGAGAAATAGGATTCAATAAGGGTTCTGAGAAGCAGAGGATTCCGAGTACCAGTGCGTTCTTACTAAGAAATAAGAATGAGATTATGGGAATTCAACTGGGTACTAAAACATAACTAGGTTTGCAGTAGCCAGTAGCTAGAGAAGTAGTTGTCAATCACCAGAAGTCAATAGATTTTGTAACAGGACATGTATATGCATCGATCTAGCTTCAAATTAACTGGAAAGACAGAAAATAGGAAGCTGAACTTAAGAATGAGCAATAAATTAGCAAGAAGCTCTAACCAGATGGGGAATAGGTGGAACAATAATAAAAATAGTTGATTATGCGAATTACTGTACGCTATAACCGTAATGAATTATGTGGGTTTTCTGTGATTATTAGGGTTTGAGGGGCTGGAACGAGTGATTATAATAATTTTTTTTTTGAAGGAAATAATCAAGTACCGAGTATATATAGATCAACTTCAATGAATGCGGGAAGTCCAAGCAAAGCAACAGTTGAGGAATTCTGGATTGCAAACAAGGATTTGGATTTCCATAGTTTCTCCCCCCTGAAACTGAAGAAAGATTATTCAGAGTAAAATTTAAAGAAGAAGAAGAAGAATAGAGTAGCAGCAGAGAAGAAAGTAGACAACTTGTTATTCAGAGACCCAACAAAACAACTAGCCATTGGGATACTCTCACCGGTGAGTGGTTTTCACTGTCTTTTGATTGGAACTACTGTACATCATTATTATTATTATTATTATATATTTTCCCTAGCAATTATTATTATTATTTTTTGAAACAACAATTATTGTTACATGGTCACTTGCAATTCGGAGGATTTATTGCTTTTCTAGACATCACGTTGAAACTTTAATGTGTTTGTACAGAATCACCGGGGCCACTTGGATTACGACCCAATTCCAACCAACATACTAAATGAGGCCGCGATTTAAAACAATGGAATAATAATTAATTAATTTTTGATAAGTTTTTCTTTAATTGAATAATATATATATATATATATATATATTTAATCAATTTTTGGTAAGCTGATCAACTAACTGTATTATATATATTGTTTTTTTGTAATTTTTGACATTTTTTTCTTCACTTTGATCTTTTGTTTAAAAAAGAAAAAAAATGTATGTTTATCAATTGACAAAATACTATTCATTCTACTTATATTTATTTAAAAGATTTATTTGCGAGAAACTTATTTATTAGAATATCCACGGTAAAAATATAAAATTTAGAATTAAATTTGTAAATTTATAACTAAGTTTTGATAGATAATATAGCAAATATGGTATAAAAAATAGCTATACGAGTGTGTTTACCGGTATTAATTTTGAGCTAAAAAAAATGCTTCATACGAGTGACGTACAGTCCTATGAATCATACAATTCGTATAAACATTTCTTCTTCTTTTTTTTATTTTTTAACTCTTTGTTATATAGTGCCATACCAGTGTATTTTACTTGTATAATTTTTTATTTTTATACGAGTTTATCACAATTATATAAATCATAAAATAAAAAGCTCAAATGGTCACTAATTTTTTTATCAAATACCACTTTGACTATCAAATTTCAAAACAAATCAGTTTGATCATCCAACTTTTGAGTAAGTTCCATTTTGACAATTCTGTCCAATTTCACTATTAAATTTAAGACATTTGTGTGGTACAAGACTTCGTATAAGGTCAATTTCGGCCAATCTTATAACTAAAATGATTAAAATACGCTTAAATAAAATTATGTGCCTTACACATAGTTTCATTCCATTCAATTTAATAGTTAAATTGAAAGAAATGACCAAAGTAGTATTCACTCCAAAGTTAGATAGCCAAAGTGATTCGTTTTAAAATTTAATGATTAAAGTGATATTAAATTAAAAATTTAATAATCATTTAAACTATTTACTCTAAATCATACAAATAAGTAAAAATCATATGAATAAAATTTAAATATACGGTAAATTTATTCTCTTTATCATACAAGTCCAAATTTAGCTATTAATATTCTTCCCAGTGAGATGGATACGGTACTGGTTGCTCTCGGAGAAACAACGTTCTTCGAAAAAATTATATAGTAGGCCGTGGGCCGCCCTCTATCCAGTCCGGGCCGGTTCGGCCCATTCTCTTTACGTAATTCGAAAATTCAACCTTGCCCGTATAAATTGAATCATACAGTCGAAACCCTAGTTTTCTTCCCGCTCGCCTTAGATCCTGCGCTGTTCGAACGGTTCGAGAAGGCAACACCGGTAATCCCTCTATACTCTAGGGTTGTCGTTGTTGATATATTATTTAAGGTTATGTTTTCATTTTGCTTCAAACAATTTGCCTTGTTTCGGTTGTTATTCCCTTTTCTATTTTTCCGCGCGTTATTTTTCGACTTTATCTCTCACTGGATCGGCAATGACTACCATTAATTGAGAACTTATAAATTATATATAAGTTATAATCCCTTTATTGGTATCAATCTTTTATTTCTTGCAATCTATGTTTGTGTATATGTGAAGCAGACAATGGCTCTTAAACAGATTACCAATCCCATCTTTAAGTTTTGGCTGAAAAAAACAAAACAAGTAAATAAATTATTGAAAAGGGTATAGAAATAGTTTATGCTAGGAAAGCTAAAATTAAATACTTACATATATATGCAGTGTGTTTGTATTTTCCAAAGCAGGTGATGGCTCCAAAACAGCCGAAGACTGGGCTTGCTGTGGGATTGAACAAAGGGCATGTTGTGACCAGGAAGGAATTGGCTCCTCGTCCTTCAGACCGGAAAGGGGTTAGTTGATATTATTATACTGGATCATATTTTTTTAAACTCTTGGGAAGAGATTGTGGGTCTTGTCTTTACCGGATTACTATTTGATCAAATTTATCTGAGTGCTACAATGGTTAACATCGGTTTAAAGATTATTGATGTTGAACATTTGTGGATGTGGTCCAGAAAACTAGCAAGCGAATTCATTTTGTGAAGAGTGTTGTGAGGGAAGTGGCTGGGCTTGCACCATATGAGAAGAGAATAACAGAGCTACTTAAGGTTGGGAAGGATAAGCGAGCTTTGAAACTTGCTAAAAGAAAGTTGGGTACTCATAAGAGGGCCAAGAAGAAGAGAGAGGAGATGTCTACTGTTCTTCGCAAGATGAGGTAATTTTCGTAGGCTTAAGTTTTCATTGTCCGACACTTGTCAATAACTGAAATTATTTTATTTTGTGATTACTTGTTTTATTATTGAGAAGTTCTATAATAATTGAATATTTGACCTACATATAATAATTGGGTTGTAGAGGGTTACCTAATTTTGTGGTATTTGTATTTGTGAAACTGTATGCAGGTCTGCTGGTGGGGGTGCGGAGAAGAAGAAGTGAAGCCTTTTTTTGCCGGAGTTTTTCCCTATACTACTGGAGATCTGAAGTGATATTTACCAACGTTAAAGTTTTTGTTTCAATGGAAAATTTGAGTCAGTGTCAGGTCTTTATGTTTTTTCAGCTACATTTTGAGCCAGATAAATTTTTACCATCTTTGTTCTTTTGGGTCTGGGGAAGTTTAGTTTGTTGAATGATTTTGTCTTCTAATAGTTTGGTGGTTTATTTATCTGAAATTTTGTCCTTCATCCCAGTTCTTCGAAAAACAATAATTGGTGTTAGAATCTAAGGAGGTATTGGGAATGCTTGGTTGAATCAGAGAATTGAGCAGATATGTCAAAATGCCAAATTCGCTTGGGTAGACTGCCAGTTTGGAACAACCATAGAGAATGATGTGACTATGAGAAACATGTTAAAGAACTCATTAATGAACACATCGCCGCTTTAGTTGATGGCATGTTAACCTGACTTGTCCACGTAAGGTGGAAATTTGTTTTATTTTCCAAATTTCAAGGCAATAAGGAATTGTCTTTTTGATGTGCCAGGCACAATTTTTATGCGAAGGCAAATGTTTTTGTTTCTTTCGGAGTGCAATTGCTTATTTTGGGTGGCTGCTATCTGTATTTTGTAGGGGTGTGAAAAAAACTGAAAAACCGGCCAGTCCCGAACCGAATTGGCCGTTTTTTTAAGGTTTTCAGTCCCGGCTCGGTTGTTGGTTACCGGTGTTACAGAACCGGTGAAAACCAAACTGAACCGATAGTGCACATGTCATTCATCTAATTCATCTAATTGGTTCGATGTATAAAATGTAAAAATATTTTTTTTTGTCAAAAATGATTTAAGAAGAAAAGTGTCAAATTGATTAAAAAGAAGTCTATTTTTTTTGTCAAAATAGGCTTTAAGTCATGGCCAAATAATATAAAAATAATTTTTAAGTCATGGTTTAACAATATAAAATAGGCTCAATTGTCTAAGTTTAGAACCGAAAAAACCGAACCTGACCGAATTGACCTCGACATAATTGACCACAACCAGTTTTAAGCCTTAACCGGTTCGGTTCGGTTGACCATTATAACAAAACCAACATGTCAAAACTGATGTGTCGGTTCGGTTTGCGCTAAACCTGCACAGTTTGGTTAACCGAACCGTGCACACCCCTAACTATTTGCACACCATCAAATACTTGATTTTACTTTATGTTTCATTCATCCGATGACAAGTGTATGGTACTCATTCGATAACAATCAAATAAGTATATATTAATCGTTTGTTAATAAATGAGTAAAGTATTGAAGTTTTTATTTGCTTGTCTTCAAGTAAGTAACATGAACTTACTCACTTGTTATCGGGCGAATGAAAAATAGAGTGTTACCAATATTTTACGGAGCGCAAATAACACCCACCTTATTTTATAGTGTCCAAACTTGAGTCCCGGTGACTGCAACTTGCGGTACTTTTTCCCACTTCAGTGTAGTAATATAGGTTTATCTTTGTATGACAGTTAAAAAAGAAAAGTATTAATTTGCATTCCTAATTCAGTTCGACGTCAATTTCCGGCAAACAAGTTTATGATTGAGAAATTACAAAAACAACAAAACTTGTATAAGGGAGTTAATATGATCTAAATCAAGAGTCTTTAGTATGTATAGTCACAAAACCAAAAAAATAAAATACTAGAAAAGTGCACATAATAAACCCAGGATTCTGGGAAGGTTATCATGATTACCAGTGTGCTCTGTTACAACTTGAAACCTTGATTCATGCTGAACATGCGTACTTTAAATTATTTCAAACCTGCCTAAAATTATTTTTATGCCTTCCGGGAAGGTTATCATGATTACCAGTACCCTCTACGACAACTTGATACCATGATTCATGTGAAACATGCTAGTTTTTAATTATTTCACAGCCTGCCAAAATAATTACCGTGTCACAAATACAGCTGTAAATTTTACTGTGGTATGAACATCTATCAGTTCACTTGGTTCCCTCCTTCTGGGAAAGGCGTAACGCACAAGCCCAAGTAGTGTACAATCATTATTTTCTCAAAAAAATTACAATGGAAATGGTTTAGCTTCTTAGCAGCAAAAAGCCTGGGAAAAAATGTTAATTGCTTGACTGGCAAAAATTTTTGGAGATGGGTTCATTCATGTCTTGAACTTGTGCGTCAATTTCTCAACTCCCTCCCTGCAGTCACCTGCAACACGCTTTGCCGCTTCCTTCACAGCCAAACTAAGCTCCGCTGAGCTCTGTTGCAACTCTTCCAAAGACCCACCTACTTTAGACACTGCACCATTTCTCAGCTCTCCTGCCTGCCTCCCAACTTTCAATGTCCATTCCTTCAATACAGATATCAACAATACTATCTTCTCCATTGCCTTCTCAATTGTATTTCTTGATTTCCCTTGTACAACAGCTGCCATTTCCTTTAGCTTCTCCACCAAATTTTCAGCTCTGCTTAAACTTCCTTCAGGGGAGAACTGTTTTACAGTATTAAGCCACGTACTTTCTGTGTCAGCCTCTTCACGCAGGTCATTGTCAACAACAACCTTGATGCCTTGACCCTCCCAGTGTTCTCTGGCCTCCTCCAAGACTTTTGCTTGCTCTCTTGCTCTTTTCGCCTCATCTTCAGCCCAAGCCCTGTATATGGTAATAACATAATAAATAAGAAAATGACTATCAGGTTATACACCAGTAATGGTAGGAACACAAATGTGAACAAAAGTTTGTTCACAGAACAATTTGTCAACATTTACTCGGTCAAGTACTTTGGTAGGATCCATCACATGCATGCCCCTTCAACCAATCACTGATATGATTAAGTGCCCCTACTCCGCAGCATTATTCGATTATTGAAAGTGTGATAAATATTGAATAGACATTGACCCTCTTTGCTATACCCATTGCTTTAAATTGCGCGCAACGTGGCGTGCTATTGTGCACTACTGCGTTTTTGGGGTATCAAACGCTACATAGTGTTTAGTTGCCTTCTTCCCAAATTGCTTTCGCTATTTGATGACGGGGCACACTATTTTACACTATTTTGCGCTAAACTAATGCTATTTGAAGCAATTGGTAAATTAATCACGTTATTTGGGACCACCAACTTAAAAAATAAAAGGGGAAAAATGAACCCCAGCCTTCTTCTCTTCTCCGTTGAACTCTCTCCTCCTCTGAATGTTGAACTCTCTTCTCCTCTGAGCCGTTGAATGCTCTTCTCCACTAGACACAAAAAACAACGCAGCAACAAAGCTACTCTCTCCGTTGGAACTTGAAACAAAGCTGGACAGTGGGTGAAACCCTAGTCGTTTTCTCCTACTCTCTCCATGTGTACCTCGCCTCTCCTACTCATTTTCTCCCCTGAAGACTGAAGGTAATAAACACTGGTTTTTACTCAATTTTTCCCTTGTTCATTTACTCAGTTTCTCTTCAATAAATTAGTACCCTTGTTCATTTAAAATTTTAAATTAGTTTCTCTCCAATTTTTCCCCTGTTCATTTAAATTTTTAATCAGACTGAAGGTAATAAATTAGTTTCTCTCCAATCAAATTGAAAAGTTTTTAACTTTAGAACTTAATGTGTTTGAAACTTTCAATGCGTGTTGAAGTTATGTTACTTGGATTTTTAAATTTTGGGTATTTTTAAGTCTTTTAATAGATTTTTATTATTGTTCTTTAGTATATTATTATTATTATTATTATTACGCTATTCATTTTCTGAATTGCTTACGCTATTACGCAATTCCGGAACCAAAACGCAATGCATTACGCCACTACAATTTAAAACATTGGTTATACCTGAATAGGTTAAATACTAACAAGAAAAGTTGAGAAGATTACCGAGACCCATTTTATCTAGAAAATTTACAGTTCAGCCCCCAAAACAGTCAAAAGAATGTTTGCCAGCGTGTCCCAATGTGTTGGAATATTTAAGAATTTTTTTAATGATATCTTTCATGTATATTACCTAGAGCATGAACGTTGAATAAATACTACACAAATCTAAAAATGAATTGAATTACTTTATGTGGAAAAAAGGGATGTAGTTTTACCTGGCCATGCACAAGGCTTTTCTTTCAACCTCTAGTTCATACTTTATCCGAGCAATCTCCTGGTTCTCTGTTTCCGCATCTCTCCGCAGTGTGCTAAGCCTTTCCTTTTCATATGATATCTCAATTTTGTTACTCATTACACTCTGCAATTGTTCCTCCACCTCAATCCTTAACCTTGAAAGTACTTCCATTTCTGAATCAACAGTGGCCCGTTCCTTCATTAAACTAATGTTCTCTTCCTCTCTCTTGGATCTTAACGTCTCCAATTCTTTCATTGTCTCTTCAGCCAATTTCTGTACAGCATTAATCTTTTCTTTTTCCAATGAAAGCTCCTCCTCAAAACTTGCATTCACATCCTTCTCAACTAGATCTACTATTGCACTGTGTGCAGCAACAGCCTTTTCTGCCATAGACTCGGCTTCAATACGTGCGAGTTCCTCACTCACTATATCGGAGGCTTCACCGGTAGCAAGAGCAATAGCAGCTTGGGCTTTTGTAACCGGCTTATTTGGCTGGAATAGTCTTGTGTAACCTACCATTGGTAAACAAGATATCTTATATCCAATTACAAGAGAGAGAAATGAAGAAGCGGTTTATAACGGAATATAACTAACCAAATGCGAGGGCTACTATTCCCTGCTCTCCTGCTGACAAGTCGGACACAAGTGCAGGTAATGCATCGGGGTGGATCCTATCAATGTCTATAAAACCCGAAACTTCTTGTAGGATCTATTGACAGGAGCAAATATCAGTTAAATTAATGAGTGTCAAATAGGTGAATTGTAATTTTGTAAATCAATCTTCAACTAACATACCTTTCTCTCAGTTATTGGAAGCTGTCTTTTCTCCAGGGAAATCTTCCAACTCACAAGATCCTGACGAGACAAAGGGCTGCACAAGAAATTTTTTCTACATGTATAAAGGGGAAAATTGATAATCAAGAAAAATATTCTAACAGAAGCACAAACAGTTTATAGTCTACCTTTCAGGAGAGAAGTAGAGGGGACTCTCTTCTTCATCTAATGAAGAACTCATATCACGTCTTGAAAGCTTGCTAGATATAAGTCCTGCTTCTGCCAAGCCTGAAACATCCAACTCAATTAGTGACCTTTTAAACAAAAAGAAAGCCTTTTGATTAGATATATAAACCTCATAAACTAAGAAATTATACGGTCACCTTGAATGGAAGGAAAGTCAGGATCTTCAGGCGTAATATCATCAAATGCAAGTTCTGTGACATTCTCAATATACATAGCAGGGTACACCTTTGAAACTGAGCTCCTGCAAGTAATTGAATACCGATGTAAGCTATAGTAGGAATATATTCAAAAGCTACAACAATGATTACCATTCAACGGCCTACGGATAGGGCCAAAACAAGAAACATGTATACCTCGAGAGAGCACTGCTGCCTGAAACCAACCAGCGAGCATATTCACGACGAGTACATAAATCACCTGGTTGAACATCAGCCTCAACAACCTGAAAGGTTATCCTTGCAGATTTATTAAACAAATCCCCATCACAGGAAAGCTTCAAATCTTCAATTTACATCTTGGGCATAATGACAGGTGAAAACAGCGACTCGCCTGCTCTAGCAGGGCATGGAAGCCTAGGAGTATGTGCACTTCCATTTTAATATGTATAAAGGAGAAACAGTGGACAGATATTAAAAGGTACTGAATTTACTAATCTACTCTCATCTAAAATTAAGCTGTTTTTAAATGAAATTATGATACAATGATAGGACTTCACTCACTCTAACCAAAGGTTTGAATGTTAAACTTCCAGAGCAGGAAGGACAGATTTATCTTTCAATACGTAATAAAAAAAATGGGTGGGGGACAAATTGAAAGAAGGCTTCTTATCTGCTGCTCTCATCATAATTCAGCAGAGGAGATACCTTTTGTGAGAAGATTTGTTATTATTATTATTGAAAACGAATACATCAATATATACAAGTGTAAGAGTAGACCCTAAAGAATAGGGATATTTCCTTATAATAAGGATTTCCTAATTATCTCTTCCTAATGGTCTCCCAAATATACACATACTCTATATAACATATATACAAATCTCAACACTCCCCCTCAAGCTGGAGCGTACAAGTTGTCTGTTCCAAGCTTGTTACAAATGTAATTGACTCGAGGTCTACTGAGAGACTTAATAAAGATATCAGCTAGTTGATCATTCGATTTCACGTAGCTAGTAGCGATCTCCCCCTATTGGATTTTTTTCTCTAATAAAGTGACAATCAATCTAAGTGTTTGGTCCTTTCGTGAAAGACTGGATTAGATGCAATGTGAAGAGCTTGGTTATCGCATATCAACTTCATTTGCTGAATCTCTGTAAATTTTAGCTCCTAGAGTAACTGTTTCATCCAAATGAGCTCACATGTTTCTTTTGCCATGGCCCGATATTCTATCTTAGCGGTGGACAAGGAAACAACTGATTGTTTCTTGCTCTTTCATGAGACCAGATTTCCTCCAACAAGGATGCAATATCCACTTGTCGAATGTCTATCATACGGGTAGCCTGCCCAATCAGCATCAGAATAGCCAACAATCTCAGTGTAGCCTTTACTTTCATACATAAGACCTTTGCCCAGTGCCTTCTTTATGTATCTCAAAACACGAATAGCTGCCTCCCAATGACTATCATATGGATCACTTAGGAACTGACTAAGTACACTCATCGAGAACGCGATGTCAGGACGTGTCACGGTGAGGTAGTTGAGTTTCCCAACAAGTCTCCGGTACTTACTAGGGTTTGATAATAGCTCCCCTGATTAGGTAGGAGTTTGACGTTTGGATCTATTGGAGTTTCTACGGGTTTGCAATTCGTCATGCCAATTGTTTCTAAGATATCTTAGGCATACTTCCGCTGGGAGATGATGATACCCTGTTGAGATTGAGCAACTTCTATTCCCAAAAAGTATTTAAGTTTCCCTAAATCTTTCGTCTGAAAGTGGTGAAATAGATGTTGCTTGAGTTTCTGTATGCCCTTTTGATTATTTCCCGTAATCACAATGCCGTCAACATAAATGACCAAGTAGATACATTTGTCAGGAGATGAATGGGAGTAAAAGACGGGGTGATCAGCCTCACTGCAAGTCATACCAAACTGACGAACAACCGAACTAAAACGTCCAAACCAAGCCCGCGGGAATTGCTTTAGGCCATAAAGAGAGCGATGGAGGCAACACACCAGATTAGACTCTCCCTGAGCAACAAACCCAAGAGGTTGCTTCATATACACCTCTTCCTATATTCGCCATGAAGAAAAGCATTCTTGATGTCTAACTGATAAAAAGGCCTGTGACAAATAGCCACCATAGATAGAAATAGGCAAACATAAGACATTTTAGCCATCGGAGAAAATGTATCACCATAATCAAGCCCATAGATCTGGGTATACCCTTTTGTAACTAGCCGGGCTTTTAGACGATCAACATTTCCATCAGGCCCAGCTTTGACAGTGTAAATCTAACAACAACCAACAGTTGATTTACTAGGAGGAAAAGGCACGAGGTCATATGTGCCATTCGAATGCAAAGCTGACATCTCATCAACTATAGCCTTGCGCCAACCCAGATCAGAAAAAGCATCTCTTACAGTTTTAGAAGTAGAAACAGGAGACAAAGCCAATACAAAGGCAGTATATTATGGAGATAACCGATGATAACTTACAAAATTATAATTGGGTTGGGGGTTACGAGTAGAATGAATACATTGCGTTCGACAATAAGAAAATCCAAGTCAGGAGCCAGAACCGGAACCGAAGGCGTAACAGGAGTAAGAAATGAAGCCGGTGGATCTGGTGATGGGGTAATGGGCTCGGATATGGTCTCAGCGGTAAATTCGGTGGTAGGGTTCTCGACAAATATGGGTCGAGCGTGGCGATGGTAGGTGAGTAGAGGAGGTGGTGAGTCTGATATAGGAGCCACAGGTGTAGGAGAGCACACAACCTGGGGAATAGGACCATCGTATGATATGGAGGGCTCATTAGTAGCAGGAGGACATGATGTAGGCTCTAAGGAGGGAAAGAATGGGGTTGTCTCAAAGAAAGTGATGTCTGGAGAAACAATGTATCGTTTAAGGTCCAGCGAAAAACAACGATAACCCTTTTGCAAGCGAAAATACCCCAAAAAGATACATTTGAAAGATTTGGCATGTAACTTATCTTTCCTCGGAGTGAGGTCATGAACAAAACAAGTGCAGCCAAAGATACGAGAGTGGATAGTATAAAGAGGTTGAGCGGGAAATAACAAAGAATGGAGTACCTGATTGTATAAAACGGAGGATGGCATCCTATTAATTAAATAACAAGTAGTGAGAACCGCGTCTCCCAAAAAAGGTTGCGAAACAGAATTATGAATAAGGAGAGTACGAGCAATTTCAATAAGGTGTCTATTTTTCCGCTCAGCCAATCCATTTTGTTGAGGAGTATTAGCACAAGATGATTGATGAAGCATGCCCTGGGAATTCATAAAAGATTGAAAGGGGGCAAAAAAATATTCACGTGTATTGTCACTGCGGAGAGTACAAATAGTGATGCCAAATTGGGTTTTAATTTCTGAGCAAAATGTGTGAAAGATGGAAAAAAGTTTGGAAAGATTTTTCATTAGATATAACCAAATACACCGAGAAAAATCATCAACAAATATAACAAAATATTGATAACCCAAAGTTGATTTAACACGACTAGGACCCCATACATCTGAATGAACTAAAGAAAAAGCAGACTTTGCTTGTTTATTGACATGACTGAGAAAAGAACTTTGAACATGCTTTCCTAACTGACATGACTTACACTTTAAAGACGATAGACTCGTAAGACATGGCACTATCTTTTGTAATTTCTGGAGGCTGAGATATCCCAAACGTTGATAGAGAATTGTGGGAGGATCAACGGCAACACAGGCAACAAGGGTTGGTGGTGATGTGAGGTAGTATAATCCACGGTACTCATGTCCTACTCCAATCGTCCTCCCAGTGTTCCAGTCCTGCATAAGAACTGAATCAACGATGATAACAGAACAGGGCAATGTTTGGGTTAATTTGCTAATGATAATTAGATTAAAAGGACAGTTTGGTATAAAGAGAACATAATCTAAAGATAAAGAAGGTAAAGGTGTAACATGTCCAATTCCTTTAACTTCAGTTTGTGAGCCATCAGCTAAGGTAACAGTAGATAATGTACTAGAGTAATTAATACGAGAAAACATATCTTTGTTACCAAACATATGATCGGAAGCACTAGAATCAAGAACTCATGGCCCAAGGGAGGATGACTGAGAGATGCAGGCAATATGATTACCAGTTTGACTAGTTGAGGCTATGGCTGATGACTGGTTACTCTCTTGGAATTTTTGAAATGCAACATAGTCAACAGTTGTTACAATCATAGTCCCAGCTGTATCCCCAAATGATGAATCATACTGTGAAATATTGACAACCTTAGGTGGATAGCCATGAAGCTTATAGCAATGATCTACTGTATGGCCCAAATTATTGCAATGAGTACATTTAGGGTGAGTTCGACTTTACTGCCCGCTTTTACCATCCCTTCGATGATTCACTTGAAAGGCTAAGAAAGCAGAGTCAGTGGAAGTGGTAGAATCGATTGGGATGCTTAAAGGTGCGGAAATGCGAATTAACTGTTCAAATATCGTATCCATAATAAGAACCCCAGGATTGGCCATAATTTGATTGTGAATTGAATCGAGTTTAGCAGGCAAGCCTGCTAGTGCAAGAACCATGAAGAATTTGCCACGATTTGCTTCTTGTTGCGTAACATCAATTGAGAGAGGCATCAACTCATTAAATTCCTGCTAAAGAGTCTCGACTTTGCCTAGGTATTCTTGCATATCATGTTCTTGTTTCTTAATCGTCTTCATACAAGCAACGGTATAAATACGATTTATGTCATTCAAATAAAGTATCTTCGCCTTTTGCCATACCTCATAGCAAGTGCGATAAGGTCGATATTGGCCAACAAGGGTTTGATCAATAGATTGCCATAGAATATTGCATAAAAAGGCATCAATTTGCTTCTATTGCGACTGCTTTTTTTCAATAATATCGGTAACACGTTTCATTAAGTGTTCTTTAAAACCTTGGCCCATAAACCATAATTCAATTGAGGCAGACCACGACATATAATTATTGGGACCTTTCAATTTTTCAGAACATATAATAGGCGTTGTCGCAAAACTTAGGAAAGATTTAGGTAGCACATTACTTGGATTATTTGGAGTACCCATTAGAATTGAACACAAGTAATGGTTTAAAGGTAGAAAAATACCAAAACATAACTGAGAATCAGCAGGAAACGAGCCAAAAAAGTGATTTGGAAAATTTGACAGGGAAATAGTAGCACACGCGCCTTCACGCGCGACTGGTGTGGCGGCGTGTGGATCTCACGCGTAGGGCAAGGGTGGCCCGTGGGAGCGCGTGACGAGGTATTTTCCGACGATCTTTTTGGCGTGGGGTCGTCTGGTTATTCCGAGCATGATACACGCTGAAAAACTAGGGTTTTGGATGGCACCATGGTTGTTGGCGGTTAGGGTTTGGTAAGGTGATGGGCGGCTAGGGTTTTTTATGTTTGCTAGAGTGACAGACACAACAAACGAGAGAGGAGGATTTTTCTCATTTTTTTTGCTCTAATACTATGTGAGAAGATTTGTTATTATTATTATTGAAAACGAATACATTAATATATACAAGTGTAAGACCCTAAAGAATAGGGATATTTCCTTATAATAAGGATTTCCTAATTATCTCTTCCTAAATATACACATACTCTATATAACATATATACAAATCACAACACCTTTAACCATTTTTTTGATAGGTAAAGATGCCTTGGCTTGAGCCTCTACCACATAATAGCCCATAATTCGTCAGGCATGGATGAATTCATGAAGAACCTCTGTCCGAGCAAAATCCTCTACATCAGCATTGTTAATGTGATGTATCGGTGGAAAGCCATTCTGATGTAATTTTGTCAGAATTGGTTTATTTCAGAACGGTTTTGGGTAAATTAGCTTGGTCACTCTAGTATTTAACTAACAGGGGAATGAGGGGAACAGTACCTTCAGAACTTGCAATGTGGCTAGTGCCTGCCCCTGAACTTGATCAATAACTGCAGGAACTAAAACCTTCCCCGGACGAGCCTTTAGACTTGGAGAAACGACAGAAGGAGCAGGTATTCCAGCAGAAGAGAACGTACCATTACTCGTTGAGTCAAATAATGATCTGCTCCCATTGATGTCATTATGATCATTCTCACTTGGTGTATTTGCAAAAGGATAAACTAATGCTGATGATACCGAAGTTCCAGATGACCCAACTCCATTTAGATTATCTACTTCCAGGGATGACTTATTTCCCTCAGATGAGATCTCTGGCATTTTGCTGCTCGAGTCATATTCTTCTTTGCTTGAAAGTGAATTTACAGTCTCTACATGCTCTTTGCTCGCAATCTGGGGCTCTACAACTGCATACAGCTCTGGAATGACCAAGACTTTGATATCCAAAGGATCCTCAGGGGTACCGGTACTGAAGCTGGAAGATGAATCCAATGAAAAGTTGGAACCTTCTGCTCCATTTGAACCAGGCACTACCTCCTGGGGTTCAGTGCTGAGAATTGTTGGATAATCATCAGGGACCAAAGAGCTGGTAAGCCCAGGATCAATAGGATTCTCTTTTGCTTCAATACTCGCTTCTTTTTTCTCAGCATCAAAGCTGCCATCTGAATCCACGAAACTTGAGGCAGCAAAAGGGTTGCCAGAAACCTCAGATTCAGGCAACTTAGGTGTGCCTAAGGGGGTAATTGAAATGTCATCAACATCTGATTCAATTTCCAATTCTTGTTGAGTGGATGATTTTTTAATGGCGTCGCTGCCATTGGATGTGTACTCCACATCAATATCACGAAAAAGGTCATTTTTTATAGTAGCTTCATTAGTTTCTGCATAAGAAGAAGAATCCTTATTTGTGCCTGTCTTGCTTTCCAGGCTAAAACTGTCAATGGTTGCATTTTTGCCCTCATTTTCGTCCTCTTCAACAATATCACTCTGGTCAGCAGAGACAAACGACATTTCTTCCTGTGTGGTCAAGGGTTCCATCTGTTGTTTTGGTCCTGTATAAGCCAATTATATATTCATGTATATAATTGAACACCAATGAGAATCTGGACATATTTAGCCAGCTCTTCTACAAGAAAAAAACATTTACCTTAGAAAACGGGATGCATTGACTGCGTAAGCATACAATAACCAAAGAACAACCCAATGAAAGAAAATATAAAGTAATAACTTCTTACCCTCCCCCTAGGAGCATCTCCAACTATTGCATAAAGTTTTATTTGTATATATTGTACAATTTCTAAGCTTTTTAGGTCTCTATCAGTCTTTTGAGAGACTTGCACACCAACTTGTAAAACTGTTTAAGAGACAGGGCCACATCAACTTCCTCTCTCTGTTCATTTTTTCCCCTAAATCTTCAAATATCGTACTCGTACAATTGGTTACAATTATCGGAACTTTTCTTTCTTATCAAATTAGAATTTATGGAACGTAATTGTTGAATTTACACATGGGATATACAAATATTATAACCAACTGTAAGATTGCATAGTCATCCAACCAACACCAGCCTAAAGAGAGGATGTCTACACTAATTTCTTCTCTTTGCCCTTTCAAATACAAGAAAACTTGACACTGGCTATTGAGAAAAGAGTATTTAGTACTTACTGGAAGTTCCCTTGCTCATAGACAACATTGCAAAGGCAAGTCCGGCAACAAGAACAAACCCAGCTACTCCTGCTCCTACAATCCCTGAAAGTAACTTGGAGTATTATTACATCAAGAAGAGAACCCATATTGAAAGCACAAAAAACGGGAGGAACGAAATCAAAGAATATATAGACTTGTACAGACCCTCTATGTAGTTGTCTAATTAAGGCAATTGATCATTTTGAAAGAAAAAAAGAAGCCCATTATACTCTGTTCCAGTAATAAATGATGAACTCAAAATCAGCAGTAAGCACTAACCAAATTATATAAAGAAATTGGTTGTTTATGGTCATTCTCAGGGAATTGGTAAAGTCATTATGCTTTGGCGTAAAATCTGTCACAATAATTATCCTTTGGCATAAAATCTGGCACTATAGGAATCATGTAGAGTAAAACGAACAAGATAAATAAAAGAATGAAGTTCATTTTCCTTTTAATTAATATAAGTGATCAAAATTCATAAACCAAATCCTCCGCATCAAAGAACAAACGCATCAATTCAACTGAATATAATATACAACTCCACAAAAGGAAACAATACAAGTACGAAACAATTGTCGGATAACGGGCAAGAACCTCCCTTCCCTTACCTCCAGGCCACCGTTTCCGTGGCGGCTCAGTGGATTGTTCTTCACCGCCATCGGTACCAGTAGCAGACGACCATCCAGAGAAAGCATCAATAGAAGAATTAGAATTCATGGATGAATTCCCAATCCGTCGCCATTGTGATCTATTACCATTTTTACCACTCTCTCCAGCAACAGGAAACAAGCAAATCTGGCAATCTAGCTTGTGAACACGCATTCGTAACAAAACAGGAGGAGACTTTCGGCAGTTAAACGCTAAACGGAGCTGAAAAGAGTTGGGTAACCATGTTGTATTCAGAGAAGTCATCCTTGAAGATGTGAAACCACTCCACTTCTCTCCTCTCTATAGAAATGAAGTTAAAAATGCGAGATAGGTGGAATTTACGGCCCCAGGAGCTCGAATTGCTAGTAAAGAGCTTCGAATATCGGTTCTAGGGTTTTGTTAATTCGAGAAGGAAGAGAGGACAATATAATGGCGGCCTGGGTCTCAATCTAATGGTAAGAGTCAAGTACACAGTCTCTCTCTCTCCAAAACTAGAGGGGGATAATATCTAGGGTTTGTAGTTTGTTGTGTAGTAGTAGTAGTGGTAGTGGGGAGGAGGAGAAGACAAAAAAGTGATGATATGTTTCCCTTTCTAACAGAGTAACCGTCTAATGTCTCTCACCTGTTAGTAAAAGTGCACAATCTTTCTCCTATCGCTCTTCGTTTCGTTTATCTTATCTACAGCAACTTCTTTCTCCGACTACCGGACCACAATAAATACAGTTTTCCTTCACTTTTCAGTATTTAACCGAATTACCATAAAATAGTATTAAGGGTGGGGCTACATTCCTCTCTCTAATACTCCTACTTTAACTTGATATAATAAGATTGAACATGTGCATATTAATTCGGTGTAATAGAATTAAAAATGTGCACATTACTTAGTACTATAAGATCGGGTCAGTGTATTTTTTTTAATCTCAATAATAATTCAGTTCTATTATACCAAATAAATGATCATATATTCGGCTTTATTATACTGAATCAAATGATAAGAGTGTTACGGAGAACTTTAAGGTGTGGCAATAACCCCACCCTAAAATTAATATACCACCTTACTTTCCTTCCTTTCTTTCTTTCTTGTAAATACCGTCCAGTTCTATTTTTCTTTTTTTTTTTTTGCCCTTTTACCGGTCGTACATGAAAATATCCAGGTTTAACTTGCATGACTTCATGCATTTAACCTATTTGTCGACATGTTTAAAACTTCAACCGGTCGATCCCGTTTAATGCATTAATCTTTAAGGCACAATCGAATTTCTAGCGATGTACATTTAATATTTCGTTCACAAAAAGTATAATATATTTAACTTTGCTCTGACTAAATTAATGCAATGATATATTAAATTATAGTTCCCATGTTTGTTGAAAACATTTTGAATTTTTTTCATGTATCGGGAAAAATATTAATTTTAAATTTATTTACTCGTTAAAATTAAATCTCAGTTAGTACGATAACAATAGGATATATTTTGATAATTTAGCAAAGAGAAAAAGCAACTGTTTCGTTTAGAATAAAATTAAAAATCACGTTTTTTATTTTCAAATATATTAAAAAAATAATTTAATTTCAATTGTTATTTGATGGCACTAGAATAAAGTCAAGTCACTATAGTAAAATTTAACTCCCCTTCAATCACATTTTCACGTCTAATAGATTTGGCTCTCCTGCCCACTCTTATTTATTAATTTATTTATTTATTTAAAAAAAAAAAAAAACACGCTTCACATCATTAAATATATCTCACATCACTTATCTCTTCTACCAGTATCTTTTGTTTTTCCTTTGCCTCTAGGCTGCTATCATCAGAAGGAACAATTTCAGGCTTGGAAATAACCAAATGGGCAAACAAGTACAGTTAGTTACTACGATTATTACATTTCATTTGTCATACATAATATATAATATTAGTATTTACATGGAAGATTTAAGGAAATCATCAGATCCTGGAATCCGTATAGTGTTTGATATCATTAACAAATCCAAACAATTCAATGAATGTGGAGGGAGTACAACATCCATGTCCTTCCCTACAGAGTTCAGTTGACTTGTAATTGGTGCCACCTGCATCCAAAATTAGACGGGGGGGGAATTAATTACTAAATAACTGTCAATTTTACTTCTTTTTTTTCCCCCCTTCTAATACAACAGGTGCATTCCCAGATAAGTCAACCCCATACAAAAATATTAATTTGAACAGACGGAGTAATAAAAAGTGCTGAAATACCTTCTTTGGTTCTTTGAAGGAATTCTCATCCATTGTATTACTAGATGTGAGTACAGTCTTCGTCGACCAATTTGATTCTTTTGAGTTGAGCTCCAACCCGTCAGTATAGATTTTCAGATTAACCGGGTTGCTCCCAAAGTTCACAATCTAGAAAAGAAAGTTTACAAAGTTAACACCTAGGCGCTGATACAAAAATATTAAACTTGCCACATATGAAACATGAAATAGAATTTTGACAGATATGATTCTACCTTTACTCTCAAATAATTCTTGTTATCCCCCGAGTTACGCCAAGTAATAGCAGAAGCTACAAGAGAGGAAATCGAAGTATCGGATTTTAGTGTTGAATTAAGAAGAGTTGCTCCATTTGACTCCGTAAAAAATCGTTGCATCCAGTAACTAGGAGTTCCATACAGATGCGATGAATTAAACACGATTGCATCTGGGTTCCACCTTCAAACAAGAACAAAATACGAGTTTCACTTATCAAGAAAGGACAGCACTAACTAAAGAATAACACAACTCTTTTTTTTTCTTTCTCCCTTTCCTTTCAAAAAAAATATGACTGGGAAGCTTCGTATAGAGAGAGGAAGAAAATATACCTCCTATCATTGACATTCACAAAAAGAGGCGCATAGCTTGCCATTTCAACAGTATCACTGCATTGGAAGAGCAATGCAAGTCCAATAATGAAAACTTCAAAATAAAATACTCCCAACATATATATGTAAAGAGGATGCACATTACAAAAAGTCCCATTATATAGTGATAGCACAGAGAAAATTGAAAAACTAACAGACCTATTCTTTTCTAGCCCAATAAGGAATCCAGCTTCAGCCAGCGCTGACAAAAGACTTCCCGTACCAGCATCTTTCCCAGTTACGGCGTACTCACTCACAAAAGCCTAAAATCATAGTTTCAGTACTACTAACAAGCATTACTTAGAACTGGCATGAACTATAACATAAATTCCACTTAGACCCCGTCTGTTTTACTAAAAAATCAACTGCACCATGAGATTTGCGGCAAAATTATCAAAACACATTAGTGGATTTTCGTTAAAACAAATGGGGTTCAAGTGAACTCTACCCAGAGAAAATCAACTCACCTTTGGACCGTTACGTGATGTATGGTCAAAAGTACGAGACATTGAAAACACAGTGTTTGCATCGCTGTAAATCTAACCAAGAAATCAAAGAGTAAGGCACCCACTGTTAGTATAATCTCTCAAATTAGGACAGTGATTTCATATTAAGACATAAATTTCATACAAATTTGACAATTTTCTGAAGTTGGGGATCTTACGTGAAAATCATACATATCAGCAGGATGATCCAATGGTTTCGAAGATCCGTCACAATTAGAAATCATTTTGATGTCGGGATAGGCACTTTTTATAGCATAGTAGAACTTGAGGTAATTTCCTGACCCAGAAAAGAGAGAGGAGTAAGCCTAGAGGCCCCGTGCACTGGGCTGCACTTTCTTTTTATTTTAGTAGTATAGTGCTAGTAGTTGTTTATTATTATAATTATTATTATTACACAGTATATAATCACTGTTAGAGCAACTATACAAAAAATAAGGTTATACAAAAACCATTGACTATAAAAACATGCATACCACGATAGTACTTCTTCCCACAATCCTCATTCCCAATAGCAACATATCTCAAGTCAAAAGGTGCTGGGTGTCCCATCGCAGCTCGAACAGAACCCCACTTTGAATCTGAATCACCTCTCGCAAACTCGATACCATCAAGGATTTCCTACAATCAAAGATTGCATCATTTAACAAAATGGTTGAGGATAACTGTGTGAAATATGAACAATGACAAAGGTGTGACACATTGGTTTCAAACATTTAATTGTCGTGAGTTTTCGACCATTAGTTCTTTAAACATTTAATTGTACAATGATAAGTGTGGCACGTTATTCTATTAGGAATCTGACAGAACAGTTGAATTTTAATCTCCTAGAAAGTCAATTAAATATGCTCTTCTGAAGTACCAGATTGGTGTACCTGACCTCAATAAGTAGCATAAGAGACTAACTTAGGTGTTGTCTAATTATTCTATAGCTAAAAAGCTTTATCAGTTTCAGTAATCAGTGGGCAACTATTTTGGAAGCAAAAAGGCAGAGCCATGCATACCTGCAGAAAAGGTGAAATGCTGGAAGTCTCCACTTCATCCTGATGACTGATTCCTGTGGATTATATTGAAGGTTAAAAAAGGAAAATACATTAACGAAAATATCTTTTAAAGGAACAATTTTGTAATCTTTAAACCCTTTTTTTGAAAAAAATTTGAAGACAAAACAGTTGAAGTGTACCATTGTTGAATACCCAGATTGGCAATGCACCTAAATCCTCCGCCAGCTGCAGAAACAATATAGCAGAAAAAAATGACATAAAAGACATTATGGAAATAAATTAACTGAGAAAGAAAATTATGGATATGGAGTTACCTGGAGAAACTCAAAATGGCCTAGTCCGTCATCAGTCCAGTACATCCAAACATCACCAAAATGTCCAGGCCTCTCTTCCCACGCCCCAATAGTTTCTTTCCATCTAAATGCATTTCTTAACCATTCACCTTCAACGAAACATCCACCTATAACACACACGTGGAAATAGAACAAAAGGGAAGACAGAATATTAAATGAAAAATTACAATTACAAAAGTTAAATCTACGAACCTAATTAATGAACTCAAGACAATCTGAAATGTACATGAAGTCCAATTCTCAAACCGTGAACAAATAAAACAATATATACCTGGAAATCTAATAAATCCTGGTTTCAGATCTGCAAGCATTGTAAAGAGATCATTTCGGAAACCATGTCCCTGAGGCAAGATGAAAGGTCATCACAAGGTTTATGTTACTCGATACGTTACATATATTTAACCAATGTGAAACATTAATAAAACGACAAATAAATGTATATGTCCAAAAAATTCAATACCTTGTATGTGTCCAAAGGCATCAGTGACACTTGGTCAAACCATATAACTCCTTTACGGGATGTTGTCAACTGCAGTCTTGAATTATCATTGGAATCTTTTGCTTCCAACAAAACCTCCACCTTTGTCCAATTTGCAAAATCAACATCTCTGCAACGACAATAGTAAGTCTAAATACGCTAAAAGCTTGTCAAATCTACTGATACAGAAATGTAGTAGTGCCTGAATGTTGCTCACACAATGTTTGTAGTAGCCAGTATTTGTAACCCGGTTGAATCTGTCAATGATACAGATAAGTTAGTGGATCCTGATGATCGAATATACATAACGGCTTTGTAGATCTTCCCTGTTTCAATATTCTGCAAAAACCAATTATTCTAGGACCATTAGCGAGCACTTATTAGTTATTACAATGTTCTTTCATATTTCGAAAGTGTTCATTAGTGCTAGACAGTCCGTCAAACTTAGATAATAATTCTTAAAAAAACAATTAAAAGAATAAGATGCCAGAACTCGACAATTCAAGCAAATCCAGCATGTCATTCCATAAAGTTATAAAATTCATACCATGCCCCAGAATCCCGGGTTATAAATACCAACTCCTCCAGCTGGACAGATATTAGTGCCTTCTCTGTCACAGAGCACCTCCATGCGAAGTGCTATTTTATTTCGATCGAACAATGATGAACGGTCAGTTGATACAATCAACAATGATCCATTGCCAAGTATAGACCAAGGATCAATATTTGAAGGAGTGTTTTGTCCCCCAGCTTCAAAACCTGAGATCCAATTTCTGTGAGATTTCATAACTTCAAACGTCCACAAAAGCATTAAATGATATATGTTCTCCAACTGGCATATGTATAAAATTCACACTGAAATGACTATGAAACACTAAAGGATAGGCACTGCCTTTACATAATAGAAGGAGAACAATGAAAGCAGATTATATTATGTATGTGTTAGTAACCATCTCTCCCAAAAGCTTAAGCTGTTTGGAGAAGGAACCACCATGCGCGACCCCATACTCATATGTGGAGAGCAGAACCTTGGACCTCTCAGAAAACCAAGCTTTGATACCATGTTAGTAACCATCTCTCCCAAAAGCTTAGGCTGTTAGGAGAAGGAACCGCAATGAATACATGCTCAATAGTATGTCAGCAAATATATTTGTAAAATTCAATAGCAGAATGGGAACACACAAAAAGCTTAACCTTAACCCTAAATATTTCTGCTACTCTAAATAAAAAGGTTATACCATCATTATTCATAGGATAACTAAGATTCTCATTCACATAGAGACATAATAAATACTAAAATACACAAAAACAAACCCAATGATATGAGTAGACCACAAATATCGTAATACTAAATAGTTGCAAAATATGTCAACCAAATTTCCTTCGATCCACTGAAACTTTTGTAAAACCCATAAGCTTTCAAAACCAAACATAATTGTATAACCAAGCAAGGGTCCTGGATCACTAAGCGGAACTAAAAGTGCAATTCTGCTCTCCAAAATCAAATGACGTACATCCCAGTCTTTTCTTTATGACAAGGAAGATATTGGAATATAAAGAATCTAATGCCAGAATCCAAAAAAGGGAAGCATTTTCATTTCCTAATTTCACAGCAGATTTGAAGATATTTAGAAGATACCTCTGTTGCTTACAAGCTCCGCCCACAACCCGCCGGCACCAGCATGGTTAATTTCCTGTTAGACACATATTAAATTGCACGTTAATAGAAAGAAGAGAGTAATTACATATTTACGTTAGGTTGTGTATAGATTGAGGTAACTGAGAATGCATTAGGCGTAATCATGGAATATGTGTAGCTAAGATTTATAACAACTTAAGTGCGCTGCAGAGTCAAGAAATAGCCTGAAAATGAATTTGCGAGCTATAGGGATGGATTTGAAATAAGTCAAATAACAAGTTATTGGCAATTATTTGAAATCCGTGCCAAGAAGGATTCCTCCACATGGCGCAGCACTAATGACTATTATAGAGACCTCAGTTGAACTCAAAATAAATAAATAAATAAATAAGTAGCTCCCCAGTATAAATTAACAAGCTCACCTCAAAGAATAGGCCGAAAAGAGTTTCGGGTATCTTCCTTGCTGAAGCTTCAGAAGCATTTACAAACAGCAACGCTGTCTGGTCCGCATGCAACTCCGTGGAACATTGACACAGAGCACAAAACCCAGTGAAAAAGAGAAGTAGAAGCCGATAAGGTGCACAGTTTGAACCCATTTCTTCCTCACAGCATTCAAATTTTCTTGTTTGTGGCCTAATATAGCACAGATAGATAAGGCTAATTCAGTTAGATTCTGATCAAGTAACAACTAAAAAGTGGTAAAGTATAACCAGAATCACACTAAACAACCAAGAGTCATTGTGAGATGACCGTTGCATTGCAGCCATATATAGTTCAAGGTTAGTATTGTAACTTGTCCGACGCCAAGAAGTACTTGAACCCCAATTAGAATATTTGGGGTACAGAAATTAAAGGTGAAATAATCCATTGAGTTGCTTCTAGGAAGAGGAGAAAATTTTCTTTTTTATTTTCTTTTGACTCATGTCATTAATGTGAAATTGCACTTATCCTTGACTTCGACTCCGATCATTAGTGCAAAATTAGACTTATCATGTTTCAATTACCATTAGATTTTGGCCCTTCTCAAATAATTACGTATAAATATTAGACTAAATCAAAGAATTGCGTAAAAAATAGACTATCTTATGTAATTCTTTAAGATACACTGCAATTAAATGAAATATTTATAATGAAGTTGATAAGATGAATAAGTCAGTTTATGCATTAAAAATAGGGTGGAAAGTCAAAGACCCCAAAACATGAGACGATCAATTCATTAGAAACAAGAGACGGGGGGATACATTTTGTACAGAGCTGGGGCTCACAAATCTTTCAACTCCAAATTGAAAGAATTAACTTTTGAACAATTAACTCCATATGATCAAATTCATACAATACATAAATACAAACGCAGGCATGCGTGTATATATATGGAGAAGGAGGAGCAGAAGTGGAAGTGCATGAATAGGATTGAAATAATCAAGGTTGGATGATAATAAGAGAGAATTGGCTTTGAAAAGTTTTATGACGAGGAAGAGAAATGAGGTCGGGTCAGCAGGCTTACCTGAAAGAAATGAGTAGCCTACAATAATTAGTTTTTGTGTCTTCTGTTGTGTATGTGGAGTGAGTAAGAGATAGAGGGAGCACTTTGAATTTTTTTTGACAGAAGAGAGAGTTGTTATATAATGATTTGGAAAGAAAAAAAAAAGAAAGGGACGAGGGACCACTTGGGGGCGGGTAAGTGGGCCCCGGGGATGTGCTGACTCTTGTTTTCGGCCGATTGAAGCTACCGTAATCCCCGTAAAATTAATTATAATGTAGTGTTCATTTATTTTTATAAAAATTTAAATATTAAAAAATTATTTTAATGATAATTTTATATAAATTTTAAAATAACTAATTATATTTTAATACGTATTATTTTTTCTTAAATTTTTTTATAAATAATTTTATAATTATAATAGATCTTGATTTATAAATATTAATGAGTAGATTTTAAATACATAATTTTTAATAAAATTTTTATTTTACCTTTTTAATTTTTATTAAAAAAATTAAGAAAGAGAAAATTGATGCGACAATATAAAATAAGAATATATTTTACACAAATTTTAATTCTAAAAAACTGTCGGAGAAAAAATATAAATTGAATAAATTTTACATTAAACAAAATATAAAATATTATTAAAAAAAACTCTTACTATACTAGATGTCGCCCACACACATGCGTGAAATAATGTTATTCATCTAAAAGAAATATTAAAAAAAATATTTTAAATACATTTCGACCGCTCAGTCATTTTTTCTTTCGTACATTCTAATACAGATTTGTTGTCTGTATCTGGGTACAATTTATTTATTTTTGTTCATTACAAGATATGTTTGTCTGCGTTGAAAGATGAGTGTAACAATGGGAGCGGTTGGATAGAAGTAGGGCCACAAATTCTTGGCTTTGGTTTCAAGTAGGCAGTTTCGTCCCTTTTTGCTTGCCGGATGGTTTAGCAAATTGTTCCTTGAAAGTTTTAACACAGACCCCACCCTTGAAAACTGACACTTCTTTTTATTTTATATATATATATATATATATTTTTTTTATTTTTTTTAATCCTCCAAGCTTATCTCCAATTCTCCACACCTTATTTCTTCTTTCTTTTGACTTGATTGGCTATGATTATCCTTACATAATAATACTTGTTGTCTTTGCTCTTATCTTTCAACTGGTATATAAGGCCATCTTCAATGATGTTTTCTATTTTTGCATTTCTATCCTATGTGTCAATATTATTTTATTATATTTCTATATCTATTGGCAATATATTTATATTGGTGTAGAAGAATAGAAAATATGGTCTCCAATGGTGATTTCTATTGTTCAATTTCTTCCTCACTTTGTCCCCTATTTAATGAAGAGAGAGAATTAGTGGGTGCATAACGACCAATGAAAATTTGCCATGTCACATAGAGAATTTCTATCACCATTTCTACATGTAGAAATGGTGATAGAAATTCCCAATCCCAATAGACATCCACCTAGGATAGAAATAGAGATAGAAATGCCCATTGGAGAATTTTTTTTCTATTATTCATTTCTATCATAGAAATTTGCTTGGGTAGAAACACCATTGGAGATGGCCTAAGGTCATCTCCAATGGTGTTTTCTATTTTTGTATTTCTATCATATGTGTCAATATTATTTTATAATATTTCTATATCTATTGGCAGTATATTTATATTGGTGTAGAAAGATAGAAAATATGGTCTCCAATGGTGATTTCTATTATTCAATTTCTTCCTTACTTTGTCTCCTATTTAATGAAGAGAGAGAATTAGTGGGTGTACAACAACCAATGAAAATTTGCCATGTCACATAGAGAATTTCTATCACCATTTCTACATGTAGAAATGGTGATAGAAATTCCCAATCCCAATAGATTTCCACCTAGGATAGAAATAGAGATAGAAATGCCCATTGGAGAAGATTTTTTTTATTATTCATTTATATCATAGAAATTTGCTTGGGTAGAAACACCATTGGAGATGGCCTAATCCACAATACAATGGTGTTCTCACGAGCGTTCCCCCACAACCCCCCCACCCCTAGCCCTATTTTTTGAGTATTCTTAAATACACCCTTATTATTATTCTTTTTACTCTTATAAAAGTCAAAGTTCAAATTAAAAGTATTTAAAAAGTAGACTAAAGTCTTTTCTTTTCACTCCTATCTCTCTTAACAAAAAACTGTCGCTTATTATTTTTGAATTATTTTTAATACACCTACTAATTTATTTTTGCACGTCAATTATGTTATCGATTTTAATGTACAATTAGATTATTGGAACAAAAATTAATATTATTAATGTTAACTTAGTAAAAAATTTTGAATTCTATCTCATGAGTAAGTAAAATTGATAGGCAAATTAGATAATTAATTTGATATAAATGACTATATCCAAAATCACATTTTTATACATTGAATTTTTAACGTAGTGCATGTTACGTACATAGACCAATTAAGGGGAGCTTTAAAAGGCAAAACTAAACATTGAAACGATTTAGTTACATAAATATATTCAAAAAGCTTAAAATTGGAGGTATAGTAAGTCATATAAAATTAAAGACGTAGAAATATTAATATATAATATATCTACCAAATATAAATATATATACCATTACATTAGCAACACTTTTTTGAATTTCCAGCATTAAAATTGTACACAGTCTTACGACTTCACATAGATATTGAAAATCTTGTGAATGGCAAAACTTCCTTAAAATCATAATGATATATTAATCACTTCCCTAACATAGCGATCTAGTTATAGCAAAAAAATATGTAGCAAAACCAAACATATTGTACAGAACATTTAAAATGGTAATAGGTTATTTATTTATTTCTTTTATTGGCAAAGCAAAACACATTTCAATATCCGCGTACCGTAAAACTCAAAGAAATACATTAATGCCAATGCAAAATGCTTAAGAACTGTATGGAATTTCCATAAATATAGACACCAAAATAGAATAAAACAATAAAGTAATTAAAGTCTAAATTGGGCATGATTTAAGAGCACTAAGCACATACCATATGGGGTTTGATTTTCCTTCGTGCGTCTCATCAACAAAACATATATCAATAAAATCATTATAGCAACTTAATTGATGATCCGTTTGAATAAAATCCGTACTTCCGAGGACATATGAAGTAATTTACCTCTAAACTTTTTCCAAGCAATTGAAGCTAATAATTTTTCCAAGCAAAATTTGCTAGATTCTCATGAATAATGCGCGCAGTATTTAAAGAATTGTATTTTTTAAGACTATTCCGAGTGTTAAAGTAGTTGTATTTTTATGGGTTTATATAAAATTTTTCATGTTTTAGTCTTAGCGACGACATAAATTAAAGTTCCTATAATGCATTCCGTAAACTCACCCCACCAATGGGGTGAATTGAAAGTTTTTTTGAAAAATAAGTGGGGTGAGAAGAAAGTATTCTTTTACTGGGGTGAGAAGACTAATTGTGTGGGTTTATTTAAGAACTCCCTATTTTTTGGGGTGATATATGCAGTTCTATTTATAAGATTAGAGTTCACATATATATTATTTTGATTAAGAACCTATCTCTTCAAAACAAAAGATAATAATTGCTATAAGGTAAATATGACTAAAAGTCGATTCTAATATGAATTGAATCTGAAAAAAAATACGAACTTGTAAGTATATCTAAAGACATAATTACAACGTGATATTAAAAAAAAAATTTTCTTTATTATCAAGTTCTAAAAAAGTCATCTCCAATTAGGGATGGGTTTGGTACAACACCATACCATATCATATATATCGTGTACCATATCGAAAATTTGGTACACTAAAATTTATTACTATTATCCATATCAAATTTTTGGAATACCACAAATTTTGGTATGGTACAGTATATAGCCAAATAATTAAGCATTTAAAAAAAATTCAACATAACATCATTCCAGGAATTGCCACTTTAATAAAATATAAATTGCATCATTTTGCTCCTAATTATAATACAATAGCTGGCACTTTCAATAAAATATGAGTTCACTGTTCAAATTATGATTTAAATTATATAAGCATTATTTTTTCTTTTAACACTTTAAAAAGGGAAAAAGTGACAATTAAGATGATAGAATTACAACAATATGGTTGTTTATCGTTTAAACTCACTAACATGACTTAATTTGGATCTTGGGTGTCATTTTCGAAATCAAACCAAGTAGTTAATTCAAATCAATTAGCTATTTCCATATTCAAACAAATAACATATACCTAAAGAGAAACAAATAACATATATGTTCGGTTGATTGGACCGAACACCATTGGACCGGACGAGACCGGATTGGATTGGACCGGACTTGACCAAAATGAGTGTTAAGGCCGAGACCAGACCAAACCTGTCCGGTTTCGGTCGGTCCATTCGGTCTGAGCTTTTTTTTTGCTCATTTTTTTTGGTTTTTTTTTATAATATGTCATGTGCTTATGTTTCATGAGTAGGACTTTTTTTTCAATAAAAATAATAATAAAATAAAAAGCCCATTTTAATCTTTGTTTCAACATATTATTAGAATCAACAATTAAATCATTTATACAAAGCAAGCCAGCTGAAAAAAAAAGAAAATAAAAGAAAAAAAGCAACATAAACAGTTAGAATTATAATTGACAAGATTTCTTTTGATTATTATTGCGGTTAGAATTATAATGGACAAGATTTTTGTTAATTATTATTACAGTTATAATTAATATTATATATTATCAATATGTATTTAAATATATATAATATAACCGGTCCGGTCCGACCAAAGCCTTAAAAATCAAATACCGACGAACGGACCGAACCGTTTCAGTCCTTCTAAATTTGGACCGGACTGGATCGAATTCAAATGGTTCAGTCCAAATCGGTCCATTTTGCTGTTCCGGTTCATTCGGTTCGGCTTCTGAACACTCCTAGGGTTAATAATTAATTTTGGTTTGAATGATTTAAATTTATTAATTATTATTAATTTAATTTGAGTTTAATGTTTTAATCATTAATTAAAAATGAAAAATGTGGTGTGTCAATAGAATAATTAACCTTTTTTCAAGAAAGAGCATTAAATAGTCAAATGATGTGTATCAATAGCATCCTATTATATATATATATATACATATATATATGTATATGGATTTTATCGATAAATCATGAAGCATCAATATGACGAAATTGAACAACTAATATTTATGATACTTAGAACCACTAATATTTATATGATATTAGAATTTATGTATAAAGTATATAAATATGTATTAGAATATAATAATCTCCTTTTTTAGCTTATACTGTAATAATATCACCATTTACGTATAAAATAGTTTATCTCTCTCTCCCTCTCTCTTGTTTTATAAAAATTAAATCTTAATATGTTTAAAATTTGATTATTTTTTTTAACTATTTTTTACTCTCCTAGATTCTTACTTTTGTTTTCAAATTGATTAACTCCGTCAATGCATAATGTTTCACAAGTTCAAATAAAATAAGATAAGTTAGTGTCCAATTATATTAACCTCATTGAAAAGTTAGTTGACTATATTTAATAATCCTTAGAATTAGTCCCTACTGTTACGTAATTCTTTATGATATATCAACCTCATTGAATTAGTTGATTGTTTTTTCTTCCTTTTGAATTTCTTTTTATGCCAAACCATTCACGATGTACCCCTTACTTTGATTTATTTCTCCCTCTCTTTAGTTAAAGTCAACAAATTTTTATAAGGTTAATCATATTCATGAGCATTCATAGATCTAGTCTTATATTTTGGAGTAAATTTTAAACTAGGTTTCATGATTAAATAGTGGAAATTAAAGTTAATTTAATTTTGTTTCCGGTACAAAGTTAATTTTAAAGTAGTAAAGAAAAGGATGTTTTTGGAAAATCATATATTCTTAATCAAATGTTAAAAAAATTAAATATAATGGTTTTCCCAGCTTGTCGCCTTTTCAGCCAACTTAAAGCTTCTCTAACTTCATATGCTTTAGCCATTTTAGGATCATTACAGCCCACATGAGCTCTATTAAGCGATGACACAAACTTACCTTGGCAGTCTCTTATTACGCACCTATAGCCACATTAAGGCGAATTGGAGGCCGCGCTTGTGTCAACATTACACTTCCACCAGTTACTCGGAGGCCTCCGTCATTTCTAAGTTGAAATTGCGGCATTTGAATTCTGCACATTAACCGGTATGTTTGCTTCCTGCATTGCCGAAGTATAGTTATTGCTGAACTGATCATTCGAGTTGGAGTTACCTTTTTACCCGTCCAAACCACCGAGTTTCGATTACACCAAATGCTCCACAGCATACATGCAATTATCTCCATCTCTACTTTAGAAAATCTTCGGATAACCCCATTCCACTATTTAGATAAATATTTGTTCCCTGCATATTGATCCCCACATTCCGAAATTGTCCATACACGACAAACAAACGAACATGAAATTAGAGCATGAAACTCACTCTTCTTTTCTTTTTTACAAACGGAGCAGACACGCTCAATGTCCACTTTCCTTCCTGAGAGTGCATTCATTGTAAGTAGACAATTAGAAAAGGACCGCCATAATAAATTTTTGATCTTTGGAGGCACATGAAGGTTCCAAATACAGCTTCAATTCATAATGGAAGGACCGACCTAACACCGGCTGACTTTTAAACAAAAGATGATTATAACCGCTTTTCACTGTATATCTTCCTTTGTAATTCCATTTCCATCTCTATTTATCCGTAATGTTAAACTTCGACAAAGGTAGATAAAGGATTTATCCCAATCTCGATTAGTAAAAAGATCATTAAGGAGGTCTACATCCTATTTTCTACGATCAGTTTTCAGTAAGAAGTCCACTGTGATTTTCTCCAAGCCATCCACAATTGGAGTTTCCACATACAGGTTGACATCATCCTTTAGCCACGGGTTTGCCCAAACTTTAGTACCTAAACCAATCCTAACCAGACTGCCTGCCTTTAAAAGTTGTTGAGTTGCATGAATGCCACACCACATGTAATTAGGGTTATTACCAACTTTAGCATTTAAAAGAACTATTTGGGAAGTACCTAGCCTTGAAAACTTTACTCATTAGTAAGGAAGGAAAGGATAATAGCCGCCACCCTTGTTTAGCTAGCATGGCTAGATTAAAACACCTCAACTTCCGAAACCCCAAACCCCCATCCCTCTTCTTCATACATAATCGATCCCAACTTTTCCAATGTATTCCCTTTCTCTCTTTCTGGTCATTCCCCCACCAAAAACTGTTCATCATATGCTCCAATTCATGACAAATATAAATCGGGAGTAAAAAAACACTCATTATAAAGCTAGGAACCACTTGAACAATAGATTTTAGGACTGTTAGTTGATGATTATAGAACCATTACTAAAGATATTGAGTCTTGCAAGGTTATGTTTGTGCATCGATCAGCGAATGTAGTTGCTCATAGAATTGCTAGAATGGCTCTTTCTATGTCTGGTCAAGAGGAGTGGATAGTAACTCCTCCCCATTTTATTCTTAATGTACTCTTTTCGGATTTGAGTTAATTTTTAAATATTCTATTTAAAAAAAAGATATAATGGTTTTCGTAAGTTTATCTCATCAATTGAATAAACAAAATAGAAAATGTGGATTAATATACAATATGGATGATCTTACAAAATAAGTGGATAAAAACAAAATCACCCTTAAATTAGACCAAATGGAGTTATGTGCAAGAGGTATTTTTGTCTAAAACCCCCAAAAATTCATTTCCTTCCTTAGACATCTTCTTCTTGCCAATGCCACAACCGCCACCAATGCCGGTAGTTATGTTGCCGCCGCTGGGAACTTATTTATTCTTTCCCTGCAGGCCTAGCTAAACTCGTTTTCTCTCTCCACAAATATAAATCCATTAATACACACACACATATATGTAAATGTATAACTTTATATATTTTGAGGAATTTTAGAAGGGATGAATGTAAGGTTAATAGTAAAATTGGTGTGTAAATATATACACACATACATATGATATAGAATAATTAAGATCAGAACAGAAGCTATGAACGGAAGGAATGCTGCGTTTTTGACTTTCTGGGCCACCGTGTAAAGGTAATAATAATAGATTGTTATTTTAGGGTTTCTTATCTAAGAATAATAGGATTGTTAAAATGGGGAAGAAAAAGAAGAAGAATGAGGCGAACAGGGAGGTAAAATCAGTTTTTGATGCTTTTAGACAAAAATATCCCAAATGGAGTCGTGTCCTCAAACATGGCTCTATTCCATCCAACTTAACATCTAAAATGGATGGAGTGGCCATATTGACACTCGCTCGAAAGTTGAGTGACTAAATTAGTACTTTTTTAAGTTTAATGACAAAAATGGTACTGAGCCAATAGTTTAGTTACCATTTATGCTATTTGCTCCTATATATATATATAATATATATAGAAGCACGAATAACTTAAATGTTTCTTTTTTATATATAAACAAATATGCACCTTGGTTTTAAACACAAAATTTTAATATTTATATTAAAAAAATAGTATAACTCCATATATTTTTATATTAATATTAGTATTCTAAATAAATTTAAACTTTACTTTATTTAGCTAAAGTAATTAAACAAGTTATAGTTTATGTTGAATTATACGCTTTGTATAAGACTTTTATGATTTTAAATACGAGATTTTAAGATTTACATTAAGTAAAACATATATAGCTCCTTATATTTTTATATCAATATTAGAATTTCAAATAAATTTAAACTCTACTTTATTTGATTAAAATAATTAAACAACTCCAGTCTGTGTTAAATTAACTGTTTCGTATAAGACTTCTGTATAGTTTCATAACAAACTTCCCTAGAAAGAAACTATTTAATAGATTGTCTAAAATTACAAAGTTTTTAGAATGAATTAAAATTCTGTTCCAAAGTTCACCGTAAAGGTATGCAAATTAAACTCTATTTTACTTGATTGCTTTTAACATTATAAATTTATATATTTTAAAACTTATTTGTTTATTTATAATTATGTTTAATGTTTAAAACAAAAAAAATGAATATATTATAATTGTGACTCGGTAAAACATTCATGTTGTACATCATGGGGCGAAAGTAATCTTTATTTGTTTTTTATTATATAATATATTATTTATATACAAGTGTTATATTACTGTTTGGTAATGTACACAATATATTACTCTCTTGTGTCTTTAACCAAGAGTCTTATGTCTCTAACCAAGAGTCTACTTGGGCAGTTATGTATTAAAAAAATTCAGCGTAACAAATTTTTTTCATATATCTATAACATTTTTCTATAATAAACCGATTCTACAATTTTCTTATAATTATTAATTGAGTTTTACACTTTATACTGTTTTAATTGAGTTTTACACTTGATACTGTTTTTGTTTATTTGTTATTATTTTTATTTCACATTTCATACAAATTATTCAAGTATTAGTATGTACAAATTCATTAATAGACTTAATGACCCTTGTCAAACGCTAAAATCACATACGATGCATGTGCACAAAGTATTATCCACTTCAACTTTCACCAGCATACCAATTCCTATCAAGTTTTGTTGATGAACTCAAAGGCCAAAGTCACCACAAGTGAATTCTCACATATGCTAGCTTGACCGTTGAAGAACAACTCAAACTCTGTTGAATGAGTTTTGTTGAAAAAAATTGGGAGCTCTTCCTTCCACAGCACTCATAACTCCTTTCTCATCCATGACATTACAATTTTTGGTCAATCATCGAATTGGCCATTAAATTATAGATGTTTGGTTCACCACATTTGCATTAAATTTGTGATTTAAGCTACATTTTCACTGGTCTTTACGAAATATAAACAAAGGTGTTCTTGTTTATGCAATACCTTTAGATTCCATTCTATAATCCATCCAAGAGAGAGCTGTTAAGCGAGTGAACTGAACTAGAACCAGGTTTAGTTTCTATCCCCTTGGCCTTTATTGCCTGTCTCACCATCTCCACGTCCTCCCACCTTTCTGCAGAAGCATAAACATTTGACAAAGCTATGTAATCTTCGTACGCGTCAATTTTGGACACAAAACTCGCCTCTGTCTGTTTCCCGAGAAGAACCTTTGCCACCTTCTCACCCATCACAACATCCCTGTGAACTTTGCATGCATTCAACAAACTCCTCCACAAAACTGCATCGCCTTCAACCTGCATACCAACTATAAACTCATAAGCCTCCTCTAAATGCCCAATTCAGCCAAGAAGGTCAACAATGCAGCCATAATGTTGTATTAAAGGCTCTACTCTGAATCTCTCCATTTGGTTGAACAAACAAAGGCCTTCTTCAACAAGCCCGGCGTGGCAGCAAGCAGATAATAGACCAGTGAAGGTCACGGCATTGGGTTTTACGCCATTAGCCTTCATAGCATCCAAAACCTCCAAGGCTTGTTTTCCTTTACCATGAATGGCCAGCCCAGTCGTCATGGCAGTCCAAGTCAAGACATTTTTCTCTTTCATTATCTTAAAAATATACAAAGCACTATCAAGGCACCTGCACTTCGAATACATGTCAACAAGGCCAGTGCTAATAAATACATCATTCTCAGGGGAATTGATTGTTTTCTCTATGAACCCATGAACACAAGCACCAGTCTGTAAAACACCCAACTGCCAAGAAGCTGAGAGAACACACACCATGGTTCGTTCAGTAGGTTTTACTCGGCAAACATCAACCAACATATCTCGAAACAACATCAATGCATTAACAGTGTGTTCGTTTACTCTCTCTTTGGTAACAATAACCCGCTATCAAAGAATTCCAAGTAAAACTACTTCTTATATACGTTTCATCAAACACCTTCCGTGCAGATACAACATCCTTATTGCTTGAATAAAAATGTATAGCAGTAGTCTGTAGCATAATATTTGAAAAAGAACAATGTTTTAATATCTGAGCATGTAATTGCTTGCCTTCAAATAGAGCCGAAGTTGCAGGGGATCGAGCGCAAGCTCCAAGAGCAAAAATATAGGTGTGCAATCGTCGAAAATGATGTCAGCCCTCGAGAACCAATGGGCAAAAACATGAATTGAGTGTGTGGGTAGTGTGCATCGGATCAAAACATTGAGGAGATAAACATTTGGAAGAGCAAAGTGGATGAGAACTAGGTGGGCATAGTTAGTAGCATGGGGACATTGAATTTTTTTTAGGAGAAAATATATTAAATTTCCTTGGGATTTGTCTAGTCATCCAGTCACCCGCTAAATTATTTCACTCAATGCTAACTTTTTTATAGATATTATTGTCGTATTTTACTTTATTTCAATTCAATTAGAAAAGGTTAGATTTTCAAATCTAATCGTCGTAAATGCCTCAATCTATCACTTCAAAATATAAATGCAGAAACTACCCTTTTTTTTATAAATATGTTTTCTTCTTCTAATTTCTCTCTTTTCTTCTAATATCTCTGTTATCATTTCTCTCTCTTCTTTTTTCATTTCTTTTTCTTACCAACTTTGAGTTACAATAATACAACGCAAACATAATAGTATTAATAATATTACGTAATTAATAAAGAAATATAGCTAAAAGTATGCAAGAATTTAATAAATAAATTATACCTAATATTACAAAGTAAATCTAAGAAACCATTTACCTTGATAGTGTTAGGAAAATGGGTAAAAAAATACCATTTTCGAGAGCAATGTTCAATAGGACCTCACACTCGGTTATGAAAAATTATTATAGATTCATGTTCTTGTCCGTAAGGATTTCAAAATTGTATACTTCTTTGTCCAAAATAGTTACGGAGTGAATAAGAAATTGTCGCCCAAAGTTAACTACTTGAGGTGAAAAAAATAGAATGAACAAAAGGTAAGTTCCACATGGAAACTTCGAAAAAAAATTGACAGATTGATAAAAGATTAGCTCTTATGAGTTATTAAGCATTCAAGAAAAATAAGAGAACCATGTGATTCGTATACCACATATGCAGTAAAAAAAATCTTTAGTTCCGACATTAATTCTCCTTTCTTGAACCATTGAATTACTTTCACTATGTTTGGTTGGAAATCAATTCCGTAGGGCGAGAAAGGTACAACTTAAATTATTTGTTAAGAACAATTTTCATAATAAAAAAGAAAATTTGCTTAAATTTTTTTAGGAAACAATGAGAACAATATTTTTTTTTCCCAAATAAGTGCCAAATCCAAAGTACACAAAAACATATTTAAAACTATAAAATTTCAACGCAAGCATAATAACATTAATAATGATACTTTATACAAATCAAATAGCAAATATTAATAATTATGATGAATTACAATAATACTACGCAAACATAATAGCATTAATAATATTATATAATTAATCAGGAAATACAATTAAAATTATGCAAGTAATCAAGAAATAAACTATACATAATATTAAAACGTAAATCTAAGAAATGGTTTACCTTGGTAATGTTGGAAAAATGGGTAAAAAAATACCATTTTCAAGCTATTTTGAGAATAATGTTCAGTAGGATCTTACACTCGGTTATGAAAGATTATTATAAATTCATGTTTTTATCCGTAAGGACATCAAAATTGTATACTTCTTTGCTCAAAATAGTTATGGAATGAATGAGAAATTGTCGCCCAAAGTTGCCCAAAGTTAGCTACTTAAGGTAAAAAAAATCAAATTAAAAAAATTAAGTTCCACATGAAAATTTTGAAGAAAAATTGATGGATTTATAAAGGATCAGCTATTATGAGCTATTAAGCATTCATGAAAAATAAGAGAACCATGTGATTTGTGTGTGCCTGCACTTGCAAACACAAACCCTAAAATTTCAAGTTTTACGCGTACTTCCCCATATATAAACAATCAAATTCAAGGAGGGGTGATTGCCCCTTGCTCCTTACTGGGGCCGCACATGCTTGCCAATATTTAGTTCCAACATTAATTTTTCTTTCTTAAAACGTTGAATTATTTTCACTGTGTTTGGTTCAAATAGGAATATGAATTAAGTAAGTGTCAATTAAGAATTTATGCCCTTCTTTTTGTAAAATTAGAAGACAAGTCCTAACAATTTTACAAAAGTGTAACTTAAATTTTAATTCTTGGTTTTTATTGTTAAATTATTTGTTAGGAGCAATTTTCATAATAAAAAGGAAAATTTGATTAAATTTTTTTAGGAAACAATGAGAACTACATTTTTTTTTCCAAATAATATTTTCCTACGCATGCATAATAACTATTTGTATAAAAATAAAAAGTTGCTTAATTTTTTTTTCCAAGACATGGATGCAGAAAACTTTTCTTGGTATGATAATGATATTTTACTCTTATCAGAAAATTTTAAAATAGTGGGTCTTGAGTGCTTATCTATTCTAGCCAACTTAAGTGGGAGAACTTTGAAGGTATAGAACATTCTGAGAATGCAACTAATTCAAAACTCGAGCCAAATGAGCTTAAGGTAAGATTGTCCTCCCTATTCTTTAGAAAAATGTCGTGTTCTAAATTGATCAATAAACTGCTATTCATCAAAATAAAAATGGAGTAATGTGAGCCCCTTTGTTTGAAAATCTCTCAATTTCTAACGAGATCAGGATAAAATGAAAGACAATAATAATACAATGAAATTTTCTTAAGTAAAATAGTTTTTGGGAGCGATACAATAACCTAACAAACCACTGGGGTTTATTTTATATTTTCCTTTTCTAAACCCATTGATTCAAGACTCGTTTTAAGTGACCTTCGACCAAATGCCTCATTCTCATTTTTAGAAGAATATTTAGAGTAAATGACCCATTTGTACCCGAACTTTGTATTCAGTTTCAAATTGCACCTCAAACTTCAATTTGTTTCACCTTACACTTCAAACTTCAAAAAGTAATTTTAAATGCCCACTCCGTTAATAATCCATCCATTTTATAATGGAAGATGCAAAAGTCGGGGCATAAGAGTAAATCATCATCTTCTTCTTCTTCTTTGGCATCTTGACTTTCACTTTTCCTTATTCAATCCACACAAACAAACGAACTCTTCTCTATTTTCTTCCTCCCCCAAATCAAAGCATTTAACTCTCTTTCTCTCTACACAAAACAAGTACACAACTAGTGTCCGAGTTAGTCAAAATGTACGTACATACATACACAATCACAAATACAACAATCCTAAACAAAACTAAAGAAATATAATTGTAAAGAACAAGCAAGCAAGCATCCACACAAATCCATCCACATCAATGGGGTGCACACAATCAAAGATCGAGAATGAATCCCAGATTTCTTCATCTCGTCACCTCCTCATCTCTCAATTCATCCCCAAACTAAACCCTCCATATCAATCTCCACATATATATATATTAAGATGAATCCCAATCTGCGCCGTCCTTGACAACTGCAATGCTAGTCCGGCGGCGAACGGCGATGCTGAAGCCAAAGCGGAAGAATGAAGAAAGAAGGAAGAAGAAGAAGAAGAAGAAGCTGCCACAGTGGTGACGAGGCCAAAGAATGAAGAAAGAAGAAGCCGAAGGAAGAAAGAAGGAAGAAGAAAGGAGAACGAAAAAGAAAGGATATATGAAGAAGAAAAATAGAGGAATTAAATTTACTCTTACGTGCTTTCTTTTGCATCTTCCGTTATAAAATGGACGGATTGTTAACGAAGTGGGTATTTAAAATCATTTTTTGAAATTTAAAGTGTAAGGTGAAATAAATTAAAATTTAAAGTGCAACTTGAAACTGAATATAAAGTTTCGAGTGCAAATAGGTCATTTACTCGAATATTTAACACTGGGAAAGAAGAAGTTATTTACTTTTTGCAAGCACGAATTTATGGTATTTATCTTATTTAACTTTCCGAGCATTACAACTGCATAGGCCAGTAGAACTTTATTCTTCACTTAATTTGGGTTGGGTTGGATGCATACTAAACAAACAAAAAGCTACTGCATACGCCATTAAGCAGAAATGTAATAAATTTGTGTTCTTCAGTCGTACTTCGATGACAATAAATAAAACCGGTACGAAATATGAAGGCCAAAGAACAAGCCGACACTATCAAGATGTTATGCCTCGAGGTAGCAATAAGGGTTTCTCAATATAATATACATTAACAAACCATAACAAAATTTTGCAAGGCAAGTTACAAGGTTCTATTAAGTCTAACATTACAGTGAATAGAACTGCGAATAGAGATATTCACGAATCATGTAATATTCCTCAGACAATGGACCTTCAATAACAATTTGCTGAATGGCAGCAGCACCACCCTGCGCAACATGTTCCAATAAATCGAAAGGCAAATATAAACATTAAATGTGCTCCGTTTTTTAAGTTTTTGTATCTTCCAAAAGTCCTAAACTGGTAGTTTCACATGTATAGGTTCACAACGCATACAAGAATTTGAATTATATGATGATATTCCTTTGCTAAAACTCAAACTTTATTCCAGAAAAACACAAAACTCAAAAAAAATAATCGAGTACCAAAGGAGAAATTTCTTGAAACTTGCAAAATTAAGAGCACAACAAGGGTTACCTTCTGACTTGCATCTCCAACTTTCCGTAGCGTTACGTACTCCCCACATCGCAAGGCCCCACCCGAAAATTCTACCTGCAATGGATAACAAGAATTGTCGGGTTTTGACAACATGAGTGGCAATATTTACACAAGTATGGACTCTGAAGTTTTCAAGGATTAAAGACCAATGTTACTGATGCAATTTGAAGCAGAGAGTTACCTGTATACCCTTGCCTGCAAGGAACTGCTTGAAGTCTGCCATTTAATATCTCCCACAAGTACAGATTTATGTGGTGGAGCTGGAGTCCAAAGAGGAAGTAAAGACAACATGCCACTCTGTCTTCCCTACTTCAGAATCAACCCACGCTATTTCATAATCTCCAAGCTGTGTTTAAGAGAGAGAGAGAGAGAGGATATTTGTGATATGCTCTTACTGCTAATATTTAAGAACACTTGGCAAAGTATGGGGAAAATGCAAACCAGCTAAAATAGCGCAATGGCAAAGAAGATAACAGAAATCACATCAATTTAACATGATGAAAAAGTATAAAAGCTTACAATTGACGAACAAAGAAAATGCTTTTATAACCATAATAGCTCAAGTGAGGCTTCTGTTCTGCCTACTTGTATGATTAAATAACTAACTAATCGAGATAGTCATCACTCCAATTTATAATATATACATATATATATATATATATTGCTTAGGTTCAAACTTAGACATTAAAGAGCACAAACTTATGGTATTGAGATGCTGTACCTTCTTAAAGAGCACAATACTCATTAGCTTATCCGAAAGTTGCACCTATAGTTCATAAAAGGAGACAAAAGAAAAATGAACTCATATTCCAAGATTAAATGGTTCATGGAAGTGTCAAGTCTACCAGGAGTCATATACCTTATAAGCACACAAATCCAAAGTAACATCGATCGTTTCTTCAATTTTGGGAGCATACATGGGCGCAAACATGTTTCAAACAGTGCTGCTTCAAATGCTCAGTGGCCTCAGCCGATCCATGCACCAAGACCTTCAAAGTTGAGAGTGTACAATGAAACGATTAACTTCCAATGAATTGATATGCAACCAGAGAGAGAGAGAGGGGTAGGTACCAGCTTTAAGGGAGCGACGTGCAAGAATCGATTTAATTGAACGCCCCTCAAAATCCATGAAACTCAACGAAGACTTGAGTTGGACCTAAAATAGAAAGAAAACCATAATTAGTAAATTTAAAGAGGTTTTTTTTTTTCAAAAAAAAGTCCAACTATTGTTAGATAGTACCATCGAAATAATAACGATAATACATAGATCTTCAAAAGCTAATTAATGCTAACCTGAAAAAAATCTTAGGAACTCAAAGAACCAACAACATAATCTTCTTGTGAAATAACCAAGATGATAAATGTAAACGAACACACACAAATGAGACGAGAGATCTTTTGGGAGGGTGGTTCCCCCAGCCTATGGATGGTAGGCCTGGTGTACATCTACCTCTTGGTAAGGTGTTGATGATTTTATTGAAAGGGGGTTGTGATAGGTTACAACGTATGGAGATGATTACAACGGAGATATAAATATATAGAGAGAGGGAGACTCAGCTTAGGGTTTTTTCTTTTTTGTGCTCTCCCCTTGTTGGTGGGCTAGGTATGCTATTTATAATACATAGCTCCTGGTGGTTAAAATTGATAAATACTGATCCCTCAAAATAAGGAGAGTGATTTTATGGTTGTTAATGATACGTAATTACCCCATAATGTCCTCTAAATGTGGCCATGTGGCAAACAGCTAGTTCCCTCATTATAGGTCATTATTTGGGACACAATTGGAAGGCAATTGCGCTCGGATTTCTCTTGTAGTCGGACTCGAAAAATGGACTCCCTTCACTTCCCATGAATGATAGATAGAACTACATTTAAATTATCTAAACAGTCCGTCAAATGAACGAGGTAATTTATCCCCCCATCAAAGAGGATTTCAACAAAACCACACGAATGAAAAAATTATGAATAAATGCCAACACTATAGTTAGGCAACTTCAAACAAATATAAAGAACAAAGTTCAATGCTAAATAGGTGAAATCATTTTTCAAATTTCAACTGCAGAGAAGAAAATTGCAGGTGATAAATCTGAGTGGCATAAAGAAAAATACCATCTGACGAAGCACGGCTAATGGTACAATCAATGACCATTGGATCACCCGCAGGAAGCTCAGCTCCAAGAACTGCTTTTGATTCTTCCTCTTTGATAAGAGTAGCTTTCAGAGCTTCCTGCTGTTTTTTACGGTTTTGCGCTTCTTCATAAGCGGCTAATTCATCCCCAACTAAAGGAACTCTCTTTGACATGGTAACTTTAACAGCTTTAGGAGGTGGATCTGACTGAAGCATTCGGGCAAGCGTTGCAAACTACATATGCAGTTCAAAGGAGTTGGCACATACATTTTCTTAACATAAATAAGCGTAGCGCAAACATCTTTTGAAATATTAGAAAGATGGTACCCAAACTAATATGGTTGCATTATGTGCCAATAATATAAATGCAATTGCAACAACTTAAATTCCAGTATTTCACCCTTCGTATGATCTGCTATATAAATTTGATGCTTTGCACACAGAATAAGTAACTAATTTCAGAAATGGAACGGGTTGAAGATTCATGCTTAAAATGTTTAAGATGGATTAACAGTACACCAAATTGTAGCATACCTGGCCCCTTTCCGTAAAAAGAACGCGATTTTTTACATCAGAAGCCCACTCAACGAATATATCTTGTGAGAACCCAGCTTCTAAACTGGCCATAGAAGCTAGAACGATCTACATGAGAAGTACAGTCAATGCCATCACAAATAATAAACAAGATACTAAGATGATCTCCCTTCCAAAGTAAACGTCATTTCTTACCTTGGTGCCTTCAGGAACATTTTCTAGCTCACTCTTACTGATCAAAAGAGTGATATGCCTGCAAGTAATGGGAAATCCCTAGTGAAAGTGCATTCTTGAGATACTAAATTTTATTAAAGACCAAAAATTTTGATGAAAATTAATGAGAGATACAACTTAAGGCCATAGAGAAAAATAAACTGATTCTACACATTGTATATGAAAATAGATAAGAAACAAATCTCATACATATAACATTGCTTACTTCAAAAGAAAAGCATTGTCATGAGTGTGCTCAAAAGACTTTGCTATTGAATAGCTCATCCACTCAAGGAAACTCTTGACATAATCGATTGTGCTTGATGAAACATACGTGAGAAAGTAGATAGGGTGGGTTAAATGATGCTGTGCCCAATACTGCAATTTTCACCACGGATCAATCTTTAGAATAATGACCTGGACCACAACATTTTCATTGTATTTACAGAAAATCCACCTGTTCCAGTATTAAAATCAGCTCCAATATAAGACCAGCAATGTCCACTGGTAGCAATACGTTTCCATCCGCTCTTAAGAGTCCTTAGTATGGCATCAAAATAAAAACAAAAGGAAAGACATTTGTATCCGCTTTTATGAGTCTTCAATATAGCATCTAAAATAAATACAAAAGGACAAGGACAAATTTATATGAAGAGAAACAAATCATAATCCGTATTTCCAGTGCAGAACTAAATAATCCATATCCCAACTAAATCAAGGAAAAATGATTTACCAAGAAATTCTTGATCCCATTGACGTCTAGAAGGCTGATTATTCAAAGCATTATAGGCATCTGTTATTAGGAAAGCGGGCTGGACAAAAGATTCCAAAACAGTTCCGTTCAAATGCCTGATAGAAACCATAAGAGTAAACTAGCTTTCTCCTTTCCCATCAAAGAAGTCAAAATTTATGCGTAATTGATGCAGTGTGGCTAGTAAAATACCTTTCTTTCCGATGGTTGAAGTCAACAGCATATATAACATCTTCCCCATCTTTTGTTATCTTCCAAACTGTACCACCTAATAGATGACCAGCTACATGAGGAGCAATAACAATTCCTTCTCCTTTTGCCTGCCATGAGTTAAGAGGTTTGAAATACAAAAGCAAGAAACAATGGTAAGATCAAGAGATAATATATGTGCATATGCGTGTTACTAGAAACCAAAAACATAATTTTTTTAGTATCACTGTGATGAAGGCATCCAAATCTTGTTGACCCACCCATGGTCATTGCAACTAACCTAATTTTGATTTTCTGTAGCATTAGAGTGGCCATAAGTGGACTCAAGCCCAGATGATAAACAGTATATATCAAACCAAATGAGGGTTGACCTTAGAATAGGGAAGCTAAGGAAAAGAGTACCACAAACCTGTATGTGTTATAAACAATCCAATTACAACAGTTTTGTTTTCCTTGTTCTAATTTGACAAGGAATGGGTAGTCAAAAGTGTATTATAGAATTAGAGAGAACCATTATATTATTCTTATTCCATTCATAACTAATGAAAACAACGCACCTTATATAGGAAATAAACACAACTCCTAATTAACCTAGAGTCCCTATCAAGGTGGGATTCTATCCACAACTAAAATAACATAAATAAATAAAATAAATAATACTGAATTATCAATATGTATCAATAACAAAAACATGATACCTATGTTATTTTGTTCAAGATTCCTTCAACAAATCACCCCAACCCCCCAAACCCAAGAAAAGAAGAAAATGTTGAAAACATGCGACACTTAAACAAAGATTAAGAAAATCAGGCAATTATGAAATGTGTACCAGACATACGATGATTCTGAAAGTAAGTCAATCTTGTTACATTTTGGAAAGCAGAATCAATATCATCTAGTGTACACAAATCAAAATCTGAAACTTGCTGCAAAAGGAGGGTGATGCAGGACCACACGTTAATTAAGGAGAGTTAATTAATTGCTTTTATCTTTTATTCCTTATTTATTAATTTCCTTATTCTATTAGGATTGTTTAAAGGTTTCCTAATTCTAGTTAGTTTCTTATTGTTAAGGATTAGTTTTATTTAAGTCTTGGTTTTGAGGTTTTTGAGGACAGATGACATTATTATTATTTCTGAGTTTATTTAATTAAGTTCGTTTTCTCCCTAAAGCTAGGGTTTGATCTTGTTTCGTATCGAAACAATCTTCTACTGCACCAAAAGTGATATCAGAGGCAGGACTTTGACCTGATTTGATGGCCAATGATGGCACCAGTGGAAACCAAAACGCCGGCGACGAACGACGGTTTGAACAGTTCGAACAACGACTTGATGACGTTGAAGACTCGCTTCGTAACATAACGCAAATGCTTACTGTGTTGACAATTGAGGTAAGGAATGGACAGCGTGAAGGCAGACATGAGATTGACGGTGGCCGGCCAGAAAACCCTAACCCTGGTAATGACGCCGCAATGGTTGGACGTCGAGGGGCTGGCGACTATGGCAGTTTGGAACTAGGCGGATGGCATAACCCTAGGGGTGACGTCATGGCAGGTAATGATGCAGTGAACAGGCCTGAGAATCAACCACTGCAGGTCTTCGAAAGGGGCAATCGGCGCGTGCTCGGGGAGTGTGGCGATTTCGGGCCAGCGGTTCCAGTAAACGGCGACGACGATGATCTACCACCTGGTCGCCAACCACAGCGGAGGAATATCCCTCCATGGCAGCAGCGTGGGTGGGACTCCTCGTCCGAGGAAGAGGACGATTTTCGATTTGACACCCGGGTTAACCGTAGGGGCGATTTTCGACGCGACGCTCGGGGTAATCACGGGGGTCCAAATAATCATGAGTTCAAGATGAAGATGGATTTACCGACTTTTGATGGGCGTTTACACGTTGAAGACTTCCTCGATTGGGTTCACAACGTCAAGAATTTTTTCGATTATTTAGAAATCCAGAAGACCGACAAGTTAAACTAGTAGCCTATAAGTTAAAGGGTGGAGCGTCAACTTGGTGGGAACAACTTCAAATAATCGCTACTGGTAAGGGAAACAACGAATTCGCGCTTGGCCCAAGATAAAGGGATTGCTACAGCAACGTTTTCCTCCTCCGGATTATGAACAGTTCTTATACCAACAAAACCAGAATTGCTAACAGGCTAATCGTACAGTGAATGACTACACAGAGGAATTCTATCGGTTGAACACTCGAGTTAATTTATCAGAAACGGAGGACCAGTTAATTGCTCGGTATATCGGGGGTTTAAACTTGACTATTCAAGACTGCGTGGCTCTCCAAAAGTTATGGACTATGACCGAGGCAGTCAATTTGGCAATGAAGGTGGAAACCCAAACCAATCGATCCTCTATTTGTACATCGAGTAATTTTCGATGACCGACACCTGATACTTTCTCTACCCAAAGAGGGTCTGCAGCAACGACCAGCAATAGCACTAAGGATGCTCAAGCCAACCAGAACTCAACATAGAACCAAGGAGTAGTGGCTCCTGCTAAACTAGAAACGCAAAGAAAGAATCAACCGGTGCAGTGAGTGACCAACGACCCTTACGCGCGGCCACGCCTTAACAAGTGTTTCCGATGCGGCCAACCCAGACACCACTTAGACACCTGCACCAAACCGAGACGAACGATTAATTTTGCAAAAGAAGGCGGGGGTGGCGGAGAGCCGGCTGGTGAAGATGATTTTTATGAAGGAACCGAATACAAAGAGAGGGATGCCGGGGAGGAATTAGCATGTATAGTTCAACGTCTCTTACTGGCTCCTAAGAAGCAAGAGGATGCCTAACGACACAAGATATTTCGGACTTGGTGTACTATTCGAAATAAAGTGTGTAACGTGATTATTAATAGCGGCAGTAGCGAAAATGTGATTTCTAAAGCGTTGGTCAAGGCGCTCAATCTGAAAACAGAAACGCATCCTACACCTTACAAGATTGCGTGGATCAAGAAGGGACCCGAAGTCACGGTACTTGAAATTTGCCGAGTTCCTTTATCAATCGGGAAGTATTACCAAGATGAGATTTTATGTGACGTGGTGGATATGGATGCTTATCACGTTTTGTTGGGACGACCATGGCACTATGACGTCGACGCTACTTACAAGGGCCATGACAATACCTTTATGTTTTGGTGGTTAAATAAGAAGATCATAGTAATCACGTAATCAAGCTCACCTAATAATAACCCCGTTACTAAGAAAGACAAGCTAGTGTTTTCAAGCGTTATAGGTTCAATTTTCCATACTGAGGCCAGGCAACAGGGTTTTGTGATAGCATTGATGGTTAAGGGTCAGTTTGAAGCTACTATTGAAATCCCGCCATTAGCCGAGCACATATTAGCTGATTTTCCTGATTTATCTCCTACCGAATTACCTAATTAATTACCTCCTATGCGAAATATACAACATCATATTGATTTAATGCCTGGAGCTAATTTACCGCATTATCGTATGAGTCCGGCCGAACATTCTAAATTACAAAGGCAGGTTAATAAATTGCTTAAAAAAGGCTTAATTTGAGATAGCATGAGCCCGTGTGCGGTCCCGGCTCTACTTACTCCCAAAAAGGATGGCACTTGGAGGATGTGCATTGACAGTCGGGTTATTAACAAAATTACTGTTAAGTATCGGTTTCCTACACCTAGATTTAACGATATGCTTAACAGCTTAAAGGGAGCCATAGTGTTCACAAAGCTCGACTTACGTAGCGGTTACCACCAGATTCGCATTCGGCCTAGGGATGAGTGGAAAACGGCCTTCAAGCCCAAAGATGGCCTTTATGAGTGGTTGGTAATGCCGTTTGGGTTATCTAACGCACCTAGCACTTTCATGTGGTTGATGAATTAGACCTTTCGGCCGTTCATTGGGAAATTCATGATAGTCTACTTTGACGATATCCTTATCTATAGTTGCAGCAAAGAACAGCACCTAGACCACCTCATGATGGTTTTACTGGCTTTACACACTAGCAAGTTGTACCTTAATCTCAAAAAGTGCAGCTTCATGACCCCACAACTCCTATTTCTCGGGTTCATAATAGGCAAGGACGGAATTCAAATGGATGGATCAAAGGTAACAACAATTAGAGAATGGCCGGCTCCGAAGACCGTGCGTGAGGTTCAAAGTTTCCATGGGCTAGCTACTTTTTATCGGCGCTTTATTCACTGGTTCAACATCATCATGGCACCCATTACCAATTGTTTGAAGAAAGGCCAGTTCCAGTGGGGAAAGCTTCAGGATGAAAGTTCGAGGCGATCAAAGAAAAATTGTGTTCAGCTCCCATTCTAGCACTTCCTAGCTTCAAAAAGGTGTTTGAAGTCATTGTAACGCCTCGATTATGGGTATTGGAGTGGTTTTGTCCCAAGAAGGTAGGCCAATAGAGTATTTTAGTGAGAAGGTTGCCAAGCCCAGACGCAAATAGACTACCTACGAGCTCAAATTCTATGTCGTCTTTTGAGCCTTGAAGCATTGGGAGCATTACTTGTTTCAAAGAAAATTTGTTATATTCACCGACCATCAGGCTTTACGCTATGTTGACTCCCAGAAATCTACAAATCGGATGCATGCTCGATGGGTTGCTTTTTTGCAGAATTGCAGAAGTTCAATTATGTTATCAAACATCGTTCGGGGCAGACTAACTAGGTAGCTGATGCTTTGAGTCAACGAGCCTCTTTACTAGCCGCAATTAGCACTAAAGTGGTTGGGTTTTAGTCTCTAAAAGAGACTTATGCAGGTGATGAAGACTTTGGTAGCATATGGGAAAGGTGTTATAACAACGAATTCATTATTGATTTTCTCATTCAAGATGTGAACTTATTCTACGGTACACGACTCTGTATTCCTCAATCATCTTTACGTGCATATTTGATTCGCGAATTGCATGTTGGAGGTTTAAGCGGCCATGTAAGCAAGGACAAGACAATTAATTTGGTCGAAGAAAGGTTTTATTGGCCTCAAATAAAGAGGGATGTTGGTCGGTTTGTTTAGCGTTGTCCAATTTGTCAAAAAGCCAAAGGACAAGCTCAAAATACAGGCCTCTATACGCCATTGCCTATCCCCGAAATGATTTAGCAGGATTTGACGATGGACTTCGTTTTTGGCCTTCCTTGAACCCAACGAGGTAATGATTCCGTTTTTGTCGTGGTTGATTGATTTTCTAAGATAGTTCACTTCCTTCCTTGTAAAAAAGCTTCAGATGCATCGTATGTGGTTCATTTGTTCTTTAGAGAAATTTTTCGCCTACATGGGGTCCCTCGATCCATCACTTTTGATAGGGATGTGAAGTTCCTAAGTCATTTTTGGCGAACGCTGTGGAAATTATTCGATACCTCATTAAAGTTTAGCAATACTAGCCACCCACAAATCGATGGACAGACTGAAGAAGCTAATCGCTCTCTTGGCAACATGATTCGAGCTGTGTCCGGTGACAAGCCAAAGCAATGGGATGCAGCCTTACCACATATCGAATTTCCTTTCAACAGTGTCCCTAATTGTTCTACCAAGAAGGCACCTTTCGAATTGTCTATACCAGTGCCCCGAAGCATACGCTGGACTTGATTCGTTTACCCCCCACTGCAAATATCAGTGGTGATGCTAAGGAATTTGCAAAGCGTATCCAATGAATTCACAACGAGGTTAAAAAGAATCTTGAGGATGCCAATTCTCATTATAAGGCAGCCGTGGACAATCACAGGCGAGAGAAACTCTTTGAAGAATGAGACTTGGTGATGGTGCACTTACGCAAACATAGGTTTCCCGTTGGCACGTATAGTAAGCTCAAAGACAATAAGGTGGGCTCTTACCGCATTCTTCGAAAGATTGGTGATAATTGGTCGATCTACCCGCTCACATGAACATCTCCAACACTTTCAACGTTACAGACATATTTGAGTACCACCCACCAGATGAGTTCTCTTTGGACCCGTCAAACTCGAGGTCGAGTTTTTTTCAAGCGGAGGAGATTGATGCAGGACCACACGTTAATTAAGGAGACTTAATTAATTACTTTTATCTTTTATTCCTTATTTATTAATTTCCTTATTCTATTAGGATTGTTTAAAGGTTTCCTAATTCTAGTTAGTTTCTTATTCTTAAGGATTAGTTTTATTTAAGTCTTGGTTTTGAGGTTTTTTAGGACAGATGATATTATTATTATTTCTGAGTTTATTTAATTAAGTTCGTTTTCTCCCTAAAGCTAGGGTTTGATCTTGTTTCATATCGAAACAATCTTTTGTTGCACCAGAGGGACACAGTTAAAAATGTCAACATAATTTATCTGCATGAGAAACAGAAAATAAGTACAGTAACTAGACGAAGAAGCTAATATATTCCTTTAAGGAAGTGTGACTTTAAAGAAAGGCATTTAAATGTCCTGAATGAGATTGAAGCGGGACAAAACCAGTAGGGTATGGGTCACATATAGCCCGTTGGCTCACCTAAGTGATAGTTGTCGTGGGGCCGCGACCGTAAAAATTAGGCTACTCTCTAAAAACTCTCATAAGAATCAAGATAGTGCGCATGGCCATTAATAGCGTAAACCCGTGTACCAAGTTCCATATCAATGCCGTATGTGTGACACTTGATCATAGGACCTAGTTTCAGGCGTAATCTACTATGGTTCCTTCATTGTCAGCACCAAATGTAGTTCCAAGTCATAATGACTACTAAACCTATTGCACAGTATTAAGTTGCCCATATTTTACTACATCTTGAACTTTTATAGTATTAAACAATTGTGGGAGTTATAAGTTTCGAAGAAGGAAAAGAGACATCCTAATTAAGTGGTAATTATTAAAATAGATTAAAAAAAATCATTTAAGTCTAGAAGTTATTTTTATTAAAATAATGGGGGATTGTTGAAAATATTTCAATAAAAATAATATTTATTTATTTTCATGACTTATTTAATAATTAATATACATTTTTATTATAGTCATTATTCACTACTTAATAATAATAATGGGTTTTAATTTATGATTTTATGTGAAATAATTTTTGATTTAATATATATATATTAATTATGTGTAACTTACAATTGTTAATTCATATATAAAAAGGTGATTGTTTTCATATAAACATATATATATACACATTGAGAGAGGGAAAAAAAAGAATACTCTCCATATATATACATTATTTTATGTTTGTTGTAAACTATTTTTATTGAGTTTGGGCAATATAATTGTGGATTGGTTCATTGTCTTCCTGTAGACGTGCACGGGATTTTATCGGGGGTTATATCGACCGTCGATACCTGCACGTAGGGATGCAATATTGTCCTTAGGACAGTGACTTGTCGCGACTCTTACAGGCTAGCGTCATTTTTATATTTACTTAAAATGTCTACTATAATCTTTATATTATTATTGTTTGTTATGATATTTAAATTATTCTTAAAATTGATCTTAAATTTATTTACAACTAAAATACAAATCAAAGTTTTTTTGTTTTTCCAACAGTATTAACTATGATAGTAGGAGGTAGGAAGAAAGAAACAAAGAAAAAATTAAGAAACCTAAATCCCGGCTAATCGTTTCGTTTACTTAAAAAAAGAAAGAAAAGAATACACAAACAAATAAACAATCATCATAATTTAGCAAGTGGGTTACCAAATATCAGATTGATAAGGGAAAAGAAAAACAAAGAAGAATTGAGAGAGAAAGAGACCTGGAAAGGGGTAGGAGGACGGGGTGGAAGTGGTCGTTCCATCCACAGTCGACAAGAAAGTTGAAGCCGTCGCCGGAGACAAGGTAAGAGAGTGGGTTCTAGTTGTTTACTCCACGCAGTGGCTTCACCTGCACCGATGTTATCCCTCCCTCCCTTAGGGCAACTCCAACCTTGCACCATCCCACCAAATTTGGTGTGATTTCTACACCATTTTGCTCCAAGGAAGCACCAAAACTTGCACCAAATTTGGTGTAATGAATAGTGTTGCACCATATTTGGTGTAACACTATTCACTCCACACCATCCCACTATCTTTTTTTCTTTTAATTTTTAATTTTTATTTTCATTGTTATTTTCATATAAATATCAATTAGGTCATTTTTATACTTCTAATGTAATGTAAAATTAAATGTAATGTTTTTTTTTTCACCAATGTAATGTTTTTTTTCATAATAAATATGTTATGTTAATTTAGTGATTTTTAGTTTTATAAATTATAATTATTTAAATTATTATAAGTTAATTAATAATAATATCTATAATAAAATAATTAGTACAATATAATAATTTATATGATGATATAAGATAATAGAATAATAAAGAGAATATTCTATTTTTAAAGAGAATATACTTTTTGGTGTTATATTTGGTGTTATGGTTGGAGTTGAAAAAAAATTTGGTGTAAAAATGACACCATTTTGGTGCTAAATTAACACCAAAATGGTATTTTGGGTTGGAGATGGTCTTACCCAGTAGCTTGGCCAAGTGGTCGGGCGGGGAAGAATGTTACATAAACGCCCCAGTCCGAAGGGCTTTACAAACTGGTTTTGGTCCGGGACATCAAATCTGACGTCGTTTCTTTTCTGACGGCCTTCTTGTCTTTTTTTCTTTAGTGAGAGAAAAAAAAAAGGAATAAACTTTTGATAATATGGGGTTTTCAAGTTTGCTTGTTAGTCAAACATTCGAAGAGTTTATTTTCTTATGGCAAAAAGTAAGAGACTCTTGCAATTTCATTTTTGAGAAAAATAAAAATATGCCATTACTCTAGAAAATAATTTTATATTTTTCTAACTGTTAGATATGCCATTTAAAATTTGTTCGAAAAAATTAGGATTTTTTGAATCTGAAATTTTTATACTTTTAGAAAGGACCAACCTGTTCCAGTGGGTTAGCTTATTGCCTTGCAAGTTAATCCCGAGTAGGACATCAAATGATTTTGCATTTTCAATATTGATCGCACCCATAAAGCTAAATATTTTTAGTAATTCTAGTTTATCACCATGGAATTGGAGTTAAGCGACTGGCAATCTCTTTAATTAATTTAAAAAAGAAAAGGCAATTTGCATCAATGTCAACCTTCAACAAATGGCTATTTTCCTTACAAGTTTTGTTCATGAAATTGAAGGGCAAAGTCATCCCAAGTAAATTTACATAATTGGCTCGTCAAGAGCTGTTGCTGTAACATCTCAAACTTCTATTAACTGCGTTTTCTCGATCAAATTGGGCTCCGCTCCTTCCCACAGCTCTGCTAGCTCCCTTCTCATCCATGAAATCACAATTATTGGTCCCAGAGTTGAAGGTACCTACATTTATCATAAAATGATCATATATATAGCAGTGGCAAAGTGTTGTTTCCAACAGCTACAAAATGAGAAAACATGAAGAGTACAAAATATTATAAATACGAGTGAAGAAGCTTCAATCAGAACCAACTTACATACCAGATATAGAAGTGCTGGTTGAGGAGAGTGAGTCAAGACACCAGCTGCCAAAGCAGTTATGAGCCCTACTGCATATCCAGAAAGGGCATACCAGATGTATTTGTGCCCTTTGTAAGGAGGTATATCCAAGGAATCAGCGGATTCCTTGCCCTTTCTGTGATCAAAACAGAGAACTAGTGCCAGAAGCATAGAAGGAATAGCCTGCCAAACCATTAACACAAGGATATCCCAAAATTCAAATCCAATCTATATTTGAAATATTTGGATACGAATCACATGTATACTAAATCCGGTTAAGTATTAGAAAGAATGGTCCAAAAAGCAATTTTATATTCCGGAGGTGAAATGGTATCTCTCCATCAAAAGACGTCATTCTCCCCCGGATGCACAAATAAAATTTTTGACAAGATACGGAGATATTGTCTTCATAACAACTATCATTTTTTCAGTAAATCAATATGGGGGAAGGGGACGATGAGACTTGAACCCTTGCACTTAAGGGTGGTATGGTTCGCTCACCACAGGCTATCCCTTGGTCTGTCTTTAAATTTGCTGGTTATAAGAAGTCCTAAAAAATGGTGTTTTGTTGAGAAGACTAGATCAACAATTCAATGTCAACATACAACCCACTGAAGCTTTAAACTCCAAATCAGTGTTGTTAGGTATCCAACTTTCTTTCCTATTGTAGTTTGCAATCCAACCTCCAATATCTATAAGTTAAGGCTCGTCTCAAAGTAGAAATAATGTGGCTTCAAAATTTAAGAAAGTACGATCACATAGTTAGCCAGGCAAAAGAGAAATTAAACAGCTAAAACAAGTGCGCTGAAAAACTATACTTTTGCCAGTTTTGATAGGGGTCTTGAAGATTGGGATGATTATGCCGTAAGGAATCAAAAACACTTTCATCGAACAGTTTCAGGTGTATTATTTCTACAGAAGTGATTTATATTAAATGTCCAATAAGTCAAAACATTGCCATGTTTTGCAACATGTGAAATTATTAAAAAGCGGGTTTGGTATATGGATATGAGTGAGCCAATTATAATGCTGTTGGATTTACCTTTCCAGCTTTCTCCTTCACTATAAGGCTCCGCTTGATTGCAAAGATGGAAGAGGAAAATAAATTTAGTTAGTTTGTGTAAAAAGATAGAAAATAAGGTGAGAGATGTTACTCATTTTATGAGTATATATCCTCCATCCTTCAGTATTTTTGGTGGAAAATTTTTACTCACCACCAAGCAAAGAAAATTTCTTCATGGAAAAACTTAAAAATCAAGAGGATATCACCTCTATCACTCAACTTATTTTCCATCTGTTCACCAAAACTAGCTCAATTTATTTTCCTTTTCCACCTTGCAATCAAACGGAGCCTAATATGTATGTTTAACGTTTTCTTATCAAAAAAATGCATATGAACGTCTCATGTGCACATCCCCGCCCACCCACAGGTACACACAAACAGAAAAATGAGCACCAGCGCAAATAAGATAACCACCAAAGACATCAAAATGATCAGAAGCAAATCTTGATCAATTAAGTGTTATTGAAGATTAAAAGGTATTTTACCATGTCGCCAAGACCAAGCATCATAAATTCAGCAGCATTATTTCCAGGAAGCACACCACCCAACAAATTCCTGGGAAACACAATCTTAACTGGCAACTCCAGCTTCTTTGTGATCAACTGCAAACCAGGAAGGCTCAAACTGTTTGCCACTGTGTGAACAGGATTAGATGCTTGCTGTGTTGCTACCGAAACCATAACATTTGCTCCAAAAAACCTCTCGGAATAAAATACCCAGAATATGTCGTACACAAACAAACAACAAAGGAGCATTGCGCATATTTTAATGTTGGGTAGACGTACGTGACTCACAAATGCAATGCAGAGAGAGATGCCCAACAGGTTGTTCAATACCCAATGCCCTGAAACAAGCCACACTGCAACTATACTGCAGCATAGCAACAATAGAAAGGCCTGCATTCGGGTAAATGATTTAGAACAACACCGAGAGACATATGGGTCGGCCAAACCAAATTGTGACTTAACATGGGCAACATAAGGTGATAGGAAGAAGTAGAGAGACGAAGCAGAGGCAACGGTGGTGAAAACAGTGAGGAGTTGTGAGACAGAAGAAAACAAGTAGAACATCAAAAGCAAGCTGCAAGAGCTCATTACTGGTATCATTAGCGCTTGTGACCTGTCCAAAGTAATGGACGCTTCTGATAAATCACGGTTTCTCTCCATTTCTTTCCCATAGTTTAGAGCTCTAAAAGCAGATCCAAATGTCACAGCTATGGCCGTCAAAATGAGAGTGACTGGAGCTGGCTCAAACAAATACACGAGCTTCCACAAAGGCTCCATATCTAACTAAATAAACTACTTCCTTTCCCGACTTGTATCCCAAGTTTGTCGCCTCTGCCTTTACATTGACACCAATACCATGCCTTCAAACTTCAAGGTGTGGAAACCAAAACCATTCTGTATCTTTAGCGAACACTAAAGCAGAAACTAAAGCAGCTACCTGCAAGACAGTAGTTTCATGATTAATAGGAAAGAATGTAGTTCAACTAAATGAAATTAAACAATTTCTATAATAGAATACTACTGGTTCCAATACTCCCTGTGACAAACTAAGACATACAAAAGGGCATTGTTTTTACCCGTATGTCTGGTTACTTGCAAAACTATTCCTTTTCTGTTACAAACATTAGGATTACCTGATTAAAAAATGGACATTAACCAAAATCCCAAAGATTTACCAGTGCCCTTGGGATTTCTCAGCTGGGCTTGGATTCCCTGAGCTAACCCCGGGGGTCAAAAAAATTGGAACCAGAAAATTTTTAGGCGAATTCTAATTGTTGTCCAACAAAAAAATACATCCTTTGACTTAAATATCAGTTTCCTTGGTATAAAAACAATTTTGCGATTACAACAAAATTTGGTAAGAGTAATTTTATGCAATTTTTTGGTGAATATTGCAATTTGCAATTATATATAATACCTCCCTAAAAACAAAATATTTTTAGTCAAGATTCAAGAAACACAAATATAAACAATCTACAGCTGTTCTTAAAATAGAATATGTTAATCAGTCATCATACAAATAAACAGCATGGGAAACTATTGCTTATAGAAGTCATCAGAACTTATAATAATTGACTATTAAAAAAAAAAAAAAAGGAGGGGATTAAACAGATTCAAACTGCTAAAAAAGATCTGAAAGAACGATCTTGATATAATGATAATTAAGATTTGTGCAGATTGGGAGGACTCGAGTATCGACTTACCTTGACTTTTTGAACGACCTATTTCTCTCTCTCTCTCTCTCTCTCTCTCTCTCTCTCTCTCCCTATTTTTCATCCCAACGATGGTTACTCATTTCTTCGATGGTGTTGCGTTTCCCAGTAAAGAGACGACCTGTAAAGCAATACGAAAAAAACGTTAACCTAGATTTTGCCTCTTTATTTTTGTAATTTGTTAATAAATTTTCCCACATTTCTTCCTTGGAATTAAATTAAGTTAACCCGTACTTCATATATTTATTATAATAAAAAGAATAAATAAATGATAATAAATAAATGATACTTATAATAAAAGTCACTCGTTTAAATTCATTAACTTGTAAGTCAATTATTTAATTAAAGATAAAATATTAATTATTTTGTTACTTCAATTAATTAAGTTGAATTTTAATATTATCCTTCTTAAAGATAAATACAAGAAAATAAATATACAATGAAATTCAGAATTAAACCACTAATAATAAATTCAAACATGTATCATAAGAACCCTCATTTATTCAATAACTTTCTTAATTACAAGTAGAATCGTTAAATACATAAGAACTAATAACATACACGAACTAGGTTAAAAAAAAAAAACCAACACAATAGAGAAACCATAGAACCAAATGTTTTAACCACCCGTAAACACAAACAAACATTTAAGCTTTAGTTCTAATGTAAACTTGATTGTAAATATGTGTAACCTCTTGTTTATTTTGTATTGAAATTGACACAAAACAATTTATCTGAAGAAAAAAAATTGATAGACATCATTTTTTTAGAGTTTCCCTTAACTACAAGTAAGTATGGGTAACTGTTTAAATTAATTATTATATGTGGGGATTGGGATGGTATTTAATTGGTCATTGTTACATAAGTATTCTTAACTCTTAAGTCCTAAGCAATCACTTTTTCAATTAACATCATTTTATTCGCTATATATTTGCCCTCTTATTTAATATTCGTCATTTACGCAAAGAATGCCTCTCATGGATTGTTGTACACCTCTTTTACCTTCATCCTTTTCAAATGGATCCAATGGGTATAAAATAATCATTTTATCAAGTTCTTTTCGACCACCATGTCCACCACTCGAGTGGTGAAATCCACTACCATAACAACCACCGTAGCCTCCACCCTCACTGTGGACATGCCACCACCATAGCCTCCACCACTGTATCCACAACCACATCCATATCCACCACTACCTTCACAGCGACCATATCTTCCAATGCCACCTCCTTCACAGTGACCACCATGACTGCCGCCACAACGGCAGTAACCACCACCGCCACAACCACCTATGTAGTGAGATTGAGCCTCGTTCATGATTATGTTACGTTCTTCAAGGCTCTAGCCGTTCATGCATTCAATCGCATATCCATCCTTTACTCATCCCTAAAGGTAACAAATCCAAACCCCTTGGATCTTCCAGTCTTTCAATCATTGATGATCTTTGAATTGACAATCTCCCCAAACTGATAGAAAACATCTTTTAATGATTGATCGGTGGTAGCCTATGCCTCCTTGTCTTAGCCCTTTTTTCCCTTACTCTTACACAAGATCTACCAGAATAAATTTGTATTAAGACATATTATATATAAGGTGCAATACTTATTCCTGTTTTATATTATGTCTGCTAGAAAATTGAAAAAACAAAATATAACTTAATATGTCTAGCAGAAAATTGAAAAAAATGTAACTTAATATACTTGACAAAAAATTGAAAAGACATATCTTAATATGTATGCTAGAAAATTAATTAGAATAACTTAACTTAATATGTCTACTTCATATTATCGGAGAATTGTTGTTCATATATATTTGCAGCTTTCGTCTTATATTACGTCTGGTTAGTTTGAGGCATTTACATACTTTAAATTTTTTTTTTTAAAATAATTTTTGTGTTTACCTTCTTATTTGAATTTATTATGATATGTTTTTGAATTGGTTTTAATTTATTTTCATTAATTTAGTTCTTCATTTAATTGTATATTTATTTTCTTGTATTTATCTTTAAGAAGGGTAGTATTGAAATTCAACTTAATTAATTGAAATAATATAATTATCAATATTTTGTCTTTAATTAAAAAGTTGTCATATAAACTAATTAATTCGAACAAGTGTTTTTTTTTTTAAATCGTGTTCAATTCAAATATATTTAGTTTAATGCTAATTGCTAATGGTGCAGTTTAAATGATATAGTGTAAGGGTGCATTTTACATATGTGTAATGGATACTAAATAATTTCAAATTAAAAACATATAATTATATTTAGCTGTGGTTATTAAATGTGTTAAATGTGATCATAAGTTAAAATATTTCCCTTAACATTATTTAACAATAATTTCTAGCGCCAGAGGAGTATATTAGTAATTTTGTGTGCATACTGAAAATCCTTACTCGCACATAATATATAGTACATATGTGTAGTAGAAGCTCCATTTCCGCCACCATGCGTGAGATTAGACTAGTTTATCTTTTGTATCAAAAACTTGAAATAAAGTCCTCATACTCTCACGTGCAACAAACACTTCTTAGCTCTTTTTCTACGGTAACTAATGATTACGATCAAGTTAGGCAAAGGTTGGAAATAGGTTAATTTCATGCCCACCCCATGTTTTGAATCCTAGGATCAGGATTGGGGTTCAAATCTATAAGGCCCAATACAAAATTTAAAATAAAGAGCCTCAATCTCATATGTAAGATATGTTTCTTTGCTCTTATTCTAATATCGTGTTTTTAAATATTGGACATTTTAAATAAGTTAAAGAAAAGCCTTTTTAAAAAAAAAAACTAGGGCAATTAAATTTTAATAAATAAAAAAATAATGTTAAGTGATCATTTTTCTATTTTTATTTTCATATATCAAACCTTAACATAAAAAATATCATGATATACTTTGTGAAATACAATAAATTTAAGCATTTATAAAAAAAATCATAATTAAAGTGATTTAAGTTAAATTTAATCCCTTTTTAAAAGGAATTATTATAAAAATGACAGAGTATCATCAAATATTTACAAAAGCGAGATTTTTAGTAAATTACATAGTACAACATTTCACCCAAACTAAATTCAAAAGTGACATAAATCACCATTTATTATTGACATATGCACAATTGCCATTCCCCTCCCTTGCAAAATGTCAACTTTACTCTTCACATAATCCCTTATTTACCACACAACCGATTTGATAAAAAATAAAATATCTCTCATCTTTGACCTTTAACCTTGAACCATCTCCATCCACATCTTAAACCTGTCAAAAAATCTCCTCACCCAAACCGATTGACAAATTTATCACCACCCCATGTCTTTCTCCCTCTAAAAGTTAATATCAACACTTTCTCTCTTTAAGACTACCGGAAAATTCAACATTTTCTCTCTATAAAAGTAAATCTACCACTACCCCATATATTTCTCTTTATGAAAGTGAATCTCAAAACCACCACCACTTCCACTCACATCCAGTTGTCTTGCGAAATTCGCCGCCAATCACTTCTTTTCATCCATCCTCCACATTGATATGGTAAGTCAACAGATTTGATAGAGGAATAATGATTTTGATAATTTTGAATGAATTTTTCTATTCTTAACACTTTCTCTCTCGAATAGCACTCTCCCTATAATTGATAGGTACATGTATATAAGTGGTATGTATTTGTACACAATTGGAACATCCATGTAAAAAATTGGTACATGGTAAGACCTAGAGAGAGAAGCACGCTGAAAAATATAGAAAAAAGTAAAGGACTCTGAATTATTTGTTTCAAATGATATTTTTTGGATAATTACATAAATAGAAGAAGACCGGTTTAATGAATTATGGGTTGGGTGGTTATGTTATGTATTTTTTGGTGGATTAGATTTTTGGGTGCTGATAGCATTAGATTTTTCTTGGCAGGAGTTGAAAATGGCTGAGGTGAGAAAGAATTAGTGTGTAGAGTGAGATCAACTGAAGTGTAAAGTGGACATTTTGCAAATAAGGGGAAAGACAATTGTGCCAAGACAATAATAAACAATAGTTTTTGTCACTTTTGTAATTACTTTAAATAAACTGCTATATATATAATTTATATATATATATATATAAAATCTCTCACTTTTGTAAATATTTGGTGGTACTCTTATCATTTTTGTAATAATTCTAAGGAAAAAAAAGAATGCGCATTTGCGCTCAAGAGATCCATTGGATCCATGTGTCTGCTGAAATTGCTAATAATTTACCCCTACAAACTAGTACAAAACAGAATAGCTGGGCAGCCCAAAAGCGATACGGGCCTTTGCTTTAATGAAAAGCATTTGCGGATATATATCATGCAAGATCCACCTTCAATGTAAGGTCTCTCTCTCTCTCTCTCTCTCTCTCTCTCTCTCTCTCTCTCTCTCTCTCTTAATAATGAAAATTTAGTTTAAAATAATATAGAAATCTGTATAATAGTTTGATTCTTTTGGGAATCAAAAATTAAGAACATATATATATATTAAAAAATAAGAAACACATTTGTTAATATTATTACATTGATTATATCCCAAAAAAAGAGCAAATATGTTTCTTTATTATTTTTCAATTTATTCTGTGATCCAAATTATAATTTATTTGGCAAATTGAAAATGTTCTTAAAAGACTATGAAATTAATAAAATTTGAGATATTCAAAGGTGAGTGACTATTGACTATATCAAAGTTCAAATATTTCATAACATAAAATAGTATTTAAATTATGAGATAATCTTCGATGGCTTATCAACGAGTCTATTTATAGACGATAGAAAGTCAAATGGTGGTAGGGGTGGGGAGGAATACCTCACCAAGGGGTTTCTATCATATTGTAGATATGTCATAGAAAAATAATTATTTTCATAGAGAGTGTCTCATGACTCATAGTCAATGTGAATAAATGTGGTATACTGATACTAAATAATTATAACTTGCAACTCCTCTATTCTCCTTTTATTATATATATATACTAGATTATAACTCGTGCTATGCACGGGCGGTTTTATAAAAATTGTGCATGTGCTAAAAATTATTACAAAAAATTAAATTATCAACTATAATTCTACAAATAAATTAAAAAATTTACACTATCTTGTTTATAAAATCAAAATAAAATTCAAATTGATTTATAATATAATAGTAAAAATAAATTATAATCAAAGTATAAAAGATAAAGACCAATTTGTAAATTCTTTAGGTATAATACTTTTCTTTATTAATAATTGAGGAGATTACCAAAGTGTGTTTAGAAAAAAAACCAAAGAGAAAAAGAAAAGAATGATATTAACAATGTAATTAATTAATTAATGAGTGCATTAATGACTACCATGTGACAGTCCCACAATAAAGCCTTCTCACTCCTCCCATTTTATATATATACTATTAGATATATATATATATATATATATATATATATATATATATATATATATATATGTGTGTGTGAATATAGACGACGAACCATTGGATTTTGGTTTTTTAAATAATATCTACAAAAATAATGTTAAATACACATAGGATGATGAGGCATTCATAGACTACTATTGGAGAAGGTTGAGTATTAATTTTGGTGAACATGGAAACTCCTCTTTAAAGAGTTCAAATTTGTTAGGCATCGCCCAAATTATTTTGGACCTCATTGGCTTTTAATTCATGACTGAACTATACAGTTCGTTAATGAATGAGTGCACGTGGCTGATGTACTCAGTTGATAATACACAACGGCCTCTTGAAATTAGGTCCCTTCATTTAGAAATCAATGGCATATATCTGTCCTTCATTAATCGCCCAGTTTATTACTGCCAATTGATTTTCGAAGATATCTATATATATATATATATATAGCATTGAATGCTCATTTTAAATTCACAGATCAGAATGATTACCTACTTGTTGCCTCAAGTTGGGTTGGGATATAATCACTCAAAAAAGAAAAAGAAAAGTGAAGGTTGGACTATCATATTACTTTTGTGGCTTTCTAGTTCGATTCTTTCTCCTCGCGTGGAATTTCATAATAATTATTTATAAAAAATGCTATTAATTCTGTTATCACAATTATTATATTGTAATTATAACAAGGAAAAAGGCTCTAGACTTTTAACATTTATTTTTCTTTTTTCTATTTAGAAGCGTGTATCTATGAAGTAGAGGATCACTCTATATACAAAAATAATTAAATGTTGTACTAATTTTAATCATCAAAATATAGTTATAACAAATGAAGGATTTAGACTTCTTTTTTTTTTCTAAGGGTTTGAAGTAGTAGAGAAAACAGTGAACCTTTCATAATACAAGGTAACAATCATTTAGTCTCGTGGTGCAAGTGCCTAAGATCGACAACCTTAAAATTATTTAAATTTGTAAGTTATAATTAAGGGTCCGTTTAATAACAATATGAAAAAAAAATAACAAAAATAGTTGATTTTATGAGAAGTTAGAAAATAAGTTGAGACACGTGATGAGATATCTTCTAATTTTTTTAAGCTTTTCCATAATATATATATATATATATATTTGGGGGTTAAGAATGAAAATTTTTCAACAAAAAATAATGAAAGATTGAGGACACCAACTCATAAAAATGACCTTTTATCATAAGTCTCAACTTCTGACACAAATTAACTGTTTTTCTTTTCATTTTTTTTATATTGTTATCAAACGGAATCAAAGAATCTAAAATCATTTATCTACCAATATTAGTGCGAAGCAATGCAATCAATCATTTCAATCTACTTTAATTTGTAAGTTACAATTAAGAACCCGTTAGATAGTAACATGAAAAATGAAAAGAAAAATAGCTAATTTGGATGAGAAGATGAAAATAAGTTGAGGGATCTAGCGAGATTGACTATTGCTTTTTGGCTTTTTCCATGGATTTTTTTTTCTAGTGGTGAAGATTTTTCTTTTAACAAAACATGAAAGGAGAATTAAGGACATATACTTACAAAAATAAGTATGGGATGGAGAGTATCTCATCACGTCTTAACTTATTTTTTATCTTCTCACCAAAATTAATTATTTTTCTTTTCATTTTCTATAATATTGTTATCAAACAGAACTTAAAAAGTCTAAAATTATTTATCCCCCAATTTATATATGCACAAAGCAATGCCGTGTAACATCTAAATCTTTAAGAATTATTTTACTTTGTCCAGTAGCCTGTGCCACATATTTTTCATGGTAGTAGGTGTAAAAGTTGATTTTAAACCTGCGAGCTAACTAAGAATGCCAAAAGTCGTTTAGTAACAATTAAAAACAGCGTCTTTTTTTCTTTTTTTTTCCGAATTAGTATAATAAAATACTAATTAATTAACTCTCTTTCTATTTAGATTTTAGGGCTAATTAACATTAAGAGTTTAAGTTATCTATATGGCTACATAAACCATAATTAAACAACAACCAACAAGTATAATTAATTAATAATTCATTAACTCTCTTCCTATTTAAATTTTCAGGCTAATTAAATTTAGGAGTTTAAGCCTAAATCAAACAAACGATAAAATCAATCAAACACGTATAAATGATAAATCAAACCAATCAAATGAACAAGTACAAATCAAAATAAAAAAAAAATTTATTAGGGCTAGAATATTACATCGGGGCTTTTAGACTTTGGTCGTCATTGATAATGGCATATTTAGTCTTTAGCCATCTTTTAAAATGAAATTAGAGTTTAAACATCATTTTGTAACTTTTGTCAAGTAACTCTTAAGTAGGATAATTTTTGGACAACTTTGCCCTTGTGGCTAAAGTTTAATATTGATATATAAATAGTAGTTAAAAATTAAATTAGACTACAATTTGTAATTTTCAAATATATAATTTTTGAACAGCTTGTTTCCTATTTAAGATCATCTAAATACGAGAAAGAAAGCAACATTATCCCATAAAACTTATACACCATCCAAAAATCAAAAGTAATCATTTGGACTTCAGATAACATACTTGATAGTTACATAACAAGAATTCCAAAAAAAACTATCATTTGGAACTTAACTACATAAAATGCCAATATCTGACACGCCCTATCAATCCAATCTAATCACATCCAATTAGATGTTGGATTAAATTGGTTTCAAACTTCTCTAATTGAATACGAGAGAGAAAAAAAAAAGAACCTTGGTAATAAAAAGAAGAAATGAGCAGCTTTCTAATGATATGGTTTACTTGGGAGGATGAGAATTTTGGGTAAGTATATTACCAAGATTTTTTTTTCTTATTCATTAGAGAAGATTGAAATCAATCAAATCCAACATCTAATTAGATGTGATTGATAGGACGTATTAAATATTGGATATTGAATTCTAAAATCAACATCATATCGGATTGGATGTTGATGGTCTAAAAATTACCGTATTAGATCGAATATACGCTCACCTCTAAAAAATATAAAGTACTCTTGATCGAAGCACCACAGGACAATATTCTAAACTTAATAGTTGAATATCAAATATGCATATTAAGAGGTAAAGCAGTCACAAACTTCATTTTCCAATTGGATTTAATGGTAATGACACTAATATATGATTGGAGATCAGAGGATGCAACATAGGATGATGATGAATTAGTACTAAGAGTGAAAAAAAAATTAGAGAACTAAAAAAAAAATACCACCATTGCACTGCTAACAATTCAACATTGTAGCGTCAACTAGTGCAAGTGCAAATATTAAACTTTATGCTCAAGTGATACCTTCTTCTTCTTCTTCTTTTTTCTTTTTTTAAACTTATGTAGTTAAAAAAATAATAAAATAAATAAATAAACAAATACCACTATCACTAATATATAGCATGCATTTTATGTAGTTAAGTACCAAGTGATAGTTTTTTTTTTCAGAATTCTAGTTATGTGTAACTATCAAGTATGTTATCTTAAGCACAAATAATTACTTTTGATTTTTGGATGGTGTATAAGTTTTTTGGGATGATGTTGCTTTTTTTCTTGTATTTGGATGATCTTAAATAGGGAACAAGCTATCCAACAATTATATGTTTGGAAATTACAAATTGTGGTCTAATTTAATTTTTAGCCACTATTTATATATCAATATTAGACTTTAGCCACAAGGGCAAAGTTGTCCAAAAATTATCATACTTAATGGTTACTTGACAAAAAATACAAAATGATGGTTAAACTCTAATTTCATTTTAGAAAATGGCTAAAGACTAACTATACATTATCAAAGATGACCAAAGTCTAAAAGCCGTTACAACATCTCGTGGAGAAGAGAAGGCGCAGAAGCGGAGGCACAAACCTTGCTTAGAAGGTTGAAGGGGGAGTGGTTGGTTTGTGAGGGTTTGATTTGTGAGAGTTTAGACGTTTAGTCCAACAAAGGCAAAAGAGAGTGAGATAGATGTGAGAAAATGTTAGATGTGAATGTGGAGAAATTATTGAGTACAACGATGATACTATGTCATTTTGCTAATATGGTATCACCAACCAATCATATTCTTGCCAGCTGTACCTTTATCAAATTACCTCAATTGCATGATCTTTTTTCTAACAACGTCATGTTTCTCTCTCCTCCTTGTCAATGTTCGAGGTTTCTCAAGGATTTACATTAATTTGTTCTTTTTAATCTGCCAAACCAATTAACTAAATTCTATGATTTTATCTAATTTTTATAATATAGCAGAATAGTGGCCATGTCGAAGAAGTAGAACGGACATTGGTATTTCATCAAAATAAATGATGAACTAAAGATGATCTGAAAATAGCAAATTTGGTATTAAGATTAATGGGAGTTCAACGGAATCTAGGTTTAGTGTTTGTAAAGTTTGTTTTGAGTAGGTTAAATTTTGCTATTGCTATGGAAGAAATTATGGTTAATTTCATAACCCAATTGAGTGGAAAAACAGAGAAAAATTAGAAACATAACATTATAGTTAAGGTTGCATGTATTTGTGATTCATTGAAATACAAACTAATCACACTTCTGTCTACTCATCATCAATTCACAATTTGGAGAAAGGCATGTATCATCTGTAGAATTGGGTGGAGGAGAGACAAAGAACATGCCTTAACTCCACAATAGGAGACGTGAAATTAATGATTAATTTAATACTAGACGATGTGGCAAACTGTAGCAATCTGATTGATTAATGATACCATGTTATCAAAAAGACATGGTGTCACCGTTGCACTCAATAATTTATTGTGAATGTGAGGTGGGTTCTGTTTTGATTGCAGGAGATAAGGGATTAATTGAATTTTCAATTTTCAAATGGGCCTTTAAAGTATAAACATTTTCACACCCCCTTGAAATATAAAATTGTTTGCCTAGGTCCCAACATAGTGCCACCCCTATCTTTTAGAACATTTTTGATGCATTAAATACATGTTTTAGCGTTTTAAGAGTGGTACTCAAATAATATTATAATTCTTACTCAAACTTTAATTTAAATATTATTTATGAAATTTACTTGATTGCATATAATATTTTGTTTAAATAGGATTAGAAAATGTGCGTCAATCACGGGCCCATCGGGGTTGTAATTTAACGAAACAGCCTAATAACAAACATATAGATCGTCAATGGGGAAGTGGTTTAGCCACCTAACTAAAAGTGGGTTTAATCCATGACTTGTATCTCACAAAATCATCATCAACCTTCGGTCCCCACCACTTCTCTCATCATAATCCGTTATGCAACGGACGGTCCCACGTAGAATGGTAATCCCAAGTTCTAACTCGGTCGACTCAATTTTTGATGTGAATAATATTACACGAGGCAACGAGAATAAAATAAATAAATTATTATTTTTAACTCTAACTTAACTAAAATTAACCTTAATTAACTGATATAATAAGATAAAAAAAAAATATTGTTTTCTAAAGGTGCATCGGTCTTTATTTTAGATAGAATAAATTTTGTTTCTTTCATTGTTTTTTTCAAATCCTACTATAAAAAAAAAAAAGAATAGAAAAATTACTCCTCCTTGGAAACGATGCAACTTAAAAAAAAATAAAGTTTATTTAATGAAATATATTTTCTTTCTTATTTTTTAAATTATTATATCACTTACTGAAGTAAATTTAAATTAAGTTAGAATTGACAAATGATAGTTTTACATTGTATCTTCATGACCCGTATAATATTTGCGCAGGTAAAAAATTTACTAAGTTGGTTTGGTTATCTATATAACATAGATTCTCACTCTCGGGAATCCCCCTTCATTTCCCATCCCATCCCCCGCCATTACTCTTCCCTCTCTCTCTCCCCCCTTCCTTCCTTTCTGTTTCAAATTTATAAATACCAGATAGCGCCATCGCCACGAATTTTGTTTTGATTGAATTCCACTGACTAATTTCTTCTGATATATTTCTTTAAATTGTGGTACAGCTTGTCACCATTAACTCGATCTGATAATTTTAATAGCGGAACTGATTGTAAACACTCAAAGTTTGTCTCAATCAGGATCCCTTTTTCAAACTAGACGGAGTACTGTTACAGGAGAATTAAATCGTTAATATCTCGTAAAATCATTCAGAGCTTTCTATATTTACATTTATTTGATTTTAATCTTCGCATTTGGCAGAACAGTAATGTTAATATAAACATCTGTTCGATCCCCTGACTATATGTACACACAAAAATTCATCGTAAATTTCTCAGCACATGTATTCTGATAATGAGATTAATCGGAACAGTGCTTCGTCATCTGAGAGAGAGAGAGAGAGAGAGGGCGTTAAACTTCTGGTGAAATAACAGTAAACATGGTAGCATTGCTTAGCTTGTTTTTGCTAATCTGCGTACCATGGGGCATCCACTCGGAGGACCGGATTCTAGTGAAAATGACTCTGCTCAGAAACGCCTCTGCCTCTGCTCTCGGTGCTTGTACGTATGCTTCCTCCTTCAATGAAAATTAAATTTCATGTCATTTATTGAGAATATGTGTTTGTGGGAAATTTTATTAATATTTATTTATTAATTAATATTAAAATTAATGTTTTCGGCGTTGGTGTTCTGTAGATTGCTTGGATGGAAGTTTACCTGCTTATCATCTACACAGAGGATTCGGCGCAGGGGCACGCAATTGGCTTTTACAGTTTGAGGTAAACTACTCTTCTTTTGCCTTTTAGCCTTTAGGTGGGCCAAAAAGGGGGTAAAAACACAACTGAAAATTTGTCTGCGTTCTAACCAAGAGATGGTACCCCTGTCTCATCCAATCACCAGTGTGTGCTGTTCTGAGCACCTAACCAGCGCTTTAATTTGCTGTCTCCTGATAAAAAAGAAAAGCTGCCATAAAAGCAAAAAACAAAAGGAGAGGAGAGGAGGGATCGTAATCTCCGAAAATTGTTGACTCCTCGTCTTAAACGAAAACATAGAAATGATAAATATTTGAATGCGGAATCTGCATATAAAATATTTCAATTCAATATGGTAGTTTGTTTTTTCTTTCTTTTTCTTTTTGGTTATTATATTTTTTTGCTAGGTTGTAATTAGAGATATTGGTAGAATCAAGAACCAAGAGCTAAGAATTTAGGTAAGAGGGGTGAAATTTAAAATATACAAAAATATATTTAAAGTCATAAAATTTGAATGTAAATATAATAATATTAATAATAATATTTCATATAACTCAAATAGTGAATGTGAACAATTGCGAGAAAATACAATAATACGACGTAAATATAATAACATTAATAATATTATGCAATTAATCAAGAAACACAACTAATATTATGTGAGTAATTAATAAATTAGATTATACCTGATATTAAAAAGTAAATCTAAGAAATGATTTACCTTGCTAGTGTCAGAAAAATGGGTAAAATACTATTTTTTAGCCATTTTGAAGGTAATTTTCAGTGGGACCTCACACTCAATTGTGAAAGGTTATTGTAGATCTATGTTTTTCTTTGTGAGTATATCGAAATCGTATATTTGTTTGATCAAAATGGTTATGGGGTAGATGAGAAAATGTCACCCAAATTAAACTACTTGAGCTAAAAAATTGGAATGAAAATGGATAAGTCCCGCATGAAAATTTGGTGGAAAAATTGATGAATTTATAAAGATTATGAACTTGATAAGCATTTAAGAAAAATAAGGCTCTCTTTTGCTCTCGCAGGGAGGGCGGCTGCGCAAGGCTATGTTTTGTACCGAGATTTATTTTATAGTTTAAATAGCCTGAAACCAAATTTTAAGTTTCATATGTAGGTCCCTATAAATAATTATGCCTCTTACACTTTGGTTACCCTCAAGTATTAGTTTCTATGCAAAAGTCCTTGTATATTTATTTTTTGGTCAAAAAATACCCCATATATTGTAAAAAAAATCCAAAACCAAGTCCTGCATAGTTACTACGCCTATGTTAGAGAGTCAATAATATTACCTTGTAAAGTGGTTTAGTAGTTAGTCACAGTATGCACAAAATATCCGATGAGCAGCGACTGACACTTTCTTTGATGCACAAACTGATCCAGACAATTTACCTATAAAGAAAAACCCTCAAATGAAAAAAGAAAAAGTATTTAATGGTAACATAATAGCCATTAGCTTCATAAATTTAAGCTTGTAATTTACGCATCGAAAATTTAAATGCATGCATATCCAAACTATACAAACCAAAATGAACAATCCTTAAATTAAAAACACATACAGTAAAACTTTATCCTAATTGACTGCCTTAAATTCAAAATTTTGGTTCACATCAACTATGAATTAAGGCTATTTGTCAGTTTCCTCGATGAAAAAAAAAATGCAAATCCAAACGCTATTCCAAATTTGCAAGACATGTTGCAACATGTCACGTAATTAATGTTAGAAAGAGTAATATTTTCAGAAAAAAATTAAAGGCAACCTGTATATAAATTTTACACGAGTAACAATTGTAATACAATATGACATGATACTTCTGGACGTGTGTAAAACGTAAAGTTGAATTTATTAAAAACTTATTTTGCTATATCCCTTTTTTTGTAAAAACATATGAAAAATGACAAACTTAATTGTTTCATTGAACGCTAAACTTTGATCTTAAACTATATTGGATTATTTAGTTTTAACTGTAGGGGCTAAAATTGAGAGAAATTTTTTTATTTACACGATTTACATAATATGACTTGTTTTATTGTCAATTTCAATTTCAATTCCAATTCCAATTCTTACTCTTTAGGAATGAGGCCGTATTATTGTCCATTGACTACACTTGTGCCACTATGTTTATTTAACATACTTTGATGACAACCATACAAATTTATCCCTTTAAAGTTTTTTTTCCTTCAATGTTCACTTACTAATATGGAAAAGTTAACCATAATATACATTATTATATTCCAAAATCAAATTCATCAGTAAGTTTTGAGATTTTTTTTATATTTGAGTGAAGTGCTCGTCAAAGTATTGAACTTTTGATTTTCTATTTTTGACTAGAGTCGTTATCATGGTTTTTGTTGTAAACAGCAAATTAATCCAAAGGCGGAAGGCCCTAGCTATCTACCACAAAGATCAACCGTGTCTTTGGAGTGTGTTGTTGTCAAAAAAAAAAATCTTTAGAGTGTGCATATGGATTAATTTCATGTCTATTGTCTAATGAAACTCTTACCATTTTACAAACATATATATACTGCACGTATGTGTTTTTAGCAAATTAATCCAAAGGCGGAAGGCCCTAGCTATCTACCACAAAGATCAACCGTGTCTTTGGAGTGTGTTGTTGTCAAAAAAAAATCTTTAGAGTGTGCATATGGATTAATTTCATGTCTATTGTCTAATGAAACTCTTGCCATTTTACAAACATATATATACTGCACGTATGTGTTTTTAGCAACCAGATGGTGCGAAATTAGCTTGAAGTGGCCAGGTGCGTCTGCGGAGTAGACGAAAGCCTTGTGTACACGTCTTTCATTCGTGGCCAGTGGATTATCGTGGAGTAAAACATAGGACCATTCCAGAATTGACTCTAGAGTGACCATCACCTCAAGAGCATGCACCAAATTATCTTATACTAGATGCGGACATATACGTAATATGTGTGCATATTTATTTTCATCAACGCATAGATTTATTTAATATATAATGGAAATAATAAAACATAAATATATTGTTGGTTTAATAATAACACATCTTCATTTTTAAATCTCATGGGTTCAAGTCCGCTCAACTATATTTTCAAGAGGTTACTATTTATACACCAAGTTTTACTGAGGTCCAATCCTCTTCAAACTAAAAAAAGGTTTCAAGATTTCTAATGACACCTCACAAATATATATACCGACTGGGTGCATATGCAGCGAGTCAATGCACACACAATCATTGTGTTGTGAATGTGGGAACAATAACCAAGTCCCAAATTCACCAATGAACCCGAGAAATCCCTTTCGGGAATTTCCACAAACACTTGGCGGGCGGAAGCCGTCAAGCAATAGGATCTTTGATCAAACCAAGAATCACCAACACAAACTTAAGCAAATATAGATGGAAGATAAATAGCAATAACAATCAAGAGAAAAATAAAGCAAGAAATAACACACCGTGTTTTTGTGGAACCCTTTGGGTCTTCCACCAAGAGGGAGCAATTTTATTGATTAACCAAGAATTTACACCAATTCTCTCACAATAAACCTAACTCTAGATCAATGGAACAAACCTCCAAAGATCACCTCTCACCTTAGCTAAACCATAGCTAAGCACTTGTCTTTCTCTTTTTCACTCTCACAAGACAACTCTCTTTCAAGTCTCTTCCAAAATAGAAATAAGCCTTTCTATTTATACCAAGTGAAAAAACAAGGCAATTTGCCTTTTACCTGCCCAAGTGCAATAACAACTTTGCACCTCATTCTGGGTATTATGCCTGGTGCAAAACTGATTTTGCACCCAACTGCAATATACATATTGCAGTCAATCCGAGTGCACTGCTTTGCTGCAATAACAACTTTGCAGCCAATCCGAGTAGTGCAATAACAACTTTGCACCCAAGCCTGAGTACACTGATTTGCTGCAATAACAACTTTGCAGCCAATCCGAGTAGTGCAATAACAACTTTGCACCCAACTGCTTTGGTGCAATAACAACTTTGCACCATCACTGCTTGCATGAATTACAAGCTAAACACAACACATTGGATATAAATAGAGGAAATGTGGGGCAAAAAAACACTAGTGGTGATATGTAGTGAGTGAGTTACCATATACATGTTGCATATCTGCAGAGCTGGTGTTGGGCCAAAAAAATAAATACACACACATTTTACATATATGCAATGAATGGGTAACACAGTTCACTGCATATCAGCCGAATATAGTGTTATTAAATAGGGATGCTCGAGCGTAGGTAAGTAAAAATTTTAGTGGTGGAATGAAAATAAGTAAAAAAAAAATTAGTGCCTTTTTACCTTAATGCCTGTTGTGGCGTGAGACCATCTCCAACCCAAAACACCATTTTGGTGTTGATTTAGCACTAAAATGGTGTCATTTTTACACCAAATTTTTTTTCAACTCCAACCATAACACCAAATATAACACCAAAAAGTATATTCTCTCTAAAAATAGAATATTCTCTTTATTATTCTATTATCTTATATCATCATATAAATTATTATATTGTACTAATTATGTTGGCATTATTCTAGTTCTATGTTGCATTATTTCGGCTTTGTTTTAAATGCGTTTTGTTTTAATGTAAGTTTAAATTTATGAAGTTTAAATGTAATTTAATTTTTTGTCATTATTATTATATATTAAAATTTTTAATTACAATAAAATATACATAAATTTAATTAGAATAAATTAATTTTTTTAATAAAACAAATTATTAATATTTCTAATTAAAACAATAAACTAAAAAAATTAAATTAGAAGTATAAAAATGACCTAATTAATATTTATATGAAAATAATAATGAAGATAAAAATTAAAAAATAAAAGAAAAAAAGATGGTGGGATGGTGTGGAGTGAATAGTGTTACACCAAATATGGTGCAACACTATTCATTGCACCAAATTTGGTGCAAGTTTTGGTGCTTCCTTGGAGCAAAATGGTGTAAAAATCACACCAAATTTGGTGGGATGGTGCAAGGTTGGAGATGCCCTGAGAGATTTTGAGCCAACTCTATCTTATTGGCTCATGCGGTGGAAATGGCCTTGTGTAGAATTATTGTGATTTGACCCCGTCTCTCTCATGCATAGACCCGAAGTCCACAATCCACATGCGCAGCCAAGTGGAATGAATTATTTAACTTTAGAACCCGAGTCACCTGGACTCACAAAATAATTATCGATATGGAAATAAGTGATGATCCATTAGATTAAATAAGATAATGCAAAACTTTAGTTACCGTTCAGTTACATAATTTATTACCGTTGTTTTTGTTTGATGGATGATTGGAGTTCACAGAAGTACATGGAAAATCTTGATCTAGAATTTTACATTATACAAATACTCCATATGAGGAATTTTACATTATACAAATACTCCATATGAGGAATTTTACATTATACAACAGCAACAGAACAGTAATGGGAAAAGGGAACCTTCCTAACCATATCTGTGTATTTTGAATTTCTTTTTTCTTTTTCTATTTTTTTTTCCGAGTCATAGTGAAAAAAGGGGATAAAAATCATACTAGAATAAGAATCTAATCAGTACTACTAGTCCAGACCGAACGAATCTAATAGTAACTGAAGTAACCTTTTTAACCATATTTGAACATATTATTATCAAATCAATACTTAGACAATAACTATTAGAGACTAAATTAGTCCATCATCTTATAGCACAATAATTTTTTTTTGGACAATCACAATAGTTATATTAACTTATATGAAAGATTGGAATGAGAAACATTAGGGTTTATTTTTATTGTTTTTATTTAAAATAAATAAAATTAATTAGATGTAAAGAGATAGAGCAACAACATATTTTAATTTGCTCACTTGAAGAAATCTCGAACATGTTTTGGAAGAAGGAACAATAATAGTTGAAAGCAAAATGTCTGCAAATCTATATGATTTTTTTATTATCCGTCGAACACGTACAAATGGTGTTCATATAATAAATTTTATGTTGATTTGAGAGACGTACAAATGGTGTGTAATAAACTTATCTTGATTTGAGAGAGGGGGAAATAGTAGTTGAATTACAAATGTGTTCCTTTTTAAGGACAAAAAGCAGTCCGTAGTTCTTAGGGAGTTATTAAAGATAGAATTTTTGTTGATACATATAATGTAATTATTTTAAAGTAAATGAGAAAATAATGTCATTACTGGAAAAACTGTTTAAGGTTCACCAAGTGGTCACTAGCTGTTGTGATTCACAATTACTTACTTTATAGGTTAATTAAACTATTTTGCATCCTTTGACAGAATACTGCTACTTTCCTTCCTTGTGTTTCTTTTCCAAAAAATAAATTCCAAGTGCCTGACTAGTTGTAGATGAGAACAACTAGACTGATGTAGACTTTTATTTGTCGTTAGCATTGGTCAATTAATAGAGAGTTGTAAATGAGAACAACAACTAGACTGATGTAGACTTTTATTTGTCGTTAGCATTGGTCAATTAATAGAGAGTTGTAAATGAGAACAACCAACGTTAGTCACTAGTGTGCCTCCAAGCCCTAGCTTGTTAGTGGGTTCTGTTGTGATACTTCAATTTGGCTTTTATGATGATAGGGGGGTGGATGGTGTAATGATTTGAATTCGTGCTTGGAGAGAGCCAATACTCGCCGTGGATCAACACGGTACATGAACAAATGGGAGGTCTTTTCAGGCATTCTCAGCAATAACGCTTCTCAAAATCCTGGTATGTGCTTTACCCATAAATAAATAGGTTTAACACCACCCATGTTCATTTTCAGCAATACATTTAGCACATCACGTTCATGTTTAATAACCCCCCATGTTCATTACACGGTGGTTTCTTATTTCTAAAAGTATATTGAAAATTAACTCTATAGATAGATATTCATGTTAAAGCGACAATCACAATGGCCCATATTGATTTTTGAGTTTGGCCACAGCTTGTGCAAGTGTTGTCAGTGTTATATTTATAAAAATTAGTCCCTTCATTTTTCAGACATTGATTGGTGTGCTAGCAGCTGGAACATGCTGTTAGGCCCAAAATGGGAGTTCCAGTAAATTAGTAATATATATAGTTGCATCACAACTACTGTTAAGGTCATGTCCCTCCACATTGTATTTGTCGTTTTCACATGTTTAATTGCTGAGGCCAAACGAGACAACTACTGCGCTCTGTTTTTTACTTCCACCCTCCAGCTTTAACCCCTCACGGTAGCCTAGTCTGCATGTGCCCGACGGCCCTTTTCCTACTTCTCTGCTAGCTACACATCATATTAAATGGGCAAGTGCGTTTCACCCAAATTCGTAGTGAAACTTTATGATTATCTACTTGTTCATTTTGATTTTTTTTTTTTGAAGAAGTTAGTTACGAGTTAGAACATATATATATACAGTTTCATTCTTTTATAAATCATCTTTAAGCTAACTAACTTAATGAACGTCTATTTCCAAAGGTTAGCAGAATAATATTTTTATAAAATTTGATAGAAATGATCATTATAATAAGTAGACCATCTCTACAAAATTTCATCATAAAACTCAAACAAAAAGTGAGTTATCTAAATATATAAAATTTCAACGTTCAAAAATACGCATATATATCAATTGTGTACTTAACTCACTTTTCGGTTGAATTTTTTTTTAATGAAATTTGGTAAAAATGATCTACTCATTATATAGATTATTTATACTAAATTTCATGAAAAAAATTCATATGTTTACCTTCAAAATGGATGGTCCTTAAGAAAGATCATTCCCCTAAAATTTCTTGAATATGACTTTTTTTTAATATGAGTAGTGTTAATGTATGCCTTTAGATCATGTGATAAGAATCTAATATATCTTTCTTCTTTCTATAAATTCTTATCACGTATTTTTAAGGCACATGTTAATATTATCCTTTTATCATATATAGCCAAGGCAAAGAAAATAATATTCAACATATTATTTAACATTTCACAACGTCAGTTACTGGGTTTGTTGTAACGCACATTGTATCTATTGTCTAAAATATTATTATACCAGACATTTTCTATGAAGGATTTCATTGAAATTTTTTATATCTTTAAAAGACATTGTGCCTGTACACTTTTCTATCTATCTAATGGTGTCTACATTGAAGATTCCAAACGCCATTATGGTTTTACCCCACTTAGATCGACTGTGTTGTCGTTATAAATAGTAAAAATCTCTGTGTGCACGCTATGCAATGGAGGCACCGACGCTCATATGGAATGCCTTTTTTTTTTAAAAAAAAATGCCTTTATGTTTTCTTAGGGACGATTATGGAATGATTACATTGACCAAGGAAAAGGGTGGTGATATTGGCACCTCTGACGACACTTGGTAACGCTCTACTTTCATTCGGTGTTTCGCAATCGAGTAAAGTATATGTTATTAAGTTGTAAAAGACTTGAGTATAAACTTGATTACGCTTAAGTATACTCAGTCCTCAAGAATCGAGTAACAAATACTTTACTCGATTGCAAATGACCAAATAAAAGTAAAAGTGTTAACAATTATTTTTGGGATGTCAATATGTCCACCCAAGAAAAATGGATGAGACAGTATTATTTCTAACTCCATTCTGGAGTCACTAACCTTGATCTCTTGGAGCCCATTACTATTTTATTGTGCAGAAGTCTAAATAAAATGGTACAGCTGAAGTCTAAGAAAATACAAAATAAAAAAAGGGAAAAGGAAAGAAAAACTAAACCCAGATCATATTTTCTTGAGCGGTTGAGCTCTGGATCAGATCTGGAATCTATTTGTACTACACTATCAAAGTGGGTGTTAATTGGATACCAATTAACATTCCATAGTTTTCCTCTTCATATTTGTCGTAACTATGGCCACAATCAAAACATCGAGTTTTTGCCGACTTGCATCAAGTAGAATTCTTGGATGACATGTTGCTTTCAAAATTAAATTCTAAAGAAAGCAGTTCTCTCGTTATATTGGGAGAGTGTCAACAAATCTTTGATAAACTTATTTGAACTAAATTAAATTGAGCAGATTTTTACAACTGGAACCGCGTGAAGCTTAGATACTGTGATGGAGCCTCATTTGCAGGGAATGCGAAGTTTGACAATGGGGTAAACACTTCGCAAACATTTTTCCTCATGTTGTTTTTCTGGTACCATTATCCATTCTCATGATTTGCAAGAGGGCATGAAAATTAAAAGTGAACTCCTAATTGTTCGGTAATATCTGAGTCAAAAAATGTGATATTGAACACTTCGCAAACATTTTTCCTCGTGTTGTTTTTCTGGTTCCATTATCCATTCTCATGATTTGAAAGAGGGCAAGAAAATTAAAAGTGGACTCCTAATTGTTCTGTAATATCTGAGTCAAAAAATGTGATAGTGAACACTTTGCAAACGTTTTTCCTCATGTTGTTTTTCTGGTTCCATTATCCATTCTCATGATTTGCAAGAGGGCATGAAAATTAAAAGTGGACTCCTAATTGTTCTGTAATGTCTGAGTCAAAAAATGTGATATTGAAATGGAGAGTGTGTGTATGCGTTGGCAATCCTGCATATTTCAAAGTTGGCTTAGTTCTCACAATGCTCGTACATATTGCACTGTATCATGATCCATTGGAGTATTAGTGAGGCAAGGAATTTGATCAATTGCCCTACTTTTCATCTTCATTTTGTCACCTATTCTATTTCAAACAAAGGTTTGTGTGAAAACTGAAGAATGTTGAGAAAATTGTACACCGAGGATATGCTTTTACCGTCTTTGGTTTCAATCAATAAATTTGTGGGGACCTAAACTATCTCGGGCAAGGACAGGTGCAGGCAAGGAAACTCATTTCATTTTGCTTTAAACGTTAAAGAAAGAAGAATAGAATGAAGAAGAAAAAAATTCCTAATTTAGTCACCATGTACATCATAAATCCCCTATTCATTAGAAGCCTTTTACTGCATTCAGATATCACTGGCAATATATGGTACTTCAGTGTATTTCATAAATTGGCACCATCATGTCTTTGTGTGGTTGAAGACCCTTCAAATTAAACTTCTTGTCACCACATTTGGGTTATATTGATTTCATGGCCATTAGAGAGCAAATCATATAATCAGATCTTATAATTTGGGATGCTTACTAATAATCGAGTAATTTTTTATGTGAAATGATCCACAGACATCATTGCTTTATTTCAGAGGGCAAAGGATTTGGGAAGCAATTATTCTTGATCTTCTCCCAAAAGGGTTGGGCCATGCAAAAAAGGTAAAAACACATTCCGTGGATTTATGCATTTTTCATGCCATCGGTATCTAGAATTGAATCTAGGCGATCATGTGATGTGATGCAATATATAACTTATTCACATGTATTGAGTGCGTTGAACCGTCTAGTTCGTTAAAAAAAATACTCTCACTTCTACCAAGGTTGTTGAATTCTTGAAGTTGGACAATCCAAATTTATAATCTGATGTTGATGATTGACACAGAGAATAGCATATCCGTGCCATAAGTAAAGGGCATTTTGCTTATGAAGCTAAACTACAACTTATTTTTATCATTGGCCAAGAGCGAAATTTATGCACAGGAATTTCAAATTGAAATTTTATCCAGAAATGGACTCCAATCTTAGGAGAAATTTAATAGATACAAGATCCTTTTTTATTAAGAAACATATGAATCTGTTCAGAGTTACTATAATGTGTTCCATTCATTTATTTGTAGGCTTTGCTTTCGGGATGCTCTGCTGGGGGTCTGGCAACTTTTTTGCATTGTGACAACTTCACTGGGTATCTACCAAAGAATGCAAGTGTGAAATGCTTAAGTGATGGCGGATTTTTCCTGGATATGTAAGTCGTGTTTCTTCAAATGGAAATGTTAGACTGTTTCTATTCTTCATTTATATCTTAATTTTTTACTTCCCTGTGCAGAAGAGACATAGGTTTCAACCATACTATAAGAAACTTCTACGAAGACCTTATTACTCTACAGGTACACACCTGAGAGAATAATCAAATGAATAATTTTGATCACAACATGGACACGTTCTACAGATTCTCTAAATAACAAAATCAGATTGTATCGCTTTCGTGTAGCTTCCAACTACTCATTGTACAGCACCACATGAAACAATATATCTAATAGTAAATGTTTTCGTGCCTGATAATATTGCACAACAATTGACAGGGGGTGGGGCAGAATCTGGACAAAAACTGTACGAGTTATCACTACTTTCCTGAACTAGTATGATATCCAATCAGAATACCAGCTTGTTTTCGGTTCTGCAATTAATATCTTAAAGTAGGATTATGACGTTTTCTAACTTGTTCTGCAGTGCTTCTTCCCACAACATGCATTGACATTCGTCAGAACCCCATTTTTCATCTTAAACTCAGCATATGATGTGTACCAAGTAAGTTTAATTCTTCTTGATTTAAGCTGAATAGAATTTCTGTCAACTGTGGGAAATGAATACAACTTTGTATGTCAATAGTTTCATCATGCATTAGTACCACCCTCTGCTGATCTGCATGGACATTGGAATCACTGCAAGCTTAATCCAAGATCATGTAGTCCAAGCCAGATATATATTTTGCAAGGTTGCTCATTATTTCTTTCCTTTTATTTTCTTTTTGTATTGGGGGTGGGCTGGGGTCTTTGTAACTTTCTCAAAAAAATATTTCTGTTTTTGAGCGGAAAGATTATCTCCAAATAATTGAACTTTATACAGTTGTTTAGTTGAATTTTTGTTGTTCAGGGTTCAGGAGAGAGATGCTTGTAGCATTGAAGTATTTCTTTGAGTATTCAAAAAGGGGAGGGATGTTCATAAACTCATGTTTTGCTCATTGCCAAAGTGAGTCACAAGACACATGGTTTGCAGATGACTCCCCAAGAGTGCGCAATAAGGTCTGTAACAACTTGATTTAGTTCTAAAAGTAAGTAAAAATAACCTGTCAAAAGTATGAATTTGTACTCCGATCTGATCCACATTCAAGTTCTGCTAAAATTCGGTGGGAAGATAATACTAAATTCCAGTCAATCTATTAAATCTTGTCCTCATTTTGTTTCTAGTTCTTTTGCTTTCTGGAATCAACGCTTGGTATTTTCATATTAGAGTTTGATACGAGCTCTTACTGTGGTTGAATTGGCGAATTTTTTTGAGATTAGCTCCTCTTAATGATGCTTTAGTATGAGTAGTGACCCAACATTTCTTGCAGACAATTGCAGAAGCCGTGGGTGATTGGTACTTTGAAAGAAGGGTCACGAAGGTGGTTGACTGCGCGTATCCATGTGACACTACCTGCCATAACCTGATAGGCTAAACACGTACCATAGGTACTGATTGCCTTCTGAACTCCTTGTTGCTTCATAACTGTACACTAACAGGTAATATTAATAGCACATTCAACTCAGTTTTATTCTTCTAATGCAAAATATTTTGCAGGTCCAACCGAAGATATAAAGGCTAGACAGTACATAAAGAGTAGTTATTCACACGAGTATCTCTTATTCTTGAATCAAGGAAACTGTTTACTTGAGAAGGAATCAATACTTGAGAGAAATTATAGGTTCGATTCGTCATTGCCTAAGCACAGGATATATTCTTAAGAAAGAAAATGATACCATGTAATACTTTTTTCGGGGTTTCATCAATCAACAAAGGTTCAGTAAATCCTTATTCTCCTTCTCCTTTGTCCTCCTGAAAATATAATATAGAAATATGGATGCTTCAGAAAGTTTGATATGATTGTTTATGTACATCTCCGTTTTGTTGCTGATGATTAGTGTCAATCTCTTTCTTTGCTATATTGTTAATTTTACCTTGAGAAGAAAATTCAAAAGAACTTGCATATGACCTAAGCTTCATCTGCGTAATAAAACAGTCTTCAAAATCTATGTTGTGGACTGCCAAAAGGAATAGGCACAAGCCCGCATTTTTTCTACAAGATATAGCTTTGTGTATTAAGGCCTAATTGATATCGTCTGCTGGTGCCCAAGGGCACGCACAACATATATATAGGACCTTGTGCGAAAATTAGAATTGGAGCCCTTTGTCAATTCACTTAAATAAACATTAAACTGCACCCCACCCCCATATTTCTAGAGTACTCAGGGGACTTGCGCTGTTACGCTTCAATATTTAATAAAGCCCCATCAATTACCAAAGAATAATGTCACATTTTGAGGCAGCTTTTGAAACAATTGTGGACAGATTCTCAATAAGCTATGAGCAGCAAAAATGGATCTCGGGCTAATCAACTTCATTTCAAAATGTCATAAAATAATAGAGACCTCTTCATAGGCTTATTAGTGAAACTTGAAAAATGCATAGCTGATGTCAGTGTACACAACTTCAACAATGACTCTCAAACAACGACCTTTTTCAATTTTCTTTACAGTAATGCATGGATCTCCTCTAGTTGTTGCTGGAGCCAAGAAGGACTATCAAGAGCTGATTTGTTTCTGCGGTTCTGCCATAAGCTTCAGTTTTTTTTTTTTTTTTCATTGCCTGTAATTATTGTATATGCATGGGTAATTCTTTCATTTTGATAGATGGTGTGCCCATATGTTAGTTTTAGTGTGTTCCAGGGCTTGGTTAGAAAAAAGCTGTCTTGGTTGAATTACCATATGGCTCGCTTAACAATTATTGCGTTTTTATTGGACATCTTCGGCATTAGAACCTAATGCACACTTAGATAACTATGTCAATGTCACTTTCACTTTATCTTTAAGCAACCACGCCTAGACTTCACCATACATTACACGATAATATCACTCTCTTTAAACAACTATGCCTAGACTTGGCCATACGTTACACGATAACACGACACAAATTTTTTAACGAATTCGGATGGTTATTGGGTTCACCCGTTTAACAAGAAATGATAACAAATCAGTTATGAGTTCACCTTAATTAACAAATTTGGGTGACCCATTAATAATTTTTTTTGCATCTATTTTAAGATTTATGAATATTTATCCCTACTTTTGAAGTAATTTTAGTTATTTTTTTATTTCTAGCGAAAAAATTTCTAATTTTTTTTAAATTTTTTTTTTTTTGCTTAATGGGTACTGTTGGGTCGTATTATATTACCCAATAACAAATTGAGTCATATATGAATTCAAAAATCATTACCTAATAGCTTATCGGGTCATGAAGGCAAAAATGCTTGTACCTGTTAAAACTCAACACGAAACCGTTACAAACTAACATATTGACAGGTCCGCCCCCAACCTCATGGTTTGCGAAAAAATACATGTTAGTCATGAGTAAAACAGGTAACATTTACAAAGAAAAAGGAGGGAGTGTTACAGCTCTTTGGAAGTTGTTTTTAAACATGAAACTAGTTTGGATAATTTTGTTCCAATGTTGAGATGGCGGCTTAGGACTAAGGGTGTTTGTTTTTACATTTGAATACTTAATGAAATAGTATTAAGTATTTAGAGGTGCAATACGATACTTGTTTTTTAAAATCATTAAGAGATTAACGGCTAATTTTTTTAATGATTAAGCATTTAGTATTAAGAGACATTAGTCTCGTTGAATGCTTAATTCTGAATTTAAATAATAGTTTTATACAAAAATATAAAATATAAAACTTCATTCAGAATAAAAAACAAACAGTATTTTTAAAACTTGAATTCAGTACTTAGCATTCAGCAATTAGTAATATGTACTCAGCAATAAAAAAAAAAGAAAAAATGCACCCTAAGATTAAAATTATGGTCCGAAAGTGTACGCAAACGCTCCGTACTATCATTAACTTGCACGCATACAACTCTTCTCAGACTCCGCGCGCTCCTTCTACAATTATATATGATGGGGACAATTAGTAAATCTCACCTCTGAACACTGGACCAATACGCAACGGACACATGACATCCTATGTGTAAGCTTGGGTGTCTAAGACGTGGCAAAAGGTAGAGTGAACAAGATGAAGAGCTCCTTTGACCATCTAGTTCACAGAGTTGTTTGCAGATCCGCTCCGTCCGTCTTATTAGAGGAATAATAGATCAACTTTGCCATAATTGCTGACCTCGCAACTCTTTCTCGCCGACTTGGAGTTCGGCACAAACATTGCAGTAGCAAGTAACGGCAGCGCTATTAGCAGACCAAGGACATTTTTATATAGGCAAACTATTATACTTGCACTTAATGTATACCAATTCGTATTGCATACCCAAGATTAAGAGTATTAAATACTCAAATTAAGAGGAGAGCAAGTTTAAGGCAAAAGCATGGCTAATTCTATTCCTTTAATAATGAAAGCATTGCTGGAGATTGCCTACCACCATCAACAAAGCTCAACTCTCTCCAACTATAAAGATAAGAGTATTTACTAATTTCCAACGACCAAATTTTTCAAGGGTTCACGAAGTTAATCAAGTGAATCAAGAAAGGTTCAAGAGAGTAATGCTTAGAGCATTTATTGCCAACCTACAAGTCTCTTAAGCAAAGCTAAAGCTTACGGGCTTCTAAGACATGAGATAGCATAAGTCTAGTGACAGTCCTTGTACATATATTGCGAGAATATTAGATTAGCTGAGAGCTGTAAACATTTGTAACAAGGGCTTTGCTCATTATTTTCATTTATGAAGCTTTTCCGAGTTCATTTACAAGAGGTGGAGTGGACCTCATTACAGAAGGTTAAATCACCTCCACAAATCTCTCTTATTATTGTCATTTACAACTAACGATGTTAATCATTACCAAACACCCAAACCACTATTAATCATTCATTGATTAGTTGCTAATTATCTTTGGCTCCATTAATATCTAAAGGAAGCATAACCTTGCTTTTTCTTTTATTTTATTTTTCCAACTACATTACGTCAAAAATCTCCTGGAGGAGCATAAAAGAAAAAAACAATTGTCAACCCCATTTTAATGGCTTGAAGTTCCACGTCCATAATCCCGATACTAGCAGCGAATCACCAACTCCACGACTTACCATCACCATGCCGAGCAACACGTCTGGCAGCTGCTCTATTTTCATCTTCCACAACGCAAGCGTCTCCAATCCTGAATTAGGTCTCTCCCTATTCGCTAGAAATTAACACCTAGCCTTCTTCAAGGTTCTTACCTTATCTTCCACCTTGGTGAACGTACAAGCTGAACAAATCATTGGAGAGATCCCTCAACTGAGCCATTACCTTATTCACAGTAATCTGATTTCCTTGAAATATACAAAAATAAATACAAACACACTGACAAAATTCCCCAAGAATAAAATAATTAATCTGCATGTTGATATAAAACTTCAACTCACTCAAATTTGACTCGGTACTTCCACACGTGTCTAGTACATTACACCCCAATACGCATTCAATCTAACAATACGTGACTGAGCTGAACAATAAAGAGAGAACAAAATAACTACAAGTGTATGAGACGTTGACTCATAGCCAAGAAATCAGAATCCATTACTTTCCTATCAAAAGTACGTTCAACCACATGTTATGCTTAGAAGGCTCAAGACGTAGCAAAATAAAATTGAAATTCATTGGAAAGGTTGAATGAAAAGAAGAGAAATCAAAATAGAAACACAGAGCAGCAAATGATTCTTCAAGAAAATAAGACCTTAATTTTATATTAACTATTTTTTGTGTACACGCGTGTTGCACCTGATTTTAGTGCTCGGTAAATATCATTAAATCCATTAATAAATATTTTTATACTAATGATAAAATAATTAGTATAAAATAAAAAATAATCAAAATTAAACAAAACAATGAAATAATTAGTATGAAATAAAACTAATAACAATAAACAAACATAATATCAAGTATAAAATCCATTTGATTTTATGAAGTTATATAGAAGTCTCATACATAATACATAATTCAATACAAATTCTAACTTATTTAATGAATTTAGCCAAATAAGAGTTTAAATTTATCTAGAATACTAATAGTAATACAAATATAAAAATATATGGAGTAATACACTTATAGTCTTGTATATATATACTATTCTATGTAATATAAATCTAGCTTAAAAATTTTGTTTAATTATTGTGGGAGGATAATTTTGTACATGGGCCTGGACCCAGGCCTAGTGTACAAACTATGGGCCTGGACGAGGACCATGTAAATGGGTGGGTCCAAAAAACCTTCATGTCGATGAGACGAAAGGCATTTGTTAATCGGATAGCAAGCCAGTCATTAATAGTAGAGTTGCGGATACGAGACAACTGAGTTGAAGGATAAACAATGGGAAATAACCACTTTTGCTAATGTGAATAGGGTTGTTAACACCCATAACCTTGGAGTACTGATCAAGTTTACCCTTTATAATAATTTCCTAACACACCAAACCCTATCCAAATTGTATAAATAGATAAAGATAAACACTTAGCAGGGGGGAGAAGGAACACAATAGTGGCAATATACTCTCTCTCTCTCTCTGCCTCTCTCTTTTTAAACTGTATCTTTGGCTATTAAAGCCTAGTGAAGAACACAACTACACACTCTGAGATGATGTACTGTCGGATTGGGAATTAAAGCCACCGGGGGAACCTACTCACACAAATAAAAATACTTTGTCCTTTCTGCTAATTTACTGTTTATCACTATCACCTTTGTTGAGTTTGGTTACCGGCTCTACCGATTTGAGCCAATTCAACCACCTTTGGGTTCGGTCAGATTTACACCACCCATAATTATTTTAGCAAAATATATTAGAATTTGAATTTATTTGGAATACTAATAACAATAATAATATAAAAATATATGGAGTTATACTACCCCAATGGTATAATCAAAATGGGTAATTAGCACTTTTGATCCTTAAAGTTTATCACTTTTCCCACGGTCATCTTGAAACTTTTTTTTTCGGCAGAGTGTACCCAAAGTTTGTTCGTCGTCCTAAGATCGTCCAAAACTAGATGTCCCGTTAAAAAATTAAACATAATCACCATTTGCAAGGGATGTGCAGAGGTATTTTTGGTATTATCTTTTACCCTTCTTCTTGCTCTGTTCATCTCCAACTCATTTCAATTTCATCACCATCATCCCAATTCTTCATCTCACCTCCACCGCAATAACCTCTTTCTCTCACTAAAAGGCAAATCTCCTCTACCTTCAAACCGCCAACCTCCATCTCCGTCGCAATCGCCACCACTACCACTCTGAAAAAAGAACAAGAACAAAATAACCCCAATAACCAAATAATCCCAGTAATAAACCCATTAATAATCTTGACCAACTTTTTCTCTCTACAACTTAAGCTCCTCCACCACCTCTTCCTCTCTCTCTCCTTCCCCGTCTTATCCCTCCTCATCGGCACCGTCTATGTCAGGTTTGTTTTAACGGTAGGAGTAGTGATAGCGGTGGTTTTGGGGTTGGTGATGGTGGTGGTGCAATTATGGACGGAGGAGCTAGATTTTGTTAGAGAAAGATTGTACGCACGTGATTTTAGTGCTTGGTAAATATTATTGAACCCATTAATAAATGTTTATATACTAATGATTAAATAATTAGTATAAAATAAAAATAATCGCAAATAAATAAAACAATAATACTAATATAAAAATATATAGAGTTATACTATTTTATGTAATGTAAATCTAGTTTAAAAATTTTGTTTAATTATTTTAGCAAAATAGATTAGAATTTAAATTTATTTGGAATACTAATCTTACTAATTTAAAAATATATGAAGTTATACTATTCCAATGGTATAATCAAAATTGAAGGAGCCAACTGTGTAGCTCTTCATCTGAAAAACAGCTATTTAAGGGATTTTATCAAACACTTTACTGACATACTAAAGACCAACATGTTTAAAGCCAAATAAGACTCGCCAATATAATTGAATTTTAGTTTCTTGATTTTGTGCCCCAAAGAAAGTCAAGACAATGAGATTGTGAGAGAAAAATGAGACCGATGACAGAATTCCACGTAGTTGTCGAGCAAAAATCATATCGGTGATAATTGAGAAACTATTAAAAGATGACAATAAAACCAACACCAACCTAACACAATTAGAAACAGTGAGAATAGATGATGAACAAAGCTTAGTAGATCGAGCAAGAGTAAGAGAGATCAAGGGATATATAGAAAAATAGCCTTGGTTGTGTGAGTGAGGCTTCAGATCAAAAGTACACGTGTGGATATATACAGTACTATTACTCTCAATGAGTAATTATTTGAAATTGTAATATGTAGTCTTAACTGGAGAAATATAACCCTTACGTGACTTGCTTTCGATATAACACGAAATAAACAGCTCCGAAAATCGCAAGCGCCGGGAAAAATGCCATGAGAAGCAACTTCCCAATTCTGGTGCAGTGACATGCTTTAAAATTTTGCACCCATTAGGTCCAAGGACCTCATTCCACAAATATCTGGTACATTATATACACTCCACATGTACAATTAGAGTCAAAATTTTACAATGATAGGCAAACTGCATAATATAACCTTTAGTAATTAAAAAAAGCAACCAAAAGATGAGATGCTTGTATACATTTTGCAACAACAGGGCCCTAACTTTTCATAGCCTTCTTGTATTCTTGTTCTGCAACAAGAGATATAGAAACAGTAAAACCTGCAGCTTTAAAACTAAAATAAATAAATAAACAGTTTGTAACGACAGAATTACAACGGTGATAGTGCTGGGACGTCGACTTCTTACCCCGAAGAACCGTTGAATATGGTTAATCATAATGAAAATGGTATGTGTAACTATATAAGCATACATGTAGCTTATGAGTACTAAAACCAAAACGTATAAATGACATTGAGCCACACTAGATGTTAATTAATCAACTGTAACAAGAGATGTGGATTTACGGCTAAATAGAAAATGTATCACATTTGTATCACAGTATCAGTAATGAGTTCAAGATCCAGACAAGAAAAGGCTAAACAGAAATTGCAAAAAGCGGGGGCAGTTAAAATGGGTTCAGGGGTATCTAGCCCATGCTTTTTGGTTGCCAAGTATGGGAAAACAATACAATAAATTAATGCTAAAAAGAACAAAATTACAGTTCAATAAGCACGGATCAGCACAAATCTACACCTGAAATAAAGAACAATATTTTTTTCTTTTCATCGCTTTCGTTTTCCTGGCAATTGTTATATTTCTTTTCTTAGATTGCTTCACTGGTCCAACGTGATGAACGAATTGATACCCCAGTTAGCCTTTATGCTGCATTTTCACCGCACAAAAGGCACTGAAAATTGAAGGGGAAAGAACAAGAAGACAACCACACCAAATTAAACAATTTCAGAAAATATTGTTCGGCTAATGATCAAGAAGTTATAAAATTTGTGGCCTACCACGAGACTTAAAACTCATGGATTTGGGCTTATATATTGTGGGAACCATTAATAATGCACTCTGCTGCTACTTTGACTGGTAGGCCTACAGCAAAGGGGACCTTTTCTTTTTAAGAAGAGGAAGATAACAGGGCCACAGCCAAACTCCTACATAACCAATAAAATAAAAGAAAAATAGTAGTTACTTGGACAACAATGCCATGCAGCATTGGATAAATGAATTCTATGAATGCAAAATGGCTTTACTGCCGTATTGTGGTGGTCTAATATGCCTTCCTCTTTTTCTAATAAATAAATTAATATATATATGTAAAATTGTCAGAGTCTCATATTTCATGTTCTAAACAAAAAATCAATTGATTTGATGGAGAATGTGGTTAGAAAACTTGATTGCCTCCAAGGTTGATTAAAGCGTTAAAATATCACTCATAATGCAAGCCTTTTCAGTTCATCTAGATAAGCATATTAACTGGTCCTACCCAATAATTCCAAATGGGTCCCAAACTTCCCACCCTTCAATAAACCTCCTCGTTCATCATCAAGTTTGTCATAACCCTTTGTCGTTAAACAACATTCAGCACCAAAACAAAGACAAACGACAAAGAAGCAGAAAACAAAACTAGCACAAGGGGAAGTACTGCAAGCACATTTTAAAGACGTTAAAAATATACAAGTGCTGATATTTTACCTGTTGAAAATAAACCTGTGGGAAGGAAATTATGAATTATGACATCATGAGCACTTACAGCTTTGGCCGCCTTAATCACAATGTCATTCAATATGTACTCATCTGGAAGACATATGCCATATTCTCTACAACAGCTACGGTTGAATTTTATTGCATGTATATAAATATATGTATCAGGCTCCAGAAAGAGCTTCCGCTCTTTCATTATCAAGTGGACTCTCCCCTTTGATGGGGTAAATGATTTTTTTTCTTTTTATGAAATGTGGTGGAGATCACCGTGATAAGGGGATCATTTCCACCAAATTTCATAAAAAATATTCAATTGGGAAGTGAGTTAACAAAAGAATTGATATAAATGAGTACATTTTCTATTGAAATTTTAGATGCTTATCTCATGCATTTCTTAGTTGATTTTTTTTATGAAATTTGGTAGAGATATCAAAATCTTCAATCATTTACCCCCTTAAATAGGGGAGCCACAGTTCGTTAAAGGAAGAGGGGAAGCCCTTTTGGAGCCTAGTCATATATATATATATACATAGATCAGTATAGTAACAGCATGCTAAAATATAAGTTTGCTTCTTGAATTGCCATTAGCATTCCTAAATCCCAAGATACCTAAAAGGATTGATCAATTCAATATAGTTGAACGATCACAACAAAACTAACAACTAATGAGTGTAACAACAATTGTTAATCTATAAAACAATGCCACTGCAGACGACTTGTGTACAATTAAAGCACAATGATTAACCATTATACAAATGCTTATTTAACTTCCTTTAGAGTTGTCTACCAGTGATCTGTTTCAAGTCATGAAATAAAAGAATGAACACGCACAAGGCCAAGAGATGTTAAACTGGGAGTGAACATTGATTTGACACAGGATATTGTGCAACTAATGACATCCATTTTGTATCAAACATCATACCCAACACAAGCCTGCATGTCAACTAGAGACGCAAAATGAACCTTCCTAATTAATAACCATAAGTGAGTCCCCATCTCATGCAACTAGAGAAGAATGATGACCCTTCCTACCTAACAACCATAACTAATTTACGCACTAATCATTGTCCTATATCTATCTCTGCAATCTTCCGAAACGAACAGGATGGATCTGATCCTTCTGTTGTTGTCGTCCTTAGCGTAGAAAACACGAGCAATGAGATTGGTGTACTAGCGCCCTCTAGGGTTCTCTCTGCTATTCGATTTCTTGCCTCTCTCAATTTCGTTGACGGCCAAGAAGAACAAAGGTGTTCCCTTTTATAAGGGAACCGTTTTTATCTTTTGATCCATTAAGAAAGTTTATTATACGAACAGTAAGCGTTTCTAGTAAAACTCATTATCCAAAGGGTAGGTCAAAAACGACAAACCTTAAAAAAATTAACTCCTTTGTCACTATCTAATTGAAACAAGACTGGCATCAGATGAGCAGAGTACGGGAGAGTGGAGCTAACTAACCAGTTGAAGTTTCAACTCTTTATTGACAAAATGGGGAACATATAAATTATGTAACACTCCTCGCAGTGTCCCCAAAGCGGTCATAAAATAAATGGAAATATAAGATGCCCTGCCAACTAAGGTTCAACTCATCAGTATTCCTTCTTAGCATCAAGATTGACAAACGGCAGATCGTGACATTATATTAGTATTCCACTAATATGATTTTGGAGAAGAACTTTTGCATGAATCACTACAAGAAAAAAGGTATTTTGTGACAAATGTTTTGTGTAACGGCTTGAAAACTGTTACTAAAGGTGTTTATTTGTCACGGCTTTTGATTCCGTCACAAACAAAATTATTTGTCGCGGCTAAATATATTCCTATTACGAATATGAAATTATTTACAACTGTTAAATTTAAAACCGTGATAAATAATCTCATTTGTGGCAACTTAACAAGTTGTTACAAAAAAATATATATTATTAAATAACAATACAATATCGTTTCTTTTGAATAATATTAAAAGAAAGGGAATCAAATTTAGTCTCCCGCTCAGAACCTTTCATCTCCCCTGCTTAGAACCCCTTATTTTCTCCATTGCCAATCCTTAATCCCCTCTTTTCCATCGAAACCACCATTACCACAATCATCTATTCTCCACCTCGAGACCCTAGTTCCACCGTTTTTCACCATCAGCATTGTCGGGCACCACCACCGTTGTTCATTGTTGAGGCTTTACCAGCAAAACCCTAACCCTAATCGGAGAAATCCACATCGAGAATCCAACATCTCCACTTCCGAGTAAGCCCCCCTCTCTCAATATATATATATATATTTGTTGCATATATTTGGTACGAATTATTTTTCACAAAACAGCTTATGTATTTTTTGCAATGACTTTTATATATTGAGAAAGAATATATATATATATATATATATATAGTGCTTTATGAAGAATCTGTTGATTTTGGCAATTTTGTGCAAGTTTTTGTAGGTGATGAAACTGAATTAATTTTTGAATACCGAGTTAATTGTTAAGGGTTAAGGAATTGAATTAATTTTTGAATTATGGAATTAAGTGCTCTATGAAGAATCCAGGGATTTAGCAAAAATTTGCGCATATATTCTTTTTGTGGGTGTAATGTGTTTGAATTTGTGTGCTTTCTGGATCCTTTTGTTTGTTAGCATAGGAGGTACTGGTGATAGTGTAGTGTAGTGGTGCTTTTAATTTCTTTCTGGTGGTGACGCAGTAATAGGTGAAGTGAAACTTTTACACCCTCAGAAATATTTGTGCAGAAAAATGGGTTTATAAAAAGGAAAAATGTTAAAAGGTGGCTTAGTCATGTTAAAAGGATCCCAAAAATGATAAAGATATTGTTCCTAATAAAAGGAGATGAGTGATTTGGTGAAATGTTTTACTACTTTTTGGTTTTTCCATGGAATTCAATTCTTTGTGATACGGGTTATATTATATTTACTTGCTCAATGGATGAGGAACATAGTGTTGTATATTAAACTTCAATATCTTGTTAAAGAAACCAAGAAGCAAACTACAGGCAAGAAACCAAAAACACACACACACACACAATTAAGCCAAATCCAATGTGTCAGATTTTTTCTTTAGAGAGCTAGACACACAGAAGGTTTGACCTTAAGGTCGAAGACCTTGGCTTGCCAAATGAAAATTGGCCAAGGGAGAAAATGAAAATATAAGCAATTCCATATTATGCAACAATGCAATATATGTGATACTTTGTTAATGATAGCTCACTAATGTTGTGCTCACAGTTGAAATGAGTAAATGACTACACCTAAAGTAATGTCATAATATAAGTGTATTATTAAAGAAGCGCACAATTAATGAAAATAGTTCCTCTTTCCTATTTGGAACATATATAATCAGTGTATCAAACACAATAAAAAATAACTTGTATTCTTCAAAAAATATGCTCTTTGTATGCGCGTGTGTACAGTGTAAAAAGTATTATATACATATATAATACTATTTGGTTCCTCTTTTTTTTTCCATCTGTTATATATATATGTGTGTGTGTGTGTGTATAAAATACCTCTGGGTTCCTTTTATTCTTTTGTTTTGTCTAGTATTATAGAATCTAAAACTTTTGTGAAGTTCTTAGTAAGATTCTTCTCTTTTACCTTTTAACAATCAGTTCTCTCTATTTATATAATAACTTTTTTTTTTCCTTTTCTTTTTTCTTAAATGGGTTTCCCTTGAAGTAAATAAATGCAAATTAAAAGCTCTATATTAACATAATTGCATTAATAAACCAATATGTTTAGATACTTTTTTGGAGAGTTGCCTGTATAGCAGAGCATGAAATGATTTATGTTTTACTGTATCCATTTCATCTTTTCTGTGTAAAGTGTAGGCCTGCATCTTTAGTAGTTTAATACTCCATCTTAGATTTGAAACTATATATTTTCTTAAAAACAGGCTGTATAATAGATTTAAATACCAAACTTAACATCTTATTACAATGGCCAACATTTAAACATGCTCTCCCTCTCTTTAAAAGAAGAGAAATTATAAAAGTCCAAAATAAGTTCTGACTTTTCAAGTACTCTTAATTTGAAACGAGACCATTTGGAGATGACATTTGATCCTTAGAATAGAACAAAGCTATGTTTGGAGACTGAAATTCATGCGTTGAACATGACTAATTCAAACTTTGAACAAATGGAACCCCCACATTCCACTTTCGTGCTACGAATTCCATACTCCTAAACATGGCACAAATATTTAGGGATGTTTAAATCAGTATCATATACATGATGTGAATCAACAATCTCATTCTACTTATGGAAGCTTGATCACAATTGTTGAATTGCAATTCTTTGGAGAAAATGACGTGTATGTGGTCTCTTAAATTATAGGCTAAGATACTTCATCTTGGTGGATAAGATACTTTGTTCAGACCAGCTTAGAAGAGAATGAAGGTGCCATCAAGAAGTTTGAAACGTTCAGTAGGCTGCAGCTAAGAGGTCCTACAAACCCAGCTGCCAGATTTTTCACCTGAAGCCTTACAATTAAACAAACATTTCACCCAAGTAACGTATTTGTCTCACTGAAAGGTGCCACTCTTGACCATTGTATAATTTTTCCACTTCTCCAACCATATTATATATGTTTGATTCTAGTTTGTAGGGAGGTAAGAAGTATAGGGAACACGAACTCTGGCTCTCAGCTTTAAATGTATTAGAGATAGGTTAGATTTTGGCAGTTCATTGTTTGTTTGTATTGAATGCTTATTTGTGAGAAGTTTCTTTATTGATTACAGATATTGTAAAACTTCATCTGGTTGCGTTCTTCATGATTTTTTTTCTTAGTCCTGCTAGAAAATCTTGTAGTTTTGTGGTGGTGGTAAAGAGTTATATTCAGTATTTCAAAATTGTTGCTAAGATTTTGATTTTCAAATGACGTTGCAGCTTTAATTAATAAGCATTTTATTCTATCTCTATCTCAAAGGTTCCTCATACGATTAAGACGGTAATAGCCAAAAAGAAAAACTATGTGACACATATACTATAAATTAAGCCCAAGCCATGCTACCTTCTGTGATACTTCCTTATCTTCTCCCAATATTTGAGGGCTCCCAATAGGTCTCCTTATTTTTGAGAGAACCCCTGATGTTCTTTTCAAAGCAAATTTTAATGATTTTATTTTGAAAGGAGTCTCCCTAAATTTGAGATAACAGAAAAGGATCCCTTGAATATCACATCGTACAGCTTCTAAAATAATGTACACACTAACATACATATATATATAGACATGATCAGTAGATTATGGAACTCGCACTGGAAAACTTGTTAATATATACATAAGATGAGATATGACCTTCCTTTTAGTATATTTTATTATTTGACCATTTTGATTCCCATGGAACAATTGTTTTTAGAAGTAAAGTCATCTTTACAATTTATCTGACACCTCCATGTCTTAATTTTTTTGATAACCAGTAAAATTGTTTTCTTTCCTAAATTAGGTTGGGTGGGTGTCCGAATGTAAAGAAAGATGGAACTTCACATGCTGCAAAACTCGTTCAACCAGTTCTGAAGATGTTAAATGAAGAGAGTCCAGATTCCGTGTGGGTTAGTTGCATGCCTAAGAATTTTATCTTCGTTTGGCCTATATTTTGTACTTCATATAAATACTTGAAATCTGTTGTGATTATCATTCTTGGAAGAAAACTGGTTCGCTGTGTATTGGTGGTTGAGTTGTTCAAATTAATGTCACCACAAAAAAAAATTGGTAGTTGATCCTTCCATCGGTGAAAATTAAAACAGTTTAGGCTCCATTTGATAACAAGATATAATTAAAATAATAAGAAAAACTATTCATTTGTGTGAAAAGTTGGAAAATAAGTTAGTGCTGTGGTGAGATTCTCTTCATCTCATGCTCATTTTGAAGTGTAGAAGTCCTCCATGTCTTCTTCTTTTTTTTGAATTTTTTTCCCTCACCACTAAAAGAATTTTTTTTCCATGGAAAAAGCCAAAAAATAAAAGAACATTTTACCACATCTTTCAACTTATTTTTCAACGACAAATTAATTATTTTTCTTATTATTTCCATTTTGTTATCAAACGAAGCCTTAAATTTGGACATTACAATCCTCCGCAACCAGGAAGTTATAGGATAACATCCCCCCCCCCCCCCAAAACACATACATATACATACACAACCATTCATTGCTCACAGGGACAGTTTGACAACGTATGCCTTCTACTATGACTTGGTTGACTTAATAGGTATCTACTAGCAGCAATTATCTTCTACTTTGGTTTGAATATCAATTTTTGTCACCATAATTTTTCGCAAGTTTGCTGTTATGGATATGTTCCATTAGGTTTTGATCTTCTCCCTAACATGTCTCTTGCAGTCTAACTCTTAATTTCATATTCTAATTCTAAGTATACTTTTTTGTTGTGCAGGAATAAGCTGTTTGTTTGTTATGCACCCTTATTAACTTCCTTTCCATGTTCTGTGAATTGCCATTATGATAGTGTAAGTTCATAATTAGCTAATAAGTATCAATATACTTCTTTTTTTCAAGAATTTAATGTTGCAAATATTACTTTAAGTTATTTAATGCATGATAACCTCCTTCTTTTTTTATGTTTTAGGAAATGAATCAAGGGGAATGAAGGTTGTGCAAGCAAGATTACTACAATGGGCATCTTTTTGGAAAAAAAATCAAAAGATATAGACAATGATTTCATTTGCTTTAAACTATGTTGTTGCATCATTTTATAATTTTGGATTGATACTGAACAATATGATATGTTCCTTGATGGATAATACTTTTGGATATTGTATTTTGGTTTGGTTTAGACAATGTAATGGAGATTATTATTAGTTGAAGTTATTCAGTTTTCCTTTTTCGTATTCAGTTGGTGCGTTGATTGAAATTTTAATAATAATAATAGCATTCAAATATCAGTCGGACAAAGTAACAATGATATGATGTTGCTCAATACTTTTTGTGACGACTAATATAAGGTGTCACAAACAGGGTACAATATTTTTTGTGACAATTAATAAGCTGTCACAAATAGGGTACATATTTGTTTGTAACGAGAACAAATTGTCATAAATTCACTATTGTGACGGACAAAGTTATGTATTTGTGACGGCAATTGCCATCACAATACCAATATAAGTAGCGGTTCAAGCCGTCACAAATAGACTGTGATAATAAATTGACAAAAATGACAAGTTTTTTGTAACACCGACAAAACTGTCACAAACTCGTCACAAAAAATATTTGTGACAAAATTTTGCCGTCATCGAGTTTTTGAGATCCCCCTAACTTGTAATGCTTCGAAAACTGTCGCAAAGCCGTCATAAATGTGTTTTTGTGACGGATTTTAACCTTTTGTAACAGTTTTTCACTCGTCACAAAAGGCCATTTTTTCTTGTAGTGAATGCATAGCCATATATATATAGCATGTGAATGGTAATTAGTTATGTATAATAGCCATTAGTCACCAATAAGAAGATAAATGCAATTCTGGAAAACATGGTAGGTGATTTAGGCATGCAATACATGGGGAAAGCAGGAGAAAGCTTTCCAGTGACAAAATACAATTAAATTAAGTTGATTAATCTATTAATGAGCTAGGACCAGACAGTGAACTGGTCCGGAAGAGGCCAATGCCTTGGCAAACCATCAGGGCTAACCTCCATTAAATAATATATCTTAACGGTGTCATTGTCCATGTTCTTGGAATGTTGGAAGGACCCAAATAGGGGGTCTGTTAAGAATTTCATCAGACACATCATAATGGCGGAATATGATGTGAAGAGGTTCAATCTTTTCACTTTGGATGTAGCCACACCCATATCATTATAGGTACAATTCAATAAGGATTTTGGTGTGACCAAAAGATATGGAAGAAAGGGCAGCGAATAATAAATAGAACCAGGGCGGCATCCAGGGAAATCAGAGGCAGCGATGCATATAGAAGTGCAGTCACCCACAAACAACGCATTATCACCCAGGCTTATCAACTCGGCCCAATAACAAACTGGTGTAGTACTAGTACTACTACTGCTAGTAGTCTTATTCAATTTGAAAACTTTGATCTTCCCAGTATGATATGTTGTTCCACCAAATGAGTCAAGGAGGAATCGGTAGACCTGCAACAGATCTCCATTACGTGTTTGAACTATATACATCAAGTCACAACGACGTCCGATTTCAAGGGTAGGTGTAAAACAATAAGCTTTCTCCTCGCCGATGTCAATTGAGAAAACTTCATCAGTCTCGCGGAGGGCATAAAATAGACGACTAGATTTAGAATAAATAACATCACAGAATCCGTGCACTGAAAGTTCCATGTAACGCCAGCAAGGTGGTGATGGAGCACCACCAGGTCCAGGTTTAATAAATGCAAACTTTCTCATTTCACCGTAAATTAGCATAACAAGCTATTCATCAGGATCGGAAGCAGGATCAGCGGACAATATGGCCTTGACAAAGTAGTACTCGTGATTAAAGTAACTAATACCATAGTCACGGTCATCTAAACTCGTGATGTTGGACGTTATGACAGGGGGAAGACGAATAGTTGAAGTGGAGAAAGGGTTGAAAAGGGTGAGTGCAAAGTTGGTGTCGACAGCTACGAGCCATCCAAAAGAAGAACCAATAAATCTGTTGGTGTAGTAAAGCACGCTAGGCTGGAAATCGTTGAGTAACTTCTCTTAGGTGACGGAGTAGAATTGTGCTCTATCGTCCTCCCAGGAACAATGCGGCACCATGAGCATTGGAAGTCCATAGTCATCATCCAGATATTTGGCACGCACCTGATTATTTTTCCCACGGTGATTTCGATTGTCAAGTGTGGCCGAACGCCCGGAGACGCAAACGGAACCGAACCGGATATAATCAGAGAGATCCATCAACCTGTCCAGAATCTCGTCCATAATGTTATGCGGAAGCCCTGCCCAATTGCTCATCTCATCATCGGTTTCTTTTTCTTCTGCTGCTGCAAAACCACCATTTTTCCTTCCTTCCTCGATTGATTGACAAACCCAGTATCAACAAGATAGATAGATAGATAAAAGAACACTATTTATTAAAAAACAAAATCGAGAAGAAAAAATTCGAGAGTTTTCATAGATTGGTAGTCGTTTTTATACCCTGAAATCAAAATCGAACGCTGGTGGTGAATTGTATCTATAGAAACCTTTGTCCAAATAGGAATCACATATTTTACCTCAAACCCAAAAAAGAAAAAAAGATTCGAACTGCTTGTTACAAATCCTTCATGGCTTCGAATTCACATAGCTGAAACAAACAAGGAAACTTCGACTTCCTCCTCCCGTCTTTGAAAATACTGAACAACAACAAAACGACACATTCTTCCTCTCGTTCGTTAAAAAGGTTCCAACGTTTGTACAATGCAAATTCTATTTACCCCTCCAAGAAAAATTCTTCATGCCATCGTCTATGTTATTATAATAGCTTACAATAAAATAATAAATTAATTTCATATTTCATATTACATATTACATCTTAAAATATTATAAATTATTTTTATATTCACAATAAAATATTAAATCAACTCAACATCTACTCACACGTTAAACGTATATAGAAACATAACTATTACCATTTTCTCTATTTTTCTACAACACTTATTTCTCAGCAAAATTTTAAAAAACTTTTAAATGTCATAACTTTAAATTCATAAATTTAACTTTAATAAAATTTATATATTTGAAATATATTCATCATGATCTACAAAACAAGATCCATTGTGATTATTAAATTATGTATAAAAGAATTACAACTATGATGGCGGTCTAACATATTTATAACTCATTAGTCATTGAAAATATTACACAATATTAATTATAAGATATTGTGGTAAAATTAAAAATACTAAATATCATGATCATGTGGGTTTCGATCTGAACGGAGTTGAATGGGGCGAAAAATTTTGTATCACGGTCAGTCCTGCCTCGAATATAATAATTTTTTTCTTTCAAATATATAAACTCATAATAACATTACATTATAAAATGGTCAAGGCGATTTCAGGTGCAATTATACAAGTAAGATTTGTCTCAGGATGATGACGGCTATATTTTTAGATAGATAGAGTTTCATTGTTGCAAGACCTAATCATTTTTTATCCCTAAGTAACACAGGCATTGATATGCCTTAAATCACAAAATTCCCACAAAAAAGATAAGTGGTAGTTAAGATTTATCTTCAATTATTTTTCTTTTGATATACAACTTGTAGGACGTGGCACTCTAATAATTTAAAGCGTAATTTTTGCCACTTATATCCTATTATATTTATCTAAAATTTTATTTTTTATAACGTCAATTCTCATAATATCAATATTATTCTTATAATATCCCATCAAGTTTCTACATGCTTCATTCCTGTAATATCATAATTTATCTCCTATGTATTCAAAAAAAAAAGACCCTAAATCACTTTTTTTCTCCCTCCTCATTCAATTCCACCACTCATTTATTCTCCATCCACATTCAATTCCACCACTCATTTATTCTCTATTGTGTGAATTTTGCGGGGTTAGTTGCTCTCGAAATTTTATGTGCCTTATTTTTTCTTTTCTTTTTTGAACCGAAGGAATTAGCCTATTTTTTAATATAACGTATATATGTACGTATTACACTTTGATATATATGTGTGTGTGTGTGTGTCATTTTCCAATTTTGAAAAAGAAAAAATAGTTTTATAGGTATAACGGCTTGAATGCAATATTTAAAAGTGGACATCCTGATAAATGACTTCTTCTCTGCGAGCTAAACTATAAAGAGGGATTCATTCACTTCAACAAAAAAAAATGGATGATCATTTAGAGGGGTAAATTGATGGATTTTTTTTATAAAAATTTGTAGAGATGATTTATATAGTGAGTAGATCACCTCCACACAAACTCATAAAAAAATTCAACCTATAAGTCATCTCACCCATTTCTAAGTTGATTTTTTTTTATGAAATTTGGTGGAGGTAATCTACTCATAATATGTATCATCGCTATAAAATCTTAAGAAAAAAATTAATCAAATTACCCCTCCAAATAATCATCAATTCTTTTTGTTAAAGAAATGAAATCCCTCTTTATTGCTTTGCTCTTTTCAGTGCCATTTGATCCTCGAAACACCACCTATATCCTCTTATCTCCTTTCTTTGGTTAATCTAAAATATTGTTATTTGATCAAGATAAATATATACACACATATATAATTTATAACTAATATTACCTATATTTAAATATCTTTAAACATCTCCTCTCATCACCTTCACTAATACTTTCGATGCCATTTAGTCATCTTATTTTTTTCAATATCTGTAATTTTACTTAAAAATATGTGATTTAAATATTTATTAATTATTTAATAGCTGTAATTTTATTCATTGAAATATATATAATTTCAAAATCTGTAATTTTAATTAATAAAATTCATGTAGTTTTTAAAAATATTTGAAAATGTATGTAATTAAAAAACCTTTAATTTTATATGTAATTTAGACTTTTGGTGCCGTTATTTCATGCATATCAGATGTTAGATGCTAAAATTTTGCATAATAGGTGTTTGGGTGCCATTTTAGACGAAATTCATTAGTCAATGTGATCAACCGTTAGCTACGCTAATTTTTGACCTAATTTACACATTTTACCCTTAAAAAGACAAAATATATTGCTTTTTCTTAGGGGTAAAATGGTCAAAAATTAACGGAGCTAAGGGTTGACTACGTTGACTAATAGATTTCGTCCAAAATGGCACCCAGACACTTATTATGCAAAACTTTGGCACCCAACGTCTGATATGTAAAAACAAATAGCACCCAAAATCTAAATCACACTAATTTTATTCATTGAAAAATTTGTAAAAGTGAGATATGACTACGCTCAGAAAGTGAGAAGTATTACGCCCAAGTGCAAGTGGTCAAGCTATTATATACTTAGAAAATCCAAGGTCAAACCACAGGGAAGTTAATGAACCTATTTCTTCTAGTTATCTCTCTCAAGAGAAGAAGGAAAAAGAAGAGAAAAGATGATTGAAATGAGGAATAGGAAAGGAAAATTGAAACTAAATTAAACTACTAACTAGCTTAAACTAAAACTAAAAGCAAATCTAATCCTAAAGTGCAAAATAAAAAGGAATCCACAAGTGCAGATTTTTTACTTAAAAGGCTTATTAAATGCACCAGGGAAACATGCAATTGAACTAAAAATAAATAAATAAAATAAAACAGCATACTAACTAAATAAAATAGATTATTAAATGAAATTAAACCAATAAGAAACAAACGTCAGGAGTCTTCATAGTTAGGGAGTACGAAACTAGTTCAATCGGGTAATCCAAATCCAAGTTTAAATAAGATTTTTCACTAAGATTCAGCTCATAGACCTTTCAAGTTTCAATTATCCAATTATATTGCTACTACAAGTATATCATAGCCCATGCGTGACAAAGACTATATAGACTATCTTTAAGCAATAGAATTCGATAGTGAAGCTTTTTTACTTTAAAAAACTGTAATTTAGAACTTAGTAGTACTAATGCGTGACAAAAATAATTCAAGTTGATTAAAATTCTCAAAAATTAGTAGTTTAACACTCTCCTAATGTTTAAATATGTTTAAACATGATTCAAATTAAATCCGTCTTAAAAATAATACTGAAAGTCAAAACTAGCACTTTTTCGGCACTTACGTGAATAAATACCAAAACATCGCAAACTTAGAAAATTCACTTGAGAAACTAACCTAATTAATCATAGGATAAAGACCATCCTCAAATCAACCACGTTAGGGTTTTGGTGCGAAAATCCGTGAATTGACGTTTTACGGTTCTTAATCAAATGGAATTTCTGAGCTAACTTATGAAAACATGTTTTTAAGGCATGCAAAGATAAAAAAACTACTCATACATTAAGTAGGTGATCTATAACCAATGGAAAAATCATATTCAAACTTAAATCGAATTACATTCAAAGATTAAGTTCGCATATTTCACTACGGACCCCTAACTAATGATGTAGCTAGACATATTCAAATTAAAAACGAAAACAAGCATATAAATCATGAAAAATATTATAAAAATATCTAAGAACATATAAAATCAAATTTGAAAACTTTTGGCTTTGGAATTTCTCAATTCCGATTTAAAACGAAGATTTTATGCTTAAAACGATAAACGGACTCAAAACGGTCATAAACTGAAGAAATTCGACTAAAACCCTAAAAATTTTGGAAAATCAAATTTATTATGATGAAAAATGAATCACATATAAATAGCATTAAAAAGATAAATTATTTGAATATAAAACGAGAAACAAGCATAAATCGATGAAAAATAAAAAAATAGACAAAACGGATCTATAAAACCTAGAACCAGCCCCTAAAATGAGGGTTTAGGGTTAATTCCAGAATATATAAGATCCTTAACAACTAATCTATGAATATCTAAGCAAACAAACAATTAAAAACAAGAAAATCACAAGAAAATAGAAAATTAGGGTTTACCGGGATGAAGAACAACAATTGCAATTGAAACTTGATATAACGATGAATGGAATCTTGATTACACCAATAATCTAGCCTCAATATGCTATAAACAAACTAAATTAACAATTGTATTTAGGAATTGAAAAGAAAAAAACACTTAAGTTTGATCGTCAGATGCAACGCAAAAGCTTCCAAGAAAGTTACGGTGCTCTCTACTCTCTATTCTATTGATTCTAAAGTGCGGCGTTACCTAAAATATAAGATATGTGATCTTTTATATGTCCCACAAGTGTCTTTGATCGTGGGTTGGATGATCCTTGAATAAACGAGTCGAAAATAGCCAAAAACCAAAAACGGGCCAGAAAACCAAGTGGGGATCGATCCTGGTGTAGGGATCGATCCTTATGTTTTTTATTATTATTAATATTTTTTTGACTCATTCTTCTTTTGCTCATAACTTTTTACTCCGAATTCCGATTGACGCACCATTTTCATTTACACGTAAATAATTTAATTCTCTACAACTTCTATTTCTGGAGATTTCTTTACATTTCCATTGTAAAAAACTTTGATCAGTTACAACTTCGGGCATTATACGGCAGTTTTCAGTTTTGCTCAGAAACTTTCGGAATTGATTCGATTGAGCTTCTTTCCTTTTGGGATCACTCTTAGACACTTGCAATAACTTCATTCGTGCTTAGGGACTTGACTTTCTCTTCTTGTTAGCGCTTTGGGGGTAGTTTGCTTAGTTTTCCTTGCCTCTGGCCTCGGAATAGGTTTTAACTTGTTCTTCGGGCCTTCTTCTCACACTTTTTCGCTTTCAACCTTCTGTCTTGCATACAACTTCAGTTGCTTTTAGGCCTGCAAAATGGCTTAGTAATGCAGAAATACAATGCAATGCCTTCTTTTCATGCTTAAATTGAATTTACATGCAATTTTCAATTTTAGATGGTAACTATAAGCTAATTGAGCCTTGTTTAAAGGATTAGAAATGCAATTTTTGGGCTTAATCAAGATATTGAATATTTGTACAACTTCAAAATTAAAACAAAAACAATTTTCTCCATACAAAATGTATTTTTAAAGTTTTATTTTAATTGCGTGTATCAGCTAAATAAAAAAAAATGTAGTTATTCACTTTGTGCAAGAAGCCATTTTTTGTTAGTTGAAAAATTATATAATGGTTACACTGTTAATATCTTACATAAAATTTTATATTTTATTTAGTGAATGTACACACATACTATATATATACTAGATATACCCGTGCCTACGGCACTATTTACCCAAACTCATATTAAATTTTTTTCTTATGAAATCTATACTTAAAAATTTGTCCCAAACTTGACTTGTCAGAGAAATATTTTAAGGTGTTAGGTTTCTATTTTTAGTTGGCTTGATTTTGATATCTAAAGTATTTTTATGTTGTAATTGTTTGAGATGAATTAAAGATTTGAATATCCGACAATCAACGAAAGTTCATCGAAATTACCAGATGCATCGCACATAATTTAAGATATAAGATAAATGGGTTATATGATTTGATTCAAAATATAGGTAGTGGTTGAGCTTAAAATTCGAAATTAAAAAACTTTTGAATCAAATATATTTTTAAGTATTTTTATTGAATTTTGCCGAATTTAAGATATAAGAGATCTTATTATTCTTTAATTTTAAGAAGTAGGGTTCAAACGTTTATGGTTCCACGATAGGATCTTTGGTTGACATTGGAGACGGGGTGAGCGAAGTGGCTAACCGCGATAAAGGAGATCGCAGACGGGGGTGAAAGATTATGATCAAATGTGTAAAAGGAGGCGACAGAGAAGCCGAAAAAATGAAAAGCACTACGCCAAATCAGCTGCGGTTGGATTCTATTGATGAGATTGTTGCATAAATTATGAGGAAGCAATTTTTGTAAGTCATCGAGTCTGTAATTCCGTTTTGATCATAGTGAAGCACTGTCGGTTAGTCCCAAGGATTATTCATACGCAAGTAGGGATATCTCGTGAATTTTTTGTGTTATGAATTTATTTTTTTTAATTGCTTGATTGATTTAATTGCTAGAAAACACAATACATGTTTCGACAGTAAAATTGATTAGACTAAGGTTTTCATTCCTCTTATCAAAACTCAAATTACTTTTGATAAAAAACCTAAAATCAACATAGGTAATACGATCCCTAATTTTGTTTCCTCATAATCTATTAGATATCAAAAGTAAAATTTCATATAATCATCCGTTAGAAAGAACTCAATCCAACCTATGCATATCTTGTGTTTAAAAAACCCGAACTCGCACCTTTTTTATATGCATAAACCTTTAGCCTCATCCCACCTCAACGTGTTATAATTATATGATATTTTTAAGAAAATTTTGTAATTATACGATATTTTAATGGAATTTAAAGAATAAATTATTATATGTGGTTAGGATGCCCGTGTTCGAATATGATATTTTAAGAGAATTTAAAGAAAAATTATTGTATACAATTAGGATGCCTGTGTTCGGATTATAAAATCACAACACGTCGGCGTTGGTCAGGGTAGGCACGTAGAGTTCAGGTTTTTGCATATGAAAAAGGTACAAGTACAGATTTTTCAAACACAAGATATGCATGGGTTTGATTGAGTTCTTTTTAACCGGTGCTCATATGGAGTTGTGCTTTAGATATCTAACGGCCTAAGATATCTTCCTAATAAGTCGGGTTTAAGACAAATTTTAACGTATAGATTTCACAAGAAAAAACCCAATATTATGGTGCGGCATATCTAGTATACATAAAAAGTACAAAAAAAAATTCACAAATTACACTTTATTTTAGAGTAAAAATTAAAAAAGATGTGTGGTGTTTTAAGCAATAAATAATATATTTAATTTGTAATAAAAATAAGAAAAGTTTTGTGTAGTACTAAGAATAAATTATAAAGTAAACAAACATATTTACCATATAATTATTTTTATTCAATCGGTCACATAGTACCGAATTTCGTATCACAATTTGGTGAACAGTTGTCGAATTAATCTAGTACAATATTTTGGCATTGGCAATCTTTACCAAATTATTTATCCAAAAACCGGCAACTTGTTGCTAAAAAAATCATACTATATTCGGCATCTAATCATTGAATTATTGTACCGAATTTAGCACTATGTAGCCGATTGAAAAAAAGTTATTATGCATACGAAGTTCTATTTTATTTTTGATCTTTGAACAATATACAACAAAGTAACCAAATTATATGCACAAAAGTATCAATATTTTGCTATAATTAAACATTTTAAAACATGATGTATATGTTGTATGTAAATATTTGATTTGGGGTTTTAGTTCTTATTTTATGTTGGTGTGAATGAAAGAAAGAGAGAGAAAATGAAATTTTGATTTTGTTAATAAGGTGACTTGGTATATCTAATAATGTATTAAGATTTTTGGTATACTTTTATGATTATTTTAAGTATGTGGTGGTTTTAAGCTATTTTCATGGTATAAATAGAATTTTCCACTTTTAAAAAGACAATAAGAAGATATATATAATTCATCCCAATCCCTTGGGGCTAAAGGCGTCCTAAGCCACTCCCTTTTATTTCTTTCACATTAATATAGTGGATATGCCCATGCATATGGCATTACTAGCTTGAACTCGTGTTGAGTTGACAAAAGCACTTCCCAAATCCATTTCATTAAAGAAATATTATAAGCCGCTGAATATTTATACCAAAATTTATTTTAAGTGCCATATTAAAAATAACCAACCCCATTAGTGTAGTTTTTGTTTTGAACAACGACTGCACTCGCTTGTTTTCAATATACCTAGCTCAAACTCAATATTTGAAGTTAACCCACTCTGCGATGTTACAGTTATAAGATATCATAAGCTGTATAATATATGTTTATGACCCATTTATAATTATCCGTTAAGGTATCATCCATATCCAAAAAACTCATGCTGATTTTGTGTTGTGTGTATCGGAGCATGTAATAAATTGTAAGCTTACTAAAAAGGTATTTAAAGAACATTTGCTATATTTAGGGATCCAAGCTTTTTTTGGGTATTTGGTGTGAAATCCAAATTCACCCCATGTCTCCAAAAACCCATTTCAACTACGATTTATTACGGGGATTTTTCCAAAAAACGCATCCCAAATATTTTTCATTAGGGGGATATCGTAGGTCTTTGAATATTTATATCAAAATTCAATATAAGCACCAATTAGATAAAACCCAACCCAATTTGTATAATTTTTGTTTTAAAAAACCTGAACTCGTTTACTTTGAATATGCATTCCTGAACTTGGTGCACAAAGTCGATCCGCTCTATAGTGTTGCAATTATAAGATACAATAAAACTTATAATATTCGTTTATGACATATTTATAATTACTCGTTAAGGTTTCACCTATACCCAAAAAATCCATGCCGATTTCATGTTGTGTTATCAAGTCGTGTAACAAATTGATAGACTTGTCATAAGAGTATTTAAAGAAAAATTATTATATTTATGTCGGATCAGATCAAACGGGTTAAATTTATGCAAACTATATGAGATTTGACATATGTACCACATCAATATATATACATAATAAGAAAGGATCTAAACTGGACCAATCATTTTAATGGGTTAAATGGATGAATTTTTTTACGAAACTTGGTAAATATGATCTCTATAATTAGTAGATCATTTTCACAAAATTTTATCAAAAACTTCAACCAAAAATATGCTAATTAAACATTTTCCTACCCTAGCTTGTTTCCTAATTTGCTAATTACATTTTTTGTTTATCTTGATTCGATTCATTAGGTAGCACCTAATTCCTTTACAAAATTATGTTTTCTTTTTGAAAATTTGGTTATAGAACTGTAATTAAAGTTTACAAGTTTCACTACAATCTTTAAATGAAATTTACAAGATTCTTTACGAAATTGAAGGGAAATTTACACTGTATATTTGCAAAAATACTTTACAAAATTTACAACTTACAAAAAAAAATTATGTCAGAATTTAGAAGTTCACTACAAGTGTTTCAAAAACGTTGTAGTAAAATTTACAAATTTAACTGCAAAATATGAATCACAGTGAAAAATATGTATATATCGATAATAATGTAGTTAATTGTTTGTCAGGTAAAAAGTCTTGCATGACAACATTTTTCGCAGAAAAATTAACGAATAATATTTTTTAGAAATTAGGGCCTAGATATTATTATCATTATGAAATAAGGGATTGTTTATCAATTGCGTTTTAAAATAAGGAATTTGTCCGAGTGCAAACTTAAGTTTGCATAAAATTATGTTTTGTACGAGCTTAGCTTTGCAATAAAAAATATTTTAATGCAAAATTGTTTTGCATGATGTGTTTATATTTTTTTCAACAAGTATATTCTTATATTTCATTCATAAGACTTTAAAACAACGTAAAATAGACACAAATACATAGTAATGTTTTAAAAAATAAGGAGTGCAAACTTAACTTTGCATAATTTCGAAAAAAAATTATTATGTGCATGTTATTAATAAATAAGTTTCAAATATGTAATTTGTTAAAATTATTTTAATACACTGTCAATTAAACACTTATTTATAATAATATGGTAAAAAAATATGTAGTGCAAATTTAATTTTGCATGATTCGATAGAAAAATACAATTTAAAAATTATTACAAAGTTAACTTTGCACTCTTTTTGGAGTTTGGTCAAATATAGGCTTTTAATTTACAAAAATATTGTTGGTGTGTAAAACTAACCGAGAGTAGTTTAGACCACACAGTTAAATAAATGGATTAGATGGTAAAAATAATGAATGATGCAGACCAACAGAATCAGAGATGTATAGAAGAGGTTGGCCTCGTATGAAGATACCGGTTAATCCTCCCCTGTGGAATAGAGCTCGGAGCTTGGGTAGTTTTGTATTACGATGAATGGGTATATATTACAAACTACCACTATCTTTCAAGCAAATCTATTCTCACAATATTATAATAAAAAGGAGATTAGGACACTCATAATTTAATCTCTCTAACTTAGGAGTTCTGAGACAGGTTATCGAGCTCTGTCTCTCCTGTATTTCTTTCTTGCAATAAATGCATAAAATGTTCTTGGTTCTCTGGTTGTTGGTAGCTTAAACTTGATAAAAACTTTGGTTGTTGAGGGAAGTAAATGCTTCCTATATATATATATGATAGAGGGGTGGCTTGTGTCAGAGCTCTCAGAGCAGGTCTAAAGCCATGCCCTGAATACCACCCACTCTGACCTTGCTTCTCCCTGGATTCCCGTGCCTTAAATGCAGTTGATTTGCATTTAATGAAGTTAAGTGGGCTTCTGTAGCATTGGTGGTGTTGACAGCAGTAGCCCATGCTGTCTATCACCTACTCTAACATGACTGTCTGAGAGAGAGCTCTAAAGCTCACTGAAAGAGCTCTAATTCATGAGCTCCATCACTTGTAGAACGAAAACAATCCTTAGACTTATTGGATGAACTTCCAGGCTTTGGAGCTCGTGGTGCTTAAAACAAGCTCCCAGAGCCCTCTTAGTCCTGGTATGCTAGACTGCTGACGTGGACTGCCACGTGTCCTCATGTGGTTGGCGGGTCAGGACAATTCAGTTATTCTCCCCATCAAATATTATTCCCTAGTTTTTTTCAGAAAACGTTTTCACATAAACCCTATTTTTCAATATCCCGATTGCTTGTAAATCAATAAATTTTCAAGTACTTTAAAATGATTTGTTTTTAATTTTGTAAATATATTTTTTTTTTCAAAATAAAGCTATAATATATGTTAATCAAATGGATTTCAAATTTTGAAAATATAAAATAATGCTAAATGGGCATTTTTCTGTCATAATATAAATTTGTCAAGAGCGATTTGGTTGAAAATATTTTTATTATATTCTTCTCATATAAATCAATACATATTAATGATTTATCAATGAATAACCTCTATGTTAATAATATTTAATTCGTTTGTGGAAACTAAGAAATTAATTATTACTAAATTTACAATTTTTTATATCACTTATATTTTATATTTGTTCGTCATTAATTAACAATATATTAAAATTATTTGTGATTTACCAATGGATAATTAGTTAATATGGAAACAATTTAGAATTTCGATATCAATATCAATATGAAAACATCTACACTTTGGATATCTTTGATTACTATTTTTTTCAAATTTACTAGGATATTTTCGTAGTCAAGATTATGCTTTTAATTATAATATATGGTGATACCTATAAAATGTTAGATTAAAAGATAAACACATGAGAATAATTCTAAACAACCAGTTGGAAAAATAAATTGGAAATTTTGAAATACTTTCAAACTTAATGGGATATATATAAGTAGCAATAATTATATTATAAATTAGTAGCACGCCACTATACGTATAAACTGTTAAATCAAAAGATAAACAATTGAGAATAAATTTTAGCCACTAGTTAAAACTATAAACAAGCGTTTTTATGATTTATCAATAGACTATATATGCCCGTGCCTATGGCACTACTAACTTAAACTCGGTTCGAGTTTCAAAAAAATCCATACTAAATTTGATTCATTAAAGAGATATCGTAGGCCGTTGAATATTTATACAAAAATTCATTATAAGCACTAGGTTAGAAAGAATCCACCTCAAACAAAAATTGCACCTGCTTGTTTTTAAATTGACCCACCCAACGATGTTGTAGTTATAAGATAGCAAAAGCCATGTAATATCTATTTATGACCAATTTATAACTATTTGTTAAGGTTTCATTCATACCCCAAAAAATCGTAACAATTTCATATTGTGTTATTAGGGTGTGTAGCAAATTGTCACGCCTACCATAAAAGGTATTTAAAGAAAAAAAATGTTATATTTAAGTTTGATTACATCAAAATGATTAAATTTATGTGAACTTAAACCCGACCCAACTTCATGTTGGATATTTGTTGTGAAACTCATATTCAACCCCTTGTATTAAACATATTTCAATCAAGACTTCTCGGGAAATTTTCCAAAAATCTACTCTAAACCCAATTCGTTAAAAAAACATCGTAGATCATTTAATATTTATACCAAAAACTCAATATAACACTTGTTAGAAATACCTCAACCAAATTTGTAAAGTTTTTGTTTTGAAAACTTGAACTAGTTTCTTTTCAATATTATAGCCTAAATTCAGTTCTTTAAGTCATCCACTTACCAGCTTTGCAATTATAAGAAACCATAAAAATTATAATATCTATTTATGATTCACTTATAATTATTAGTTAAGATTTCACCCGTACCCAAAAAATTCGTGCAGATTCCATGTTATGTTTCCGGGTCGTGTAACAAATTGGCAAACTTAGTATAAGGATATATTTTAAAAATTATCATATTGAGGTCGAATCAAATCAAATAGGTTAAATTTATACCAACCTGGACCCAACTCAAACACGTGATGGATATTTGTTTTGAAACTCATATTCGCCTTTGTCTAAAAAAGTCCGTTCAATCCCAATTTATTAAGGTGATCTTATTCCATTTGAAATCAGTAGTGAATTCAATATGTATGAACCACTTATTAGAAAGAATCTAAGCCAATAAGTAAATGTTTTGTTTTGATAACTTGAACCTATCAATTACACTGTAATTATATGATATTACAATTATATTTGATGAAAAATTATTATATTCAAAAAAAGGTCGGAATGAATCAAACGGGTAATCTAAATATAATGTTAAACAAAAAATAAACATTTCAGTTATCCTAATTAAGCTAATTTCATCTAAATTAAAATTGAAAAAAAAATCAATTTTGGTATGTTTTATATTACCCTTTTAAAGAAATAAATTATTAAGATATTGAAATGTAATTTAGTAAAAAAATTAAGTTAATTCAAGAAAACATATTTTGTACTAATACATATTCTTATTTCGAAATTAAGAAATTAAACATTCCTAATTTTGTAAATGATTCATAATTGGTTAGTTATGTTTAACAGAAGATAGTTGATTAATTTGAAAATAATTTAAAATTTGAATTTTCTTAAAATATTTTTAAATTTAGTGGGTTATATAAGTAGTAATTATTATAATTTAAATTACTTGCATGTCACAATATGTATAAGCCATGTTGGATTTTCGTTTCTAAATACTTAAAAACCTGACTCATAAAAGAGATGTCTTAGGCCGTTGAATATATATGCTAAGATTCAATATAAACATCTCGTCAGAAAAAAACATATCCCAACTAGTTTTGTTTTGTTTTAAAAAACATGAACCCATTTTGTTTTAACATACATACCCCGAACTCGATACTCGACTCCCAACCCACACCTCGACATTGTATTTATAAGATGCTAAAGGGGTCTTAAAGAAAAATTAAGGTTTTTTAAAGAAAAATTATCATTTTAAGTTGAGTCAAATTTATGCAAGCATGAATCTTATCCGAATTTGTCATGGTCTTTGTTCTGGAACTCATATTCGTCTCGATTATAAAAAAAAACTCATCCCAATCCCAACTTATTAGGGAGATTACAATGGATAAGATAACTATAACTAAATTCAATTGCATAAGCCGCTAATTAAAAATAATCCAACTCAATAGGTACGTGTTTTGTTTCGAAAATATGGCCCTCTCACCAATTATTATATGCATATGTTCGAACTCAATCTATCCCGCCTTGAACCACCTGACATGTTGTAATTATATGATATTACAGTTTAGATCAAATCTATTAATTCAAAAAAAAAACAAAAAAAGGAAATATAATAATAATAATAATAATAATAATAATAATAATAATAATAATAATAATAATAATAATAATAATAATAATAATAATAATAATAATAATAATAATAATAATAATAATAATAATAATAAGAAGAAGGAGAAGAAGAAGAAGACGACGACGACAAAGAGGAGAGAGAGAAAGAGAGAGATAGCTAGATATAGAATAATGCATGTGGAGAGAGAGAACACACATGAGTGAAAGGGGGGAGTGCCAACGGGGAAAAAGGATAAATAAATGAGGTGGTATGTTGATAGGGAAAGGAAAGTGAGGGGATGGGGATGGGGGTCCCTTTGTCTCTTCTTTACTTTGCACTCCTCATGTGGAGAGTTAATTACATATAACACCCACGAAGTTTGACCTGTTTTACACCTTTAAACATGAAATTTGGAAAGACACTCATAAAACCATGATGTTTTGAACGAGTTTCACTTTTGTCCATTTTTGGATGGACCGTTTAAAACACTAACGGAGAATCTTATGTGCCTATCATGTGTAGGGCATTTTAGACAATTTTCCCTCATTCCCTCCCTTTTTGACTTTCTCTATCTAATCCCACCAAAAAGCACCCGAAAGTGACCATGAATATAGAGCAAAGTAGAAAAGCTGAGCACATTAAAGAAACTAAAGTAAAAATTTAAGTGTTGCATAAAATTCTCCACTACCAATCTCCACCCTCTATCAATCATCAACGCCACCTCCACCACCGATCTCCACCCTTTATCCTATTGAAAATATCAATCCCACATCGGAAGAGTGGATAATCACAAAATAATATATAAGATCTAGGGGGTTACTCCACCCATTATCAATTGATATTAGGTTAGATGTTTCGAAATCTAGTATGGTATTAGAGGAATAAGATCCCCGTTGTTAGCGTTCACATCAAGATTGACTTCACCGTTCGAAAACGGCAGTCTTCATCTTATGCCACACGGGCGGGCTCTACGTCACCCAATCAATCCACATGTTGGGCTAAAAAATAACGCCACACGTAAAGGAGCGTGTTGAAACTATCAATCCCACATCGAAAGAGTGGGACCTCAAAAAGCAATATATAAGATTTAGATGCTACTCCACTTATTGCTAATTAGTTTTGGGTTGGATGTTTTGAAATCTAATATGATATTAGAGGAAAAAGATCCCCGTTGTTTGGGTTCACATCAAGATCGACTTCCCTGTTCGAAAACGGTTGTTTTCATCTTATGCCACACGGGCGGGCTCCACGTCAGCCAATCAATCCACATGTTGGGCTAAAAAATTACGCCACACGTGAGGGGGCGTGTTGAAACTGTCAATCCCACATCAGAATACTGGATAATCACAAAGTAATATATAAGATCTAGGGGCTACTCCACCCATTGCTAATTGGTTTTTGATTGGATGCTTCAAAATCTAACATAGTATTAGAGGAATAAGATCCTCGTTGTTTGGGTTCACATCAAAATCGACTTCGCCGTTCAGAAACGGCTGTCTTCGTTTTATTCCACACGGGCGGGCTCCATGTAACTCAATCAATTCACGTGTTGGGCTAAAAAATTATGCCACACGTGAACCGCCACACGAAAGAGGGCGTGTTGAGACTATCAATCCTCCATCGGAAGAGTGGGATCTCATAAAGAAATATATAAAATCTAGGAGCTACTCCACCTATTGCCAATTAGTTTTAGGCTGGATGCTCTAAAATTTAACATGATATCAGAGGAATAAGATTCTCGTTGTTTGGGTTCACATCAAGATCGACTTTGTTGTTCGAAACGATCGTCTTCATCTTATGCCATACGGGCGGGATCTACGTCACTCAATCAATCCACATGTTGGGTTAAAAAATTATGCCACACATGAGGGGGCGTGTTGAGATTATCAATCCCACATCGGAAGAGTGGGACCTTACAAAGCAATATATAAGATTTAGGGGCTACTCCATCTATTGCCAATTGGTTTTGGGTTGGATGCTTCGAAATCTAACACATCCATCATCAACGCCACCTCCACCTCCAATCTCCACCCTCCATCCATCATCAATACCACAATACCCAAATACACATTCCCACAATACCCACAAATTCAGATAGAAGCTCTAAGCTAAAGAAGATTGGGCTGAAAGAGGAAAATTTGGCGAGTGTTGAAACAAAGTTGTCGAACCTTGCCTTCCGATAACTAAACATGTTCCCTCATTTACCTCACAGTAGCCTCCTTATTATATCATCCAATATCCCTTTATCCACCATCCCTTCCATTGTTATCATATTTATTTTTAATTGATATATATATATATATATATACTCTTGAATTGAATTACACAGATAATCAAAACAGAAGACTAAATCTACATTTATACTTTTATCTATAAGTATAAAATTTTATAAAATATATATTACATAAATGATTAAGCAAGAAAAATGAAAAAAAAAATGGGATTTGGATTTGGGTTAGAAAGAGAAAGAAATAGAGATTATTGAATGAAAAGAGACAAACATATATATATTTAAGTATTGTGTGATTTTCTCATTGATGCATGTATATGTAGAGAGACTGAGGTCGGGGTTTTATGGTTCCGATGGGGGTGGGTTCCGAGAGATGAGATTGAGGTTGGGGGTTTTGTGGTTTTAAAGACCTTCCTTCTTGCCTTTGTCGTTGCCGCGTGTAAGCTCAATAAATTTCATAGGCACCAGCGCCGGCCTTAGAGGCAACTTCTCTACTAGTTTCTAGCAAAATGATCGGAGCCTCCGTTCTTTTATCTGTCGTAGTAGCTCTATTGAGGCACTAAGTAATTGATTATTATTTTTTTGATTTATAGAGGTGGTTGAATTGTTGATTATGTGTTTAGATCTATTTTATGTGTTTAACCATGGGGAAGGGAGGCAATGAAGGAAAATTGACCATAATGCCCCCCATACATGACAGGTGCATAAGATTCTCCGTTAGTATTTTAAACGATCCATCCAAAAATGGTTAAAAATGAAACTCGCTCAAAATTTCATGGTTTTATGAGTGTCTTTCTAAACTTCATGTTTAAAGGTGTAAAGCGGGCCAAACAGTTTTGTGGGTGCTATATGTAATTAACTATCATGTGGATATATATATATAGGGTGATTTTATTTCTATCCGCGATTTTTTACGGTTAATCCACATTGTTTATTAAATTAATCCGCGAGTGTTGATAGACTGACAAAAAAAAATATTATTGATTTAAATTTTATAAAAATTATTTTATTAATAATTTAACAATAAAAAAATCAATCTTCCAAGAATACCCTTGTCTTCTCCATTTCATTAAACCATAATCCTAATTAATCTCAACTTCTTGAAACCATAATCCTAATTTTTACATAAGTGTAGTATTCATCATTTCGCCATTAAATTCCAAACCACTTTTTATGATTAACATTCTTGAGCAAAAAAGATACAATTGCTCCTAATTAAGTGACACCATCAATCTGCAAATTAAATGATGATTAATTTCGGTCATCCTCTTTTGTTCGGATTATTTCATTAATTCTGGCCATAAATTTGAGTGTTTCCTATTGGTATTTTGATACTGTAACACTGTCGATGTCTAATGTGTTTTGTGGTACGCATGTTGATATATAGGCTAGATACATTGTGAACGAGGTCAAGGACAAGAGGGGGAAATACATTAATGTTAGTTCTTAGAAGCAAGAATATGTTTAGGACCTTCCTGATCAAGAAAATGGGTCACATGCAAGCCTTTCAATTTTGTCTACCAATGTTTTGTGGAAAAAAAAGTTTCTTGTCTAATGCATCCTGTTCCAAGGAGCTGATCTTCTCAGCCTTGGATTGTTAATTGTGGTGGAATTTTTCTCTTTTCATTTTGGAGACCATAATTCTTCCATATCACTTTTATGTTTTCTCTAAATTTTTTTAGTGAAATTTTTAATAAAACTATAGTAAATTATATTTGTATATATATCACTGGTTTATATACGTAATATATATAACTTAACCAATTCATAGATGTATAGTTAAGTAAATAAGGGTATTTTTGAAAAATTATAATTTTTCTTATATGTAATATTAATATAATTTAGTGGGATAAACTTCTAACGACATTTTCATTATAACAAGGATAAAATTCCTTATTTTTAAGGTGGATGAACTTATATATTAGGTGGATAGAAATAAAATCATCCATATATATATATGCCATGGAGATAGGTTGAGAGATATAGCAAAATAAAGAAAATGATAGCGAGAGAGAGTGAAAGATAAATAATTGATCGCCAAGTATTAAGAAACTTTTGACAATTCAAAGAGAAAAGAAAAGGTGAGTACATATGTCTATTTTTTTTAGTTATATTATACATATAGTGTATACATATATGTATATGTGTATGTGTTGGCAAATGTATGTGTATTTTCTTAACTTTAGCTGGCGTAAAATAAGGCACAAATAATTAAACGAACTAATAATATATATATACACATATGGCAAGCTAGACTGGGTGAATACTGGTATATTGACTTTGTTATATATATGTGTACTGGCCTAAGATTATGAAGGTAGGCAAATTTTTGACTTAAAAGATACCATTATATAAATCCCTAGAGTGACCTTAAAATAAAGATTGGAAAGCAATAGGTAATTTGAGGAGGTAATATATATATATATGAAGCCATGAACCATGAGATGTTTTAACCATATAAATATATATATATATATATATATATATATATATATATATATAACATGTGGATATGTAGTCAATTAAACATATGAATAAATTAGTTTATATATAAGTAAAATTAAAAGGAATAGATGGCATTGGGTACCAAAGCCTGACCTTGGTTTTTTCTAGGTTATTTATATAAATAATATTATGTCTATATATATGTTAATTACTAATGTAGGCAAAGTGAGTAAGTATATGTAGACACGTGAGAAATGGACATATCTACAACAAGGGTTGGAGTTCGTGTATATATATATATATGTATATTTGATTAGTTATAGACATACATAAAATGTTGATGTATATGTATGTAACTAAGTTAGTTTCTTTTTAGTATATATTTAATTATTTTGTATATAAATGTTGATCGTTCCATATCTATTACATAAATTAAAATATACTATGTATTGGGTGTAGTATTATATAAAAGGCTCTTAACTCCTCTACTTATACTCGAGGGCCTTTAATTAAAATTTGATTTTGGACTTTATACATTAACATATTCAATTTATACATAAATATATGAATAAGATGGAAAAAGTAAAAAAAAAAGAAAATATAAATGTGATATTTGCTCTTAAAACATAGAGACACTATTTATATGGGGAGCGATGTGAAATATTTACAGATCACAAGAGTCTAAAATATATCTTCACCCAAAAAGACTTAGTATGAGGTAGAGGCAATGGTTGGAATTATTAAAGGATTATGATGTGCCAGTATATTAGCATCATGGCAAGGCTAACGTAGTGGCAGATCCACTAAGCAAGAAGTCATCATGCGACCTTGCATACTTAATCACCACAAAGCCAGAGTTGGTAAAAGAAATAAATGATTTTGGCTTAAAAACTCGAAGACAACAAGTGGGTGAAGGCTTATTTGCTATTGCAGTGACCCATTATATATTAGAAAATGTGAAGGAAATGTAAGATTTCGATCCTCAGTTAAAGAAAATTAAGGAAAAATTCATAAAATGAGACGAGTAAAGATGTAGAATCTCTAAAAAGGAACTTCAATTTAGAACGCGATTATGTGTACCAAGTGAGCAGCAGCTGAAGCAAGAAATCCTAGCAGAAGCACACCAGTCACTATTTGCTGTACACCCTAGCAGCACGAAAATGTATAGAGACTTGCACGAGACTTTCTTATGGTAAGGAATGAAAAAAGGATGTGGCAGACTGTTAAACCTTCTATCTTTCTATAACCCCTCCCTATACCGAAATGGGAATATATTACCATGAACTTTGTGACAGGCTTACCAAAAACTACATAGGGAAACAATACTATATGGGTCATAGTGGACCGACTCATCAAGTCATCTCATTTTCTTACTATTAAGATTACATGTTCACTAAACAAATTATCAAAATTATACATTCAAGAAATAATACTATTACACGGTGCGCCTGTCTTAATCGTATCATATAGAGACCCGAGATTTGTTTCCCAAATTTTGGAAATACTTACAAGAAACCTTCGGAACCCTTTTAAGTTTAGCACTGCATTCCATCCGCAAACTGACGGTCAATCAGAAAGAATAATTTAGATTTTGGAAGATATGATGTGATCATGCACAATGGATTTCTGTCACACCCTGATTTTTGGACCTCGAGTACCCACGAATCCACACGTACTTAAACATTCAATTACCGGGTGTGAAAATTTTAAAACCATATTTACTTTTAAACTATTGCTCGAAAACCAAAATATAAACTTAATAAAACAAAAACTTTCATTTTTAAATAAATATGTTGCGAAATAAATAAAATTAAAATGTCCAACCTTTATATATACAAAAGTCCAATTACATTTGCTTTACAAAAACTATTTGGCTAGAGTACATCTAAATCGCCCCCACTTCCCAAGTACATCAAACCAAAAGAAATGTACAAAATAAGCATACTTCAAGTGCATGTCTTAGCATGATCAGGAAGCACGTAAATTCCTGCAAACTCCTTAGTTACACTCATAAAGAGAATGTACCCAAGAAGCACAAAGACAACTTGGGTCAGTATAAAATACTGATATGAGTTGATTCATTCACCCAACTATGTCCATGATGCAATTATTATAAATACAATTTTTTAACTGAAATAATCATGAGACAAGACATGTAGTTCCACATATTTATCGAGACAAATTCGTAGTTTCCCGATAAAAAGGTGACGTTTAGTTTTTTGTCACATTCATTCACAAAACTTTAAATTAATAGTTATAAGAACGCTAAGGTAGGGCAACCCTGCACAAATGTTAGAAAGGCCTACCTTCCTTCACATAAGAAGTTAGTGACGAGAATAATATCTATATCACAAAATAAATTGCTGCAGTAAAAAATGTCCATTTCTGCCTAAACCGTGTGGAATTTGGGAAAACTTAAAACACGAAAATTTTTCAGAATGATGATTTCTACAAATGATTATGAAAGATCACAAAAATTGACCATTTAATACTCCGAACCAGTGATTCAATGCAGACACTTTTTATAAACGAGATTCAACAAAAACTTCTAAACGACAAGGAATTAAAGGAGACTCAAAACATGAAAAATGAGCATAATCAAATTTCCTTCCAAGTTCATGTGCTTAGAATTTTCATTTAGAGATTCAATAATTTGTACAAATTAAACAAAGAAAACAATCATATATTCCTAATCCATTAGACTATTTGGTTAGCATGTGCACCTTAATTACATACCACCTCGCCATACTCTCCCATGATATACACATATCATCCTACCCTGTGTTTTCCCGTATAGATAGCGACCACTCCGAACCGGAACTCGCACAGGTATATCGTCTAAAGTTTTGACTTTCTTCGGAAGGCTAACTATACGTTCGTGCGCTAAACACTCGCCCTTCTGCGAGAATATTGCAACTATCCACCCATCTAACCAACAATAGAATGAGGGTACAAACATCTCAAGTCTATATGAGTATGTAAAAATCCATAAAAAAATTTCATTGGATACACCAACGTTTTATTAAGTCAAAACAAAAATCATTTGAGACTTTCTCACCCAATTCTTTTATAACATGTCTCAAATCCATCATACAAGAGAGCAGTGACGTAATTAAGGAATTTTCCTAGGATTCTAGTATATTTTTAAGAGTCCTAATCAAATTACACCAAAATCATAAGTTAAATTGCACACAAACAAAGTAAGCACACAAACAGAACTTATAATCGACACAACCACCAACTTCACATAAATTCTGGGAATTACTCAACAATCAAAAAATTCCATAAAAATTACACAATATATCCTAATGTGTCTGGAGTCATATCCAATTAGATTCAACTAAAAATAATTTATAATTTAGGAGTTATAAATATTTTGGTGACAGATATACAGTCTGTCTAGCATCAGATTCTGCAGTGCATTGTTTTTGTAAATTTAATATCTCTCAACATAAAAATCATATTTAATAAATTCCAAAGCCCATATACTTTTTAACACATGATATTAACTTCTTTAATTGTTTTAGATTTTTATACGAAATATGAGTATCCTAAACGAATTCCTATATACACATGTAAGATAACAATTTGATTAACACTAGGTATCTTAATACACTTGTTTTGTAAAATTTATATCTCCCAAATTAAAAACCCTACTAATTCAATTCTAAAGCCAAAATACTTCTAACTCATAATATCAATCTGTATATTTTTCTCAAATTTTTAGTAAAAGCTTATGACTGATATTCTTTATTAAGAAACTTACAAACAATTGAGCAAAAACACAATAACCTTCTTTCACAAAATTAGGTCAAAAGAAAATCAAAACAACATGTATGAATAAAAACCACTAGAAGAGGGTGAGAATCACTCACCTTAATTTATTGATAAATGGAGAAAGATATCTTGAAACTATGGAAGAAAACAATCGCTCGTACTGATTTCTCCTTCTACGCCCTAACCGTGTCGTCTCTCCCCCTTTTTCTTCTACGTACGTGGTTTTTATTTTTATTTTTTTTCCATTCTCCCCATATAACTAAATATATTATTATTAAATAGGTAATGAGCTTAAGGCTTTAACTTAAATCTTATAAGATTATGGCTTATAAATACTAATTATATAATAAACCTGGCTTAATTCCTAATACATGTTGGATTTGAAAAACCAATTAAACTAAAATATAAGACTCACTAATTTATTATAGGAAGCTACAAAAATAATATTATATAGAACCCATCTAACTCATGAATGTAGAAAATAAATAAATAAATCGTAATTATAATTATATAGACACTTAATGAAACATTACCATAATACCCATGTATTATATATAAAAGTAAAAACTAGAAATTTACGGGTCTTACAATTTCGATAGAAACTGGAGTGAGCATTTGCCATTAATAAAGTTCGCTTACAACAGTAGCTACCAAGCTAGCATTGGAATGGCCCCGAATAAAGCCTTGTACGGTAGAAGGTGTCGATCACCTATTCACTGGGCAGAAACATGAGAAAGGAAACTGCTATAACTTAAGCTCGTACAAGAAACTACTAAAAAGATAAGACAAATACGAGATTGACTTCGAGCAGCTCAAAGTCGTCAGAAAAGTTATGCTGATATCTGATGGAAGGACCTGGATTTTGAAGTAAGATAAAAAGTTTTCCTGCGGATTTCACTTACAAAAAGAGTATTTCGGTTTGGAATGAAAAGAAAACTCAGTCCAAGATATATTGGAGCATATGAAATTTTAGAAAAAATTGTAGTGGTTGCCTACCGACTAGCCCTACCCCTAGAGTTATTCAGCATCCATAATTATAAATAATGGATCGAAAAGAACAAGTTTTAAGAAACAAGACTATTCCACTAGTTAAGGTATTATGGATAAATCATTCGGTAGAAAAAGCAACTTGGGAACACGAAAATAGGATTCGTGAAAAATATCCCCACCTCTTTAACACTTAGGTATGTCCTACTCACAACTTAGGATATGTAAAAATATACACTTCTAGATAAATAGGTAGTTGATAAATAACCTAAATTACAATGACGAAATTTTTGAAGGGGAAAATAATCTAATGATTCAAAAAAATAAATATACAATAACAATAACAACAACAATAATAATAAGACAAAGAAGACATATATTTAGATATAGAATAATGCATGTGGAGACGGAGAAAGAGAGAACGTACATGAGTGGAAAAAGGGGGTGCCAAATGGGCTAATGGGAAAAAAGGATAAATAAATGAGGTGATGTGTTGACAGGGAAAGGAAAGTTTTTTTTTTTTTTTTTTTTTTTTTTGGGAGGGGGGTGTTCCCTTTGTCTCTTCTTTGCTTTGCACTCATCATGTGCATATATATATACATACACCTTGGAGATAGGTCGAGAGAGATAGAAAAAAAATTAACGTGATAGTGAGAGAGACAGTAAAAGTTAATTTTTTTTGATTAATTGCCTAAGTATTAAGAAACTTTTGATGATTCAAGGAGAAAGGAAAAAAGTGAGTACTTATGTCTATTTTTTTAGTTATATTGTACCTCTGGTGTATATATATATGTTAGCAAATATAATGTATTTTCTTGAGTCCAATTGGTGTGTAAAATAAGGTATAAATAATTAAACAAACCAATAATATATATATACATATGGCAAGTTGGACTTAGTGAATATTGGTATATTGACCTTACTATATATATAAAGCCATGAGATGTTTTAACCATATATAAAAAATAATCTGTGAATATGTAGTCAATTAAATATATAAATCAATTAGTTTATATATATAAGTAAAATTAAAAGGAATAGATGGCACTGGGTACCAAAACTTCGATTTGGTTTTTTTCTAAATTAGATATATAAATAATAGTATGTCTATATATATGTTAACTATTCATGTAAGTATATGTCGATATACACATTAGAAATGAACATATATGTATAACAGGTGTTGGAGTTCGTATATATATATATATATATTTGATTAATTATAGACATATATAATTTTTTTCCCAACCCCAGATTTAAGGGTTCCAATAAAATAAAATGGAGGGAACAATGCAATTACGGATAGATTTCAATGTTCTCAATAAAATGAAATGAAATGCAATGACATAATAGTATTGAGAAAGTTCGATTTGGTTTCTTCGGTTTAATTTTGGTATTTTTTCAAACCGTTTTTCAATCGATTGAATATCAAAAAAAATCCGCAAGGGCCAAATGCAGAAAAGTTGGCCCAATTGATATCAATTTAGTATGGGGCTTAGCCTAAAGGCTCAAAGCAAATGCAAACCAATCTTATTCAAGGACAGAAACGGTAATTTGACATGTCACGAAAATCTCAATCCACACAAGTAACGTTCCAAATCCACTGCAACAGACATTCCTAAATTCCGGCAAGCACGCCACCACCCACCGTTACACAAACAGTGGCGCACAGCCATCGCTCAAATTACGAAAACACCCTTTAAGAGGAACTTTATGTAATATGCAAATTTCGTTATTAAATGGAGCGTGTACGGCAAAACTCCAATCATTTTCTCCGCCGTTTCTCTCCCCTTCACTACTCATTACAGTTGGAGCCAAAAAGTTATTCAGAGCGTGTAGAGAGAGAAATCGATTTGTGAAAAGGTGTAGTGGTAGGGGTAGAATTAGGGCAATGCCTTTTACTTCTTCAACAAATTCTACTGAGGATAATGGGGCTTTGCGTAAATTCAAGCTAAACGAATCCACTTTTTTAGCTTCACTAATGCCGAAAAAAGAGATTGGAGCCGATCGGTTCATTGAAGCTCACCCCGAGTTCGACGGCCGTGGCGCTATTATTGCTATATTCGGTATTGATTCCTTTCTTTCTCGTGATTACTTTTTGGTTCCTCAGAAAAAATAAAATAAAAGGAGACTAGTCTTCTTAAATTTTTTTTTTTAATCACGGGCCGAAAAGCGTAAAATTTGTTGACTTCACCAAGACTTAGGTCAACTAACGTGGGTACGGGAAACATTAGATCAAGCAAATTTGGTTGATTGGATTAATATACGATTTGAACTTCATTAGTTGACTAACTAGTACTGTTCTTCCAATGTTTTTTCTTGTATCTTGGCTTCATGTTGCGATGATAACTGGAGTGAGGTGTGGTTTGTGTGCCATTTTTGTGCTGTTGGTGCTTTGTGGTTGCAATGTGCAAATAAATTGAGTATTGTAAGTGATGAATAGACTCAAGTTATTTTGGAATGTTTGGCTGGGTAAATGAAATTAATGTAGAAGAATAGATGGTAAATCACAAATCCATGTTATTTTGTACCGGGAGTCATCTTGTATCACATTCTTAATGGAAAATATTAGCATTTCTCTGTTAATGCGTACCAACAATCTGTTGTTCATGTTTAATTATCTGTAGTACCAGGATTCTCAGGCGAGATAGCATTGCCTTGCTCAATCCATATATTAATTCAATTCAGGCACATACACATATATGTATATGTGTCAGACTAGTTTCTGTAATATGTTTAAGATGATGTTCACCTCGGTAATTGGTGTGGTTTATACGTCCGTTCCCTGTTTCCAGATTCTGGTGTTGACCCAGCTGCCTCAGGATTACAACAGACATCGGACGGGAAGCCAAAAATCCTAGATGTCCTTGATTGGTAGGCTTTGATTTTTCTGTAAGGATAAAACTCAAAGTCTTGTTGACACTTCCTACAACAATCGCAGTGATATCCAAATGTCCTCCTTTTTTTCAGCACTGGGAGTGGAGATATTGACACCTCAACTGTGGTGAAGGCTGATGCTGATGGCTGTATTCGTGGAGCCTCAGGTTATTTTTACCTAGTGGTTATTCGGACAACCTTCTTGCTTTATTTTTCCTCTTGATTTTTGACGTTTTCCTAATTATTGAACGCATGTTGATAAATTTTGTTCTGATTTTAGTTAATTTCCTCGAACTTCTTCTGTTAACAAACTGGTTATGCACACTGTTCTCTTTATTTCTTTCTCCTTTTGTTCTCTTTTTTCCTTCTGAAATCACACTTAATTTTTGGTCCCTTACTTTGCCATAACCTGTTTCAATTGAACAATTCATCTTAGGGGCCTCTCTTGTGGTAAATTCATCATGGAATAATCCTTCTGGGGAATGGCACGTGGGTTATAAATTGGTGTATGAGCTTTTTACGAGCACATTGACTTCTCGTTTAAAGGTGAGCATTTTATTTACATGATTGATCTTTTAGATACTTTGGACTGCATACTTTGCATCAAGTTTGAAGAGTCCTTTATTATTTTATTTAATCTTATTTATTTGTTATTATCCTGTACAGAAAGAACGAAAGGAAAAATGGGATGAGAAAAATCAGGAAGCTATAGCTGAGGCTGTAAAGCAGCTTGATGCATTTGACAGGGTTTGCAACAGTTCTTGTTATTACTATGTGTTTCTGAAAAAATATATTTGCAATAAAACATTGGCATGTGTTTTGACATAACCCTGAAGTTGGCGGCTATTAAAAGGAAAACAAAATTTGTTGAAGACCTTAACTTTTTATGTAGCAATGTCTCATTTTTGCAACTTTGTTTATGTATTTTTTGATCCAGCTTTCTTTGGCATTTTGTACTTCTGCAGTTCGGTACTTTTGCTCCCATTTTGGGTTTCACAAAGAAGCAGACTGATATTTACTGGGATTTTGACTCATCATTCTTTATATAAAGTATTTATTTTTTCTGCATGCTGCAATGCTGATTGATAAATTTTGTGCAATTAAATGCATCTCCACTCCTCTTCTGGAATGTTGATTGTCCAGTTGACTATTTTTCCTTTTTTTTCTAGGTGCAAGTGTTGTTATCTTGTTCTAATATATGATTTTCATGCATTTTTATTTCTAGAAACACACAAAAGTCGAGGATGCAGAATTGAAAAAGGCACGTGAAGACCTACAGAATAGAGTTGATTTCCTGCGAAAGCAAGCTGATGTCAGTGCCACATGCTTGGACTAGTTCTCCTTCTTAATTCTCTCCTTCACGAGTTCCTCTTCATTTCTTATGGTGATCATGTTTCTTTGTGTTAGAGTTATGATGACAAGGGGCCTGTTATTGATGCGGTCGTATGGCATGATGGAGAATTATGGAGGGTTGCTCTTGATACACAGAGTCTTGAAGATGACCCAGAGTGTGGGAAACTTGCTAATTTCAATCCCTTAACGAATTATAAGTATGTGTTTTATATAGTGACAATGTTATGTAGTTGTAGTGAGTTACTTTAAGCCTGTGGGTAGGATGATGACTTGCTGTTGGAAGGAAGGTGATAAAAGATTATCTTCTCTCTGTTAGGAAATTAGAGGAGAGCACTTGGCTCGGATGGTCTTTGTAGGTGTTTGGAAGGCCCCTAAAGGGTGGGGTGGAATTGGTGGTATTCAGGGTTGCTGGATGATGTATAGATCTGCTCCATGATATTTCAGTTGATTATTTGTTTATAATCATGTGTTCAACCTTTTTCATTTGAAGGTGTTAGTTGCCAGTTATTGGGGGGGGCAATGTGATGGATAGTGAAAAGCTTCTGGGTAAAGATTTGTGTTCTCAAACCCACAAGGGGGTAGAACAGACTAGACAGGGAAGCAAATGTCCCTTTTTTACTCCAGTCTCAACCGTTGTGGTGGTTCACAAGAGTGAAACATTTGCAAAACAAATCCCTACGTTTTACATAGTTTTTTAAGGTTCATATTTTATTTGTGAGGATTTAAATCTTTTTACCACAGTTCCTGAGTGTGGACTCTGCCTTGCCTCTAGTATGGATGTAAATTCTGTACATTGAGCTTTCATGATCTTACATGTTAATTTATACACTTGTTGTAGTTCAAAACTCTTCCTATTAGCTCTTGTACTTGCTCTATGTTCTTCAGCTGGTAATGCACAACAGAGTTGGAATGCGTGGCTGATAGATTGGTGTTGATCTTATACAGGACTGAACGGCAATTTGGTGTTTTTAGCAAACTAGATGCTTGTACGTTTGTTACCAATGTTTATGACGAGGGGAAAATTTTGAGTATTGTAACAGACAGCTCTCCCCATGGCACTCATGTTGCTGGCATTGCTGCTGCTTTCCATCCAAAGGTAAGGATAATATATTTATCTTGACTGTATTTAATCCAAACACTGTTGTTTTTTTTCATCAAAACAGGGACATTTTACCTGAAGTTTGTTTTCATCATTTAGGAACCTTTGCTGAACGGAGTTGCACCTGGTGCACAGTTAATTTCATGTAAAATTGGAGACTCACGCTTAGGTTCAATGGAAACAGGAACAGGCTTGACACGGGCGCTGATAGCTGTTGTGGAAGTATGTCTTTGCTCAACTTGGTAGTAGACATTCATCTGGATGACAAAAGTACATTTAAATTGGTTAATAGAATATTATTGTAACGTAGTGACGTTTTTTTTGGTAGAACCATACAATATAATGTAGTGAAAACAAGTTCCAATTATCAAAAAATGTCTAAATAAACCAAATGAATTACTCTGCTTGGCAACAATGACCATAGAAAGTTCTTCAATGTTAGAAGTGTTCAATGCTGAAACCTCAATTTGATTAAGAATGATGATTTGTTAGGCTTATAATGGGATCAGTACAAGTGATTGTATTGGCAAACAACCGTTGATTGTAAAATAGATTATTGTTGGCAGTGTATTTTTCTGGGTTATCCATTATAGTTTAGTGATGTCTGTTGGATGTGGTACTTGCAGCACAAATGTGATCTCATCAACATGAGTTACGGAGAACCTACGTTGCTGCCAGACTATGGTCGCTTTGTTGATCTTGTTAATGAGGTTACAATTCCAAACCTTGCAAAGTTTCCCTACTTGAATTGTTACATATACTTTTGGTTAGGCTTTTTTAATGCTACGTATAATACTTCATTGAACTTTTAGGTGGTCAATAAGTACCGTGTGATATTTGTTAGTAGTGCTGGCAACAGTGGGCCAGCATTGAGCACTGTTGGTGCGCCTGGAGGCACCACCTCGAGCATGATAGGGGTTGGTGCTTATGTTTCCCCTGCCATGGCTGCTGGAGCTCATTGTTTAGTGGAGGCCCCAACTGAGGGTCTTGAATACACTTGGTATGTTTCTTTATAGATGCATCCATTGCGTATTTAAATTCGGTTTGTTTTTTGAACAACAAATAATTAGCTGCACGGGGTGGTGCAGGTCTAGCCGAGGACCAACTATTGATGGGGATCTTGGCGTTTGTATAAGTGCTCCAGGTGGGGCTGTGGCTCCTGTCCCTACATGGACTCTTCAGCGACGCATGCTTATGAATGGAACATCAATGGCTTCTCCTTGTGCTTGTGGGGGAATTGCTTTGCTCGTTAGTGCCATGAAGGTTACTACAATAATATTTTCTTCCTCCACTCACTGTTGGTATATTTCCGCTGTCCTTTTTAACTTGACTAAAATGTATAGCATATATTGTTGTTGTTGTTCAGGCTGAGGGAATTCCTGTAAGTCCATATAGTGTACGAAGGGCTCTTGAGAATACATCTATTCCTGTGGGTAGCTTGCCTGAAGATAAATTATCCACTGGGCAAGGGCTTATGCAAGTTGACAAGTTAGGTTTTATAATTTGGCATTTGTTCCTTTTAGCTGCAAGAATTTATCTGGACTTTTTGTAGGGAATTTATGCTAAATTGCTAATAATTATTGATGACAGGGCATATGAATACATTCAGAAGTCGCATACTGTTCCATGTGTTTGGTATAAGATAAAGATCAATCAAGTTGGCAAATCAAGTGGGTTTACTCTCTCTCTCTCTCTCTTATATATTTATATATTATATCTCCCCAGTGTATTGGCAACCCCGACCCACTCCTGTGCACACACAGTAATCACGTTATATACAATGTTTTAAAATTCGAGAGGCGTATTCGAGGTGTTTTGCTCGAATGAGGCAAGGCGTACGCCTCGAGGCGGAACGAGGCGTAAGCCTCAGTTTTTTAGGAAAAAAAAATAAAAAATTATAAGGGTTTGCTGTTTATGGCTTTATGCAACAATTATTATCATTATTATTATTATTTGAATTTATAAGCTCGCGTAATATACTTCGTTAATTACACAGCCTATTTTTTTTTTTAAGTTAAGAAAGGTGTATACTTGGGCATTTTTTTTTTTTGTGAATTTAACGTGAGCCAGCATTACGTTTATGTTATGAGGATGTTTCTATTGAACCAAAAGCTAATAATAATAATAATAAGATTATATTAATGTATTTTTTAAGAACACATGTTATTAATATATTTATAATAAAAAATTTTAAATACACATTTAATAAAATGTAATTTTTTACACAATTTTTTTTATATAATATATTTAATATGTGTGTTTAAAAAATAGGGTAAAAAACAATAAACCCCCTCAAAACTATTAATTTTTTACACTAAACCCCCCCATCTTTTAAAAGTGACACTAAACCCCCCTAAACTATTATATTTTATCACTTAACCCTTAAAAGTTACACTAAATGCCCTTGTAAATATTAATGACTTAACTTTTATTGTAAATGCCCTTGTAAATAAATGACCTTTTATAGGGTAAAGTGTTAAGTTGTGATAGTTTAGGGGGGTTTTAGTGCCAAAAAGTGATAATTTGAGGGGGTTTAGTGTTTTTTTACCAAACTTTGTACAAGGGCATTTATGTAATTTTGGGAGTTAAGTGATAACATAATAATAGTTTAGGGGGGTTTAGTGTCACTTTTAGAAGATGGGGGGGTTTAGTGCAAAAAAAATGATAGTTTGAGGGGGTTTAGTGTTTTTTACCCTAAAAAATATATTACAAGTACCATTTAAGAGAGAGAAAGGAAACTTGTCTTGTAAGTTGTGACAGATTGACAGCAAGGAAAGGGGAAGGAAAAACAAACGGTAATAATAATAATAATAAATTAATAATAAAAGCCTCCTTTCTTTCTTTCTTTCTTTCTTTCCCCTTCCTTCTCTCTCTCTATATCCTTTCTAATATCTCTGTAAAACCCAATGTTTTAAAAAACGAGCGACTCGTACGAGTCGAGGCGAGGCGGAAGAGTAGTGCCTTGAGTCGTACGAGTCATGGGGAAAATCTGGAACTTACGAGTTTTGTGGGTGAGGCGGACGACGAGTTGACTCGTAAGAGGCGGATGAGTCAGTAACTTGTGTATTTTTACCTTTTTTGGTTTTAGTAATGTGTGTAGATGGAAGTAGATCTAGAAGACGACCAGCAGCGAGTAACACAGTAGATAGAGAAACATGTACATAGGATTTTTTTGAACAAGACATATATGCATGTGTATGTAGAATTTTTTTTTAGCGAGAGAGAGAAAGAAGGGAAAAGAGATGGAGATCTCGTGATTTTTAAAAGGAAGCAAAGAATGAATGAATGAATGTGAGCATCGGAGATAGAAATTTTCTAGAGGGAGAGTAAGAAAGGGTTTTACAGAGATATATAGAGAGAGAAGGAAGGGGAAAGAAAGAAAGAAAGAAAGGAGGAGGAGGCTTTTATTATTAATTTATTATTATTATTATTACCGTTTGTTTTTCCTTCACGATTCCTTGCTGTCAATTCACAACTCAGAAGACAAGTTTCCTTTCTCTCTCTTAAATGGTACTTGTAATATATTTTTTAAACACACATATTAAATATATTATATAAAAAAAAATTGTGTAAAAATTTATATTTTATTAAATGTGTATTTAAAATTTTTTATTATAAATATATTAATAACATGTGTTCTTAAAAAATACATTAATATAATCTTATTATTATTATTATTATTAGCTTTTGGTTCAATAGAAACATCCTCATAACATAAACGTAATGCTAGCTCACGTTAAATTCACAAAAAAAAAAAAAATGCCCAAGTATACACCTTTCTTAACTTCAAAAAAAAAAATAGGCTGTGTAATTAACGAAGTATATTACATGAGCTTATAAATTCAAATAATTATAATAATAATAATAATTGTTGCATAAAGCCATAAACAACCAACCCTTATAATTTTTTCTTTTTTTTTCCTAAAAAACTGAGGCTTACGCCTCGTTCCGCCTCGAGGCGTACGCCTCGCCTCATTCGAGCAAAACACCTCGAATACGCCTCTCGAATTTTAAAACATTGGTAAAACGCTTTCTTACTCTCTCTCTAGAAAATTTCTATCTCCGATTCTCACATTCATTCTTTGCTTCCTTTTAAAAATCACGAGATCTCCATCTCTTTTCCCTTCTTTCTCTCTCTCGCTAAAAAAAAAATTCTACATACACATTCATATATGTCTTGTTCAAAAAAACCCTATGTACATGTTTCTCTATCTACTGTGTTACTCACTGCTGGTCGTCTTCTAGATCTACTTCCATCTACACACATTACTGAAACCAAAAAGGGTAAAAATACACAAGTTACTGACTCGTCCGCCTCTTACGAGTCAACTCGTAACCGAGTTGACTCGTCCGCCTCACCCACAAAACTCGTAAGTTCCAGATTTTCCCCATGACTCGTTCGACTCAAGGCACTACTCTTCCGCCTCGCCTCGACTTGTGAGTCGTCGTACGAGTCGCTCGTTTTTTAAAACATTGGTTATATATATATGTCTGCACTACAGTCTTCCATTGAAGCTTCGTACACGTAGTCATTTTCCAATTTTAGGGGGATTATATTAACTTGAAGATTTCTATTTTATAGATTGATCTTTGTGATCTCTTTGTGGGACACCATCCATGTTCTAGGGTTTTGGCCATTATTTCAGTACTGACCAATCGCGGAGTTAGACGGGGGTTGCAATTGAGGCTCTCACTTTTTTCATTATTTATACAGTGATAATTTAGTATTTTATTTGTGTAATAAAACACATGTTTATATGTTGTTTAATTAGACATTTTCTTATGAACACACATACTGCCATATACACACATACTATCATGCACACACACACACATGCCCACACTTGTGGCATTATCCGTGCAAATTTTGATGTCCAACTATGCCTTAGTTTTTCTACTACTAATTATGATGCCCAAGGCACTACTCATACTTATAGTAATCTTAGGGTTACTTGTGTCTCTAAGATTACTCATGCCTTTGACCTACCAAATTTGGCCCTAGAACAAATTAAACTGTTCACGGCTCATACCAATTCGCCCTTAACGTGAATTACCCGTGCCTACACCAAATAATTCATTTGTACATCACTATTCAAATAGAATTTTTAAGATTAAGCAAAAACTATATATGTATATATGTTAGTTTGATTTGCATCTACTGAGAAGGTAGTTTTACTAGGATTGAAGAAATCCTCAACATTCTATTTTATCAAATCTTTAATTTTTTTTTATTGATACGTAGTTAAACACGTGGGCTTGACTTTTTTTAAATGTTGTTATTGCGTTCAAATGTCTCTTTTAAGATTAATTCCTGAATCTGTTACTGCTGGTGACCTTGGCCTCTGGCAATCTCTTTAGGTTTCTACTTGTCTGAATTTTGCAAACCTGGTTAGATTTTCATTAGCTATGCATTTTTGTTGCAGCCCCAACTTTACGAGGCATCTACTTAAGGGAGGCTAGTTATTGCCATCAATCATCTGAGGTGAGATAAGCAGACTTAGTGGAGTTTGTTATAATTGTTATTTTTTCCCTAAACTTTAATAGCCAATTGTGATATACTCCTGAAGTCCACTTAGTTGTCTCTACTAGACGTGCTTTATTAAAGTACTTTAAGCTGCTTTTTAAGTTTTGACAGCTCCAATTAGTTTTAATCAATTACTATTAGTATGGTTACTCAGCAATAGTGGTTATGGGCAAACTACATACATGTTACTGGCAATTTCCTTCATTTTGTTTTGCCTTGCTCTCCCTAAACTGAAGATCTGTTTGGTTTTGTGGCTTATTGAGTATGTGTGTGTATATATATGTTTATATTTGAATAAAAAACATCAGTGGTTCATTGAAGTAAATTTAACCACAATATTTCAACAACTACAAATGTGCAGTTATCTCCATTTAACTTAAGCACAAAGATTGATATCTCGAGGACTAATGGAAGATTGGTGTGTTTTTATTCCAAATAATAGTTAGCAACTACTGTCATTCATAGTTGATACTTTTTATAGTAACCATGTTCTTGTTATGATTACAGTAAAATTCTTTTACGATAGCTGAAGAAAAAAAAAGACTGCTGGTGTCGAATTTAGATTTCCAACAGCACTTAAAACTAAATCTCATCAATTTTACTCTAACAAAGGATGTTCTTGCTACCTTTTGCTAGAATCATAAACTTATTGTTACACAGAAGATGCAATTAACGAAATAATCGAAGGTTTTTCTGCACTCTATTAGCTCTAGAGCATTTTTCATATCAACTTTGTACTATTCAGCTGCTTATTGGTATTAATTGATCAGCCACTTTGGTATGTCCAAGTGTTATGTGGACATTAAGATATTATTAATTAAGAAGGAGAGAAAGCTAATGGTTGATTTGTACATAACAGGAAAATCTCTTTTTTATTTAGAGACCGAATCATCTAATAGATGAAGTCTAAGTAAAAACTTTTGAGGAGAGGGGTTGGTCCATTGGTAGGCAACCCCCACCCCTGCCTTGAGGTCAAGGGTTCGACTCATGGGGTGGGAGGTTTTTTTTTTCTTTATTTGTAGGGTTAAGGGAGAGACTTAGACCTCCCTTAATTTTTTTTTTTTAAAAAAGTAAAAACTTTTCCTAATTTGTTCATACACCACTGTTGTTTAAGTGGCTGATATATTTCCTGCAGTGGACAGTGCAAGTTGAACCGAGGTTCCATGAAGACGCAAGCAATTTGGAACAATTGGTTCCTTTTGAAGAGTGTATTGAGTTGCATTCTAGTGGAAAGGAGGTTCTGAGAGTTCCCGAGTATCTCCTTCTCACTCATAATGGGCGTAGCTTCAAGTTAGTCAGCATCACTTAACTGGTCTCATCTTGGATGTTACATGCAGTTAATTTGCTGCTTTCTTCTCTGTCCTCCCGCCTCTCTCATAATATATAGTGTATATATATACATATGCCTCCCTCTCCCTTGCTTTGTGCCTCTATTTTTAATTTTTTCTAGGAAGGTCAGTTTCATCTTTTTATTTTTTCATACTTGTTGTCAGTTACAGGAGATGTCCGAGAGCTTCTCAATGCTATAGAAAGTAGTCAACACAATCAGCTTTAACAATGTTGACTCAAAACCCCACCCCAATGGTCTAATGTATTTTTATTTTTAGGCCCTTTTAATCGATAATCAAATTAAACTCCTCACTCCTCAGTAATCAAAACTAACAACCTTATTCAATAACCAAAATGGTGGCGCCACTAATTTTATTGGTAACAACAAAAGATCGTACAATCTTTTCAATTTTCAATATTCTTTTAATAACAAAGTGTGGAGGTTAACAATTGCATTAGTTGTTTGACAAACCCAATTATTCATTACAAAGTGATCATACTATAGCTGTAAATGAGGTTAATTATTCATGTTGATACAAAGGAAAACAGTGTTTTGCCCTTTTTTTTTTTTCACTTCATGGTTACCATTATGTGGTCATAATTATATTTATGTATACCTACAACCGTGGGCAATATAATTAATGTATCTTTGCTTGCTTTATGATTATAACCATTTTCAAATTCATTTCCCCCCCTTGTTACAGTGTAGTTGTGGATCCCACCAACCTTAGTGAGGGTTTACATTATTTTGAACTGTATGGGATAGACTGCAAAGCACCATGGCGTGGTCCTCTTTTCCGTATTCCAGTAACTATAACAAAGCCAAAAGCTGTGCAAAATCGACCTCCACTAGTTTCATTTTCCGGGATGTCTTTTCTGCCAGGTAATTGTTATAGTGCTGAGGGAAGTGATGGTTAATTACTGTAGCATTTACTTGTCGGTTGACGATACTGCGTTGTTCTTGCATGCCCGTCTCATCATTTCTGTTAACATACTCACATATGCGGATCTGTTTCTCTATTTATATTCCTAGTTTCTTCTTTTTGGTAATTCTAGGAATAATTGCAGTAACCTTCCTTGAGTTTTGGGCCTGTTACATTCACCTCCCATTTGTTTTGTGACCACCCCCGACTTTTTTAGTTTATTTATGCTAAACTCTCCCAACTTTAGGGTGTACAAACAATGGCCTCAGTGTGAACTGTGAAAGTATCTTTGTACTTCCCTTGTTATATTTCTTGTGAAAAGCTTTTTCTATGTTGAGATTGAACTTCATGCTTTGAAATTTCATAAAATTGAATGAAATGGCTTTAAAATAAAAAAAACACCAACACAAAGAGGGTTTTTGTATTTTCTAGAATACAAGGGAGGTAGGTGTAAGAAGCCCAAAACTTGGGGATGCCATACACATCCCTTTTATTTATCTAGATTGTCCCTGTTGCAGAAGTAGCCTTTGCTGATATTGAATTGTTAGATGAATTATTTGGGTTTACTTTTTGAAGTGTAAAACTTCATCTAGTGTTTTGAATTTTTTTATTTAAAATTCTGCATTTCTATTTTTTCTGGTTGAGAAACAATCAATTGCATAATTTCACGTGGACAAAATGTCGTGATCATGTAGGAAATATTTGAATTTTGATATAAATGCAGCTAATAATGTTTGCTGAAGTGGTTTTTTGTTTTTGGTACATTATAGTTTTCTCATGTTAAATACTTAAATGAGATTAAGAAGAATAAACATCATTCCTAGCCTAGATACGGCCGTACTGATTGGAAGCATGATCTCATGTGCTGTGAGGGATGATATTTTCCCCCTTTCTTCTGAATTTATTGGTTGACAGGCCATATTGAACGGAAATATATTGAGGCACCACTTGGAGCTAGTTGGGTTGAGGCAACCATGAGGACATCAGGATTTGATACAGCCAGAAGATTCTTTATTGATACGGTTCAGGTACAATATGGACTAAGAGCTAATTTGAAATTGTCTAGACCTGCTTTGACATGCTTTTCAATATATAGATCTCTCCGTTGCAAAGGCCTAGGAAGTGGGAAAGTGTTGCAACATTCTCGTCTCCTTCTGCCAAGAGCTTTGCCTTCCTCGTGGAGGGTGGGAGAACAATTGAATTAGCAATAGCTCAATTTTGGTCTAGTGGCATTGGAAGTCATGAAACCACTATTGTAGATTTTGAGGTAAGATTTTATAATAGTGCTGGTAGTTGTGGTCTTGCAATGAAGAAATGGGAGGTTTTTCTTTCTCTTTTTATAACATTTTCTTTCTTTTTGGTGGGATGATTTAGAAGTGGTATTATAGTTCTGTTGCTAGTGTAAGTCTTCACTTGCGTCACATTAAACACAAGTCTTTCTTGTGTCTTAATTACAAATCATTAGATTGCATTCCATGGGATTGACATCAACAAAGAGGAAGTAGTACTTGACGGAAGTGAAGCTCCTGCCAGAGTCGAGGCCCAAGCTCTTCTATCATCAGAGAAACTTGTTCCTGTAGCAATTTTGAACAAGGTGAAAATGGTTTCCCTTAATCCAATTAAAGGAATTCGTTTGAGTCCTCTGTTAGATTTTGATTATTTGCAGCAAAGTGAATGCTAATTTTGTTTTCTTTGTAATTGCTTTTGTAGATAAGAGTGCCGTACCGTCCTGTTGATTCTCAACTGAGTGCTCTTTCAGCAGATCGAGACAAGCTGCCTTCAGGCAAACAGACATTGGCATTGACATTAACGTGGGTTCTTGTTTCACTTTTGTTACATTGCCCTCGTTGTTTGGATGGATTTATATTGTTAAATATTTATGTATAGATATATATTAGCTGTACATTAGTTTTCTAGTTAGACAAGTTTCCTAGATTAAGTAGGATTGCTACTTGTATATATAGAGGTTCTCTTATTGTCAATAATCATATAGAAATAAAATATTCTCACATGGTATCAGAGGTAAAAGTGAGAAAAATCCTCCTCTCTCGTTTGTTGTGTTTGTCACTCTAGCAAACATCAAAAACCCTAGCCGTTCATCTCCTTACCAAACCCTAACCACCAACAACCAAGGAGCCGACCAAAACCCTAGTTGTTTCGCGTGTATCCTATCTGTTTTTCATCACACCACCCACACAACAGTGCTCGGCATAGCCAGACGACCCCATGCCAGAAATATCGTCGGAAAATACCTCTTCACGCGCTCCCACGCGCGTGAAACAATATCACACGCGCCTTCACGCGCGATACTGTTTCCCTGCCAAATTCTCCAGATCATTTATTTGGCTCGTTTCCTACTGATCCTCAGTTTTGTTCTGGTATTTTTCTGCCTTTAAACCATTGCTTGTGTTTTATTCTAATGGGTACTTCCAACAATCCAAGTAATGTGCTACTTAAATCTTTTTTAAGTTTTGCGACAACGCCTACTATATGTTCTGAAAAATTGAAGGGTCCCAATAATTATATGTTGTGGTCTGCCTTTATTGAATTATGGTTTATGGGTCAAGGTTTTGAAGAACAATTAATAAAACGTGTGATCGATATTACTGAAAAAGAGCAGTCACAATGGAAGCAAATTGATGCCTTTTTATGCAATATTCTATGGCAATCTATTGATCAAACCCTTGTTGGCCAATACCGATCTTATCGCACTTGCTATGAGGTATGGCAAAAGGCGAAGAAACTTTATTCGAATGACATAAATCGTCTTTATACTGTTGTTTCTCGTATGAAGACGATTAGGTAACAGGAACAGGATATGCAAGAATACCTAGGCAAAATTGAGACTCTTCAGCAGGAATTTAATGAGTTCTTTGCCTCTCTCCACTGATGTTGCGCAACAAGAATCTCATCGTGGAAAATTCTTCATGGTTCTTGCACTAGTATACTTGCCTGTTGAACTTGATTCGATTCGCAATCAACTTCTGGCCAATCTTGGGGTTCCTACTATGGATACGATATTTGAGCAGTTGATTCGCATTTCCGCACCTCTAAGCATCCCAATCGAGCATACAATTTTCATTGACTCTACTATCCTGGCCTCTCAAGTGACTCCTCGAAGGGTTGGTAAAAGCGGGCAGCCAGGTTGGACTCGCCCTAAGTGTACCCATTGCCATAATCAGGGCCATACAGTAGATCGTTGCTACAAGCTTCATGGTTATCCACTTAAGGTTGCCAACATTTCACAGTATGATTCATCCTCTGGGGATATACTTGGGACTATGACTGTATCTGCTGCTGAGTATGCTGCATTTCAAAAATTTCAAGAGAGTAACTAGTCATCCACCATAGCCTCAACCAGTCAAATTGGTAATCATATTGCTTGCATCTCTCAGTCATCCTCCATTGGGCCATGGATACTTGATTCTGGTGCTTCCGATCATATGTCTGGTAACAAGGATTTGTTCTCTCGTATTACTTATTCTAGTACTTTATCTACTGTTACATTAGCTGATGGCTCACAAACTAAAGTTAGAGGAATTGGACAAGCTACACCTTTGCCTTCTCTATTTTTAGATTCTGTTCTCTTTATACCAAATTGTCCCTTTAATCTAATCTCCATTAGCAAATTAACCCAAACATTGCCCTATTCTGTTACCTTCGTTGCTAATTCGGTTCTTGTGTAGGATCGGAACACCGGGAGGACGATTGGAGTAGGATGTTAGTACCGCGGGTTATACTACCTCTCCCCACCACCAATCCCTATAGTTTGTGTTGCCGTTGATTCACCTGCCATCCTCCACCGTTTGGGACATCCTAGCTTGCAGAAGTTACAAAAGATGATGCCGAGTCTTACGAGTCTGTCTTCTTTAGAGTGTGAGTCTTGTCAGTTAGGAAAGCATGTTCGTAGTTCTTTTTCTAGTCGTCTCAATAAACAAGCAGAGTCACCTTTTGCTTTAGTTCATTCGGATATATGGGGTACTAGTCGTGTTAAGTCAACGTTGGGTTTTAGTTACTTTGTTACGTTTGTTGATGATTTTTCCCGTTGTACTTGGCTATTCTTAATGAAAAATCGTTCAGAATTATTCTCCATATTTCAAACATTTTGTTCTGAAATTAAAACTCAATTTAGTACAAATATTCGTACTTTTCGAAGTGACAATGCACGAGAATATTTATCTGCCCCATTTCAATCATTTATGGCCTCTCAGGGTATAATTCACCAATCGTCCTGTGCTCATACCCTCAACAAAATGGGGTAGCAGAAAGAAAAAATAGACACTTGATTGAAATTGCACGTACTCTCCTCGTTCACACTCATGTTCCGCTGCGTTTTTGGGGAGACGCAGTTCTTACCGCATGTTATTTGATTAATCGCATGCCGTCCTCTGTTATACAAAATCAAGTTCCTTATTCTCTGTTATTTCCTAATCAGCCACTCTATTATCTTCCTCCTCGTGTCTTTGGGTGTACATGTTTTGTTCACGATCTCACTCCAGGGACAGATAAATTACAGGCCAAATCTCTCAAATGTATCTTTCTGGGTTACTCTCGTTTGCAAAAAGGTTATCATTGTTTCTCTCTTCATCTTCAGCGATATTTTGTCTCAGTCGATGTCACATTCTTTGAAACAACTCTCTTCTTTACTGCTTCTGCACATACTGAGTGTCTAACTGATGTTCTCCCTATTTTCAACACTAGTCCTATTCCATTGGTTGTCTCATCCCTTGCCCCGGTGGCTCCTACCGTTGACTCGCCACCTCCTCCTGCTTACCTACCATAGCCGGCAATGTCCTCCTACTGCGAACCCTTCTTCTGAGCCTCCCACCGAGCCTACTATTGTGCCTACACTCGAACCTCCGACCGACCTTACTCCACCTCCTTTGACTGAGCCTACCACCACTGAAAACCTTACCTATGACCCAGTGGACTTATCTTCTACTCCGGTCACGCCTGCCGTTCCGATCTCTGACTTGGATCGTCCCATTGCCGAACGTAAAGGTATTCGTTCTACTCGAAATCCTTATCCCATTTATAATTTCATGAGTTATCATCGTTTATCTCCATCATATACTGCCTTTATGTCGTGCTTGTCCTCTGTTTCCATTCCTAAAAATGTAGGAGCAGCTCTTTCGGACTCAGGTTGGCGTCAAGTGATGATTGATAAAATGTCTGCATTACATTCTAATGGCACTTGGGAATTAGTGCCCTTTCCTCCTAAAAAATCTACGGTCGGTTGTCGTTGGGTTTACACCGTAAAAGTTGGTCCTGATGGAGCTATAGACCGGTTGAAGGCTCGATTAGTTGCAAAAGGGTATACCCAAGTTTATGGACTTGATTATGGTGACAAGTTCTCTCCGGTTGCCAAAATGGCCTCTGTTCGCTTATTCCTCTCTATGGCGGCCATTCACCATTGGCCCCTCTATCAGTTGGATATCAAGAATGCTTTTTTACATGGTGAATTGCAAGAAGAGGTTTACATGGAGCAACCTCCTGGGTTTGTTGTTCAGGGGGAGTCGAGATCTAGATTGGTTTGTCGCCTTCGACGTTCTCTCTAAGGACTTAAACAGTCTCCACGGGCTTGGTTTGGGTGGTTCAGTTCGGTTGTTCAACAATTTGGAATGACCCGAAGCAAGGCCGATCATTTAGTATTTTATTGGCACTCATCCTCCGACCAGTGCGTCTATTTGGTTGTGTATGTGGATGACATTGTGATTACCGGAAATGATCAGGAGGGTATACAGAAACTTAAGCAACATCTATTCCATCACTTTCAGACAAAAGATTTGGGCAAACTCAAGTATTTTTTGGGAATAGAAGTTGCTTAATCCCAACATGGCGTATTTATCTCCCAGAGAAAGTATGCCCTAGATATCTTAGAAGAAACAGGCATGTCCAGCTGCAAACCTGTAGTGACTCTGATGGATCCAAATGTTAAGCTTTTACCTAATCAGGGGGAGCCCTTATTAGACCCAGGCAAATACAGGAGACTGATTGGCAAACTTAACTTCGTCACGGTAACACGTCTTGATATTGCGTTTCCGATGAGTGTTCTCAGTCAGTTTCTAAGTACTCCATGCGATAGTCATTGGGATGCAGCTATTCGTATTTTAAAATACATCAAGAGGGCGCCGGGCAAAGGCCTGTTATATGAAAACAAGGGGCATGCTCAGGTGATTGGTTATTCAGATGCAGATTGGGCAGACTGTCCGTCTGATAGACGCTCAACCACTGGATATTGCATTTTTGTTGGGGGTAATCTTGTGTCATGGAAGAGTAAGAAACAATCTGTTGTCGCTCTATCCACTGCTGAAGCAGAATATCGAGCCATGGCTAAAGCAACATGTGAGCTGAGCTTATATGGCTGAAACAATTACTTCAAGAGCTAAAGTTTATGGAGGTTCAACAGATGAAATTAATATGTGATAATCAAGCAGCTTTACATATAGCATCTAATCCTGTTTTTCATGAAAGGACCAAGCATATGGAGATTGACTGTCACTTTATTCGAGAGAAGATTCTTTCAGGAGATATTGCTACTGCTTATGTTAAGTCGAATGACCAACTAGCAGATATATTTACAAAGTCTCTCGCGGGTCCTCGGGTCAATTATATTTGTAACAAGCTGGGCACATACAATCTGTACGCTCCAGCTTCAGGGGGAGTGTTAAATATTTATGTATGAATATATATTAGCTGTACATTAGTTTCCTAGATTAAGTAGGATTGCTACTTGTATATATAGAGGTTCTCTTATTGTCAATAATCATATAGAAATAAAATATTCTCACATATATATATAATTTTTTTTGTCTAAAATAACTTGTACTTATGTGTCAGTTACAAGTTCAAATTGGAAGATGGAGCAGAAATAAAACCTCAAGTTCCCTTGCTCAACAATCGCATCTATGATAATAAGTTTGAGTCTCAATTTTATATGATTTCAGATTCTAACAAGGTATATCATTTATTCCTCACTCTGATAATTCAATGAACCTTTAAAGCGCTCATTATATATTTGTGTGAACCCTTAAAGTGCTCATTATATGTTTGGCGTTGCCCTTTTACCCTTTCCGTCCATTTTTACAAAGTTTTGTACTCTCTATTCTCTAAGGGTCATGTTAACGTGTGTCCTAAAGGCACATGTTACGCACCTATAAATAGAAAGAATTAAATTATAACATGCATTAAATTAGGTACAGATTCTCATGCAAAATGGTATTCTTTCCATTCACAGTATGATTAACATGTGCCCTAAGGGCACATGTTATCATTTTCCATTCTCTAATAGCACATTTGTTAAGTGGTCTATTAGTTTCCATTATGTTAAGCACCTATTTAAGGGAAGAGTAAGATTTCAACATGCATTAAATTGGGCACAAATTCTCATGCGGTGCGTTATTCTTTCTATTAATAGTATGCTTAATATGTGCCCTTGGGCACATGTTAACATTTCCTTATATATAATGGTAGAGAGTTATGCATCTTCCTTTGTCCACGTGTAATGCAGGAAGCAAGCACCCTAATAAATGCTACTTTATTTTGTTACGAGTTACAACAGCCTAATTACAATCTCTTTACTTTCATCAATACTATGTTTGCATTAAAATTTTATAATTACCTGTTAAAAGGGAGATTCAAATAAATAAATAAAATGGTGGATAGGCATAGCTGAAAGTGTCTTATTACAACTGACACGTTCTTATACAATACATTTAACAGTAGTTAGAGTACCTTTCTAGGTGGATCTTAGCACACATTTCTGTGGATCTATAATTTGTGACAAGTAGTGTGTTAGAGAGCTATTTCTGGTGTCTTGATTCCTGTGAAGACACCTCCAAGGGCCACAACCATAGCTCTTTGCTTTGTCTTTTCAATTCTTGTTCTTTTTTGCTTTGAATTAATGAGTTTATCAAGAAGTATAAAATTATTAGTTTCTTTTGTAGTGGTTTTGCTGAATTCCATCTTCCCCTCTCCTTTCTTCCCTTTTTGATTGTCTAAATTATTTTACCTTCATCATATGTAGCGTGTATATTCAACCGGTGATGTGTATCCAAGTTCTACAAGACTTCCCAAGGGCGAATATAAGTTACAACTGTTTCTGAGGTGAAGTCTTTGATTCTGTGTTTGGTACTTTTGCTACTAAGATTTGGTATTAATAAATATATTCCAAATTCAACTGATGTCTTATCCTAGAAAGACTAGGATTCTTGGAACTCTCACGCTTGACTTGAATTTAGTTGCTTTCTTGCTTTCGAGATCAGGCTGGAGAAACACATCTGCAGGACTCCCCCTCCAGGACCAACCTTCATAGGGCCACATCAATGTTAATTACAAAAGTTGCTCCTTTATGCAAAGTGTCTATAGATGTATATTATATGTGTATATCAGTGACAATTATTTAACAGTCTATAACCAATGATGATTTTAGGTTTACATTGCTAATCTGTGGTACTTATCATGTTTCAGGCATGACAATGTGCAGTATTTGGAGAAAATGAAGCAGTTAGTATTGTTCATAGAAAGAAATTTGGAGGAGAAGGTAATAGCCCCTTAGATTCCTGTGATGGTTTCTCAGGAAATTTGCTGCACCCTGCTTGATGTTTTCACAGTTATTTATCATTATATTTCCATTGATATGTTCACTGTATTTAAATGTTGTTGCCATTATTTTATAATCCAGGAAGTCATGCGACTGAGCTTTTACTCTCAACCAGATGGTCCAGTGATGGGTAATGGTAGCTTTAAATCTTCGCTTTTGGTTCCCGGGTATGTTCTGTATATTAAATATATAGATTTTTCTTTTTTCATTGTCTTTAATCTTCTCACGCTTTATATCTTAACTTCTGTGTTTATTTTGAAGAACAAAAGAAGCGTTTTATGTTGGCCCTCCAACGAAAGACAAGCTGCCAAAGGTGTTGCACTGATGAAACTCTTTTTTATTTCAATTTTCCGTTTATCCGTTAATTTTATATTTTGTTTTCTTCCTCCTTTTCTTTTTTTCTTTTCCTAATGTTGGATGGAGTGAGTGGGTGTGACGATAAAGGGGACGTTTCATGGTGTTTCATATGCTGCAGAATTCTCCTGAAGGATCGGTACTCCTTGGGGCAATTTCATATGGAAAGCTTTCATTTGGGGTTCAGCGTGAGGGGAAAAATCCAGAAAAGAACCCTGTATCTTACCGGATATCTTATCTAGTTCCACCCAATAAGGTTATAAATTAGATGCCTAGCATATACCTCTGGTTAAAGTTGTCTTTTTAACATATGCTTATATGATTACTTGACGGCATGGTTGTTCTATTGTTTTATGGAATCTGCATGCTAAGTTATTGGATTTAATCTGTTTGAAGCTTGACGAGGACAAGGGAAAAGGTTCTGCTATAAATGGCACAAAAAGCGTCTCCGAGCGTCTAGAAGAAGAGGTATTGAGGGAACTCAAAGACCTTCCCTTAATAAGTACTTCTATCCTTATGGAACAGATGTTTTGTCACATTCAAAATCCACTTCTTTTGTGGCATATATTGTCATCGTTTTTATCTGATATTGCGTTACAACAGAACAATGACGTGGCATCAGAAAAGCTCTTGTTGATTATTGCTGCAATAGTTTGCTCATGGAGATCTTTGTGCAAAGTGTTCAATTTATCATTTTCACCATTTGTTTTAGCATGTTCCGTTGTTTCCTATACTTGTTTGTGAGTGAAATGCTAGACATGCATATGTTGATTTAGAAGCATATAAGTGCCAGTTAGCAGGAAAATTTTGTCAGAATTCTCAGCATGCATGTCACTTTGTCTCATATCTTTTCGTTTTCTTCCTGGTTTCCAGCTTTCATGTTGTGGTTCCTAAATGAATCGGACTTTAGATTGTAACCATGTTAAATCACTTTGTTACTTTGTACCACAATGGAAGCCAACAGTATTGAGGGTAGAGTCCAATCTTACTGTACTCCCCTGTTCAGTGAAATTTGATTCATAATAAATGTCTTCTCAGTCTTCTGCATTATCACATTGGAAGTATTCAATATTGTATGTTTCTGGATTCTTGCTTATTAAGACTATAACAAATAGCAAGGTGAACTATGGTCAAGCCTCGAAGTACTATCCCATCAATTACGAATTACTCCCTTTGCCTCAAATTAAGAGACCCTATTTGACTTTTCCTCTTTCTAAGAAAAACAAATAACTTTAACGCATTCAATGGTGAAGTATAAAAATTATTTACTACTACAAATTTTGATACATTGATTATTTCTCAAAATGGAAATGAGTGTCTTAATTTGAGGTAGAGGTACTAATTTCGTTAGGATCATACTGCAAGTTCCTTTCTACAACTGTTGTCTAATCCTGGCGTATATTAGTGAGTGCCATTGAAGGACAGCATTGAATTCAGGTTTCGTTGATTTATGTTTAGCGTTGCACAAGTTCTGGCCTTTTATTGCTCCATGCTTTTCCACTGTTAAAAATTCAATTTTTTCTATTGTATTAAACTTAACCTGTTAAGTCGATGATGTGCTCGAATTTAAAGGTTAAATTTGATCTTATCAATCAGGTACGGGAAACCAAGATAAAGGTTTTTGCAAGCCTCAAACAAAGCACTGATGAGGAACGTTCAGAATGGAAAAAGTTATCTGTTTCACTGAAGGTAGAACTTATTATGCTTCTATTTGGAGGGAAATGGATATTAGTAAGTTGGGTATTAAATTACTTTTCGTTGTAGATCCCATTTGCTTGTCGTTCAATTTACAAATTGGGCCACATAGAATGATTTGCTCCATGAATTATCTTAGTAGTATTGTTCGGTTGCAAGAAGAACAAGTAAAACCGTAAAAGAAGTTGCAAATTTTTTCAAATCTTTTCCCAAGTCATATCTGTACAATGTGCATGAATTTATATCTTTTATCTATATATTTTTTCATTCGTTGTGCAAGAATGTTGCTGCCACTGTAGATCTGTTCAGAAAAGCAAATTGGTTATGATTGTGTCTTGATTTTGGTTGCACTATCATTTCCTTCCTTAAATTCCTAGTTTGACTCGTCTGTTAAATACACAATTTCGTGCACTGATAATCCATTTTCCTTCTCTATTGACTCTTGTCAAATCAAATTATCCAAAGAAATTATGTTATTAGATTCTTGATATGATTTGACTTGCGAAATTCCTTTTATAATACTCCCTCCGTCCCAAATTGCTGGTCCCTTTTGGGAAATCCAACTTATTAAGGATCCAACATCATCATTGCACTTTTTTGCTTAATTTACATTGACTTTCCCTTTTTACCCTTTTCTTTATTCAAAACTTTTACTTGAAAAGTGAAAGTACAAAAGGGCAAAATAGGTATGTATTTACCTTTTATGGGAAGTGGACATTTATTTTGGGACATCCAAAAAAGGAAAGAGGGACTAGCAATTTGGGACGGAGGGAGTAGTTTTCTCCCTGATTGGACTGCAAAAACTATCAATTTCTTTCCATCTCATTTGGCATTGGCAATTTCGCACTAATTTTCTGACACAGAATGTTGGAGTGAATTACTGCACTTGCATTGCATATGAGGTGGTGGTCAAAACATTACATTATGTGGTACGGTAACTTTAATATTTTCAACAGTTCGGTGATTTTTGCCTCTTTTGATTCTTGGCAGTCAGAGTATCCGAAGTACACTCCACTGCTTGCTAAAATATTGGAGAGTTTGCTATCCCAGAATGGTGTTAAGGACAAGATTCACCATTATGAAGAGGTAGCTTGTAGTGCAATTGTGCAAGGATATATTTGTTCGGATGTATGTTGCATCCATTGGATACTTAATTAATATTATACTATTATCTACCAAAGCAAGTAAGCAACTTAAATCATGAAATTTCTGAGAGTACATCTGCCATGTGTTATAATGGTATTTTAATTCACTGCCCAGTTAAATAGGTTCTGGGTTGCATGACCTAATGCCGTTTCAGAGGATTGATATCGATTTGATATAGCAACACTGAAATGAGATTGAATTGCTTATTTTTGTTAAAATGAGCCAAAAATGATTATAGTAATCCGCTTATACGCGTACATAAACAAAAAACCCACCCATCTTAAAATTACTTTAAAAATAATATAAAACTCGAACTACTTAGTGAACTGTTTTATACGGCTTTCATGCATCTTCTTTTCCAATTAGAGGACCACGTGGTAGGTTTGTTGTATTCACTTCTTGTTTACTTACAGCCACTAGCAATTGATAAGAAACTATTGGTTGATATACTTTTCAAGGAAGGAGTACCATGATGTCATTTGAAAAAGTTACAGAGAAGTCTATTATGGTGATGGTATTTTTCTACTCCCTGGTTACTCTATCAAAGCGTGATTTTGCAGATTATAGGTGCATCCGATGAGGTTATTGATAGTATTGACAGAGATGAATTAGCTAGATATTATTCCCTCAAAAGTGATCCAGAAGATGAGGGAGCTGAGGTGCGTTTTTATGTTGCCAGTTTTCGTCTGAAGTATCTCATGTAACTCCATAATCTTGCTCTGTTAGGAACTGTATTATCTTGATTCGCCACAGTTTTTTTTTTCTATTTCTATTTTGAGGAATTTTAAATATTGAACAAAATGATAAGGAGGTTGGATGGGGAATTTGAAAGGGTTCTTCCTCATAATAATAATAGTAACATTGTTTACTTAACCAGCTTGTGTCTTGATGTTATATATTCTACAAAATGGGAAATATGAGAATATATTTGTCTCTACTATTATAGAAGAGGAAGAAGAAGATGGAGGCAACTCGTGATCAGTTAGCTGAAGCACTGTACCAGAAAGGATTAGCTTTAGTGGAGATTGGATCTCTCAAGGTATGAATTTTTCAAATTATGTAACACGTGTACCACTTAAATTCTGTTCAAGTGGAGTTTATACCCAACGAAAAAAAATTATTAGAAGGGATATAGTGAAATTCTTTGATTGGTTCTTCCTAGACGCATGATCCATTTTATTTGATTGATGGTACCAGCAAACATTTAATTGAATTATAACAAATTCAAAAATATATTAATAGATTATTATATATAATATAAAAAATTTAAACAATATGAAATTCTTAAATAATCAATATTTATTATAATAATTCTTAAATGGCATCTTCATTTATTTGAAACGCCTAGTTATAAACTGTGTTACACTTGTACTCATACATTCTGTCCAAGTGGGGTGTGCATATGTAGAGCTTCTTGCTAAGCAGATGTTTTTATTTTTTGCCAAGTTGGCCGCTTTAACATAAAGAGGTAAAGATGATGGTACTTTGGAAAAAGAGTGCAAGTAATTTAGGACCCTAGGTTAACTTTATTGCAGGGTAGATGTGGGATGCAATTCGTCTTGCAAACAATAGCATGTTGCAGTATTAGGGCAGTCTGTTTGTTTTAAAATGAAACGTAGATATCCTTTGACCTTATTTTCAAAACCCCAAACTACGAAGGCATTTGCTATAGCAGTTCCCTCTACATCCTATGTGGGCCATTCTATTGCACACCTTCACCAGCTAATCTACTAAAATCATGCTTTAAATAACTATGGATCTATTACTTTTCTTGATGTTGCTGCTGTTGAATATGTTTTGCTAACTATGATTACTATTGAAGCAGGAGGGTGAGAAGGCTTCATCAGTCGTGGTTACTGCAACTGGAGATGAAGAAGTGGAGAAGACTGATCATCTGTTTGAAGAAAACTTCAAAGAACTTAAAAAATGGGTGGATGTGAAATCCTCTAAATATGGCACTCTCTTGGTCATACGCGAGCAACGGAGTGGAAGGCTTGGTTCTGCTCTCAAGGTACCTCCCTCCATCTATTGCTTTTTTGTCCATCCTTCTTGACCCGCCAACCTCCTACTGTTTTAATGGGCCATACCAACAATCCAACCATTCACATTGCACATTTAGCTGAAAAATGGTTTTTACCAAAGAGAAATAACCATGTGTTGTAATGTAGTAGCGCCTGTACAGGTTATGAGGAATAAATCAGTTTTTTTCGGAGACCAAACTGACCAACAAAATACTTAAAACACTTGTTTGGGGAACTGCAGGCGGTAAATGAGATGATACAAGATGAAGGGGAACCTCCAAAGAAGAAGCTTTATAAACTAAAGCTTTCGTTGCTCGAAGAGATTGGGTGGGGGCATCTAGTGTCTTATGAGAAACAGTGGATGCACGTACGCTTCCCAGCAAGTTTACCTCTTTTTTAGTGCTTCATTCATCATACTCGTTCAAAACTAGGTTAGGAGCTAACTCCTATTCTATCGGCAATGAATCTTCGTCTATTTTTTGAAAATAATTGATAGTTCAACAAATATCAAAGTAGTCTGATACATTAATAAAAAATAGAAAAGGTTTCGTTGATCCAATTGATAGTTCAAAACTGTGTTATTGTGGTATACTTTCCATAAATAATTGATAGTTCAAAAAATAGAAAACATTCTGTGGGTGTAACGAGGGGTCGAGCCATGTAGGGCCCAGAAAATCAACCTTTCGTTTCATAGAAATACACTGACTTTTATATTTTTTTAAAATAAATTATTTCAACTAAATTATTAATCGTGAAAAAATAAAATTTATTTATGACATTGAGGTACAAAAATGTCCAAAGTAAGAATGGGCTTCTTAACATGTGATGTCTCGAAACGCAAAACAGAGTTAATTTGAGACGGTGAGAGTATTTTTTATATATTATATTTTTTTGCGGTCATATCTTTCTTGTTTGAAAAAGGAAATTATATCGTGGCATTAACAATAACATCTCCCTCGCCCTTTTCAAATTCTGACTTCGTCCAGTATGTGATATATTGTATTGGGTAATTTTGGAATTATACTAGCTGTTTAAATCGAAGTCAATTGAAACAAGTGTGATGGATTTACTATGATTGTTACTTTAAAAATTGGATTGTTTAATGAAACTTTAATAATATTTGTTTTTAAATTTAAGGGTAAATTACGAAAAAATACAATGTACTATACCCGTTTTTGCATTTTGGGTAATATACAATTTTCTCGACATTAGAAACATTATACTTTATTAACGTTTTCATTTTGAGTAACCCGTTTAACCCCCGTTAGAACCATTTAACGGAATGTTGATGTGTCGCGTTAAATTGCCACGTGTCCGGTTAAATTGCAAACTCAGCATTAAATTAAAAACACATCACTAATATCTCCTTTTCAACTTTATCAAATGAATCAAACTTAACAAATAAATTAAAAGTTACAGAGAGAGCACAAAAAGCCTTTACTTTCCGTAGAAAGGTTCGACTGATGGGATTGAAGGAGAAAAGAAGCCATATTTTAAGAAAAAAGAGAAGAAGAATGCAATAAAAGCTAACACGCATCATCCAAGTAAGTGTATTAGGGGCTTCTAGGGTTCTTTGTTTATTTTATTTGGTTCATACTTGTTTGGTAATTGGAGATCGTAATTGCTATGGGGGTAAAAAATGACGATACTTTCGTTTTTGTTTAATGTATTTGTTTATCTATTACTTGCGGGTGAAATGTTAAGCTGCTATTTTTTTCTGTTTGTTTGCTTTATATCTATGCAGTGTCTGATACATTTGCTATACATTTGAGGCATGGTGGTCAGTTTAAACATTGGCCTTTTCTGGATTACTGTGGGGGTGAAGTGAATTATTACTATGATGTTGACCTTGATAAAATGTCATATTTCGAAATTAAGGGAATGGTAGAAGATCATGGTCATACTAATGTTAGTAATAATTACTATAGGCATCCACATAAGATAATGGAAAATGGTCTTACCTTAATAGATAATGATAAAGATGTTATGAAGATGTTGAAACTTGTTCAATTAAATGGTTATATTGAAATTTATGTTGACCATACAGTTGATGAGGGATGAGGTGTTGGAGTGGATGAGGTCAATGCAAACAATCCTGGTGAGGCAAATGAATATATTAGTGAAGATGAAAGTGATTTTAGTGATGGGCTTGTAGAGTGTGATCTTGAAGAAGAGAGTGAAGATGAAAGTGATGCGCCTAGTTTAGATCATGTTAGTGATGATGAGGAGTTTATAGAAATTAGAAGAAATGTACTTCGTGAAAAAAAACAGAATAAAAAAGGAAAATGCAATGTTATGAGTGAGAAATCAACTGTCGAGGGTGCAAATGTTGAGGGTGCAACTGCAATGGGTAACACAAGTAGTGCAAATGTCGAGAGTGGCATTAATGTAGGGGTAAACAATAGTGGTTATGATACTGAGGATGATGGTGGGTCTGGGGGATACAACTCACTTGATTCAAGTGATGATGAAGGTGGGAGGAGTAAGTTTAAGCATAGATTTCCAGTATGTAACCTTCAAGTTGATATGAAATATATTGAACCACTTTTAGGAATGAAGTTTGCCCACTCAGAAGAAATTATGCATTGTTTAACTAACTATGCAGTGGCAAATGGATTCCCAACTAAGTTTAAGAGGAATGGTTCTAAATGGTTGCTAGCAGTTTGTGCGAATGGCTGCCCATGGAGATTGTGGGCAAGTTACATGCAGAATGAGAACAATTTCTAAATAAAATCATTGAAAGCTAAATATAAGTGTGTTAGGAACTTCAAAATTAAACTTGCTAACTCAAAGTGTAGCGCTAAAAAATATGAAAATAAAATAATAGTTGAACCTAGATGGAAGTTAAAGGATTTCAAAGCTGATGTCCTAGAGAAGTATGGAGTTAATGTGACCTTAGTGCAATGTTATAGGGCTAAGAGAAGGGCACTACGTGAAGTAGAAGCATCACTTAAAGAGCATTATGGCAAACTTTGGGACTATGTAGGTGAAATTTTAAGGTCTAATCCAGGTAGCACTGTTAAGTTTGAGGTTGAAAGGCCTGATCCAACATAACCTGGTACCTTTTTAAGAATGTATGTGTGCTTTAATGCAGTGAGGAGGGGTGGTTAACAGGGAGTAGGCCAATCATTGGGTTTGATGGCTGTTTTCTGAAAACTAGCTGTGATGGGGAGCTTTTAATTGTTGTGGGGAGAGATGGGAACAATCACATGTTCCCTATAGCTTGGGCAGTGGTAGGGGTGGAGAGTAGGTCATCATGGGATTGGTTTATTGTGTTGGTTAAAGATGATTTAGGTTTGACAAATGGGGAAGGTTTGACTGTGATGACTGATCAACAAAAGGGACTTATCCTTTCCATCACAAATCTTCTTCCTAATGCTGAGCATAGATATTGTGCTAGACACATCTATGCAAACTTTAGGAAATCAAATAGTGGTGCACAATTAAGGGGGTTGTTTTGGAGGGCATGCAAGAGTGGCACCCTTGAAGAGTTCGAGAATGTGATGGTAGAAATTAAGGCAGTGAAAGAAGATGCATATATTTATTTGAAAAAGCAAAGTCCTGAAACTTGGGCTAGGGCATATCAAAGTGGTAAAAGCAGTTGTGATGCAGTAGAGAACAATATGATTGAGACTTTCAATGGGTTCATTCTTGAAGCAAGAGAGAAAGCTATAATACACATGTCAGAAGATATAAGGGTTTCATTGATGGTCAAAACGCAAAAAAGGAGAAATGTTATGCAAAAATGGGAAGGGGACTTATGCCCAAGAGCTGTTGAAACATTAAAAAAGAACAAGCATGAGCATAGGTATTGGCAAACTACTTATAATGGTGAGAATGAGTTTGAAGTCAGAAATGGATTTGATGGGTATGTGGTTAACAGTAAAGATTGGACTTGTACTTGTAGACTTTAGGAAATTAGTGGTATCCTTTGTGCACATGCTATCTCAGCTATATACTTCATGAAAGAGGAACTAGAAAAGTTTGTCTCTAAGTGGTTCAGCATAGAGAAAACTAAAAAGGCATATGAGTTTTATATGAAACTTTTAAATGGGGAAAGAATGTGGAAAAAATAGCCATATGATCAGTTCTTGCCTCCTTCAAGTAGAAGAATGCCTGGAAGGCCCAAGAATGCAAGGAACAAGGAATTTCATGAGAATGAAAGGAAGAACACCAGTGAAATCAGTAGGAGAGGAAGGCAAATGAAGTGTTCAAATTGCAATCAACATGGACACAACAAAAAAACATGTATAGGGCCAACACAGGTATCTCAGTTTTAACTTATCATTTAAACTATCATTTTCTATTTTAACTTATCATCTTTTGTTTTAACTTATCATTTTCTGCTTTATTTCAGGTAAGAATTACTCCAACAGTTCCAAAAAGGAGGGGTAAACCACCAAAAGTGTCGAAGGACTCTCAGCCAACCAATGCAGCTCAAAACATTGTGAGTACATATACACTGCCTTAGTACATATATACTGCTTTAGTACATATATACGGCCTTAATGCACTACTATATTTCATGTAGGTGAGAAGAAATGAACATGTTCCAGATGGTTTTGAGGTTTATATATCACCGTATTATGGGATCACATTTGTAAGGGTGAGTTATTTGTGATGGTTTTATAGCATTCATGGTGCACAATTGTGTTGTAATTTCTAATAATTGTTTTTGATGTTTGAATATAGATGCCAGGTCAAAAAGCTCATACTAAGGTGAATGAAAGTGGAAGCCAAAGTGGGAATAAAGCTAGAGTAAGTTCAAGTCAACCTAGTGGGAATCAAGCTAGAGTGAGTTCAAGTCAATCAGCTACCACTGCACCTCCATCAAAGACAACTGTGAAAAGAAGTGCTTCAACTCAACATACTGCTGCTGCACCTAGCAAGAGAAAACCTTGGAAATAGAAAGAAGTGTTGTTTGTAAATATAACTTCTTTTTTTGTGATGATACTTTTGTTTTGTTATGGAGATGAAAGCACATCTGTTTCGCAAAGGTAATGAAACCACATCTATTTTGTAAAGGTGATGAAACTGGTTTTGTGATGAAATTAGTGGTTTTCTGATGAATGTAAATAGACTACTATTTAATGAATGGGCAGTGTTATGTATTCAACTTATATATAGTTATGTGTTATGAATGATTGTGTTTTGGGTTAACTATGCAGCAAATGTATAACGGACAATTCATTTCGACATAAAACACATTTCATTAAAAGTGCTAAAAATTATACAAAAATAGGGGCCAAAAAACACATCCAAATGGACATTTCATACATTTGCCATTAACAACCTCTGTTTCATCTTCATATTAACAACCTAATTAAATCTACTAAAGAAAGATATTACAAGCATGATAACAAGAACAATAACATAGAGTTTCATCTTCATTTTCTCCTCTTTCATCTGTTCAAATTTTTGCTTCCACATCAATTTCTCACATTCCTTTATTTTTAGTTTGTTCTCCATCTCCATTTTTTTCTCCACAGTCTCCTTCATTAAGACATTTATATCGGCCATTTTTATCTTCAATTGTTAACACTCACTATAAAATTGGTATACTCTATCTTTGTGTGATTTCTTCCCATCAACCCAATCAAAGTACTTGTATGGCTTACTTTTGTAATTTTCACAACTAACGAACCTCCGACCCGGATTATCATCTGTCCAGGCCCTCATTACTAGAGCTGGACTCCACAAAAACAATAGAAGTTGGATATGAATGCTGAGTTTGCTGAGTTCTCTGACATTTTTGATCTGAATGTATAATAAAGGTTCAAAAATTATAGATTGGAGAAGAACATAAACATTTGAGAAAAAGGGATAAAGGAAAAATCAGACATTTGGATTACGGGATCATGTGGGTTTGAGAAGAACTTACCTTTTCCGCTCGAGAGAAGTTACAACAGAGTGGGATATGAATGCTGGGTTTGAGAAGAAGAAGAAGAATAAGAGCAGCTAGGGCTTTTTGTGCTCTCTTTGTAACTTTTAATTTATTTGATAAAGTTAAAAAAGAGATATTAGTGATGTGTTTTTAATTTAATGCTGAGTTAGCAATTTAACCGGACACGTGGCAAATTAACGTGACACATCAGCATTCCGTTAAATGGTTATAACGGAGGTTAAACGGGTTACCCAAAATGAAAACGTTAATAAAGTACAATATTTCTAATGTTGAGAAAATTGTACATTACCCAAAATGCAAAAACGGGTATAGTACATTATATTTTTTGGTAATTTACCCTAAATTTAAAGACATGAGTTGGTATGGATACAAGTAACTAATTTCTGTTGTGTTTTTTGCTCGGTTCCAAACCCAAGAAAAAGATGAGTTTTGTTGGAAATCGAATTTTTTGGCTTGTAATCAAACTTGTGGAAAAAGTGAAAAATAGAATTTGCACTAAACAGAAGTAAAGATTACACGTGGAAAAAGTGCAAAAACACTTTTGCACTTTTTTTGCGCTTACGCGGAAAAGGTGCAAAATCCGTTTTGCACCTAGACGGAAAAATAGGTTTCCTTATCAAACTTGGTTTTCTTGTTTATTTTGGTCTCTATTACCTTGTTAATAGTTTCCATATTTACGTAGGATTGTTATTACCTTATTCTAGATTGAATGGACTCTATTATATTGTTATATATAGATAAAATCATTCAATATATTAAGGCAATAAAAAAGAGATATTCTTCTTTCTGTGGGATTTATGGGAGAGTTCATCTTGTTGTGAGAAAGAGAGAGGTTAAAGGGCTATTGATTTTTTTCTTCTGTGAGAGCTTTAAGTGCAATAATTCTTGTGATAGATTTTGTAATCGTTTTTAAAGAATTAGTGAAATCTTCGTTTGTCGAATATTGTGTATTATATTATCTATCTTCTTGCTTTTTCTCATCCATATTATCTCTAGTTATTAATATCCACTATTTGAATTACGATCCGTGGCGTGATTTATTGTTAATAATCATAACAAGTGGTATCAGAGGGTAGTATTCAAGGAGGTGTGTGTTATAATGGATAAATCTTATAGGATGGAGAAGTTCGATGGAATCATGAATTTCAGCTTATGGCAGATGAGTATGAAAGACTATCTCGTAATGCTGGACTTGGATGATGCCCTAGAAGGTCCACCAACGGTGGAACAAAAGAAGAAGGATTCGGATGATATATAACTGGTTGAGGTTATTGATGAAAAGTGGAAAAAGATGGACAAGAAGTGCTTGTCAGAGATTCGTCTCCATCTCACGACGAAGGTTCAAGGTCATGCTTCAATCAAGGAGGCTACATCAGTAAAACAGCTATGGGAGTCCCTTCAAGATTTGTTCATGGCTAAGACGATGATGAATAAGATCTATATCAAAGGTCTTATACACGACATGAGGATGGAAGAGAATGCTCCGGTTATGGATCATATTTCCGCTTTTGATTCATTATGCTCAAGACTCGAAGCTGTAGGTGAAGAATTGAAAGATTAGGATAAAGCCTTGCAACTAATTTGGACTCTGCCAAATTCGTACAAGACGCTAATTCAGAACTTTATGAGTAGATCATCTTTCACTACGTCGGAGGTGTGTCAAGCTTTGTCTGCGGAAGAGATGATGAGAAAGAGGGATCGAATCAATACCGTTTAAGAAGGCGCGTTTGTAGTGAATAAAAAGAAATGTTCTAGTAAAGGACGGAAGACTATCTTTAAAGAAAATTGCTTTAAATGTGGTCAACCGGGTCATTGTGCTAGGGATTGCCCAAGGAAGAAGGATGACATCAGGGAAAAACCCGCTATTAACCCTGATGGAGCCGCAACTGTTGCAATGAATTCTTATGACAAAGAAGCCGATCTTACAAATGCCCTACTGATGCCTACAAGCCTTACTGCTCAGGGAGGATGGTTCTTGGATTACGATGCCGCTATGCATGTTTGCGACTATCGTTCATTGTATAGCACATATGAAGATTGTAGCGGGTTTGTCTACATGGGGGATGACTCCAGATTGCTAGTTCGTGGAGTTGGTGAAATCCGCCTAGAATTGTTTGATGGCTCAGTTCAAACAATCATAAATGTTAGACATGTGCCAGAGATAAAGTGGAATCTAATCAGTCTCTCTAGATTAGAATCACTTGGGTTGTGGTACTCTACTCAAGGTGGAGTAATGAGTGTGTATCATGGTGACGATGTAGTTTTGAAGGTAAGTCATTGCGGGGCCTTGTATAGATTACATGAGAGAGTTGTGCATAATGGTGCTAGGGAACCAAGAAGCATATGTTCCGGTGGTGCAAACGCAGCAAGGATGAGTCATGGCTTAGGTGGTGGCTCTAGAATGTTGACAACTCAGAGTTACGTGCCAGGGATGGTGTCCAATACGGACATGGTCTGATTATCGACATAGATAATCGGATGTGGCTCGATCATTGACATAGATTGTTAAGTGACCCTTGTAAATGGTGAGACAAAATGAGATTTCATGTGTCATCAAGGCGAAGAAGAAGATAGCGGTTGGTTTTGTTAGCTTCGCAAAGGTGGTGATTGTTGTGTTTTTTGCTTGGTTCCAAACCCAAGAAAAAGATGAGTTTTGTTAGAAATCGGATTTTTTGGCTTGTAATCAAACTTGCCGAAAAAGTGCAAAATAGAATTTGCACTAAACAGAAGTAAAGATTGTACGCAAAAAAAGTGCAAAAACACTTTTACACTCTTTTTGCGCCTATGCCGAAAAGGTGGAAAATCCGTTTTGCACCTGGACGGAAAAATAGGTTTCCTTATCAAACTTGGTTTCCTTGTTTATTTTGGTCTCTATTACCTTGTTAATAGTTTCCATATTTACACAGGATTGTTATTACCTTATTCTAGATTGGATGGACTATATTATATTGTTATATATAGATAGAATCATTCAATAGATTAAGGCAATAAAAAGAGATATTCTTCTTTCTGTGGGATTTATGGGAGAGTTCATCTTGTTGTGAGAGAGAGAGGTTAAAGGGCTGTTGATTTTGTTCTTCTGTGAGAGCTTTGAGTGCAATAATTCTTGTGATAGATTTTGTAATCGTTTTCAAAGAATTAGTGAAATCTTCGTTTGTCGAATATTGTGTGTTCTATTATCTATCTTCTTGCTTTTTCTCATCCATATTATCTCTAGTTATTAATATCCACTATTTGAATTACGATCCGTGGTGTGATTTATTGTTAATAATCACAACAAGTGGTATCAGAGGGTAATATTCAAGGAGATGTGTGTTATAATGGAGAAATCTTATAGGATGGAGAAGTTCGATGGAATCATGGATTTCAGCCTATGGCAGATGAGTATGAAAGACTATCTCGTAGTGCTGGACTTGGATGATGCCCTAAAAGGTCCACCAACGGTGGAACCAAAGAAAAAGGATTCGGATGATATGTAACTAGTTGAGGTTATTGATGAAAAGTGGAAAAAGATGGACAAAAAATGCTTATCAGAGATTCGTCTCCATCTCACGACGAAGGTTCAAGGTCATGCTTCAATCAAGGAGGCTAGATCAGCAAAACATCTATGGGAGTCCCTTCAAGATTTGTTCATGACTAAGACGATGACGAATAAGATCTATATCAAAGGTCTTATACACGACATGAGGATGGAAGAGAATTCTCCGGTTATGGATCATATTTTCGCTTTTGATTCATTATACTCAAGACTTAAAACTGTAGGTGAAGAGTTAAAAGATCAGGATAAAGCCTTGCATCTAATTTGGACTCTGCCAAATTCGTACAAGACACTAATTCAAAACTTTATGAGTAGATCATCTTTCACCACCTCGGAGGTGTGTCAAGCTTTGTCTGCGGAAGAGATGATGAGAAAGAGGGATCGAATCAATACCGTTTAAGAAAGCGCGTTTGTAGCGAATAAAAAGAAAGGTTTTAGCAAATGACGGAAGACTATCTTTAAAGGAGATTGCTTTAAATGTGGTCAACCGGGTCATTGTGCTAGGGACTGCCTAAGGAAGAAGGATGCCATCAGGAAAAAACCGGCTACTAACCTTGATGGAGCTGCAACCGTTGCGATGACTTCTTATGACAAAGAAGCCGATCTTACAGATGTCCTACTGATGCCTGCAGGCCTTACTGGTCAGGGAGGATGGTTCTTGGATTACGGTGCCGCTATGCATGTTTACAACTATCGTTCATTGTATAGCACATATGAAGATTGTAGCGGGTTTGTCTACATGGGGGATGACTCCAGATTGCTAGTTCGTGGAGTTGGTGAAATCCGCCTAGAATTGTTTGATGGCTCAGTTCAAACAATCATAAATGTTAGACATGTGCCAGAGATAAAGTGGAATCTAATCAGTCTCTCTAGATTAGAATCACTTGGGTTGTGGTACTCTACTCAAGGTGGAGTAATAAGCATGTATCATGGCGACAATGTAGTTTTGAAGGCAAGTCATTGCGGGGGCTTGTATAGATTACATGAGAGAGTTGTGCATAATGATGTTAGGAAACCAAGAAGCATATGTTCCGGTTATGGTACTCTACTCAAGGTGGAGTAATGAGCGTGTATCATGGCGACGATGTAGTTTTGAAGGCAAGTCATTGCAGGGGCTTGTATAGATTACATGAGAGAGTTGTGCATAATGGTGCTAGGGAACCAAGAAGCATATGTTCCGGTGGTGCAAACGCAGCAAAGATGAGTCATGGCTTAGGTGGTGGCTCTAGACCGTTGATAACTCAAAGTTACGTGCCAGGGATGGTGTCCAATACGGACATGGTCTAATTATCGATATAGATAATCGGATGTGGCTCGATCATTGACATAAATGGTTGAGTGACCCTTGTAAAGGGTGAGACAAAAGAAGATTTCATGTGTCATCAAGGCGAAGAAGAAGAAGAAGATAGCGGTTGGTTTTGTTACATTCGCAAAGGGTGGCGATTGTTGTGTTTTTTGCTCGGTTCTAAAACCCAAGAAAAAGATGAGTTTTGTTGGAAATCAGATTTTTTGGCTTGTAATCAAACTTGCCGAAAAAGTGCAAAATAGAATTTGCACTAAACAGAAGTAAAGATTGCACGTGAAAAAAGTGCAAAAACACTTTTGCACTCTTTTTGCGCCTACGCGGAAAAGGTGCAAAATCCGTTTTGCACCTGGACGGAAAAATAGATTTTCTTATCAAACTTGGTTTCCTTATTTATTTTGGTATCTATTACCTTGTTAATAGTTTCCATATTTACGTAGGATTGTTATTACCATATTCTAGATTGGATGGATTATATTATATTGTTATATATAGATAGAATCATTCAATAGATTAAGGCAATAAAAAAGATATATTCTTCTTTCTGTGGGTTTTATGGGAGAGTTCATCTTGTTGTGAGAAAGAGAGGTTAAAGGGCTGTTGATTTTTTTTTCTTCTGTGAGAGCTTTGAGTGCAATAATTCTTGTGATAAATTTTGTAATCGTTTTCAAAGAATTAGTGAAATCTTCGTTTGTCGAATATTGTGTGTTCTATTATCTATCTTCTTTCTTTTTCTCATCCATATTATCTGTAGTTATTAATATCCATTATTTGAATTACGATCCGTGGCGTGATTTATTGTTAATAATCACAATAGTTTCATTTGTTTATTTCTAGTCTATAGAGTTAATACTGGATGTCAAAAACAAAATTAGTACTTGTAGAACTTTTCGATGCAATTGTACATTCACTCGAAGGATCTCTTTGATAGAGGAAAAATTGATAACGATTTTTATTAAAAAAAGGAAGAAGAAAAGAAGTAGTGTTATACTTAATGGTTTCAGAAGTGAAAATATATAATATTTATTTTTGAATGAAGTTGCACTATCCAGCTCTTTTTATTAATTTGCAAGTTTAGTTTATTATTTACCCACGAGATGCTCAGTGAATTCATTGATTGGAATTGTTGGAGGGGTAGATGTCACAGCTGATGAATTTATTTTTGGTTGCAAAGTTAGCATTAGCTATAGTATATATATATTGAAACAATTAAAACAAGATGAAAAATAAATAAATAAAGCTAATATTTTAACACAAACACAATATTAGAAGTCTTTCATATAATTCAACAAAAATATTGATTATAATTATAAATTACAATAACATTCTAAGAGATTTCATTTTTGAAAATATTGCTAGACTTCTTTACTTTTTAATCTTGTTGAAAATGTCTTGTTTAATGTGCATCACCAAACAATCATTGGGAAAACTAAAATTCAGGCTAAAGTTCTTAGGCCTCGTTTGATTCAGGTGTTAGGGTAAGTGAGATTAATAATACCAGTATTAATAGTACTGGACTATTAATACTGATATTAATTTAATACTAATACCCTGTTTGATTCATGCAGTATTAATACTGGGATATCTCATGTTGATGTTAATACTATCTTTGATTCTGTAACTTGTATACGGGATTATATTTTGAACTAACAAAATAAAAAAAAAAATAAAAAAGAGAAATTTTAAATTTTTTTTTAAAAAAATATTTAAATTTTAAAAAAAATAAAAAAATTTATTTACAAAAAAAATTTAAATAATAATAATGTAGTAGTAGTAGTAGTGGCATTTTTGAAAATATTATAGTAGTAATGGCATTTTTAAAAATATATGGTTCATTTTTCTTAATCCTGAATAAACAATACCACATCCCCCGAGTATTAAATTATAGCACAAAGAGTGGTATTAAGTTAATACCGGTAATAGTAATCCCAGCACATTTGTGTGAATCAAACAAAGTATTATAAAAAAAATGGTGTTAACAATCCCATCCCACTTTTTAATACTTGAATCAAACGAGGTCTTAGGGTATTAAATCAAAAATTAAACAACAAGCAAAATATAACATTTTTTTTGGTGAACAAACGAAAGAAACAGGAAACAAAAACAGAAAAGGGATCAATGATAGCCGCGGCCGTAAGCCACTCTTCTCATGTCGCATTTTAATTCTTCAAGCGCGATATCTGGGGGAACAGGCAAACGAACTTCTTAGTCATCTTGTTCACTGCCTAATTTAGCAAGCACATCAGCACAGCGGTTGGCTTCTAGCAGGATGTGGGATAACTTAGCTCCGGTTTCATAGATGAGCTCCTTGCAATCATCAATTAGAGCACGACAGGGGTGATTTTCCTCTTCTTTATTATCCCGAATGAGGTTGACTGCAACAAGGCAGTCAGTTTCGATTTCCACGGACCTCCAGCTTCTGTCTCGGCAGAGTTTGAGAGCATGACGGATTCCCCATAATTCAGCTTTCAAAGAGTCAAAGTAACCAATGTAACCACAAAACCCTTCTATCCATTTCCCTTGATCCGATCGGACGATGCCACCGAAACTTCCGCGGTTATTTTATGGGTTGTGGCTTCCATCTGTGTTTATTTTAAGATAACATGCAATAGGAAAAGACCACCCAATGAGTTTATCATCTTTTGTGGGCCTAGCGTTTGTAGTAGCCTCGAAAGGGTTCATAATATCTCTAGTGAGATTAACGCATTTTTTGGCAACTACACTCTCTATTTGCACTACATTATTGAATTGTAAATCATTTCTCATTTTCCAAATAAGCCATAAGGTAGCAACAAATAGAGTGGCCCAATTATCACAAGAATACATGTTTTTACTATTAAGATTTGCATCAAGCCAAATAAAGAAATTTGTTTCACCTTGCTCGAAAGAGTCAACACCCAAAATTAACATCCAAACTTTTATAGCGCACGGACACGAGCGGAAAAAATGACTAGCACTCTCGGTAAGACCGCAACTCTTGCCGTGGGGGTCTTGTGAAATGCCTCGTTGGAAACAAAGTTGGTTATGTAGGATTTTGTCGTGCTTAACTAGCCAAAGGAAGTGGGTAATTCTGTTAGGGAGTTTAAGCTTCCATAGCCAAGACAGTTATTGTCAGAGTTAGAGATGGTGTCATTTTTTTTGAGAATGTTAAAGATCAAACAAATAACAATGCAAAGTATCAAACAAAAAATAGTGTACAAAATACACAGAAACTTACAAGAACAAACAAAACTATAAATAAACTAGGACTAACTAAAATTAAGTCTAAATCTACCAAACAACCAACAACTAGCAGCAAAATATGGCAATAAAAGCACGGACAGACCTAGGATTTCTCTAAGAGGGGCGCTAAAGGGATAAAGCTGGACAGATGGTGAGTTAAACTATACAAATTACATATATATAGTTAGGGAAAAAACAATTACCCTGAGCTAGAGCCCTCCGTACTATGGGTTGGGTCCGACCTTGATTAAAAGGCTAAATTAAACGACCAACAAGCTAAATAAGACATCAATTCATCAAACAAAAAATTAGGACTAAATTTATCAAATTAAGGCAAATTAAGCATAATTAATATATATATATATATATATATGCGTGTAATTTTCCTTTGTTAGCCACTGATTATAATTATACCCCTGCAACTATATTTGTTAGTGTTATCTATAATGATAGAAGAATAAAAAACTTTCGGTTGAACTTATTCTTTGTATTTACATTTTTGCTTGTCTCCTATTTTGCTTTTTGATAAATTTATGTATAAAAATGAATATATTTTATTTAGCAGCTTCTTCATGCTTATTATAACTAGTTATTTCAATTTTCTATTAGCACTTTTAACTATATATAGCTTTAGTTCTGTTTATTGGTCTGAGCAAGATACGACTTATTTAAAATTTATATTTGAAATGCACAATTCACAAAAAGAAATCTTTCTGTGAGATTCCTTATACTACTATTAAATCTTTCTTTGATTATATATAGCATTATCACTTTAAGTCAGATTTAAAGTAAGTAATTCTTTCATAAAGATTGTAATATAATTTATTAGGCTTCGTTTTGATAATAATATAGAAAATGAGATAAAAAAACAACTTGTTTGTCTAAGAAGTTAAAAAACAAGTTGAGACATGCATCTGATGATATACTCTATGTCCTATGCCCATTTTTATAAGTAGATATCTTTCATCATTATTTATTTTTGTGAAATTTTTTTCCAGGCCCCAAAAGTTGATTTTGAAAAAATGAAAACTTTTTATAATGTCAAAATAATTGCAACTTTATCAAAAGTTGTGCTAGTCATTTTTATAATTGTATGTTGCTCTACTAATGGAGCCAACCAAAAAGCAAATGAACACATATATGTGTATATAAAATAATTTTAAGTAAACATAAATATCTAACATAAAAATTGACATATTAAATATGACCACCATCATAATATATTAATATCTCAATTTTTTATATTCATATAGAGATATTTGTGTGTAAGTTCTAATTCAAAATAGACGTACTGCCTTTTAATTTTTAAACAAGATGACTGGAAAGTAACAATGTATATATATGATATAACATCGCAATGAAAGGAGAATCTGCTACAATAAAGGTTGATAATGGAGAAAGAAGTCATGGACAAAATATAGGGTAGTGATATTGGCACTTCCATAATGTTTTGGTAACACTCCCACAAAAAAAAGAAGAAGCCTCAATTGTTATTTCCACCCCACTTGTTTTAATTTAACATAAAAGTTAATTTACCCACTAATCATATAATTAACCTTTAATTAAACTACCCCATGTTCAATGTATTTCAAAAATCTCTTCCCACATTCAATTCCCCTCCAAAATTCTTCCACCATCTCCACCATTTTCAATTGAGTTTAGCAACACATTTCGGTTGCACTAAAACAGACAACAAAACCTTCATTGATGTAACATAAGTTTAGCTTGGCAACATTTAATCCAAAACAAAACCCTAAGTTTGAAAAAAATGGTAAAAAAAGATAAACAAAACAAGTAAGAAAGAGTTAATGAAAGAAAGGTAGACATATATATATATATATTTATTATTTATATTATTTTCATAACATACACAGTAAATGTATAAACAAACAACACAACGACAACTGCTTAAAGTACGAAGAAGGTTTACTTGGTTTCCCATAATCGAGTTGCATGCATGAACACTTGGTTACGTGGCACTAAGTATGGCTGTTTTTGTGCATGGTTAGAGAATGTTTGCTCGGTTCTCAAGGAATGAGTGCATATATATGATCTTACTCGGTTTTGGGCAACCGATCACATTTAATCCACCTTGATTACGAGCAACTAAGCCCAGTTGCATATGGGTTCCAACTTAGGGGTTTTAGCAAAATCACGATCCTTTAGCAAACCAATTCAATATACATTTTAGGGTTTTACATCAAATTTGAAGATGGAGGGAGATTAAGGAAGTTACTTGAAAACAATTGATGAAAATGGAGGGAAATTGAGGGAGATGGAGGAGATGAATATGGCATCAAATTTCTTCTACCTTCAATCGAGGAGAATGAGGGAGATGGAGGTCTGCATTTTTTTGGTTGGAGTTCTTTGTTTTTAGTTGGTTTGTTAATTAATGATTGTTGTTAATTAATTATGTTGAGAGTTTATTTTTAATTATAATTAAGCTTTAATTATATGTATTATAGAGTGGGAGTGGTATGTGAAAAAATAAAAATGTTACTAAGAAATTATGAGAGTGCAAATATTACCACCCATAATTTATAGGATTTATACGTATGAGCGTAAGTAGTTTGGTCATTAAGTTGGGTACTGAAGCCATTTGTATCAGAAGAGGATAAAATTGAAACCATCAATTACTTTGGAAAATGATGAGGTGACCATATGTAAGTTTTTGAAATTTATGATGAATTTCAGCAACACGTTCATGTTTGATCAACTGGCCGGCTAACAGTCAAAATATACAACATAAAAATTGAGAGATTATATAAATGAGCAAGAATCCCATAATGGGTTACATTGTTACAACAACTCTTATGTTTACAATACAAAACTAACTAATATATACTACTACAAAGGATAGAAAAAATTATGATAATTGGTGTAAAAGAATAAATATAAAAGATTAAAGAAGAGATCCAATATAAAAGATTAAAGAAGAGATCCAAGAAGAAGGAATCCAATGGTAGAATGGGATCCAAGAATAAGGAATCCAATGGTAGAATCCAAATGTAGTATTCAAGGTATTCTAACAGTATTCTAGGTATTCTAACACCCCCCTCAAACTCAAGGTGGTATAAAGAGACCAACTTGAGTTTGAAGAGAGATAATGGAAGATAAAGAAGAAAAAGTTGCCCAAACAGCTATTGAGAAGCTGAACGATATACTATTGAATGATAGACGTAGAGGTGGAGGGGTACAAAAAAGGAGAAAGAATCTGAAGATCATCAGCACCAAAATTCAAAACAGTACTGGGGTCAGAAGAAGAATAATCAAAAGGATTATATCCTGAAAACGTCCAGTCAGGATTCGTTGATTCGGCAACCTCCGCATCATAACCAATTTGAGAAGATTCCCTTGAAAAACTTTTCAAAACAGCTTGGTAATCTGAAATAGTCGGATATGCCAGAGAGGTCCTATGTTCTCAAAGATTCCTGGTAGACGGAAGAATATCAAGTGCATTCTCTTATGTTGACATGAGGAGCCTTAATAAGCCTTTAAAGGGAGGATAACCCATCAAATCTTCATTGATTGGAAGGACCTTAGGTTGTGGAAGATTCACGGCAGTCGGAATAATATCGAGTGTAATATTTTCTGTCGACGATAGGAACCTTGAGAAAATTTCAGGAGGAGCAAAGGAAAGGGATGGGTTAGCACTAGAATATTCTCTTTCTAGTCGAGCCTCTAATACCGTCACCTGTGACTACAAAGCTTCTAGCGCTGTCACCCATGATTGCAACTCTTCTTCCTTTTGTTTAAAAGAAACAATGAGACCAGTACAGCCACTAGTGGGATCATCGACTTTCGCCTTAGCTTAAAAAAGAAATGACTTGATAGTCTCAATATATTTGTCTTCGAAAATACGTTGCAAGAAAAATTCAATATTTTTTATCCCGAAAACAGAGAAGATGGTGTGATAATTTCGACAATCAATCTCATTTGAAAATTTAGCCGATACACAAGATTGAGGACAAAACCTGTGGCCATAAGAACAAGCAGCACATGGAGCACCTCCTCTAAAACGGACAATGTTTGACATGATTTTGATGAGGAGATCGGGATTTTCAGAATGATGAAGAGGGAAAAAAAGGGATACTAAAGCTACTAGTCCAGGACAGAGGGTATTTTCTTTTGATGAGGAGATTAGAATTTTCAGAGTGATGAACTCCGATGAGAGAGATTGGGCTGGAGACATATAGCCTTGGACGGATTTTGAATTCCGATAACTTTCGAGGATTTCGAAGCTGGAAACTTTTCAAAAAACTGTCTCCCGGCTAGATTTGGACTTGACTAGACTTCAAGTAGAAGTGCCAGGCGTGAGAGCGTGTGGCTAATTGAAACTTTTTGGACCAAAATTCTAATAACTAAAACTTTGGGGTCAAAATGACAATAATCCAAAAAATCTAGGACTAAAATGTAAATAATAGAAACCTTTTAAACTTTTTGGACCAAAATGCAAAACCAAAAACTTTGAACGGTGAGCTCGCGACGGCCGTTTCTTTAAACGGTGAACCCGGGACGACCGTTTCTTTGAATGGTTGCAAAAAACATGAAACTTTTGGATCCGTGATTCACTCATGATAACTCAAGATTTTAGGATAAAATTGAAGAAGATAGGGATCTTTGGGCTAAACAGAGACTTTTGGGGCAAATTGAAAAGGGACAAATATTTCTGGATCAAAATGCAAAAGGTAGAAACTTATCTGGACCAAAATGCAGAAAACAAAACTTGTCTAGACCAAAGAGTACAAAACATAAACTTTTGGGGTTCAAGGTATAAATACCGAAAACTTTTGGATAACGCCGTTAAAAACTAACGGCGTTAGACTAACGCCTTTAAGTGACACTGTTAACTTTAGCGGTAACGGCTAACGCCGTTAAGTAACGCCGTTAAAGTTGACGGCAGTTTGAACTGACAGCGTGTGAAGCGCGTGGACGGAGCGTGAAAATTCCTCCCGCGCGTGAGAATGTGTACGATGTCTTTTTGAGATGATTCCGGTGGGTGTGTTATCTTCTTGTCCAGACGAAGAGATTGGTTCAAACATATTCCTGATCGGATGCTTGTAGGTCAAGATCTGGACACCCGAGATCTAGATCTGAACAACTCAAAATGCTGGTGCTTCTGGAGGCGCGTGAGAGCGCGTAGATTGGCCAAAATAGATGATTCAAACTCTGGATTGATCCTCTAGAAGAGAGGGATCATTTGATATCCATTTGGTGATTTTTGGAGATCGTTTGAGTAAAACAAACGAACGGACAGAACTCTTTAGATGACAGAAATGAGGGTACAAAGATGACGGCCACTTGACGACGAAGCCGATCTTGATAAAACCCAAACAACGGGATCTAAGGCTCTGATACCAAGTCAAAATATACAACATAAAAATAGAGAGATTATATAAATGAGCAAGAATCCCATAATGGTTTACATTTTTACAACTCCTCTTATGTTTACAATACAAAACTAACTAATATATACTACTACAAAGGAAAGGAAAAATCATGATAATTGGTGGAAAAGAATAAATATAAAAGATTAAAGAAGAGATCCAATATAAAAGATTAAAGAAGAGATCCAAGAAGAAGGAATCCAATGGTCGAATCCAAAGGTAGTCTTCAAGGTATCCTAACAGTATTCTAGATATTCTAACACTAACATATATAAAAATGTAACTTCCGGCCCACTATATTTTGATTGATCTTTCTTTTATGGTTTTTTTTTTCAATTACCCACTGTTTATAATACATAATTAAAATTACCTTCCCATTTTCATAATCATTTGACTTAATTTCCTGAATTTTAACAGTGCTCTAACAAAGTTATGATGGGGGTATATTTGTCATTTTACAATTTTTTTAACAAAGTTAGAGCACCGTTAAAACTCAAGGGGTTAAGTCAAAGGATAACGGAAATAAGGAGTAACTCTAATTTCGTATTATAATAAGGGAGTAACTAAAAAAAAACACCCCTTCTTTTAATAGTTAAATGAATTACTTTTGTTTTTTTTTTTAAAAAAGGGATTGAATGTAACATATTTATGGAGTATTTTTTTTGGATTTTCTAAATTAAGAGTTAACTATTTTTTTTTTCTTTACAATATCAAGTATTTACTTAAAATATTACCAAAATTACAATCAAATGGTGAAATATTACATTAACTATTAATTTTCTGCAATGGTTGTGTAAAAATTGATGTGTATATATCCTGTGTCAAAAAACTTTTATACAAAACTTGAAATCTAAAAAAAAAATATGCTCCAATGGTAATTTTGTAAACTTTTGTGTAAAATTGAAAAGAACCAATAAGATACAAACAAATTTTAGATGTTATTTTATACAATTTTTTTTTATTTCTTGAAATTATATATATAAAATATTATAATCACAATGGATCTTGATGAGTAAATTTTAAATATATATTTTTTATTAAAATTCATGCTTTGTATTAAAAGTTGTTACATTTTAAAAATTTATAAAAAAATAGAGTTTGTGCAGGACGAGGCAAAATAGAGTTTTAATCATATAATTATTTTGTGGTAGTGGGTTTCTTTTCTAAAAGCAGAGTTTGAATGAGAGTTAATTTCTAATAGTTTTAATCTCAAAACAGACCGTCCGTGATACTAGCAAGATCCTTCTTTTTTGCAATTTACATTTATTTCTGACTTAATATTTAGCATGTACAAATTTGACTAAACCTCTATCACGTTCGCCTACCAATCCAACCGTTGAAAAAATGTAGATATAATTTGCTGAAATTAGCCAATGGCCTTGTAGTCTAGTGTCACTCTATCTAATCTTGTATTAGAGAGGTCACATGTTCGAAATCCATGGACGTGGTTTCGAACTTAATAAAAGTGGTTTATTTACCCCTTTGTGTGTGTAGCAATAAAGTGTTTGTCCAACCTTTGTGCGTGGTTGATGATATGTCCACTCCTTATGGTGGTGGTTCGTGGCGGTTGGTGACTGGTTCGTGTGTTCGTGGTGGTTCGGTTGGGAGACTCTTAGGGTGACGCAAAGTAAAGCTTGCTTATTCATTATCTCTTTGGTCAGCGAATTATGTAGTTCTTAATATATCTAGAGCAACAAATGAATGATTAAATCCAAAATGTTTTCTCAGTTGACTCGATTATCAAGCTAATATATATATATATGGTCTAATTTACAAGAGTACGTTCTACAGTTTGCATTCTAAAATTGCAATCTTTCATTTTTTTTTTTGCAAGTGTAATCTTTCACTTTAAAATATCCTTTTGAAGTATTTCAATGTCCAAGAGCTTTACTTAAGTAGGGAGTATTGATCTTCGCATCTCGCTTGGGAGGTTATTGGTTATATTCCTTTTTGGTATTATAAATTAATAAAATAGCATATATTTTTATTTCATGTCAATGATTTAAACACAATTAATACCAAATCTTTTGCTAAACTTCATAATTATTAATCTAGAAATTAGGTAGAAGGGCTTATTATACATTGATTTTTACCAAAAATCCAATGAATAATATTTTTTTGAATGAATGGCCTATTTTTAATTGGTAATTAGTGTAAGAGGCCTATTTTGTTTTATATTTTAAATGAATGTATTTGAATAAATTTAAATATCATTTAATTAATAAAAACATGTTATGTATTACATAAATTACCCCTTTTTATGAAATTTGCACAAAAAATATGGACTGCAAAGTTCATATTGCAGTGAAATATGGACTGCAATATGAACTTTGCACTAAAAATATGGACTGCAAAGTTCACATTGCAGTAAAATATGGACTGCAATATGAACTTTGCACTAAAAATATCGACTGCAAAGTTCACATTGCAGTGAAATATGGACTGCAAAGTCCATATTGCAGTAAAATATAGACTGCAAAGTTCATATTGCACTCCATATTTTAATGCATATTAGTATTTTTTTAGTTTATTTTAAGGGTTGGGATGTCATTTTATAATGAAAAAAAAAAGACACATGTCATATTATCAATAAAATAAAAAATAGGCCCTTTATTTTTAAAAAAATTATTCCTTGGCTTTAGTGTGAAAATCTTTCTCTAATAAGCCCTTTTTTTTAATTGCCCCATTATTAATTTATATATGAAGTTACTAAATTTACCTTCTAAAAAGTACATAAACTCAGAACCAAAAGAAACTAAATATATAAATAACCTTACATTAAATTAAGTGCAATATAATTTTATTCATACGTTACAAATAATTAAGAAGCTAGCATTTTTATATCCACACACACACACATATATATATATATATTGTCCTAATTAAAGAAGTGGTTGAAATATAAGTGGCAGGCCATGAGTAGGCCTGAGGGAGAGCAAGAGAGCGGGGGAATGGCGGTAGTTTGGTGACAGGGAGAAGGAAAACCTAGTCAAAACCAAGGTTAGGACAACCTTATACTCCATGGCTGACAAGTTTCTACCAATGCACATTCTCCCTCCAAACCCAAAGGGCAAGTACCCCATCTTGTGGTTACATCCTCCATGCAAAATTTCCTTTTCAAATCTCTCTGGTTTGAACTCCTTCACGTCGTGGCCCCACAGTGCATCGTCATGGTGCATTGATACAACGTCAATCCATATGTTGGTTCCCTTTGGAATTACAACATCGTTCACTCGTATGTCTTCTTTTGCTTGCCTCTGTACATTTGGTGCTGATGGGTATAATCGTAACACTTCGCTCATCACCCATCCCATCTGTATTTGGACATTATTAAGAATTTTAGAAATTAAATTAAATTTATCTAGTTAAGCAGTGCGAGATCAATATATATATACATACCTATATATGTATGGAACATTTGCCATACGCACCGTATACATGGATTAGGGCTTTTGAGGAGCTAAACTGGTGATTTTTTTGAAGAAACTTAGTGAAAATGATGATATCCATGTTTAATAGAATAATAGACAATCTTCACCAAATTTCATAAAAAAAGTTCATCCGTTTACTCCCTCAAAAGATCCAATATGTATATATGATACATATGTTAGGTATGTACGGGAAATTTTACATATATATATCAATAAAGATGGATATTTGTTTCAAACTTATCTTTCAGAAATAAATATTTATCAAACCAAAATGGTGAAACGTCGGGCTGTTGTAACTCCCGTATGTAGAAGGGAAAACTGATGCAAACTTGATGTAAAGTGACACATAATTATATATGTATATATTGAGAGTACATTCTATCATGTTGTACTCTAATTAAGTCCTTGATATATAGTTTCATTAGCCTTGCATATATATATTGATCGATCTGTAAAACTGGAGTACATATATATAGGACACGTGGTACTTAAAAAATACTAGTTAAATTCCTACTACTCGATCTCTAGCTAACAAGATTTAAATAACCTGCATAAAGAGTTCCATATATATATATATATATATATGTTTAGATCAGATCGGGGGTATGATCACATATACATATATACAATACCATACTGCATGTTACTAGCTAGACTGCATGTGTTCTAGTAAAGTTGATCATGAAGCTAGGTTTGTGTCAAACAAATATTATAGTACATATACTTAATCTATATAATAAGGAAATATTTTTTTTAACTAAAGAGCTTTTGAAATGCTACCTAATCAAAGGTTTAGATTTAGTTTGACAAACTTACTTTTCCTTACACATATTTTAGACCATAGGATGTGGTTTATCTCCAAGAAGCATTCTCCACTTTAGATTTGATTATTTCTACTCACTTTGCACCTTTAGATTAAAGTACTCCACCCACTAATATACTCCACCCACACACAATCAAAATAAACCCAATTTCTCTCTCCTTTTTTCTTTAAACTTAAAAATATAATAACTTTTAATCAAAGTATATATTTTTAATAAAAAATATATATTTGAAACCTACTCATGAATACCTAAACAATAAGATCCATTGTTATTATAAATTATGTATAAAAAAATATTTTTTTTTACCTATATATAAGTTAACATTTTGGTGATTTTAAATTTATGTTACTTCATATTATGATTTAAGTAGAAACTTCTTAAAAAAATAATTCTCACTTTCATAACAAATAAATTATTTTAGACTTTCATTTTTTTATATAATTTTTAAATTAAAAGATTTTTCTTTTTCTTTTTGAGGTGTAATTAATATACCTCAAGTTCCTATTAGACTTTCATAACAAATAAATTATTTTAGACTTTCATTTTTCATGAAGAAATTGAAGATATTTGTATTGCAAAAAATATGGTATTTTGATTTAATTTGGACCAAATAGGAATGGTCGTCATATATCTATATTTCCTATAAACTATATCATCCGTCTAATACTTTTAAATGAAAATATTGGTTATTTAAACTTTTTCATAATTTCATTTGTAAATAATTTATTACGTTAACTTTGCTTTTATTCTATATTAAAAAAAAACCCCTCAAGTTATCTTTAGTAGACAAGAAATAAATTAGCCTTGAAAGTTAAATATAAAAAGTTTTACAACCAATTTTTATGATACAACTTGATTTAGTAAATTTGTCAAGTGCACTTTAAATTGTTGAAAACATCGATGATTTTAGGTGTCAATTATATGGTGTACATAGTTTTAAGGACGAGGAACATAATTATCAATCTCTTTGTGACAGTGGCAAGGTTGGATGTCATCTTTTGTATAACAAAGATTTTTTTTTCATGTTTCGGTATGTAATGATTACACAAATTAAATCATAGTGCCATCGGTACGAGCATACCCTAATTATATATATATATATATATCTAGCTTTGTCGTACGTGGCCATGAAAATTAACCTTGTACCTCAAAAGTACCAATATATATATATATGTATCTCAAACACCTAAGTAACCGCGCGTGCACGACAATGCATGAAAAGAATTACCTTCTTTAGTCCAACAAGCTTGTTGGCGTTGACCTCTCCATCTCCAATAACTTCCTTGATCTCTTCTCTAAGCTGATATTGCCACTCAGGGTGCAAGGCCAATAGCATCATCGTCCACGTCAGCGTTAACGCCGTTGTCTCATGCCCTGCAAAGAAGAATGTTTTGCACTCGTCTATAAGCTCAGCCGTCGTTAAGGCCTTCCCCTTTCCTCCCACCATATGGTCCTGTGCTAGCAATAACCCCAGCATATTCTGCTTTGACGATACATCGTCGTCGTCGTCATCATCATCATCACCTTGTCCAACTGAATTTTTTTGAGCAATATTTATGAGAGATAAGAAAAGGGAATCGATCTCTTTCCCAAGCTTTTTGGCTTCTAGGGTTTTCATTGGGTACATAAACTCGCTATAAGGTACTCCAACGCAGCGGTTAGACTTGAAAAGTGATAAATGAACGGCTCTTAGCTTTTCCAATACATTCTTTCCATTTTCAGTGTTTATGCCAAAGCTCGTCTTTGCAATGATCTCACCGGCTGTGCTCGTGATTTCTCTATCTACATCAATTTCAGGCTTGCCAGAGCTGATCAAGGCGGTCCATCGGTTTAACATGTTCGTGGCCGATTCCACCATTAAGCTTGTCATAGCCTACAATAAATCAAATTTACGCATGTGAAATTTTGAATAAATGTATTTATTATATATGATCAAGGGCAGACCTAGAATTAGACAGCTGCCTAGGTGCCATGCTCTAGTTCCGCCCTTGATTATGATTATACAATTTTAACAAAAAAAAAATAAAAAATTATTGCTTTCGTGTGCGCGAGGGAGAGACCTTCAAGTTGGGGGCAGAGAAAGCAGGGTTGATGAGATGCCTACGACGAACCCAGTCATCGCCTTCGACCATAAGAAGCCCATTACCAAACAAGGCTTTTCTATCTTTCCTGAACACATTGGGCTTTCCCCATGTTTTCCCCAATACACCTTCCGACATCTTCTGCAAAAAATTTGGCTCTGCAATGTATAGGAATGGCTCTGTCCCTAGCCAGTATATAAACACCTTCCCTGCAACAATAATTAACCCCCCAAAATTTAAAAATAAGCACAATATTTATTCATAAAATTTAATCTAATTATAGTCTCGATCAGAAAGATTAATTGGAGTAGCATATGCATGAAAACAATGCTATATATATAGCCCAGAAAGTATACTAAATGTTCATCTCAGAAGGATTTTTTACGTAGTATATGCATGAAGAGAAATACTATGTAATCTAAAAAGTATAAATCCAAAAAAATTGTAGTAGTTGAGATGAATTTAAATAATACATGTACATCTTAATTATTTTACCGGAGTTTGAGAATTAAAGAAAAGTGATGGGTTGAATTTGTAGTTTTGTATTTTCCAAAGGGGAGAGTAGCTAGTAATATTGATCGATCATTCATGCGCGCAGGAGGGTCTTAATTAACTTACCATGCAATTTTTGCCACTTGGCAAAATATGGGAATACAGTTGAATGGATATCATGGGTGGGTAAAGAGGAAGAATTAGCAGTAGCAGCAGTAGTAGTATTAGTGATCATGTCACTAATATTTCCTAGAGGAAAGCGTGGAGTTGGACCAGATGTAAGTCCATTCCCGCTAAGCTTATAATATGCCCTGTTTGGCAATATCCACCAACTGTATACCAGCCTCCTCATGCACCCTATTAACAATACCACAATTATACCCATACCAAACCTAATCAAAAACCCTACAATATTACATTCCATCTCTCTCTCTCTCTCTCTCTCTCTAAACGCACTTTTATATATATATAGCTGATCAGTACTGCATATATGTGGCTGTGCTGATTACTTAATTTGTATATATTTAAGAAGAACAAATCAATTCGGTATTTATAGGAAAACATTCAAGCTCGCGAACGTGAATATTGTCAAACTTTGACTATGAAAATTAAACAAATATAATTAATTAACTAAGTCCACCCATCTTTAAATATATTTTTTTATATGCAGGTTTGAATCATTTTTTTAATTTAACCCGGTTGACTTGATTAATTCACTTAGTTATTATTCCTTTTTTAATATAAATTTATTAATTAATTGCTTATGTGGTTCGAGTGTTAAACCTTTTGTATATGTATATTATATATAAATATGTTCGATCTACTTTGTCGATCGATGTCTCGGCAATCCAACTAAGTTTCTTCGGCTTCAAACGAGTACACATTTGTATGTGGCAGCCGGCCGGCTTTATCCCACAAACATTCACACCAATTAATAACCTCCATGTCACCCTTTCACTTGCTCTTAATTTCCATTAATTAATTTGTTGGCAAAATTAAAGCTTAATTAATTATCAGAGACAACTTATTAATAGTGGTGCGGTGGTGAAATTAAAGATGAAGTGCATGTGGTGGGTTTTGAGAGTGACTTCCACAAAGGTTATATTATTAATTAGTTAACTAGCTAGGCATTTTATCTGACGCTAAAAACGTTTAATACGTGATTAGGACACTTCTCATTACTTCAAAATAAAAGTACCATCTTATGATACTGAAAGTAATCTTCGTGCAAATTAACATGCACTTTTATTTACTATTACATAAGGCAGGAATTCAGTTATTTCAGTAATTATTGAAACTGTGTCAAATTTTAATTTTTCTAACTATTTTCTAACGAACTTTTATTTCACAAAAAATATTTTTATTTTGGCATAAGCAATATAATTCGAAAATCGCTTGCAATAAAATATTCTTGTATATAAAAATGCATCCAAAGCTATAAGGATTAAGCCCTTGTTAAGAGGTGCATGGAATATATGTTTTTTTTCACTCAAAATTACAAAGGTATGTACTTTTTTACAAGAGATCTGGTTCAAGTAAGGTTGATTTTGTTTATTTTCCTTTTTGTTCAATCGATATGAAAGTAAAGAACTATCACATCATACCTAATTCAAAGATTTTAAGTTTGGTCTTACTCAATATAAATACGCGCGGTACTAATCCTCAAATATAATAAATTTTGGAATATAAAAAGGACAAGCAGAAATATGATGGTCGGTTATGCATTATATATATATGTGGGCAATATGTCAAATTAATGCCGGCTTCTCTCTAATTAACTGTACGATCAAATTATTCTCCTTTCCCACTTCCTGCGTACATCTCATATTATACTTAAATTGATATCAGTAGTAATGCATGGTAATGTCATATTGACAATATGCCTTTGAGGCGTTAACCCATCATCACTAGCTTCGGCATATTTAATTTTAGACCTTGAATGTTTGTGTATCTATATTATTAATAAAGTACCAAAAAGGTTTTTGGTATACCAAATGAAATACTAAAATATCTTTCTATGTTAAGAAAATAAATAAAATTTTATTGTACGATTTGAACATATGACCTCACACATAAGAAGAACTTTCTTTACCACTTGAACAAAGACAATAATTTGTTATAAAAGTGTTACTACTTGGCCAAATCTTTTTTTGGTGTCTGTGTTCAAATATTAAAGCGTCATCCCCATTCTCTTTCCTTCTTTCCTATCAAAGACAATTTAATAAATTATTTTTTCTTTAAATACATACTCTTAAATATCAGATAGTTACAGTGTGTTAGATCGGATTAATTTGGATCGAAACAAATTAGAGTCCAATTAGGGGTGGCAATTCATGTTTTTTTGTTGTGTTTGGGCCCAAAATACACAATACGAGTGACGGACATGATTGCAAGTTTTGGGTCTACACGTAATAACACAAGAACAAATGTTAATTTTCTTTAATTAGACACAATAATACCCAATTAACATGATAAAACATGATTAATACAACGTAAGGTCTTGATAAATACAGTAAAACACCAGTAGAAACGTTGGTTTTCTCTAATTTAGACATAATAAAACCTTATTTACATGACAAAACACGATTAGCACGATATATCTCCAATTTTGTTTCAGAATATGGACACAAAGATAACTTCATGTTAACGTTATAGACACGAATTAGAATTATTCAGTAAACTTCATGGCAATTTTGTATCGTTTCATGTAGTTTCAACATGCCCTTTCTAAAATGGCAACCCTAGGTCTAAGCATAGTTAATGGAGAGAGTTCTAATTTTCAATATAATACTCGCCTCGGTCAAGTCAGGAAAAACACATGGTAGACATACTCTTTGACGAGGTGGGTTCGGAACTTACCAACTCGCTTGCAAAACTTACCCATTACCAGCCCTACTAACAACTAAAAAATGGGTTCAAATTTAATTTTCTTTTCAATTAAAATTTAATAATGGCAATCAAATCTACGGGTATTAGATAATTTTTAGTCAATCAAAAACTTATGTTTAAAAATCTAATGAAAAAAAAATTAAATGCTATTTTAGAATAGGTAAATAAGTATATATTTACAAAATTATGTTAATGAACATTTAAACTAGTTTTATAGTCAGGCTTTGCATTTTTATAATTTGTAATGTACAATTTTTTTTATCAAACAGGGCATTTACATAAATATATTTATTTATTACGGAGTTAGTTTTTCATATAATAAAGATTCGTTTAGATGTCCCTCAAAATATGAATTAGACAATTTAGAATTTTTATATTTATTTGAGCTTGGTTAGGAAAATTAAATAATTGTCAATATGAAAATTCATCATGAAAACTAAAATTGAGTCATTTGAAGTAAGACTTAAAATTGCTTAATTCTTGATCTTGAGAATTTAGTCCAATTCCATATTTTAAAGAAATATAGTATATACACTTGATGTTGATAACCCTATACAAAATTTTAAGAAATATAGAGGATTTGAAAAGGTGTTCTTAAATAAATCTACGAAAAAATCTTTTCACCCCATTAACAATTTTCAACTCAACTTGTTTTATGTTCAACTTCCAAACAAGGAGTTACCAAAACAATTTCGACTGTTGCTTTTGTCAAACCACGTCCGTTTTTACTCATTGTGATTAGTGTTGAATTTGTTTGATATCACAACCAGTTGATGTTATGGTAATTTTTTTTATTATATTTCCTCAACACTCAATAAATTCTCTCTTCGAAATATACTACCAAATTTTTCTTTGTCTTAGATAGTCGAGTTTCAAAGAAAATTTGATTTTAATTATAAAGTTCTTACTAACTCTATTCATAATCCCAAGTAAGAGTGATTGGAAATTACAAGTAAAATATACACCGTCAATTAAACTGTGAGGAACATATCTTCTACATTATTTCTTTTTTTAATGCTTTAAGCCTATTATAAACAAAAAGACCTTAAGAATTAATTCAATTAGAAAATCCTGAAAAAACAAACAACTCCTTTAAACATATGAGGTTGTTGATGCTAATGAATAGGGGCAATGTTCACTAGCCGTTTGATGAATTTATGCACACAATTGAGTTTCGAAAAGTCAAAATTAATTATATATGTAATGTAACCTTCACAACTAATACTCGCACAACTGTTGGCTTGAAATGAATCACTAGTGTGGAAGATTTCTGCGTATGTTAAAGAGTAAGAGATGTGTTTTTTCCTTTTTCTTTTGTAAATAAAAAATAAGGGATTAATTATTTGGTTGTGAACTTATCAAAACTAGAAAAAGAAAAACGAAGTAATTAAAAAAACAACTTTGTGGATGTATACAAGAACACCCATTTAAAAACACGTTCTTATAACATTTTCAATTCCTCCAAACACTCCATCAAGTAAAATTGAATCATTTTAGATGCAAAAGCTTTTAATTGACTAATCGCAAGTGATCTAATTTCATAATTAAAAATTTCCATAAAAAGGCCATAACTAATTATGTACTTATGATACAAAAATATTATTTTGCATACAATTTATTTTATCCCATCCTCTGCACATACATAGGGTACTGTGCTCCATAGGCTAGTTTAAATAAAGCGTTTTCCAACTAAACTGCCTGCTAATAAATAAAAACATTTAAAATGGATTGGTTTTTTCTTTTTTCACCCACTTGTGTATTCCTAACAATTTAAAGTAAATTTATATATATACACACACAAGCGGTATGCAGAAACATTTAATGGTTGACAGCGTAAAGAAATAGTAAGAAAACGGGGTCCTATGTAATTAACCTGGGTGTAGGCAGTGGGGTCACATATTATGCTCTATTTGTCTTAAATTAGAATTCAACATTTCCTTTTAAAATGTCTTAAATTAAGAGCCTGATTTTATTTTTGGAACACAGTCAATGTAGGAAATTAAAAAAAAAAAGAGGTTATATCACTGATGGGTTGATTATGTTGATTTTTGTCCTTTCAAATTATCAAAGTAAAAATAAAAACAAAATCTCAATTTGAGACAGATGAAGAACATGTTTTGACCCCATATAATGATATTTTTTCTTTAAATTATGTGGTGTCAATAAGTTGTTTTAAATATACACATAAATTCTTATGACCCTAAAATTTTTATTATATTCAGTTGCATTTGTTCACCCTAAGTAAGGTTAGGTGAACCCAAACTTTTGAAGATGGCCACGCCCCTTGGTGTAGGGTGGAGAAACTCAAGTGTTGTATGTGTCGTTTATTTTTTAATACATTTAAGGTAAGTAAATAAACAAACAAACAAAAAAGCTATCATAAACAAAACCTACTAAAACTGGAAATTGTGAGCATGTGGAATAGTCTAGTTAGGGAGGCACCCACTCTCATTTAGGAGAAATTCCAGGTTCGAGTCTCACCAGGGAATTTAGGGTTGGTTTTTTTTTATTACAGTTAAAGGGAGAAACCTAGACCTCCCATTTTATATTTAATTTTTTTTCTTTAGGGTTTGATGCAGGATTTTCTTTATATGTACTTAAAGGGAGTATGGTCACAGGTAATGTTGATCATGATCCGGGTGATATAAATTTTTTTATTTGGTTTAATGCAAATTTGAAAAGTAATGATAAGGCAAAATGGTAATATGGAATGAAACACTATTTTCACTCCCACCATTTGGCACATATGGAAAATGCGATAGCGAGTTCCAGTTTAGTCAAAAAATTCAAAATGAAAACTCGTTGGCTATTGTTAGCCTCAATTTCGCTAGAGATGTTTCGAGAGCTTTCAGTTTGAACTCTAATCAAAGCTTTAGAAGTGATGATAGACTTACTGGTTAGTCTTTCCCCCTTGCAGGTTGCATGCATTAAGATCATCGCGGATGGGAGTAGCAACTTGGAGGACCATAGAGATGGATTCAAAGGCCTTGTGCGAAAAGATTAAGGAAAAAGGGTTGAGGGATTTTGTGGATACATAAGCTATGCGGACACTCTTATGGCTTGTTTGGTTCAAGATTTAAACCATTCCGGGAATGCTATATTCCATTCCGAAACGATTTTCGCGTTTGGTTCAAGTTTTGAATCCAGAATAAATGATTCTAGGAACAAACATTTCCCCCCAAGTTCTCCCATTTAAATCATAAGGAATAAACCATTACCAATGGGCATCTTTTTTAATTTTTCATGTTAGGACCAAAATAACACTCTTCCTTATGAATAAATAATTCTTTTTCCATTCGTGTATGAAAATGTTGTTTGAAACTATTTTTTTTAGTTACGCTGCTGCACAAAAATGATAAAAAAAATATATTTAGAACTTTTTTCTTTTTGTCTTCTTGTTGTAATTTTTTTTTAATTACAAAAATTGTAATTTTTGTGGGATAGTTATTAGCTAGGCATGTGTAATTTTTGTAATTTATTATAGTAATTGTCTCTTTTGAAAAATTACACTACACCAAATCAAGGAATTAGTAACGGTCACTTTTTTTCATCTGTAACGCTTTATGTCCGTTACTAGCTTGTAATGTGCAAAGTCCGTTACAGAAAAAGATAAAACCGTTACTATGTCCAATTATTTATATCCGAATATAATTTTAATTCTGTAACGGATATAAAATTAAGTAGTAACGGTCTTTACATGTTGCTCATAAATTTTTATTATAAAAAACTAATAAATTAAAATATCTTTTTATTAAAAATATTTTTAATAGATTGAATACTCACAAAAAGGAATAACGCATTTTGCCCAAATTTTCATTCCCCTCCACTTAGAACTCTCCCGCTCGCTCGCCGAAATAGGGTTTCTCACGCCGAAGTCAGCCCGCCACCGGTGCTCGCCGCCGGTGCTCGTCGGTGGTTAGATCTTTATAAAGCCGTCTTCATAGCTCGCTCAAGGTACCATGCTGTCTTCTTCTTCTTCTTCTTCTATAAACCCTAGATTGTTTTTTTCTCCAATATATATAACACCCTTATTAATGTTAGATTTAGGGTTTTTTCCCTATTTAATTCCTACCCATGCCCTGATACACTACACCAAAAGGTTAAAAATGGATAACCTAGAAAATTTTGAATCGGTTCATACATTGGGTGAACCAAATTTCAGATCTGATTTTACCCTTTCAAGACGGGGTTCTAGCTGCTCTAATAATTGTTCTAGCAAAACCTCGCACCAAACGGTGGTCTAAAGTAGTAAACCCATTGACTAAAACTTTTATAATAAAAGGGGGTTTCAAAATAACCAACATGGGTTGAGCAAACAAAAGGGGGTTTCAGTTTGTAGATTTGTATTATTGCTGTGCAGAAATTCCTTTTTTAAGGACTGTTTTTTGTGTTTATAACTATTGTGAAAATCTGTCTTTGCTATTGATTCTGCTGCTATCTATATGAACTTGTTCTTGGCTATTTTTATTGTTAAGATCTATCATATTTTAGCCTTTGAATTTGTTGATAAACCTGTTGCTGCGAAACTGTTTTTGTGCTATATAAACTGCCTTTTATTGCTGCGTATTAAGTGTTGTTTTGCTGCTTGTTAGTGCTACGAAAATAGTCCATATAAAGCTGTTTTTATTGCTGCTATTGTTGTTGATTTGGCTGCAAATTTGTTGCTGCGAAACAATCCTAATAAATTGTTTTTGCTGTTTTTTAAAAAGCTGTTTTTTTGTGAGAAAATTCTGCTGTATATAAGCTGTTTTTTAAGGACTTTTCGTGTTGAATTTTAGCAGGATTTGTTCATTTGTGTTTCGGGTATAAGATTTGCTATATTCCTAATTTGATTAATAAGTTATCGATTTGTTTTGTGCAAAAACTTTGCGAAACTATAAAGTTTTTCAAATTAGTAGAAATTTATAAGATTTTTATTACCATGGTGAAATTACTTGCTTCCTTCGTATACGATGCCTTTCGCCATCTCTTCGGTCTCTTCTCTCTCCTAGGTTTTTATAGCTATCCACTCTAAGAGTTTGATTGATGATTATATGTATTTATCTTGATTATAAGTGAGTAATGCAGACTACTTATTGTAACAATCAACCCTTGGCAGACCAGCCCCACTATTGCTAGCTTTGCTTGATGATATAAAATTGAATTCTAGAAATAATAATTAAAAAGAGAGAGAGAGAGAGAGGAAGCAAACAGTAATTTTTCCTTTCTAAGTTATCCTCTTATTAGGATAACTTAGATTAATTCTAATATTTTCTTCGGACATAGTTTTGCCTTGTTAACAGGTTAGTTTGTGTATATTATTCTTGTACTTTCAATATTTGCTAATGAAATGTATTAACTTAAACAATTAAATAAACGGTTCTTTTAATTTAGCACATTTTGAAATGAATCATTAATGTATCAAAAGTATTTAAAAAGTTGTATATACAATATCATTAAAAGTATTCATGTTTTTTTGACATATTATCTTTATGTTACTATTGATGATTGCATTGTTTAAAAAAAAAATTCAACATTTTTTCTATATATCCTATATGGCACGTCATTTTTTCATTTCATAATTATATTGAAGATATTCTTAATTATGTTTCCAATAAATTTAAATAATAACCAATAATTATATTATAAAAAGTATATAATTTAATCTTAATCAAAACTTCCTTATCTCTGAGTTGACTTACTTATCACCTAATATATATGGTTTTGCACTAATCACACATATGGCAGGGTTGACCCTGGAATATTTGAGTTTGGACAAAAATATATTCGAGTAAGAAATTTATACATTTGTCTACTTTGTACACACTCAAAATTAAACTTAATTTGTAGTTGTGCATTATTTTTTGATATGGCTCAACAGAAAAAAGTCAAAGATGTTGCGTAATAATAAAATAGCTTTTTGCTAGAGTAACCTATATATTTTGGGTATGCCCCTACTCTTGAACTCAAAACCTTTTGATTTATGCATTGCTTTATTTTAAAAATCAAAAGAAAAACAATAATTTTAAATATATTTTTCACCAGAAATAATAATTTAGAATATTACCCATGGGGGTGCCTTTACCTTGCGGGTCAAGCTCATGTTTCTTTTATTTCTTTTTCTTTCTTTTTCCTTATTTTGAATATTGTGATTTTTCTTCTTTGAATATTATATGATTGGACTTCCTAAAAACAAGGAGTTTAGTCATATTCCTAACTTTTTCTGCTGTCCGATCATATCTTTTATTTCCCTCTTGCTAATTAGTCCACCCTAATCTTGCCCAGCTTTCAAAAACAAAAACTAGCCCACATCACTTAAAGTATGTTATAGGTCTAAATAATTGTATTGTTTTATGCATGATAAGGATATGCCTTTTTATGCTTGAGACTTGAGAGAATATCAACTATATTTTTTTATCGATAACATAATTAACGGTTAAGCACAAAATTTTATTTTTATATCAAATTCATATATAATTTAATTTTTATATTAAATTGGCTATTTTTATTATTAAGATCTATCATATTATGACTTTGAATTTGCTGATAAACCTGTTGCTGCGAAACTGTTTTTGTGCTATATAAACTGCCTTTTATTGCTGCGTATTAAGTGTTGTATTGCTGCTTATTAAGTACTGTTTTGCTGCTTATTAATGCTGCGTATTAAGTGCCGTATTAAGTGCTGTTTTGCTGCGTATTAAGTGCTGTTTTGCTGCTTATTAGTGCTGCGTATTAAGTGTTGTATTGCTGCGTATTAAGTGCTGTTTTGCTGCTTATTAGTGCTGCGTATTAGGTGTTGTATTGTTGCGTATTAAGTGCTATTTTGCTGCTTATTAATGCAGCGAAAACAGTCTATATAAAGCTGTTTTTATTGCTACTATTGCTGTTGATTTGGCTGCGAATTTGTTGCTGCGAAACAGTCCGAATAAACTGTTTTTGCAATTTTTTGTGAGAAAAATATGCTATATATAAGCTATTTTTTAAGGACTCTTCGTGTTAAATTTTAGCAAGATTTGGTCATTTGTGTTTCAGATATAAGATTTGCTATATTCCTAATTTGATTAGTAAGTTATTAATTTGTTTTGTGCCAAAACTTTGTGAAACTTTAAAGTTTTTCAAATCAGTAGACATTTATGAGATTTTATTGCCATGGTGAAATTACTTGGATTGTACACACCCATCAATTGCTTAAATATACTACGCATAAGTATTTTATGCGACTTTATTCATGCACACTCCTTCTAAAAAAGGAAGATAGAAAACATACAACCTTCATTGTTATTAAATGTCTTGTCTAATATTGCAGAATGTCTAAAGTAACTAACAAAGAGTGGATGAATGAAAGGAATAGGATAAGCGAAGTGTATAGACAAGGAGTTGAAGATTTTATAAATTTTGCGGTCACAAATGATGTTGAAAAGTTGTCAACGATTATTTGCCCGTGTGTGAAGTGTCGAAATAAGTTACGTTTTCCTGCTATAGAAGTTCGAAACCATTTGTTTATTAATGGCATAAATAAGACATACACTAAATGGCTTTTACATGGTGAAAGGCCCTTATCGACTCTTATGGCTCAACACCCATCAGTAAAACATGTTGAAATTGAAGGTACTATTTACGATGAAGACGTAGGGAATGTGGGGGCAGAGATGGGGAACCTTGTTGATGCATGTTATGGAGTGCAAGATGAATATAATGTTAACGGCGAGGTTGGTGAAACAGGAGCTTCTGAAGAACGTGACATTCCAAATGCAAAGTACAATGAATACAAAAGATTAGCAATGGAGAAGTTGTACCCTTCGTGTGAGGGTCCAGACACAACTCTTTCTGCAATTGTGGAGTTACATAACCTAAAAAAACAATTTGGTTGGTAGGGCAATAGTGTGACGGCACTTTTGTCCATCTTGAAAAGGTGGCTCCCGAAAGGAAATAATTTGCCAGACAAATATCCACGCATGAAGATTATGATGAAAGACTTAGGAATGAAGGCTACTTTCATCCACGCTTGTGTCAATAATTGTGTTTTATATTGGAAAAAGAATGAAGAAAAGGAAGAATGTCCTCAATGCGGGGAGAGGCGATATGCCATATCCAAGAAGAAAGGGGGGAGAACTCGTAAAGAACCTTTAAAAGTATTGAGACATTTCCCTCTAATTCCGAGACTAGTGAGGTTATACTCTATAGAATGGATAGCACGGGAGATGACATGGCACGGGAGAGCTTCTAGCTCATGGGATTATCAAAGACATCCATCTTATTCATCTCAGTGGAGAATAGTAAAGGAAAAGTGGCCAGATTTTGCTAAAGAAGAGCGTAATGTTTGGCTTGCAATAGCAACTGATGGGTTTAATCCGCGTGGTATCCAGTCCGCTAGTTATAGCTGTTGGCCAGTGATTACAGTTCCATATAATCTTCCACCGTCATTATGCATGAAAAGAGAGTTCCAATTTTTGTCTTTGTTAATACCTGGTCCAAAGGCTCCAGGTCAAGACATTGATATTTTTCTCCAACCACTAGTTGAAGAGTTGAAGATACTATGGCAAGAAGGTGTTTCGGCTTATGACATGTTCAAAAAGCAACATTTTACTTTGAGAGCCATAGTCTTGTGGGGAATTCATGATTTCCCCGCATATGGAAATTTATCAGGGTGTGTAACACATGGGTACAAAGCTTGTCCTATTTGTGGTGATGACACGCCATCCATTCGACTAGGGAACAGTAAGAAAGTAGTTTACACAAACTACCGTATGTTTCTTAACACAGATCACCCATTTAGAAATGGTGGGAGTTTGGGACTTAGGACAACAGAAAACAAGCGAGCTCCTACACGGCTCAATGGAGAAGCACTCTTGCAGAAGCTGAGTAAGATTGAGTATATACCTGGAAAGATCCCAAAAGTTATTGAGAAGAAGCGAAAGTCAAGTGACCAAAATGAGATTCCCAGTGTCGAAGTGAGAGAGGCTTGGCACAAAAAGTCAATCTTTTTTGACTTGGAATACTGGATTTCACATCAAGTTCGCCATGTTCTTGATGTGATGCACACGGAAAAAAATATTGCTGAGCACCTAATATGCACAATCTTAGGTGACAAAGCCAAAACAAAGGATACAATAAATGCAAGAATGGATATGAAAGAGTTGGGACCGACTGGGATTGTGGTTGGAGCCAATTCTAGGAAATGGAGTAACCGAGTTGGAGATTATGTAAGGTCTTGTATACCAGTGAAGTACTCGGATTTTAGACAAGTGCCCCAAAACTTTAAAGATGATGTTTGGCGTAACTTAATGGTAATCATTATCCTTTTAGTTGTTAAGTATATTAGGTTTATGTTATAATTTAATCAAAACTTTTATTATTACAGAATGAATTTGAACTTCCAATTCCCGAGGAGGTGGCTCGTCCTCAGTTGGAGAAAGGATGGTCCCAAAAATTTAGGACATATAAATCCACATTGCGTAAAGGTTTGCAAATTGAGATAGAGGAAGCTCCAAGAGGAATCGACCCAAATCATTGGAAAGAATTTACAGAAAATGAAAGCAAGCCCAAAAAGATAGAGCAAAAGAAAAAAAATGCTGAAAATCGAGGGAAGCTGGAGTATTCTCATTGTCTCGGACGTTATTCTTATGCGGCAAAAACACACGAGATGGTATTTTTATGTGGTTATGTTAAATTTCATACTTTGTCATTATTGGTTCTTATGAAATTTATAATTGTAGGAAGAAGCCAAGCCCGAAAATTCAATTGATCGAGTTGATGCATGGTTGGTGGGTCATCAGAAAGAAGATGGGACTGTGTTACCTAGTGCTAAGCCATTATATGTAAGCATTACTCAATATTCTTTTAACTTTTAATAACAAAAATACCTGTTAACCCTTGTATTTATTTATAGGATCAAGTAAAAGAATTTAACACTAAAAGAAAAAGTGGAGAGGATGGCTCTAGTAGCACAATTGAAAATGATGGGTTGACCCAAGTTTTTGGAAAGGACATTAAAGGACGACTTCGTGGGGTTGGATCTCACATCTCGAAGAAGCAAATGGTCATCGTAGAGATTGAAAAGGCAAATGGAGTGGCAAAGAATAAGGAAAAAACAAAAGATGATGCCTTTAAAGATGAAGTGATGGCGTCCGTGCAATCACAAATGCAAACGATTAATGCAGATTTCAAGAATGATCTTATGCTGTCAATGCAAAATTTACTTCAATCTTTCATGAATGGTGCAAAGGAAAGTTCTCCACCGGTGGTGGTGACTCCTAGAAGTGACTTAGGCTCCAATTCAGTCCATCACCCACCTAATATAGTTCAAAACTTGGATAATTTTTTTGCTGGTGCATCTCGCCCCTTGTCGAGTCCTAATCCTTCTGACAAACCTCCTGTTATCTTACTTGATAAATACTACAAAGAATTGGCTGTCGGGCATGTCGTAATAGATGCATCTGCTATGATATGTCATGGAAAAAAAGTTAGTCCTTGTGAAAAGAAGGTTTGGGTAGAGGAGGTAATTGAGCCTGATGCAGTTTTGTGGGATGCACCTCAAGATGGTCATCAGACTTTGTCTGCTTATGTTTCTTGAGGCTATTTAGTTTGGTTGGACAGTTTATTAAAGTATGTTTAGTGTGAATTTTTTATGAAGTGTGTTTAGTTTTACTTGGTGGTACTTTTATGTTATTTCTATATTTCAACATTAAGTTTGTGCTTGGACATTTTTGGTACTTAGTATTTGCTATTTATGTATTAGAAAAGATTTATATGTATGCTTGGATATTTTGGTATTTAGTATTTGGACATTTTAATTGTTTATATAGTGTGATTTGATTTTAGATGTAAAGTTTGGTGATTGTCTAAGATTGTGTATATTTTGATATATAGTAATTGGTTTTATAACTGATTTAAGGTACAAGGGCAGGATGGTGGATGAAATATATATATATATATTTTAAATATATGTTAATAGTAACGGTCAAAAACCGTTACAAGCATTAGTAACGGTTACCATTGTTGTTGTGACTGTTCATGCTAGTAACGCTTAAAAAGCGTTACAATGATAAATTTAAAGAAAAAATTAATGAAAATAGTAACGGTCTTTTTATTATAGTAACGGGTAAAAGACATTACTAAAATGAGGTCTGTAACGGTTTTTATCCGTTACAGAAGTAATTATAGTAACGGTTAATCTATATTTTTAGTAACACTTATTATCCGTTACTAGTCGAACTGCCACGCTAAAATAGTAACGGATTTTTTGTGTTACTAAAATTTTTAGTAACACAGAAAGCATGTTACAAAACACATGTTTTGGTGTAGTGTTAGTATGTGATGTCTTCTCAACTTATAAAAAGAAGGGTGTTTTTGTAATTGATACTTTATTCCATTCCTATTCCCGGTTGAACCAAACATTGGTATGGCATCCTAGATGCCAGGAAAGAAACTTTCCTGGAATCAAGTATGTCCATTCCATTCCCAAAACTCGAACCAAACGAGCCCTTAAGGCGAAACTTTGGGGTTATAAGACACACCCTCAAACTTTCCAAGGAGAAAAATTGGAAAAAGATTGTCATCGAGACTGATTTGCCTTGTAGCAGTGAACCTCATCAATGAAACAAGGGAGGAAGATAATCATCCTAACCGAGTTCTCATTGATGATTGCAAAGATCTTCCTATTGAGATGGAAAACAAAGTTGTAAACATCCTTCCTGAAGCCAACCAGTGTGCGAATATTCTCACCCACATGGGAAGTGAACAAGACGAGCAGTAAGTCAGTATGCTAATCCCCCCGAATGAGGCGGGGGAAGAAATGATGCGTGACCTTAAAGGAGAGCTTATGGGCGTGGGACTTAGTCCTTTTATTTTGTCGTAGTTTCTTTTGTGTGTGTGTTTTTTTTTCCTTCAATCACCAAAAAAAAAAGAGGAAGAGATTTAGCCCTCTTTTTTTATTTAACTTTTATTTTTTGTTTTGGAAACTGTGAGGTTTGGCAGGTTGTGAAATTGTCGAGTTACTTTCATAAAATTCATGATTATTTTGGCTATTATTAAACTATATAGAGTAATAATTTTAAACCACTTTTGTCTCAAATTAAAAAGATTTGTCTTCCTTTCCGTTCTATGATTTTTTTCGAGATATAAGGAATATAAATAATTTTTGTTTAGTTGTACTATAAATTGATCATTAAATATGTTGAATATTTCTTCTCTTAAAAAATATACACATAAAAATGAGAAATATAATTTAATACAGAAAGAACGTTAGTTTTCTTTCTTAAATTTGAAGATACATTTTTTCTTGATACAAGTGAAAAAGGGGGAAGGAAAACGGGGATTAGCAAGTGAACCATTTTTTGAGAGGTGACTAGAAAAAATGATCCTTAAAGTTTAACTCGAATCTCTCGTTCGTTCTTAAAGTTCAATTTTCAGTTGAATCATCCTTAAAATTTTTAATTTTCTCTCACTCGTCCAAAACTGGATGCTCGTTAAAAAGATGGATGAAAAACGCGTGTGATTGTCACGAGCCATTTTTTAAGGGGCATGTTTGGATGCTTCAACTAAAGTTAGAAACTTTAAGAATGTTTCAACCGAAATTAGAAACTTTAAAGATGTTTTAACCGAAATTAAAAACTTAAAAAATAATTTAACAGAAAATTGAACTTTAGGTACGAGTGAAAAATTTTGATCAAACTTTAAGGGTCATTTTTTTGTAATTATCCATTATTTGAACATTAACAACACGCAGGAGACCAAAGTTATAGAGTGGTAACTTTAAAATACCTAAGCAAGGCCAAAACATAAAAAAGGCCATGAACAACGTGAGTCCAGATTTATTGACGTTTCGTAAAGGGGTTTGACATGATCTTTTATTTTAGTTGATATGAATAATAATGACCAGTTCACATTTGGTTAGGCAAATTATTGAGGGATGATAAATTAAAGTCTTGATTAGAAATTATAACATATATATTGAGTTCGAATTCAGATACTCTCAAGTCTCACCTTATCTCCCTCTCCCAAAAACTAGTATTTAAAAAAAAAAATAGTTGGTTTCTCATTTTAACGTATGAACTAAAAAAAATTTAGAACTCAACCCAACCCAACCCAACACACCCTAATTTTTAACATCTTTCTAATATTATAAACTGAGGACTAAAAAATAAAATACTGCAGAAAGGGGTCGTCACATGATAAATGCCGGGCCTTGTATGTCCAAAAGCTTAAGGAAAATATGGTCCAAAAACATTAGAAGAAACTCTGAAGTGTACATACATATACATATACATATACATATACATATACATATACATATACATAGACGGATATAAAACTTTTATGCAACGGTAAAATCACATGTCATTTTTAATCAAGGCACATCTTATTTAGTAAAACGTAACTTTTTATTATATTCTTTTATCATTTGTAAGGGCACATCACTCACTGGAAATTATTTTTATAATTTATAAGTTTTTTAGTTCATTATCGACTATCATTGCGTCCCATTTGCATTCACTTGACATTTACTTTCTTCTCTATTGTCATTTAAAAATATAAAAAATATGATTTCTCCATTAGTCAAATGGCAAGTGCATTTAATAATGTCGAACTTTTACATAATATTTTACAAATTTAGGCTTATTTAGTTTATATATATTATTCTTATTATAATGCTTGTATTATAAAACTAAATTTTGTGTTAAGAAAATGCATTGGATTTTTCTTGTGGATTTATAAATTTTAGTTGGATTACAGATTTTCATATGGCAATAAGCTAAAAAATAATATGCTAATTTGATTATTGTCAATGCAATTTTTTAAAGTTTAAGGGCACAATTATTTTCGTCCTAAGAACTAATTAACAAGAAATGAAGCTATTGCGACTGAAAAAAAGTCTCCGTAGATCTTCTTATCGTCTTCTTAAATCTATAATATTACTCCACATTTTTGGACTTGTACAAAAACAGAGTTTGACCCATTTAATTTTGAAACATTGACTCGATATATATACATGTTTTACATTCATTTTGGCTAGAAAAAAAAACTTCTTGAACGACCTAGAGAGAGAGAGGGAGAGAAGAAAACATGGAAACGTTGAGTGGGGATATGGAATTATGGAAATCATGGTTAAATTCCTGAACTAAAAGAGAATTGGCAAGGTTTCATTCTCATCATCTTCTTTCTACATGAGGTTTGGTATTATTTCAAAGGGGAGCTTGGAAATTGCGGCAATTGAGGCATCAAACTTCCAATCTCACTTGAAATCTTGGAGTTAGGGGTTTAGTCTGGTTCTTTAGAAGTAAATTTGTTAGTATTGTTTGTAAGAAAATTTATATTTTCTAACTTACGTGAGCAACATATTATAATATTTTAATTATATTTGTTATTTAAATTAATAGGCTAATTTTTAATGGTCTAATTAATTTTTAGTTAAACCCAAAAATTACTCAAATAAATGTGGGCTAAATGTGTAGATATCTTATATGAACTTATTAGGGTTTAATGAGAACTCTAATTAGTTTGTATATAAAGAAGATATTAGGATTATGGTCCCCAACACACTAAATCAAAGCACATCTCCCTTCTCCCCATCTGAAAAAGAGCCAAAAATTTTCATCAAAATACTAAGGCAATTTGGTTGAGAAAGACCACGTACCCGCTCGATCTCTACTGTTGTTGTAATCGATCATCGTATTTTGCATTTATTTATTATAAATTCAGGTATGCGATTTCATTCTTTTAATTTAAATCTTGATAATTTGACATAATAATTTAAATGATTAAATTTTAATAAATAGTATCAGAAGGATTTTATGTTGGATTATTAAAAATTATTTAAAAATTTGTTATTATATTTAATAATTTTAAAATTTTGATTTTATTTTTTTTAACCTGCGGTTGTCACATCACACCAGAGGACAGAAACCTTTAAGGTGCCGTGGCATGTTTTTGGTTCATTGTTTAATCATTAATGAACATATATATATATATATTGATTAGAACTTGATTTGACTTCGACCCCACTCCATTCATTCACAACCGGTTTCATGAATCCAGTAGCCTTAAGTTCCTGGCATGATTAACGAGTTGATTTGTTTATAGATATATATATATATATATATATATATATATTTAAAGATTTTAAAGGTTCGGTTCAAAAAAAAAAAAGTTTGGCCAAATGAACAGAGGCGAAATTTCTGGGTTCCTGCAATTATATGGCCGTACGATTTGTTTAGCTTTAGCCCATTAAATCTTTTGGAGGTTTTAGTTTATGTATTTAACAAGATATGCCCGTGCTCCAACACGTCATATCAAAATTTTTTTAATTTTGACGTTTAAAATACATCATTTAATTTAAGATGTATTTAAAAAATTTACACATAAAAGAATGAAATTCATTGTAATTTTTTTATTGGATGTGATTTTAAAAAAAGCACATGATTCGATTTAATATTTTACTACAAAAAATTACTAAAGATATATTCACTTGGGTGTAACAAAGTTAGTAAGGGGATCGACTTCTCGACTAGTCAACCAAAGCTTGAGCCTCGGGAACTCTAATTACATTTCCCGCTCTTCCAAAATTGATGTCAATCGGCGTATCTATAGAAAATACTTGTTTTTTTTTTACATAATTTTATAGTCACAATAGATCTTAGTATATAGATCTGAATGAGTGGAATTAAAGTATATAATTTTTATTAAATTTTAAAATTTGACTTAAAAGTTATTATATGTTCAAAGTTTTTTAAAAATGTGAGGAGATACAAAGTTGATGTGGTTGAGCGTGTATGATTGTATGTGGTAATGCACATCATTCTATGTGTACATTTATATTGAGTGGTGGAGATTGTGGATAACCAAAAGAATCTACTGGTATGAATTGATTGTTAAGATAAACCAAATCGTGCGGTTAAGACAAAAGATAATTTTGTGAAACTTCATCTAGTGGTTAATTTGTTAAATTGTCCTTGGTCAAAAAAACCTTTTCTTATTATATAGATATATAAAGAATTTGATTTGATCCCAGTGAAAGTTCACAATTGATTTGTAAATCCTTTTATTTTATGAATATATACGAATTCAGATAGTAAATTTATTAAAAGATTTTATTTATTGTAATAATTTTAAAGATTTTAGACAATATATATATTTTTTATCTTAAATTTTTTATAGATTAAGATTAAAGAATTTTATTCTTGCATTTATTTTGATTAAGGATTTGGATTAAGTTTATCATTTATTTAAGATATTAATGTTTATTATTTATGCAAATAATAATTGGCCCAAAGGAAAGTTATTATTTGGCCAAATAATAGACATTATTTTCTCTCGACATTTGTGTGGTTATTATTTATGCATTTAATAATCGGCCCAAAGGAAGGTTATTATTTGGTAGAATAATAAACAAATGTGTGAGAATAAATGTGTGATAATTATCAAGTTTTCATGTGAGTAATAAGTCAGCCTAAAGAAATGCTTTTTGTTTGAACGAAATTATTATCAACATTTGATTCTTGTATTGGAGTACCTGTTATAGTCTTGTTTGGGTACGGATCCCCCAGATTGCCAGTAATCCAAAATTGCAGTATGCGTCAATATGGAAAAAATAAGGTTTATGCTTTGCAAATCTCATTAATACGAAAAATTTATTTTTTTTAGATCAAAAGAATGCGAAACACAAATCGTCTGATATTTTAAAATAGATGAATTAAAACGATAATTTGCTAAAGTAACCTCTATCATGTAAATTTGTTTATTTTGGAATATTAATATGTGTGTGTTTGTTATTTATGCAAAGAATAGTCGGCCCAAAGGAAGGTTATTGTTTGGCCAAATAACATATACACCTGCATGTGGTAATAAATATGATATGACAATCAAGTTTTCATGTGAATAATACGTCGGCCCAAAGGAAGTCATATAGTTTGACAGATTTGTCATATATATTTGATTACTACGTTGAGAGGGCCAATCACAAGTTAATGTTTCTGTCCAAAAACTAAATATCAATGTTGTACTAGGTATCTTGTGATGGAGACCCACTATTGATAATTTGAATAATTATGTCATTCATATATGTCGTTTGTTAATATGTTATGACATGTATATTAATTATAAGTTTATAATTTTTATAATTTGTTCTCCATTCAGTTTTTAGTTATATTTTATATATCTGCTAACATAAATTCGGTATCGTTGCTTAAAGGCACAAATTTTAAGAATTGAAAATAGAACGTTTCTATTCCAATTTTTGGAGCTTTATGAGGAAAATGCTACTTAATTCTTTAAAGAAATTATATAAATGTTTTGTTAAAAGACGAAGAGGTTGAAGCAGGTAACCTTTTAACTAATTTTGTTGCAATAAGGTATAAGGAAAAACGAACATAAGGGAAGTACATTATGAAAATGTCTAATATTGCTTTCAAACTAAAGGCACTTAAGTTAAGGCTGTCTAATGACTAGCTCGTGCATCCAGTTCTTTATTTCTCTTCCTACACAATATAGTTAACTTACAGTGAGTTACAATATTCATAAAGATAAATGTTCTCTTAATGAGCCAATATCTTACGGTGTGTAAAAAGAAGAAAATATTTTTTGCGATAAAAGACAGAAATTATTCATCTTGCTAATATCTCTAAAGTACAAAAAAAAATAAAGGATAAAAAATTAAAAAGCTGCAATTGGAACAAAACTATAGTAATTGCAAAAGATATATGATAAATAATTTGTCAGTTTCTATTGCAAGAATGATAGACATAGTAATATTTTAAATACGCCACTTGGCGTGTAAAGTATAATATATTTCTCATTAAGGTTTGTTCGATAGTTAGTTTAACTTATGTACATGTGATTACTTGGTGAGTAGATTTTAGTGATACTACTCACATAAGTGTGTTTAGAGGTTACATATGGAGCCAAAAGCCAATTGATGTTAAAAGATTCATCTATCAGGACAGTGGCGAAACAGTTATAATTGAGGTTTTAAAGACATTTTAGGTTATCATTAAAAACTGATTACTTTTTGGATTTGAGATAAGCTTATATAGTACTATAATTTAGATGGAATTTCTATTTTCATTTGGACAAATATAGTTATTCTTGTTCATTTGAAAATAATGAAGTTAGTCTTTTTCAAAATTCAAATATTTTGCTACTAGTTCTTTAATTGATAACTTATATACGGATACAATCACCTCATGTAAAGAAACTTTGTATATTTATTCACATGATACAAAGCGTAAATTAACTGATAAGAATTCTTCCATGTTATGGCACAAGCATTTGGGACAAATCTCTAAATAGATAATTAAGAGACTTGTAGAATTCTTAAAACCCTTTGATTTAACAGATTTTAAAATCTGTATTTAATGTGTAAAAGGGAAATGGACAAGCATAAGGAAACTAGGTGCCATAAGGAGTTCAACTGTCTTACAACTAATTAATGCGGATATCTGTAAACTGTTCTCTACGACCTCCTGGAATAGTTAACGGTATTTTATTATGTTCATGACAATTATTAAGGGTACCTTATTTAATTAATGAGAAGTTACAGTCCTTAAACGTTGTTATGGCTTTCATAGTCGAAGTTGAAAATCAATTAGGCTTGAAAATTAAGGCCATAAAATCTAATCGTGGTGGTGAATACTACGGTAGATAAAACGGATAAGGTAAACAACGTTCTGGACTTTTGTAAAATTCTTAGAGAAATGCAGAATCATCTCACAGTACACCATGCTAGGTAAACCTAGTATGAACAGTGTTGCTGAGAGATAAAACAGAAGCTTTAGAATATAGGAAGGAGCGTGATTAATCATTATTCTCTACCATAATGACTCTAGGAAGAAACACTTAAAACTATAACATATTTTTTAAATAATGTTATATCAAAGTAGAATCTAAAACATGTTGTATAGCTGTAATAAGGCCATAAAGAAATTATCTGCTACTTTGTTAGATATACTGAAAGATCAAGAGATTATAAATTTTGCGATCCATCGAATAAATCCTTTATTAATACGGAAAATGCCAGATTTATTGAGGATATTGAGTTTGCGGGGAAAGATAAAGTTATAAATATTGTTTTTGAGAATGAATTTATTTAAATTACAAGTACTGATATTGACAATGATTAAGAACAAATTTCTGACATTATTTCAAATGCAAAATAGGATTATCAAAACAATGTTAAAAAACTTCCTAAATAGCAAATTCAACAATTTCAAGAATAAGTGAAATTAAAGAAATCCATCTATGGCTTTAAGGAAGTTTTCCATCATTGGTATCACATATTTCATTAAGTTATTATCTCGTATGATTTTGAGTTATATCTGGTTGATGATTATGTATATCATAAGTTCAGTGGGGGTAACATTATCTTCCTGATATTTTATGTTGATAATATTTCTTTTGTATTAGGAATACATATACATCAACATTATTGTCGGGTATCATAGGGTAATCACGAAAAAGATATATCGAAAGAATTCTTATCAATTTGGCATGAAAGACTGTCATTCAAGAGATACTCCCATTGTTAATTGAGACAATTTATGTCTCAGCCAGTGCCCTAAAATAAAGCTGAAAAGAAAGAGATGCAAAAGATTCCTTATGCATCAATTGTAGGGAGTTTGATGTATCATAAAGTATGTACACATCTGGGTTTAGCGTTCATAGTAAATATATTTGGTAGATATTTAATTAACCCTATGATATATTTTGGAAAACAGCCAATTAAAAGGTTATACGGTATTTAAAGAGAACAAAAGAGATTATATACTTACGTATCGAAAATCAGATCAATTGGAGATCATATGGTATTCTAATTTTGTTTTCAAGATGGGACATAGTTGAAAAAAAAAATTGTCACTAGGCTGCGGATTATGGATAGTGTCAAAAGACCACTAAAGGTATTTTGTGACAATAAATTAATTGTGCTATATTCGACGATAGAAATTTTTCGAAAATTTAAAGAACATACATGTTAAATTTTTTGTTGTTAAAGAAGAGTTTAGAGTGTTGTGTCTATAGAGCATATAAATACAAACTCCATGATTACGGATCCGTTCACTAAAGGCTTAATTCATAAGGTATTTCATGAGCACATTGCTCATATGGGTTTTATATTATTTAATAAAGTGCTGATTTAGTGGGAGTTTGTATAATGGATGCTCTTTTATTTAGACGCATATTTTTTGTAGAATAAAAAAGATGGTTTATTTTCGTCTTAACTCCGGATTTTTTTTTCTTTCTTTGTGGTTTAACATAAATCTTGGAAGGTTAAAGTTGATCTCTTTAAAGTTGGGCCAGTTGAAAATAGGTATGTCTAAGATCACATTGCATGTAATTTACATGCTACTCATCCACATTTGATCTATGTTATTAAGTGTATTAGTATGGTGATAGTCATGATTTAGTCACGACCTTAATGTGATGAAAATTACGGTAATTACATTACTCGTACATAAGATAGACCAGACTGTTTAAGGAGAAATCTAAGGATAAATAGCATACGGATGCGCGCTTAAAGAATTATGTAATATAATTGTTTATGGAATAATATGTTGCCCAAGTGGGAGATTGTTAGAAAATTTATATTTTCTAACTTATGTGGGCAACATATTATAATATTTCAATTATATTTGCTATTTAAATTAATGGGCTAATTTTTAGTTAAGCCCAACGACTACTCAAATAAATGTAGGCTAAATGTGTAGATACCTTATATGAGTTTATTAGGGTTTAATGGGAACTCTAATTAGTTTGTATATAAAGAAGATGTTAGGGTTATGGTCCCCAACACACCAAATCAAAACACGGCTCCCTTCTCCCCATCTAGAAGAGAACCAAAAATTCCCATCAAGATTACTAAGGCGATTTGGTTGAGAAAGACCACGTACCCACTTGATCCATGCTGTTGTTGTGATCAATCCTCGTATTCCGCATTTGTTTATCATGGATCTAGTTACGCGATATCATTGTTTTAATTTAGATCTTGATAATTTGACATAATGATTTAAGTGGTTAAATTCCAACATTGTTAAAGTTCGATAGACTTCAAGCCATGCATGTTAAGAATAATTGAGTTGATATGATCACATGCAAATTTGATAAAATATTCACTTAATTTGGTATGATATGCCAAGTATAAAAGGATTTAACTTGTTTTAAGTCTTGCATGTAGGAATTTAAGTTTAAAATCCACATACATGAGTTGAATTGTCTAGAAACCTTGTTAAAAGAGTATTAATCAAGCTACAAACAATGATATATAAAAGTAAGTCATATAACTTAAATGATGTAAAAGTGGGATAGAATTGTTAATACCACTTTTTTTATAATACCTTGTTTGATTCGCACAAATGTGCTGGGATTATTAATACCGGTACTAACTTAATACAACTCTTTGTGGTATAATTTAATACCAGGGGAGAGGTGGTATTGTTTATCTAGAATTAAGAAAAATAAATCATATATTTTCAAAAATGCCATTACTACTATAATATTTTAAAAAATGCCACTACTACTATAATATTTTCAAAAATGCCACTACTACTATATTATTATTATTTTAACTTAATTTTTTTTAAAAAAAAAAAATTATTTTAAAATTTTTAAAAAAAAATTTAAAATTTTTTTTTTAAAATATTTTTTTTTTGTTAGTCCAAAATATAATCCCGTATACGAGTTACAGAATCAAACATGATATTAACGTCAACATAAGATATCCTAGAATTAATACTGCATGAATCAAACAAGGTATTGGTATTAAATTAATACTAGGATTAATAGTCCAGTACTATTAATACTAGTATTATTAATCTCACTGACCCTAATACCTGAATCAAACGAGGCCTTATAGTACAGCATTCATCACTTTAATTGAAACTTTATTTAGCAAAGATTGGGTAATTCTTGCAAGGACATGGTATATCCTTGTGCAAACATGTACATCTGCATAAACAGGTTTTGCTATATTGGCACGAAAAGATTGGTACCGGCGTATCCTCGACTGTTTACAATTCTGGCCAATATTTGAATATAATCTATATGTCGAATTGAATCGAAGTTCTTACAAGAATTATCATGCTCTCTCATCGATTTGGTATAATGCTCGGAATGTATCATTATCAGAAAGTGAAATCTCGCCGCTTACCCGAAATCAATTGGCAAACCAGATCTGCGAAAATATATATTTTCTCTTGGTGGAGATTGCTTGTTGAATTGAAAATAAGTAGGGGGACTCGGCGTTCTTGGGTTGAGAAACCTAAATCTCTAGAGGGTAGCAATGAGCACAGTCTAGAGCCACGGTGGGTAGCCCAAAAATCTAGAGTCGGCAAACAAATCAGCTTTTGCATAGTGGGGTATTATGATTATCTTACGTATATCGGCAATTGTGATATATATATTGGTTATGTTTCTATCTCAACAAATATTGACGTATTGGATTCCCGATTCTGGATAGACGTATAGTGGATCATATATATATATAATTGAGACTGCTCGTTATCTTTGCAGTAAAGAGCCTGGATTCTCTTATGAAATTGATTAACTCGATTACTAAGGTCTAGGTGATATTGCACATGTGCACTTGCATTGCATGCATCAAAAAAAAGCATTGCAATTCTAGCTAGAACATTTCTCGATAGTAAAACAATAGTACTCTTGTTATAATAAAAGCGAATCACTATTAGAATAAATTAATATATGTACTTTTTTTTTGTTAATTGTCCTTTATGATATTATTCTTATATTCTCCCTACTAAACGTTAGGTTCAACCCCATTTTCGTCAAAAACATTTTAGGTAATATAGGGTTTCATTGAGGACTAGCGAACTTTGGGGACTATAAAAGATCTCTGATACCGAGCAGTGCTCTATTGAGTAAATATGTAAATACGAAGGCTAACTACGTACAGGCTAACATAGTACTTAAATTTATCTGTTATTGCATAGTTAAACTGTATGATATGGACTATATCTGTTATGTGTTAGCAAGAATTGTGTATATTTTATATAACAACTTGTTATAGCTAAGTCTATGACTAGTTTGTAATGCGTCGGGCCTTAGTTGTGAAGTTTATCAATGTTAATTAAAGTAGGGCGTTACAAAATCAATAGTCGTATTAATTAGTTTGGTGTGCCCTTACTAGTTATGATGATAAAAAGTAGTAAAAATTAGGTTTTACCTAATTAGATGTGCCATAATTGAAAAATAAATGTACCCATGCCATTAGCCCACTTGTACCCTAGGTCATGGACAACCATTAGAACGTACAGTTGTATATGGAAATAGAGATGTGGAACATCCGTATACAACAAGAAAGAAAGAAAATAAGTATGGTAGGAACCGACTCTGTTGAAAACACAGAAAAAATGGCTCCTCAAACTCAAAACATAACCCTACAACTAGAACCCCCCTGTCCCTCTCAAACCAACAATAACAACGTTAACAACAACAACAAGAAGAGGAAGCTAACCGATGATGTTGACCTCAAAAACTCGGCCTACTTCAAGATCTGTACTCTCCTTCATCAACTTCGTCCTCACGTTATGCAGGTTTCAATTTTTCATTTATTTCAATCTCTACACAAACGAGAATAGCAACCAAATAATTAATTGATGCCCACATTAGATTATTCAGCAATATTCGAGAATTTTCTAATAAATTATTTTTTCCTAGAACCTCGATGATGGAGAATTTTCTAATCAATTATTTATCCCTTTTTTTTTTCTTTCTTTTTGTAGACTGACACATTTGTTGTCAGGCCTTTTGTCACCTTCACGCTTACAATAAATAAAGTTTAATCACACCCAGATATTGATGGCGTTAGTAGAAAAGTAGGATCTATACTCAGGGCGTAGCTAGCGTTATTATTGTGGGGTCTTTTGAACCCACTTAATACTACAAATTAATAAGGTATATTTTAAATATATATGGACTTAACGTGTATAATTAACACTTCTTAAATTTGAAAAATATAGTTAATAGTGGAGTTAAGCTATAAAAATCTACTTAGCCAAAACAAATTTTCCATGAGAAATGTTATTTAGTTCAAAACTTGTCCCAAAAATGTCTCAAAATTATGTTCCAAATGCATTTTAAATGATAAATGATGTCTTTAAATTTGTTATTGGATTGTACTTTTTTTAACTGAGTAGCATTGGTCATTCATATTTTTTTCGATTGATAATTTAATCACTACACAATTTATGTAAGATTAACGATGCATTATTGAATGACCACACTCACCAAATTTCCTTACTGCGCCACTGTGACTATACCACAAGAAGAGTTGAATCGGACCACTTAATGTAAAAGGAAGCATCTAAAATATATTGGACACAAACTATTAAAATGTATCAATATCTTGAAATATAGCCTTTTTGCTCGCGTTAACAAATCAAGATTCTAGTGTAGCTAGTGAAGAGGCTGCACTTGAGGAAAGAGGCATTACTGTGGTTGATTGTGATTAGCTGATTTCTATATTGAACCCAATATGGTTATATTAGGATTTGATGTCCTATACTGGGAAAGATAATTTTAGAAAAACCAATAAATGATGCTTTTTGTTGATTGTCCGCTAAAGTTGCAACATTATGGCAAATCTTCTTCTTATAATACTTCAATCTGATTAAGCTAATAGATTAATAACAATGTGTCAATGATAGTATATATAATTCTAGTTATTCGCATGAATGCAATGAAGCTTGTTCTGGTTGTTTTTACTTGGTTAAAAATACTTCCTTTAAAATGGGCAAATCTGCTTGGAATTCTTTTCTATGTGAATTATGCCCAATTTGTGTTTGAGACCTAATTGTTGTGAAGATTATCTTATTGCAGGTTCTCCGCACACCCAACTATCGGAATTGCAAATCAGCTCATGAAATTCAAAAAGGTGGGTACTTCATTCAAATATTTTTACAGTCTTCCTTGAAAGACTTATCGGTTGGATTGTTACAGAAACTTGATAGTCGAACAACCATCATATAGAAACTTTTAATGACTTCTGAATGTTGTGTTGGGTACTGGTAATGAACTCTGTTTTGGCTGATTGTTAGGGAATCATCTAAGCCAAGCTAATGCGTGCCCTTATTGTGAGCCCAGTTTAAGATTTTGAAGAGCCCCGTTATTTTTCTTGTTTAGGGCTTGTTATATTGTTTAACATGCGTGCTTGTTCACACGTATATATCTTGAACTTTCAGGCATGAAGATTGTGATGGATTTGTACAAACAGATGCAAATTGAGGGAACCCGAAAAGGAATTTTTGAGGTGTCAGCATGCCAGGCTTTGTCCGGAGAAAGAGAGCCCAAAAAAGAAAAGTTAGATGAAGAATCACGCCAAGGAAAAACTCCACAGGATGAACAGGTTTCCCTCCGATCAGTAGAAAATAAAATATCACTCGGTCCAATCAGCTCCGAGGAAAAATTCGAGGACGAGGATCCCCAAGGAACGTATATTGTGGGCGGATCCATTTCTGGATGGAACTTTATCACATATGGAAACAGAAGGCCGCCTTTATATTACGGGGTAACAAAGGATTTGTGGCGCTTTAGCCATAACAAGTCAGAAAATGAAAATATGAGATCCATTGAGAAGTTGGCCTAGTCATTGTTGGAACTATACCGAGGAGGTCAGGAGTAGGACTTTAATAAACTACAAGGACAAGAAGAAATAGAAGAGGCCTTTCCTGCAAAATTTTGTTACCTTTTTTGCCATTTGCTATCTTATTTATATTCAAGACAATTCTCATTTCTCTCTACCTCTAGCGTATTTCAAACAGCGGTATTTTTAATTCAGAATCCCCGTTAAATCTTTTGTTCGACCTTCTTTCCTTCTTTAGTAGAGAGAGTTTTCGCTTTTCAAAGTGGTATTGTAGTTCCACACTTTTGAGATACATATTTGTGGCGAGTTAGGCTCTTCTTCAAGAACGTTCTCCTTTTTGTCGTATTATGGGTCCATTTTTGTGCATCTTCAATGTACCAAATCTACAAGTTTTGTTAAGATTTGATTATGTTGAGGTTGGAGTATTCCTTTTTTCTTTCCCCTGAAAAGGGTAAGTTTTAAGGTCCTTTTCGTTTACAACTTACTAATAACTTACTAGAAGTCTTGGACCTAGTTTGTTTACAAGAAGCTAGTAATCCTTCATTCCTTCCGTTAAATTAATCAATATGAACACAATCAACGATAAGTTAAAAAAAAAAAGAGGAGCAAAGAGAGGGGGGTCTTTTTTTTTTTGTCATCGTTGTTGAAGTATAGCCTTAAATCTAAAAATCATGGAAAAGAAGGAGAGCGTCGTCAAGCTTCATGAGTGAAGATTCAAGGACAATACGGACTCTCCTCAAGCGCTTATATCTTTTGCCCAATTCCCCAACCAGCTTTTCTTTCGGTATCTTTAGAATCTGTCCACATGTTCCCATACGAACTGATTAGTGCACAACCAAATACAAATTATTATTGGCTGCAACGACCAAAAAGGCTGGAAAAAAAAAGAACAAAACAAAACTGCAAAGCAATTTCAACAAGCTAATCCTATGGAAGGACTTCAATTTAAGTACACCCAATTTCACAAGTAGTATGTGTCAATACTGAAAGAAAAAACACACAATAGGTGAACAATATCATCGGTTCAAAGCCCTGTGTGCTCTGTGCCTGGAAGATCTGCGAAGTACAATAAGTAAGGGTCTGAGTAGGGGAACAATCACTATATGAAGTAACAAGGACCTTCGGTATGCCGAAGCCCCATCACATTTTATATTTCCATTTTACGCAGTGAGCTTCTTCCATTAGAGAGAGAGAGAAAGAGAGAGAGAGAGTGTAAGAGTGCATTCGAAGCAATGTGATTAGAAAGGGAGTGATATGAATGACCTTTTCAATAGCCCACTCCAAGCTGGACAATTTTATGGCGTACTAACCACAAAATATGCAGTAACGATCAAAGAGATACCACAGTTCATCTATTATCTCTTGGGTATTTCAAATTGTGGTAACAAACTAATTATCCAAGTTTGAATATTTGGTTTAGTTTTCTTTTTATAAGCTGGGATAGTATTGGATCTAAATCTACCCGGCTAGCCTTCAGGCCTTGCCATCTGATTTGCCTGAGCGGTGTTCTCAGATTGGCTTGTTATTCGAGGGCATTGCCAGAGGATCTGTGCAAGCTTTGTCCAAGGGACAGTTTGTTGAGCCCCCGGTAGCACGGCGAGAGGGGGTCCAATGAGAATTTTTGGTTCACCTTGTTCTAATTACCAAACTATATAATTTGAGGCTCTTTCTCAATAATTATCATTGTGTTCTACCTGGACAAATATTTCCTTGTGCTTAACAAATTGTAGAATACCATATTAAATGAGCATTAATTACCATAAAAAGGAATTAAAAGAATTTATACAACAGCATGCAGGATAAGATTTTTTAGGCACAAGAAGACATTAAATTTCAAGCATTTTACCAGAATCATCATATTTAACTAGGACTAAACTTCTCTATAAATAGATAATTGCTAAGCATTTCCAATACAATAGTATTCTTCTCCATGCACGTACAATGAATAGACTTTGCATTTTCCTACTAGTCACTGTTTGTTTCCTTAATATCAATTCAGGCATGTTTGTTAAATCTTCATTCTTTCATTGTCTTTGTCAACGGTTTGATTCTTGGATTTTTATTTTTCCATTAATTTCTTTTGTAAATAAAGGTATCCAAGGGATTGGTGTGAACTATGGGTTGCTTGGCAATAATCTTCCACCACCAGACCAAGTGATAGCTCTCTTGAAATCCAGAGGTATCCGCAAAATTCGAATCTTCGAACCGAATCAAGATGTGTTGCAAGCTCTACACAACTCCCAAATCAACGTCATTGTTGGAGTCCGTAATGAAGATCTTCAACAGCTTGCTGAAAATCCCTCTTACGCAACAGAATGGGTTAACAACAACCTCGTACCACACGCCTCATCCGTCACATTCACGTTTGTATCGGCGGGCAATGAAGTAATCCCGGGTCCACTAGCTGGCTACGTACTCGGAGCCATGAAAAACCTAGACACTGCCATTAGATCTGCCAATATTATCGCACCAGTTACTACTGTTGTCTCGATGAGTGTGCTCGCATCTTCATATCCTCCTTCTAGCGGGGTCTTCATGGCCGAGATCTTGGATGTGATGACATCCATCGCATTGTTTTTAACCGAGATGCATAGTCCACTTCTCGTAAATGTCTATCCTTACTTTTCATATGTCAGCGATCCTGCGAATATGAAATTGGAATACGCACTTTTTCAAGGTACAGAGGGCATGCAGGATGGGGCTATTGTTTATCATAGCCTTTTCGATGCTATGGTGGATGCAATATATGCTGCTCTAGAGAAGGTGGGTGGGTCGAGGGTCGGTATTATTGTGTCGGAGAGTGGATGGCCAAATGCCGGAAATGGGGATGCAACCACAAAAGAGAAGGCTGCGACTTACGTTAACAATTTGGTAGGTTATATAGGGTCTGGTAAGACAACGCCGAAGGGGACATCGATGGGTTTGGAGGCATATGTTTTTGCGATGTTCAATGAGAATCTTAAACCTGGTGGTGTTGAACAGAACTGGGGATTATACTACCCTGATATGACTGAGGTTTACCATGTCAATTTCTAAGCTTACAAGCAGTCGTAGTACTTAGGCTATTTTGATGTATACAATTTATCTATTATGGGAAAAGGGAACAAAGAATAATATCTACGGGATATTGAAAAATAGGGGTTGTTTGAAAAGTTTTCTGCTATGCCAGAGAATAATATTTTTGTAAATTAAGGGCCTATATTTGGTCAAACCCTGAAAGGAGTGCAAAGTTAACTTTGCAGTAGATTTTTAAATTATATTTTTTTATGAAATCATGCAAAATTGAATTTGCACTACATGTTTTTTGGCATATTATTATAAATAAGTGTTTAATTGACATTGCTTTAGAAGAATTTTAACAAATTACATATGCAAAACCTATTTATTAATAAAATGCACATAATAATTTTTTTGTAGTTATGCAAAGTTAAGTTTGCACTCCTTATTTTCTAAAATATTACTACGTATTTGTTTTTGTTTGATGCTATTTTAAAGTTTTATGAATGGAACATAAGAATATACTTGTTAAAATTTTTTTCAATTGCAAAGTTAAGTTTGCACAAAACACAATGCCCTTATTTCAGAATGAAAATGATATTTTGGGCCCTTATTTCTAAAAAATATTATTCGTTGATCTTTTTGCGAAAAACATTGTCATACAAGACCTTTTACCTCATTTCCAGTCATATCTATAATACAAGGGAGAAGGGTTTCTCTTTCTTAATTAATTGATGTCCCTGAATTTTTAACATCTCAGGGTTAATATCACTAGTGAAAACTCTCTCTTACATTGTTAAGTCTCGTAATATTCATCAAATAATAGGTTATCATGTCTTCTATCACTACCAGCGTAACCATTTTTTTTTTTTGTTGGGGGGGGGGGGGGGGGGGGGGGGGGGGGTTGAATAAGTTGTAAAGCATCAAAGTAAACGGAGGTGCAAAACAGTGCATGCAATATACACAAGGGCTCAATTTTAACTCTTCTAAATTATGTGAAGCTATTTGCCAAATATAAGAGCTCCTTATGGAAAAAGTTGCAGTTTGAAAAGGAGGAAAAAGAAAGACTAAGATGACTTGTAGAACACTAGATAAGAATCATATCATGGGTTAATGGTTGAGCAGAGTAGCTGTGCATATATTACGAACCTCTTTTTCTTGTTCTTGCTCATAAGCAACTCGAAGTCTCAAATTTAAGGCAGCATGGTACATATCATCTAGAACATGTCCCCAAAGAGAACGCTTATTCACTTTCCACAACAAGAACGACCCCTGTTTTGCTCCAGCTGTGTTAATTTTCTGCAAGGAGGATGATCAACTATCATGAAGATGAACTGAGCCTTCAACTATCAACCTATATTAAGGTAACATTGATGTGATAATCAACTGTCTAGTGGAAAGGAAATAAGCCAACAGGACTATACTCGCTGATTAACAAAAACAACAAATGAACCATGTATAGCAGTATCATACAATTAATTGACAAAATAAAAGAATAAATAAAATTTGGTATTGGTCATACAAATAAATTGGATTGCATTGTACATAATACATATCGAATTTTGTATAGCGAGTTAGCGACAGATTCCAAAAAGTTTGCAACAATCTATTTCTTCACTATATATAAAAGTAAGAATAAGTGCAAGTGTTTTCCCCTTTTTGTGTATGGACAAACATGCCCTTTCATTTACCTAAGATAGTTAGACTTCTTACTGTTTAACTCATAAGAATCCACATTAGAATCATATAGGTAAGATGGGTTTTTTTATTATCTAATTTATAAGAGTCCATATTAGAAAAAATGTTCTTATAAGAGTCCACATTAGAATCAAATGGGTAAGATGGATTTTATATTATCTAAATTACAAGAGTACATATTAATTAGAAAAAAAGTCTACACTGATGATAGAATTCATTCAAGATTTGTATTGATGGCTTAAAGTTTATATGGATGTAATTTTAGAAAAGGACCTATACATCGATGGCAAAGACATGTAATTAGCCACTATGGATTTGAGTTACAATACAAGTAACACAAGATACTAAAATTCATCTCAACTCTTTTATCTTACTCGAAAATTCCACTAAGGAGACTATAATGAATCTCCACTGCTTCTTTGTTGATAAAAAAAAAAAAAAAAAAAAAAAACTTTTGGAATACACACCTTTTTCAGTCTCAGCTGTACTGCTCGCTGACAAATAATGTCCCTTGTTCTTGTCTTTCCTTTAGTTCTCTTCTTTTTATTTTAATAATTAAGTTTGGTTAAATGTAGAGTTCACGAAGGATAGAGGTTGTCCTATTTTTCTAGAAGGATTTTTTTTTTTTAATCCTATTTCAGCCAGGATATTTTGTAACTTGCTGCTACAAAGCAATTATTAAAAAATATATAGATACACAGTGAAACAATACTTCAAAATAACAATAGATATTGGTTAGTGTTTTTATTGTTGACACAATTTTTATTATTTATCTTCAATTGATTGAAGTTTTGAACTTTTGATTGCATTTCTGCTTTCTCTCATTTTGCTATTAGGTTAGTTGACTGATTGATTGATCAGACGAATTATATTTCATGCTCTTTTCTATATGGTTTGTTTAGATAGAATCATACTTCTATCAAGATATCAAGAGTTTAATTGTCTACCTCAAGTAAATATGGTCTTTCATATCAAGGCTATTATTATCAAGATCAAAAAGAAAGGGAAAAAACACGGTAGTCTATTTTTTTTGTTAGGCATGCGTAATTCAGTTTCAGTGTTCACTACGATTGGAAAAGCGATTGAGAAACCATTGATTAACATGATTTGGGGTAAGTGAACCTTTTTTTTTTTTTACTATTTTAATCCTTTATTTGTTATATAACGTTTTATTTATGTGTTGTATTATTGTTTGCTACTCTGCAGTATAATCTCACGCACTTTTAATGGAAGTAACTATCTACATATTTTAAAGGCTACCTGAAAATATATAATTCTTCCGTGTCTCTAATTAAGAATCAATGTTTGATTTTCACATTTTATCTTTTATCTTTGATTGAAGATATCGAGTATATATCATATTATCATCAACTGGTTGTTTTATCTTGTGTTTTCTTTAATATCCAATTTTCAATTTCATTTTTAAGAGTATCATAGAAACATGATTTTTTTGTTTTTAATCTCTTCGCATATTATTGTTTCAAACATGTGATATATATAAAAGCATGAATAAGTGAATGCGTTTTTCATGTTTTTTTTTCTTTTGTTGGGACAAATATACCTACATTAGTTTAACGCTTTGTGCCTATACATATAGTATAATACAAGTTAACTTTTGGAAAAACATAGTCTTTAAGATAAAAATAATGAAATTTTGTGTTAATTAATAAAATAAAACAATAAAAAAAATAGTTAAGGTGTTAGAAATTGTAAAAGAGTATGGGACAGAAAGTCTAAACAAATTGATATTAATCATAAAAGGCATATGCAATGCACATGTTATGGCTAGTAGGAAAAAATAGACAAAAGGCAATATAAGTACCTCCATATGCAAGTAATCATCTTTCCACAGCTGATAAAGGATCCTAGATGTATCTTTCTTTTCAACAAATGTGGTATTTGAAATCTACAGAAAAACAAATAATAAATCAATCAATATACAGCACTCTTGCAGGGTCATATGACCAATTGTCACAAAAAAATAATCTCCCACAAATATACATATATATATATAGTCTGCCACTAAGAAAGCTGATACACATGCTATATTAAATTTGAGAACTTTAAACATATATGCATCAATCATGTGCTTTCAGGGCCTTATCTGTTATTGTGTTGAAGGTCCCAATAATTCAGGTACCTTATCAGTCTCAACTAGGCGGCCAGTTGCTGATAGTAATCTAAATATCCTATAAGCTTCCCTCCCATATCTTTTCAGCACGATGGATTCCACCTACAGCATCCGAGAGAGTATCAAGTTTTGTCTCAGCTAATGTATAAGTTTAACACATAACTAGGCAGTGAATCAAACAAGAAGACCTCGTGATTCTGAGCAATTTCAATGATTTTCTTCAAATCTGTAGATAAACAGTGAAAAGTGAAAGCCAAGTAAACATTTAATTTGCTATCAACACTTCTGCAGAATTCAAAACTCAATTGATAAATGATTTTATTTGCAGAAAAAAAAATTAAGCAAATGAAAGGCAATACGGTACCAACCAATACTATATGTTTCATCTAGGCCTGCTATTACAGGTAGTTCACAACCCAGTTGGACAAGGGATGCCTTGACATGCTCTAAGGTCATGCTACGGCCTTCTTCACACTTTATCACCTCCTCAAAAATAGCATTCATGGTCATCGGGACTGAAAATCAAAGTATTATATATGAGAAGTTGCTTAAACTCAAATTTAAAATTAACACAAGAAAATAAATAATGGGGTATCTTTTCAAGCTTCTTAGTCTGAATCTGAGAAAGTAAAGTTTAAACCAATTCAAATTTTAGAGCATCAAAAGTTGAGGCAAAATTTTCTCCCAGGGGAATTATTAAGTGCTTTATCTCAAGATAGATAAGTTCACTTCCAAGAAAGTTAAATGAAAAGGCCCAAGAAGCATAAGAAGAAATAACGGCGTGAGGATCACCATCCACCCCTTAACCTAGGAAAAAGATCACAAAATCAGTGGTCAACCCCACAAAGCTTCCAAAAACAAATTCTCTAACCACCAACACGATGGAGAAAATGTAACAAAATCCAACCGAACAATTCTTTGCTAAGATCAAACTGAACTTTCAAACTACTGGTGTGATGTTTCAAATTTAAACACAAAAGACAAAACAGCTAGAGCAAACTTTATTGATGTAAAACAATTACAAGCCTTCGAACATCAAAAAAGAGGAAAGAGAGGGAATAAAACAATTATATGAGAATGCTGACCTGAATTTTCCATTTTCACTTTAGTCTCTGCACATCTACTTCCCTCTAGAATCGCACGTAAAATGATGCCAGCTACATCATCAAGCCGCTCTCTCACATTCTCAACACAAGCCTATAATACAACCAAATTTGGTGTAGCAAATTATACGGTTTTAAGGGGAAAACCCCATATATTATAAAACTGATTCAACCAATAATAAACAGAACAAGCAAGCCAACAGCAACTCCCAACAAAGTCTAACAGCGGGGGAATTACCAACCTAGAAATCCTCTTTACGCCAATAAGATAGAAGATTCAACAAGCAAAGAAACTGCAGGAGAAAATAATGCCAATACTTGTTCCAAGTACAGGTCAAAATCTAACATATCACCGGAGAGATTTACCTTATGCCTAAGGCGTCGTACAAATTCCTCAAAATTGACACGCCAAAGAACTTCTTTCTTTGTATTTGTATCCAACTCCAGACTATCTTGCTTGCGCTACAAAATGAGCATGTATAAATCAACATGAAGTTGACCCAGGTAAGTTTGGGAGAGAAAAAGGTCATTACACCAACCTTCTCACCAACTGTCACACTGGTGGGATTTTCCTCGATATTTGGTCCAGGAAAATCACTCAATGTATCTGATTCAACTAAAAATCTTGCAGATTCCATAGGAGCTGCTGCTGCTAAAGCGCGTCCTTCTATAGTTTCTGGTTCTCCGTTCATCTGTATTCATGATTGACATACAAATTCAGGATCAATTGGTGCAAATTAATCCTTCATATGATGTATATGTATATGGAATGCATTTAGCTATGAAAAAGAAATAAGAAACTATTTACCCTGTGTCTGAAATTGAGAGTTCCATTTTGACTTTTGCACTATTTATGAAAACACCAATTTTGACTTAATTAATATTGTGAGTGAGACATGTTACATCGATTATGTCCCAAAAAGGAAATGAGACCCTTTAACTTGCGAAGTCCAAAAAAAGAAAGCGGGGCTCTTAATTTGGAGAGCAGGGAGTATTTTGCAGAACTGTTGTGAACGCAACCAACCCCTTCCCCTCAGAAATGAGTTCCCTTACACCACTCCCCCCCCCCCCGCCCCCGCGCAAAAGCCTTAAAATAAAATTTCCAAGTCATGAGTTGATGACCAAAAAAAAAAATTTAGCTCCTCTTGTACAACCCAAATAATAATAATAGTAACAGCAAACTACCTTAGCAGACTTGGCACTTCGTTTCTTTGCAGGAGTTTCTTCTTCGGATGGTGGTGCGAGGAATGGTTCATGAGCTGGGCATCGTTCAACAAACCGATTATTCACAAGTTTATTGAAACTTTCTATTAAAGGATCCAAAGCCATACTGTTTCCTGAGAGAAACGACAAAAAAAGAACTTTTAACATGAGATAAATTGATTCAGTTGAGCTAAAAACAAAAGGAATGCAAAAAGATTAGTTTTGAAATGGCAGAAAAAACTTATTAGAAGATGGAGACAAACAAGATTTGTTGTCAAAAAAAAAAAAAAAAAACAAGATCGAATCAAGAAACTTACCTTCGTTTTGATTTGATGTTTGTTTATGCCTATCTACAATTTGATTTAACGAAAGCCTACCATGTTGAAGTAAGCCGTAAAAAATTTCTTCGCACTGTCAAAGCCAAAACAACCCTTTGAATTAACCCCCAAAAAATTTGAAAAAACAATTAATCTTGGGTGTATTCAATTGAGATTTTAAAAGATTGTTTATGGAGAATTTAGTCTAGTGGATTTTAAAAGACTATTTAAGAATGTAAGGACTTATAAGATCTTTTTAAAAGATTTTTTATACTTAGGATTCTTTATGTTTGGATTTTAAAGATTATATCATTAGAATTTATAAGATTTGAAAGGACCACATGGATTTTTTACACTCAGGACTTTTTATGTTTGGATTTCACGAATTCTCCAGCATCAGCCTCTACAACCCAAGCTTTCCAAATGATGGTGGAATTTTTCCTTACCAAGGTTCTATAAAACCCGCTATCATTTCTTAATAAAAGAAACGAAAAAAAAAGTTAATAAACATTATGATTATTGTGAAAGGCAGAGAGTGCCGATTTTGGTGTTTATACCCATCAATGAAATTTATTTAAAATATCAATAAAATTATGCAAGCAATCTTCAAAATGGGGTTCAATTGAAGGGCCTCACTCTTCAATGGAAAGAAGGCACTAAAGGGAAAAAATAAATTGAAATACATAAAAATAGTTCAAATCTCAAAGAATATGAAAATGTACACATACATACATACATATATGTATGTATATAAAGAGAGAGATGATATATACATACCCACTTCTAAACAAAAGCATTGGTGAAGTTGAGAAGGGAAATAGGTGAAAGGAAGAGGTAAATGTAGAGAAGAGAGATGAGAGAATTGGTATCTCTAGCAGAAAACAAAAGTCTCACGAGAAAAGTCTCATGGGTTAGGGTTGAATTCTTTATAGGGTTTGGTATTTGTACTTTCCACTAAAAAGTCACACAAATTCCTAATTTTCAAAAAATCCATTAAAATTAGCAAGTTTTTGAATACCAAAGGACTTTGTGTTACTTGTTTAAAGTCCTGATTGAATACCACTAGATTTGGACACCCTCTTTAAAATATCCGAATAGTCCTGATTGAATACCACAAGACCTATTTAGATTATTTAAAAGTCTTAATTGAATACCACAGTACTTATTTATCCCAAAATAGTCTTTTAAAATCCTAATTGAATACACCCCCCTTAAAAACAATCACCTCAACTTACATCTTTCCCGAGCTCCTCAGACACAATTGCTATAAATTTTGGAAACCTCATATGATGGATGATGTTATCAAACAACACCATGTACTGGGTTATAATCTTTGGAGCCTCTCCAAATCCACCTACATTCATATATATATAAAATTAAAAGCACCATTCATATAATTGTATTATTCTGCAAGTAGAAATTAAATCATAACTCTCATATTTCATGGCCGATAATTTAAGCTACAATTTATTTAAACGAGTACAGCTTTAAGAAGCGGAATCGGAATTTAACAACTGAAATTACCTTCTTGTTGGATAGCAAAGGCTTGAACGCAGTTGTGTTGAATTAGAACAAGGAGAGAGTTGACGGCATTCTGTCTACTTAATTCGGTGAATCTTATGATGTGTGCGAGGGATAGGGTTCCTCTGCGGAGAAGACACTCGCAAACCTTCTGTAGACACGCAAAACCCAAGGATTTTTCGTCAAATTGATGAAAAGAAGAAGATGCTTGAGGAGAGGTTCAGAAATATATTAAAGACGACAACTTTATTACTTTCCAACCTTTTCTGAGAATTTACAAGATGGATAGATAGATAAACAAAGAAGAAATTACATACAGAAACGAGATCGCCAAAGTAAGAGGAGATGAGATACACGGCGAGTTTGATGCCGTGCTGTGAGACCATGATGATTGCGGGACGTATCTTCGTCTGCTCGGCTCGCCGTGCGTGAGGCAACTGATTTTGTCTATTGAGGAAGAAGGCAGGGCGGGAATAATCGCCACAGGGAAACTGTTTTTCAAGTCATTCTAGAGACAGCTTAAACCCTAGCTGAACAATTGTTTTCTTCTTGCTCTGGTGGTAGTGTAATCAATTTTTCGATCATGCGATCACTTGTTCGAATCCCCCGGGGATTTTCCTTTTTTAGCCCTAAATTACCTAAATTAAATTCCTGTTTAATGCGTTGCTAAACAAAATTATGCCTTTTCATATAATATAATAAATAAAACGTCTCATTGTCCATAAATTAAATTTCCTTTCAATATTCATAAGCAAATTCCAGCATACAAATAAATAAAATTGTTTCGTGTCCCTAACATCAATTTCGTTTAGCATATCGATCACGGAGAATGTCCTTTGATGCAAGAATTAATGAATGGGGTACCATAGGAACAATGGTCCTCCTCGTTGTGCCCTTACGGTGTTGAGATAGTCCCTCTGGCCTGGGGCTGAAATGAAACACTGAGGGGCTAAAGTTGCTTGGGTGGAGTTATGTTCTCCAAAATAAGGAAGGGGTTAGGCATAAAAAATATATTGGACTGGAATAAAACATGTATGGTTCACCATATCTAGGACATTGCTCACAGAAATATAATGTGACATCCCATAATTTTATATTGATAAAAATGTATAATTATAATATTATATATATATATATATAAGAAAAATGATCTAAAGATGACCATTTATTTCGTCCTTAAATGCGAATCAATCATTTTTAGGGAGTAAACGGATGAATATTTTTATGAAACTTGGTGAAGATGATCTCCATGATTAGTAGATCATCTCCACCAAATTTCATCAAAATATTCAACCGGGAAGTGAGTTATCTAAATATCTTAAATTTTAACGGTTAGAAACACACATATATATCAATTTTTTAGTTAACCATCTTCCCAATTGAATTTTTTGATGAAATTTGGTAAAAGTGATCTACTAATCATGAAGATCATAGTCACCAAGTTTCATTAAAAAATTTATTTATTTACCCTCTCAAAATGATTGGTCCACATTTGAGGACCAAAAAATTGGTCCTCTTTAGATCCTTCCCATATATATATATATATATATATATATATATATATATATATATATGTGTGGGTGGGTGGGTGGGTGGGTGTATATTAATATACGTGGAGGGATGTACACGTGCAAGCTGGTAGTGTTTTTGGTGTACGTTTAGTTCTAAATTAGTCACCATTGTAGGAGCTAACATGGAAGGCAATGACTTGGTAAGGCCCATTACTTTTAGTAAGTCTTTCACCTTCCATTTCTTATAATAGAAATACCAATTAAGTGAATGAGTTGAGCATGAGAGAATTAAAATAAAAAGGTGGTTATGGGTTGTTTAATGAAGGCAGTGGCCTTCCTAAGAATTTTATGGTGTTATTTTTGAAGTAAGTGATTGTACCTAACATACATCTAAAGACTTTTTTGTGTTGATAGGGTAGTTTGAAAACATAATTTGGAAAATGGGGTTGTTTTTGACTTATTTGGGGAAATGGGTAAAATTTAAAAACGTGAGTGGGAGTAACGTTTTTAAAGTAAAAAACGTTAGTTCTATTAACGGTTTTAAAAAAAAAATTAACATAAAAACGTTAGAGGATCCAACGTTTTTACATGTAAAATCGCCAGTCGGAGTAGCGATTTTACATGTAAAAACGCCACTGGCACTAGCGTTTTTACGTAATTTATTTATTTATTTATTTATTGGCTTTGTCTTTTCCGTATATATTTGCATTTTCTTTGATTGGGCATTTTTTTTTAGCTTTGCTTTGTCTTTCCGTATATTTTTTTTGATTAGGTATTTTTCTTCCTTTAATTTGCTTGCTTGATTTTAATAAAAGTTAAATTTTTTATTTAAAATTATGGCATTAAAATTAAAAATAAAAGTAGTAGTGTGTAAGTAAGAATATTTTTAAGGGTTTACGTAAAGTTGGTGTGAGAGAATTATTTTGAAATTGTTGATGCGTATATAAAATTTATGTAATGATATATAATGTTTACTATAATATGCGTATATAAAATTTAAATTGTTCAGTAAAGATAACCTAATAATTCATAATAATTAAAATTTAACATAACTTAAAAAAGGTACATAAAGATTGGTAGATATTTAGATAAACCCGATACACATAATAGAGATTTGAAACGAACATAAACTTATCCGTCATGCATTAAACGAAGAAACTTAAACATCTGTCTGATAAACATAAAAAAGAGGAAGATGCTTTTCTTATAATATAAGAAAATCATAATAAAACCCGTGATTTCAATCAATCTCTAGTTACATCTGTGCATCTGGAGTCGTTGCTATTTCTTCAGCATTGTATTCAACACCTGTATTTAATGACTCTGCTCTCCATATTGCAGTTTGGCATACATTGTTCGACAAATCCTCTGGGTCGTGTCCATGCAAAGATCCATTTGCATTGATTACCCATTCGAACTGAGTTGGTTGACGACTGCCGTTATCCAATGGAGGCTTATTCGAGTTGAACTTTGATATCAAAATGACATGTATATTAATTGGCTCAATCAATGGATGCAGTGAGCTTTGTCCAGATCCAGCAATTCTCCAGTCTTCACCAAACACTTCAAACCAAAACTTGTCAAATAGAGTGTAATCATAGTATACCCATTTATCCCATGTAATATATAAATGTGGTGAGAATACAATAGGCATGTGATAAGTATTTAGCAAGTACCACTGATAGATATAAAATAAAGGTGTCCATGAGTGCAAAGGCACGAACGCAAGTGGTGAACGATAGGGAAATTCGAGATTAGGCCAATGATATAGAAATTTTTTTGGCCTTAAAAGATGAGGAGATGGAGTCCGCAATATGCATTGACACATTGATATGATTCTAAGAGCTTCATTTCGCAAGACTCGATCTCGTATTTCCTCTTGAATTTCAATTGGAATGAAAGGAACGATATCTAGAATTGTAGAAGAGTTGGGCATTTTTTGTTTATAGTAAAATGAGAGTAAGATGATAGTTGAATTTTGAAAATGAGTGATATTGGTGTGGGACGAGAGTAGTATGAATACTATTCTTATATAGGAGTGAAGTGGTGAATTTTTTTTTATGTGTTGTAAAATCACGCATTGATGTAAGTCTTGTAAAAGTAATAAAATATTCAGCAATAAAGACTGTCAATGAAAGAAAAACTGACAATCGTGTAAAACTATCAATTAAAGTAGTAGTTGTCACACTGATAAAAGTGACAAGCATGCGCTTATACAGTGTTGTTAGATGTGTTGTAAAATCAAGCATTAAAAAGCTTGTGTTTGTATAGTGTTTTGATGTAACCAGACACTATTTGTTTTTTCAGATGATCTACTATGCTAGTAATAGGATGGGGTGAGTTGGCACTACTACTCACGCATTTTCAGATGATCTACTATGCAATCACGTGAATAGTTTAACATATTTAAATTAGTAGTCAATATTTTTTACAGTGAGTGGTCATATCATGTCTTCTTGATGCAATAAGAGGTCCAATCTTATTTATCGCATGAGTAATTCGTCAAATCACTCTTGAAAACACATATAAAAGATAAATGTTTATACACTTTAAGTATAGAACACGCATTCAGTAGATGAACTACATTTTTTTCATTAAATAAAAACTTAATACATAAATAGACACGAATACTTTCATATAAGTATCCGTGGGTACAAGATGCATAAAATAAAACCATTACACATGAAAAACACTGAAACATAAATAGACATGAACTTAAACATTACATAGTAGATCATCTGATACATATGACAAACTAAATATCAATTAAGAGTGCTCTTAAGGAATCTCCAGTACATCTTGTAGGGAAACGTTACGCCTTTTTCTACTAAGTACATGAGATCAGCATGTTCCTCCTACAGGAATGGAAGGTTAAGTCATTAAGCATTAAAGTATGGTAAAAATAAATATCAACTAAATTTTAATAAATTATATTTAAGAAAATAATATTTACCATTTCCTACTCAACTGCGCTGTGGAATTTGGAGAGATAGTGTGCCCTACTTCCAGGATAATTAATCATAAATTTGGGATGAGGGGTAGGTCTTTCCTTTTCATTGTAAAAGTGGTTCCATTTCTTAACCGCTGGCTCGACCTTTGCCCACAGTTGAGCAACTTCTTCAGCGATCATAATCCTGTTTTTCCATAAAGAGCTCTCCTTCTTAGGTTCTGCATTAAAAATTGTAGCCATTTGCTCCCACGTTTGAGGGTTGTCTCACTCACACTAGGTGCCATCACGGATCACTTATTTCCAAGCAAGGCACAGGTTAATTTCGTCACAGTATGAGAAGCCATCAGGGTTGATGTTTGAGCTCGAAGATGCCATTTTAAAATTGAGTAATAGAAAATATGAGTAAGTAAAAAAACAAGTTTGATATGGTGCTTATATAATGTCTACATATGCATTGATACAGCTGGACGACATGATAATACAGTACAAAGTAATAGTGATTTGAGATAACACTAAATTTTTCAATCATTGATACAGTATTTCTGAATTGAAAACACATTGATACGGTCATTGTGGTGATTCGACTACTCACTGCATTGATACGGTCATTGAGGTCATTGATAGAAGTGCATGATTTGACATAAATTGATGAAAATACGACTATTCACTAAACCTTTAAGTCATTGAGTGGTCATATCGTGTTAATAGGGTAAAGCTTAGGCTTACTACAATTTTCAGTCATTTATAACTTTACAAAATTAAAATAATCGATCAGTAATTTTACTGAAATTTTGACAGAGTTCATTTTGTTATATTGCATTCCGAGTTTTTTTGCCCTGTTTAACAAATATATAAAACAACATAACATATACATCCCAAAATATAATATACGTCTAATACAAATATCTACTGTATACAAATATATAAACTAAAGTATCAACCACCAAAATGTCTACTAAGTACCACAAGCTGGTTTTTTCCTTTTTCTTTTGGGCCTCCCATTTCCATCGTCATCCATAACGACAGGTGCCTCTATAGGTTCATCTCCGGCCCTGCCTCTACCCCTGCCTCTACCAACTGGCACAATAGTCATGTCCAGCTATCTAGCTACGCCTCTTCCTCTGCCACTAACCACTGTAGTAGTATCTACATGCTCAAGTGTGGGTGAAAGTGTCGGTGTTATTGGAGTAACTATTGGAGCCATATGTCTGGGGGTATAGGGTGATCCAAATGGTGGTAGATATTGGTCGTAAGGTGAAACTGGAGAAAATGATGTCAATATAGATAAAAATGAAGAACTATACTCATCTTCTGATAAACTATCAGAAGGTGGTGGATATGTGGTGGGAGGTGGTCGAGCTGTCGGGGGGTGGTGGAGATGTGGTGGGGGTGGTGATATGGTAGGACCTAGTGGATATGTGGGGAGATGTGGTCGAGAAGGCTTAGGAAGTGGTCGAGATGTGGTGGTGGGTGGCCGAGATGTGGTGGGGGGTGGCCGATATATGGTGGTGGGTGCCCGAGATGTGGCGGGGGTGGCCAATATGTGGCGGGGGGTGGCCGATATGTGGTGAGGGGTGGTCGAGATGTGGTGAGGGGTGGTCGAGATGTGGTGGGGGAAGGTGCATACGTGATAGTAGGAGGTGAATATGCGGTGGGGCGTGTCCGAGATGTGGTGGGGGGTGGTAGATGTGCGGTGGGGTGTGCTCGAGATGTGGTAGTATGTGGTCGAAATGCAGTGAGAGGTGCTCGAGATGTGGTGGGCCGCGGTAGACATGAGGTAGGGGGTAGTAGAGAGGCGGTGGGGGCTGGCGGAGATATGACTGGGGCTGGGGGAGATATGACTGGGGCTGGGGGAGAGGCGGTGGGACCTGGTGGAGATATGACGGGGGGTGGTGGAGAGGCGGTGGGGCCTGGTGGAGATATGACGGGGGGTGGCGGTGGGGCGGTGGGGCTGGTGGCGGAGATCTGATGGGGGCTGGGGGAGAGGTGATGAGGGCTGGCAGAGAGGTGGTGGGGCCTGGAGATATGATGGGAGGTGATGGAGATATAATAGTATGTGGTAGAGAGGCGGTGGGGCCTAATGGTGAAAATATGACGGGGGATGGCGGAGAGGCAGTGGGGCCTGCTGCAAATATGATGGGGGATGGTGGAGAGGCGGTAGGGGAGGATGTGGGGGGGCCAACATGGGAGGAAGATGCCTCTGGCTGAGTAGGGCCAGTAGAGATGTGATGGGAGGAAGAGGCCTCTGTCTGAGTAGGGCCAATAGAGATGTGATGGGAGGAAGAGGCCTCTGGCTAAGTAGGGCCAATAGAGATGTGATGGGAGGAAGAGGCCTCTGGCTGAGTAGGGACCGTAACAGTACGTCTCTTCCTCACTACACGTGCACGGGGACAGGGCATCGGGGCCGGTATAGGCTCTCGCACCTCTAGTGGGTCAACCGTAAGGCGAAACTCTTGTCGTACAGCAACAAGCGCGCTATGTGACAAGTCTGATATCTCCTCCAATGTGGGATCTCCTGTTGTTAACCGGATAGGATGTCTCTATGCCAAAGCATATATTTTTGCAAGCACGTCCCCCTGTACCATGAAAACACAACTTATCATTAGACAATATTGAAATGTCGAAATAAATTATATAACAATCCAACTTAAATTAACATTAACGTACGAGAGTCTCCAACACAACTGCGACGGGCTCAGGGCCAAAATCAGGTGGCCGCTCCTGTGGGGGACTCATGAAACGATGTGTGATGGTCCGAAACCAAATCATATAGGGGTCGTCGTAATTGACTGGGCGTTCTAACGCGGGTGCGTTAACTACATAATCATGCCACCTATCCCAGTAATCAATGTAGTCCCGATGTATCTGTGTCCAATCAGATGGTTCCCCTCGGGACCTCCCCCTCATGTCCATATCGTGAAGCTGCGAAGTAGTATAAAAAATGTCTGGGATGGCCTGGTGCAAGCCAAACTGACGCATCACACGATCTGGTAAATGCCACTCCACAACCTCGAAAAAAATAAGAGGAGAACGTGTCCGCCAAATATCTTCACTGAGTAGATAATATCGAGGCAATGATGTGAATACATGAGCTGTATATGGCTTCCATATCATCTGAAAAAAAATTGATATGCATGATTAGTACTTGAAGAGTAATAACAATATAAGTTATGTATCAAATTATAAGAAAATTTCGGCAGAGTTCCGTTTGTTTTTAATACAAATCCATAATTTTCAATACACCTGTTTAACACATCCAATATTGAATATCAACAAAAATTTCCAATATTATAGCTGTCTCTTAACAACTATCCATATCTTCAAAAGTACATATTTCTAAGGAAATTTCGGCAGAGTTTCCTTTGTATTTATAACAATCCAAAATTTTAAATATACCTGTTCAACAGCTTATTTTTAAATCATCATACATCCAATCACATGTTCACAATTAAATACATTATTATATCTCAACAACAATCCATATATACTAAGATACCATTCATCCAATCATATAAACCAGTTCAACAATCTTAAAACCTCAATAATAAAAGTTGCACATATACCTGCTCCGTCTGCATACAGTTTAACTGGTCTCTATAGTGGGCCAATACGTGTGCCGGGGTGCGATCAAGTAACAATCTTGTTCGCCACCTGTACGAAATGAAGGTTACATTACGTATATGCGAAATAGTTGACAATCAGTAACATACTTGTTATGTATTTCGCACCTGGCTCCATGTGGTGCTCCATCAATCTCATTACCAATCTCCTCAGCTATAATCGGTGTGCCAACTCGTCGGGGACGAATATGCGACATTCGTTCCCAACTCCATAACTACCAAAAATGACATAAAAAATTATATAAGTTATGTTATATAAATAAATATTAATCATAAATTTAATGAATTCAATGTAGACCTGTAATAGTATAAGGGGACCCGCAATCTGTTTCGATTTTCTACGTGATGCTCGGCACATCTCTCTATACAAAATAGCAAGCGCCGCACTCCCCCAACTATACTGTCCCGCACATGTAAATCTTCGACGAGCGGGAGTAATGAAACTGTGAGAATCCGCAAATGCGACCCCCGGGTTCTCGTTCCCGTTGGTGGGCGTCTGAAACATCAGAAAAGGATTCCATTGTTCTATTTGCTTCTATGTGTTGATAATTTATATCGGGAGTCCCTTTATCCTATTTCTAGATGCAAGAGGGTTCGTTCAGAGTCGCCAGTACGTTTTACGAGAAAACGGACAAAATGATTGTGTAAGAGGGAAGGCTATAGATAAGCCTTTCTTTACACGTTTGTCTACGAAACCAGGATTCTATAGGGTTCGGGAACTATATTACGGTTTGGGAAGGTGTTAAGCACCCATTCCGCCTTTTCGGTCTCTAGTGGTCTTATATGTTTATTCTATGTTGGAAAACTTGGATGCTTTTACTGATATTCTACTGCTTTCTGGAAATAACTAATGAAAACCTGTTTTTCGAGCGCGTTAGGAATCTACCACAACTATGTCGCCACTTCTCTTACTAGGAAGGGGATCGACCTGCCCGGTCAGGTCGCGGGGTGCGGGGCAGTGCCCCGTTAGAAAAATCGAGTTTTAAACAAGTCTACAATAAAACTAATATACAAATATCTTATTTAATTACTAAAAGAGACTTTAGTTACCTTCCTGGCAATAATAATAAGAATAAGAGAGAAAATATAATACAGCAGAGAAGACCTCTGACGGATATCAGCTTTCCTCTTAGAGATATTTCCAGCGGTCTGACTCTAGAATGTGGCACTCCGGGTGCTAAGATTAGATCCGAGACTCTTGCGAAAATAAATGTTATCACATATGCTTCCGGAGAAGGCTTAAAAGATTAGAAAATATGAGAGAGAATAAGGCATCTTGGTGTAGAAACCGTGGCGAGAAGTTGCCCTCCAGAACCCTTGGGGGTGTTGGCCTATTTATACTGCTCGGAGAGGATTGTCGCGCGACATTTTCCAACTTTATCTGTTTGTCGCGCGACGTACCTATTTTTCGCGCGACATATCTGTTTCACTGTACCTGTTTATCGCGCAACAAACGGCTGAAGTGATGGGTTCTGACACTGTGATATGTCAGAAAGTGGATGGTCGGGTGCAGAGGGGTTTGTCGTGCGACATAAGAGTGATTGTCGCGCGAAATACTAGTATGTCGTGCGACAATCCCACTTAAAAACAGGTTTGTTGGCCAACAAACCCTTTCGGAGTAGTTTCGGGTGCTCGGATGGGTCCCTGACTCCAAAAACAGTAGTTCTCGAAGGTCGTTAGGGTTCTTGTGGGGGTCACGGATCGAGGTGTCTACAGACCCTCTCGACTCAAGTTCCTTGCTTGCAAGGAATTGAGGCGACTGGAAGATACTTCGATTTGTGGCTCCCGCAAGAACTCGAAGAGAGTGTACGCATGCAGAAGTGTTTGTGAATGCCTCCGGAGAGGGCTTGTGTTTGGTTTTGCCTCCGAAAAGGGCTTTTGATACCTCATTGCCTCTTTCGAGGACTTTCATTTGCTCCACTTGCCTCAGATGGGAGGGCTTTTGATCTTTTCGCCTCAGGTGGGAGGACTACCATTGCTCACTGTGCCTCTCTGGGAGGGCTTTTTGATCTTCTCGCCTCAGGTGGGAGGACTACCATTGCTCCACTTTGCCTCTCTGGGAGGACTTGATCTGTAAAAAAGAAAGAACAAGAGCTGCCTCTGGGGAGGGCTTTGTGAATGGGTGATGTTTTGCCTGTAGAAAGGGCTTATGTGAATGGATTGCCTCCGAAAAGGACTTTTGCCTAAAAAGGGCTTAGTGATTGGATTGCCTCCGCAGAGGGCTTGTGCCTGTAGAAAGGACTTGTGAGTGATGTTTTGCCTGTAGAAAGGGCTTATGTGAATGGATGCCTCCGGAAAGGACTTTCGCCTAAAAAGGGCTTAGTGATTGGTTTGCCTCCGTAGAGGGCTTATGTGAATGGATTGCCTCCGGAGACGGCTTGTGCCTGTAAAAAGGACTTGTGAGTGATGTTTTGCCTGTAGAAAGGGCTTACGCGAATGGATGCCTCCGGAAAGGACTTTCGCCTAAAAAGGGCTTAGTGATTGGTTTGCCTTCGCAGAGGGCTTACGTTAATGGATTGCCTCCGGAGAGGGCTTGTGCCTGTAGAAAGGACTTGTGAGTGATGTTTTGCCTGTAGAAAGGGCTTATGTGAATGGATGCCTCCGGAAAGGACTTTCGCCTAAAAAAGGCTTAGTGATTGGTTTGCCTCCGCAGAGGGCTTATCCGAATGGATTGCCTCCGGAGAGGGCTTGTGCCTGTAGAAAGGACTTGTGAGTTTGGTTTTCTGTAGTAGCAATTGATGAGAAGCTAAAGAGAGAGTTCTCTGAGGAAAAAAGTGCTCATTTGGGAGTTTAAATACCCATTCTAAAAGTTTTGCTTTCTCTGGAAAAACTGAAAACTTGCTTTGTAAGTTATTTTATTCCGAAAGAGGAGTTTTCACGATGGATTTCTTGATTCTTGTACTTCGTGCGTAGCAATGATTCAACCGTTTGCTTGTTTCTAAGTCGTTTCTGATTTTATCAAGCTGAGAAGGAAATCTGTTTTGAATGAGTCTCTGATCTCTTTAATATTCATTGGCCATCTTTGAGGCATTTTCGCAGGCCCACATCGTTTTCTATTTTTCGATGTCCTTATTTCTCCCTCGTTCGGGAAAGATTTTCCTGCCTTTTCTGTTTTTTGGCCAGGAGCTTCTTTTCCCGTTTTGGCGTGATCAGGAGCCTTACTCACCCAGGACGAAGCCCTGAGCCGGTTTGGCCTAGCTGTCACTCTTGGTGTGGCTCTCCCTGCCACTCTATACAATTCTGTTTCTCTCGCTCGCTCTGGGCGCTCATGCGGGATTTTTCTCTTTTCTACTCTTTCAATTTTTTCTATTCCCGTCTTATCTGATATTTTCTCATTCTCATTGCTAGATTTCAGTCTTCTAGAGATCATGGATTTCTTTTGTAGGCTGTTTGCTCTCGCAATTTGAAGAAACGACTTAGAATATGGCATTCGATATTATCGTGCGAGTGTGTGTTTTTTCTGCACAAAAGTCAAGAAAAACCACCTTGAAGTTCCCCTACCGAAAAATGCCAAGTTTGAAATATAATTGGTCATGCGACAGTTCAATGGAGTAGGTTTTGTCCCCCAAGCGGGCTCTTTTCTTCTCATTCTCTTATTCTCTCTCTAGCTTCTCATTTCTCGAGTTTTCCCGTATCTGGATGCTCAGGGTGTTCGTTGATGCAGTTCCCATGCTATTGACCAGGGATAATAAGGTAGATCGTGACCGCGGCGTGATCTACTAGGATGTGGAGTGCACTAAAAATGTGCATGCTCGTGTTTGGTGATCTATTGAAAGATAATGTATGTTATGCATGTACTAGTGAAGTGGTGTTTGAACATGTTCGATAACTTGATATGTAAAAGTATTGCTTGCAGGCTGCGGATACTTTCCATGCTGTTTTGTTGATCCTGATTCGCAGTTTCCTGCATGTTTAAACAAACATTAATTAATTCACATAATTATCTCAATATTCATAAACAAAAAATCCACATATAAGAGCCTAGTTCTCTAGGTCCCCAGCAGAGTCGCCACTGTGAGAATCCGCAAATGCGACCCCCGGGTTCTCGTTCCCGTTGGTGGGTGTCTGAAACATCGGAAAGGATTCTGTTGTTCCATTTGCTTCTATGTGTTGATAATTCATATCGGGAGTCCCTCTATCCTATTTCTAGATGCAAGAGGGTTCGTTCAGAGTCGCCAGTACGTTTTACGAGAAAACGGACAAAATGATTGTGTAAGAGGGAAGGCTATAGATAAGCCTTTCTTTACACGTTTGTCTACGAAACCAGGATTCTATAGGGTTCGGGAACTATATTACGGTTTAGGAAGGTGTTAAGCACCCATTCCGCCCTTTCGGTCTCTAGTGGTCTTATATGTTTATTCTATGTTGGAAAACTTGGATACTTTTATTGATATTCTACTGCTTTCTGGAAATAACTAATGAAAACCTGTTTTTCGAGCGCGTTAGGAATCTACCACAACTATGTCGCCACTTCGCTTACTAGGACGGGGATCGTCCTGCCCGGTTAGGTCGCGGGGTGCGGGGCAGTACCCCGTTAGAAAAATCGAGTTTTAAACAAGTCTACAATAAAACTAATATACAAATATCTTATTTAATTACTATAAGAGACTTTAGTTACCTTCCTGGCAATAATAATAAGAATAAGAGAGAAAATATAATACAGCAAATAAGACCTCTGACGGATATCAGCTTTCCTCTTAGAGATATTTCCAGCGGTCTTACTCTAGAAGGTGGCACTCCGGGTGCCAAGATTAGATCCGAGACTCTTGCGGAAATAAATGTTATCACATATGCTTTCGGAGAAGGCTTAAAAGATTAAAAAATATGAGAGAGAATAAGGCGTCTTGGTGTAGAAACTGTGGCGAGAAGTTGCCCTCCAGAACCCTTGGGGGTGTTGGCCTATTTATATTGCTCGGAGAGGATTGTCGCGCGACATTTCCCAACTTTATCTGTTTGTCACGCGACGTACCTGTTTGTCGCGCGACATATCTGTTTCACTGTACCTGTTTGTCGCGCAACAAACGGCTGAAGTGATGGGTTCTGACACTGTGATATGTCAGAAAGTGGATGGTCGGGTGCAGAGGGGTTTGTCGCGCGACATAAGAATGATTGTCGCGCGACATACTAGTATGTCGTGCGACAATCCCACTTAAAAACAGGTTTGTTGGCCAACAAACCCTTTCGGAGTAGTTTCTGGTGCTCGGATGGGTCCCGGACTCCAAAAATAGTAGTTCTCGGAGGTCGTTAGGGTTCTTGTGGGGGTCACGGATCGGGGTGTCTACAGAAACCCTGACAAATGTAGTCGATTTGTCGGCCAATATACCTCCCCCCAGCGAGTGAAGAATCCATGCCCGTGCATATCGCTCTACGGTGGCATCTTCGGCCCCATCGTCCGGTACTTCCCGAAATGTATTAGCTAACCATGAAAGTTTTAGTTTGGAATTCCTCAGAGAAACAGCGTCTGGTCGAACGCCTAGTACACGCTCGCAAATATCAGCATGATCTCCGACCAATGGTGGTGTGGTAACTGCATGCCCATCGATACGCAATCCCAGTAGTATGGCGACATCCTGTAGAGTGATGGTACACTCACCAACCAGGAGATGAAAAGAATGGGTCTCCTGTCGCCATCTCTCTACTAACGCCGTAATGAAAGTGTGATCGTACTTTATATATCAAACTCGATAGAGTTCGTAAAATCCTGCTCGTAGTAGTAAACGCTGCACTCTATCGGGTAAGATAATCGGTCATCCATCTTGGCGCTTAAAATCAATGTCGTTTCGTCGTGGCTCTAATAAACCAGGGTCCTGCCCTTCCCAAATAGAAGATGATCTATGCTGATCCTGTAGATATAATACACGATGGTCCTCAGGACCCGGATCCATCAACAAAGACATGTAATAAATAAATATATACATTAGATGCTTAATCATAAACAAATTGCCGCGTCATTAAACATCATGTACAATGATATAATTAAGCATTTTAATATAAGCTGACAGTCATAAACAAAGTATATAAAGTTACACTAATACCATTATCATATTAAAAGTCATTAAGTTCAAATATTATATTACATCATAATTGAAAAAAAAAACAAACACTATGTAGTAGGTCGTTAAGCATTAATAGCTAAATTACATATCATCTTAGTAATTTCAAAATGAAAAAAAAGACAATAAGACTTCAATTTTGCTTATTCCGGGCACAGCTTCGTCGATCATGTCCGACTTCCCCACATATCCCGCAATGGTTTGTTCGCCGACGATCGCTTAAGTCCATCTCGTTACAAATACGCCTTGACGGACGACCCTTCTCTCGTAACAAAACATGATTAGGGATCAAGACAGTTGGAGGTGGTGGGATTAATGCATTCCAGTACTCCATTGGCAAAGCAGGATTCATCGCAGGAGCATAAGTAGCCACATAAGCCTCGAGAGACAAAAAAGGATCAATTAAATACTTTGGCTTTAGCCTTAAATCGGCACACACCGCCATAACGTGAGAATAAGGATACTTATAAACAGACCACCTCCCATAGCTGCACGTGCGTTCCTTGATGTTGACATTCTTAACTTTACCTTTAGCTGATGTGACTGCCGCCGATCCCTCAGACGTATTATGCCTAAAGACACAGTATTTATGAATTTTTTTTTCAAGTTTCCCAAATGTAATCGCCATGCTCGGGGTATGTTCCAACTCAGAATTGTTATGCCTCTCCACGCCTTCATGTCTTCGTTGACAAAAGTAACTAATAAGACGGTGAAATATAAGCTTCACGGACGCAGTGATAGGCAAAGATCTCGCTCCTAGTAAAACCCCATTGAATACTTCTGAAATGTTTGTCGAGTTAACACCATATCGATGCCCTCCATCGTAAACGAAAGTCCACTTTTCGAGTGGAATCTCGTTAAGCCACTTCCACGGTTTTTTCCTTTCATTCGGTTCAAGTTCGTCGTACTCTTTGATCCGGTTCATATAGTATTCGAATTTCGACAACTGATAAGCAGTAACAGCCTTCCACATTAGTAACCTTAACGTTCGATCCGATTTGCATTTGCTTGTGAAGTTGCTACGAATGTGGCGCATGCAAAATCGATGATATGTTTTCAGCTCCTTAAATTGAGCATCGGAATTGATTACTGCTAGTATACCCCTGTGAAGATCAGAAAGCAAGCATATTACATCTCGCCCCTTCACAACATAATGCCAAACCCGCTTTAAAAACTAATTCCAAGTTTCGTAACTTTCTTCCTATCCATATCCGAACGCAAGCGGAAAAATACCCTCATTTGCATCCATTGCCATTGCAATAAACAACTTCCCATTATACTTACCCCGAAGATGTGTCGCGTCAACACTAATAATAGGACGGCAATGCACAAAACCTTCAATTGAACCGCTAAAGGCCCAAAAGTTCTTATCAAAAACACGATAACTGTCATCACATTGATTGCTTCTCAACTCATGGATTGTCCCTTCATTGTGATACGCAATAGTTGCCAAATATGTCGGCATAATTGCATATGAGTTTTTCCAATTACCAAATAAAGTCTCAATCGCCTTCTGCTTGGCATTCCATACTTTCCAATAAGATACCTTGTAGCGATATTGCTCCTTAATGAATACAACAATAACGCCAATCCTAAGGGCAGGATCAATCCCCACCATGTGCAATATTTTGCTTGCAATAAAATCGCTATCAAGATGTTTGTGACTTAGTTTCAAATAATCAAATCTATATGTGTGGGGACCATCATACTTGGTTATTTCAAATTGCCCGTGTTTTTTTCTTCCTCTTACATGCACGAAGACGTCATTTGCATCCTTTATCATGTAATTTGCACCTAATTGCCCATTTATCTACCTTAGATTCATTAACAATATATTCATTTGAATTCTTTATTGCGAATAATTTAACGGCAGTTTTCAAGTCCGCTTTCGTCTAAAAAATTAGCACATTTCTAAGATCATTTTCATCCGTAATCTGATCTTCTATTGAGACCCCCTCGTCCACACTTGTAACATTAAATTGGGTGTAAAATGACGGCATATGTTCATTACTCTGCCCAATCTCAATCGGTTCTTCCTCATCAGTTGCTTCACTATTACTTAAATCGTGCGAAATATCAAATTCTGAGTCCAAGTCCTCTCCAGTACGGTATTCTGCATCCGATACATAATCTATACCACCTTCGGCCCTAACCATCGACTCAGTTATGGGCCTATGTGATTTGTGGCTTTTCTTGCTAGTGCCACCAAAACTGTGGCTTTTTAAAGGTCGTGAACTAGAACCAATAAAATTTAAAGGGCGGCCCTCATTGATAGGGCCACTGAACTCATGTTGCTGTAATGGATCAATGGATAAGGGAGTACATTGTGCAGACGGTGGTGATCTACATGGTCCAGACAATCGCAAATTTTGGACAATTGGATACACATCAAAATTCAAATCCACTTTCTCAATATACAAATCTATTGCATTAACGGGAGTATTGCAAATACTTATCATTGCAAATTTCCATGTACCATCATCTACAATTTCATGGAGAAAGTAATTCCAAGTACTTGTGGATACCAAAAATGGACATCTACAGGTAATCTTCAACATGGACTGCGTGCGGTCAATATTCATAGCAGAAAATACTTTCTCTACTAATTCTGAGAAAGTATTGCTTTGGTCCAGGATAATGCCGCTTTCATTAGGTTTATCGTAGGTCCAACTTTGGTCCCCATTAATTATATTGCCACCCGAATAAAGTAGAAAACAAAAACGTCTGCTTCCCATTATCCACCTTCAAGACAATAAACTAGTTTAGTTTATTTTCAATTAAAATAACTGGAATTAAGGAAGTACAGAGTTATGGGATCTACTTTAAAGGTTGGCGATGGCCGTGGACCTAGATTTTAACTTGATATTTAAATATTATTTCCTAAATGTTACAATAATGTCGATTGATAGTAATTATAATTAATTTCTTGATATTTGTAAAAATAGTAAGAGTTAACCCCATATTAGTTGTATTTTTCTTTTCTTAATTCTCTGAATAATAAAAATATAAAGATTATTTGTAAGTTGAAAATATTATATATTTGCTAAATGCTACTTTGCACTCAATCCATACCATTAAATTCTTTTGGTTCTACACAATTTCCACCACACTTACGGATTAACAGCATGACCAATATCAAATCAACCTATCTTGAAATTTATGAAAAAAATAAAACACTTTAAAGTGAAAATAAATAATTAAACTAGAAAATTATAAAACTTAATCTACTTAGAGACTTAAAGATTGTTATTTAACTCTTACAATTTACAACTCTATAAATGGACAATTAACAAAGCCTTCAAACTTCTTCTGAAACCTTAGTACGTCCATGTAAAAACCATACTTCTTTGCAAACTTTTAGACCAATGAACAACAAAGCCTTTAAATTTGTTTCTACATAATTTTTGAATAACCAAATTCTAATTATCTCTTAATTCATTATTTAATTACCTTCATACAATCAAGTGGATGATTTTATTATTGCGGAAGTTTCTAAAATGGTCCCCACTAGCGCACTCACGCTTGTTTAATAACCAAAATGTATAAATTTCGCCAATATGCAAATCCATCATCATTTACAAGCATACAACCCAAATTATTACTAGTATCATCACAATATCAACAAGCATACAACCCAAACCATCAAAGATCCAAGATCCAAGTTTTATATTTTGAAATTAATAGCTAGGGATTTTTAATATACCTTACAGATCTGAGCTGAGCTGCTGGTGCTACTGTGGGGGGGGGGCGGGTAATGACGGCGGCAGTGGACGGCGACAGCCGCGGTAGACTGCTCGGAGAGGGACGGTGGGGTGTGAGTGGGCTAGGAGAGCGAGTGGAAGATAGTAAGGTGGGAGAACCTCGTCGACGGCGAAGGGCAAGCGTGAAGGCTGCCGTAGGAGAGGGAGTGAGAAGAGGCAGCGGCGAGAAGGGGAAGCCGCGGAAGAAGAAAGAAGAAAGAAAGGGGGTCGGCGATTTTACCGTAAAATCGCTTGTGGGTCTGGCGATTTTACGTGTAAAATTGCTGGTGGCTCCAACGTTTTTAAATTTTTTTTTTTTTTAAAACGTTACACCCTCTAACGTTTTTACCTTTAATACCAACACCTCCACTGGCGTTTTTACAAACAACCCCATTTTCCTCAATAACTTCAAAAGTACCCCATTCACCTAATTTAATTTTAAAACTACCCTAGTGGTACAAAAAATTCTACATCTAAATCTTTAAAGTATTTATTGTTGTCATGTTCGATGTACTCATCTTGAATTTATTGTTTTGATTGAATTCGGTGTATTTATTTGAACTTTTTAATTGGTATTATTTATTGATGTTGGCTAAATTACGTTAAACTAATTAGTGTATAGTTAAGTTTTACTCACCAATCAATCCTAATAAGTCATAGTTGTGTAAGGCTTGGAGAGAAGTTTGGACGTGGTGAAATGCGTAAGGCGAGTAGTTTTTAACATATTACCGAGGGGGGACCGGTGTAAGAGGCTGGTTGTGGTCTGTTAAATTTGTTGAATAGACGGATGTTGTTTTTGAATACTTTATTGTTGATAAAATATTATATTGAGATGTTTTCACTCTTGTGTGTTATGTGTTGTCCCCTTTTATTTTTTTTTATGGTGCATGTCTAGATTATTATTTGTAGATAATGGAGATATGATGTATATTTTCATTTTTTTGTAGAGAGGAGAATTGTAGATTGTATTTTTTTACAAATTACTTTAATTATAAGATGAAATTGGATTTTATTTTTATTGCGTCTTGGACCTAATCGGGTCGGATCGTTACATATATTCTATGGGTTAATGGTGCCATACCAATATGTTAATATAAAATAATTTATGGAGTGGTCATTAGTCTGGTGAGACTTCGTGGACTTGGGAAAAAAATCATGAAATTAAGGGATGTAATTGCTTGCGATTGGATTAGGTATGTGGTGGGTAATGGTAAAAGCATTTGGTTTTGGCATGATAATTGGCATATGTTTGGTCCTTTAAAAAAGAGATTAGGTAGTATAGTGATTTATGATGCAACTAGCAAAGATCATGTCAAAATGGAAGTGCTCTTTAATAGGGCAGGATAGATGCCCCTTCGACCTGTTTCAAGAGATCTAATTGCTATTGCTAATAATCTGCCTTCCGATGTACCTAATTTAAGTAATGAAGATACTGTGAAGTGGGTCCTAAATTCAAATGGCCAGTTTATTGTTGCCTCAATGTGGAATAAAATTTATGGCTAGATGAAATAAAGTCAGATGGTGAAGGCTTGTGTGGCACTATGATTCTATTCCTAGATGCAGTTTCATTATATGGGTGGTTTGTAAAGATAAGCTCAATACAAAGGATAAGCTCAAGCAGTGACGAGTGGGGGACAATAATTTATGTGTTGTGTGGTAATGAGATTGAAAATTGAGATCAACTATTTTTTTAATGCACATTTATAACAATTGTTTGGAAGGGGCATTTTTTCGCCTCAATCAGGTGTCTTTTTGGATAGTCAAGAAGTGAATTTGCAGAGTGAGTGTATATAGGGGAATATCTTTGCGAGCTTGTTTAAGGAGGTTGGATATGGCTATTGCGTTTACCGGCTATGGCAAGAACGGTATCAGAAGATTTTTACTACTAAGTGTTGAACAAATTAATGCTATTGTTGTTTGGGATATTGAAAGGTATGTTAGGGCTAAGGCTAATAATTGGAGGGTTAAGAGAGCGTTTTAATAATTGGTGTTGTTGTAAGGGATCGATGGGGCTTAAGTGAGTGATGTTATGCTAATTTAGGGGGTATGCCTTCTTTGGTTGATGTATTTGTGTTGTTCGGTTGATCTGATAAACTTAATTTTTTTAAAAAAGTTAAATTATATTTAATATGTCCCTAAACAAAGTTTTGGCATTTCAAAACAAAAAACAAACAATGTCATAGTTTGTGATGTAGTTATTAGTATCTCCAATAATCTTTTATATTTATGTTTTGTGTAAAATTTACAAAACATGTAAAAAACTTCGTCTCCACTAGTCTTTTAAAAATGAGTTTTGTGTAAATTAATTGTGTAAAATGCACTCCCACTTTACATTGTCATGTCAGCTTTTTGTTTCTCCATTTTTTACTAAAACTTTAAAATGTAATGAAACATAAAAATTATATTTTAATAAAAATTATATATTTGAAATATACTCATCAAGCGCAATAAATCAAAATACATTGTAATTATAAGATTACGTATAAAAAAAATGAGTGAAAAAAATATAAAATTGCATGATGACATTCAACATGTGTTAATATCTTATTAGTTATTTTAAAATTTATACAATAATTTACAAAAGTACTGTTAGAGTATATTGTTTTTAAGGTTCAAATTTTATGTAAAAAATGATTGACACATAAAATTTACACTTTAATTTTTACACAAGTGTTAGAGACGCTTTAAGAAAGCTAGAATTACCACTTGCGCAAAAATAGGATAAAAAAGACCAAGAACAATGATGTGGAGATGCCAACTACCGCCATATGTCCTCATGTCCCATTTTATAAACATGTAAATTTTGATATTCTAATTTAAAAAAAATATTTTTTTTAAGATAAGCAATACATTCGATACATATTAAGCTCCTCTAGAGTGATAGAGTAGGATTGAAAAAATTATAACCATTCATTTAAAATTGCCCGAAATAAAAACTATTTAAGTAAATTTAAACCATTTATATTTTTCTAATCAGTTACTCAAACTTATATTGCACTGTCGATTATTTGTATCACTCTAGACGTATGCTTCTAATGTTGCGGCCTAACTGCTTCTCTTTTACTGAGGTTATTCAATCAACTAGCTTGTAAATTCCAAGTTGCCGCATCGAAAAACCTTGATTTATAACGTCTATCTTAGTTGGTCTTGAAAGAGGAATTGAGACAATTATTAATATGAGTGCATTTCAAATATATATATATATATATATGAAACCATTAATTTGAAACAAAGATAGAGATAATATTATACTTGTATAGTTTTTTTTTTCTTCAGGTATGCTTTATGGTTTTCAAAATGTTCATAGTTAATCAAATCCAGATCTTAGCTTAAGTGATTAAGTATGTGATATATCACTTAAGTAGTCAAGGTTCGATCCCCCCTGCTTCCCCCACCTTCTTATTGAACCCCGGAAACATCATCGCTTGTGTTAAAATAATAAAGAGCGAATAAAAGAAATCTTATAATTCATCTTATCTATAATATGGGTAAGTGTTAGCTCTATTTATATTAAGAACTAACATATACTACACCAAAACAAGCATTTTGTAACATGCATTTTGTGTTACTAATCATTTTTGTAATGCATAAAGACCGTTACTATTCAGGCGTGGCAATTGCTCTAGTAATGGATAATAGCCGTTACTGAAATTATTAAATAATTATTACTATAATTATATTTGTAACGGATTTTAACTGTTACAGACGTCATGAAAACTGTTATTAAATTATTTTTTGTCACGCTTTTATCTGTTACTACAATTAAAATAACGTTACTGTATGATATTTATTTATTAAATAATTTTTTCGTAGGAACGGAAAAAAACCGTTACGGACATTGCAACACTTTTTAAAATATTGATTAAAGTGTTGCAAATACAGTAACGGATAAAAACCATTACTAACACAAAATATTGAAAATAAATAAATTTGCTTCAATTTCGTGCACCCTACAGCTAGAATCCTAGCCTACAACATGAATAAATTATGTAGCTAATGAAAAATTGTTACCTAGCGCAATCGAACTTCAATCAAGCACTAAATACGAAATTATCCAATCACTAAATACAAAAATATCCAAGTACAAATAGAAAGTCCAATACATAAAAACCAAAATATCCAAATACTAAGTACCACAACGTCCAAGCAAAAATATACTAAGAAACACATAAATAACATAGACGTATTAAAATGTCCAAGCACAAACAAACTTCTTAAAAAACTCGCACTAAATATACTTTAACAAACTGTCTAGCTAAACCAAATAGTCGTTAGAGACATAAGCGGATAAAGTATGATGACCATCTTGAGAATGATCCCACAAAACAACATCGGGCTCCATTACCTCCTTGATCCAAACATATAAGTGGATAAAGTGTGATGACCATCTAAAGAAGGATCCCACAAAACAGCATCGGGCTCCATTACCTCCTCGACCCAAACCTTTGGGCTCCTTTGGGATTTACTTCACGAGAAATCTTAATTGCATCAAACGTAGCATGCAAGATCTTGGTTGGCAGGAGAAATTGCTGGAATTATACAGTTATGCTGCAAGGTTACAAACAAGAAATCCGATAATATCTCACATCATGAAGTTTGGTCCACTGCAAAGCATCATAAGAGGTCAACAACCAAAACAAAGTTACACATATAGAAGGCCGCAAGCAACAACAGAACGAAAATATCAAGTAATTTATCAAGAATGCAAGTACTCTTAAATTCAAACATTATATATTCTAAACAATAAATCATACTCATAATCAACCGATGCCAAAACAAACTATTCATTAGATTTAATTGGACATTCTGTACAAAAAATAAATAAAAGAATTCAAGATTTTAATCCCATTAAAAAGAAACACTCAGAATTTTAAGAGTCAACTACCTTATCAATATAAGACCGAACCATGTTCTCAATGGCCTGCACAATGCTATCAGGCTGACCCTCTACAAGGATCAGTTAATATAGTATCACCCAACAATTATTCAAAGAAAGAATAGAAGAATTTTATATGCTAAAAATATCCAAAAATTGTAAATTGGAAAGATCCAGATATGTTAAACTGACCAACAACGACTTTCGTAAGTCTGGGAAGATCAATTAGTATCAAGTTTACGACTTCCAAGATCAAAAAAATCATATAAGAGACAATGTACTTAAAAAAGCAATTTGCTAAAAGAAAATGATAGAGAAAGGGGAAGGGGAAGAACATAACAACATCAAAATTTCACATTTTTCCAACAGTCCAGTGCACACATTTTAAAAACTCATTTGTGAAAAAAATTTCAAAGGTGGAATAGGATGGTAAAAGATAAAATAAAAGGATAATCCAACCAACAATGTTGTTTTACCATTACGGGAATATATACTAAGATATATTAGGACAGTTGAAATTGCTTTACTTCGTCCTGTCTCTCGGTCAGTCTCATCAGCGATCTCCTTCCTTACAGCGGCTACACAAAAACAACATAATTTTAGCAACTGAAGTCGAACACAAATGCGGGAAAAAAATAAGAAAAATAAAACAAAATAAGATAAAAATACATAATAGATACAAGATGCTATTAAATATAATATGAGTATGAAAGATGACTATATTCTTACATTAAGAAATAATAACTGTAAGATTCAAACTAAGAAGAGATAAAAGCGATGAACTGAATATATAAAAATGATCCAAACTAAAATAAAAATCATACCCATCGAATCTTTTCAGGCTTGTATTCGAGCCTCCACTTCAATGTGTCTTTCATCATTTTGGCAGCCCTATTTGTACTTAAGTTTCTTGCTCTAAGAAACCTTATTATCGATGCATCTGAAAAGAATGTTGGAAACTTATTGGCCACAGGACCAATCTGCCTTCTGATCTCTTTGATCTGAACTAAAAAGGAACTGATCAATCACGTAATATATATATTTCATGCAAATGGTTTATTTATGTTATTTATTAGGGACCTTCCTTCTTTACTAGATTCAAACTTGGATGATTATTGGTGGAATATATACTCTCCGTCCTAAACTAAGAGTAAAATTTGACTTTAACGACGATACACTATTTTCAACATAATAAATGGTTAAGCATAAAACTTGGTCATTATCGTGAAACACGGTACATTGATGATGTCATAAATGGGAACATGACTTTCAATGCAGGACATCCCAAAAAGGAGAAATTGCTTAAAGGAATAAACGGGAAAGAGAAGGCACACATAAATGGAAATGCATATGTAGAATAGTAAAGTGGGTCAACATAGCGAATGGTGACGTATAATAAATGGCTAAGAAATTATGTTTCTATATAACTATAAACTAGAAGTATTATTCTGACACAAGTAAATCTCTTACACACAATTATGATGATTATACCGCCCTTTAATATAATATTTCCCCAGTCTTGTTTTGTATTGATATAAATACTAATTTAATTTTTTACTTCTAAAAATCCTAGCTATGCTTAGAATTGCATTAGGAATCTAGTTGCTATACATTTACATACATTTTAATTGTAAAAGAGAGTCATGTTTGAGTGGGAATAACGAAACCAATAGAATATTTAACCATATTTTCATATACTAAATGATGCACCCTCAATTTTATATTGATAGACCCACTTTCGGAATTAGGACATAATCAACGTACTCATAATATAACACAAGTTGTATTTATTGATAGATTATGTTGAACTTAGTGTTTCCATATAAAGAATCAAAGTCAAAGTAATCATTTTCGGGATGTCTCAAATTACTAGTCTAATATAATTGACCTCTGAGTATAATGAAATTAGCATGTCATTAAAATAGTACCAACTTTAGAATGGGACTATTCACTTCATTCATGTTTAGGGACTTGCTATTCTCTTCTTGGTAGCACTTTAGGGGTAGTTTACAGAGTTTTTCTCGCTTCAGGCCTCAAAATGGATACTGACTTCTTCTTTGGACTTTCTTCTTGCACTTTTTCGCATTCAACCTTCTTTTTTGCATCCAACTTCAATTGCTTAACCACTTTAGGCCTGTAAAATGATTTAGTAGCACAAAAATACAATGCAATGCCCTATTTTCATGCTTAAACTGAATTTACATGCAATTTCTGGTTTTAGACAGTAACTAGAAGCTAATTAAGCCTTATTTAAGATATTAAAAAGGCAATTTCTGGGCTCAATCAACTTCCAATATTATAATTATTATTATTATTTTATTATGCATTAAGAATATAAAAAATCAATTAATAAGTAATTAATATTACTACAATTAAGAATATAAGAAAAATAATTAATGTATCTACTTCCTCTATAATACTATATTGGAGGTATACAAAATAATTATAATAAATAATATAATTATTTATTAAAGTATGGTATTAAGTGTGTTATTTATTGCCTAATTAATTAGTGTATAATTAAGGTGACACATGCCAAATTACAAATAAAAAGTGCATTAATACTTTCACCTCTTCCGTTATATATATTTATATATACTATTAGATTAGATAAATTGACTGCATGTTTACATTTATCAGTTGGATCATCGCTATCGGACTTAGCTCACCTCCATTATCTTTCGGTCCAATTTTATTCAAGGGAGTCTAGTTTAATTTGAGAACTAAACAGATAAATTTTTTTCATAAAATTTGATAGAGATGATCTTTATAATAAGTAAATCATTTTCAAAAAATTTCATATGAAAATTCAATCTAGAAATGGATGTGATCTAAAATTTGAATGGTAAAAAATGAACAAATGTATCAAATTTTTACTATACCCACTTCTGGTTTGAATTTTTTAATAAAATTTTGTAAACATGATCTACTCGTTATAGAGATCATTTTTACCAAGTTTCATGAAAAAATCATTCGTTTAGCCCTCGAATTAAACCACATTAGACAAAATTAGGCCGAAGGAATGATGAAGAGGAGTCAAGTCCATCGCTATCTAACACGTATGATTGACTACAATTTAAGAGTTTAATTTATTTTTTAAATATGATTAATGTAGAAAATTTAATAATATCATATTAAAGATGTGTTATTATGAGATAATGGGTTATAGGGTATTACTTCATAATATTTTATAATTCTAAGGACAGACTCATGCTTAATAATGGAAAATAGTACTAATTTCATAATTTGGTTGTACAATAAGGACACTTTTCATAATATTAATTTATTTTAAGAAAAATGATAAATGTTGATGGACAAAAAAACCCTAAACAATGCCCACTTTCTCTCATTCACTCACTCACTCCCGTCTCTTTCTTTCTCACCCCCTAAACAGTTATATTATACCGATTTTAACTCCTTCTTTCTTTCTACCTCTCAAATCTAATTACTATATTTGTTTGATCTCATCTCGATTAAAGGTTTTAATTACTTGATTTGCTCTCACTTTCTCTAATCGCCGACTGAAGACGGCAATGATAATTTTTTCATCTAACTCCTCTTCAATTTCTCCTCCAATAAGAACATTCCTGAAATTTTAGATCATTTTGCTGTCATCTATATTGGATCCAAAATATGGCTTCGCAAGAGGAAAAAACAAATACAACTCCAACATCATCATCCCCTCATAAATCTTAATTTGACCTGAATATCTCCTCCTCTATAACTACCACCATTAATTTTCTAACTTGCATTATATATATATATATATATATATATATATATATTAATCATATAGGATATAATTATGTTATACGATATTTGATTTTCTCTATTTTTTTGGACAAAAATAGTGCTAAATCTGTTTTAGCACATTTGAATTTTCTTGTTCTTTGTTTTTTATTGGTGTTAAATCTATTTTAGCACATTGATGTGAAGCATTGGATTGGTGCTAAATCTGTATTAGAACCTTCAGTTTAGTTATATGTGTTCACCTGTGTTGCTAAAACCTTTTTAGCACCATTCTAGTATTAGACAATTGGTGTTAAAACTGTTTAAGCACCATGCGATTAGTTATTATGTTATGTACAATTTGTGTTAAATCTGTTTTAGCACATTAAATTTCATTGTTCTATGTTTTTTATTGGTGCTGCTAAATTTGTTTTAGCATCATGAATTCCGTTGTTCTCTGTTTTGTATTGATGCTAAAACTATTTTAGCACCATTTCAATACTAGACAATTGGTGCTAAAACTGTTTTAACACCATGCGATTAGTTACTTTTGACAAAAATTGTGTTAAATCTGTTTTAGCACCCTGATATGTAGAATATGATAGGTATTAACATTGTTTTAACACTTTCAATTTAGTTATATGTGTTCATCTAATGGTGCTAAAACCTTTTTAGCACCATTCTAGTATTGGACAATTGGTGCTAAAACAGTTTTAGCACCATGTAAATAGTTAGTATGTTCTAGAAAATTGGTGCTGATGATCGAATGTTGTGAATTTTGAATTGTTTTGATCGGGATTAGTGCTAACTTTTTTTGGGAGACATGAGATGTTATATTTAAGGTTATTGTGTTGTTAGTTAAATAAGGAAAGAGTATTAGTGTCGTTTTCCTGCAGTGTTCTTAATTTACTATGCTAATTTATAATATGCATTTGCAATTACGTTATTATCAAAATGGGCCCTTATACTATTATTATTATTATTATTAACCACTGATGAAAATAGTTTAATTATTTTTTTTCTTATCTCAATTTGAGAATCTGTTGCACGGGGAACGCATAAAGGCTTATTTTTGTAGTTTTCATTTAAATTGTGTGTTGTCAAATAGTGTTTAAATTTTGTAGCCTCAATGCCTTTTTCTTTTTTATGGTTCTTTAATTTGAGACAAGAAGTGACTGAAACTGAAATGATATTATGTTAAAAGAAAGAAAGAAAGAAAAAGAGTGGTGTTATTTAGAAAATATAATGTACAATTTTTAAAAGTAATAATATACTATGCAAAAACCATAATTATTTTAGTAAATATGTATACTTAAAAAAAAAAGACCTTATGGGGCTGGCCTACTAGTTCACTAAGTTCTATCCTATTCAGTGGGAGATCTTGTGTTTGAATTCCTCTAGGTATAGCTGCTCAAAAAAGAATTATATTTGAAAAAACAAAGTTTCAACTCTATATTTGAAAAAAAAAGTTTCAATCTAATAGCTGGATCTAAAATATTATATTTGAAAAAAAAAGTTTGAAATTTAATCTAATAATCTAGAAGTTTCAACTCTATTGTAAAATGGTTTTCATCAATCTAAGAGCCGGATCTAAAATATTATATTTGAAAAGGAAAAGAAAACTTTAAAACTTTAATCTAATAATCCAGAAGTTTCAACTCTATTGTAACGTGGTTTTTATCAATCTAAGAGCCAGATCTAAAATATTATATTTGAAAAAAAAAAGTTAGAAACTTTAATCTAATAATCTAGAAGTTTCAATTATATTAGAAAGTTGTTTTCATCAATCTAAGAGCCGGATTTAAAATATTATATTTGAATATTTTTTGGGCCAAGATTAGATTTTCATGAAATATATATATATATATATATATTTCATAAACTACATATGCCATCCTAGTGAGTATAACAACTAACAAAGCTAATCCAATTCCTCCAAAACACAACTTTTTCCTTTTTCGATAAGTTTTCGATAAACTGACTCGTAATTGCTTCACACACTTGAATTATTTTTAAGCAGTTATCTAATTAGTAAAGTACTTAACCGAATTTAGGAAATATCTTTCTATCAAGTTTCATTTTGAGAGAGGGGATTTTGTTATCATTGTAGTAAAAGGAAGAGATTTAAAAATAATAATAAAAAAATAAAAAAGCAGTAGTAAGTCTTAATATTATTTTAAATAATTAATTACTTCGAATATAAATAAAGAAAAAAATAATGGAGCAAAGTTGGATAGACAACGGTTAAAAAATAAAGCCAACATGGGCTTTCTCCCTTCCGGGTTTCATGCTGGTGGGTTCTATTGGGCGGAAGGAGACGAGTATAAGAGGAAGTTGATCTATTGGTTTGCTTATATAGTTGATGTGCACTATTTATTGTAGTTTTATTATTCTTTATTTGTTCGTTTAAGTTGTAAAAATTCTCTTCATTTTTTTCCCCTTTTTTTAGCATTTTTTAATAATTATAGAGTTAATGAAGAAAATATCGAAAAAAATAAACTATCAAAGAGAAGAAAAAGCAAATCAAAGCAATTAGGAATAAAAATCTTATTTAAGAAAGTTACACAATAGTTCGATATTTTGAACATATTTTCTCACTCATAATTCGAATTTTGGAATTCTTTGTATAATTAGAAAGAAGGTTTGAAACCCTACAATTTTTTTGTTTATGGCCTTTTCAAATTCAAAATTTCATCCTGCTACCAATGCACAGTAAAAACAGGAGCACGTCTCTCTTTTGTAGGCCCACATTTCACTTTCCATCACACAAACATGAGCCCACTTTACATCCTCTCTCCGGAATTCCACCTATTTTAAACTACTTCATTCATTTAATTTCATTGTTCCATACCACCATAAATCTAGACCCTAATAAGCCCTTAAGCCCATATGTTTCATCTAACCATATTCCATCTAGCCGTCCCTTACATTGGCAGCCATCTTTTTAACTTAGTTGTTCTTCTCCTATATATTGAAGCATTTGACAAAATAAATAAATTTAATCCTTCAATTTTAAATAAAATTCACAACTTTCATTGTGTAACTCTTTTTGAGAGGTTACTTGCAATTTTAGATATATCTTTTTTTGAGAGAAACATGGTGATAGTTTTGGAAATTTCTTTCTTATGTAATGCTGCATTTAAGTTATTTGCACTTTTAGTAAAATATACCTTTACAATGGATGAACATAATACACATTTCATGCCTTCATTTTTGTGGTACATTATTACATGGTGAAGTTATTTGTGTTTTTGGAAGAATAAATGGTGTGTCATTGAAGTTGTATTATAACAATTATGAAGGGAAAAAATTACTGCGTTCGAGTACATGGAAGGTTTACTGTAGCAAATGTAATTCAAAGTAAAGGAGTATTTGTAATTTCGACCAATTATCTCAGGAATATAAATTTTATTTCCAGTTTCTATTAGACTAGTTTTTAATTTAATTTTTGATGTAATAAAGACAAATAAGTTAATGAAAATTCTAAACTTTCGTTCCCTTTGAATTTGATCATCTACTTCCACCATCTATGTTATTAATGTAATTTAGTAAAATTATTGAGTTTTGGTCTAATGTTTTTCTTACAAAGTAAAAACACTCTTTCAATAGTATCTACTGTAATGCCAAACATATTTTATTTTATTACAAAATGAAGTGGAACAAATCAAATGAATTGAGAGATAAATAACATGTCTCAATCAATTCATTTAATTAGTGTCACATTAAGTTATAATAAATGTTTATTTATTAAAAAAAAGAAAAATAAAAGTAATTCTTGCACTTTATATAACTAGTGTCAGCATGTTATAAAGGTACATGTTAAACATTTATATATAGTAAAAATTAAGTTCAATGTAACATTAAATACTTCACAAACTCTCAAATAATAATTTACTCTTTTTATTACTTTTAACATTATGTGTGGCGTGCGATTGATGGTTGTCTACCCACAAGCGATAATCTAGTGGCTCGAAGAGTGAACGTGGAGCCGACTTGTGCCTTATGCAATCAACACCCCGAAACAGTTATTCATGTGCTAGTCAAATACCCCGGGTAATTCAGCAAGTGTGGGGCAGTTCAGCAGTGGGAGCTCCAGCGATGGATTTTCAGTTGCTATCGCAATGATGGAACTATATTTCTAGCCATTTTAATCAGCAGAAAGTAGCAGCTGCCGTAGCAGTTATTTGGAGCATTTGGGAAAGCCAAAATTCAGCCGTTTTTGGCATGGGCTCGTCTCCAGCGTCTTACATATTAAACCGAGCGTCGATGTCGCTTGGTGAGTGGCTTTCTGCCAACCATAAGGCAGCAGCTACTATCCCAGTAGCAGTAGAGCAGTGTAGCATAGCAGGTTGGGTTAAGCCCCCTTCGGGAGTGGTTAAATGTAATGTTGATGCCGCAATTTTTGCAAATAATTCTATGGGGTTCGGGGGCTTTCTTCGTAATTCAACAGGGGGTTTTGTCGCTGCAATTCAAAAGAATTTACTTGGTAATTACTCGCCTCTCCTCGTGGAAGCAATAGGCTTAAGGAAAGTCTTGAGCTGGGTTAAAAAGCAAGTGTCGGGCCCGATTTACATTGAAACGGACCCGCAAATTTTAGCGAATGAATTTAGTAAAGCTACGATTAATTTTTCTAGTCTTGGTATCGTTATTGATGATCGTAAAGCCATTGTTTTGGCCATAGCAGATTCTCGCATTTCTTTTGTTCATAGATTGGCAAAGGTCGTTGCCCATAGTTTAGCTAGGGGTGCGGTCTCTTTGTTGGGTCGGAGGGTGTTTCAGTATTGTCCCTCGTTTCTTTTTGATATAATTGTTTTTGATTTGAGCTAATTAATCCTCTTCTTTGCGTCCAAAAAAAAAAAAAAACATTATGTGCCCTAAAGACGCGCACATGGTAACAATTTTCTATTAATTATTATCAATGGCGATGTCCATTCTCATCAAACCAATATCATGTACAAACTAGTTTTTTGATGCATATGTCATGTATATATGTGATTAGAAATGAGTGATTTAAATAGAAAAAATAAAAAATGATGATAAGTAGTTTAGTTTAAGAACTACTGCCTCATATCCAATATTGCAGTTTTCCTATTTTGCCCAAAATATATGTCTAAACTAAGGATTTAACACATCACCCTTTGGTTAATAAAAATGATTTTAACCATTAATAAGCCAACTCAATTTTTTTTCTCATTCTAAATTAGATATATTTGTGCATAAAAAATATCACGCACATAGATCATGTGTAAATGTATCCAATTTAAATAAAAAAAAAAAAAAAAAGGGAACAATTTTAGTTTGAATATTTGTTTTAAATAGTTTTATCCGTCAATTTACACTCGAAACTTACAAGATTTAGGAAAATCCTAATAAACTAATTCAAGGATTGACGAGGAGCTTTCTACTCTTTAATATAAGGTCTCATCACAAAAAAAATTCTCCGACTTATGTGAACAATTCAAAAAAAAACATTGTTTTTCTACCTCAACCCGAACTAAGTTTGAACTTAATTATTACAAGTTAATTTCACGACGAGAGGTTTTCCTTATTTGTTTTTACTGTGATCCTAAATTCCCAACCTGAAAATTAGTCTCCTTCAAAGCTCGGTAAGCTTTGTCGATGTACTACTAGATTCGAAAAGTGAAATTTTTGGTTTAGGTGTGATAGTCCGTGATGGGTTGGGGTCATTTTGGAATTTAATACTCCATTTTTTAATTGATATTAATTAATTTATTAATCTGTAAATGGATTAAAGTTAATGGGATTCTAATATAATTGTTTGGGCATAATTGGGGTTTTGGGTTAAAACTTCGAAAGAAATTTGAAACCGCGTCTAAAAGTCGACTGTTTGAAGTAGCAGCCGGCTGTTAAAATCTCCTAAATAGTGATATGGTTATTGGAGTGTTTTTAGGCTTGGACAGTTGCCTTTTAGTGGTAAATAGTCGCATGTTTCATCTTAGACAGGGTCCTGTTGTGTTAAATAGGCGATTATCGGTGCTAACTCAGCTTAGCTTAAATAGCCATAAAATATCTTACTTTACCACCTCTTCACTTGAAGCTTGAAATTTCCACCGTTGTTAGAGTTTGGAGTTTCTTCTCTCTAGAATTTGATCTAGTAAATCCATTTCAAACACCTCGATCCTTAAGGGAAATTCATACTACACATCTAAAGGAACGTAGGAATTTTGGAGTTTCACCGATTAGGATTCGGGTCGCCATCTCCATCTTCTTCCTATTTGTTGTATCCTTTTAGGTAGGGATTCCTAGGCCTTAAATCCTAATGAATTTGTTCTAAATAATGAAAAACCGCCATCTTTTACCTTTGCATGTTATAAATTAGAAATTGGGGTTGAGTAAGATGATTACCTTAAATAATATGACGATTAATTGGATTAATATGGACAAGACATGGCATGTGAATTCTAAATTTATCATCCATGTTAACAAACTTCTATATTCCTTGAATATGGAGTAAGGCTGGGCTCAGTTCGGGTCCGAACCGATTTGCCTTTATACCGAACCGAATCGACACTTTTGGTATCACCAAAATAGAAACTGATCCCAAACCGAATATAAATCGGGAACCGATTTTTCAGTAACTAAAATTACGGTTCGGTATATGATTTAATTCGGTAAAACCGAAATTACAAAAGAACTCCATTCTTCTTCTTCTTCTCTCCTTTCTCTCTAAAAAATCCACTCCAATAACAAATAAATCATACGAAAAAGAAGAAATATTTCTACAAATCTCATGAAAGTGGTCCAAATTCTCTCCTCTCTCTTTCTATTTCGAAATGAGTTTTATTTTCTTTTTTCTAGAAGAATTCTCTCCTCTTTATTTCGAAATGGTTTTTTTTTTTTTGAAGAATGGAGTTTTTTGTTGAGAGGGAGAGAGAAGAGATCTCGTGGCTTTGGCTTAAAGAGAGAGAAATTGATTGCTGTGGGTTGCAAAAATAATGCTTTGTATTAAAGTCTTAAGAGAGAGAGAGAAACAGAGAGCGGAGGTAGAGTCGGTGAGAGAGCAGAGTGGGTGAATGCGGGAGAGATAAACATCTAACACTCAAACTAGTATTTTTTTATATTAAATTTTTTTTTATAAAAAAATCAGTTCGATTCGGTTAAACCGAAGTAATTGAGTTCATTAACTGGTAAAGTACCAGTTTAGTGTCGGTTCCGGCATTTCGGTTCCCGGTTTTTATCAGTTCGGTTTTTTTCTCCTTCGGTTTTCTGTTTTTTAGCAAAAAAATACCGGCCCTAATATGGAGTACTCGGTTCAAGAGATTAGTTGCTTTGTACATGTTGTGTGTGAAGGAATATAGACGGAAAATTATTAGAATTTACATGACATAAATTATTCAAAAATGAAGCTAATAGTTTAAAGATTTTGTGAATAATATCATGTGCGTACCAAGTCATGTACATAATCATTACAATATTGAGATTGTTGTTATCATAAGCATGATTTGCATTATAATTATCTCAACCTAGCTTCTCGGCTATATCGGAGCATTGCTACCTTTCGTTGTTCAGAAATTATATGAATTCTTATCTCTTTGCAAGCTTATGGATCATATCTTTGGTGGTGGCTCTATTTATGATTAAGATCTCATCTTGGCTATTGATTCTCGATGAAATATATTACCGAATCTTTTGGTGGCATCTTCATTCAAATTTTCTTAAGGACTGTTTGGTATGTTGTCCCCTAAAAAATTTACGCAATTAAACAAATTCTTTGAAAATAATACAAATATACGAAAAACAGGACTTGTGATTGTTTCTCTATTCGTGACAAAAATTTAAGCATATCATTTCAAACCAAGATGCAGACCATGAAGTCTTTGATAGTTCGCCACGTTATATAAACATGCCGTTTTGAAGGTTTATGCTACAGCACGCAAAGCTCCCAAAACTTGGGTTTTTTAGTGTAACAATGTGATCACTTAGAAAGGTAAAAGGAAAAGAAAAGAAAATTCAAACCTCTTGCTCAATTTCTTGGGTCCGCAACCAGGGGCAACTTATCCATTTTTAGTTACATACTTTACTAACTAATTATCATGCATGAATTAAGGAAGTCGTCCTTAATTTCCATGGTTTTGAGGCATATTTTTGAGAAAAAATAAATAAATTAGGATCCGGTTTTTCTTTTCGAAGTGTTAAAGAGTATAGTCTCTCAATTTTTTTTTTAAAGATGCAATCCCTATCACAGATACATCAAAGTTAGATCAATGTTCTATCCCACCCGCTAACAATGTCAATATATATTATTCCAACTAACCTAGTAGTGCTATGTAAAGAAAAGTAAAATATTTTAATTGTTAATTATAGTAAAAACACAACAGCTTTTCCTTTTTCTATTTTTATGAGGGAAGGAGAAAATGATCTTAATGGATAAAGTATGGCTTCAAGTACAAATAAATTTGTTGTAGAAAAACCATTAAAACAAATGGGACGATCATTTCATTATTAGGATACAAGGAGTCAAGGACTTTAAAAAAACTTCAAATCCCACACAGAAACTATTATGTAATTTAAACTTGATGTTTAAGTCCAAGTGATTAAATTATTGTTACATAAGGGGTGCCACCTCCACACAAACAGAGAACACCCCCCCCCCCCCCCCCACCCCCCACCCCCACCCAAATCTTGAACCACTGGTAAGTTATTTGTACTAAAAGATCGAATATATTAGAAACAAAAACAAAACGAATGAGAAAATGACTAACAAAGAGTATGGGATACTAAAAGTCCATGTTAATAATTAAACAGGCAATGGTTTGTGACCTAACAAAATACCGCGGCATTTCAAACTTGCCCCGCGAGTGACGGCGAAACAAGTTGAAGGTCCACTCTTTAGCTGACTTGGATCTCTGAAATTTTTCCCAAATTTTGGTACTGCATCCGTAATACTATTTCGAACAAACTTGGTTTCTGCCATAATATAACAAACTTTAGAAAGACATGTTGTAATGATGATGTGTACAACTAATAGTAAAATATTTGTCTAATTTTGTGTGCGAGTGGATTAGCCTAGTGATAAAGGTATCCACTCAGATTTCGGGTTTAACTCACACTAGGGGTACGTGTGGTAGGAGTTTTATTTGTTATTGTAAACAAAAAAAAAAGAGACTTAAACATTTCTTAAGAAAAAAAAAATCAAAAATCAAAAGGTTCAAAACATTATAATGAATCTTTTATAATTATGTAGTCCTCATTAAGGAAATTCAAATTCTTGAGTACAAAACTACAAATTCAACCAGCAATATTTATTAAGTCTGTTTCGCGTCAATGTTGAAATGAATTTTAATTCGTTTTGTACAACGTTCCATTCATCATTTACCATGGGAAAAGTCAAAATTATTTGGCAATGACATTCCGGCCTGTTTGTTAATCAAGAAAATGAGAGAGATACTTTTTGTCTAAGATTTAAGAAAAGCTAGGTGAAAATAACAATAATTAATTTTTGGCAATACAAGGATAATATCATATCATATCATCAAAGTATAAGGTTATTTCAGTAATATTAATTATCTTTTCGTTGTACTCAGGAGAGATGCATTGTTTCACTAGAATTGGAAGCAGAGTTTGCTTTCAAATTAATTGACTGAAAATGGTCCTTCCGTTAAAGTACAAGACTGCCATTCCGTTTTCAAAATCGTAACACTGCCGGGAAAAAAGTTTTGAGACTTCAATATTGCATGTGATGGTGGTATCAGATCACATGGTAAGACTCGCTAAAATATATTGTGATGTACGTAATTAATAGAATTCGAACCACTAAATTTATTTTCAAAGAGCGAGTAAAATAATTCTTATGGCAATTTTAAATCATTAATGGGCGAATATATTTATTTTATGATATGAATTCATTTGTAACGTAATAATAATGGGGAAGAAAATCCAAAAGAAGAAAAGTCACTCGCGCAATTTGAGGAGAACCCGACCTCCAGTAAAGTAACAAGTTTTAATATATATTCAACATGCATTTTATTAAATTGAATAGACTTAAATAAATAAACTAACAATTAAACACACTCCACTAGAATTAGTTGGAACTTTAATACTTCACTTACAAACTCTACCTCATCCACTAACTAACAAACATATAATCCCAATACCTACAATTTCTCTAAAGGCTAACTAACCAGTAGAGATATTATCCTAATATAAATAATAAAGTAAACGAATTAATTAAGTAACATCCCTTCCCCCTTAAAAACAACCTTGTCCTCAAGGTTGCAAATATGAGCTTTTACAAAAAAATAAATCGTGGCTAAATCAGAGCCGGCCCAATTATATAGATAATTTAGACAATAGACTAGGGCCTCATGATATTTAGGAGCCCCATTTATATGCTAAGTATGTGACATATACCAACTTTTATTAAATTTTTTTTATCCAACATGTCTTAGTTAATTATGGTATATGTAAATTTCATTTTATATCTTATATATATAGTTTTTGAAATAGATTATTAAATCAAAAAGTCACTTTTCACAAATTATATTAATTCATTAAACTTTTTTAAAAATAAAAAGCTCTGTTTCAACACATTTTGCCTAGGACCCCAAGTAGTTTTGCGCCGCCTCTGGGTTAAATATCAATTTGAGAAAATTTATTATTATTATTTTTTTATTTTTTTTATAAATAATTTTATATTTATAATCGATTTTAATTTGTAGGTATTGATGAGTAGATTTCAAATATATATATTATTAAAATTCATGTTTTACATTTGAAATTATTACATTTTTAAATTTTATTTAAAAAGTGAAGAGAAAGAAAGTTGTGGTATTATAGAATGGAAGTGTATTTTATACGAGACTATTAGAGATGCTCTAATCTAAATCCCAACAATTTCTCCCAGAACTAACCAGGGATAGCAATGAACTTGAACCTGACCCACATATAAACTTGGTCGACCCAAACTTGATGCAACCCGGTGCGGCTTTTATTTTTTAAAACCCACCCCACCCCACCCCGCCCCGTAATAATTGTATTATATTATAAGATTATTTAAAGAAGAAAATACTATATTCGGGACGAGTGGGTTAAACGAGTTAATTTTGTGCAAACCTAATTTTACTTCGATGTTTAAAAAACCCATTCCATTCGAGTCGAATCTAATTAAAAACTCGCTAAATTAAATTTTATTGCCATCTCTGAAACTAACTAACCAGTAAAGATATTATCGTAATATGAATAATAAATTTACAAAATAATAAAATAAACAAATTAAGCACGTAACATTAATTGGAATCAACATGTGGAATTTTCCTTTTTATAAAGTTGGACCAGGCCATGCGATGACAAACTTTATAAAGTTGCAGACAGCAGATCCAATAACTGCATAATTTATTGTCTCGTCCTTAACCGCCTCTGGTACACTGCCTTGCACTTCTTTTGTTTCCTCTCCGTAATATATTAGGCCCAGTTTAATTCACAAATTTAAACATTCAAAAAAAAAAAAAATTCTTTATTTGGTAAGTACAAATTTCAAAAATATTTTCATGACAGAAGGAAAAGTAAGGGGTAAATCATTCCTCTCAAAATCCATGGGATTAATTTTTCCTTGTGATTTTGTAACATTTATTACAAAAATTTTGGACAACAACACCCTTAATCAAATACTTTCCATGTTTTACCAAACACAAGAAATAAAACTTGACAGGAACTTTAGTTTCCCACCTCTATGAAAAAGACAAAGGAATTGATTTCCCTTCCCTAAACCAAACGAGGTTAAGGTGGGCTATTGCCCCACTCAAAATTCTTTGACTACTCTTTATATTGATTCGGTACAATAAGGCCGAATATATGATTATTTACTCGGTACAATAGGGTCAAATCAATGTTGAAAACAAAACAATATATTGACTCGTCCCTATTGCACCGAGTCAATGCGCACATACTCGGCCCTATCGCACCGAGTCAATGCGCATATACTCGGCCATATTGCACCGAGTCAATGTGAGAGTTTTATAAAATGGTTTGGTGGGTGGCAATAACCCCACCCATTTATTAAGCCTCTTAACTTATAGGGTTGATGATTGATCCGATAACTTGTCTATCATTAAATTTTTGTAGAGAATCGATTCATTTAGTGAAAATTCCGTAAAGTTTGACAATAGTGAAAAGAAAAAGGAAAAAAAAAAAACTAATTATATGAGTAAATAGAAATGATACTGATTTGATAAGGTAATTTGTTATTTTTTCGATTCTTCATGTAACTAATTCTTAATTATATTTCTTTTTATGAAAAATAAAGAATAGGTACGGTGACTTAGGTGAGCACTGCCATAATTCCAACATCTCATATATAAAATTGAATGAGTAAATTATATTTTGCTCACTTGAACCGTTGTTTAAATAGTATTTTATTTATCAAATTAATTTTATTTATTTTTTTATCAATTTTTACTACATACTACTAATTTTATCGCATTTTACCTAAAATATCTACAAATGTTAAATTGCACTTTGACCACATGAACTATTTATGAAAGTAGCTCTTTGCCTACAAAATAATTGATTTTAGCAATTTTTACCACAAACAACAATTTTGAAGCAGCTTATCACAAATTGCCAACTGTGTTAAAAATTAGATGGAATTGAAATCATCTTTTTTTTGGTCCATTTAAATAGAGAGAGGGAATGGATGAATTTGAAATTAAAGGTGGATTTGAAGGTAAAGATTTGTGAGTTTTATGTATGTATGTATATATATATATAGAGAGAGAGAGAGAGAAAGAGTCGCGGAGGAGGTGGTACATAGAAAGATGGAGTCACCGGTGATAGAGAGAGAGGCTCTCTGGGGATTTAAAGGAGGGGGTTTATGGTTTAGAGAAGAAAACTAATTTTACATATTTAACAGCTTTAGATATGTTTTAGGAAAAAAAATGGCTTAGATTTATTGCATGAAATTAAAGGAAATTTGCGGAAATGAGTTCAAATCTGATTTACCACTGTGGTCCCCATTAATAGATGTGAGAGAGTCGCCGGTGAGATAGATGGAGACGGTGATTCATAAAAAGAAAGAGTCATGGAGGAGGTGGTGCATAGAGAAATGAATCACAAGAGATAGGAGGAGGTTTATTAGTTTTCATATATATATTTGCCTTAAAATTATGTCTGTTTGGTTGTAAATATTACTGCTTGGTAGGCAAAATGTTATTACAATAATAGTTCAAGTGAGTAAAATGCAATTTACCTTTGTAAATTTTCAATTTGATCCTCAAATTCCATCAGCCTTTTAATTCAGTTAGCAATTTGAGGAAAATTAAAACAAAATTGGTAGTTTGTAGTAAAAATTGTTAAAATTAATAATTTAGTAGGTAAAGTGCTATTTAAATAATAGTTAAGGTGAGCAAAGTAAAATTATTTTTTGATAATTTTTTATTGTGTAATTAAAAAGAAAAATCGAAAAGATTTTAACATAATCAATGGCTTTACATCGAGACAGAGATGATTGCTCACTAGCGAGTGGAGAACCAGTACTCACGTATTAGAATATTTAGTAGGCCATCAACCAGGGGCGGAGCCACATGGGGGCCATGGACTTTTTAAAAATTTTCAGAGAGTACAGGGGTTTATGTGTGGGAAGAAAAAGTTGAGGGACCATTGTGTAATTATTCGAGAAGTTTAGGGACAGGGGATGTAATATTTGTTAAACAGGCAGCACGCTGGGCGAGGGCTTTGCGCAATTAGCATTATAAGTTTAGGGTTTAAGTTTGTAGTATATTAAGTTTTCATTTTCTCCCATTTCTCATTCAGGTAGTTGTTTTTTACTACCTTCTTCTTCTTCTTCTTCTTCTTTTTCTGAAATACAATTTCCATTTTTTTTTAGATTATATATCAAAAGATAGTTCAAAATATATAATTAATTTTAGTACATCATTTCTAACTTTTCCGAAATATCGAAACAGAATGGAGAAGTATTTTAGTAAAAGTTGGTCTGTAAACATGATTATTGAGTTTGATTTGTCTTAAAAAAAATTTTGCCCCCCCTGAAAATTATTCCTGGCTCCGCCACTACCAGCAACCATGACTTCAACTGCTACTTGCCGCCGGAAGGTATCAAGAGATGGGTATTACATCTACAATGTTATTAGCAAATAACGTTATTACAGCAATCTTACTCTACGGGGGTGTTTTCGTATTTTCCGGTGAGAAGATTATATTGTAACATTAATCATGTAGGTGCTTTTCACAAATTACCAAAAAAGAATTTGTTGGTTTTGAATTTAAAGAAGTTAAGTGAGCGTATTCAATGATATGATCAAAAGAGAGAGCATATATACACGAAGACTCTTGTTCTTAACAATCCAATCCAATGATATGGTCTAACCAGTTTTTAACAATCCCTTAAAACCTATATATATATATTCCTATATATCTACCTTCCCAGTAATGAAAATTAGGCAACGTTATATATATCCTTAAATTAAATAAAGATAAAGAAAGGGAATTTTTATTAAGTAAATATTGTCCGTTTTCCTCCACATTATATATTGATGGAAATTCTGTCCTATCAATATTGGCCTAACAATTTGAGAAACACAGAGAAATATCCTCTTCCCTGCAAGACAAATACTTCATTTTGGTCACTTAATTGTGCACCTTAGATTTGAGAAATCTTTTTCAAAGCATCACAACCAATTAATAACACGTACGTACTCAAGAAGAAATTAGTTGGCATTTTCCTGATCAAAATGTCCATGTTTATGATCGACCTCTCTGTTATTAGAAAAGACATGACGGTCTATGTGCAAGGTGGGCTTCCACAAGACTGATCAAGTGCACTAACAATTTTGTTCATTTATGCACAAATCAAAATAATAAGTGCCATTTTAGAAGGGAAAAACTTTCATAAATACTAAGTTTAAGGATCATTTTGTACAGATTGAGGCTTTTAAGAAGATAAACGAAGAAATTTTTTGATGGAACTTAGTGGAAATTAATCTCCATAATTAGTAGATCATTTCCACCAAATTTCATTAAAAAATTCAACCGGGAAATGTGTTAATTAAATATATATATATGCATTTCTAGACATAAAACATGGTGGAGATGATCTACTACTAATCATTCAGATATCTTTACCAAGTTTCATCAAAAAATTCATTGGTTATCCCCTCAAAATTGCAAGTCCGTATTTTTTTGTCATTAAACTTGGTACTTATATATGGAAAATGCTCTCATAATTTAGAATATGGACCTAAAATGTACATCCATACAATATAAAAAGAGAGGGACTCCATCACACATCATAGTTCACTCTGCGTCTGGCGCATTGGATAAGAAGATGGGATATGATAAGATGAATGGCGATTATAATAATGGCCGAAATTAATCGGATGGAAATTATGCGTGATATGTTAGGATAAGAATCAGTCGGATAAAGATTATATATATCATATAAGATCGGATAAGAAGAAGTCGGATAAGGAATAAATAAAGTGTTTAGTGCGGTCTGAATTAGAAGTCTGGATAGGATACAATAAACTAATGCAATTTTTGAGAATAGACCAATGCTAGTATTTTTTGTTCAATTTTTTGAATTGTATGGCTTTTAGTACTCCAAACTAGCAATCCGAAGCTATCTTGAGAGAAATATACATCTTTTCCGGCAAAGAAGGGATAAACAATTAATAAATAATACCACTTTTGAGATGGTATTATTTTATTAGTTACTTCATTGAATAAGAGGGTAAGTACAGTAATATTATCATCTATGTTAGAGCATCTCCAATAGGCTCTCTATTACCCTCATACTCTTTATTATAAAGAGTGAAATGATTAAATGAATGCTCCAAGAGATTAGCCATAATAGCTAATAAAAATAGAGAGCTTCATTTGGCTCTCCAAATTTAGCTAGCCTCTTTGACTTTCTACTTAATAAATTAATAATATATTTGTAGTTCCTATTTTTTCTCATTTAATTTTGCTCATCTAAATAATTTTATTAAAAAAGATAAAAAGATAAAAAAATTGGTAAACTATTTCAAGTAGAGAGTGTTGTTGGAGTTTATCATTAAGTTGAGCTCTCTCTATTTCAAAAATTACTCTCTATTTTAGAGATTATGCTCTCTAAAATAGAGAGCATTGTTGGAGATGCTCTTATCATGCATGTCCGGCGATGTAGGGTAAATGTATCATATTCCTCTTACTATCAAACACTGGATAAGATAAACTTATCATATATATCCACTCCAACATCAAACACCGGAAAAGATAAAATTATCATCTCTCGTCTTTTATCCCGCCGGCCAAACATACCTAAAAGGAATTTTGTCTTTCATATGAGAAATGATTAATAAAGCCTTACTACGTACTAAACGACCCATTCATATTTTTTAAAATTATTCTAGTCGCTCAGACATTACATGATCAAAATTTTAGTTATAGGTCATGCAATGACGGAGAATTCAAAGTGAAACCAAAAGATCAAGACTTTCTTTCTACGTCCTTGTGGAAATATTTAGCGGTCTAGAAAAACGCAATAACTAGCGGAGTCTTTGACCGGTAAATCACAAGTTCCCATCATTTTGGTAGTCAATTAAGCATCGTGCACAACACACTGGTCCTTGTGGGGTCTCAGTTTGGATCCTGTTGTTTTCAGACTATTTTATAACCCCAATTATAGTTATCATCCTTCTAAAAAAAATAAAAATAAAAATTACAGCTATCAACTTTTAACGAACAAACGGTTGCCCATTCACAACTATAAATAGCCCTCCCCTCTCAATGAATCTCCACACCCACAAAAAAACATTAATCCACCTAGCTTCCGTAACTAAATTACTTACCCACCCATTTCTCATAACCAATCACAATTAATTAATTATATTGTGCCAATATAATATAATGGCCTCTTATCACAGTTTTGCAGTTCTAGCTCTTGCTTTTGCCTTCTGTCTTCAAGGCACCCAAGGTTGGTTACATATATACATATATGTATATATATACACGTACATGTATCTATTTATTATCAATTTATCTACCTCTACATGCAAGCCATAGTATATATTTATATAATTAATTAAGCTTATGTTGCTATTGCAGGAAGTATAGAATGTGAAAATCTGAACAAGGACTCTTGTGCATTCGCGGTATCATCTACCGGGAAGAGATGTGTGCTAGAGAAGCATGTGCGGAGGAGTGGGCTAGAAGTGTACGATTGCCACACCTCCGAAATTGAGGCTGACAAATTGAAGGATTGGATCGAAACAGACGAATGCCTAAAGGCTTGCAGCCTCGATAGGAATGTGCTGGGAATCTCATCGGACTCTCTTCTCGAGTCTCACTTCACCCAATCTCTCTGCTCACCTCAGTGCTACAATAGCTGCCCCAATATTGTTGATCTCTACTTCAACCTCGCTGCCGGTGAAGGTAACATTATAAAAAAAAAAATCTAGGATTTTGCAAGAAAATATGTGAAATATGCATGGCGTTACTATTATTAACATTATATTTTTTCTTTTTTTAATTTGTGATAGGTGTATATCTTCCAAAACTATGCGAAGCAATGGGAGAAAAAACCAGACGTGGTATGCAAGAGATAAATAGCTCTGGTTTTGTTGCACCTGGACCTGTATCAAAGCTGTCGAGCTCAAAATTTAATGCGCCCGGTCCTATATCAGGAAGGAAGATGTCCGAGAACTATGTGGCTGCCCCACCAATGGCTCCTTACTGATTTTAATGGGAAAGAAAGAATTGAAGAAAGTAGTTTACGTACTAAGACTATATATTATAATTTAGGTGTTTGGTTTAAAATAAGGATGTTAATCCAAGGATATGATTTGGTAGCTAGCTACCTGGACTTGAGGGCATATATCATTCATTGATCATTTGGATGTGTGCCTAGTTACGATATGATCGAATAAGGTGATGATTGTTTAAAAATCATAGGCGTGTGTAGTTTAAGACAGGGAGGGTTTGTGCGATGTTGTGTAGTAACTAAGATATGGAGGCGCATTAATTAATCAGTTATACAAGTGCACTTCATTGTAACAGGTTTGAAAAATTAATGAAGTAATAATGGTTGTTTGGTTATAACAACCTGAATCAGTTTCTTAAGTATATCTGGAAGAGTTAGAAAATTGTTGAAGTAATGGTTTGGGCTGCAATTATTCTGTTTGAATTCGTGTCTACAGTTATTATAACTTACTTAGGTCAACCAACTCAGTTTGGAATGTAAACTGTTACTTTTGTAAAAATTCTTGCACTAGCTAGAAGCTAGCTAGGTAACATAATAAATGTAAAATGTTAGTTAAAAAATAGGAGTGCCGAACCTACTCTGTGGAGGATGACCATCAGTTCTGTAGGTTGAAGAAAGGAAAATAATCAAAATCACATACTATTCTCAATCAGATTCAAACCAAATAATAATAATAATAATGTAAACAACAAAAATCAAAAGAAACCAACAAAGAAAATAAAAGCCAAGGGGCAACCAACTAAATCTAAATGGCAAGAATATTTAACGAGACAGCTTTCGTAGGGTTGGCCCAAGGCCCAGCTACCTTATAATGATGCACTATTGACTTTGTTATGAAATCAAATTTCAACTAAATCAAAATGGATGATTTATGCGACATTTGAGAACAATGTAGAAAATAAAATAAAATAAAAAATATATACTTAATTTGTTTGAAATGTTGAAAAATAAGTTAAAAAATGTGATAAGATACTCTCCATTTTACTCATTTTTATAAGAAGATGTCCTACATCTTTCATTTCTTTTTGTGAAAATAAATTCTTCCTTAGCCACCAAAAAAAAAATTTCCATAGAAAAAGTCAAAAACATAGGAAGACATCTCACCACATACCTTTACTTATTTTCAATCTTTTCATAAAAAATCAACTGTTTTGTTATTATTATTTCGTATTATTATCAAATGCACCCTTGGGGTCAAAGATTTTTTATGTTAAAACATAATTTTAGTGTCCATTCCATCTGCGTGTGCGTGTAATATATATCTCCGTGTACAAAGCCCAGCCCCATTTTCATTGTCATTTTGAATTGCGAAACTGGTAGGCAAAGTTGAAATTGTAATCAATAACCGCGTCAGTTATACATTTATTTTACTTCTTTTTTTTTCCCCTATATATATATATATATATATATGACTCATGTGTTAGGTAAACCGTAAACTAATATTTATTTCTTTTAGGTGTTAATTTGTATATAGTGGACTATTTACACATTCGATCCATGTACTACTCAAATATATCTAATTTAAACTAAAATATCAAACAAAGATGTCAAGTGGTTTAATGATATACATTACTTTGCTAAAAGTCCAAAATTTAAATCCTTTTACAAATATATTCAAATTATATAATTCATTAATTAAATTATTTAAAAATTTTCAATTCTTAAATCGGAGAACAAATAAACGGATTATAAAAAAAGATAGGGACAATACAAATCTAAATAACTTTAATAAGCCCTGGTTGGTTGTCCAGTTAGTAGGATATTGAGACAGATGTAGCTATAAACCATTTATTCATGTACCTTTTGTATTTATAAAATTACTTTATTATTGCTAACGTGGTTAGGTTATTATCAAGTAAGTTAAGGGGTGAGTTTGGTACGCTATTGTAATGATCCACCTATTTTACTACATTTAATATATAAATGATATTTTTTTTCGTGTAATTTTTACTCGATAGGTAAATTTTATCTTCATGGGTTTAGTATTAGTTGGCTATTAAATACTAATTTTTTAATTTTTTAAATGCTTAGTTGATTTTTAGTCTAGTAAAATAGTACAAAAAATTAGTTTGGTGTCTAGCAGACTTAGAAGAATTATTATACTTCAAAAAAAATTGAATTGATAGGATATCTTCAAAAGCTTAAAAAGGAATGACTCCCTTGTATGTATTTTATTAAAAAAAAATAGAGATAATTACATTTTTTTTTTAAAATGAAAAAAAAGAAGAGAAAGTTAAAGGAGGAGGTCGTAACCCTCCCCAACCACCTCGTTTTTTAATCGGCAGCTAAGGGAGAAAAGGAAAAGAAAAAAGGAGAAAGGGGAAAGAACCAAGGGAGAAAGTTTTGACAGTCGACTTGGGGCTTTGTTTTTTTTTTAATATTTTTTACTCAAAACTTTTTACTTTTTTTGTTGATTATTTTGAAGTCAATTTTTTACCCATATGTGAAAACTCTAATTTGTTTGTATTAATTTTCCGTGCTTCGTATTTGAATTGAAACGTTGATAAGATCACGCAAAGTCGTTACGTTCTTTGGTTATTCTTTTTTTATTTCGTTATGTATTTATTTATTTATATTAGAATATGATAATATACACTATGTTTAAGATCCTACTATTTGATTTGTTGATTCTTGTATTGGTGGTGGCCTTGGAATGAACGCTTATAGATGCATGCTTGAATATCAAATGTATATATAATACGTTAATCAGTTTACTTGGTTTGAGAATAGTTTATATCACCATTTACTTGCAAGAAGATTGAATATTATAAGTTGTGAACTTTTTTGATGGCCCGTTGCGTACTTTACCAAAATTGGTAATTAAACAATGGGACAAGAGAATAATTTTAGATACAAATAACGTATCGTGTCTTGATAATTTAAAGATATTATAACTTTGCAGAAATCTAAGTCACCGCCACAACCATTTTATAATAATATTTTGTATCACCTATATCTTAAAGAGGAACTACTTTTGATCTTTGCTGATTAGGTTGATTGCTATACTGAATAATGGTATTTGTCCTCCTTTTAATATGTAATGAGAGGTGTTTGCGCAACTTAAGCAAATAGTGGCTTTTTAAACTTATACGGCGTAATTACTCGTGGCGAGGCATACTTTATATGCAATACCCCGTTTGGAGTAGGGTGCGCTTGGAGAAATGGCTATTGTATAAGGGTGCATACATGTATATATGTTTGGCACATAGAAGTACAATTGTAGTAGTAAGAGTAAACTTGGTACACATTATTAAATTACTTTTTCATTGTTTACGTTCTATTAATTATGGAACTATTATGGGCACTTTAAAAATAGTAAATGTGCTTAGAAAATTATGAAACTTCATAGTTTGACGAAAAAATTCATTTCGGACAACTTTTGTTTATTGTGTTTTTCGTTATGAGTTCATCTTAGTCTCAAAAACTACCAATTTCAATTCTGCAGATTCCGTAATTACTGTGACGTGGGTTGACATTGTTTTGGATTGTTAAATGTGTTTATTCTGCAATTTTTTGCGAGAAGAACCAGTAAAATATTGTTCGGCATCTTTTTTATGTTTTATGTTTTTCCAAAAAATGTCGTTTTGTTGATGCTCTAAACTGTTTTCTGCTGTAACTACTTTTGTGATTATTATTCGTACTTTCACTAATGCTTTATGTAGGATGGTAGGCTCTACTAACCTTTCTTTACAAGGTTAGCATATTACATAGAAGGGTAAACTTTTGTGATAATTATTATTTCAGTTTATGCACGAGAAACTATCGGTCAATATCTTTTAAGAAAGGATTGTGATGTCCAATAAAAATAGCGGAATTACTTGTCTTGCCATAATTTATGTACTGTTATGTTGCACGTTCTATTTATGCATCATGTACATCTCGATAAAACTTATAATTACACTCATATCAGTTTTTATTGACCTAAGTGTCTCCATGCATCTGGGGTACATTCTCTTATGAGCGTAGTTAGAGAGAATTTTGCAGGATAGAACCGGCCAAGGAATTAACACGTGGGGATAGGGCGTTATTTGAAGGAGGAGCTGAGTCTAGGCGTTTCATTTTCACCACTAGTTATTATTTAAGTACTTAGATATTAAACTTAGTTTCTTGCTACTTTGAACCTTGAAGGTTTTGGGCATATTAACCAATTTTGGTTACTTCATTTATTGCCGATCGAGAATAATTTTGGTTTTTGGATAAAATTCTTTTGAGGGCTATATTTTACTTTATTTGATACTCTTATTATAATTGATGGGTTAAAAAGCTATTAAATATTTTATTATCTTAAATTTGGTGGTAGTTCTGCTTTTCTGTAGTTACATTAAAATGGTATGCGTTATTTATTTTAATCTTTTGTTTTTTTATTTCGTATCGAAGTGTGACAGTTAGTGTATTAAAACTCTTGTATCGAGTATCGTACTAAATTCGGTACAATAAAAATCATTATTATTACTTTAACAAGAATCTTGGTATAGCAAAAAATCAGTAGTAATTGTATGGAAATAGTAAATTACCAAAATACTCATCCTTCAAAAAAATATCAATTTTTAAAATCCCTTTACAACATACTGTGAAATATGTATTGTAACCAATTAGAAAACTTCACATCCTTGCTTTAAAAAATAAAAAGTCATTATCACTTATAAAAAATAAGTTAGTCCTTGATTTAAAATTCATATAAAATGATGGCAAATTACAATAAGTTCAGTCACTTGTAAGTTAGTAGCCAATGAGTGCTATCAACATTCACCATGTATTTGGATGAAATAATTTTAAAATTTATTAAATTATGAATAATAAAACATAAAATTCTGCCATTTAAAATTTATTTAATTGCAATTTCCTATGTTTGGACATTTTGTGTGTAAAATTTAAAAAATGACATGAATTACAATATCACATATTTTAAGTCGAAATTTGAATAATAACATCTCATACTACGGAATTTTAAATTGAAATTTTTAAGAGCCAAAATCTAGCAAATATACCGTGCGTAAAATTTTAAATTATTTGCTAATTTTACGAAACAATGGATTTCCACATTTTCACGCTCCAAATTCTAACTTTTCCTCAAATCTCAAGTGTCCCCCCCCCCCCCCCCCCCCCCCCCCCCCCATCCAAACACTAGGATAGAGTACAATCACATTTAATTGAGTTCTATTAAAAGTTTAAAATTCACATACCATTCACTACCATTCCATTAAGATCTCGTTTGTTTCACGGATTTGAGCACTCAGGAAAGGAAACACTTTACTTTCTTTTGTTTGGTAAGCACAAATTACGGAAATACTTTCCTGACATAGGAGAAAGTAGAGGATAAAGTCATTCCTCTCAAAACCCATGGAATTGATTTTTCCTTGTGATTTCCTAGCATTTATTACAAAAAATTTGGACAATAATACCCCTACCTAAATACTCTTCATACTTACTAAATACAAGAAATAAAATTTGACAGAAATTTTATTTTCTCACCTCCATGGAAGAGATAAGGGAATTAATTTCCCTTCCGTGAACCAAACAAGGCCTAAAAGTTTAGAATTCCGATACCAATCAATCAATGCCACTAGTATTCTAATAATTTGGTACATAATGGTTATTGGTATACCAACTGTGGCAACATTTTAGTAATAAAAAAAATAATGTATATATTATTTTGGTATAGTAGGGTATATTACCAATAATAAAAAAGTATACAAAATAACTATAAAGGATGTCATTGGGATGAAGGACACACTTTGTCGTCTATTAGTTTGCCGGACAAATTTTTGGATGAAGGACCAACTTTTTTATTTTAAGGACATTCATCCATATTATTTTACTATTTTATTTAATTATGTTGAATTACAATACTACCATTTTTAAAGAAAAATAAATATACAATTAAATTTGAAATTAAATCAATGAAAATAAATTCAAACACGTATCATAAGAAAATCAAATAAGAAGATAACGTAAGAATTATTCAACAAAAATCAAAGGAAAGAAATGTCTCAAACTAACCAGACATAGTATAAGACGTTTTCTTGTTTTTTTATTTTTTATATTACTTCGGGCATTTTAATTGTATTGGCTCTTTATATCCAAACATATTTGTCCATTTTAGTCTTTTGTGTGCGATATATTAATGCTCATATATTTTAGCTTTATAGTCATTTTTTATAAGTCACGGAAACTTTAGTCGTATACATTTTAATATTGAATTTGAGTACAATTATCAACATTGTTAGACTGTTAGTCGTAGACATTTTATATAGGTCACGAGGTAAGGAAATGAAATTAATATTAAAAGAATGGTGGCCCAAAGAATTTATAGCAGTAGGATTTACCAATAAATTGGGTTTACTATGTAAAATATTTTTATGACCCAAGGAACAAGATTTAAAAATTGAGATGAGCCCAAGAAATGAAACAAATTTGTTAGAAATTGAAGGAGTGCCACAAGGGCTTTTATAGAAAACTGAAGGATTGGCACAGCTTGAGAAACGGTCCCGAGTAGTTATGTGGCTAGGGTTAATTACTTAAATTTTTAGTTTTTTTTTTCCTAATGTATAATACCGTCCATTCTTTTAAGTTATAGAGGTATTTTTAAACCACAATCTGATCGAATCGAAGGAACTTTAGTTGATAACCATTGGTCGGTAACTGATCATATCCAGTTATAATAATTGTTTAAAATTTTCAAATACTTGATTTATACTAATCATCCGACCGACCAAATTAAAAAATATTATATATATATATATGTATATATTCAAAATTGACCATTTAAAATGTCTCTCTCAGTCTAATTAGGGCCTTAAAAAGGGCCTTAAAAGGAGCACATGTAAGAAAAAAATCAAACCCACCCAAACACCCGAAGCTTTAACAAAAGAAAAATATGAGTTTTATGATCCAAGGCTCCGAGCTTTTCGACGGTACTTCGTGCAATTACTCCAAACTCTCTCTCTCTCTCTCTCTCTCTCTCTCTCTCTCTCTCTCTCTTCGTTCGAACTCTCTTTCTATCTACAATTTATTCTCTTCAACCTTCTTAAACGCACCAATTAAACCCTAAACCTTGCATGCACTCTCACTGTGTCTTCATCTAGTGAGAAGAAGTAAGAAACAAAGTAAAGGGTTTCAATGACATTTATTCTCCTCCATGGCCATGTGTCCTCCAATTCACAGCGTCAATATGGGGGTTTTCGGTCTTCAATCTCAAATTTGTTCTCCAATTCAAAGCTCAAATTGAGGGATTTTACAGATTTCAGTTACAACCCATTCCTTTAGTTTTACATTATATCAATAGTGGTATGCGTTTGATGGGATCTTACATTTTGTTATTGCATTTTTTGTATGTACATTGAATGTTTGGTAATTGTGGTTGACAAAATGCCAATTACAAATGGGTGATGTTATATGCACCCCTATTTTGTAGCCAAAACACCACATAATTAGGATGTTGAAGGTGTTGTGGCTACATAATTAGAGGATATTTGATTCGGTGGCAAGTTGCCGACTTGAAGGTTCATATTCGATGACAGTTTACTGAATCAAATGTTCAATTTCAGTGGCAAGTTGCCGTTTAGGTCAAGTCGGTGAAACGTTACCGAATCAAATGTTCAATTTCAGCAATGAGCCACCGACCAGGTGTTTAAATTTTGAATGTCATTTGTAGTGTTTTGATTACAAAACAGGAGTGCATATAACATTACCCATTACAAATGTTTACTTTATTTAAGAAATATTTTGGTATTGTATTTCTTAGTGGGTAAATTTGAAAAACTTTATAATCTTGTTTTTGAAATATGTTTAAATTTTGAAATCTTGTTCTATCTAAATAATCTTATTTTTGGATAGCATTGACTGAGATGTTTAATTTTATTATCTTTATCATCTATTTATTAATATTATTTTTAAATTTTTAGTTATTTATTTATTTATAAAAAGAGTGCTTTTGAAAATCATCAATAATTTTATTTTTAATTAATTAATTATTATTTTTTTAAAAAGTGTCCTTATTTAAAAAAAAAGTGTGGTATTTGTCTTTTATAAATAAATAAATAAATAAATAAAAAGACCCTAAAAATTATTACCAATACTCCCATACCAACCAATCACTGCCACAAGTATTCTAGTAATTTGTTACATATTGGTTATTGGTATACCATATATGGCATTATTTTAATAATAATAAAAATTATTACTAATACTATACATTACGTCATGGGTATAATTTTCATATAATTATCAATTTGATATGATACGAGTACAATATTTTGGTACTAAATTCCACTCGAAATTTACTCTGTCGACGCCTCGACGGAATTAAAAGATAACTAGTTTGAGTAATGACCCTTCTGAGTTCAAAGAGGCATTTATACAAACCTAGACCGCCAACCACAATAGAAATTTTTGAACTACTCATTTGGAATTTTGGATGTCAACATTATTAGTCCCATCTCCCTCCGAACTTGTTATTTCTTCTTAAGTGCAAGATGTGTAATGGATATCATTTATTTGTACTTTTAAGGCTCCATTTGGTAGTTATGCAATTTAAAAATAATTGAGATATTAGAAAATAAAATTCGTTTGAATTATTTGTTGACCTTAAAATCAATTAATCTTATTTTAATAATTACAATAAGTTAATAAAATGTTATTTAACTCGGTTGTTTCAATTATGATAGCCATTTTAACCGATATATCTTTCGACCAAATGTAACTTCAAATCGAAGCAAATCTCACACAAGCTTTACAAACGCCTCTACTTATAAGAAATGAACTCAAGTGATATACATGTGCTATACAAAGCCAAAAAAAGATCTAGATTATCAAGCAAGTGAAGATATGCACAAGAATGATCTCCACATGTTCTACAAGTTATCAAAACCAAGAAAAGATCAAGAATATCGAACAACTAAAGATACGCACAAGAAAATCAAGCATCACGAAGACTCGAATTATCATTAAATGGAGTGGGTGCTTAGATTTTATGTAAAGATACTTTATTGATCAAATCCCTATAGCTCAAACATATTCTTGCATCTTTTAAAGATTGATTCAAACTAGCTTGAAATTTAATTTATTTGAAAAACATCATTTTACAAAAACCGAATTTCAAATTAAATTCATATTAATTTTAAATGATCATATTTTAAACTATAATAAAAATAGGTATCTTAGAAACATATCTTTGAGGTTCAAAAATTATTAGAATTTTATTTAGAATTAAATTGTTAAATTGCAAAAATATTTTTATTTTACATTTAAAATTCGCTCAATTTTTGTCCAGTTTTGATCTAACGGTAAGATGGAGGTCTTCCTGAACTCCGATTATTTTGAAATTTTTACAGTAGTTAGACAACATCTCCTGTCAATTTTGACTAAAATTGGAGCATGATCCAACGGTCAAATTGGGAGAAATTAACAAAACAAATTTAAATTTGTTTGTCAAAACTAGCTGTTGGAAAGTTTGAAAATGTACACCTTGAAGCCAAAAACCTCTCTTAATCATCCCCAACGGCTATATGGTTTTGCAAGCTATAAATATGAGGTCTAGACATGTTTTAATATACTTGAATCATTCTACAAACTCATTTTACATATATACAAAGTTATTCAAGTATTCAATTCATTTAATTGATCAATCTTTCATTTTTGAGCTATATACTTTGATCAATTTTGATATCTCTTAGTGTGAGCTATACACAAGAGAGATATTGTACATTGGTGTTAGCCACCAAAACGTATTCAAATCATATTTGTGAGAGGTGTATCTCATAGATTAGCAAGAGGGATTTCTTGTGTGAGTATTGAGAGTGTTTCAATACTTGTAAGAGTGTGTGAGAAGAATACACTTGTAGATGTTTGATCTTCACCCGGAAGGAGATCGGTTATAGTGGAAATTCTCGGGGAACTAACCGAGCGCGGAGTAGGGGGAACAAGCCGAACCGTGTGGACAAAAAATCTTCGACTTTAAATTGGTTCAATATTTCTTACTCAATCTCTTTATTTATTTGTTATATTAATTGATTGAAGTTGCTTATATTATTACTTATTCTTGGGATTGATTATTTAATTGATTGTTTTCCTTGATAAACTTATTTAACTAAGTTGTTTTACTTAAATATTTTAAAAAATGTTTTAATTCCGCATTAAATTTTTAAAACTCTATTCACCCCCCTCTAGGGTATTTTCCGACCTACATTATTTTTTAAAAAAGAACTAAGAAATAGTTAAAAAAAAATTAAAGGAATATTTTTGACCAATTTTGAAAAGGAGCGTGACATTAACTTTGTAATAGATTTTTGAATTGAAATATTTTATGTTATCCTGCAAATTAAGTTTGTACTATATATTTTTTACTTTATTACTATATCTGAGTATTTAATTGATAGTGATTTAGTGTTATTTCAACAAGTTACAAATACAAGCCCTTTATTAATAAAATACACATCATAATTTTTATGGATTATGCAAAGTTAAGTTTTTACTCCCTGTTTTTTAATACATTAATATGTGTTAGGGTTTATTTAACGTTACTTGAGTCTTGAGTGACACATAAAATATAATTGTTAAAAAATATAAAAACATAATGTAAAACAAACTTGTATTAATTTTTTTGAATTGTAAAATTAAGTTTGTACATAACATAATTTTGTGTAAAGTTAAATTTATACCAAGACACAACTTTGGCCAAATCCCTCATTTAAAACACAATTGATAAACAAAATCTTATTTCAGAAAAATATTAAAAACAGACTTTATTTCAAAAAAAAAATTATTTCTTGAATTTTTTGTGAAAAATATTATCACACAGACCTTTTTCCAATTTTCAAAAAAAAATCAATTACTTCTATTATAATATAAAAAATAAATGAGTAATTTAATAAAATACTTTCAATCTTATATTTATTTTTATGAATAAATATTATCTATATTTTTTTAATAAAATCAAACGGAACTTAAAAACTTGTGATCAAGAGATGGGCTATACCGTTAAACAGACAAGGCAAATATCTGCCTTGGAGAACTAGGATCAGGGCTAATTATTTTTAAGATATTGTCAATAGGATCAGTGGTAATTATTTTTAAGAGAATGTCAACATAATTTTAAGATATTTTATCATTATATACTTGGAGAATTAGCATCATGACAAATGGTTGGTATAGAATATAAAATAATAGAATACGAAAGCAAAGTAAAAAGATCACAAGTGGTGGGGTGAGCCTGTCGAGTAGTAATCAACAAAGAGGGCTCTTTCACACGCTTCAGCACTCCACAGCTGACACACACCGCCACTCCCAACCCCACCCCCACCCCCACCCCGAATATTTCCCTTCAAATTGTATGGGCTCCTCTGACTCAATGGAAAGGGTTTGGAGGATTATTAGATTGATTATGTTTTAAGTATTACTTTGAGAATATTGGTCATATAGAGAATTTCTTTTTATTTTTTACAAAGCAACACGATCTTATATATATATATATAAATAATTTATAAATAAATCAAGTCAGTCTTAATATTAGAAACCTTTTTTGGTTATATTTAGTTGGAATTTAATTTCAAATTTATTTTTAAGTATAATTTTTTAAAACTATCTTTGATTTGATTTATATATGTTCTACTATTTTAAAATTTTACAAAAAATATAATATTTATTTTTTTTATTCATTTCTTAATTTTTTTCTAAAATACAAAAGGATAATGATAGGTCTTGTTTAACTCACCAATTAATATAATAGTGTTTAAAATCAACCAAAATTTCCCGTGTAACTTTATCCATTAAATTAAAAATTTATTTATAAAATTAGATTGTTTATATATTTCCAACTTCTTGCTAAAATGTATTTTACACTAATTCAATTTTATATCTCGAAAAAATGTAAATTATCTTTACGAAAATCTTATCATATGAGAAATATTTATCTATAATTGATTTAATGAAATAAATTAGTTATTATCGGTTAATATTTTATTGTATAGTTATATTTTAGAATTATCTATCCATTTAGTGAAAAATAAAATATCATATCATATAAATTTAATGAGATTTGAGTTTTTCTTAATAATAATAATAAAAAAAAAGTCATTACTATTGCACTTAGAATTGGTAAAACTTGAACTTAGAACGTCCATGTCTTCTTTTGAATTTTTTTCTTGACATGATAATGGTAATTATTAAAAATGTATAAACATGAGCCTCTAAGTTCTGTTGAATATATTTTTTTTAAATATCTTTCATATGGTATGGTAATCATTCTACCGTGTAACTTATTTTATTATTTGTCAATACATTAAATCATAATATTTTTGAATAATTGTTGGTAAATTTATTTTATTTTTTCAGAATAACTAAAATATCCACTATAAATTGTCTGTTTATTTAAAAATTATATCACATTTTTGTAGTTCCATCTAAATTAATTTTACATAATACTAAAAAGTAATTTTAAGCTACCTTTTATGTTGTTAATTATTAGTCAAAAATGATTGTAAATAATTTTTTCTTCATTTACAAAAAAGGCTTCAAAAAGGCAACAGAGATTTAAAAGTCCATATTGAATTAAAAATTTTAGGTTAAAGAAGTTCAAAATCGGGCATAAAAAGAATGGGTCTAAATTTTATTTTCTTAATTTTTTATACAAGCAATGATTAAATAATACAACTTTTATTTTTTATATAATATTATGACTGTTAGAATAAAGGATATAAACGAGTGGAATATAACAACCATATAAAGTGGACATAATATTTATTTTTCTTTTTCTTTTCTTATTTTGAATTGGTTGATTTTGTTTCTGTTCGTCATATCTTGTAGTTAGTCCACTCTTAAATTATGAAAATTTTAATCAATTTTTTACAATATTACCCTTTTTAAAATTGATAATTATATCCACCAATTAAAATTAATTTATAATTATATCAATTTAGATTCCATTTTAATTTAGATTCCAAATTCAAATATAATTCCTTTTTAATTTATTTCATATTTACTTTTAAAGAAATTTCAAATGGTTTTAGGGTTAGGGTTTAGTAATCATTGTGCGTGGATTGATTTCAAAATAATTGAACATCGATTAACTTATCAATACGTATTTTGTTTGATAAAAAATACAAATCCTAATATCAATACGTAATTTAAGTATATAATAATAAAAAACCTTTTCCCAACGAGAGAACTGAACAATACTTTGTAACATAAAGAAAACTCAACAGTAGAACGGATTAATTTGCATTAGAAGTTTGGAAATAACTAGGCATTAGTATTGAGAATGGTTTATTTCCATCGCAATCAATAGATATTGCACATTTAACGGTGTGTTATTCTTTGTTTTACTTATGAATTCATACTTAAAATTTAATTTAATTTTAAATCTTGTAGAAGAACTTAATTCCGAATACGATATTACAGACTTCAGCAGAACCTGAGTTAATATATAACGTCGGATCCAAAACTAATTTGTTGTCTCAAAATAATAATTGTATTATTTCTTTTATTTCTTTTAAACTTACGAAAATCAGTTATGATTTTTTTTAAGATCTTAATATATCAACCTCGAAATAATTAATTATTCTATAAACTTTATCAATGTTACAATCGGTTAAAAGTGATATCAATAATGTGCCGATGTAAGAAATATTGTAATCGATTAAAATTTTATCGATTTTTTAAATATATACACATATTTATCAATTATTAATATAAATCCTAGATGAAGAATATCAAAATAAAGTTTTAAGGTTTGTGATAAAGAAGACCAAAATAACGAGCATGGTCCTTCTAAATATGGCGCTTAACTTGTGAGGAAGAATGAGATAGTGGGGAAAGAAGGAAGAATGAGGAGATGAAGGAAAATACGATGGGAAAAGAGGAATTAATAGTGAGTTTGTAGGAAAAAAAGGGATAGTGGATGTGACACCCCAAACCTTAAACATATTTCATTTACATAATTAAGCATGATTAGTATGCATTATACATCATTGCATTTAGCAGGTGTTTAATGCTAAGTGTAAACATATTTGAATTGGAAAGTTGTTTTCATGCTTTATGTGTGCATTTCTGTCATTTCATATGTTGAATGATATGTACAAGCTTGAATTTTACATGAGAAAGTATGAGGTACTTACATGTGTAAAGAAGTAGAAAAAATGGAGTTAAACTTAAAAACAAAATGCTAGTGGTGCCATTGTGTAAAATTACAAGCATGTGCTAGGTGTCTTATTTTCCTTCATTTTCATTTAAGCATGATAATTTATATTGAGGTTCTTGGCTCAGCAATAATAGATATTATACACTATTTTCTTCCAAAAATTATAATTTTTACCAAAAATAGAAAAAATAAAAAGGAAAAGAAAAGGAAGAAGAAAAGAGGAAACAAAATTGAAGAAAAATCATAAAAAATTAAGATTTGGTTAGTAAATTATGTTCTTTATGTTTTCTTCATTTATTTTACATGATTTTATGATTTACATGTTGAAAAGTTGGATTAGAAGAGAAGAGCATACATGTATGTGTGTGTCTTGATGTATGTGTGTGTGTTTTTAGTGTATTTGAGGGTTTTCATGGTAAAGTTGATTCAACCCAATTTATGTTAATTTTAATCAGTGAAAAATATGTTATATATGCTGGAAAATAGTTAAATGATGTTAGTTTAAAGTTATAAGGGTTGTATGTTTTATTTGTATAAAAAAAGAGTTGAAATATTTGGAGTTGCTTTTAATAGACAACTTTATGCAGCTGTCTTAGAATTGATATAACTTTTTGTATAGAACTTGGAATTGCGAACCGTAAATTGGGTTTGAAATTAGACACACTGAGCTTTCCGAAAATGTATGGCTCATAACCTAGTTCATAGCCAATTAGTACTGTTTAATCACTAAAGTTGACCCTTTTCCACTGTTGTATAGTCTAACTGTTGGATTAAGCTAAAATTTTATAATTTTGTTCATATACATGTTGTACAACTATTATAAAAATTTGGGAATGATCAGACCAGGGAAAGTCCCCTGTTTAAGCTCTCTGTTGGGACTATGCATAGTTGGAGTGGTTAAAATGCATTGTTAATAAAATTGTGTATAAGTATTATTCATTCTGCACTTGTGGGAATGAATTGTAAATATATACATGTGTATATTGAGGTGAGATTGGATTAATAATCAGTTTTGATTGATAGGTGAAGGAACTACTACTTCTATGGCCCAGCAAAAATAGATTTTCACGTTTGGTTAGTGTGAACTTTTGAGCTGAGTGTACTAACTTGCGTGGATTATATTTATATATGTATATGGAGTTATCTGTATATAAATTGTGAATGCCTTGGGTCTCAGGCTTTGTAGGAGACTGTTGTATATAATGCCTTGAGCTTTGTGGGAGGCTAATGTATTAATGCTTTTGGGTCTCGGACTTTGTAGGAGACCAGAGTATATATATATAATGCCTTGGGCTTTGTAGGAGGCTGTTGTTTATAATACCTTGAGTCTCGAGCTTTGTGGGAGACGAATATATATACATATACACACTTTATTGTTTGAGTGTGTGAGTAATGTATTCACTAAACTTTGTGCTTACGGTATTTAATTTTCTTCTAGATGAGAAAGAAGGTTGTCCACTGCCAAGGTCTAGACGGTGTTTAGAAGATGTATAAATATTTTTTTAGTTGTATAAACTTTGTATATCTTGTATAAATATGATAAAGGGTTATGTAACCCTAGTGTGTATTATAAATCGTTGGGAATTATATTTACATGTTGTATCTTTTGATGATGGTGGTTGTATAAATGACTTAGAAGATAGATATTTGTTATAGAATCAATGTAATGTTTATTTTCAAATGTTTTTTTCTGCTTCGGCAAGTTATTAAAGTTTTATATTTGGAAGTTATGATTATAAGCTATTATTAGTCTACATTGACTGCAAGATTTGCATAGGGTCTCCGGGACGAGTGTGACAATCGATATTTGTAGATGAGAAAGAGGGAAAAATACCGTAAAAATTTAAATTAGGAGTAAGGATTTAATTTTAATTTTTGTTATTTTACTTCAAAGTTAATTATGATATACTCATTGCTTAGTAATGTTAAGATCTAACTTTTAAAACTGGATATACTTATTAATCTTGTGGATATTTTAATATTAAATTATTATTCAAAATAATATTTATAAAATTAAATTAATAATATTTTTTTGTCAGTCTATCCACGCTTGTGGATTAACTTAATATTACAGATTAACTGAAAAATATCGCCGATTAAAAAAAATCACCCTTTTAAATTATGGAAACTATAATTTAATAACCTTTAAAATACATTTCGCTATGGATATATATTTATCTATTCTTTGCTTCTTTTTTTTTTGTTATTTATGTTTCTAATACTTGTAAGGCTCGATTTTTGTTTGAATAAATTATTTGATCTAACTGATCCATGTAATAAGATTTATCTTAAATTTATTTTTCAAAACATAAACGAGCTTTTTCATTTAAATGAATAAGATACATGTACCATTTCCTTTTAGTTTATTTAAAAACACACGAGCCTATGTTTTTTTTATATATATATAATAAATTATTCTTGTGTTAGAATGAATGATAATTCATGATTTGAGATAATATATAAACAAAAAAGTAAATAAATTTTATGAATGATAGATTTTAAAATAAATTAATACTATTGCAAAAGTAAAAAGACTTTACAATAAACTATTTCTAATGCCTAATGAGGTTGTTTTTGAGTTATCCTATAATTTGAGATGTTCTTGTTTTATAAATCCTTTAAGTTATCCGTCAAACAAACTGCAGGGGGTGGAGTGGTGGTAGTTAACTTAAAGGACTAGCAAAAAGGGGTAATTGGATATTATTGAAGGGCAAAAAAAAAAAAACTAATAAAAAGTATGATCCATTTGATTTAGTAAACATAAAAATTACTTTGAAATAATAATTAAAATAGCAAAGAACCTAGCTTGGTGAATTTTCAATGAAATCCTAATAAATGTATGTTTTTAAATTGTGGTAGGTATAACTAATATAAATATGACTTAGATTTGGTCGAGTTCGAGTTAATGTAAATTTAACTCGTTGAACCCAAACCAACAATGTATTTATAATTGTTTTTCTTTAAATATTCATATAATACTATATAATTATAATGTATCGATGTATGTCAAGGCCATGTGAGTTCAAAAATATAATAAATACAAAAGTTTCAGGTTTCCAAAATTAGCCATTTTTTCATCTCAAAGTCGAGGTTAGATGGTTCGAGTTTCAATTTAGCCCATGCCTCAAGTATATTCCCTTCCCATTGCTACATAATTATCTTTAAACTAAAATTAAATAATATTTTTCGTATCGTAAACATAGACATTACTAGTGATTCAATACAACTCTTTTTAAATAAGGGCATCTTTGGTATGACCTTTTTTTTATTATTATTGTTCTAAAATTAGTAAATTTTTTAATATTACTAGATCTTTTTGTACGATTAGCAGGGGAGAATTATATACACAAACACATGTATTGAATATGTCTACATAATATGTGTATTTTTTAAAGTTATATTTAATAGTAACATAAAATATATGATAAATTAAAAAATAAGTTGAGATATACTAATAAGATATTTTCTTACTTTTTATATTTGAGTAAACTTTTATGTATATTGAGTAATTTCTTTTGCGGATAATGTTAAAATACTAATCACGACAAATTTTACATAAGACTTGACCTAAACAAGTCTGAGTGAAATTCAAAATTTCTAAACTTAAGATTACTAGTAACCTGTCACTACTCTGTTGATGTTAAATCATATTGACGGGTAAATATAATTCCGTAGTTTAAGCCTTTAAGCACAATATCTCCATTCCGTAACCTGTCCAACTGGTGGTTGTAAACCGAAATAATGAATATAAAAAGAGGCCATATCCGATTTGGCTTTTGGCAATAACAGAAATGACATTTGTTCTTTCAACGAAGAAACCGCTGCCGCGTATACACTGAACTTTTGACGTCTCGACCGACTCAGTCTGCAAATTATGTGCCACTAGCTCAATAAATTATAATAATTATTTAACACTCCACGTCATATCTGCATACGGTGCTAAGACCACCGTTAGGAACTTTTAATATATATATATATATATTTTTTTTGGACAAAGGAATTTATTTTTTGATTTTCTATTAGGTGTTCGGGTGGTGTATTTTGACTAATTTTTATTCGCAATGTGCGGTTGTCGTTGATTAAATATTATTTTAATAATTTTAAAAATTAACTTTAAAAATTTCAAATCAACTTTAAAATTATTTCAATAATAATTTTATACTACTAAATCAAAACGCTTGATTGACAAAGAAACTTTTAATTTAGCAACTCGAACTAATTTTTTTTTTCGTAGAATGTTGAAGTGCACGTGATTCAGGCCGAATGAAACAAATTGACCGATCCAAAGCTTTGAATTGAATTAAAATCAAACAAACCGAGCCAAAATTAATATAATATATTAAAATTTTACAAACGTCTTTGCATATTTTTAGGGTGCTATTATTTACACCTTTTAATCTTCTCACAAATACCATCATCTATAATTTGATAAAACTCATTTTTAACACCCCACATTTTTGTCACAAACACCCTCTCACTTAACTATTATTTAATTTATTTTTCTAATGTTTAAAATATTAACCTATTTATTTATTCATTTTTTAATAAACTAATCAAACATTAACTTAAATAATTAAACATATATCTCCCATTTTTCTCATTCACAATCACATTTCATTACTTCAAGTAAAAAGATAGAGATAGAAGATACTCACTTCTTTATCATTTGAGCTCTCAAAATCAAGAAATCACAATCAAATCGAAGCACAAATATTATTGGTGGAAAGTTTGAAGCTTGAATTATGATAAATAAGAAGCAATGTTCATGAGATGGTGGAGAAAGAATAAATTCAAAAAAAAGTTGGTGATAAAATTTCACTTCAAAATGAAGCCAAAGATGTATTATAATTGTTATTATTGGTGTATTAATGCGTATATTACCTTTCATACACCATTCTACAACATTCAAATTGAAACAAAGATGTAATCCCCAAAACAGAGTATAAAACGGGTTCTGTTCAGACTTGACTCGCTTTATATAAGGAAAGTAATCTAGTTACAACTCTCCTCAAATAAGGCGAGTGTGTACAGACACACTCATCCCATGTGAGACGAGTGTATGTTATTAGGCGAGTTACTTACAACACATTCATCTAATGTGGGGTGAGTGTGTGTGAATCCACTCACCTGTCATTAGGTGAATCTAATTTAGAAATACTTCAGTACACTCTGCACTCCATTGCCTTATATTAGGTGAGTCACTTGTAACACATTCACCTAATATGAGGTGAGTATGTATGAATCCACTCACATGTTATTATGTGAGAGACGTAAAAGACTTTTTCTTTTTCAACAATTGCGGAGGTGGGAGAGGATTTTTATCGGTCGTCAATGGCTGTCCTTCGGCGCGGAGATGAGCGATGGAAAAGCTATGAAGGTGAGAGACGAGCGAGACAGCTACGAATGTGAAAGTTACGAAGGTGAGAGACGACCGAGATATCTGTGAAGGTGAGATACAAGCGGGAGAAGATGAGAGACGAGTCGGTGGAAGAAGAGCAAGAGAAGGTGAGAGACGAGCGGGAGAAGGTGAAAGAATCTTCTTCTCTTTTATGTTAATCAATGTTAAGTAATTTTATTTTTAATTAATGTTTGTATCAACTTTTAATTAAGTGGTAGGTGTTTGTGACTAAAAATTGACATGAGGGGGTGTTTGTGACAATGATAATGTTAATGACATAAATGATGGGTGTAAACAATAACCTCCTATTTTTAAGTGTTTTATATGTATAGCTTAGGTTAAAATCGAATTGAAAGTCTCAAAACAAACTTTTAAGTAACTATTAACTATTTAAAACTCACCAAATTTAAAGTGATAAATATTTTTATAAAATATGTCACAACTATTTTTTATTTTATGTCTTGTATGTGTAACATATTTTAAATAAAATTTAGAGATATCTTTTAAATTTATTACAAAAATTAAATAAGAGATCTTTTTTTTTATTAATTTAAAATTATAAAAAATGTCGATAAAAGCACCTCAGGAAACTAGTTTAAACACCCTTTTCTCAAAAGTAAAAATAATTTAAATAAATAGAGCTTATATTTATCCTCGAGTATGACTGAAAGTCAGGATCATTGGAATCTGGGTGAGCTCTTTTTACCCCCGACTAATTATCCAATCGAACAAAGCCCAAAGTTCTCACAAGTTTTGAGGAAAATATTTCTCACCAAAGTTATTCAAGAACCTTAACCACATAATTGAACTTATGATTTTCATCTTTGAGGTTTTTTTCCGGAACCATTTATTCAAACATCTCGTTTGATTCACAAATTTTAGTATTTTAAAAAAAATATTATTTATTTTTTTTATTTGATAAGTACAAATTTCGAAAATATTTTTTTAAAAAAAGAAAAAGTAGGGAGTAAAATCATTCATTTCAAAATACATGATATTGATTTTCTCATGTGATTTCCAATCATTTATTATAAAAAATTTAGACAATAATACTCTTACTTAAATATTTTTCATATTTGACCAAACATAAAAAAAGAAATTTGACAGTAAATTTAGTTTCCCACCTCTATGAAAAAGATAAGAGAATTAATTTCTTTTCCGTGAACCAAACGATTCTAAAAATTAAAATGCTTCAACGTGAGTCTCAACAAGTGGACTTGATTGAACTTTCCTTCTTCGACTTTGTCACTTTGATGAAAAAAGGCAGAATATATATAGGTATGTAATTAAACTGTATATATAAAATAAAATAAAATAAAGTAAAGATAAATGATTGGATTAATGTTGTTGTTGGTTGTGATTTCTTAATGCAGGTGATAGAGCTATCCATAGCTTGTTTTACGGATGAAAGATGCAAATTAATGCATTAAAATCCAATTTTTTGTATACCTTCTTCCATTCTTCATTACAGTAATTAGTGATGAAAAATGCTAATTCATTTGATTATGAAATAGAATTCATCGCAATAGACATGTTCTAAACATGATTCTATTAAGGTGCCTTAACTACAATATGTACTATTACAAAATTAAAACTTAAGTAAGAGTGCTAAAAAAAAGATATGTAAATTAATATTTTTAGATGCTTTTAACAGTACTCAGTCACAAAATATTCAAAATATCTATCGCATATTTCAACTAATTTTTAGCCCTTAAAAAATACATACAAAGAAACATTTTTTTTTTTCAATGTTTTACGAATCCACTTATATTCTATTGATGCGAGCGAGCAAGGCCAGGCGAAGAGGGGTAACTATCAAACAGAAAGAAGGATATCAACGTGAGTAGTAGTAGGATGGAGGTGAGGTGAGAAAATTTGGGGAAGTGCAAAACCGAGGCAAACAAAGCTGTATGACACCTCTCGATTTGACACGTGGGCTACCTTCCCCAAATCTCGCCTCCACGGGTATCAGAACCCACCCCCCCATTTCCCTTCCCCTTCGCCGCCCCCAAACCTTACCATATTAGAGAAGAGAAAAATATATATACCCACGCTTCCATATCTCTTCTATCCCATTCTTATATCTCTCATATTCAATTCAATACCACTCTACATTCTCTCTCTGTAACAAAACATAACAAAAGCAATGGAAACCTTGACTCTCTCCGGATTGCTCAAACACGTCGCCGGAATATTCCCTTCCCGGCGTGCAATCTCTCTCTCCGGAAAGTTCGATCTCACCCACGCTCAGCTTCATCAACACATCGAACGAGCTGCTTCTCTCCTTGTCGCCGCCGGTGTTAAACCTGGTGACGTCGTTGCCCTTACTTTTCCCAACACCGTCGAGGTATAATCCCCCTTTACAAACTTTTCTTCTATCTTTTTTTCAAAAATTAAATTATTCGTAATTTTTATTTATACCAACAATACCAATTATTAATTAAATTAAATCACGTCTTGCTGATTATTTATTTGATCCAATTACAGTTCGTAATAATGTTTTTGGCCGTAATCCGCGTCAGAGCAACCGCTGCACCACTCAACGCCGCCTACACTTCAGACGAGTTTGAATTCTACTTGTCCGATTCCGATTCCAAGCTCTTATTAACAGCCAAAGAGGGAAACAATCCGGCTCAATCCGCTGCTAAAAAGCTTGGTATTCCTCACGTTACCGCCACTCTGCCCGAAGCCCAATCTGATATCTCCCTATCCTCGACTCAGTCAGATTCTAACCCTGACTCGATATCAAAAATCATCAACGAACCTACAGATGTGGCTCTGTTCCTCCACACATCAGGAACCACAAGCCGACCCAAAGGCGTTCCATTAACTCAGCTTAACCTAGCATCCTCCGTAAATAATATCAAATCGGTTTACAATCTAACCCAGTCTGATTCCACCGTTATTGTCCTTCCGCTTTTCCACGTCCACGGTTTACTCGCTGGGTTACTGAGTTCACTCGGAGCAGGAGCTGCCGTTGCTCTCCCATCTGCCGGTCGCTTCTCCGCTTCAACATTTTGGTCAGACATGAACAAATATAACGCCACGTGGTACACTGCTGTCCCCACCATACACCAAATCATATTGGATCGGCACTTAAGTAGGCCCGAACGCGCTTACCCGAAGCTCCGGTTCATAAGAAGCTGCAGTGCTTCGCTGGCTCCTTCTATCATGGCTCGGCTCGAGGAGGCGTTTGGCGCGCCAGTTTTGGAAGCTTACGCCATGACTGAGGCAACCCATCTGATGTCGTCGAACCCGTTACCCGAAAATGGGCCGCACGTACCCGGGTCGGTTGGGAAACCCGTGGGTCAAGAGATGGCTATATTGGATGAGAATGGTGTTCAACAAGCTGCTGGGGCTACTGGGGAGGTTTGCATAAGAGGACCAAATGTTACTAAGGGTTACAAAAACAACCCTGAGGCTAATAAATCGGCTTTCCAATTTGGGTGGTTCCATACCGGAGATCTTGGGTATTTTGACTCCGATGGGTATTTGCATCTAGTTGGCCGGATTAAAGAGTTGATCAACCGTGGAGGTATGTTCAAAGATTTAAAATTTTCTTTTACATATGTATGTGTATCTATTGAATTGATGTTGATTCTCGTATTGTTTGCCCCTTTTATTGAGCAACGTATGGTTTGTCCTGCTGCATGCAAGGTGATTTGAATCCTATAGTTTGCGTTAGTATTGGACTATAGAGTATGGCCATGTGGCCATACTTAATACTATTGATTGCTAGCATAGAATAGAAATACACAATTTGGCCATCAACGTGTTCAATACTCTATTTCGAATTACAATATAGTATTTTAGTGTTCTTATTGCAAGTCAGAAATTTTTTGTGGACTTTATCATATACACCGTAAAACAACTTCAATAGTTGGTGTACACATTAAGAATCAAACACAAGATAAATACGTGGTCCCTTGATAAGGCGAAATAAACAAATTTGGCCTGTCATTATTTACTCGGTTATTGTTTAGTGTTGATTTTTCCCCCTTTTGTATCCTCGTGGACAAGTTGGTATAAATTATGCGTTTTACCTTTGGAGCTTTTCATCATCCCAGTTTTCGTGTTGTCCACACATTTTTATTTAATAGCTTTATGAAAATGACTTGCCATGTTTTAATGGTAGCAGGTTGCTCTTGGTAAACCTCGGCCATGAGTGGTACCTTGGATTACTTCTTGACTTTTAACATTAATTCTGCGTTGGGTGTGGGTTGAATTATTTTATTGGAATACCTTGGATTCTATTTGTTATGTTTGGTCATATGGATTAAACAATCTTTTCCTTTCGTTCTTAGCCAAATAATTTTTTTTTTATTTTCATTTTTCCCCTTAAATAATACAATTTATCCTCTAACCAAATGCAGGAGAGAAGATATCACCAATAGAAGTGGACGCAGTCCTTTTGTCTCATCCAGATATTGGCCAAGCAGTTGCCTTTGGAGTCCCCGATGACAAATACGGTGAAGAGGTAATAATACAATTCCATCACAATCTCTATTTGACCCATTTTCTCTGTTTGACAACTAATTCCATTATTATCTGGCCTTGCCAACCACCGTGTCCTTTAATAGCCAACTTTCCTTGAAACGAGTTGCCATAGCCATCCACATGGAAATATCCGCGTATGGCACCACTCACCACCTAATGACTTCTTAGGTTATAGGCTCTGGTTTAGGAAGGATTTTATTGAAAGTTGAATCTTCCACGCATAAGCTGTGAAAGTGTCACATTTATCTTCTTCTATCATAATTGTGATAAGGATGTTTAACTGTAAAGGGAGTTGGGCAGAATGGTCACCACATCATCTCTCTTTAGAAGAATAGATTCAATTGTCCAAATGCTAATTGTATGTTGAATTTTTCATCCTTCCAGATAAATTGTGCGGTCATTCCGCGGGATGGGGCAAGCATAGATGAAGAAGAGGTGTTGAGGTTCTGCAAGAAGAACCTTGCAGCTTTCAAGGTACCAAAGAAAGTGTTCATCACTGATTCTCTTCCTAAGACTGCTACTGGCAAAATTCAGAGGAGGATTGTTGCAGAGCACTTCCTTGCTCAAATTTCAACTGCCAAGGTCCCCAAGTTTGGAGCCTAAACAGAAAATTATTAAATTCTGTATTTGGTTCATGGGACAATAATAAAAGTAGATTAGGTGATTATTTGTTTTGAAAAAAGATATGCGCTAAGATGGCTAACTCACATTACTTGTAATTCGTGTTCCCTCGGATGGGAGATGCTGTTCTTTGATTGTAATATGGATTTTAGATGAAATGGTACTGTAATTTGAAATTTTTAGTATTGTATATATATTTTGTTTCAAATATATCCATCTGAAAACACATTTAATACACAGAAAAATCATTAGGGCATTGACCCATAGTACACCACAAGATAAATATTATCCACAAATTTCTACCCAGCCAAAAAATAACCACCAACTCATATTTTGAACTTTTAGCCAAAACTACCCTCTCTCCCATTATTAGTTCTCCATTTTTTCTCTTTTTTCTTCACTTTTTTTAGATCCATTTTCTTTCTCTAAAATCTCCCATCTCTTCCCATTACAAATTCTCCACTTTCTCTCTCCTCCACTTACTCTCTTCACCAGTAGCGTCGGAGCAGCGGAGTCAACAATAGCGATGGAGAAGGGAGATGAAGAATGAAAGTTTGTGAAAATCAAACGGAGATGAAGATAAAGTTTGACTATTATACATGACACAAAACGAACTTAGGACGATCAAAATCGAAGTTAGAAGATTCGAAAATCACGAAAAATGCGAATATTTGAATCGAAAATCACCAAAGTAACGAATCAAACCGAGATAAAGGTGAAGTTCGATTCTTCATCTTCATTATGTAGTTGGATTACTAGAAATTATCGCTCAGTAATTCGCAAAACTACAATTGTAAACTAACTCGATGCCAAAAACAACAGTAGAACATAAACTCTTCTTCATCTTCACTTGGTTGTTGGATTACTAGGGACAATAATCTGGATTACCGTTGAGTAATTTGCAAAATTACCAATGCAAACATACTCAATGTCCAAAAAAATAACAGTAAAACATCCATTCTTCTTCATCTTCATTCTGTTGTTGGATTACTGGAAGCGATCCAATAATTCGCAAAACTACCAATGTAAATCTATTCAATGCAAAAAATAAAAATAAAAGTAGAACATTTATTTTTTTATCTTCACTATGTTGTTGAATTACTAGGGGCAATAATCCGGATTACCGTCCAGTAATTCGTAAAACTACTAATGTAAACCTAGATAATGCAAAATAAAATAATAACAATAAAACATCCATTATTCTTTACTATATTGTTAGATTATTGGGAATTACCACCTAGTAATTTGTAAAACTACCAATGTACATTTACTCAATGCCAAAAAAAATAAAAAATTAACAGTAGAACATCCATTTTTTTTCATTTTCACTATGTTACTGGATTACTGGGGGAAGTAATCCTAATTACTACCCAATAATTTATAAAACTACTAATGTAAACTTACTCAATGCAAAAAAAGAAGGAGAAGTAGAACATTCATTCTTCTTCATCTTCACTCTGTTGTTGAATTAATTCGGATTACCGCCCATTAATTCATAAAACTGCCAATGTAAACCTATTCAATGCCCAAAAAAACAATAGTTGAACATCCATTCTTCATCTTAATTATGTTGTTGGATTACTGGAAATTACTACCTAGTAATTTGCAAAACTACTAATGTAAACCTACTCAATACTAAAAAAATAACAATAGAACATATATTCTTCTTCATCTTCACTTTATTGTTTGATTACTGGGGGCAGCAATTTGAATTATTGCTCCCAATAATTTGTAAAACTATTAATGTAAAACCTATTCAATGCCCAAAAAAAATATCAGTAGAACATCCATTCTTTTACATCTTCGTTTTGTTGTTGGATTCTGGGAATTCTCGCCCAGTAATTCGCTAAACTATCAATGTACACTTACTCAAATGCCAAAAATAACAACCGTAGAACATCTATTCTTCTTCATCTTCACTCTGTTGTTGGATTACTGGGGACAATAATCCTAATTACCGCCCAATAATTTACAAAACTACCAATATAAACTTACTTAATGCCCAAAAAAACGATAGTAGAACATTCATTCTTCATCATCTTCACTCTGTTATTGGATTATTGAAAATTATCGCCTAGTAATTTGTAAAACTACCAATGTAAACTTACTCAATGTAAAAAAAAAAAGTAAAAAACTTCCATTATTCTTTATCTTCGCTCTGTTGTTGGATTTCTAGGGGCAATAATCCGGATTACAATAAAATGCAAAAACAATGAAAAAAATGATATAGAAAATCAAATCAAGATAAAGATAAAACTCAATTATCATCTATCTCACAAATCAAAATGTTCGCAATGGAAATAATGCCCTAGACATCATCTCTCTCAAATCCACTTTCTCTTCCTAAAACCTCCCCTCTACTTTTCCATTCCTAAATCTCCACCAGTAGCGCCGGCACAAGGAATATCGGCGTCAACCACGTCGATGGAGAATGGAAGTTTGTGAAGAATGAAAATTTGTGAAAATCAATAAAGATGATGATCGCGAACAACACCCTCTATCTTGCTCGTGTTTCAAAATCCGCTGCAGATCGAAAATTTCTCAGTCGTGCTGAGCAAGAATGACAATTCAAATTAAGATCCTTTTTAACTATGTTTAAATATGAGGGTAAAATCGAAATGGCATTTTAAAATTGTATTAATGAGAAAAATGAGTAATCTGTTGTAGTTAGTGATCAAATTTTAGTCTGTTAAGAGTTAATAGGTAAAGGTGAGCTAGAGGATATAGTTATTGGTTATTTTCCCGAATTAAATCAACATAAGCAAACCAGCTGTTATTGAAGTACAAGCAACATAATTTACCTACCAGATGGATAAAAAATCCACACTTCCAGGAGCCCTCTACAGCAAATATGTTGGCGCATATTCTTGTTGAAGACTCAAGAACACACAAAAACATAAGAAGAGTTGTTCCATCAACCCTCTTCACCTGGAATTTAGCACAATTGACAGTTAAACAAGAAAGTCATCACCTTTGTTGCTAGCTGTAACAAATAGGATCATTAAGTAAACAAACAAGCAGAACTTGCAAAAAAAAATTTAGTTTGGTAGTCCATTGAATGAACTTTCCCTTATTTTCTCATTACGATTTTTTCTAAAGCATATTTTTATAATGAATTTCCGAGAGTGAAACAAGACAGTTGTTCTCGTTCATGTTGCTTGTATAGGTCAGCATAAACAACACCACAAGGAAAACAGACAAGGAACCCAACAATTTCCAAGATTGTTCACCAGCACAATTCAGGGGAAAACACTTGCAGAATTTTCCACATAATGATGCAAGCATGCAGAAACACCCCCACACAATTGTATATCTCAATTACCTAGCAAAGCACAAGACAGATGAAACAAAGCTTAGTCCGAAGGCAACATTCTTAAACATTCCAACTACAATGAGGCATCTATAGTCAGACCCATAAAAGGCCACTACCAATAAGGACACAGACTGCTATGCATTCTTTCACAATATGATTTCTTGTAAAGTATCTACCTAACACCACCCATTAAAATGCTAAACATGCAGGTATCACACAATTTGCCCACCAACTGCAAAAACAAAGCAAACAAGGGAAATGCCACAACTTTCAAAGACTGCAACAATCCAAAGGTAAAAGGACTCAACGACAAATTTGTTCCTTGCATAGCGTCTTAGGCCTCCTGAAGTTGTTCTTCTTCGTCATCATAGTCGTAGCCCTCTTCATCTGCAGTTGCATCTTGATACTGCTGGTACTCGGAAACTAAATCGTTCATGTTGCTCTCGGCCTCAGTAAACTCCATCTCATCCATACCCTCTCCAGTGTACCAATGCAAGAAAGCTTTCCGACGGAACATGGCAGTGAACTGCTCACTCACCCGTCGGAACATTTCTTGAATTGAGGTTGAATTCCCAATGAAAGTCGATGCCATCTTCAAACCAGTTGGAGGGATATCACAAACAGTAGACTTCACATTATTGGGAATCCATTCAACGAAATAGGACGAGTTCTTGTTTTGTACATTAATCATCTGTTCGTCAACTTCCTTGGTGCTCATCTTGCCACGAAACATCGCTGAAGCAGTCAAATATCGGCCATGGCGGGGATCAGCAGCACACATCATGTTCTTTGCATCCCACATTTGTTGGGTGAGCTCGGGAACGGTGAGGGCTCGGTATTGCTGTGACCCACGAGATGTGAGGGGAGCAAATCCAACCATAAAGAAATGCAGTCGGGGAAATGGTATGAGGTTGACTGCTAGCTTGCGGAGATCAGAGTTGAGTTGACCAGGGAATCGGAGGCAGCATGTTACTCCACTCATGGTGGCAGAAATCAGATGATTTAGGTCTCCAACTGATCAGAAAAGAGAATTTAGTTGCGACATAATACTATCGTAATTAACTATTCAAATTAAGAGTCAACAACATTTTAAGAAATTTTTTGAACTTCATAGATATCCCAGATATACAATGCCTGGAGATTAAGAAATTGGTACTCCTAATTTCAGATAGAGGCAGTAGTTGATTTCTCATCAGATCTATGTTGCACTCCTCATATGACTGAATCCCTAAAGCTCGAGGCCACAAAATCCGGGATCAAGGAATATTCCAGACTCAACTGAATAATTTAGTTATTTAAATAGAGGGAAATCCTGAAATACTGCTCATCAAAATTAAAATAAAAGACTTTGACAACTGTTCAGTGTAGTGCAGAAATTGACTTCAAGGAATCTCCAGCAATTGATCTTTATAAATTAATAAACCATGTTAAGAGTACACTGCTTTCGGTCCATAAAACAAAAACTTGGTTCCATTTGAGATAATTGTTTTCCATTATAAAACAAATCTACAAGATTGGCTAATGTTTATAATGCACATGTGTCTGTACACGTAATTTAATATAAAATTAGGGAATGCAAAAGATAGTACAGCATACTACATAGCACAAGAACCTATGGAGTTGGTCTAGTAGTTCACTAGTTAGGGGTGAATGACGATATATTTAGCGGGGAATCAAGAAAATAACTCCAAAAATCCAAATCTCTGATAATTGACAGAGGAATATTGTATATAAATAATTAGCAACTTACAGCTTGGGGTGGTGAGTTTAAGGGTTCGGAAACATATGTCGTAAAGAGCCTCGTTGTCCAAGACCATACACTCATCTGCATTTTCAACAAGCTGGTGCACTGAGAGGGTTGCATTGTAGGGCTCCACAACAGTGTCTGACACCTTTGGGGATGGGAACACCGAGAAAGTGAGCATCATCCGGTCTGGATACTCTTCTCTGATTTTGGAAATAAGAAGTGTTCCCATGCCTGAACCAGTTCCACCGCCCAAAGAGTGGCAAACCTGAAAACCTGAAAATTGATAGCAGAGTTTACACCCTAGAGACTCAAACCATACACGAATTTATATAAATAAATTAAAGTTTTCAGTAAGATGATAAGGCAATGATCAAATCACACATGAAAGTTGAAACAAGGTGCAAGTATCTAAAAGTAAATTTAGCAGACCGTAACGCAAAAACAAAGCTCCGTCTCTGTGAATGTGACAAGACAATGATCAAATGAACCAAAAACTAACACAGTAAGCTGAAGGTATTTTAGTTTTTCAAGCTGAGACAAGACTAGTGATACACGTAACAATTTAATGTCAGAAAGCACAGCAGTATGTGCCTGAGGTCTGCTTGAAACTAGGGGTGTTTTCGGTTTCGGTCGGGGTAGGAACTATGGTACCCCAAACTCTCCCCAAACTTTATAGTTCGGTTTCGGTTTTCGTATCTATGAAACCCAAACCCTCCCCAAATTATTCGGTTTCGGTCCAGTTCGGTCTCATTCTTTTTTTTTTGTATTGTTAAAACTTTATTTCAAAAATGCACTAAAAATATAAATTCACTCAAAAGGCACTATAAAAAAATTATATAATATATTTATTTTAATAATTAGCTTAAATAATTATTTGTAAATGTAAATAATCCATAGAGTTAGGTCATTTATATAATGTAAATGTTGTAAGAAAGTTTCCTTTTTTTTTCAACATATTGTAAGACAACTTAAGTAATTACATTAAGTTAGCAAAAATAATTTTTTAAAGGATTCGGTTTTTTCGGTCCAATTCGGGGACCCCGAATTTCCAACCCATACCGACCCAAATCATTCGGTTTTAGTTTCGGTTTTTGATTTTGGTTTCGGTTTTTTTTTTGGTTCGGGAAATTTCGGATCGCAACAGATCGGTTCAGTTCGTTCGTTCGGTTTTTGGATTTCTGACAACACTCCTACTTGAAACATTGACCATTGCACTTTTTGACACGTCTTTTGGTTTATTAATTTTATCATTACTCGAATGAAAAAGTACAATGTTCAAATATTCGTTCAAAGTGAGAGCATATATATAATAATAAATTGAAGACTGATTAAATTAGATAATAAAAAAAAAATACAAACTGCAACATAACTCTGGAATTACAGTGAATAAATAACTATTCACTAACGTTCACATAAATGCAAACAAGCAATAGACTTTAAAAACGTTTAACAATAAACTGGCGGAATGACAATATCACAAGGTTACAATAAACTATCACTAAGAGCATCCCAGCGGGCACCATTGTCCACAGCGGAAGAAATTATAGGGTAGATATTACGCAGGTAGGGTAGAAAATGGATAAATTTACTATATCACTAATTTTTACTCTTACGAGTGTGCGTCACTCGTATAACACATGCGAATTTAGGACACCTGTATAAAAACTAGAAAGTTAAAAAAAAAAATAGCAAAATGGTCGTACCAGTGTGGCTCACTCGTATGAACCATTATGGCTTTGTACAAGTGTGGCCTACTCGTATGTGTGGCCAATTTTATTATTTTTTTTCTTTGCACGTAATTCGTACGGCTGAGGCATCTTCGTATTAATAGATTTCCTATCTTATCTGCTGTGTTCAGCTTTGAAAATTAACTTATAGAACCATAAATTTAGCCTAATTTTTAACATGTCCGTTGTGGATGCTCTAAATAAGCATGAGATCTACAGCAAACAAACAAAAATTTAGAAGCATTATGTTCGGCCGAGTAATTTGTTCTAGCTTCTAAATGGCATCAGATTTCATATCAACAGAGTAGCCACCAAAAATAAGCAAACTATAACGTATAAAATAAACACTAGATAAGATTTATCGATAAATACAAAAAGAATTTCAGCAGATCTACAACAATTATAATCAAGTAAGTTAAAGCCAAAGAGTATTTGAACACAAACAAACAGTATCAGTGATCATCATAAAAAAAATGAGGAAGGAATACCTTGAAGACAATCACAGTTCTCGGCCTCCTTGCGAACAACATCGAGAACAGAGTCGATGAGCTCAGCGCCTTCAGTGTAATGTCCCTTGGCCCAGTTGTTTCCAGCACCAGATTGACCGAAGACGAAGTTGTCAGGCCTAAAGATCTGGCCGTAGGGGCCAGATCGGACACTATCCATTGTGCCAGGCTCAAGGTCCATGAGGACGGCGCGAGGGACGAACCTACCACAGCTGGCTTCGTTGTAGTAGACATTCACGCGCTCAAGCTGAAGGTCATTGTCACCGCGGTAGCGACCGGTGGAGTCGATACCGTGCTCGGCACATACCACTTCCCAGAATTTGGCTCCGATCTGGTTGCCGCACTGGCCTCCCTGTATGTGCAAGATCTCACGCATTTTTTTACTTTAATTTTATTGGGGGGAAGAGTGCGTGATTGAGGAAGAGATGAGAACTGAGGAAGAACGAATATTCTAGAGAGGGAAGAAATTGGAGTTTGGGAAAATGGAGCACAGGGGAATTTATGGGAGTGGATTAACGGAGTTTATCTACCGTTCAAGGAATGTTGGTGGTGACGGTTCGTTCGTTTTAAGTGGGAATTTAAATTTTGAAATTGAAAACTAACCCTAATTTAATTGGTTTAACTTATGACCAAAAGCGTGAGAATTTATGTCTGGCACTTAAATTATAGTTTTATAATTGGAACCATCTAAATTTTTCTATCGAGTCAACTTTTTTTTTTCTGGAATTTTAACATATTGGATAAAATTTTAAATGAAAATTCAAAATAGCATTGATGATGGACGCTAATTAGGTGGCCCGCCGAGCGAAACCATAGGAACACAGGTCAGCCGCTTCAAAAAGTAGATATTAACGGGGAAGAGAAGCAAAGGGGTCATCAAGTGAGAGCCAGTGTGGATCATGGAACCTTTGTGTTAAAGCAACTTGATTCTCTTGCAAATGAATCCAGAGCCCAACTAATAGTTTTTCTCTTGGTAAAGAACATTCATCTGTTAAAATGACTTGCATTATTGTACGTACCTTATTCCCTCTTATAATTTTAGAAATCATTCTCAAATCCACGTTTCTTTAAAACACATTGGTATTAGTTAACTTGGGCTATGATCTTTGTATCCCTCAATAAAAGTGAGATTATGACATTAACGTAGTCATTTTTTTTTGTCAAAGTGGCTATTTAATAAATCATTATCTATTTTGTGTAAAAAACAAAAGAAAATGGATCATTAAACACTCCCTCCCCCAACTCCACTTCTCGTTTTTTAAGAATTCTAATGGTGTCGATTTGTACATGGTATCTCATTTTTTTATTATATAATATATATTTTTATAATTATTTAAAATTAAGTGAGGTCAATGGACTCTACTTTAAACCATTTAGCCACGCTTTCTTGAATTACAAGTTTCATTATCATGTTTGGAATATGTTGGCACGGCCAACTTTAGGGAAATTGAAACCCCAAGCGAAACTTAATATCGACAAAAATTGGGGTATCATATCATTATCTTCTCTTTTAACAAAACAATCTTAAAATCATATTATTTAATAATTTGAAGCCAAAAAGCTCCAAAAAATAGACCCAATCAATTACCGAATTTTAAAAAAAATTAAAAAATAATAATTAAGGCAACAATTAACATAGGATAAATAAATCTTCGAGTTTGTAACAAAAATATACAAAACCATCACATGTACTATCTAATAGTTTATTCTTCGTGCTTTTTGAAATGCGAAATTAATAATTATATCACTAAAATCAATAGTAGTCAACACTCTTTTTTCAATAGATAACACATAGTTAACCCACTTAACCTATCTTCTGACATTGTTGATCGAAGATAATTTTTTATCAACTTCAACTTTGAAAAACTTCTTTATGCAATAGCAACTGTCACTGGTGTAATCAGTAAAATTCTGTAAGCAACCGAATAATGCGAGAAACAAATATGCATATCTTTTATATACTCCAAAACTTCTATTGTTTTAGTCATGCCTTTTGGTAATGATTTTCTTAGCAATTGTAATTCTGAAAACAACTCGACCGCATCAATATCACTGTTACCTCCATGTTTCAAAAAAGTTCCAAGGTCTCACAAGAATGCGTCAACTCCTCATCACTTAAAGTCTTTAGCTTACTCGAATTAAACAAGAATTAAAAAATCTCTTTATATTTTTGAAATTGTTCAAATCTATTATTAAGTGAAGAACTGGCATTATCAACAACTAATAAGAAGTATGTGACTCTAAATGCATTTTCCACGAACTTTATTTGCTCATCCATTACTTTCTCTACATTTTCATCATTTACATTCTCATTCCTATTTTTACCATCAACATTTACATTTTCATCATTTACATTTCTCATTCCTATTTTCACCATCAACATTTACATTTTCATCATTTACATTCTTATTCACATTTTAAATATCAACATTTGCATTCTTATCTAAAGTATTCACATATTCATCATTCATATCCACATTCACATTATCTTTATTTGAAAGTGAGGGGGTAGGTTTATTTTACATACATATTTATAGAACGTGCAATAGATTGTATGACCAACTCTTTTCTTTTTTGAATTTTTCTCTTTTTACTTCCAAAGTCTTGTATCCACTTACCCGACATTGTTAGAACTAATAAAAATTTTTTTTACTACCACCATCAAATAAGGAAGACTAGTACAAATATACAAAATTAAAAATAATCAATTAATCAATGACAGTAAATACACCTAACATTATACAACTTATTAAGAATAAAACTAATATTTAGCAACTAAATAGCTAAATATAATAATATAAAATAACGGTTTTTGTCTTTTGACTTAAATCACCAAATATATTCATTATTCAACAATCAACATTCAACTAAATAAACAAGTAAACAACTTGTTTACTTATCATTAATTAAGAAATATGGAAAAAAAATCATTAATCTACAATCAACATTCAACAATCAACAAATCAATATCAATTATCATGCTAAATGATCATTAATCAAGAAATATGGAAGAAATATACTTTATAACTCCATAAGTTCGTAACTAAATAACTAATCAAAAATTAGGGATTTAGGGCTTAAGATTTAAGGAACCACTTAACCTAGGTGGCTTGGTCGGTGGTCGGACATGAGAACTGGGGAGCCGTGGATGAAGAGGTGGAGTGAAAACAAAAAAGAGAGACATATGGGAGAAATGAAAACAGAAAAAAGAGAAAGTGAAAGAGAGAGAAGGGAGAAGTGCAAACGAAAAAAAAAGAGAGAACAAGGGGAGAAGTTAACTCTCGGGATCTCTCTCCTACTTTAATTTAATTCCAATTCTCAAACTGCCCCTCAATTTTTATTTCTTACAATTAGATACTTTCAATTATAAATTTTTTTGTGCCCTCTCTCCAAGCGGTGCCTTAGGCATTTGCCTAGATTGCATGTCCCTATGGCCGGCTTTGTATGTTGGTTGTCATGCTATATAAAAGAATGGAGGTAGGGATGCTAGCATAGTGGAGGGTGCATGGGGTGGGAAACTCCCCAGCCCCAAGTTTGAACCACACGAGTCTTGTTTTCCTTCTCCTTTTCCCGTTGTCGACCACCAGTCGTATTTATATACCGCTTATATATCTATAATAATTATAAAAATATGAATGTTGGTTGATGATTTACATTTAAAGTGTTATACACTTATATCAATTGTTTAGGAATAAAAATTTTTGCATTGTATTTTTTATGTGTAGGTTAAGAATATTTATTTTACTTAAAATCCTTCTACTAAGAATAATTATTTTACTCAAAATCTTGTTACTACTGTATTTCTTTTTTGTGTAAAATCTATTTATTGCTGAGCAAAAATCCTATTTCTACTTTAATTCCCCTTGTACTACTACTTTATTTATTGTTATACTCAAAATAATGGCTAAAATCAAAGTAATTATTATTCTCAAAATCTTATTATGTTTGGGTTTTAGTTATGAATTAATTTATAATTTGATATGTAATTATGATAGAAAGCCTTATTCTATTAGGAATCATTCTATTTAGAAAATTCAATCTTTATTCAAATATAAGTCATACCTTTTTGTTTTTAAAAAAGTTCATTTATGAGCTTTTTTCACTCTCACAAATCAACTTTGTTCGAGCACAATTAGTTTGTTACAAAGAAAATAGAAAAGATTCTAGGTGAGTTTTTTTGGGTGTTATTTATGGTTGTTGTTCTCCACCTAAATATTAGTTCCAAGTTATAAAATCATGCTTCAAAATATTGTTAACTGTCGTTAATCCCTAATTTAATAATGTTGATAACTTAATTAATCACGTATAATGAATTTTAAATTATTGTCCTTGAATAATGAAGTTTTCAACGTGATCCATAAATTTTGTTCTAAGCCGTCAAGTATACAGAGAAATGCCTCTTCATATTTTAGGTGCATCTTTAGTAAATTCTCTTTCTTTTTTATAATTTTTTTGTACTTCTCAATATATTCTAGAAGTCATTATTCATTTAGTATTTTTTAGATAAGGTGTATGGTAGTTGACAAGTAGGTTGTGTGCCTAATGAGCTAATTATTTATTTATTATAGTATTAAAAATCGTGTCCAATGGAAAGTATTAACAAGCCCAATAACTCAATTAAATATCAAAGGATAAAAAATCTTATTAGCACAAAAGAAGAATAACTTCAATACCTTATAAGAATGATATTTAAAAAAAATAAAATTGACATAGACATAATCACAAATATGTATAAATATGTTAATTTAATCCATTTCCATCCTTTGTGCCACAAAATAAACATAAGAATTAAAAGATGGATATTATAATTTTAAAAAATGGAACATATATGGATAACATATACAAAAGTAATTTTTGACACAATGATATAATACGCATAGTTAAATAATTTTGATATTAAAAATAGAATCTACCAACAATTTTTGGTATTGTAATATACAACAAAATCCACTAAAACCGTATTTCACTTACAAGGTATTCAAAAATATAAATACTATAGATATTTTTCATATTCTTTAAGTAACAAGTGATTTTTTTATTCGAGTTCCCACATCAAAATTTGTTTTATGCATCTAAGGTATGCAAAATTAAACTCTAAAAAAAACAACATTTCTACTATCACAAGAACTAAACAGTAACTTTATTTGTTGTAGTAATTTTGGATTCATCTGGTGAAATTTATTACATGTAAAAAATAATATAGAAACACCCGATACATTATTTACTTTAGCTGGAAGAAGTTTAACAACATTATTTTTATAACTACATTTATATGGTAACATGATAAACTCTATAGGGGGGAATATAATGAAAATAAGAAGTATCAATGTTCCTAGGGCGAAAAAAATATTTGCATAGTTTTATTTACATTTTTCATTATGTACCTAATTGCTGCTGCTGCTGCTGCTTCTTCTTCTTCTTCAAATTATAATATTCCTCTAGAATTGTTTCTAATTCATGTTTAAATATTTTTGACAAAAAATAATTAATTTGCATAATTGTGTTTTAACATATATAATTTCATTAATTTAATTTAAGAATTTAGCATTTATAGTCACGAACAATGTACGTGCACTATGACTAGTATATATATATAAAAGAAAATGTTGTGATGTAAACCTTGACTATACTGATTAGTGACTCATCTCCTACCATTGTAGGGCTAGACTAAGATTATTGTTTGTATAAATATTTAGTGGATGTAAAAAATAAGAGTCAATAGCAAAATTTCATTATATGAAATCATAAAACTAGTAGTCACATTTAATTAGAATTTACGAAAAAATAAAATAATACTTAAAGATAGACGAACTCGTGATTTTAAACTTAAAGAAAATATATTTTTACGGCTTGACTAAATAACGTTTGATGAGCTTATGTTGTGAATAATTATTAGGTAAGACATTGCAAAAGTATGGCATGCGTGAACGTACTATTCTAGTGGTAATACAAGGACGGAATTGTTATCTGAAAACGAGAAGGTCGTTAATAAAGATTGGAGGGAGGCATGGGAATGGAAAACAAACGTGAAAGAAGCAAATTGTTGGTTGTAATGTAGATGGAGAAGAGAAGAAAGGGGGTGGAGGGGAGGGGAAGGGAAGGGAGGGTAAAAAAGATTATTTTCAACCTTTATTTTCTCCCTCAAAATCCTCTTAATTTTCTCCTCTTCCCCGCCTTTTTCTCTCTACTTATAAAGAACCCTCTCACGTCTTCTCTTCTTGTTTGTCTTCCCATTTTCAAGGATCACATCCAATTCTCCATCTCTCTTATTTTCCCCATTCTCTCTTTCTCATTTCTCAGCTCTCTTTTATCCCTAATAATCCAAAGTCACCATGGTACGCCTCTCTCTCTCTCTCTCTCTCTCTCTCTCTCTCTCTCTCTCTCTCTCTCTCTAATGTTCTTATTTGCCTAATTGATTATATACTATACCGCTTTGTTGATCTTCAACGAAAACAATTCAAATGTTTGATGTGCATTTGCCTAATTGATTATATATATAGGATCACTGTTAATTAATTGGAATGTATAGGATAAATGAAGATCTCGGAATGTTGTTATGTTTAGCAAACGAAAGGATCAAAATATTGATGGATCAGAAACAAGGCCGGTGCCTGAAAAATTTAGGAAACCGAGGCAAATTTGGAAAATGGTGACCCTTGCAAATTATCAAAAAGTGGGGTCTAAGGCTTGCTCAACGGCAAACGGATAACATTTTAGAACCCAGAAGGCACTTCCATACGTTTACAATTTTATATGGAAGAATATGTACTTACACTATTATATTATACATATATAGTTAGGAACAATTTTAACAGCTTTAAAATTGTGTCAAACTTTCGCTTTCCAATTTTACTCTTGCAATTTTTTATTTTATTTTTGTGGGTGGTGTAAATTTAACCAAGTCCAAAAGAGATAGAATCGGCCTAAATCAATAGAGTTGATAACCAGATTTAGCAAATGTGGTAGTAATGAACAGTAAATCAGCAATGATGAGAATGGATTTTTGTTGGTGTAGATAGGTTCTCCCGGTGGCTTTTATACCCAATCTGGCAGTACGTCCTCCCTGAGTGTGTGGTTGTGTTCTTCACTAAGCTCTAATGGCTAAGAAATACAGTTTAGAGAGATAGAAAGAATGCTTATGTGATAGTAAGTTGGCTGATCTCTCGCTATGGGTTTATCTTGTCCAATTTATACAATTTGGATAAGGTTTGGTGAGATAGAAAATTACTATAAAGGGTAAACTTAATCACTACTTCAAGGTTACATGTGTGCATAACCTTGTTCACACTAATGGAAGTGGTTATTTCCCAGTGTTTATCCCCTAGCTCAGTAACCTCCCATCCATAACTCATCAATCGTTGATCGGTCTCTTATCCAATCATCTGATATCCTTAATCTCATCGGCTAGGATTAAAAGATTTGGCTCCCATACAGGCTCACAGCCTGCGTACTGGGCAATCTTAGAAATCAAGGAACACTCCATATGTCTACAATTTTCTATGCGGATTTGAACTTTGACCCTGAACCATTAGATTATTTATTATCATTGTTAAAACATTTTCTTCAAATTATGTGTCGCACAAGTATTACATGTGTAGGGTAATCTAGTTATACTAAAGTGGAAGTGGTGGTTGACAATTTATGCATTTCCAATTTTGCCTTTGAGGTTTTTCTGGTAAATAAAATGATTATTTTAAAGCTTGAACCCTTGACCTTTAGATTAAAATGAAAGATACATTATCATTAGACTATTCAACATCTGTTAATTAGTTTATATTTTAAATCAAATATATATGTGCATAAAAAAGTGCATGCACACGTATTGCATGTGCTTAATTGTCTAGTTCTTACTTATAGTTGTTACATTGTTAATTCATTTTTAAGGGAAAATTACATTAAATCACTATGTGGTTTGTTGGGTTAATGGGTTGCACCCTTGGACTATTGTCGCCTTTCACTTTATCTCGACCCAATTAGAAACCGACATATTTTCAAATAGAGGGGCCCACATTTTTCCCTTCTTATTTGAAGGAACTGCAGTTTACTTACCCATTTAGTACACATAACTTTTTTCTAAGAAATTGGAAGGATTATCTTACCTCAAGTGTTGAGAATGAAACAAAGAGTTGATGAGAAAATGAAAGGAAGGAAGAAAGAGATGAGAGAGAAGTGGTAAGAGAACAAAAACTTAGAGAAATAAATTAGAAGAAAAATACATACTTATAAAAAAAGGGTATTTTCGATATTTGTGTTTTGAATGAACAGATCGGGACATTTATAACAACTAGTTTTTGTGCACGTGCGTTGCACATGGTTTTAGTGCTTGACAAATATCATTAAATCTATTAATGAATAAGTACACACACATATATATATATATATATATATATATAACTAAGAATTGCATAATTAGTATGAAATAAAAATAATAACAATTAAACAAAACATAGTATAAAGTGTAAAATTCATTTGATTTTCTTTACCGACCTAAAAGCCTTGTAATTTTAATATGATCCATTTAATAGTTTACTTCTTGGGAAGTTTGTTATGAAGTTATATAGAAATCTTATACAGAACACATAATTTAACACAAATTCTAACTTGTTTAATTATTTTAACCAAATAAAGTAGAGTTTAAATTTATTTGGATTACTAATATAAAAATATATTGAGTTATAATCTTATATAGTTATAATCTTATACTATTTTATTTAATGTAAATCTAGCTTAAAAGTTTTATTTAATTATTTTAGCAAAATAGAGTAGAGTTTGAATTTATTTGGAAGACTAATACTAACATAAAAATATATGGAGTTATATTGGTTTATTTAATGTAAATTTTAATTTTTTTTGTATAAAATCAAGGGGCATATTTGTCTTCACAAAAAAGGGAAAAACACTTAAGTTATTCGTACTTTTATAAATAGTATAGATTTACTCAATTATCTAATGTTAGGTGGGCTCCTTTGTTTGAAAATATGAGGGATTTCTAACCGGGTCAAGGTAGAGTGAAAGACAACAATAATACAGGGAGTTTAGTGTTAAGTAAAATAGTTTAGGGGTACCTATTAACCCAGTAAACTACATGGGGTGTGTAATGTATATTCTCGCATTTTTAAAGCTTGTGATAAAAGTTTGAATGGGTTGTAAGGGTAGATGTATTCCTCGTAAAGGTTTTGGGTTCAAATTTCACGGTAGTAGGTTGGTATTTGTTTTTTGGAGTGATTTGAAACGGATGAAGTATTAAAGAAAGTACGTTTTGTACTCTTTTTAGAGTCCTTTTAGATTGAGAAAATGGATGACGGATGGAAAATGAGGAAGTGGCTAGTTGTTCATCGAGTGCGTGAGCGTGCATATGTAGGAAAGCGAGTCTTGACATCGAAAAATATTTGAGATTAGGACCGCGACGGAGAGGGTTCCAATGGAAATTTTATCACAATGTGGGTGCATCAACTCTCTGTTGCTACTTGCTAAAGTAAACGATAACCCCTATATCATTTTTCAAAGATGTTACGCTGTTATTCGTTCCCTGTTGGGTGTTGACCATTGTAACATTGTTCTGTCTATTTATATGATAACATGCGTTCTCACAAGACATTAACATGATATTGGTTTTCTTCCAGAAAATGGTAGTAATAGGAGGGGAGAAACTAACTTTTCTTTTTTAGATATAAAAGGCAGCAAAAACCCTTTTTAAGAAAAAGAAAAGAAAAGAAAAGAAAAACTCTTTTTGTCCTTTCTTTACTACTAAGCTATTTCCCTTTGATATCTGTTATTAGCACTAGAACTTTGATTCCTTTCTCTTTCGTTAATAATGCGTTTCTTTACAAACAGATAAGATTCGTCCATGTCCAAGGATGGACTTATCAAAGTTTTTAGTGTAACATAAGCTTTTATTTCTTTTTTTGATTTTCTCTGTAATGGAATTTTTTGGTAGTCCAATGCGGCATCTGGAATGGCTGTGGACGATGAGTGTAAGCTCAAGTTCTTGGAATTAAAATCAAAGAGGAACTACCGATTCATTATCTATAAGATTGAGAGCCAACAAGTGATTGTAGAGAAGCTTGGGGGTCCTGGTGAAAGCTATGAAAATTTCACCTCCTCTCTGCCCGCTGATGAGTGCCGCTATGCTGTCTTTGATTTTGATTTCACTACTGACGAGAATTGCCAGAAGAGCAAGATCTTTTTTATTGCTTGGTAAAGAGCTTACCGCTTCATCAAAATAAAGTCCAGTATTTACATAATTACATCTACCAAACTATATTTCAAAAGGTTGCGCATTAAATTTTCTCAATTTAGTTGGAATATCTTCATAAAACAAGTCTAGTATGGGGACTGACTTTAAATTTTCTTCTGATTTTAGGTCTCCGGACACATCAAAGGTGAGAATGAAGATGGTGTATGCAAGCTCCAAGGATAGATTCAAGCGAGAGCTGGACGGAATCCAATTTGAGTTGCAAGCAACAGATCCCAGTGAGATGAGCCTCGACATTGTAAAAGGGCGAGCAATCTAAATAACTTATAAAATCTTCTTCCATCTTCGGCAGTCCCTTACTTTGTTGGCACCGTGTCAAACATTTGTATTTCTGTTTTTGGTTGCGTTAATTATTCCTAAACAACCACGTAGGCGAATTTGTAATATTATTCATTTTATTTTATTTTTTGTCATTTTGATGACATATTTTGATTGTTGGGGATCGAGTATGTGTGTCCGTGCATGCCTGATCTTATTTGGACATTTTTTGAAACTACGAATCATAAGATTTATTCATTTTTGGCGTTCAGAAACATCAACTTATGTCCCTATTCTGCGTTGTCTTTATCTATTACAGAGTATAGAGCTCAGAACTTAAATTACACAAAACTGCAAGAATAAAGTAGCATCTGTATCAATAATTTGAAGAAAAATGAAGCATTACTTTTGACTTAATAGAATCTAGGGAATATAGCAACTGCTAATTCAAAAGAAAAACACAGTTTCCTTATAGAATACTACAGAAGCTTTTGACAAAACACTTGTTAAGCATGATATTCATTGCGATTCCTTCTCCTAATTGTGAAGATTGGCTCACATTTGATATTTGGTGGACCATGATCGATCATGGGTATGTCCATGATCGATCATGGAGTCGGCAGAAATTCCAGTGGGCTTTCATGATCGATCATGGGGTATACCATGATCGATCATGGTTACTGCACTTTGCCTATTTAGTTAGTTTTTTGGCTCATTTGTGTAGATAACTTGAAAAGTAAGACTTGAGAGCTAAAAAGTGAGAAATTTTTTTCTTGTGTGCTTGTAATCACTCTTTGTTCCAATTATCAATAAAAGCTATCGTCTGTGTGGATTAGTGGCTTTTACGCCGACACCACGGTAAAACCTTGTCTTGCGCAATTGTTTATTTATTTCCTATTTCTCTATTGTGGGTGTGCTTTTTTGTGTCGGTTCTTCTTTCGAATATACCAAGTGAGCTTGTGAGATCCCTCCCAGTTGCGTCGTGCTCGGTTGTGAGCGATTTGGCGCAACAAATTGGTATCAGAGGCTAAAACGAGAAAGGTGGGATTTGTGTCGCACGCCAAGTGTTTGATAAAATTCCTAAGTGAGATTTTTTTTTCAATCTTTGTCTCGTTGTTGGTTTGTCAAGTTCTTTGGTGATTGAAGATGACTACTTCTAAGACCTCAAAGGTGTCAGCGATAAAGTTTGACGTAGAGAAATTTGACGGAAAGTTGGTCAATTTCGGCATGTGGCAATGCCAAATGCGCGATGTCTTGATTCAACAGGAGTTGCATAAGGCATTGTTGGGTGTGGCAGCTAAGCCCACAACGATGACAGATGTTGAATGGGAAGAGTATGATTTGAAGGCTTGTAGCACTATCCGGTTGCATCTAGCTCAAAATGTGATATATTACGTTATGCGTGAGAAATCCGCGGCTAGCATATGGAGGATACTGGAAGAGAAGTACATGATGAAAAGTATAGAGAATCGTCTCTATCTCAAGAAGAAGCTGTTCCGGTTTGAATATGCTAGAGGTATATCAATGAGTGAGCATGTCGATGAGTTTAACAAGATGATTTCTGATTTGTTAAACTTGAACGAAGACATGAAAGATGAGGATAAGGCTATCTTGTTGCTCAATTCACTTCCGGAATCCTATGACCATTTAAGCACCACTTTGTTATATGGTAAGGATTCAGTGAAATATGAGGACGTTTCTTCGGCATTGCTTGGTAATGAGCAGAGACAGAGGGAGAAATATAGTACATCGTCCGATGCGTTGGTGACGCGGGGAAGGACAGATGATCGGAAACAAGCAAAGCACAATAACTCTCGGTCCAAGTCACGTACTAAGTACTTGGATAACATGGAATGTTACAAGTGCAAAAGGAAAGGGCATATGAAAAAGAATTGTCCTAACGCTTGGGTAGACAAAGTGAAGAAGAAGAATGCGGACGATACCGCGAATTCTGTTACTTCAGGGGATGATGATTTCGAGAGTATGCTAGTGGTTACTCCTAGGGAAAGCTCAACGGACGAGTGGATTCTAGACTCGGGTTGTTCGTACCACATGTGTCCAAACAAGGACCTTTTCCATACCTTGACGAAGGTGAATGGAGGAACGGTTTTGATGGGCAATGATCACGTTTGTAGGACGGAGGGTATTGGAACGATCAAGTTGAAGCTACATGACGGAGCAATCAGAACTCTGAATGAAGTTAGGTACATCCCGGATCTGAAGAAGAATTTGATTTCTTTGGGTTCTTTAGATTCCAACGGGTGCAAGATTGTGCTCGAGAATGGAATGCTAAAGGTTACTTCCGGTGCCTTAGTGTTGATGAAGGGAAAGAAAGAGGGTAATCTCTATTTCCTTCAAGGTAGTACGGTGACGGGCAGTGCTTCAGTTTCTACGGAAGCTGGTGGAGCAAGTACAAGTTCGGATTCGACGAGATTATGGCACATGAGATTGGGACATGCCGGGGAGAAGGCGATGACGGTGTTATGTAAGCAAGGTTTGCTCAAGGGTGCGAAGAGCTGCAAGCTGGAGTTTTGCGAGCATTGTGTGCTCGGGAAGCAAACACGGGTAAAGTTTGGGACAGCTATTCATTGCACGAAGGGGTTGCTTGACTACATACACACGGACGTCTGGGGGCCTTCCAAGACGAAATCCTTAGGAGGAAATCATTACTTTGTTACTTTTGTAGATGATTTCTCTAGGAGGATTTGGGTATATCTCATGAAGCACAAAGACGAGGTCTTTGGGGTGTTTCTAAGGTGGAAGAAAATGGTCGAAAATCAGCTTGGCAGGAAGATCAAGGTGCTTAGATCCGATAACGGCGGAGAGTACACTAGTGATCCGTTTAAGCAGTATTGCCAAGATGAGGGAATTGTTCGCCATTTCACGGTTAGAGGTACACCACAGCAAAATGGAGTAGCTGAGAGGATAAACCGTACCTTACTTGAAAAAGTGAGGTGTATGCTGTCAAATGCAAATTTGGGGAAACAGTATTGGGCGGAGGCCTTATCTTATGCGAGCTACATCGTGAACGTGTTGCCATCTTCAGGGGTCGATTACAAAACTCCTATGGAGGTTTGGACAGGATCTCATGCAAGTTACGATTCATTGCACATATTTGGGTGTCCTGCTTATTATCACGTCCGTGAAGATAAGATTGATCCAAGAGCCCGAAAGGCGATCTTTATGGGTTCAAGAATTAGAGTCAAGGGATACAAGTTATGGTGTCTTCAAGACAAGAAAATGATCGTTAGCAGATATGTTATATTTGATGAGGCTTCTTTGCTCAAGATGCCTACGGGAGAAAATGTGAAGACTCTCGATGAGAGTGAGAAGAGTGGAGTGGTGCAAACGGAAGTTACTACGCCGGTGGTGACTATTCCGGTGCAATCGAAAGTGACTAATCCGGTTGATTCTTCCGATAGTGATTCGGAGAATGGGGAGATTCCTATTGAGGGGTCTAGTCAACAACAACGAGAGGTACCGTCTTTGGCGAGCGGAAGGGAGCCGAGAGCTCGACGAGCACCGCAACGATTTGGCTATGAAGATAGTGTGGCATATGCATTGGTGGTTTATGGCGATGAACCGACTTCTTATCGGGAGGCAGTGGCTGATAGTCATTGTGATGAATGGAAGGCGGCCATGGGTGAGGAGATGAATTCTCTTCACAAGAATGAAACCTGGGATCTTTGCAAGTTGCCAAAGGGGAAAAAGTCAATTGGGTGCAAATGGGTGTTTGCCAAGAAAGATGGGGTTCTAGATTCGGATGTTCGGTATAAAGCAAGATTGGTAGCTAAGGGATTTGCACAGAGGGAAGGGGTGGATTATAATGAAGTCTTCTCTCCGGTAGTAAAACACACTTCCATTAGAGTGCTATTAGCTATGGTATCGCAGTTTGACTTAGAGCTTGAACAACTCGACGTCAAGACGGCGTTCTTGCATGGGGATCTAGAGGAGGAGATTTATATATCTCAACCGGAGGGGTTCAAGGTTGTTGGTAAGGAGGAGTGTGTTTGTAAACTGAAGAAGTCCTTGTATGGGTTGAAGCAATCACCTAGACAATGGTACAAGAAGTTTGACACATTCATGATGGCTCAGAAATTCAAGCGGAGTGATTTTGATCATTGCGTTTATTTCAAGAAACTCAAGGGGGATTCGTTTATCTACTTACTCTTATATGTTGATGATATGCTTATTTGTTCATCGAGTATGTCTGATATCAACACGGTGAAGGCTCAGTTGAGTCTCGAGTTTGAGATGAAGGACTTGGGTGGAGCTAAGAAGATTCTGGGAATAGAGATAGTAAGGGAGAGAAAGAAGGGAAGATTGTGCCCCACTCAGAGGCAATATCTAGAAAAAGTGGTAATCCGGTTTGGGATGCAGGACTCAAAACCTGTGAGTGTCCCATTGGCTCCGCACTTCAAGCTCTCGACAACTATGGCTCCAGAAACAGATGAAGAGGTGGAGTATATGGCTCAAGTTCCTTATGCTAGTGCAGTAGGAAGCTTGATGTATGCCATGGTGTGTACTCGACCGGATATTGCTCAGGCAGTGAGCATTGTGAGTAGATTCATGGTCAATCCGGGGAAACAGCATTGGAATGTTGTTAAGTGGATTTTGCGGTATCTACAAGGAACGAAGAATAAAGGGTTGGTGTACCAGAGAACCGAGGGGTCTATTATTTGCGGTTATGTTGATTCGGACTATGCTGGGGATCTTGACAAGCGACGATCGACCACGGGATATGTTTTCACATTTAGTGGTGGTCCGATTAGCTGGAGGTCGATGTTGCAAGGTGTAGTGGCGTTGTCTACTACGGAAGCAGAGTATATTGCAGCAACAGAGGCGGTCAAGGAAGCATTGTGGCTTCGGGGTTTGATAGGTGATTTGGGGATGGTTCAGGAGAATGTCGATATACATTGTGATAGCCAGAGTGCTATTCATTTGGCCAAGAACCAAGTTCATCACGGACGGACGAAGCACATCGATGTTCGGTTTCATTTTATACGGGAGATTATCGAGAGTGGTGAAGTAATTTTGAAGAAAATTGGCACCAAGGATAATCCCGCAGATATGATGACGAAGGTGGTACCCATAACCAAGTTTGAGCATTGCTCGACTTTGGTTAACATTCTTTGGTGTTAAGGCCCCATTCGGGGGTAGAGGCTCTTCGAGGCCGGGTGTGATGCTATGGCAGTATTGATGGAGGAACAAGTGGAGTGAGGTAGGCAATTTGCTGGATGAATAGCTGCATGGTTCGCCAAGGTGGAGATTTGTGAAGATTGGCTCACATTTGATATTTGGTGGACCATGATCGATCATGGGTATGTCCATGATCGATCATGGAGTCGGCAGAAATTCCAGTGGGCTTTCATGATCGATCATGGGGTATACCATGATCGATCATGGTTACTGCACTTTGCCTATTTAGTTAGTTTTTTGGCTCATTTGTGTAGATAACTTGAAAAGTAAGACTTGAGAGCTAAAAAGTGAGAAATTTTTTTCTTGTGTGCTTGTAATCACTCTTTGTTCCAATTATCAATAAAAGCTATCGTCTGTGTGGATTAGTGGCTTTTACGCCGACACCACGGTAAAACCTTGTCTTGCGCAATTGTTTATTTATTTCCTATTTCTCTATTGTGGGTGTGCTTTTTTGTGTCGGTTCTTCTTTCGAATATACCAAGTGAGCTTGTGAGATCCCTCCCAGTTGCGTCGTGCTCGGTTGTGAGCGATTTGGCGCAACACTAATTGCTTAAGCTTTTGGGAGAGATGGTTCATAACAACACTATCACGTTTTTTGAATCTGTTGCGCAACCATTTTAGTCTTGTGAGTGTAGGCTGTATAGCAACATAGATCCAATCTTTTACGTCATCAAAAACTTGAAATAAGCAATCCTCCAATTCCTTTTCAATAAAAGAATGCAGCAGACTCCCAACAATCCAGCTGCAAATCCAGGCCCGAAGGCACTACAGAACCATACCATTTCAGACTCATTATCTCCATCATCAATAGGTGTAGGAGCTTCATGTAGATCCATTTTTGTGCAGTTATTCAGAAGTGGAGCACCACAAAGATCAACATTGCCAATGAACCTAGCTTCATCGAAGATATGAATCAGTGCCCCCAAAGGAATTCTTCATGATAAGTTATTGTACGAAAGGTCCAAGTAACTGAGACAAATATGACAAGCTTAGAGGAGTTTCACCCAGAGAAGGATCCTAGAAAGATTGAGAGATTCTAATATTTTTATACCCCTAATGTCGTATGGTACATTTCACCTCAACTAATTATGGGACAAGTTCATAAACTGCAATCCAGAAAGACTTGAAAGCTCATTAGGAATTGACCCAGACAAGTTGTTACTCGAAAGATTAATGCTCCTAACCGGTTTGAGTTATCCTTTGTCAAAGGCGGATGGACGGGTGGTTTTAGTGGGCTGAAGCCCAGCCCTCAAAAAAATAATTTGCTACCAGCCGTATAGGAATTTTAACATTTAATTATTTCAGCTCAGTCTAACTTATGATGCTAGCCCAGTGAATATATATTTTGCATATTAAAACCTAACCCATTTAATTAAATTCAGCCACCTATATCAATTAAAGAAAAAAAATTAATTTACCGTGACCTAAAAAGACAACACAATTACACAAAGTAGTGTCTCTCTTTCTCTTATTCCGTCACAGCCGCTCATTTTCTCACAGCTTCCGATTTCCAGTGGTCACCCATTGTCTCTTTTTCTTTATTTCAAGAACTTTGTCTTCTCTTCAAAAGGTAAACATAAATTATATATTATTAAATTATACTTATATATATATATATATATTTGTTATATCATTTTCTTATTTAATATTTATAGCATTTTGAATCTTTGATTTATAATGTATAATCCAACTTGCATCTCTCTTTTATTAAGATACCCATTTCACAATTTGAATAGAAATTATTAAAATTTATTAGGAGTTTTATTTCTAATTCATAATAAATTACATGTATGTATAATATATTACTAAAATTAATATCATAGATTTATTAAGAAATATATAACTTTTTAGTTATATATTTAATATCATAGATTTATATAATATTTCTTGTTTGAAATATGATTTATAATTTTTATATTTAATATCACAGGTTCAAAATATATGGCACATTCACAACCACCCACCAAGAAAGGAAAAACTATTTTTTCCTTTTTCAAAAAGAAAGAGGATGATGACCAACAAAAAGAAGATATGCATATGCCATCGAACTTACGTAGATTAGTTCCCGAGTCTTAATCTCCTCCAAAATCTCCGGTAGTTGAATCAAGAGAATTTGTTGCAACTGCAATTGAAGAAGATTCTGGGCTGTGGAGGAAAATAAATGAATATCCAGTTAGTCAAAGAGACGATATTCGTCGAGCTTATATCAACTTGGGTCCCTATCAACCAAAGTTGTATGAGTTTCCAAAGTTTTTATTTGGAAAACAATCTTGTCGAGTTAACCACCATTGGTTCAAACAATTCCCTTAGTTAGAGTATTCTCCTTCAAAAGATAAGGCATATTGCTTTCCGTGCTTTTTGTTTGAAGGCATAAATAAGTTAGTGAGTCGCTCTTCACTTTCTGATGACGGGTTCAATAATTGGAAGAGAGTTAATGATGGAAGTAATTGTGCATTCTTGCTCCACAGTAGAGTCTCTTCTTCAACTCATAACTATTGTGAAAATTGCTTTGACAATTTGAAGAAGTCTTCTCAGCATGTCGATAAAGTGATGAATGCACAACCAAGAGAAGATGTAATGAAAAATTGAATGAGGCTTAAAGCAACTATTCAGATTGTTCAGTTGCTCGCCTTGCAAGGAATGCCTTTTAGAGGTCATGATGAAAGCACAAGTTCGTTAAATATGGCGAATTTCATCTAAGTATTAAAATGTAAGGCAGAATGAAATAATGCACTTGAAAGTGTGATACTAGAAAATGCTCCACAAAATGCCCAATATATTGCTCCCTCGATTCAAAAAAAGATTTTGGGTATTCTTGCTAATAGAGTAAGAAATATTATTTGTGATGAAGTTGGAGGATGCCATTTTTGTATTTTTGTTGATGAATCATAAAACAAGTCAAAAATGAAACAAATGGCTCTTGTCTTGAGATATAACGATGGGATACTTACAGAACATTTTTTCAATATTGTTGGTGTTGAAAATACAGCAGCTGTAACTCTTAAAAAAGGAGATATGTGATATGCTTGTCCCATTTAATCTTTCAATTTTAAATTTACGAAGTCAAGGGTATAACAGTGCAAGTAATATGCGAGGGGAATATAATGGACTCCGAGCATTGTTTCTTAATGTTTGTCCGTATGCATATTATGTGCATTGCTTTGCTCATTGACTACAACTAGAATTGGTTGCAGCAGCAAAATATGAGCCTAATGTTTGGCAATTATTTTCCCATTTGACTTGTATTATCAGTCTCGTGGCTTCTTCTCCATATTGTCTTAGTGAGTTGAAATATACTCAAAGAAGTGATATTGAACATATTTTAACTACTGGTGAACGTCAATCTGGGAGATGAGCAAATCAAGTTGGTACCCTTCATCGTGTTGGAGCAACTCGTTGGAGCTTTCATTAAGATTTAGTCAGAGATATGCTAAACATGTATGATGCTTTTTTCACTGTTATTACAGATCTTAAGAAGAATGGACCAAATCAACAGATACGTGGTCAGGCTGTTGGTGTTTACAAAGCAATGAAGACTTTTGAGTTCATATTTATCTTGCACTTAATGGATAATATTATGGGATCGCAGATACACTTTATTAGGCATTACAACGCAAATCTCAAGACATTTTGAATGCTCTAAAGTTAGTCTCAACAACAAAAGCCCTTCTTAGAAAATTTAAAGTGGATGATTGGGACACTTTTCTTTAGACGGTTACATTATTTTGCAATCGGCATAACATTGACATGTCTGACATGAGTTACCGTTATGAAGAGGGCACATGTCATTATTGTCAACAACAAAATCAAATCACGTATGAACATCACTATTGCTTTGGCATCTTTAACTCTGCAATAGATTTTTAATTAATGGAGTTAGAGCATACATTCGATGATGGAGTAGTGGAGCTTCTTACTCTTAGCTTAGCTTTGGATCCTAGTGATTTTTTTAAATCATTTAATGTGGAGAACATTTACAAGCTAGCGAAGAAATTCTATCCTTGGGATTTCACAAATCAAGATATTCGTGCTTTAAGATTCTAATTGATGCATTACGAGCTTGATGTAGTTTCTAGTTCGAAGTTTGAAAAGATTTTTACCCTTACAGATTTGTGTCGAGAACTAGTTGTGACAGGAAAGCACGGGCATTACTTTTTGATCGATCGATTAATTCGTCTTGTGTTAACTTTACTGGTTTTAACGGCAAATGCAGATAGATCATTTTCTGATATGAAACATGTCAAGACGGCGATTCATAGCTCTACGGGGGATGGATTTCTGGCAGATTGTTTGACTCTTTATCTTGAAAGAAACCTTGCATTGAGTATTGATTTGGATTCTGTAATTGACGAATTTGAATATCTTAATACTCACCGAGCACAACTCCAATAGGTATTTTGCATAATCTTATTTATGTGTAAAAGTTCTTAATGTTATATGAAACAAATTTATGTATTAATTTTGATGTTAGACTAAAAGTTTAAATTTAGCCTTCACTTTAGCCCACCCCTTTGTCTAATCCTGGATCCCCCCTTGATCTTTGTACTACCATTTCCTCCCTTTTATAACCAACCATGTGTTCTTTGTTAATGTGAATCTATTTTAAAAAGTATATATTATGTTCACATTGTATATATAACTTACATTATTAATTGTGTTCATTAAAACTCTATATAAAGGGTTCTTTGTGTTATGTTCATTAATGATAAATAATTATTCACTCTCTCCATTCTCTCTCTAAAACTTATTTTCTCCAATCTCTTCTGCCCTACAATCCATTCTCATTCACTCTCTCCTTAAAATATCTATCATGGTATTAAAGCTATAAATTCTCGTTGTTTGGGTTCATTGAGATCGACTTCATCGTTAAGCAGCCGTTATCTTCATATATTCATTCCCGTCATCTCACGAGTTATGTCTGTTCATTTTTTACTCAAACGATCTCCAAGTATCACCAAACCTATACCAAATGATTCCTCTATTTGAGATGATCAATCCAGCGTTTGAACCATTATTTTTAGCCTAACCACGCGCCTCCACAAGCACCTGCGGTTTGAGTTGTCCAGATTTAAATTTTGGTTGTCCAAATCTTGATCTACAGGTATCCGATCCCTAAAATTTTTGCATCAATCTCTTCGTCTTGCCAAAACGATCACAACACACCAAAATCACCTTGAAACACCATCGCACGTGCCCTCGCACGAGAAAAGAAGAATCAGCGATCTGTTCACGTGCCGCTACTTCTCCGCCGTTAGTTTTAACGGTGTTAACCAAAAAGTTTTTGTTATGTTAATCAACAACGTTAGCTATTATCATCAAAGTTAACGGCGTTAGTTTGACGACGTTAGTTTTAACGGCGCTAACCAAAAAGTTTTCGTTATTTACATTTTGAACCCCATAAGTTTTTGTTATTCATAGTTTGACCCCAGAGGTTTTTGTTATTTGTGATTTTGTCCAGATAAGTTTCTGTTTTTTACATTTTGACCTAAAAATATTTGTCCTTTTTCAATTTTCCCCAAAAGTTTTTGTTTAGCCCCAAAATCCCTAGCTTCTGCAAATTAGTCCCAAAATTTTGAGTTATCATGGGTGATTCAAGTGAACCACAGGTCCAAAAGGTTGAGGTGTTAGTTCAAAATTCAGAAGTAGGATCTTTTGGAGTTACTAAGCTCAATGGTACTAATTTTCGCACCTAAAAGAAAATCATGTTCGTTTTTTTCATGGAATACATAAGATGGGGCATGTAACTAGAACAATCAAAGCTCCCAGTGAAGAAGATACTGAGGTGTTTGCTAAATGGGAAGATGATGATGGGTATGTAATGTCGGTGTTGTTCAAAGCCATAACTGATGATATGTTACAGATGGTCGGGGAGTGTGAAACTGCTGAAGCCATATTGTAAACATTGGGAGATCTCTACACCAATGATTTTGACCTCATACAGGTTCATGAACTAATGTGCAAAGCTGCCAGAATACGATAAAATGGGCAATCAGTGTCATTATTTTTCACTAAATTGAAGAACGTGTTAGCAAAGATTGATAAAAAGCGTGCGTGTAAAATCAAAAATCCAGAGGATATGACATGGTACCAAAGAGAAAAGTAACTTGAGCGGGTTCATGCCTTCTTAGGAGAACTTGATGCTAGACATAGCAGTGCTAAAGGAGAATTGCTCAAAATGCTCGAACCTCCTAGCCTGACTACAGCCTTCACATACATTCACAATGATGAATCCTAACAAGATAGCCTTCAACATAAAAAGGTTGACGTTTTTAGCCTGGCTATTCAGTCTAAACCACCAGTATCTCACCATCATCAAGAAGGTTCAAATCTTTTTCATTAGCAGCGCCCACCATCAGGTTCAAACCGTCCAAAATGTACCTATTACAATGAACTAGGACATATTCGATAAACGTGTTGGAAGCTGAATCCACATCTTAAACCTTAAAACCAGAGTTATCATAATAAAGGGAAAACAGCTACCGTTCAATTAGTTCCAGAATCAGATTTTTATGGAATAACGGGATAAGATCATCACACATCAACAGGAATTGCCCCCACTACATCTATAACTGGTCAAGGTAAATTTGGTATGTTATTAAAGGTTTCTTATTTTATTAATTTTGATACTTGGATTATTGATTCTGGTGCATCTAATCATATGACTTATGATAAATCTTATTTACTGAGTTGTCTCCCTAACCAGTGTCTTCTGTGACTAATGCAAATGGTGAAGCTTTTCCCGTGTTAGGAATAGGGCCAGTCCATATTACCCCAACGTTAGAACTCTATCATTATGTTCCTACCTTATCCCATCACTTATTATATGTTCCTTAATTAAATATTGAATCCCAATGTTTTGTGACTTTTTATCCTATGTATGTCATTTTTTAGAATCTTTTAACCAGGGAGGTAATTGGAAGGGGATATCTGAATGGCAGATTGTTTCATCTAGATCAGATGTACGCTGGGGAGAAACCAGAGGCACCGTCTCGCGTAGCTTTAATTTTGAATTCTGAGAAATTAAGTGAAGTTTGGTTGTGGCATCATCGTCTAGGGCATCCATTTTTCAGTGTTAAGAAAAAAACTATGCCTACTTTGTTTATTGGAATTGATGAGTCTACTTTACGTTATGAAACTTGTGTTTTGGCTAAAAACCATCGTACTACTCATTCTCTCAGTATTTCTAATAAAAGTATTAATCTCATAGTGAGGGGGAGGAAAATCCACAAGTAAAAAAGGATATGAAAAGGGATATACAGGCAGTTCCAGTTGATATCCAAGCCCGGACACCAATTTAGACACAAGAAGTTCAAATCACATTTGTCCCTACCTCTACTATTGATCATGCCCTCAATCCACAACTCCCTGGTACTGAAGATCACTCGTTTGAGGTATGTTCTCCTACTAGTACTAACAGTAACAAGTCTAATGTATTACCTAATTGGTCAACTAGAGGTCAGCCACCCAAGATATGAACATACCCTTATGCAAAATCAAAGTATCCAGTTGTAAATAATATTTTCACTGGCAGATTATCTAAGTCATATAAGTCATTTGTGAATCAAATATCTACTGTATCAGTTCCTAATAAAGTGTAGGATGCCTTAGATGATCCTAAGTGGAAGAGGGCGATAGAAGAAGAGATAGAGGCGTTGCAAAAAAATAATACTTAGCAACTTATTTCCTCACCACAAGGCAAGAAGGTTGTAGGTTGTCGTTGGGTTTTTGCTGTGAAACATAATGCGGATGGTTCTATGAATCGATATAAAGCACGTCTCGTAACTTAGGAATTTACTCAAACGTATATAATAGATTACGATGAAACATTTGCACCGGTTGCAAAAATGAATATTATTCGGGTCCTACTATTACTTATGGCGAGTTTTGATTGGCTCGCCTCTTCAACAGTTTAATGTCAAGAACGTATTTTTTCATGGAGAGTTAGCTGAGGAAATTTACATGGCTCTCCCACCTAGGTATGTGGCAACTTCCCCTGGTGATTTTTTTTGTAAATTAGAGAAATCATTATATGGGTTCAAACAGTCACCTTGTGCATGGTTTGGACAGTTTTCACAGTTCATGAAGAAGGTGTGTTATAGACAGTAATTCAGACCATACCTTATTTCTCAAACACCAACAAGAAAAAGTAACAGCTCTAATTATTTATGTTAGTGATATGGTAATCACTGGTGATGATACAATTGAGATTGATAGATTAAAAAAACAATTAGCCTTAGAGTTTGAAATGAAGGACTTGGGTGACCTAAATTATTTCTTAGGGATTAAGGTAGCAAGGGGGAGTGAATGAATCTATTTGTATCAAAGGAAGTACATTCTTGACCTGTTGGCAGAAACTGACATGTTGGATTGCAAACATGTTAACGCCCCTATTGAATAGAATCATTACTTGGCAGAGTATCCAAACCAAATATCGACTGATCGAGCTTGCTATTAGAGATAGGTTGGGCGTTTAATTTATTTGGCTCATACCAGGCCAGATGTAACTTACGTCGTGAGCATGGTTAGTCAGTTCATGTATAGTCCAAATGAGAGTCACATGGATGTTGTAATTAGAATTTTAAGATAGTTGAAGTCTTCCCTAGGAAGAGGAGTGATGTTTTCTAAACATAACGACTGCCTCAAAGTTTGTGGTTTTATCGATGCGAATTGAGCCGGGAGTATTACTGACATAAGATAAACGTCAAGGTACTTTACCTTTATAGGAGGTAATCTTGTTACATGAAAGAGCAAGAAGCAAAAAGTTATGGCTAGATTTAGTGTTGAGGATGAATATAGAGAGATGGCTCATCGAGTATATGAATTATTGTGGTTAAGAAATTTAATGTGTGATTTGGGTCTTAAAAATGCTACGCAATTGTACTATGACAATAAGGAAGCTATTGATATATCACAAAATCTAGTGCAACATGATCGTACGGAGCATATGGAGGTTGATCATCATTTCATAAAAGATATGCTAAATGCCAACCTTATTAGCTTTCCTTTTGTCTCCACTGTAGAGCAGCTTGCAAATATTCTCACAAAAGGGGTTTCGAGAAAGGCATTCTACGACTCACTTAGCAAGTTGGGCATGGTTGATGTGTATGCTCTAGCTTGAAAGGGAGTGTTAACGTGAATCTATTTTAAAAAGCATATATTATTTTCACATTGTATAGATAACTTACATTATTGATTGTGTTCATTAAAACTCTATATAAAAGGGTTCTCTGTATTATGTTCATTAATGAGAAATAATTATTCACTCTCTCTATTCTCTCTCTAAAACTCATTATCTCTAATCTCTCATTCCCTACAACCCATTCTCATTCACTATCTCCCTAGAATATCTATCATTCTCTTTATAGGGGTGAAATATATTGGTTTCCAAACTTAATCCTGCACGGTCAGTGTTAGCCATTGCCGCGTTGCGCCGATGTTATTCAAACATGTAGGTGTGGTTCCTGATTGGCTATTATTGCCAAGATCTAGTACTGCGAGACAAGAAAGTAGGCATATTTATGGGGGATATTGCCATTCAATTTATTTGACATCAACTTATAATACTTCAGCGCAACCATCTCTCCAATCCAGTTCGGTACAAGCCATGTAAATTCATTCTTGCCTAGATTTATGGGCCATAAGGATATACAGTTCCTAAAGACAAAGTGATATTACTAGTCAAGGTATTGTTATTCAAGTGCAGCGTTCCAAGCATAACTGTTGAAGTAAACTCACTTTTGTGACATTAAGCATTGCTTCAACGTTAATGAGCTTAGTTGATAAGTATTCATATACTTCATGGCTAAGTAATTCAACGAGTCAAAGATTGCGGCTTTGAATATGTCAAAAGTTGCGGCTTTGAATTGGTCAATGACGGTGGAAGAATACAAATTGATTTTGAAGTTTTTTTTTTGAAATAGAAAGAAAAATTAAATTATTCAAGTCATGCAAAAGAACATCAGCAATAAAAGGAGGAGCGGACATCACCCAACTTTCCTGACCAGACGTTGAATAGGTTGCCCTAGCTAAACTATGAGCTACTCTATTCGCTGATCGTTTAATCCAAGATAAGACACAATGATCTAAACTCTGAATTAGAGCTTTATAATCATCTATAATAAGACCAAAAGAAGACAAATCTGAGGTTGAGCTATTAACGGCATTCTTCAGCCACCTTAGAACCTCCCTCAAACTCAACAGTTCTGCCATTTGCGGATTGTGGCGACCCAAAATTTGGCCATGAATTGCTGCTAAAAAATGACCATTGGAGTCCCGAAGAACCCCTCTGTATCCACAGGAAGTTGGGAACAAACTAGCGTCTACGTTACATTTAATAAAATTCATTTGAGGTTTTGACCATTTTACTGCCTCTGAGTTTGTTCCAATGTTGTCATGTTGGTGTTCATTAAAGTTGGCCACTTTCCATTGAAGAAGCAAAGCTTCGGCCTGATGTACTAAACGAATACATGTTTCATGTTTGGCACTCCAGACCTGCGAGTTCTGATTTTGCCATATTTTCCAGAGAATCATTGCTACTAGTTCTATATCTTTTTTATTCGTTATCCTTCTTTGTCGATTCCACCACGAGACAAATTAGACGTCATCCAATGTCAAATCACTAAATTTAGACGCTTGCCAAACTCGGCGAGATGCAGAACACTTGACCAGCGCATGAAGAGCATCTTCCTCGGCTTGTTGACATATTGGACATAGAACGTTAATTTCGGATATACGAGAGTTTAGGGCAGCCATAGTTGGAAGGCATTGAAACAGAGTACGCCACAGAAAATTTCAAACTTTGGGTGGGATAGCCATCGCCCATAGCCATTTCTAGTTTGTGCATATTGGACTCGGAACTGGGTTGTTGAGCATCATAAGCCGATGATAACCACTTTTTACTGAATAAACACCTTTCTTGTCCCATCTCCAATACCAGGTATCTTTTACGTCATTGTGCGAGATAGGAATAGAGAGAATTTCGTCCCTATCCCTCACTGAAAATACAGAATCAATGACATAAATTTTCCATTGAGCATTACGAGAGATTAAAGTATCGACTGTAGGGTAGTTATCCATTGCTGGCGTATCAACATAAGGATTTATTATGTCAAGCAGCCATGGATCATGCTAAACATTAATCTCCCGTCCAGTCCCTACTCGAAGTCGTAACTCGTCAGAAAGAAGATACTGAGTTGACACTAAAGAGTGCCAAATATAACTTGGGTTACTTCCCAACTTAGCTGAAAGAAAAGAAGAATTGGGGTAGTATCGAGCTTTATAGATCTGACCTAACAACGAATCTGGTTTAGTTAAAAGTTTCCAGCTTTGTTTAGCTAACGTGGCTTGGTTGAAAAATTTTAATTTTCGAAAACTGAGGCCTCCCTCCAACTTCTTGACACATAACCAATCCCAACGTTTCCAATGCACCCCACCTCCATTGCTAACACCGTGACCCCACCAGAAGCTATTCATCATCCGTTCAAGATTGATTTTGAATTAGTTGTCATGTTAGTTGTAATTAGCTGTCATCATGACAACTAATATACAACTCAATGACAACTAATATATAACTAATGACAACTAAGCACTAAGTTGTATATTAGTTGCTCCACCTCCTTTTTACTACTATATATACAAGCCTCCCCTTCATTAGAAATGTATCCCACATTTTTTAGTGACAAAGAGAGAGAGGGAGAGAGTATATTAGTTGCTCCACCTCCTTTTTACTACTATATATACAAGCCTCCCCTTCATTAGAAATGTATCCCACATTTTTTAGTGACAAAGAGAGAGAGTTAGAGATAAAAATTTGTGAGTTTCTCCTAAACACTTATAGTCTTTCCTTTGTTAGAGTGAGAGTATTTTTTTCCTATTATAAGAGAGAGGCTATTGTCAATTGTGGCCCTCCTTATTTTAGAGATAAATTCTTGTAATCCTTTTGCTATAGTGAAATCCTTCTACAATATACAACTAAGCACTAAGTTGTATATTAGTTGCTCCACCTCCTTTTTACTACTATATATTCAAGCCTCCCCTTCATTAGAAATGTATCCCACATTTTTTAGTGACAAAGAGAGAGAGGGAGAGAGTTAGAGATAAAAATTTGTGAGTTTCTCCTAAACACTTATAGTCTTTCCTTTGTTAGAGTGAGAGTATTTTTTTCCTATTATAAGACAGGCTATTGTCAATTGTAGCCCTCCTTATTTTAGAGATAAATTCTTGTAATCATTTTGCTATAGTGAAATCCTTCTACAATTTGCCATCACAATTCTCATTTTATAATTTCTACTTCAGTTGTAATTTGGTGCCCTATACCACATCGTCCTAACACTAAAGAACCCATCGAATTAGGAATTTCCCCTTAAAGTTAATTGCTCACTAAATGTAGATTGGACATTTTTTGCCATTACATTCAACAGCGAGAAAGTTCACTAGATAATAGATTATTTAACATATCAAGAATCAGTACATTGTTATCTCTATGCAAATATTTGTACAAGGAAGAGAAAATGAATCCGGGGAGAGAATTATTCGCTATATTTAGCGCAGCAACATTTTGGGACAAAACAAGTACCTCACCCTGGAACCGGTTAGAGTTCAAATGGATGACACTAGAATTTAACCAAACTTTAGAAATGCTTCCTATTATCTGGTTACCACAGAGATAGATCCGTTCAATACTGGAAGCTAGCTTCTAAAATCAGTTTGGAGGCTTGGAGCTATGTCTGATCGATATTCCTGACCGGGATATGTCTAACGTGTTGAGAAATGTTTGTGTTCGTAACAAAACAGGAAAGTCTGGACCCATCTTGCACGAACCTGCTCTGAAATATTTAAGTTGAAAAGGAGGAACCCAGGTGGGGTTCACGCGAAAAGCCAATAAAAAGTTGAAAGACATGTCCAACCTTTTCAAGCTTGCGAGTTTTGCCAAATTCACTTCAGAGAGAATGCCTGTTAAAGAATTAACTCTCAACTGTAGCTCCCTAGATTCGATAGAAGCCCAATACTCTCGGAAGGAGCGCCATTGAAGTGATTATGGGAGAGATGACGTATCTTCAAAGTCGATAAGTTTCCCAGATAAACGGGGATTGGACCGTGCAGTGAGTTCTTTTAAAAACTAAGATACTTAAGATTTTTCAGTTGCCCAAATCCTTCCAGGATCGATCCGGTAAGATGATTGTAACCAGGGACGTACGCAGGAATTTGATTGAGGGGGTACGAATGTAATAGTTTTAAAAATGCATAAAGAATTTTTTTAAAGTACTAAAACCACGACAAGTTAAAATACTATATAGATAAAAATATGAACGTTTTACATACAAAAAAGCAAAAATATAAACGTTCTACATACAAAAAAATTGCAAAATGATATTTTTTATAATAATCCTCTACGAGACTTCATGTTTTGAAAACGCTGAATGATAGCTTCATTGTCAAGTGTATCGAATATGTCTTTCTCAATATATGTGATCAAGCAATCATTCATCAAGTCATTTCCCAATCGGTTGCGTAGCTGAGTCTTAATTAGATAAAATATACTGAATCTGAATAAGATAAAATATAATAAACTATAATCAGCATTCTTTGTTAAACAACTAAAATAATCATCTAAAACAGCAGGCTCTAAATCTTAAGGACAACCTAACTTTACTTGCAATCTTGCATAGAGACAACAATTTCACATAAAAGGGGCAATTAAAAAAAAGGACTTATTAGAGAAAGATTTTCACACTAAAGCCAAGAAATAATTTTTTTGTAAATAAAGAGCCTATTTTTTATTTTATTGATAATATGACATGTGTCTTTTTTTTTCTTTGTAAAATGACATCACAACCCTTAAAATAAACTAAAAAATACCAATATGCATTAAAATATGGACTGCAATATGAACTTTGCAGTCTATATTTCATTGCAATATGAACTTTGCAGTCCATATTTCACTGCAATGTGAACTTTGCAGTCGATATTTTCGGTGCAAAGTTCATATTGCAGTCCATATTTTACTGCAATGTGAACTTTGCAGTCCATATTTTTAGTGCAAAGTTCATATTGCAGTCTATATTTCACTACAATATGAACTTTGCAGTTCATATTTTATTGCAATATGAACTTTGCAGTCCATATTTTTTGTGCAAATTTCATAAAGAAGGGTAATTTAGGTAATACATAACATGTTTTTATTAATTAAATGATATTTAAATTTATTCAAATACATTCATTTAAAATATAAAACAAAATAGGCCTCTTACACTAATTACCAATTAAAAATAGGCTATTCATTTAAAAAAATATTATTCATTGGATTTTTGGTAAAAATCAATGTGTAATAAGCCCTTCTACCTAATTTCTAGCACATAAAATTACTAAAGGTAATTTTCTGAATACATTTAGAAAGGTACCAGAATTTATGAAGTTTGCATAGATTCTCTAAGGAGCGTGCTAATTTATGAAATCTATATTCATGTATATATATGCTCATGATACATAAAATAATTTAAAGAATTAAAAGTAATATTTTACTTAACACACAAATCCCATTTATATAATTAACAAATAATAACTAAATATATATTCATGATATATTAATACATAAAATTATTTAAAAAATTACAAATAAAATTTTACTTACCATACAAGAACAGCAGAATGAAAGCAGAACGGAGCAGAAGGCAAGAATGGAACAAAAGGCAGGAACGGAGCAAAAGAAAAAAAAAAGATATTTTGGAGATGGAGACATGCTGCAGGCCTGCTGTCCTTTTAACTTTAAGCTTTTCAAATGTTTTAATTACCAACAGCAGCCTTGTACTATCACCGCTTATTACATCTAGGTCCTCTCGCTAACTTTGGCATAAATTTGTTTGCTTACAAATAAGTCCGTCTTTTTCATAATATTTTTTTTTTTTTGGGAAATCCCAGGAGGTACGATCGTACCCCCCCGGGTCCGTCCCTGATTGTAACTCAAATTTATATGTTCTAACATGACAAGATTTGAAATGGTATTGGGCGGTATATAACCACACAGAGAACTGGACATTAGTTCGAGAGATACAAGACCGGTACTGAGATAAAACAACCAATCGGATATCTTGGAATTGAAATTGTTCAACGAAAGATCAAGAAGTTGAAGAGAGGTAAAATTCACATACCCAATAGGTGGAGCAGTACTAAAATTGCTGATATTGTGAAGTCCACAAGATGACAAGATCCTAAATGTAGTTCTGAAAGAGGAAGTTGCGTGATGACTTGAAGCCCAAAGGTTGATCTCGCTCAAATCGAGGTAATCCAATGAATAGTTTGCTTCTAAAGGTCCATTTTCTTACATACAAATAGATTACTACGTTAAGCTTATAATTTTTGAGACTGGCATGCATAATATTTCTAGTTCAAATTTGCAAATTTGTCTTCTGTTACCATAATAGCACTTAAGTTCCACAATTAGTTTAAACAGTAGAAAAGTTTAAACCCTTTTTTTTTTCGAAAAGACAATAGTTTAAACTTTAAGGATAATAACTGTAAGCTCCTAGATTGTAAATATTTCAACCAGAGCCTTACTTACCTTCAATCATGGAGGCGGACTCACTTGCAAAGAAAGACGACAGTTTTAGAGACTAAATTGACAGCAATGTCAGGGACACCACGCAGTAGACAGTGAACTTGTTGACTTGAACTCATCTTTCCCTTTGCATGGACTACAACTACAAGGAGGCTTTCCAAGTTAAGACTCCATTCGATAGGCATGTGGTAAGATTAACTCTTCTTTTTTTTGAAATGGAGAGATCTCACTATATGTCTCTTAACTTATTTTTCAACTTCTCACACATTAGTTAAAGAATTTAGCTACAGAAATTAGTAACAAAAACATCTTCAATATTTACAAATTACATAAAAAAGTTCTGTTATTTGGTTCTTCAAAGGCAAAGAGCTTCTCAAAAGGAAGCTATTTGGAAAGTGGGAGATGGATCAACTGCAAACGGTTTGGCATGATAAGAACAATAATGGCTATACCACCTTGTGGCCTTTTTTTATTTGCAGTCCTCCAATACTGGGCTGGTCAAATCCTTCAATATGATATATAGTCCCAAAAGCTGTTAATACGTACTATCAAAATATTTCCATCGTTGACTCACACTTTTCTAGTATTTAACTAATTTCGGTATTAGAATTTGTTACAAACAAAACTTGCTTAAAAGGAGGAGGCTACGCGAGCTATGGAGGGCTTGCAAGAAATGATGAGGGCCGCTGGATTGAAGGATTCTGTGGACGAATGGGAGCAATGGTCCTTGGAGCCGAACTTTGGGGAATGAGACAAGGGCTCAAACTGGCTAAAGAAAGAGATTGGGAAGGCATTGAGCTTGAAAGCGATTCACTAACTGCTGTCGACATTGTCAACAATAAGGATGAAGTGAGCAATCATCCGGAACAAAACCTAATTGAAAACTGCCGGAAGCTCAAAGCTCAAGTTAAAGCAAGAATCTGGCATGCCCCAAGAGAAGCCAACCGATGCACTGCTAAGATGGCAAAATTGGGCAGTACACAAAGGGAGCAATTGGTGCGGGTTCTGGTTCTGCCAGATGATGTTGTGGAGGATCTCATGGCTGACATAACTGGGGTTGCTTATCCCAGAGGCTACTAAGTTTGTTTTGTTGCTGTGTTGTTTGTTTTTTTTCTTTTTTGTTTCCCGCAGACACCAAAAAAAGAAAAGAAACTGGTCTAGTACTTTGAAACTCCGTGAAAAAAGAATAATACACTTTAATTTTGGACCGGGGAAATATGTCAGAACACATGTTGCCCTATGTTCAGCCCTTCCGTCTTTAACAGTGAATAGTCCAAAATTGGAAATTGTCTGATAGCAGTATTATGCCGTTTTAAGTAATTCCAGGCATGACGAGGGAAGCTAATGTAGATGTATAGCTGGTACCACTCTATCTTACATTAGCGAGTACCAAAATACAAAAGGAACCTAATAATTTCATAAAAATATCAAAATTTGTATATATGTATATATAACAAATACTACCTACTACCATTCTACTGCTGTGCATCTTTACTTTCCCGGTATTTCCATTCCCACTTCTCTACCTTCTGAACTGAAAATTCTTTTCTTTGAAGATAGGAATCGATAGAAGGACGATCAAAAGAAGGCGGCATTGTGCATGGGCCTGTATCTGCAGGACCTGCCTCCGTGGATTCTATCATAAACTTCCTATCTCGTCCTTCTGCAGGGCAAGCCATTGTCTCTGAACAAAGCTCAACTGCTTGTAGAGGTATAGTGGGCTTGTACCGCAACAGCTTAGCATATTCATTGAAGAGATGAAACATGTAGTCGTATACATAATCCATCTTTAAATCTTCTTGGATGAAATTACTCGCCTTCTTGCCCATGGACTGTGCCTGGAATATATATATATATATATATATATATTTATTTATCCATATAAGAGGAAGCTTTGTGTAAAAATATTAATTGAAGATTCAATATTTTGTCCTAGTAAAGAGAATTTACCTTTCGGTCATGAACGTTGCCCCATTCAACAGCAAAGCTAATAGATCTGCACTTATCGTCTTCTCTTATGGGCCAGTAGTGTTGCAAGGGCATCAAACCTCTTGAGAAGAAATCATAGTAATGCGGCTTTACTAGCAAGGTAACAGAATCACATGCAAGAATGTACTTTTCGCTGACTGACCATGCAGATCCTTCAATGTAAATTTTATATCTGCCGTGTAAGAAATAAAAATAATAGTTTGGATAGCAAAAGAAAAAAAAAGTTAAATAAATAAAGAAGTTAATTGGTTACTCAAGTATCAAGATTCAAGAAACAGCTGAAACAGAGGCAATTAAGAAAACAACCCACGAAAAAATCATACAATTCAGTAAACGAAAATGAAAAGACAGACAATCACCAGATGCCGAATTAACAAAAAGATGGGAAGTACAATTTTCGAATTTTTTACCGATGATTGCACTGCTTTGCCAGGTCTGATTGCTTGTACCCCTGCTCTATTTCTTTCTCCCACTCCTGCAAATATAATCAAATTCATAAAATGCTTTCCCATTTTAGTTATGGTATTCTTTTATTGTCTTTGGTCAAACATTTCATAGATAAGATATTTAGTTAAAGCCGCTCCTTAAATAGTTGGATGTATTTATTTTGTTTCTTAAGTTGCTACCTTATTGGTTAATCATTAAGTTAATTAGTTAGTTTTAGTTAGGGCTTATTTTCCTACTTATATTGTGCACTTCGGAAGCTTTGTAATAACACAGTTCTCAATGTACTATCATATTCTGAAATTCCACTGGTTCTATAACTTAATAAGCTGCAAACCATGTTGATTCAATGTGATTAAAGTCTCTTACCACGATTTTACTAACTAAATACAAAATAGAGAAGAAGAGAAAACCGATTACCTGTTCGTATATACGGGCATTCCAGTCATGTTCCTCTGAAACATTGCACTTTACCAGTTCCTTCCTTTTTTCAGCAACTTTCGGATTGCCCTTCCAATAAGCATAAGGCTCCCTATCTTTCCAACTCTTCACCTTGTTCGCATCTTTTAGTTCCCTTGACAGTGGCTCCCATGGCTTTATATTAACTTCAGGCCTATCAATTCGTCCACAAATAGATATTAATGTTATATATGTGTGTGTGTTTATTCAATGTTCACTTTAACTTTGATGATAAATGCATGTTATTGTAACTCTAAAACATAAACAAATATTAATGTTATATATGTGTGTGTGTTTATTCAATGTTCACTTTAACTTTGATGATAAATGCATGTTATTGTAACTCTAAAACCGAGATTCTTACCATCCCCAAAAAGACCAATCAGGGAATACAATATCCAAAGTGTCGTCATCACCACAATACCGAAACAAAGGTGGTGGGGCTATTTCCTCAGGTCTAAGATAATCGTCTGATCTGATGACTGGCCAGTCAACGCAATCAAACATCAGGTCCAAATCGGGCACCTTCCCAGGGTACCTCCGCAACAACTGTAGGATACCCCACTGCGTAAAAGTGTCTCTCGTCTGGAAACCCTTCTCATATGTCTCCACATATGCCCTCCCATTTAGAATCACCAATCTGAAGTTGGCTGTCCTCTTGGCTCTGTCTACCATTTCCCTTGTGATCCCACCATCTCTCCACGGCTGCAGATCTTCATGGATCCAACGGAAGTATTCTGGACACCTTGAAGATGTTAATGCATTGTCCTGAGTTTCAAACTTCGCTGGGTAATAATTTGCCGGGCAGGTTCGCGTGTTGTTTCCTTCAGAACAGTTTAGTGAAAATCCAGTTCCAATTAGGCTCGCTTTGTTTACCTAATCAAAATAAGGGGAATACATTTGACAATTTCAATGTTGGAGAGTATTTGTGAATGAAGTTTATTTTATACTTTTCATCTTTTCTTTAGGGTTTGATGGTTGTAATGGAATATATATAAAAGGAGAGAACTTACAGCGAAATTACTGTCACGTATGTGCATGGAGACAAACACGCAGACGCATAGGCCAAGAAAGAGGAAAAGGCCTTGTAGAGATCTTACAATGGGGTTCTTTCCCAGTAAAGGAACCCCTTGCATATTATCTCTCATACTCCTACCTGTGTCTCACACAGACTCAGTTCCACGCTCTGTTTCTTGTTGATCACACTAAATAAATTTGTGAAATGAACCTTCTGCTGTAAATGATAGACAGATAGTAGATATTCAGTCTCGTGTGATAATTTTAGGTCTCAGGATGGGACATTATGACATATTTATGTAGTAATGATCAGACAGAAACATCAAAGGGATTATTATTGTTAGCCAAGTTCAAGCAGAGATTGGTCTTAATTGACTTTGTAGTAGAATATTTGTATCTTTAATGTAATGTTATTTCACATTGAAAAATGTGAAATGCACAAGCGCGGAAAAAGGCCTAGGAAAAGATAGACGAAACAGAAACTTGAAAAAAGATTGTAGGGTCTGAATGAACACATGAAAAAAGTGTTAACTTCAAGCTAAGGTTTTGTTTAATTTGCTCTAAATATTTCTTTCATAAGCATACGTACTATACTTCACTTTTAAATCTATTCACTAGCCTTCAAATACCTCACAGTATCAATCCACTTTTCACAAGTTAGATTCTAATTTGCAATGACTTCATGCTTTAGCTTACGTACCTTAATTCTTAAATTAATTTGTTGGAGCCATTACATGTTTGTCATAACTAACAGTATTAATCCACTCTCTCTAAGCTCTCTCATCGAATTTCAATAGGATGTGCTTTTACGTTTACAATAATCATGGTTTTATGGTTCAAAAATGAGAGCATCCTGAACAATTATTTCAATAAAACATGCTTCAACTTGCTGATGTTGATGACTTGATAATGGTTTATTTCTTTAATATACACCATAAAATACTAAGGTTACGTTTAGACCCTGTAACCCGCACGCACTATGACAAACTTATCACACTTTCTACTAATTTCAGTCATCCCAAACTATATTAAATAATAAACCACCAAAAATACAAAATCCATCTTTTCTCACCTAATCATATATATAATTGTGTCTGAGTTTCTATATGATTGAGGAAATTATTATTCTTTATGAAAAGAAAACTAAAAAAAATGGTCTACCAAATGATTGGGAGGAAAGAGAAATATTTCGTCACAAAACGTATATGACAAAACCCATAAAAAAGAAGAAAAAAAACTATGGTCAACGTTAACCAATAATAAGACTAGGAAAAGCATTCAGATTTCCAACAAAGTAACCCTCCAAATAGATTACAATACACAAATATGGAGAATGTGAAACATACCTAGTAGAGAGTTTCAAGTACATTGATCTTATCTTCATAATCAATGCCCCTACAAATAGATTACAACACACAAATATGGAGAATGTGAAACACCACACCCCGACCCAACCCTTTCTCCTTGCAATTTTCTAGGTTTTTCTTGAAAATTTCTCTGTTTCTGATTGAAAATATATACAAAAATATAGAATATAACCAAATGGATTGTCAATGTCAGCAACATATGATGCCGGAAACCGACGACAAAGGGTAGTTCTGTTCTGTTTGCAACCCTTGAAAATATTTTGATGGATCTGATGAGGAAGGCAGACTGTGGTAATGGTAGAACAAGAAATTGCCCGCTCTTCCTTCGTTGGTTTCTTTTTAGTAAATAATATGTCGATAGTTTTATTGAACAAGAATTTTATTTTGTAACATTTTAATATTAACTTGGTGCAACAAAATTAAATATGTGTATATTGATTTAGTGCAATAGAGTTAAGTATGTGCATATTATTTGGTATAATAGGGCTCACTCAGTGTATTTTTTTTGTTCTTAATAATAATTTGGCTTTATTGTACCGAGTAAATGATCATATATACAGCCTTGTTATATCGAGTCAATATAAGGTGTCATATAGGAAATTGAGTTTGTTTGGTTGAGATTTTAAGTTGAGTTTTTGATATGGGTTTTTAAAAAGTGTGGAAGTAGGTTGAAAAGTGAATTTGATTTTTGTTGTAATTTTTTTCAACCAATTCAAAAAAATTCATGAAGAAAATTTGAAAAATAGTCATAATGGATCTTATTTTATAGATCTTAATGAGTGAGTTTTAAATATATTTTTTATTTAATTCTAATTTTTGAATTTAAAGTTATATGGTGATGTTTGGTTGATGTTTTGAGTTGAGTTTTTAAGTTGAGTCTTTAAAATATGGTATTTGGTAGAATTTGGAAGCATGTTGAAAAGTGAATTTAGTTTTTGTTTTATTTTTTTTCAACCAACTAAAAAATCTTATAAAAAATTTTCAAAAAACTGTCACAATGAATCTTATTTTATAGATCTCGACAAGTAGATTTCAAATATATATTTTTTTATCTAATTTTGATTTTTGGATTTAGAGTTATGGCATTTTAAAAGTTTTTTTAGAAAGAAAAAATATAGTGAAATAAATTTTAAAAGTGTAAAAGTAAAGTTGATTTTAAGTTGAGTTTTAAAAAATTTAAAAAAATAAACACCCACCAAACAGGGCATAGAGTTTTAAAAATTTTATGAGCGATAAAGTAAAGTGAAGTGAATTTTGAAATGTGTGAAGTAAAATTGAATTTTTAGTAAAAAACAAAAAACATGAATTTTAAAAAATGAACCAAACATGGACTTAGGGTGTGATCAGTGTTCTAAAATGCGGGCTAGGCAGTGCCCAGGCGTCCCGATTAGGGCCTAAGCAGGTGATTATGCCCCAAGATAAATTAGACGGATTTAGGCAAGCTGGGCGGGAGCTAGGCGGGGCTAGGCAGATAGACCTTTTTTTTCCTTCCTGTTTTAAATGAGCTACTTATATCTTTTTTTGTTAAAAAATTATCACTTTAAAAAATGGATACAATCTATCAACTATCATTAGTCAATTTATCTTTCATTCTTCCGATTAAAACGAAATTCTAGCCAACAATTGCAATCGCTAGAAGATGTTTAAAAAGAGTGCTTTGATTAATTATAAACACATTATGCTACCTTACTTCCTTAATCTTATCTTTCTTCTTATTTTTCTTTTATTGTTGTATTTTCTTTTTCATTAGCTTATTGTTATTGTTGTTATTGTTGCTACTGTTTAAAATAAATTGATAATTTCATATAAATGTGACCCCGTGTTCAATTTTGTTTTGGATAATGAATCCAATGACCATGTTTAGCTTGTTAATTGAACATTTGAACTTCTTTTTATGTTTATTTGAATACTATATTTGATTTGATGATTTTTCAATGTTTTATTTTATATATATAATTTTAGATATATTTAAATATTAAAAATATAATTAAAAAAAAACCGTTTGACGCCTGGCCACCTAGGCCCTGAGTAGGCGCTTTAGGCGCCACGTCACCGTCCTAAATCCGCCTAGCGCCCTTTAGGTATTTTGGTGTAATAATAGCCCACCCTTTTATTGTTGTAGGATGTAAATGGTTATCGCCCCGGCCGACGATTACTTGAAATTTGTGGGAAGCCAATCTTGGAATTTAGGGGACCTTTCTTTGAATAGTTTACCAATTTAATATCAAAACTTAAAATGGTTACATCTTCTTCACTTTGTTACGTTCTATGTTAAGTAATCATAGCTCGAGCCCATTAACTATAACGGTCTATTTGTTAAAAATAAATTAAATATGTAACATACGTTAAGCTCAATTGTCTTGAGTGTGAGAGGTTCCGGAGTGATAAATAAAAACACAAAAAAAAACAGCGAGAGATTTCATGCTTCCATAGATATATAATATCTTATACAAATAGTTAGACTAAAAAGTGGAATATTTTTATTTTAACAAAAAAAAAGGACACTCATTTGAAAGTTTAAATGGTTGAATATTTTTATAAAATTTTATATAAATGATTTATATAATGAGTGGATTACCTCCACCAAATTTCATTAAAAAAATAAAACTAAAAGCAAATACGATGATAATCAAAATTTTCAACAGCTTAAAATACGTATATATCAATTTTTCTGAACATCCACTTCCAGGTTGATTTTTTTTCTTCATGAAATTTGATGGATGATATCTACTGACTATATGAACCATTTATACAAATTTTCATAAAAAAATTCATCCATTTACCCCTCAAAATGGGTATATCTTTCTTTTTGTTAAAGTAATGAAATTCATTTTTATAACTCAACTCTTTATACAAATATTAGTCTGTAAAAGTGGGTATTTTCTTATGGACGTACAACATATTTTTGTGAATTTATTTTAGTATAAGATTTTAAATCTGAATCACACAACTTTTTTTTATATGTTATATATTTTCAAGATTTAAAAATATTATTCCTTATTGAGTAGTAGAATAGTGGGTACTTTTTACTATAGGTTATGGTGAATATTTTTCTAAATTAACACATTTTTATTAATTCGAGCTGGTGATTTAAAATTTTAATTATGTTTACATGATGTTAAAAAGACTAACAATATAATTTGAGAATTTTTTTAGAATTGAAACTATTTATTTTAATTTTTTAAGTAATATAAAATATTCACTATGGTGTACGCATACATGCGTACCATAATAAGTTATAACTACACCAATATTTACCACAAATTAGTAAAAAGATCAATTATTTATCAAATTAATCATCATATATATAGTTAATATAATAATATTTGACAGATTATCGCCTTTAAATTAGAAAAAATGTATAAATTTAAATAGGTACTCACCATAACATATGATAAAAGGTACTTACCATTCCGCTACTCACTCTTTATTATATAAATATTAACTCTATCTATAAATTATAAATATATATATAGTTAGAAGAGAAAATACCATCAATGGCCACTCAACTATTGGCAAATTTTACCAGTAGCCACCATACTTTATTTTGCTACAAACGCATCATTAAACTTTTAAAACATATCACCATTGGCCACTCCGTCAAATCCTACCGTTAGTTTTTAACGGAGGCTATTTTCACCTAAAATGTTAGGGGCATTTAGGTCTTTTTACCTTTTTTTTTTCTTTCTATTTTCTCTTTTCTTTTCTTCCCCTTCTGTCATTCTTCTTCTTCTTCTTCTTCCTTCCGCTATTTTTCTTTTTCCCTTTCCTCCATTCTTCTTCTTCTTCTTCCCAGAATTTCTTCCCATTTATTATTCTTCTTCTTCCCGGAACCCACCCACCTCTAAGGCTCCAATCATTGCCGGATTACTCAACCCACTTGGCGATTGATTCTAATTGAAAGCTGATTCTGTGCATAGAGAAGAAGAAACTGACAGGAGTCTGTGGATTCTGTAAGCTAACAGCACGTATCGAGCCCTTCTTAAACTGCTTAAAATCAATGTTCTGCGCCAAATACTTCCACCTCCGGCCATCGATCTCCTCATAGCACACCAAACTCGAGCTTGAATCAACGAATCACTCCTCAACCAATCCATAGCTCGCATTACCGGACCTCAATCCGCTAATCTCCTGCCCCGTCGATGGAGTAGCGGAGGCAAGGTTAGCGCTGATTTGGAGTGTCTCGCGGACGAGAAGGCGAGTGTCTTGAGAGGAGGATCATCCAGAACCGGAAATGGAATTGATTGGAAAATGTGTGGCAGTAGCAGCAGAAGAAGAAATGGCGGAAGAAGAAGAAGAAGAAGAAAGAAAGAAAAAGAAAATGGGAAAAAAGAGAGGGAAAAGACTGAAATTCGGGTGTGAATTTCTTCTTCTTCTTCCTCCAAATTTCTTCCTTCCCCTTTCTTCTTCCTCCGAATTTCTGCTTCTGATTTCTTCTTCCTCCGACTTCTGATTTCTTCTTCAATTTTTATACTTGTTTAAGAAATTGCCATTTGATTTGATTAATTTAGGCAATTGATTTGATTTGGTGTATTTTGTTGTTCTTTGATTTTGTCAAAAAGGCCATTGGTAGAGAAGAAGAATGGCGAAAAAGGTAATGGCAGAAGGAAGAAGAAAGAAAAGAAAAGGGAAAAAAGAAAAGAGAAAAAAAAAAGGAAAAAGACCAAAATACCCTTAACATTTCAAGTAATAACGATTCCCGCCAAAAACTAACGGTAGGATTTGACGAAGTGGCCAATGGTGATACGTTTTAAAAGTTTAATGATGCGTTTGTAACAAAATAAAGTATGGTGACTACTGATAGAATTTGCCAATAGTTAAGTGGCCATTGATGGTATTTACTCTAGTTAGAATATAAAGAGTGATTCGATCACTTTAGGTCAAAAAAAGGAATACATATTTTAAGAGGTAAATAGATGGATCTTTTTTAAAAAAATTTGTAAAGGTAATTTATATAGTGAGTAAACTAACTCTACTAAATTTCATAAAAAAAATCTTAACCTAAGTTATATATATAAAGTAACGGGATGGTGGATACTTTCCACCATAAGTTATGGTGTGTATCTTTCTAAATTTGTATACTGTTTTTTTGAATTTTTGTAAAGATAATCTGTATAGTGAGCAGATCACCTCTATCAAATTTTATAAAAAAACTCAACCCAGCTTATATATAGAATAACGGGATGGTGAATGCTTTCCACTAGAGATAGCAAAAAAAAACCAACCCGATGGGTTTCGAGCCCAACCCAACCCAACCCGGGTGGGGCTGATTTTTTTAAGCCCGGGTTGGGTTCGGGTTCTGCATACCTAAAACCCGACCCGACTCGCTTACATATAAATATGATATTAATACATTTATATATATGGATGAGTTTTCAATGGCTACTTTCTCTCTCTACCCATCAATGGGTACTGACAATAATTAATGCACATTGGTGATGTGACAAATCATTTAACTTGTTATAGCAGGTTAAGGTGACATGTTCTATTTTTATTTTTTTAAAATAAACTTTAGGTGGTGTTTGGTTGAGATTTTAAAATTTCTACCAAAAAGTTAACTTTACTCACACTTCCCAAAATTCACTTCACTTTACTTTCTCTCTCATAATTTTTTTAAAACACTATAACTTTAAATTCAAAAATCGAAATTAGATAAAAATATATATATATATTTGAAACCTAATCATTAAGATCTGGAAAACAAGATCAATTGTGACTATTTTTTTAATTTTATGAGTTTTTTTGAATTGGTTGAAAAAAATTTCAACAAAAATTAAATTCACTTTTCAAAACATGTTTTAAAATCTCAAGCAAACAAGATTCCTTAAAAATTTTATTTGCCAAATAGACTTAGGATAACCAAATTCCATATCAGGATAAGTGTTTATGGGTGTTTTCGTCATTTTTATTTTATAGTTAATTAATAATATAAGTTTATGGAAAATAACACTTTCAAAATATAATAGATTTTGAATTTTCATCTATATATAATAGGTTTACAAATTACACTTTCAATTTAGTCATTTTATTATCATTCATGGCAAATCATATCACAATAAAAACCCAAAAATTAATTTCAAAACATATCATATGGTTTTATGAGTCACTATTCAACTAAATAATAATTTTAACACAATAACACAAAATAATATTAAAAGAAACGTATTTTCTAAATTTAATGTATTTCGAACAAACTCAACTTTTAATAATTTGATCAGATACGGAAGTATGCGTACAACTTCTAAATATCACTTAAAATATATCTTATATAGTTTTAAATAATTAATTATTTGGTTCAATAATCAATGTATTGTGTTTGACAAACAAATTTTATACCATTTTCAAAATTGAGAAGTATATCCATCAATTAAAATTAATTTATAATTGTACTAATTTGGATTACATTTTAATTTAGATTCCTAATCGAAATCTACTTCCATTTTAATTTATTTTCTATTTTCTTTTAAGGTGCGTTTGAATTATATAATTAAATTTAGCTTTAAAATTCATAAATCTAAGATTAAAAAATTACAAATTTGAAATACAAGAGTTTAAAATTTTGTTTTTATTTAACAAATATAAGAAAATTAATTTATAAATCCAAATATTATTCGGCTAAAATTTATATTTAGTTGATTAGTAAGTTATTTTTATTTTTTTACACTGTGGCGGAACTTATGCTTACACAAAATTAACCTGTTTGACTCGATTCGCCCCTATTATAGTATTTTATTCCTTATAATATAGCATAATTACCACGGGGTGGAAGTGGGTTTATGCGTGCACTATTCGCGACAAATTTAGATTTTAAAAAATAAAACCTGCACCAGGTTGAGATGTGTTTATAAGCTTGTTGGGTTTGGGTTGGGTTTGGACAATACACGACCCTTTGTCATCCCTCGTATTATTATTATAATTAATATTACAAGTATATTTATAATAATAAAAAATATTAATTTGTTTAAAAATTAATTAATATTTTTTTTCAAATTCGCAAGTTTGTGATTTATAAGGAATAACCCTATCTCTAAAATTTGAAAGTTGTAACTTTAAGATAAGTATCAAATCTCATTATTTGAATATATTTATAAATCTCAAATCATAATTTCACACCAAACAAAAATATTTAGATTTGAGATTCCAAATCCAAATCTCATGTTAAAACCTTCTCTCAAATCCACATTCCAAACACACCCTTAAAGAATTTTAAATGGTTTTATTAAAAAATATTTTCAATTAACTATGTTATTAATACTTCCACCCTTTTCTTTCACATAATAATAATAATAATAATAATAATAATAATAATAATAAAGATTTAAGAATCAAGTATATATATTATTCTATGTTGACAATCACAGTAGACCTATTTCATGTTTATCAAATTTTTAATATATAATCATATAAAGTATTCATGATAATGTAATTAATTAGCTAGCACGACATTTGGTACTGTAATTTATAATACGAATAGTATTTTCTTTCACTTGAATGGTTTGTGAGAGGATAATTACGCAAACAATATACCATAAACCTATGAGATTTATTTTGTGCTTAAAAAAATATTTTTTATGAAATTATGTGAAATAAATAAGCCTATAAACAATTCTAAAAAAATTCATCAAAATTTTAATTTTTTTTGAAAGGATCACCATTCTCAAGTATTTTTATTTTTATTTTTTGCTATACATAAACTTTTTTTTTTCTAAAATTGTAGCATCTTATCTTTTGATAATTAATTTAAAATTTAGAGTTTGCAAAATTAATAAAATATATATATATATATATATATTTAATACTTATGTTCTTGATTGACCTTTGTGATAAGATTTCGATTACATGTTCAAGTTTAAAATCTTTGATTGACATGTTTAGTTTGAATTTGAGCTTTTGTTATTTATATATTTTTTATTATTTTATTTTTTAACAGTTGTTAAGGGGTAGTTTTGAAAATGACTATCTTTTATTTTTAATAAATTAAATTTATTTTGTCATCGATTAAAAAGTTGTCCTTGAAACTAATCCTAAAAATAAAATGTCATTTGTTATAATGAAAGTAATTGATTTGTATTTTTTTTAAAAAGCCCCATATTTTTATTTATTTAATTAAAGTAGATGTACCTATTAATCTATTTTTTTAATATTAAATCATTAAGAAAATAATATTTTTAAAATTAAATCAATAATATTTTTTGTTAAACACTTACGGATTAATTCAGCAGGCAATACTAATTAACTTAACAATGTAGATTAACTGCAAGATATCAATATAAATAAAATCACCTATTTTATAGCAATAAAGAATAGGAATGTCCTGTATTGGAATTACAAAATCATGTAATGAATATCTAATTTATGATTCCTTAAAATTAAATAGAAAAAAAATGACATGTCATCAGGTAACAACAAGTTACCCACTCCACCTTGCATTTAATACTTTGTATTTCTCCAATGTGCATTAATTATGTTAGCCAACTACTCATTTGATTTCAACCATTGATTTTTCATCCAATAGTTAATATTACAATAACCATCTATGAGTAAAAAGAGAAATAACCATTGAAAACACACCCTTATATATATATTTAATATTTATTAAATACAAACAAACCCTAAAAATTTGTCTAATCTAATTGTGTGAGAGTCTCAGTGCTGCATCCCTCATTATCTATCACTCTGAGCTTTCTCAAATCACACTTTCACTCTTTCTTCTCTCATACTCAATCTCTCACTCTCTCATAAACTGCGGCAGCCCGCAACTACCTCTCCCGACTCCCAATCTCCCATACCGGTCATTGGCACCCACACACCCACATCCACACCTTCACACCTCCAGTGATCCACTCTGGCACACTGTCACCCACACACCCACTGATCCACACTAGCACACCGTGATCCATACCGTCACACTGGCACACAGTCCGTCCTCCACACACAACGTTGGCTGCCTATCCTCCACAAAGCTCTTTACCTTGAAAGATTTAAGAAGTAGAAGACAGTGTGTTGTTTTCGGGGCGGGGCAGGGCTCCATGTACATGTATGCGGGGCGAGTTTGGGTTTTCAAAGAAAAACCCATCTCGGGTTCGGGGCGGCGTAGTATACATGCGGATCGGGTTTAGTATTGGCCAAACCCGCCCATACCCGACCCGTTGCCATTCCTACTTTCCACCACAGGTTATGATAAGTACCTCTCTAAATATATACATTTTTGTTGTATTTTGGGACGTTGATCCTTCAAATATTATTATATTAACTACATATATAATGATTAATATGATAAGTATTTGATATTTTTGTTAATTTGTGGTAAATAATAATGTAATGTAACTTGTTATGATATGCATGCACACATCATATTGAATAATAAATATTATTTAAAAAATCAAAACAAATAGTTTCATTTTTGAAAAAAGTTAAATTCAAATTGAACGGTTAATCTTTTTAGTATCCTGTAAATATAATTCAAATGTTAGATTATTAGCTCGAAACCTAAAGATGTGTTAATGTATGGAAGTATCCACTATCACCTATGGTAGAAAAGTACCTACTATTTCATTACTCCATATATATCTATATAATAAAGTAGAAGGAAAAAATGTATAAAAGATAAAACTTTGTAGGACCTAGATTAAATATTATAATTTGAACGGTGGATTTGTGATATTTAGTTCAAATTTCAAATTAACTATCATTATCTCTCTCTACTATAGTTAAATATATATTTCTCTTCTCACCTTCATTACTTTTCTCATTTTCAAACATTTTCACTTATCTCTTGCATACTATTCAAAAGATCGGACCACTTAATTACATCAAAGTACCGCATGAGTTACCCCTAGTTTATATATATTTCATCAAAAATCCTGTGTGATCGCCCGCTTTAAACATTCACGAGCTAGAGAAGCCAGACGAAATGAATGTGGTTCAAAGCCATTAAGAGCTCAGGACGTAATCAGGGCACTCGCATTGACGCATTGTTATTATTTTCTTGAGTGTTATGGATGAAAATACTTAGGAGTGGCATCGCTCGATAAACTTCCCCGGCACCACATCTTTGACAACCAAACCGACTACAATCGGAATGTGGTTCAAAGCCAATTTGGTTGACTGCGAACCGCTTTCGTTTTGAGAATCAGCGGTTAGTTCAGTGATCAGTCAACTGCTATCTTTAGCTTTCTCTCCGGTTTTTGATAAACCGGCCGGTCAGGTGGTCAAATTGGTTCCCCCCCACGCCACCAAATTTACTTGTACTATATATTGGCTGCATCATTCATGGTTTTGTCTTGTTGGATAGTGCTATAATTATTGATGTTTATTTGTGCTGGGACCAAATGTTTGCGTAATTTTCCTCTTCCTTTGAAAATACTTTTGTTGGATGGAATGGCACCATCTTATTCCGTTTGACATTAATACAAAAAATGATAGAACACATCATTTATGTTAAGACATGTGGCGAGATATTCTTATTTTATATTTATATTTATGAGTATATGTCTACATCATTCTTTATTTTTTGTGAAAAATTCTTTTTTCTCACTCCCAAAGTAAAAAAAATTCATGAAAAAAGAAAAAAAAGGTAAGGCTCCATTTGATAATAACATGAAAAATGTTAAGAAAATCACTTGATTTGTGTGAGAAGTTGGAAAATAAATTAAGATATGGTGAATATATGTCCTCCATATTTCATTATTTTTTGTGAATTTTTTTTCTTTCACAACCCACCAGAAAAAATTTCATGAGAAAAGTCAATAACTACAAAGATAGTTCACCACAAGCGTCAATTTATTTTCCAACTTCTAATAAAAATCAACTGTTTCTGTTATTATTTTTCATGTTATTAAATAAACTATAAGAGTTAATCTCACCACGTACCTCAACTTATTTTTTAACTTTTCATATAAATGAATTGTTTTTCCTATAATTCTTTATGTTGCTATCAAAGAAAATTCCAGTAATAGCAGGGGTTTGGGAGTCTTTCATTTTTCCATTTTTTTTATTGAACGAGAGACAGATAAAAGGTGGTGTTTGAATTCTCCGTGGTTGTTGACCCATCGTTGATCAAAGTTGATACTGTTGATCCAGAATTTAATGGTAATGAGGCAAATGAACACTTTGATTTCCAACTCGTTTATATTTTTATATACCTTAGATTAGTCAAACAATAAATTGTATAACAAACGTAGGTGATAATATTTATCAATTTATTTTCAAAAAAAATATTTAATAGATGCAATATAAAAAATTCATTGTTTGTGTTACAAAATTTTAACAAACTTGATTACTACAAGCTCGTAATATGAAATGTGTAATAAGATATGATTGATGATAATAACTAGGATCTTATAATAATATATGAATCGACGAGATTTGTTTAGAAACATGAAAGTGTAGATGTACTTAAAATAAATCCCAAAAATGTCTAAAATTAATAAAAACTTTTGGTATATGTTTAAAATACTAGACGGTTTGGAGGAAAGATATATGAAGTGTAAACCTACACCTATAGTGCTTTTGTATTTATTGTTTATTGAATTATTGTTATCTAAAAAAAAATGTTTAAAATTTGTTTAAAATTACTTACCACACCAATTTGTTTAAAATTTTTATATAACTTATGTATATAATATATTTCAAATGAATAAAAGCTAATATTGCACGGTATGACTTTTACAAATACAAATATCCCGTCCAAAGCCAATCTTTCAAAAAAAAAAAAACTATGGAAAGCCAATTCTGAAAAATACTCGTGCTTGTAGAAATTGATCATATTGGGTTTGGGCCCTTTGTAGGATTATAAATAAAACAAAGTTTGGTCACATGGGTATAGGTCATATTCAAGATCTCCTCTGCTTAGAGGTGGGGGAATCATATATATATATATAGTAAAAAGTTTTATTTTAATATGGTGCTGTCACGTGTCACTTATTAAATATGCCAATAACTATTTTCTTTCCCTTTTTATTTCTCACTCTAAAAAAGTCTTACTAAATGCACCAATAATTTTTTCTCTCTCCTCTTCTTTTATCTCCTTCACTCTAAAAAAACATTTTATTTCATTTACTCTAAAAAATGTCCTAATAAATGTGCCAATAATTTTCTCTCTCTCCTCTCTTGTATCTCCTTCAAGCTAATAAAAAGCTCTTATGTGCCTACAATCTCTTCCTCACCCTGAAAAACAGCCTAATACTTAATAATTCCTCCTATTTTATTTGATTTATATTAAAACAAAGTAATGTTTAATAGCTTTTCTCTTGAACAATCTAATGTCAAATATTAGGAGATAATTATAATTATAATATTAGTTATAATACCTAATATTATCTAATCTATGATATCATTTATTTAGCAAATCGAACATCTAATATTAAATCAAAATTATCTAACATATTGTATAAAGACATCACATATGTTTGTGTATATAAACTTTTGATATTCTCTTTCTCTCAACATATTGTATATTAACATTCTTAGGTAACTTCTCATACTATATAATACTTAATTTTGCCCAATCCAATTTTAATCTCTCACATATCCAGTTGGAATGTGATCTCATATCCCTCCCCCTCTGTGAAAACCCGCATTTTTTACACCGGTTCCTGATGGCAGCGATTCCTCCGATTTTCCGTTTATTTGAAAAACGGTTCATTTTAATTTAAGAAAACATGCTTATATTATGAAAAGAATCACAGTTGCCAGTTTATTTTACTAAACAAACAAAAAATGAGTGTAAAAGAGGAGCATTTATGAATTAAACAACCTCTTAAATACAATTAATGCGAAACTAGTTGATTCAAAAGTTCGAGATTTAAGTTACGAATCGAGAAGGTGTTAGACACCCTAATTCACACGGTCTCTAAATAGGATACACGTGTATTTATAATAAAAAATTCACATGTTTATTGATATTATTGTATATTAATCCATAGGTTTAGAAAAAGGGAATTTTGGGGTGGGGATAAAAAGCGTGTGCTTTGTATTTCACCCATTTGATTTTGAAAATCAGTGTGTGTGATTTGAAAAAGTGATTTTGATAATGATATATAAAAAATAAGTGTTTTTGATAAGCTCGGGGATGTTTGGAAGCTAATTCGATTTGGAATCGGATATCCGATAATTCTTGATATTCATTCATCAATAATGTACCAAGGTTTAGTGATTTAACCTAGCATTGATGAATCATGTACTCTCGTATCGAGTGTTTACATATATACCACAATTTATAGATTAAACATGATACAATGTTTAGCAATTCCTTCATGGAACAAGGTTAATAAAACTAAAATTTTGCAAAATTTATTTTAAAATGGCTACAGCTTATTACACACCTTAAGTTTTCAAAACAAATTTAAAATATGAATTTTAGAACGATTTTGAGATAACAATAATTTAATCATGCGCATAATCAATTATAATTGAATAAATTGATGATAGATAAATAAATAAAGCTGGAATCAGTTAAAAAATACTTAAGATATTTGAAAATAGAGGAATATTATTTTAGGGCACTATTTTCGAAGTTTCAGAGTTTTCTAATGATCAGAAATGAGACAGTACATATATATTTATAGTCAAAAAATACTATAAGGGACTGTCCATAAGACACGAGGGAGAAGTGTCTTATGGTCACTGGGATGAACAGTTGTGTCCATATGACACTCCACTATAATGTCATGTGGATACAGCAACAAAAAATTGTGTCCAATCGACACACTAATGGAGTGTCTTGTGGATATTATTTTTCATCTATCTATATCATAGTTTTCGCATTTTTGGCTAAACGAAGCATCAAATTGATAGTTTTTTTTAATATGTTGTTCTCCATGATTAAACACACATGCTGACCAAATTTGAGCTCAATTGGAGTTCGGGAAGGTCTCTATTTGATTAATCGAATTGAACTTCCGGTTTGATCAATTTTTTGGAGATTCTGCAGTCGGATCTAACTGATTTTTTAGTATGTTACTCCTGAAAGAAATGTGTAATAACCCAATAAATTTGAGCATGATCAGAATTCGGAAAGGTTTCCATTTAAAGATCTCACAAGATTGATGCTTTTCATTTTTTGAAACCTTCCGGTTATTCTCGTAACTTCTTATCCATGAATCCTTTTTGCCTCATTCTTTGACCTACATCAAATGTATAGAGTATGTATGTATGAATGGTAGTGCATGCTCATTTTTTAGGAAATTAGATTCTTGCGAGGGTCACAAAACACACTCTCTCATGTAATTATGTCATATCATTTTTGAACTATTTTTTTAGCATTTTGTCTTCCACCAACCTAAGATTTTGCCTCTTCCCATTCTTTCTTAAAAGATCAAAGAAAATATTGCTTCAACCCATTTGAGTTATTCTTTGTCAAAGCTTAGAACGGTAATGGGTGATAGCATTAGGGTAAATTACCAAAAAATACAATGTACTTTGACCGTTTTTACAATTTGGGTAATGTACAATTTTTCGACATTAGAAATATTGTACTTTATTTACATTTTCATTTTGGGTAACCCGTTTACCATCCGTTAGATGCCTTTAACGGAATGATGACTTATCACATTAAATTGCCACGTGGCCCGTTAAATTGCAAACTTAACATTAAATAAAAAACAAAAAACGAATTTCACCTTTTTAACTTTAACAAATCAAGACAAAAATACAAAATCAATTAAAAGTTAGAGAGAGAAAGCACAGAAAAAGCCTAATTGCTCTATTCTTCTTTTTCTCAAACCTAAATCGATCCCACTCAGTTATAATTTCTCTCAAGCGGAAAAGGTAAGTTATTCTCAAATCCAAATATTTGATTTCTTCTTTCTCCTTTCTTCTTAAATGTTTATGTTATTCTCCAATATATAATTTTTTTGATTATTATTATACATTCATATCCAAATGTCAGAGAATTCAGCGTATGCAGCATTCATATCCAATTTATATTATTTTTGTGGAGTTCCAGCTCTAGTAATGAGGGCGTGGACAAATGATAATCCGGGTCGGAGGTTCGTTGGTTGTGGAAATTACAAAATTAAGCCATGAAAGTTCTTTGATTAGGTTGATGGGAAGAAATCACACAAAGATAGAGTATACCAATTTTATAGCGAGTGCCGACAATTGAAGATAAAAATGGCGAGCATGAATGTGTTAATGAAAGAGATAGTAGAGAAAAAAATGGAGATGGAGAACAAACTAAAAACAGAGGGATGTTAGAAATTGGTGTGGAAGCAGAAATTTGAGCAGATGAAAGAGGAGAAAATGAAGATGAAACTTTATGTTATTATTCTTTTTATCATGTTTGTAATATCTTTTTTTAGTAGATTTAATTAGGTTGTTAATGTGAATATGAAACAAAAGGATGTGGGATCAATGTTTATGTAAGGATTGAAATGTCCATTTGGATGTGTTTTTTGCCCCCTGTTTTTGTATCATTTTTAGCACTTTAATGAGATGTGTTTTATGCTGAAATGAAGTATCCATTATACATTTGTTGCATATATAACCTAAAACACAATCATTCATAACACAAAACTATAAGTTGCATACATAACATAACCATTCATAAAATAGTAGTCTATTTACATTCATCAGAAAACCACTAATTTCATCGCAAAACCAGTGTTCTAATTTCATCACCATCATAATGCTCTTTCAGTAATGCATCTACTTCACTTGGTGCCATTCTCTTAGCCTTATAACATTGCACTAAAGTCACATTAACTCTATTTGTGAAGCCCTGAATCCCGTTCCAAGATTTTCACCTTAGAAACCCAGTTAATCATGTATGCTATGCGCGACAGAAGGTTTTAAATATAAAAATCACAACTTTTAAAAACCTTTTTAGTAAAAATATGATTTAACAAAATCCTGTTTTATAAAATTTTGACATGTGGAGTTCGTTTAAGCAACAAGCCAACATGTGAGGTTTCAAACCATTTACATGCAAATGTAATCGAATTTAATCACATTTAAAAATCCACTCCATATATAAAGTGTTCATACAAATTCGCTTTACACATCGTTTACTAAAATCAAAGTTCAGTTTATAAACAAAATCTCGCATATAATATAATTATATCACTTAGTCCTTAATATAAGGACTACAATGATCTTAGACATTAGATGCTTCTAGACAGACACGCCACGCTCTAATCCCTGAAGTCCAACATACGAAACTGTTAGAAAAGGGGAATGAGCCAAATCTGAATTCAGTAGGAATTATAAAGTTCTGTATAAAAAGTACATATAGTAAAACACAGGCACGTGCATGTTTTATAGTAAGTGATTTTTTTACTTTACTAGGATAGTTTAAAAACCATGTTATGTAATGCAATCCACACACAAATGCATGCCGAACCCCACTAGGAACCCATCCTAATAACCGAAAGCTATACCATGTCCTAATCAGTCCCATCCTTACCAATTCCTAGATTCGACCCCTTCCTGAATACGTGTTACTCTAGGAAATGGTATTCTACGTGTATCGTAATTGATCTTTAGCTTCCTACAGTTCGTCATGCTAAGGTGGATTTGTTCTATAAGGTGAACAAATACTCATCCTCAATGGGTATTTACTTGTACCGAGAGTCGATAACTATAGGCCAAACATTCATCATTGCCTCTTTGTTATTTGTTCATTATGAATTTCCATACTTAGCCAACTATAGGCTTCACCACTAAATCATTTATAACGTGTTATGAATATTCGCATTCATACTTTACGTCCAAAGACTGTATCTATTCCACCATAAAAATTATGTTATAGTGTTCTACCATCTAGTTACCCCATTGCCTACTTTAACTATTAACGTCTTACATTTGCTATGATCTAGCTCGTTAACCTCATGAATCATATGCGTTCACACGACTATATACTATCTCTAAGGCTCAATGGTTATTAAGTGTTTTCATTTTTTGCATTAGTTCATTATGATAGTCAAACGTATCTTTATGCATATTCCAATCTGTTCAATACAATCCACGTTAATTCTTACGTTACTCGCAATATATATAGATATTCGAGACAATATTTACACAAAACAATACAAGACATGTCACGATAACATCTATTAAGATCATCATCATAGCTGTCTTTGTGTTATATCAGTATCATCGAGACGTAGTCTCAATAATCAATCATATCATCCGAGACATGTATCACAACAACCAACCATGTCATCCGAGACATGTATCTCAATAACCATAATTATCTTGATAATCACAATAATACCCGTATTTGTGCGAGCATCACCGGGTCTGTATTTTGTGGCCTTTCACCTACGTGACAGTAAGACCTCTCGTTAGTTTTCGTGCATGGTTTTGGGTCTTTTACCCAGGGGTGCTTTGTCCCAACTTAAAGTTCCAATCGTTAGAGATCAATCTGGGACCTCACATGGACTATAAAATCCCATAATCATACTTTACGCACATTACTATATTCATGCAAGCCACAATAACATAATAACAATGATAATAAGAAGTATAACTCATTTACGCAGTGCCGATAAGGTAATTCGCATCTTATGCTTTATCATCATTTATAAATATGTATATATTGTTAGCCAAAAATGTGGAAATTAATAATTTAAACAAAAAATAAAATCGAGTCTCGTGTATCACACGATCTCCTTAAACCAATTATGCTGCCTCCCATGGTGCTTATGAGGTTTGTTATGGCGTTTGTCTCCCAGGATAAAATGGTAAAGAGTGTCTACCTTTAGCACGTGGTGTCACTCGCTAAACGAACTTAAATTGTGTTTGAACTTTATCACCACCAAACAAGACTAGTCTAGAAAGAAAGAGAGAGATGTGTGTGTTTAGATGTGTGGAATGAGGTCTCTAAGACCTCCAATTTATACAAGGGGGAGGAGCATTTGAATTAATTTATACATTAATACAAAACCGTTTTTTAGTGTTTAATTGCAACAATTAAACAAAAACGTTTCTAGAATTAAAAGGAATTAATTCAAACGTTTTTGAATTAATATGAATTTAAAAACTCTTAATTAATAGTAATTCAAAATTTAAAATGGGTGACATTAAGGAAAATAAATGAACTGAAAAACTCTAAGTGCAAAACATGACCCCGCGCGGTTGGCCATTTTCGGAGCGACATTCGTGTCCCCAGGTTCTGGCGCACATAAGCCAAGATTGTGTCAAGCCAAATTCGATCCGTGATTTGCACCCCCCTTGCGCATGGGTGCGCGAGAAAGAGCCTTATATTTCTTAGAAGCTTATGAGCTAGTGAAAGGTTATCCTTTATAAACTCATAAAAGTTTTCCCAAAGTTCCAATGTGGGACTAACATTTTCCATTTTATTTTCTATCTCAAGTAGCTCACTTTGGGTGACAATTTCTCATTCACCCCAAATCCGTTTTGAGTATACAAATACACGATCTCGATGTACTCACGGAAGAGAACACGAATCTATAATTTTCTTTCACAACCGAGTGTGAAACCCCATTTAAAATTACCCTAAAAAATGCATCAAAACCAATTTTTTCCAACATATATAGATAGCAAGCGACACAATTATACAATTGTACAATTACCCATTATTCATTTATCATCATAATCGTCGTTATCATATTTATAACATGTAGCCTTATCATCTCGTAGGAACTTGTGTTTTACAATCCACTAAAGTATTATCAATACTTTACCTCTCATCATGTGTCGTGTATGCAGAATATTATAGTCGAATGAGTCTTATCGTTGTCCTCATGTCATATCACCAAGCCTAGCATTGGCTTTCCTAATTTCTCGCATAACTGGTCCACTTACGGCTCCTTTACCTCGCATGATTATGACTATGAAAACCTATGCCCCATCAATTTATGTTTACAGCATTTTTAGTATGTATCTAGGTTGTATTCTTATTGCTAATTCCAACAATAGTCTATATAAGGCACTAAGCTTAAGAGTAATTAAGTATTATTCTACCTTATTGGTTTCTTAATACAAATTTCACAGATAATGTGTCTACATTTTCTATTAATAACAAACTTGCGCATATCTATCATTCCTAACCCACGATCAAACACCCTTTGTGACATCCCGAATTTTAAACAAATATTTTAGCATCATTTAAACATGTTTAAACATTGATTAACATTTACAATCATGTATGTGCATTTTATAATATTAATTTATGCTTAATGTGTGGTGAATAGTATAATTGTGCATTTTACCATGATGTTGATTTTCTAAGAAGAATTGAGATAGGTTTGTTTATATTATAAGAACTCATGTTAGAATAATAATTAATGAGGAGCTTATGTAAAAATAAAGTTGTAAGTGGATTTAGTTGTGTGAAATAGAAATAGAAGGATGTGATGTGTAAATTGCACAAGCATGTACTAAGTGTCACTCTCTTATGAGAGTGGTATGATTCATCAAATTGAGGAGCTTGTGTTTACACAAGCTCATCCCTTATGTAACATTCATTGAGGAGCTTAAAATACAAGAGAAAAAGAGGAAGAATAAGAGAAAAATATGAGAAACAGTAAAGAAAATTAGAGAATTAAAGTTTGGTAAGTTCAAACTATGCTATTTATGTTTTTATCATCCTTTTATCATGTTTGTAGTAATTTAAATTAGAAAATCATGATTGAAAATGAAATAACATGGTTTTGAGTTTGTTTCTTGGTATTCTTGTGTGTTGTGTTGACGTAATTGGATTTTATTGATTATGAAGAGATATAATTGATGAGTAAAGTAGAAATCAGGCTAAAAATGAGTTGTGTATTGTTTATTAAAGTTTAGTAAGGTTTTGTATGAGATTTGATTGAAAACAAGATGAAAATTTAAAAGTTTTATAATTCTGGCAGATTAGTGTCACTATGGGAGAATTGTTATAACTCCTTGTCAAAAATTCCGATTGATGCACCGTAAATTGCATTAGAAAGTAGACACATAGAAATTTTCAGAAATATATGGTAGAGCACCTAGCTCTCAGCCAATTGGTACAGTTTAATCCATAAAGTTGGACCATTACCATACGTTACATTCTGGACAACATGTTTTTACAGAGTTGTTTTATGAATATTCGATGTTTTAATCGTTGGATTATGCTAAAAATCTGAAATATTGTTAATAGACATGTTGTGTAACTACTCCAAAAATTTGGGAATGATCAGAGCATGAAAAATGCCTCGTATGTGTAGGGAATTCAGACTGCACCCAATTTGAATGGTTTTAATATGTTGTAAATTAACAAGTGTATAAGGAGTATACGTTTTTGTAATTATTAGTATATTTTGTACACTTATAAAAGGTTATATTTATGTGGAATTGGAATACTATTTATGTTGGATTGATAGGTGAATGAACATATATTTCTAACGCACCGAGAAAATAGATCTCGAAACTATGTTGGTGTCGATTTAAGGTGAATGTATATACTTTCTTGGAATTTATATACATTTAAATGTATAAATGTGAAGGGTGGTGCAGAATATGTATATTGATAAATATTATGCTTGGTGAAATGGAATTGAGTCGCGACTTAGTTGAAAGAAGAGTATGGAATGGTACATCTGATGACCCAATATATATAGGGCTAGAGGATGGGTATATGGTATGTATGGTTGATGCCCAATAATTGGGGCTAGAAAGCGGTTATGTGTGTGGTACATCTGATGCCTTATATGATGTTTAGAGGATGGGAATTGAATATGGTTATATTTATATATGTATAAACTTTTACAGATTACTGTTAATGGAGGTGGTTGGTTCACTGAACCTATAGCTCATACTTTTATATATGTTTCTATTTACAGGTATCAAGAAGGGACGTCCACTGCCAGGTTTAGAATGGGTGGAAAAGTTTATGGGAAAGACATTATGTTTTTTCTGTTTATTGTATATTTTGTAAATAAGTTAAATACAAACATAACACGAGTTTGAGATGTAAATATTTACTAGTCCTGTTTTGTGTACTTTGACTAGATATTTTTTATATGTATGAGTTGTAAATATTTGTTGGTATCACATTTTTAAGACAATGTTAAAAAAAATCATGGATATGGGATGATGTTGATTTTGGAAATGATTATGTTATTATATTCTCTTAATTTAGTAGTACTTTTAAGTAAGCATTATTTTGTTGTTCAGGTGGACACTTTTTTAAGGAAAAACTATAAAATCCCTAATTTTAGGTCAATCATGTAACTACAAGATGAGTTCATCATAAATCTTTGGGTGTATAAACTAAAACATGGATATCGTTGTTAAATTATGCAATTGAAGTCATAAACTATCCATATAAACTATAGTTTAAACACAATACCCAAAATCCTCAAACCCTTGTTTATACATTCTCGACAAGGCGGGTTTAGTGTGTATCTCCAAATATATGTAGTGAAACACATGAAATTAATTGTATATACATGCAATATACATGATAATATATCATTATCAACAACTGATTGGGGTTTAACGTAACCCAATCCACATGTTTCATTATAAACCTAGGGTTTTTTTAAAATTTTCCCTTTTGTGTAGAAATCTCTAATGCAACACTTAATAATTTGAAAAAACAAGTTTAATATTAGTGTTCCCACCTTAGAGAAGCAATATCCTTGAGTTAATAACGCGTAGACGCAGAATAACGAAACCCTAGGTCGAGCTCAAGCAGCCATGAAAGAGGAAGAAAGTTGAAGACGATGAATAGTGCCAATCTAACCTCAAATCTTGCATCAAAATGGAAAGATCTCATAAAATCCTTAATAATCTCATCATCTCTCTCTCTTTAAAACCCTCTAGAGTTGTGTGTATGAGTATGGTTCAAAAATGAGGAGCTGTGGGTGTAAAATAGGTGAAAAATGAGTTTAAAATACTTAAAAACTCGTCAAATCTAAACCATGATCGATCATAGGTACCTATGATCTATCATGAACTCTACTGGAGGACTATGATCAATCATGAACTCTATTGGAGGACTATGATCGATCATGGAGGTCACTACACCACTATATTACTTTCTGAGCCTAAAATGGACCTCAAAATAGTCGAATCTCAACTCGGCCCAAACACAAAAGTTTTAAAGGGAAAAGAAATGAAGATGTGGCCCTAAATGGGGAGTAATTTGAATATCGGATGAAAAAGTTATGGCCTTTCATAGTTCGCCAAAAATCGACGAATCACGAAAGTCGACATACGCGACTTTCACCTCGATTTCAATTTGGACCACCTGAATAATGTAACGATTATTTCCAAAAACTTAATATACATAATATGACATGTTAGAAGTACCAGGTTCAAGTACGAAGGGCTCGGAACCCAATGCTTGCATTCTAACGGAGATTAAGCCTTAACTAGACTTAAGAGAAAGTTAACGCGAAAAACGAAACATGAGGTATTACACCATACTTCTCTAGGACATCAGCTTTGGAATCCTTTAACTTCCATCTAAGTTCGGATATTATTTTCTTTTCATATTTTTTGGCAAGCCATTTTGAGTTAGCAAGTTTAATTTTGAAGTCCTAACACACTTATGCTCAGCTTTCAATGCTTTTATTTGGAAAATGTTCTGATTTTTCATGTAACTTGCCCACAATCTCCATGGGCAGCCATTTGCACAAACTAAGGGTGTTTTCTGTTTCAGTCGGGGTAAAAAATAAGTTACCCCAAACTCAAACCAAATGTAAAAATTCAGTTTCAGTTTGGTTCGGTTCGGTTTCAGTTTCTAAATCTTCGAAACTCGAACCAAACTTTTCTGTTCGGTTTTGGTTCAATTTTATTTAGTTTTGACAAAAAAAATTTAAATCAATTTAACATAACAATGTAATACTAATAGTAATATAAGAATGATTCATATTTAAATTAAAGTCATGGTTCTTTAGAAATAAGGAACAAACATATAGATAACATGTTTTATATTTAATTACTATTTTATTTGTACATTTGCAAGAATAAAACGCTTTAAATAAAATGATGAATTATCTTGCCATCATGTATGTGATAGAAAAATCTTAGCATTGTATAGTTAATTCAATAATAAGGGTACACATTAATAATTTTTTTTTTTAAGATTATCACAATATGCACTTAATAAGGAACATATTCTTATAAAAGACCATTTTTTTATATTATAGTATAATTAATGTGTGATCGTAGAGTATATATTCATTTTTTTTTATTTTCTTATACACAATTCAGTTCGATTTGGTTTAGTTCGGTTTTGGACTAGCTTGCCCTAAACCCAACCAAACTTTTCAGTTTTGGTTCGGTTCGGTTCGATTTTCTCTTTTTCTATTTTGGTTTTTTTTTTGTTCGGGTCGGGGTTTTACGGATCGGTTTGGTCCATTCAATCGGTTTTTGAATTGGACTTAACACCCTTAGCACAAACTGCTAGCAACCATTTAGAACCATTTCTCTTGAACTTAATTGGGAATCCATTTGCCGCTGCATAGTTAGTAAAATAATGCTTAATTTCTTCTGCGTGGGCAAACTTCATTCCCAAAAGTAGGTCGATATTTTTCATATCAATTTGAGAGTTAAAGATTAAATCTACGCTTAAACCTACTCCTCCCACCTTCATCATCACTTGACTCAGGTGAGATGTATCCCCCAGACCCACCATCATCCTTAACATTGTCACCCTTAACATTTGCACTATTTGTGTTACCCGCATCATTTGCACCCTCGACGGTTGATTACTCACTCACAACTTTGCATTTCCTTTTTTATTCTTTGTTTTTTCACTAAGTACTTTCTTTAATTTATATCAACTTCTCATCATCACTAACATGAACTAAACAAGGTGCATCACTTTCCTCTTCACTTTTTTCTTCAAGATCACACTTTGCAACCCTATCACTAGGATCACTAGTCTTATCACTAACATATTCATTTGCCTCACTAGGATTCTCTGCATTGACCTCATCCAAACCAACACCTTATCCCTTATTAACTTTATATTCAACATATATTTCAATATAACCATTTAACTGAACAAGTTTCAACATCTTCATAACATCTTTATCATTATTCATAAAGGTAAGACTAGTTTCCATTATTTTATGTGGATGTCGATAGTAAATCTTACAAACATTAATGTGACCACGATCTTCCATAATCCCTTTAATTTCAAAATATGACATTTTATTAGGGTCAACATCATAGTAATAGTTCACTTCACTCATATAGTAATACAGAAAAAGGCCAATGTTTAAACTCACCACCATGCTTCAAATGTATGATAAATGTATCAGGCACTACATACATATAAAGTAAACAAACATAAAAAATAGTATTTTAACATAACCCCATAAATAAACAATAAACAAATAAAACCCCCAATTAATATAACCCTATAAGAATTGTTTATTTAAAATCAAATACAATAAATAAACACGAAATTATCGTTTTTAACCCCATAACTAGACAATTCTTTATTCAAACCCCAATCAGCAAACAAATATGAACCTAATAAAATAAACAAAGCACCTTAGAATCTAGCATAAACAAAGCACCCTAGAAGCCCTAAGTCAACAATACACTTACTTAGATGATGCGTATTAGGTTTTATTGCATTCTTCTTCTTTTCTTTCTTGAATTACTTATCTTTTCTCTTCAATCCTAACAATCGAACTTTTCTATGGCAACTAGGGCTTTTTTGTGCTTTCTTTCTCAAACTTTTAATTGATCTTTTTTTTTTGCCTTCATTCGTTAAAGTTAAAATGGGTTTTAAAATGATTTTATATTTTTGTCTTGATTTGTTAAGTAAAAGGGGAAATTTGTTTTTTTTTGTTTTTTTTTATGTTGAGTTGGCAATTCAACGGGCCACGTGGTAATTAAATGTGATATGTCAGCATTCCGTTAAAGGCATTTAATAGATGGTAAATGAGTTACCCAAAATGAAAACGTAAATAAAGTATAATGTTTCAAATGTCGAAAAAAATGTACATTACCCAAATTGTAAAAACGGGTAAAGTACAATGTATTTTTGGTAATTTACCCAAAGCATTAATGTAGTACAAGCTTTTACACTCTATTTTATGTGGCCTATTCGTCGAATATCAATATTGTAATTAGAGAAGAGGACATGTAATTATTTAGATAGTCAATGATATATATATTGTTAAAGAGAGGATATTATCCATATGTAATACATTATCAGTTATTTTTTACTTTTTTTTTGAAATTTTCTCTTATTTTGTTATAATAAAGTTTTTGAAGAATTTGATTACTAAGAATAGATAGTTTTCAAGCTTTATTTCATTTGCAATATTTTCTTACATGAATTTGTTTTCAATATTGAGTTAAGCCATATTATCGCTTAATTCATTTATTTCACTTTTAAGTTAGGATGTTCAAATTTTCACATTGATGCGCTTGCCAATTAATATTTTTTTTAGTTTAAGTAATTTTATTTTTAACTCAATCGTCTTAACCATGGATCACAAAAAATATGAGAAAATATCCTCTCTTTTTTGCCTGCAATATATATTTCAATGTTGATTTAAAATAAATCAGTTAGTATGTCCTATAATACATCAAGAAGATATGTTTATATATTCTCCCAAATTAACTTTTACATTTCACTATTATATATTGAAATAAGATTATATTGAGTTGTGTATAATTATATAATTTGTGATTATGTTGTAATTGATATTATAAATATATATATATATATATATATATATATATATTCATTTATGTGTTACATAATTGTTCACATATTTAGATCAATATTATATGATTATAATATCAAAAACAACTTTAACGAATTAATTTACTTTATAATAATATATTCAATTGTTTACTATATATATAATAAGTATAAGGTAATATACATTTTCTCAAAAGGCTCGCACATCGTGCAGGTTTACATACTTGTTACAATAAAAACATAAACTAATTTCGAAAAAGGGAGATTCAATCATAAATCCCTAATACTATTGAAAACTCATGAAAAGTCCAAGGTGAATACTTTTAGCATTAGGACATTTCAAATGCGTGGTTATTTGGACAATACTACCCCTGAACTTAATCTTTTTGATATATAGTTCATGTTAAAAAAGGAAATATATCTTACCCATTGAAACCCACTTTTTTTTGGCTAGATTAAAACTACCTGTAGGTTGAAAATTAACCCTATAAGAAGGGGGTGAATAAGGTTTAAGAAAATAATGAGAAATTAAAAATACTTTTGAAAAATATTTAAGCAATGAATAATTAACTATATATCAAGGAAATAGTCAGGAATATAAAATCAATGTAAAGCAATAATGAAAAGAAAAGAGCTTGAGTTCAGAAAGATAGAACTGTAAAATACAAAGTCATTTTGTTCACGCGGTTCGTTTGTTTAGACTATACGTCCGTGTCCGAATAGTTCACCTGAGAAGTTCCACAAAATGATTTTCTTAAAGGTGAAAATCATATTTCAATACAAGTATAATCTCTCTCACTATACTCAATAGTGTTATTTTTTTCATAACACTCAAACAAGTGTGATTCTGCTCACCACACTCGCCACAAGAAAACCTTCTTACTAAATTATGAGAAATCTTCTCACAAATGAATAATAGAAGTTGTTTAGTGATACACACCAATAAACAATAACTCTCAAGTTTTACAAGATAAAATGAAGCACACACTAGAATTATCAAGATTGATCAATAATTTTAGCTCAAAGATGAATGATATGATCAATACAAAGGCTTGAATTCTTGAATATTGTAAATAGATGAATAACGAGTTTGTATGATGATTCAAACTTATTTAAATGTGTTTTAAACCTCCAATATATAGTCCCAAAAAGTATATAGCCATTTGAGAGGTTAAGTAGAGTTATTACCTTCAAACTAGGCAAAAATCAAAAGTCCAATAGTTATATTCTGAGGCATCAGTCTACTGAGCAAGGCTCATCAGTAAATTGATGGGTTCTGTCTATCAAGCCAAAGTTCCAAAATTTAGACTTTCATAATTTTGATCCAAAATTAATTTTAATGCTTGGGAGATATGGAAAACATGTTTCTAAGAGATCTATTTTTGTATGAACTCAAAAATCATTCGTATGAATTTATTTTGAAAATCGATTAATAAAAAGTAATATTTTTCAAAGAAATTCCATTTCAAACTTTTTGTATAATTCAATCTATGAATGATGAATGAACAAGTTTGAGTTATATGTATTGATTAATAAAGAAACTTTGCATAAATATTAAGCACTCACTCAATTATCAAATTGACGAGTTTTCGAATGCTTTGATTTGTTTCTTCATTTTAATCTTCACTTGAATTAATTGCATTGAAGCTTTTCATATATTTCTTTCATCTTGATCTTTCTTAATTGCATTGCTAGCATATGTGATGCTCTTAAAATGTATGAAATTAATAGAGCCAATCTTCTTTATCTTGTCCAATACTTTGTTGATTTGATCGGATAGAATTTCAATGATCCTTGTAATGTAACATGCTTCCTTTATAAAATCTATACTTTTCTTGAATTTCTAAGATAATGAACTACTAACTAATTTCAAGAAACATGTTAAACTACACATAATTAAGTTATTGTTATTATTAAAATAAGATTAAGACCTTCTAAGTCAATACTACCAATTCAATACCTACTAAACATTTTAATTAAAAGTTTTTCAACATTTAAAAAATACTTCCCTTATGGGGTTGACTAAAAAGTCACGGACATATTTGTAACAGAGAATTTTCATGCATATATTTATCATGAAATAATGGACAGGGAATACAAAATCTTTGTTGTAAGTTTGCAGTGAAAATTGAAAATTTATGAAAAGTTGCAAGATATATAAAATATTTATTGCGGTTTTGCAATAAAAATTGAAAATTCTATATAAAAATTGCAAGAAAAAATTTCACTATAGAATCTTGTATTGCAATGAAGATTAGAAATTCCTCAAAAGTTGTCAAATATATAAAATAATCACATTTTGCAATTAAATTGGAAAATTTTCATAAAAATTGCAATGAAAAATTTCACTGCAAAGTGAGTACAAGTCTTTGCAGTGAAAACTAACAATTTCTCAATTTTTTTTATAAAATATTCATTTTGCAATAAAAATTGGAAAAATTTGCCCATAAAATTTACACTCCAAAATCACGACAAGACTTTATAGTGAAAATTAAAAATCCTCTAAAAGTTTTATATAGAAAAAAATGTTCGTTGTAACTTTGCAGTAAAAATTAAAATTTCTCTACAAATTTACATTATCGTCTACTCATAAAAAAATATAAGAAAAAATGTAAAATAATTAACTACATGATACATACATATTTTTTGATGCTTAAAAAAATCTTCTAACATCAACAAGTAACGTCCAAACTGTCATTGCGAACTTGAAGCATTTAGGGTTTAAAAAAGTAACGAATGGAGGTGCATCATGGTCCCCATTATCGAGATCACAAGATTCTTCCTTTTTGATTCGGCTTTAATTTTATGTGAATCTTTATTGTCAGAATCGTCTTCTCCAAAATCAGAAAGTTTTATATGTTGCTTTTTGGATTGATGTAAACAGGGATTTGAAGAACACCATTGCAATGTCTTCTTGAATATATAATTTTATATATAAATTTGCATTGTTGGCAATTATAAATTATAATCTATCGGTAGAGAGCAAATGGGAAAGTGTTTTGGCAAAAGTAGTTACTAGAATTTTGTAGTTTAATTTACGAGGTCAAAATTAATAGCTCAAAGGGTAAATCTATTAAGCAATAAAAATGGATATTAACAAGTATGCAACCCACGCCATGGGGACACATTATATAAAATAATTAATTACAAATCAAGCATAAGAAACTAAAAATGTTTGACTTCAAACAACTATGCTATAACAAAACGAGTCCTAAGTACATGTTTTCATATATATAAATTTTCATACATCTTGTCAAGGAATATGTAACTATAATGAATAATACATGTATATGTGAGGTAAAAGTTACTCAAAGATATGTGGAAAAATACACTAATCAAATTTAAAGGTCCAACAACATGTAAAAAGAAAACTGTTTCGGTAGAAAGTGCTTATTAATTAGAAAATTACGAAACAACTGCATACTTAGCTTCTTACATATATAATAATTTTTTTTCAAAATTATATATCAAATACAGATGCTTAAATTTTGTGACAAATATAAAAACATTTTAACCTTTAAAAATATTTGATTGGTAGGATGTTCCTTGATTATACACAACATGATAACATAAAAGATCAACACAAAGGAATATACAATCCTTTTAAACAAATGATTACTAAAAAATTCTTAAAAATACATGGTCGATTGATGTAACTATCCTTATTCATAAAGCACACATGGAAAAAAGCTCTCTTTGAAATTCAATCTTCCGAACAATGCCACATGAGACCAAGTTGATGGGTATGTTCTCACATACATAAAGTTATGGTATGTGTAGTTAGACTTCTTTTTCTGCATTATGATTAAAAAATATAGTTGTAACAAAAAAATATTAAGAAAGACTGCAAAAGAATATTAAGCAGTTTAAAGAGAATCGTGATATAAGATTGATGAAATGGAAAATAAGATAGGTGTAATTGAAGAAATAGTCCTTCAAAAACCTGAATTTAAAAGAGTTTGATTGCATATTTAACACAAATACATTGCACAAACTATCGAAAGAGGAAGAGGCGTGAGATAAACATAAGCTAATAGATCCAATAAATTAATCCATGAAAGATAAGCAAAAAAGGGAGGTGAAGCATAAATTAAATGAGACAGTAATTAGTGATTAAAGATATTAATGTACTTTTCCTCTATGATTAAATATCAATAAACGTGCAACATTTCACTAACCCATCAAAGACATGAGAGCACTGAGATTTGCATGCATAAAAAAATAAAAAATAACTCATCTAAATTAAATGGATGACACATGTCAAACAAATGAGAGTACATACATAAATATTCATACTTCCTCTATTTTACTATAATAGTATAGTATAATATATAATATAATATGATTATGTTTTCATCTTGTTAATTCTGTTTAAAACAATTGTCCTTACCTTTTTATATAATGCTAAGTTGGGCCTCTACTCGAAAAAGAAACATATGGACTATTTTTCTCCATCTTCTCTCGGAAAAATTGGTTTTAATTTCACATAATTAAATACTAAAATTCGATAATATTGAAACAAAAAATATTGACTTTCTTGAGTTGGTTTCAGTTTTAATATTTTAAAAGTTGAAAATACCAAATCAAAAATACAAAAAATAAGGATAAGCTATAAGTTTAACTTATTAAATCGACTATAACCTTGTAAGACAATGTATTTATTATATCATAGAATATCTTTGGCTTTATTATATTACGTGTATAATTTTAAAGTTTTCATAAAATGTTATAATATAAATTCATTTAAAAAGACCGGTGAGATATTATAGGATTATAAATATACTTATAGCTGTTAAAAATACAAGATAAGGAAATGATTTAAAATTTAAATCTGCCACAAGGATAATTACAGTTCCGCGAATAAAAAAACTGCCACGGATAAGAGTTATCCTCTTTAATATCCTTATCTTATTTAGTGTTTGTTTCCAAATACGATACTATCATACACAATTTGTAAACCTTAATCCTATATATTATAAATAGAAGAAGGGTACACTATAAACATGACCTGATATACAATTATCTCAAACACCACATCAAAAATCTTGTACTCCATTGTTCTTCAACCCTAAAGGTGAATGTATTCTAGATAAAAGATCTTTTTTGTGTGGTATTCCTCTTTTTTAGATTTAGTTTATGCCTTCGCACAATTCATCGTTTTTGTGTCCAATTGATTCACAAATTTGTTACTCACACAATATTAAATAATACCGAAAATAAAAATGCCAAAAAAAACATTTCAAAAACTACACATTGGTTTTGGTTACGTATATTGAAAAGATCAAAAATTTCAAAAAAATTTGGGGAAAAACACAAAAAACCCTGAAGTTTGGTGAATCGACAATCTTGACCTTGATGTTTAAAACTTTGAAAGCGCGTCTCTAAAGTAATTTTTCACTGCAAATTTGATCCTCTGTATAACTCCGTCTGTTAAATTTAACAGAAAGCTGATGTAGCAATTCAAACTCAGTAATAATAGATGACGTAGCTGCCAAACTTCAGGGTTTTTCGTCTTTTTTTCTCCTAAGTATAATAATAAAACAATTATTTTTTCTATCCAAAATACCCCTAAAACTTACATCTATATAAGTCCAGACAAATTATAAAATAACTAAATAAAGACTAACCGCTAAAATAAATGTGCAAATAAATATTTTATAAAAAAAATAAGTAGACAAGTAAAAAAAAAAAAATAATAAAAAATTACTGCTTCATTTCTTGAAGAATATAATAGACAATGAAGTATTGTTTCTATTTGGGGGTATATGTATTCAATGGATTTGATGGCTGAACTCTAGGTACAATATGAAAGTGTTGATGTATTAACGTGCGTTTATTAATTCTTTATTGATATTTATGATTAACTATTAATTGGTTTTTTTTCTTCAATTAAGTTGTTGTGATAGTTAGAAGCATGTAAATTTAGTAAAAAACAATTATTTTACTTTTTTATTTAGTAAATTACTAGTTTTTTTTAAGTTAATTTTGAAAAATAGTAGAAATTTTAGGGTTTTTTTTTTTTGGCTTTTTGATGTGTTTTCATTGCCTACTTATTTTTTATTTTCTATTAAAATATTTATTTGTGATTTATTTCAATGGCTAGTCTTTATTTAGTTATTTTATAATTTGCTTGGACTTATTTTAGATACAAGTTTTAGAGGTACTTTGGGTAGAAAAAATAATTGTTTTATTATTATAATTGGGAAAAAAAACTCAAAAAACCCTAAAGTTTAGTAATCACATTATTTATTATTGCTGTGTTGGAATTAAAACATCAGCTTTTTATCAAATTTAATAAACGAAATTAAATAAAGAACCAAATTTACAGCAAAAAATTACTTTAAAATCACTCTTATAAAATTTTAAATATTAAAATCAAGATTACAAATACTCCCAAACTTAACAATTTCTCATTTTTTTTTATCAAAGGTTTGTCCTGTTACATGAAAAGAATCTAGAAAAAAGTGACCCACAAACCACCGCCCTGTTCTGAACACTGGCCCCTACCCAACTTGATATCGTTTCCTTTTTGCTTTATAACTTTCATTTTAGCCCATTGAAATTCAATTCATACCCACACACAAATCTAATACCTGAAAATCATTTAATGGTAACTAATAAAAGAAAATGACGATGCACCCATTTTTACACGTAAATGTAGAAAAGTAGAGCCAAAAATTCAAACAACACTACTCATATATAAATGTGCAATCTGACTAGATTTATTGTATTAAAAAGAAGAGGATATATTGAACCCAAAAAAAAAGAAAGAAAAAAAAGAAAAAGGAAGAGGATGTGATGTAATGTAATGTACCCATTTTCTCACACAGAACTTTCCTAAACATACACCCACAGTAATCTATAGACCAACACTCTCTCACGTATCTTCACACCTATCAAGTTGTACTACTTTTTTCCTTTTCTTTCTAACTTTCTAATTCTTTGTTCCAACTTCCTCTTCTCTGACCTTCTCTTCAGATGGCTCAGGTCTGCTCTTATTCTTTCTGTAATTATTTTCACTTTCATTATGTCTGTATAAGTTTCAGTTTTTAAGGGTTTAATTCCTCTCCTCCTCATTATTATTATTTTAAAATTCTTCTCGATCTGTTTTGGGGTAAATATTTATGTTAGCAGAAGGTGGTATTGAAGGTGATGACCATGACTGATGATAAGACGAAGCAGAAAGCCATTGAAGCTGCTGCTGATATTTTAGGTACTTTACTTGTGCATATAAAATAATTTGATTATTGCTTCAAGATTAGGTATTTTAGGTACTTTACCTTTTGCCAACCATCATATCATATCATAGTTATATATATATATATATATATATTTCTTTAATTGTTCGAACCTAAAAAAAATTAAAAAAATCATATATATGTGAATCATCCAACTGAAAACTGGCTAGATTAGATGGCAATTTGTTAATCTTTGCTTAATTAAATTGGCATTATCTTGTTGGGTAATTGATATGAACAGGAGTGGATGCGATTGCGGCAGATCTGAAGGACCAGAAACTAACAGTGATAGGAGAGATGGACACAGTGGCAGTGGTAAAGAAGTTGAAGAAAGTGGGGAAAGTTGATATACTCTCTGTTGGTCCGGCTAAAGAAGAGAAGAAGGAAGAGAAGAAGGAAGAAAAGAAAGAAGAAAAAGCAGAGGAAAAGAAGGAAGAAAAGAAAGAGGAAAAGGCAGAGGAAAAGAAATAATGAAAGTTAGTATTTTTATTTTTAAATCTTAAATTTCAATTTACAAAATAGTATTTCTGCTAGTACAACTAAGCTCGCGAAAACAAAGCTTTTTGCATGTGTAATTCTGCAGTAAAACATACATATATTTTTATTATATATCATGGGTACTGTATATCTAGTACTTCTAGGGGGAGTTGGGGACAACTTTGTTATGGGAGAATGTAATGTTAATGTTATGTGTTATACATTCGATTAATATATCACTGTTTCATTAAAACACGTCTCAAAAAAAAAATAAAAAATTATCGATATACATTATAGGATTGCTTACGTAAGAGGAGAAGATCGCTGGTTTTGTCTTTAGAGTGGGAATGAATTTTGAGGGTGACGCGAGTTTCCTCTTAATGGTCATATATAGTGATTTATTTGTCATTGTCCATCCTTCAATTGGAATTCAAGTGGCCACCAAAGTCCAAGAACGCCAGCTAGGAAGGGTATCAAACTGTCAAATGCTAGATTTAATCCCTTTCATTCTTTTGAAAGTCCTTCAATTTTAATCACAATTTAATTATAAATTTATTTCTAATTAAAACGGGATCGACCTACCTTTCGTGACCTAACTACTTCATTTTGGGTCGATGGTGGCTGTAGAAGTTGGACGTGGTGACATACTGAAAGTGATTGCTAACTACCTAGGACAAATTATGGAATTTAAGATGGTCATATTGAAACTTAACATCTTGTTAGTTGGATGACAAACTTCTTATATTGGATTGCCCTTAGAAGGAAGTCTTAAGGGTTCAATATTTCAACTAAACAATAGCAATTTAAGATTTGTATCTACTCCAAGTTCCACTAGTTTGTGAAAAATGAAGGGGTCAACATGTAGCTTTAGTCATTTTGTTCTAAAATTAACGGACAGAAGTCTCATATTTTATAATAATCCAACCCATCTTTACTTAAAAAAGTTGTGTGAATTTATCGCGAGCTTTTGTTCCCCCCTAAAGAAAGAATCTTCTAAATTTATACCATCGTTTGCGTTTACGGCAGCGTGCCTTTGTTAGTGGTTCCTTTTAAATTAGCGAAAACTTTGGACTATAAACATAACTAACTTGAATTAGATTAAGTTGCTCACCTAATTTTGTAATTTGCTTTTTTTAGTGTCTATACTTTTTTTCTCCTTCAATTTAAGTTGAGGAGCAGCGAGAAATAACAAAAGGTTAATGCCATTGGGAAAACAATGTTCAGAGAACAACGATTACATAATTGACAATATAAATATATTTTTGTAAATTAATAAAAGTGTTAATTAGAGTACAATTAAAATTTAGATAACGGTTAAGCCGATCGCTATTAAAAAAAAAATCGCTAACTTCGTGCATATAATATAACTAGTGAAATTATGCATGACTTATTTAAGATTAATATATACTTTCCCAGTCGCTATGGATCGATTGATGGAGGGGAGGGGTATAAAAAAAAATAAAAAATAAAATGACTCCTCAGCCATCGATACACCCAAAACTGGCCGGGCAGGAAAAAGAGTTTCTTAAATTCAAATTTGTTCTTATTTTTATCAATATTATTATTATAATAATTTTATTTTCACCTCTTATTAATATTTAATTTCATTTTTATATTTCATTTGACTTTTAAAAGTCAAAGTATAAATTTATTATTTAATATTTAAAAATTGAGTAAAGTATTGTTAATAAATATTATTTTTTAAACACTAAGTAATACACTTGTGAAAATATTAATCTTTAGTCGATTTTTGAAAAAAAAAAAGAGTAAGAATGAAATTAAATATTAGTGAGTATGAAAATAAAACCCTCTTATTAGCTAATGCAATTAATAAGGTTAAAGATACCCAAAAATCACGTGGGACGCAAACGTGACATTATGTGAGACTGGGACACATGCATGAGCTGGGAAGTGGCAAGGGACGCCACGCGTTTCTTCATTTCACTTCACTTGCCATCTCAAACCCATCTCCACTAATTTTGCACCAAAAAAAAAAAAAAAAACACCCATCTCCACTAATTTCTATGTTAACTCTTGCGCCACGTGTAAAAACGATTTTTTTGTTATTTTACGACACATGTTTCTTTTTCTTTTATATATATGTATATACTAAGCAAAGCAATGCATGCTCTACCTGAATACCAGAGTTTTTTTTTTTTTAGCAACTGTACATGAAAAAATTTGAATACAAAACTTTTTATCAAATATATTATTTTTGATAAGAATTTAGTAAAATACTAGACCAACTTTATAGGATCTAGAACTTTTAACTACTTAAATTTAAATTTGGTATGATTCATCTTTTTCATTTTTTATACAATATAATTTTTCTTATATAACTATAAATTCACAACTATTATAATAAGGTTAGCTTAATAAAAAATTCGATAATTACATTTATATGAGTCGAACTCAGAATTTTACTATTACGAGAATAATGAAAAAATGAAACAAGAAGCTATATGGCCAGTGGCATATAGCTTTTATATTTGATTAGTAGTTTATTTATATTTTTCAAATTTCAGATTTATAGTTTTTATTTTGTGAAACAAAACTAATATGTTATATCTCACCATAACAAATATTGGAATTCAATTTTTTAACATTATTTACATAAACATTTGTATTTTGGTAAAATGTAGGATGGTCCAGGTAAAACAAATTTAAATTTATTGACCTTATTCTAATTAAGGTAATCTGGACCCTCTCTTCTTATTGGTCAAAACGTCCGCATCGCCACTAATTCAATTTTCTTTAAAGGCCCTAGAAAGCATTTGTCAACAAAATACAAAACAATAAATCCTAACACAAGAACTTCCTGTTTAACGACCGCTGTATTGGGTTTATTACTCCTTGGGAGCTCTGTATTTTATTTACCGTTTATTACTTTGAGCTTGGAGGTTATTGTGTTAAGGTTTATTGTTTTTGCTAAAAGGTCTTCTTTTAGGCCTTAAAAATAAATTTGAATTGCGGTGTTGATGTAGAGGCTTTGTCAAAAAGAAGAGAGTTACGATGAATCAACAAATTTAAACTCAAATAAGACTATTATTTATAGAGAGAGATGTGTAAAATAAAAATTATTAAGAATTAGTAAGTGGTTAAAAGCTACTTCCCTTCTATAGTTCTATAGTAAAATATAAAAAAATTACTACTTCAATCCCAAAATTAAAACACCATTTTGGATTATTTTTTTCAACTTAAAAGTTTATTTTTCTTTCCATAACACGATTCATGTACTAAAAATTCACGATAGAAAATAAGTTTTTTTTTTTAAAATATTATTTATAATAAAATTAGTGCATTTTTAAAAAATATAATAATAAAACATGACCTTTTAATTAGTAATGGAGGAAACATTAAATTGCTACCAACCGATTTAATTTCTCCAAATTAAAGAATTTGAAGACAATAGTTAAATCTCCTCACGTTATAGTAGCTAAATTATATTAAATTTTATAAGGATGTTTATTGAAGTCCTAAGACACAAGTTTGCACGTTTGCACTTTTGTTCCCATCAATATTTTTTGCACCTTCAAATTACGAGTTTTATTTAAAATGCATATATAGTTCTCTCTCTCTCTCTCTCTCTCTCTTTGTTCTAAGCATTAGTTGTATGTGGAAAATATAAACGAACAATACGAGACCAGATTCATTGTATCGAGTGATTGGGCTTTGGATCACAACTAAGTTCCAACAAATGTGAACACGTCAAAAATTAAAGGATATAACGCAACCCAAAATAATATTTATTAGAGAACATGTTTTTTTTCAGGAAAAAGCAGCCCCAAAAATCATACAGAAGAGGCGGCAACGTGCCTAAAAGGAAATTGAATAAGAGAATGCAGACGTGAAAAATACTGAGTGGGTTGTTAGAGTTGACCAATTTAATCACCCTAACTTCTAACTTTTTTACTCTTACGCAAAAATCTAAAATTGAGTGAGGGCATTTTCCACAGTAATATAATTTTATTTTTTTGTATAAAATATATAATTTTTTTTTTATTTTCAACACTCTTTTAACATATTTGAACATGTTAAATTTATATAAGAGTGTAGTGTGAAATACACAAACTATTTAAACTGCTATGCCAATTTTTCCTTTTTAGATTTTTTTTTAGAAAACTTTAAATCGTAATAATTTTTAATACAAAAGATAAATTTTAGTAAAAATTATATATTTGAAATTTACTGCTCGAAACGAATAAAATAAGATCTATTATGATTGTAAAGATATTTTTAATTAATAAAAATTATACCAAATTGTATTTAATATGTATTATTATTTTATTGGTCTATTTCAAATTTTTATACAAAATTTATAAATGTATCATTATAATATATATATTAAATGTTACTTTTTATATAAAAATAAATTGGCACATAAAATTTATATCTTATTTTATACACTATCATGGTAAGCGGTCCTAATTTCAAACTGAAACAGAGGTGAGGTGGTTCGTTGTGAATTAATTTATATTAATCAACAAATTAGTTCATATTTAAGTGTGCCCAAAGCACACCAAAAAGTAATTGTAACATGGGATGATGAGAAGAGAAGAGCGAAAAAGGAGGAAACACGTTGGCATCAATCTCTTGGGTACGTTAGATGACACGTGGCCCACTGTTCCCAATCAAGATGGTCAAAGAAGAGGAAGAGGAAGAAGACTAGATCGATATTCGATAGGATAGAACACACGAGAAGGCGAGCAGCCTATTCTTATACTATACTATACTATACTATCCCTTACCTGCAGCCAAAAAACAAAAGGAATTTTTTATCCTCTTCTGTAAGTAACAGAGAGAGAGAGATATGGCGATAGGGGTGAAGGCAGTGCCGTTCTCGTATGTGGTGCACGTGCTTGGGGTAGCAGGTGCAGTGTTGGTTCTGGTTTGGTGCATACACTTCAGAGGAGGCTTAGCCTGGGCTTCTTCCAACAAAAATCTCATCTTCAATGTAATCCTAATCTGTTTAATTTTTAATTTTGAAATTTTTTTTTAGTTTATTATTATGGGGGAAGTAGGTGAATGATTCCATCAGATTAGGTTTTATTGACAAATATTTTCGTTTTCATCTCCTATCTTTTCCTTTATGATTTTTTTCATCAAATCAATTTTTTTTATTGTTATTATGCTGCCAAAACACTAAATACGCCCTGCTAATTAAAAATGATGCTTTCTGCTCTATATATATACTCATTATTATTATGATGCAGCAGCAATGGTTCTCTAATTATCTTTTTACAAAAGAACGGGTTTCTTTTCTTGATTTTAATTAATAGATATTGGAAGTGTTTGCGCTCCACGAGTCCAGCCCCGGACTCTATTTTTACATTACTCGTGGAGAACCTGTGTTATGCTTGCATCATTTGTCTTAGGAGGATTATGTATTTATCACTCTAATTTGAGATTTCTAAATATTAATACCAAGTTTAAAATGCCCTTATTTTCAACTCTCCACCTTGGATTTAACTCCCCAAGCAGTTTGTAGATATTGTATATGGATGTGAATCTACAGGCTTATATTATATGTACCCAGGCATTTTGACTCGTTTTCAGTTGTTTAAAATTCTTGTTTATGCTAGTAGCGCAAAATCCATACGTCAGATACTGTTTTCAACATTTCACTACCTACCACTTCACATGAATACCTACCCTTCAGGGCCACCTACCTGTTCCTTTTTTGCTACAACTGAAAGACACAATGAATAATCACTCGGGCTAGCCTATTTGTTAAGGCACCACCCGAACTCAGGTTTGAGTCTCATCCGGGGTGGGGGTTATTACTGTAGTAAAGGGAAGAAACTCTGACTTTCCCTTTTTGAAGAAAACTTCTTAGGTTTAGCACCACCAAACTTCTATGAGGGGCTTGAACCTGAGTGTTGAGTGAGGAGAACGACCACCCTTATTCATTCTGTTTTCCGCTTCAATAAACTAAGAGATGTACTTTGAAAGACGGAATAAAACTCTCACTATTTTAAACTCCTTATAATTTTTTTATTTTCATTAATATATTCATCCACTATAGGCCCAACAAGTTGGGATTCTTGGAACAGAAAAAAACGAAAAAATTGAGAGGAGGCTTGCAATTGATAGGCACTAGACACTTGAAACATAATTAGCTCTCTCATGGATAGTTAACTCCTATTCCATGTTTCTCAATGTTTTCCCTTTGATTTCTCTATGTTCTATTCCTTCCATTTTGGTTGATCTGGATGTACTTCTTGGGCGATTATGAGCTCATTAACGCCGTCTAAAATTTCCCAAATGAGCCGAAACAGTACCTCTCTTTCCTTTCCCAAACAAAGCTTTAAAGGAACCTTACGCATAAAAAAGAGAGCTGTATCATTATCATGTGTTGTATTGGATCTTCTAGCATCCTGAAATATATCTTAAAAATGTGAAAGTTGTAATAATGAGCAGTGTGTCTTCTGTGTGTGTGTTTAAATTAATTGTTATTGATGTCCAAAGTCGTAGCATAAGTAGCCCTAACTCAGGCTTAAACTCTTCTCTCTCGCTACAGCAAAACAGGAGGCAAAGAAATGCTGAGAATTTGGATATATTGTTGTTACATGGTATTTGATAATTGGAGTATTGGAGTGCTAGAGTACTGTTTTAGAATGCTGATACCCGTACCCTAAATTTTGGGTTATGCATGTTTTTACGATGTCCGCACTTTCTTTGATTCGGCATGCACCTTGGCATAAGCTTTACCCTACGCTTTGGAGAGATCTTAGTGTGTTGATGTGCCTTAAATAAGTTAACAATTTTGTTTACTCGTCATCTTTAAGACTTTAATTATTTATTTTTTTCAATTTCGTTTTTCAGATTCATCCAGTTCTGATGCTGATCGGCTTAATTATAATGGGGGGTGAAGGTACTTAAATTATTTTCTACAGATATATAATTGCCATTTTGGGCTTTTACTTTTCATCTTCTAATTCGTCCGTGTGTATAAATATGCAGCCATTATAAGTTATAAATCTCTTCCCTTCACGAAGGAAGTGAAGAAACTAATACATCTAGTTTTGCATGCTGTTGCTCTGATACTGGGTATAATCGGAATTTATACTGCATTCAAGTTTCACAATGAAAGCAATATTGCCAACTTATACAGTCTCCATTCATGGCTAGGAATTGGGATTATAGTTCTCTATGGCATTCAGGTAAAACTATCAGATTGACTCGCAAAACCTGTTGATTTTCCCAAAGAATTATACTGATATAATATTTTGAGACATTTTATTGGAATGTCGCATCATATTTTAATCCATCTTTGCAGTGGATTTATGGGTTTGTGGTATTCTTTTTCCCTGGGGGTACGCCTGGAATTAGAAGGGAGTCGCTGCCATGGCACGTCCTTTTTGGGGCTTTTGTGTATATTTTGGCAGTTGGCAATGCCGCCCTAGGCTTTCTAGAGAAGCTTACGTTCCTCGAGAACTCGGGCCTTGCTAAATATGGATCTGAGGCCTTCCTTGTCAACTTCACAGCCATTGTTACTGTCTTATTTGGGACCTTTGTATTTATCACTATTCTTTCTGAAGCCCCTGCGGAAGATGACCACAGCTATTCGGCTATATAATGTATAATATATTGTTATCATACGCACGAAGTAAAATTTTCAGGTGGGTGGCGTTGTGTTTCTATTATTTGTATGGATATAAATTGGTGAAACTTTGTGGATTATAAAAGGAAGTGTAGTGGCTCTGTCTATTTGTTAGTACTTGAAGACTTCACATGGGCTCTGTGGTCCGTTTGACATAATTTTCTTGCTCTCCGTTAATGAAGTTTGCATGTACTTTTAGTAAATGTTATCATGTTTGGTTTCTTGTTTGAGGTTAACGTGTTCAATACATGGAACCAAGAAAAGAACACGGTGTTTGCTTCTAAGCCCACACAATTTTGGGTTTGTAGTGAAATGGCACCATGTGATGGCCTAAATATCCAATTTGTCGTGCCCCTGTTTTTGTCATATATATATTCTGCAGTTTGCTAAGACTTGTTCTTGTTGAATTGTGCATTCTTTGACTGGTCTATGTCAAAATTGACTGATTTCACCGTTAATTGGACCTTGCTCAATGTTTGCTTTTGGGATAAGTGAACCGGGCTTAAACATATGTTGACTTAATGTGCGCCTAAAACTGTATACTTGAGTGAAAAATCAAGCTACTTTTGAGCTTGCTTTGATTAAAAGTGTTGGGTTATTTTTATTGGCTTTATTCTCCGACAAAATTATATTTTTATTTTGTAAATGTTTTGTTCATGTTCACACTTGATAGAGCGCAAAAATCTAGAAGCTGCAATCTCAAGATTATGTTCGCATTGCTTTGGTAAGTGTGAGATCTTTTATCTTAGGTGGTGTATTTTTATTGGTTCATGAAAAGCTTTTCAAAAAGTTTACTTTGAAAATTCAAAGGAGAAATTCAAATTGGATTTCTCTATAAAAAGTTTTTCAAAAAGTTAACTTTGAAAATTCAAAGAAAAAATTTAAATTGGATTTATATTTCTTTAAAATCAATTTTTTTTTTGAAAAATCTATGCATTAAATCAATAGAATGCATCTAGACAATTTTCAAATTGACTTTAATTGTTGTGGATTCTCTAAATTAAATACAAAACACAACAAATTAAAGAAGAACAATTTTTAAATTGCAGACTGGTATACTAAAATGTCAATACCGGTTTGGCAGTTAAGTTTGGCTGGATTCTGCAGTTGCGGATTGGTATGCTGTTTTTCCAGACCGGTCCGGCATATAAATTTTTTTTTGTTTAGCCAACTGTGGATCGGTATGTTGATTTGCCAATACTGGTTCGGCGTACAACTTTTGTTGAGTTGTCTTTTTCATCAACTTGCCTACTTACCTTTCTTTACAACTTGCATCACGATTTTCATGGTACGAGATACTTTGAACCAAGGCTCATTTTTGAGATATTTTTAAGCAAGTTGCGTTGCTTTTTAAACCTTGAATCTTTTATATAAACAAGGCTTTGCTACATCATTTAAAGCTAAGCTTTTCCTTTGAAGAAAAATTCCATATTTCATATACTTGAAAAGCAAAAATCCTCCACCATCGAGGATTTGATTTTTCATGTCAATCTTTTGAGTTCTTTATAAAAAGAACAACAAATCCCAAATTGTGAGAACGGTGTGATACCGTGACAAGTGATTCGTTGTGAGGCTATTCGTGTGATTCGAATAAAAGGAGTATAAGCACTGGAGGTGGGGACTACAACTCTTCTTGTGTGACTCAAGTTTGCAAGTCTATATTTGTGATTAAATTGTCTATAAACTCTTGTGTTTTATAGTGTAAAGTTCTTGAGGATTAGTCCTACGTAAGTAGGGATACCTCGTTAATTCTGGTGTTGTTTGATTGCTTTTTGTGTGAATGACTTGTGCATGCTAGACAAGATCAAACAATCTTTTCAGAATTAAAATTGGTAGAAACCTAGAGTTTACTTTTACAGTTTTTTTATTTGTCAAACAATTTTATTCAAGTAACCGGAAAATAAAATATCTACGTAATTTTCGTTTCCACACGCACTAACTTACTAGCTTTTTCCAAAAACTTGTCTAAATTAACAAGCCGAGAGCTAAGCAAGTCAAGCTTGAACACAATTTAGAACTTCAAATTATATCGACCCAAACTAGAACAATCCACTATTCAACTTGGCTCGCTTACAACCTTTACTGTTGAATATTTTGGGCAACAAGTTAAGACTTGAAAACAAAAGTGATACTAGATTTGCATAAATCCAACTTTGTTTTTAACAAAAACCAAATTACATATGCGGTGACAAAGCCACTTTTGGTTAAAGCGCATTACTATATGAAAAGAAGAATACAAGTTGTAATCAATTGTCATCATGACAATTAATGTACAATTAAACACTAAGATACATATTAGTTGTTCCACCGTTACAAAATTCGCGCATTTCTCCCACTATATATACAAACCTCATCATCATTAGAAATATATCCCATTTTTTAGATACAAAGATAGAGAGTTTTAGAGAGAAAATAAAGAAAGGTTTTTCTTAAATTTTATAGGTATTTCATTTATAAAGGAGTGTAGTTCTCGTACTATAAGAGAAAAAGTATTGTCATTTGCGCTCTCCTTATTTTAGAAAGAATTTGTTGTAATCATTTTGCAATAGTGCATCCTTTTACAATTTGCCTATCATTTTGTCTCTAGTGCACACAAAATTCTCATTATTATAAATTATACTTCAGTTATAATTGGGTGCCCCGTACCATAACATTCGAATAGAGGTATCAGAGCTAGGTTTATAGCTGATTTTAGTGCTACAAACAAATACAATTATTATAAATGAGGCATCTTCGACAATGCCAACAAAGTATGAAATAAAAAAGTTCAATGGGAATAATTTTTCATTGTGAAAGAAGAGAATAAAAGCAATTTTAAGAAAAAATGATTATTAATTTGGTGGCAATTTGAGATAGGCCTGCGGAGTTCCTTGGCAATATCAAGTGGAATAAGATGGATGGCAATGCTATTGTAAATTTGCTCATAGCATTAACCGACAGAGTATTGTTGAGTGTGGTGGAGAAAAAGAGGACAATAGAGATATATGATATGCTAACAAAATTATATGAGCTCAAATTACTACACAACAAAATCTTATTGAAGGTAAGGCTTTACACCTTTTCGATGATGGAATCAACCACAGTGACCGACCACATCAACACCTTTAACACTTTATTTTCATAGCTCACAACAATAAGGCATAAAATAGAGGCGAGTGAACCTGCTGAAATTCTGCTTCAAAGACTATCTGATTCGTATATGTGATCAACTCATCATCAACTTAACCAACACCACATAAATACTAGTCTTTAATGATATTGCAGTTGTGGTTTTTGAAGAAGAACGTCAGTTTAAGAACAAATAAGATAAATTATGAGGCCCATAGCAGTTGAAGTTATGTCGACGATGAGATGGAGATCAACGGAATGTGGCCCCAATGGGACTTAAAATCACAGTAAATCAAAATTAAAAAGTAAGAAGAATGTCAAGTGTCATCACTATGGTAAGAAATGGCACTACAAAATGGAGTGGAAGCATCTTAAGAAGAATGAATAAACTACAAGAAAAGGTCCTGAGTCATTAAAAGCTTAGGATTGTGTAGCAAGCACCTTCGATGATGGTGAAGTTTTATACAGCAAGGCAATGACAATTACTAAATGTAGAAAAAAAATTGGCTAATGTTTGGCTTCTAGACTTTGGAGCTATATGGCTTATGATCTCACATAGAGAATGGTTCCACCAATATAAGCCTATCTTAGAAGGATCTTCATGGGAAACGATCATGCTTTGGAGATTGTTGGTATTAGTACTATCAAATCAAAGATATATAATGGGACAATTCGCACCATTAAGGAAATACGACAAGAAAAATCTATTTTCTCTGGAACAATTAAATAATCGTGGGTGCAAAACCCATGTTAAAGATGGGATCATGAAGATAATTAAAGGTGCGCTTGTGGTAATAGAAGAGAAAAAGATTGCTGTGAATTTGTACATGCTTAAAGAATAAACACAACAAGAAGGAGAACATTTTATTACATCGGTAAGATTGGCAAGAGAATTAATGATGATGTGGTACCGTAAACTTAGCCACATGTCAGAATGAGGTTTGATTCTCAGGGCTAAAAAATGTTTAATACCATTTTGTAAGTACTGTGTTACTAGTAAGCATCATAAATTAAAGTTTGGCAGTTCTAATGCTAGAAGCAAAGCTATATTAGAACTAATTCATTTTGATATTTGACAAGCACATGTTTTGTTCTTAGGAGGTGTAAGATACTTTGTATCTTTTACTAATAAATACTTTAGGAATGTTGAGTGTATCCAATCAAGAGGAAGGCAAAAGTATTTCTAGTTTTAAAATATTCAAAGCACAAGTAGAGCTTGAATTTGAAAATAAAATCAAGTGTCCGAGGATAGACAATAGAGGAGAATATACCAGTGATAAATTTAATAGCATCTATCAACAAAAAAGTATCAAGAAGAAGTTCACGGTGGCATACATTCCACAATAAAATGGAGTAGCAGAGGAGATGAATAGAACCTTGTTACAACGGACAAGAGCGATGTTAAGAACTATAAGGATGGCTAAGTCATTGGGTAGAAAAGTAGTAAAGGCCGTTTGTTATGTGATCAATTAGTCACCATTAATAACAATTGATTTGAAGACGCTGATGAAAATGTGGACTGGTAAGCCTGTTAATTATTATTGCTTAGATATATTTTGAAGTCATGTGTATGTTATGTACAACGCCCAAGAAACATCAAAGCTGGATATAAAATCCAAAAAATGCATTTTCTTAGGGTATGCTAATGGAGTCAAGGGGTACTGCTTGTCGGATCCCACTACCCACAAGGTGATAATCAGGATACTTATATAAGACAAAGTATAAGAAAAATAAAATAATAGCACTTTAAAAGAAAAACCATATACTACTACGGTTCTAGTTGAAGAAATACAAGAATAATAAGTTCCAAACTTTTTTAAAGCAATACCAGAGCACGAAGAACAAGAACAATCTAACTTGGCAACTCCACAAGTTTGACGGTTAACTTGGGAAATGAGAGAACCAGCTTGGCACTCAAAATACATAATGGAAGGTAATGCCACATATTATTTACTAATAGAGGATGGAGCGCCATCAACTTTCCATGAGGCTATAAAGAGTCAAGAGGCTTCTATATGGATTTTAGCAATAAAATTAAAGCTCTTCATAAAAATAAAACATGTGATTTTATTCCATTACCACTAGTAAGGAAGGGCATCGAGAACAAATAGGTCTACAAGATCAAATAAGATGCCAATGACCAAATGGAGCATTATAATGCTAGATTGGTAGTGAAATGATTTGTTCAAAAATATGGCATTGACTTTAGTGAGATTTTTTTTTCCTGTTGCTTGACTTACAACCTTTTGAGAGGTCCTAGCGATGTGTGCTATATTTGACTGGTGCTTGGATATGAAAATTGCGTTTTTTAATGGATAACTTGAAGAAGAAATTTACATGTTATAATTAGGAGGTTTTTAAGAAAAAGGAAAAAAGAACTTAGTTTGCAGGTTAAACAAATCTTTATACAGTTTCAAATAGGCACCGAGAAGTTCTCTAAGAGATCTGATTCCTTCATCATGAGCCTTGGATATAATATACTTAGTTCAGGTCCTTTACTACACCAAAAAAAAAAGTAAACTATGAGTGTTTTTAACACTTGGAAAAACAACTTATAAGTGTTCAAAACAGTTATATTTCGACCACTTACTGAATTTTATAAGTGTTGAAAACACTTACGAATTTCCCTTTAACAAAACCTTTTGTAGGTGTTAGTAGCACTTACAATATATAATTAAACAAATGTTACTAACACTTACAACATGCAAGTAAACAAGTGTTATTAACACTTGTAATATGCAAGTAAACAATGCTCCTAACGATCTAGAACACATAGACAATCGTTGTGAAGTATCATTTTCCACATACATTACAAATATAGATATAAGAATATCCTATTCAAATTACACCCAAAAGTATACATTCAAGAGCTATAATATATTGATGGAACAATATCCTATTACAATACAAAAAAGAATTTAGAATGTCAAATAAATACATCACAAAAACGGAAAATGTCACTTAACCCATACTTCAATATATGAGAAGAGGTTAAAAATGAATCAAAGACTTAAAGTATCAAAGAAGAAGAATACAAAATAGTCTAAGTCTAACCTTAGCGATCTCTATGACCCACTTAAGAAGCTCTGAAACCTCTACACACAGTTGATCTCCATAACCCACTTAAGAAGCCCCTAAACCATTATGTCTATAAAACTGACCTGTAAGAATAATCAATAATAGTTAGAACCCTTAGAGGAAGTGAAAGAATAAATTCGAAAATCTTTGAGCATAGAGAAGTCTGCAAACCATAATACAAAAATGAGACACATAGAAAAGATGATCATGTCCCAGTATGTGGCTTAGGATTAACACGTACCAATATCCATATATAATTGTTAAAAAAAAAGCCCAGCAAACACAAAAGCATTCGGTCAGGCCTGAATGATTCAAAGGTTACTCGCTACATTTCTAGATAAATTCAGTAGCTAAATTTAATCAAAAGTACCAAGCAATCTTACCTTTATAACTGAAAACAACAACCATAAATTTTCACTATTTACATATGTCAAATGATGGAGGTACAAATCTTTTAGATGAAAATAAAAGTAATTAACGTCTAATTTTTAATATAATTCTTTGACTTAAACCTATATTTACTTAATTCTATGAGACCCCCTACATATATCTATCATAGTTGTAAACAATAATGCCCGGTAAAATATGGGTCGAACAAATTACACATAATAATACCACCATTTGCTTCTATAATCTGAAATTTTCTACTAGAAAAGAAGTAATTAACCATTACCTCTTTAAGTTACTTGAACTCTGCTTTTTCTTGCTGTAAAGGGTAAACATGTCAACCAAAAAATTAATGATATATAAGAAAACTCAACATTTTTTTTTCTTTTTAAGTTAAAGAAGTCCTCTTATCCATGTTTATTTATCTTTTTTCCCTTTTCACTAATCTCCTTATATATAATATAGTTATATATCAAAACATATAAAAAATTGAACAAGAAAATTCATTCACTTCCCGTTCTCTTAAAAAGCAACACCATATTGCTACTTCTCAAACATCAATTTATCATTTTTTTAGAAGGATACAAGATTTAATACCACAACATGTGTCTATCATTTTGCATTACGCAAAATTCCAAACTAAAGTAACATATTGCATATTTGCATCAATAAAGCTTATAACATCATTAATAACCAACTAAGTATATCATTATCATACTAAATATCTTAGCTTCAACAAGAAAATCAATATAAAAACCCAAACTTTACTGAAATATAATGATATTATAAAATTAATTAACATTAAATTGACACCAGCATCATAAGGCCATACACAAGACTTTCAGCAAACAGTTGGTATGCTTAATACCTTAACCATTAAGAGTATATGTCGCAACTTGTTAAATTAACGAGTAATCATATATACACATTTATTTTAAATATTCATCAGTTTATATATTAAATACCAAATTGAATATTTATTTAATAAGAATCAAGTTAGAACGGAGTTAAGAACTTACCCAGAGCTTAATCAAATATCAAACTTTCTTGAGATTAAAGCACACCTCATCACAAGCTAGCTATAAATAAGCCATTTGCCTGTCAAATTAAACATAACAAAATATAATATCAGGAATAGAAGATAAAATAAAATAGAAAGTAGCAATCATAAACAATAAAATCTGCTAATGTGTAGAGTCCAAAATATAACTTTTAAAAATAATCAAATATAGAATAACAAATATTAATTAACATATAACAAGTGTTCTTGCTGTCCATTCTAATATAAGATACATATGATTTTACCTCTATCTGAATTGAAACATGGCAGAGCATGTGGATTTCCTTCTGTATAGAAATAAGACGATACATTGCTGAGATGACAAAAAAAAGTATGAACTGAAAAATAGTTTCACTGAAATCATTACGAATATTAACAAACAACTCTAATTAGGAATCGTTATAATCGAATCAGCTTCGTTTATCTATATTCAATCAACCTCCAAATCAAATCTAGACTTTTTATGTCAAAAGTACAAATTGTAATTCACAAAAAAATGAATAAACCAGAGCAATTGTAGTTGTATCAAACAAAGATTGTAGAGAAACATAGTATATCACAAATTACCAAATTTACTAACTCATTAATGTCGATGATTAGAATGTCAAAGATACAGGTCTCATTGACGACTCTACCAAAGCGAACAAAGAGGATGACGAGTTACCTACCATCCATGGTGGCGCTGACGCCCATCGAGGTGGAAATTCAGATGGATTTTGGAATTTTATTTTAATTGCAACTAGGCCGCTGGGGTTTTAATTGAGAAAATAAAAAAGCCATGTAACCCTTATTCAATGTTTCAACATTCAATAAATACGTTTAAAAAAATGAGGAATTGTAATTAGGTTTATTATTTCGTAAGTATCCGGCACACTTAAAAATTTTATAAGTGTTGATAACACTTACGAGTGGAGAACAACATTTACAAGTTTTGCAAGTGTTTGAAGTACTTATTATTTGGTTTTTAAATATGTTACAAAATTGATAATTTGGTGTAGTGCTTATTACAATAGCGATTTGATGATTTTGATTTCATTGTTCTATTGTTGTATATTGATGACATGTTGGTAGCAAGCCCAAACAAAGATCGTATTAATGACTTAAAGGCACAGTTGGCTAAGGAGTTTAAAATGAAGGACTTAGGAACAGTAAACAAGATTCTAGGGATGCAAATTTACCGAGACAAAAGTAACAGGAAGATTTGGCTTTCACAGAAGAATTATTTGAAGAAAATCTTGTGACACTTCAACATACAAGATTGTAAGCCAATTTTTACCCTCTTCCTATTAATTTCAAATTATCCTCAAATATGAGTCTTAGCAACGAAGCAGTGAGAATGAAAATATCTTTAGTACCGAATGCTCATCAGTGGGTAACTTAATGTTCGTTATGGTTTGCATAAGACTAAACATTATATAAAGGTATGAGCAGTTAGTCGTTACATGGCGAATCCTAGTAAAAAGCACTTGAGTGTTGTAAAGAGGATCTTGAGATATGTTAAGGATACTTAAAATGCTGCATTATATTATAAAGGATCAGACTTTACTATCAAAGGTAATATTCTTTTAGATTATGCATGTGATTATGATAAAAGTAAATCCACCACATGATATATGTTTATTCTTACTGGAGAAGTTGTAAGATGGCTTTTGAAACTACAATCTATCGTGGCTAGTTCAATGAAAGAGGCAGAATACGTTGTAACTACATAAGCTAGTAAAGAGGCTATCCGGGTGCAATTGCTACTGGAGGAGCTCGAACACAAACAAGAAAATACTACTATATTTTGTGATAGTCAAAGCTCTTTGCACTTGACAAAGAATCTAGCATTCACTCGAAGATAAAGCACATACAAGTTCAATATCGGTTCGTTCGTGAGAAAGTGGAAGAAGAAAGTATGGATATATAGAAAATCCATACGAAGGACAACGTAGCAGATTTGTTAACAAAACCAATCAACAATGACAAGTTCATTTAATGTCGATCCTATTTTGTCATGGCAAAAACATAAGCGGCATGGTGAAGGCGTTTGTAGAAAGGATAAAAGGGTTACTATAGAAAAGTGACTTTAAGTGGAAGATTTGTGGTGATAAAGCCACTTTTGGTCAAATCTCATCATTATATGAGAAGAAGAAAATTGCTTCTTGAATAAGTGTTTGAATAGGTCAATAACGGTGGAACAATAAAAGTTGTAATTAGTTGTCATCATGATAACTAATATACAACTAAACATTAAGATGCATATTAGTTGTTCCACTACCATAAAATTGCCGTTGTTCTCCCACTATATATATACAAAACCCCCTCTTCATTAGAAATATATCCCATTTTTAAGTGACAAATAGAGAAAGTTTTAAAGAGAAAATAAAGAGAGGTTTCTCTTAAATTTTATAGGTCTTTCCTTTTTGAGGGAGTATAGTTTCTCCTACTATAGAGGGTTTGTCATTTGTGCTCTCCTTATTTTGGAAAGAAGTTGTAATCCTTTTGCTATAGTGTATCCTTCTATAATTTGCCTATCATTTTGTCTCTAGTGCACGCAAAATTCTCATTTTTATAATTTCTACTTGGGTGCTCCGTACCACAACGTCCTAACATAAATAACCCAAATCCAACTTACCAAAATTGATTTAATTGGATTGATTGTGTTAGTGGTTGAAACACGACGACATTATTACTTTGCACAGTCCCGCTGGTTGCTGATATGAATCAAAACAGAATGTGAAGGAAAAAAGCCTTTTGTCATTCCCCCAACTGCCCATTGGGTCTCTCTTATACTGTAGTTACGTATTATAGGTGTAGTTTCCAACTAACCAACGGTGAACTGGACAAAATTGCCACTTTGGGGGACCACAACATTATAGTATAATCTACTTCAAGAAATGAATCACTATAGAGAACTAATATATGTGATTTTGAGCTTTACTAAACGAAATTCAGGAAAACGTGTCCTAAACAAAGAACAACTTTTTCCTCAAGTACAGTCAAATATAACCATTAATTTTTAATTTGGCCTTAGTATTATGAAGGAAAGCGGATTATCGTCCGCCTTTCGTCTTTTTTCTTTAATCACTTATATGGCATCGTACTAGTAATCTTACAAACAAAAAAAATTCAACCCTAAGCATGAATTTGTCTAGATTCAGAAAAGTAATTAAGAGATTCTCAATTCAAGCACATTAATGGTAAAACTTAAAATGGAAATAACATGATGAGAGATAACTTTCTATCATACCTTAATTACCACCACTACCAATCTTTGTTAGGAAGAAGAGATCGATGATGGCAAGTGTGGTTTATTTAATAAAGTTTAGTAGTTTGCTTACCCAGTGTTTTGTATATAATGCAAATGGATGACCACGTGTTCTCAAAGATGTTTATTACTTGTTGATATTCTTAAAGCAGAAATTGCTTTATGTGAACCCTTTTTCAATCTCCTAAATCCTAATCTCTGCTATAAAAAGATCTATAAAGATTTTTTTTTAATTTGTGGTTGGAAAGTTTGTTGTCAAAGCCCATAATAATACAACTCATATTTGATGGCAATTCAAGTGAACTGGTGATGATTGCGGGTGAAATGCCTTTGATGATTTCATGAGGGAAGATGTTTTTTGGCTCGATTGTTTGGTTGAAATTAATAAGCAATCCACTTTCTTACATGGAATTTATATAATACACATAGATTCTCATGTGTGACGTAATTTTGAACTAAACATGCGCAACATTTATATCAGATTACGTGAAACTAATGGAATGACCTATAGTTCTAACACTATATTAGAATCAGAACTCGTAACATCCTACTAAAAACCGATAGATTGGATGTAGTAGCTTTTAAGATTTTATATATTGTATTACAAGACTTTACAATAAGAAGCGATGTATAGTCTAAACAATTAAACATCCCATTTAAAACTTACCAATTAAGAAAAAAAAAAGAAAAAGAAGGGTGAAGCAGCCCCGAATGTTATTAAGAGAAAAAAGGGTTTTGCATTGGAATAAGAATTAAACTCAGTCTCACAATTAACATTCTATTTTTTCACATCAGGCCTCATTCCGAACATTTAAGCTTGCACGCTATTATGATTTTCACAATAATTAAAAAGCCTCAAACTTGACCAAAGTAAATTTGGTGAATTTGTTTATTAGCTAATCTTGAGCAAGCCGTACACGTATGGGAACCACCACATTTAATTTTATACTCACGTGATACTTTGTCCCTGTGTAAATAAACACCTATATAAACTGAGTTTAATTCTTATTCCAATGCAAATCCAGGCGTTCTAGATCGACTTGGCATTACTTGTTAGTTAAACACGAATTACTACCTAAACATGACAAAACCCCACCATATTTCTGTGGAAAATGAACAAGCATGATAATGACCATTATTTCAAGAAATGACGTCCTTTATGAAAACCTTGTCTTAATAATCAAGCACGAAGTCTACTTTTATCACAAATTACATCCGGCGTTTAGGCTATGTGATTGTAAAGATGAAAAAAGAAAATAAATTTAGTTAGTTTGTATGAAAAGATAAAAAATAAGGTGAGAGATGTTACTCATTTTATGAGTATATATCCTCTATCCTTTAATATTTTTGGTGAAAAATTTTTACTCACCACCAAGTAAAGAAAATTTCTTCATGGAAAAACTTAAAAATCAAGAGGATATCACATCTATCACTCAACTTATTTTCCATCTTTTCACCAAAACTAACTCAATTTATTTTCCTTTTCTAGCTTGCAATCAAACGGAGCCTTAATGTATTTAATTTCTTCGGAAACGGTTGATTACGAATTGGCTGTCTTACTTTTAAAATCATGGTTTTCCTCCAAGCAATGAGTATATTAAGCAGTTATATGTAGTCTTTAATTTATATTAAAGAAGTGAAGAGGACCAAGAGGTATAATGCACACTATTATTATTTTTAGTTTTGATGCAACTTTTATCAAACATATATATATCACAAATATTTCAAAAACTAAGGAAACATGAATAGAATAAAAATGAAAAGTTACAGAGCAACGGTTATACAAATGATAAAAATGATAATAGCAGTGAGAAGTTGTGAGATACATTCTTACGGTAGACAAGTTTAAAATAAATTTATATACAAAAGTGAGTTGTGACATTATAACACCCCTTAGGTCATTAAAGACTCTTCTTCCACCCCTTCTAGAAGTAAATTTGGACATTGCATGTATTAAAAAAAAAATTGGGCAAGGGACAACAAACGCAATACATGGTAGTAATCTTTTATTGTCTTACCGAAAGTTCTTCAAATCTTAACCTCGAATTAAAACCTATTTTTAAGCCCTAGAATTATAATTCATGAGTGAATGCTATAATACCATCCATGAACTCTCAGTAACTTGGCTAGGCCGAGTTGATTAATTAATGCCATTTGTGATTTTATTGATGAAAACATTACTACTATAAGGGTGTGTTTGATAGCCATTATTTTTTTTAGAAAATGAGAGTTTTCTAATCAAATTCTTACTTTTGGTGTGTTTGATTGTATTTATTTTCTAGGTGGTCAAATTCTAACTTTGGGGTAATGTGACGTATTTTTATATATATTTAGATGGAATTTGAAATAAATAAAATTTAAAAATGTTATTAGCTTGATGGTTGGATGATTTATTTGATAACCCAATCATTATTTTATCAATATAAATGAGAAATAAGGTATTTAAAAAAAATGAGAAATAAGAAAAGAAAGAAGGAAGATAATAATAATAATTATTATGTAGAAAGGAGTAGGGCTGGCCAACCGATAATAGGACAATCAATGAATAATAATCCTACAGCTAATGTCTTTCCCAGCGACAGTTACTTCCCTTCTCTCTCTTCTCCAAACCCCAACTATAATATCTTCTCTCTCTCTCCTCTGTTTCTCTTTTATACATATATATAGATATATCTGTCTATATATACACATATCATCATCATCATCTTCTCTAATAAGTAACACTTCACCCACCCACCAACTCTATACTCAATTTTTCATCCCATATCTATTTATTTATAATATATATATATATATATATATGGCTTCTGAGGAACCTAAGAAGGTCGAACCGGAGTGCCCACCGGAGCATCCAGTACCCGCAGCAGAACCACTTGTAGAAGAAGCCCCAAAAGATGTGGCCGACGAGAAATCTATAATTCCACTTGTTCCTCCTCCTCTTCCTGCTTCTGAAGACAAGCCCGATGACTCCAAAGCACTCGCCATCGTCCAAAGTAACCCAACCCAACCCTCCCCTTATTCTTAATCTGGAAATTCATTACTTTTAAACCTTACCTGATTTTGTTGAGATTGGAAGCCTCTCTCCCTACTCACTATATTCGGTTACATACACTTTACAAGAGAATAATTTTATTAAATTTTGAACTGCCAACAACACTTGATTTTCATACATGAAATGAAAATTAAATATATAATCGTTAAATACTTTTTTTTTTTTCTTTCCTTTTCCTGTTGGTTTTTCTTTTAATTATTTTTCCAGTAATCACATAGGTTGCTAGAAACTTCAATACCATTTCTTCTTCTTTAGATCTAGTACGGCGCTCGCTCGTCTTCAAATTTTCCAATTTTCTTTCTTCTTGTGGTTCTCGCCAAAATGGATTTTCTCTAGATTTCTCATTTTCTTTCTCTCCGTCGTTTGCCATAAAAACTAGAAGCTACTTTACTTTTTTTTTTCCCCCTTTCCTACATCGAAACAAGAGGTTCCTTGTTCAAGGTGTAACATAATCTATCTATCTATCTATCTATCTATCTATCTATCAACAATTAACTTGGCTAGATCTTTAATTGTTTTATTATAGAAAATAATTTTTTTGCGGTTGTACAGAGGCACCTGACTCTGAAGTAGAGAAAAAGCCTGTCGGTTCTGTCAATAGAGGTAATAATGAATGAAATTCCTAATGTTTTTAACTCCATACTGAAGGAAATTGAAACATTAAATATTAACTGATGAATTTTATTTTATTTTATTTTTTGGCAGACGCAGTACTTGAAAGAGTATCAACAGAGAAGAGGTTGGCACTTATCAGAGCATGGGAAGAAAGCGAGAAAACGAAAGCTGAGAACAAGTAAGACCTTGATTTCCTTTAACAGATAAATTTTTATCAACAACTATTGCTTCAGAATAACATTATCCACGCCCACCTTCAGGATTTAAAATTAGGAGTGCTACTGCTATCACTAAAAGATAAATTTATTAAAACAGATAGTTTGATACTTCAACATTTTTCGAAGCTATAACTAATCATGTTCTCTCGTTGTAAGCAACCATGTTTTACTGATACATAATGTTGAGCCTTTTTTTTCGCTTCCTATTTTGGGTGCTTGAAAATAGCTGACTAGTAATGCATGCCTTATGCATTAGATTATGGATTTTGGCGCTTTCATGCTATTATTACCCCGCATGGATATATTTATCGTCTTCTATTTTACTCAAATTGGATGAGTTTGATATCTGCTATTCATATTTTATTTAGTTCATTTTGAAGTGAGGCTTGCTTTTTGTCAAGTAGTTTTGATGATATTTACTAAATCCCAAGGATCTGAAATTGTTGAACAGAGCTCAAAAGAACCTATCTGCCATTGGATCGTGGGAAAAGAGCAAGGTAGCAACTGTTGAGGCTGAGCTAAAAAAGATTGAGGTAACATGTCAAAAAAATACATTTCTCTCTCTATATATTAATATACATGCACATGTACATAGACGCTTGCATTCCTCGCCATAAGTTGTTGTTTATCAATGAATATGGAGTATTTGTTGTCAGACATAGTACTTTGGAGTTACCAAACATATATAGCTTTTAATCAACCTTTTCAATTAAATACGAACAATGTGCAGGAGAAATTGGAGAAAAAGAAGGCACAATATGTGGAGAAAATGAAGAACAAAGAAGCTCTAATCCACAAGGCAGCAGAAGAGAAGAGGGCAATGATTGAAGCCAAACAAGGGGAAGATCTTCTCAAGGCAGAGGAGACGGCAGCAAAATACCGTGCTACTGGCAGTGCCCCAAAGAAGCTCCTTGGGTGTTTCTGAAGCTGAAATGATCAGTTCTGATTTGACAAGATTGTTTGAAGTTGCATTTGTAAATTTTCTTTCTTGGGCTTTCTTTGTTTCTTTAGATGCATGGTGTGCTTTTGTGGTGGACGATTGATTATTGTTTTATTATTGTGTGTGCATAGTGATGTATTTGTGTATATATTATATACCATGAACATATATACTGGATTTGTGAGAAATTGGCTATCTATATGTATGTGTGTGTATATATATATCCTTCTTGTCTGCCCAAAGCAAAACATAGGTGAAAATCTCGTGAAAACTAGGATGAATGAGGCATTTTCAATGCAAATAAAAGAGGAACTGATACGTTGTACAAAAGCATCGACCACACAAATATATATATAGATCATTGTTTAGTAAAAGTGAGTGAACAAAAAAGCAGGTCCAACTGTATATCTTAATCCTAATATTCTTCAATGTACCCATCAAAACTGTTCCGCTTCTAAACCTATTTTTGTTTCCCTTAAGCCCCGATCATCGTGCAAAAGTTTAGGCATCCACATAATGAAAAAGAAAAAGAAAACAAGATTAGTACATGGGATGATAGGAACTTGAACCATCAGTTACTGTAGAAAAATGGAGACATCATCCGTTTCTTCTTGCAGGAAGTCCATATAGCTGTCTCCAGGGAAATCCAAGAGCAGCTTCAATGCCAAATCTGAGCAGTTATCCAGTTCATATGAATTTGAGTTCATATGTCCCATATCTTCTTGTTTGTCGGTCATGTCAGTAAAGTTAAGGTTCCCCGTGGGTCCCACTTCGGTCGTGATACCTGAACCTGCTTCAACTTTTATTGATGAGGATATCCGAGAAATGGGGCTTTCACATTCCACTTCATCTGGGTTCTTGATCTTTCTAAATGATTTTCCAACTTCAGAATTCCATGCGCGGAGGAAGTAGTCACACTCAGGTTTACCCGTTGATGATGATGGGTTGAGCAGCAATGGATCCTTTGACAACCGGGCCTCGGCCTCAACTCTGGCACTCTCCCACTGTAGCGTGTGCCGACTAGATGGGGACTCGGATTTCGTGTTAATAGACTTGAAACTGGAGGATGGACAATATGTTTGCAGACGCTTCTTTAGATGAGAGTTCCAGAAGTTTTTTACCTCATTATCGGTTCTTCCTGGGAGGTGTGATGCTATAGCTGCCCACCTGAAAATTGTAAGTGTTCAGTCCAAGGATGGGAAAACTGCATAAGGTGCAAATCATTCAAATCAAACACGTTCACTAGTAAAAACAGCATGGCTTAATTACTTTTTAGATATATCAAAACAAAGCGGCTATTCACTAACTTATTTTCAGTATATTTGTTGTTCCGAGTAGGCAAGGGGTGGGCTAATGTCTTTACTTAATCATGTTGGACTAACCTGGACTAGGCTAGCACTAAAAACTTTTAATATATTATTACAGTATCATACAAAAAAAATATTGGGCTGAGCTACAGCCCTGGGGCTGGATCCACCATTGCCAGTAGGCTGGTAACAGTAGGTATAATACAACTTAACCTGCCTTCATATGTTATAGATCATAGATGTGCCAGAGATTGTACGTCAAGCACTTAAAAAGTATGGAATTCATGCTCAACGGACAATTTGAACATGTAAAAAGGGGAGTCTCAAATAGACAAACCAAGTTAGTTGATTACTTGTTACCGAGCATGCTGTGCAGCTGGATGATATTAATCTCTTCTTCGGGACTGAAGGGACCACGTTTAATATCAGGTCGAAGATAGTTTGCCCACCGAAGCCGACAGCTTTTCCCACATCGGAGCAGACCTAGTAAAGTCGTGGTTAACAGTCAAAGCTAGCAGACTTTAAAACTTCAGTTTGACTATCAAAATAACCTCAAAAGAAAACAAAAACGAAAGGCAAATGATAGCCAAAGCATAATGGAAAGAATTCTACTACTCAGACTCTGTTTCTCTTGTTGTTGCTGCATCTGAATCAAATAAAGGAACCTGACGTCTTGCAGATGAAAAACTACAACTATCTCTTACCATCTGGAGATCTTGGGTATTAAATCTAAATTGATAAAGGTCATTGAACATTTCTTTGAACAGACTGTCATGGGGTGTGGGAACTAATTGCAAAAAGAAAAAGATAATGGCGAACTAAGATAGAAAATTTTAATTCACCATCCTGCATATATTCTCGCACACTACTGCATCGGCTCTTCTTAAGATCCCAATTTCTACTTTGCATTAATAAAGTTAAATATTCTGACATCTCATAGCTACCAAATGGAACTATGGAAGCACTAGTGCAAATCTAAAAGGCGAAACATAAGAAGGAAACAAAGCATTACTTAAAAACAACAAATGAGTAGGATGTGGATTTCTTGATCGTCATAGAATTAGACATTTAAAATACAGTAAGTACTACAAAAACAAATAATAATACTCCTGCCCCAAATTTAGTCTCTACCATTCCTTTTTAGAATGTCCCAAACTAAGTCCAGTTTCCTTCTGCGGATTTCGATATAGTTTAGAAGTTTCATTCCTAGCCATTGATTATGTTGAAATTGGTGTAGTATTAGAGAGTAAACAACTTAATTAGTACTACTTATTTTCATTTTAATTTTCAAAGAGGGAGATGAAGTAGCAAATAACAGCCTGGAAATAGAGATCATCACCACACAGAGAGAAGTCACAGAAGCATTAGGCCCTTGGCTCTATTAATGGTTGCAGTTTGTAGCACTTTATCACAGAAAGTGTAACAAAATTATATCCATGGGAGACGAGTCTCATCCATTTCTCAGTACACACCAACACATTTGGTTGCAATGCACAGCCAGAAAAACATGAGCCATCAACACATATGCACGATCAACCATCAATCTAGTGAAATTCATTTTTTTATTGGAATATAACTTGCAAGTGATGTTATGCTGAGCTGATTACTCAAGTAATAATAAGATAGGAAAATTAATAGAAACAGTAATAAAAAAAATTAAGGACTAACCTGCAAGTTTAGGGAGAGAACGCCAAGTACCACGACCGTTGTTGGTGATGTAGTCAACAAGGATCTTATCCTCTTGAGGAGTCCAAGCGCCTTTCTTAACTTCATTTTTGTCACAGCAAGGTGCTCTTCCCATTTTTTTCTCTGTTCTCTTCCTCATCAAACCTCAGAAAAAACTGTCTAGACAGAGGGAGCAAAGAGAAAGAGAGAGAGAGAGTGTGTGTTGAGTTGGAAAGAAAGCATTGATATGACTAAACAATGAATGCTTCCTAAGGCTTTAAATGCGTGTGGATCTCACCTACATTAATCGAAGCCGGCCATTATCGCAGACATACGGACTATAAGAGGACCATGTCCACGACCTCGCTTCTGAGAACTTTGCATTTACTTATTGTACCCCCAAATTAGTCACTGTCAAGCCTTAAAGTGCATAATTCCAGAAAAAAACATAAATGTTGAGTGCGGATTCCAGCCGAACAATCAAACAATTCCGACTACACAACTTCAATTACAACGAATCTCTGTCTCGCTCACGCACACGCTCTAAAACACTCCGGATTATACGTATAACAAAGCTACAGTTTGTTGTACGTGTTCTTAATCTTATAATATATATCCGGATAAACTCCTACAGATGAAGTAGGTACACTAAAATAAACAAAACATTCAAGTTTTACAGATATGTATAATTTAAGGAAGTTGAAATGGAGGTAAAAGAAAATGCAGTCGACGGAAGCGTACCGGAAAATCATGGTGACTGGCAACAAGTAGTTGGAGTTGCAGCAGAGTTGAGAACGGCCATATGATATGATATCAGAGGTGCAGTTATTGTTTGAGATGAGAAATTTAGGGTTTCATTTGACATATACAACCAGAAGCCAAGTGCTCCGCTTTACAAGCCTTAGTTTTAGACACTAGTACTGTTCACTCGTTCTTCATGTGCGCTCGAAAGAAGACAAAAAGAGTGTGAATTTTTGGGGTGCGGAGAAAATATTAGAAGGAGAAAAAGAAAAAAAGTTCAATTAAGAGTGTTACTGGTGGTCCCCCAAATTTGTCAAAGCGACTAGACATGGACATGGGGCTAAGCCCAAGTGTCCAGCGGTGGCTTGGTATCACGCACGCAAATACTGTGCGACCTTGGACTGCGACACGTGATCCATCGCGATGCAGTGATTGTCATTAATTTCCATTCCATTCCCCAATACACCCTTCATAGCTGCTGTAATTACCAAGCTGGTTGAGGAACTATTTCTAAAAATAATTAATTCTTAATATACATAAAACATGATAGGTAAATAATAATTTTATAATTGTCTTACAAAAATAATATTCTATACTTTTTTTAAAAATAATATTTTACCCTTGCTTTAAATAAATATTTTACTCTATAATATTATACACTTTTTTTTAAATAAAGATTTCACTCTATAATATTTCACACTTTTCTTTTAAATAAATATTCCACTTTATAATATTTTACACTTTTCTTTAAAATGAATATTCCATTCACATCCATTAACTTTTATCAAATTACCTTTTTACCCCTAATTTTTGTCAAATTTACTTTTTTGCCATTCTACATTTACCTATAAATATCTCCCATCATTCATTCATTCAACATACAACAAAAACACACCATTCTTCTCATCTAAGATCCATCCATTTCATCCAAGATCCATCAATTTCATCCAAGAGATATAAAGCCATCGGCAATACAAATACAAGCTAATTCAAGAAAAGATGGAAATGTCTGATACTCTCTTTTCATACCCCAAAAAACACACCAAAAATAAGCCAAAAACACACCAATTCATCTCATTCAAGATATACACTTTCTCTCCTACACATTTTATTATTTATTCCATTGAAATATTTGTAATCCTAATTCTATACTTATAAATAGAATTAGTGAAATTGTAAAAAGAAAAATTAATAGCTTGTATCCTCATCTAAATTGATTGCCTTTGAACTAATACAAAGCAAGCACACACAAAAGGAGGATGTACTATCGGAATAGCATAAGCGCTACTAGGAGAATCTACCTTAGTAAAAAATGTCATGTTTTCATCATTACGCCGCATTTACTTTTTATTCATTGATATTCGCTTATTAATTGGTTAATTATCTACTTTTAGATTTTGACACCATTAATTGGCGCCATCTGTGGGAACGATAAGCTCTCCAAAGCTCTCGTTCTTTAAAAATTACAATTTAATTTTCGGTAAAAAAATTCCAAATCACGCGAGCTTATGTAGCTTAATATTCTCGGGCGCATAACTTCTTATTCAAAACTCCAAATTATGCGATTTTGGAGTCCATTTTAGAGAAATTTCAAGAGTTACAACTTTCTAGTTGAACCTGTTCGGCCATCTAGGGCTTACAGTAACTCAATATTCACGGGCGCATAACTTTACACCCAAAACTCCAAATTATGTGATTTTGGAGTCCATTTTGGAGAAAATTTTGAGATTTACAATTTTTCAGTTCAACACTTCTTCAAATTTGGCCATTTCGTGGTCCAAAATTATAATACGAAATTTTAGAAATTTGGTTACGATTAATCTAATGGGATAAAACCCAAAAGAAGAGATAAGTTATTTTTTAATAACTCATATATGATTTTTCTCTCTATATTAATATATCTAAAGTTGTATCATTTTCTTACGATCAATGATCTTTATTGTAGGTAAAATCGACGAGCTCCCAAAAAATTACAACTAAATGTAATTTTCATCAAGTTCGTTCGACAAACCACAAAAAAGAAATTAAAGAAATTTTCAGCGGATATCAAACTTTCACAAAGTTGAATGTGATTTTGAAGTATGTCAAACAACTGCAGAACCACCCCAGCCTAGAGAGACTTGGCTGAGAATGATCATCTACCACTGCACCACTGGTCCAAATACTAAAATTTTGACATTCCCTATTAATAAATGAGAAAATTGTCAGAATTTGCCTAAGTTAGAAGGGGGCGTGACTCTACTCAAGATTTAGCCAAAAAGAACAAATTTTTCTTTTAAGAAATCAAGGACTTTAAAAAAATTTCTATCACCATATAACTCAGTCACTAAGCGTAAAAGGATCTCAATGCAGTCCTGTTGAGAACTGATTGTCATATTGTTTAATTATGTTTTACTTTTTTCTATGTTGTGGGAGTATTAGCGTATCAACAGAGTTTATTACCTCTCACATGACAACTTAGACAAAAGAAAAAGATAAGAATTAAAACAAAAAAAGCATACTTTAAATGCGCAAATGGAGTATCTCCGGAACACTTGTACAAAGCCCTCGCTAGAGGTACGCACATTATCTAGTCATTCAAAAAATGCTGAAGTATTCGAAGATCATCAGCACTAAAATTCAAAAGAGCATCGAGATCAGAAGAAGGATAATTAGAAAAATTGTCTCCTAAATTTACTAAAGCTGTTCAGTCAGGACTCAACGATTCAGCAACCTCCGTAACATAGCCAACTTTAGAAGGTTGTGATGAAAAATCGTCCAAAGTAACTTGGTAATCTGACAGAGTCGGATATGCCGGCAGAGCTGGCAGATCCACTTCGGTCATAAGAGCCCCACGTTTTGAAAGATTCACGGTAGTCGAAAGGACATCGGGTGCATCCTCTTCTGCAGACATGGGGAGCCTTAAAAAACCTCTAGGGAAAGAATATGCCGACAAATCTGCATCGATCGGAGGTACCCCATGTCCTAGAATCTTTGCTACAGTCGGAATAACATCAGGTGTAATATGTTCTGCCAACGATAGGAGCCTTGAAGAACCTCCAGAAAAGCATGGGTTAGCGCTAGAAGACTCTCCTTCCAGTCAAGCCTCTAATGACGTCACTCGTGATTACAACTTTTCTACCTTCTGTTCAAGAGAAACGAAGAGGGCAGTACAGCCTTTAGTGGAATTTTTGACGCTCGCCTTAGCTTTAAAAAGAAATGAATTGAGAGTCTCAAAGTATTGGTGTTCGGTAATATTTTGAAAAAAAATTGCAACATTCTTTATCTCAAAAACAGTAAAAAATGTTTGATAATCTCAACAATCAATCACATTTTGAAAAATTTTAGCATATTCATAAAATAGAGGACATCTCATGTGGCTATAAGTGCAAGCTGCATATGGAGAACTTATAAAACGGAAAGTGTTCGACATTATTTTGGTATGGTGTTGGAAGAGAAGGATGGCTTTGAAAGAGATGGAAGGTATTGGTAGAGAAAAAAATGAGATCTCGAGGAAGATAAAGGGGGAGAAGGGACAAAATCCCTGAACGGATTTTGAAATCGAAAAAAGATGAAAAGTTGTCTCCCATAAATTTCGAAGTCGAAAAATAAGATAAAGCTGTCTCTCTCTCTCTCTCTGTTTCAAAGAAAAAATAAATTCAAGAATTTGAAGGGCCCAAGTAAAATCAAACAATTATACTAATGCTCAAAACTCCCCTACTAACGACCAAAAGTATAACGAGCTTTACACATTAATGTTCCAAGCTCTACGATTTGCATCTAATGTCTAACAAGTTCTACACATTGATATTTTAAGCTCAATGACTAGCATTCGAGATCTAGCTTCCTCGAACTACGACTCGAGATCAATGTCTATCCAGCCTTACACAATGATGTTCTAAAGCTCCAAGACTATGATGTAACAACCCCCCCAAAATAAGTAGGTGCTAACGGATGCTGTATCTAATTAACAACAGATAGACAAATTGACATAACCGATAAATTAAACAAGGTAGGGCAATCTAACCAAAATTCGACACGAAGTATTCGTAAATACTAAGAAATCCATCATATTTAATAAACAACGCGGAATTATAGAATATTCTCAAATCGCAACGATAAATACAACTAGTACATCCATAAATAGTACAAGTACTCAAACTTAGTTAAAAGTTACAACTACTACAAATTAGGATAATACAACAACAAATTTCATAGGAGCATCAGAGAAGACTTTAAGATGAACTCGAACCTGCTCGACGACCTCTACCCGAGACACGATGTGTACCTGAAAGAAAAATGAGGGAATGAGCCACAAATGGCCTATTATGAACTACAGGAAAAGGGAAAATGCAATGCATGATCGTACTACTATATGAGAGAGTTCACAATTCAATTATTAATAAAATTCCCGATTTATAACAATTTATAAGAAAGCTATACATAAAGCATCAATATAATTTTATTAATTATCAATACGTATCTCATACGATAGCTGTATAAACCTTAATCCACCTCCTCCTCCTTGACCTAATATCGGTACTAGACGGAATATACTACACACAAACAAACCCCATCTTACCATGGGTAAGTGCACTGGTAACCAGATTTATCAGCACCTCGATTTTACCATGGGCCTGTGCAATAATAAAATACAAGCATTTTTATACCAGTGCTTATCCGGTTCTAACAATCTTAATATAATCAAAAAATCACTAGGTAGTACTTGTGCTTAGGGCAATATTTATAAAATCAACATTTTAATCCATGTGTTTTAAAATTTCAAGAACAATAAAAATAGTCTTTGTTGCATTAACACTAAATAATTTTGTAGAATATCACTTTTCTTTTATATAACTCATTATTATACTGAAAATGGCCAACAATAAAACCATCAATAATAATAAACATAATCCAAAATCTCATATTTCTCCATGAATCACACTTGTACTAACCAAATTTCTTAATTCCAAACATTTAGTGAAAACTAATAAGAGGAGTAATATTAGACCGGCTAGTAATACCATAAAACACCTCATGCATGTTTAACCAAAAGTTTAAATATGATTTTAAAGTTATGTGTACTCAGGGAATAAGGTAATTTGTGCAAAAATCCCAATTATTAGACATACATGTGGTATATCAAGCCATTTCGATACCAAAATCTCAAAGTAACACTTGTATAGCAATATGCATTATGATCAGCCATTTTATTCATCAACTACAGCACATATAATACCCATCTATAGGCTCAGATCTTATTTAACAAGTTTGAACCACAAACATGCAACGAAAAATACGATTTCGGTACCGAAAGTCTAGTATTACTACTCAATAAACCATTTAAATCAAGAAATTGAAGAAAATAGGGGAAGTTCCCACCTTAATACTTCTGGACAGAAATGGAGATCCCTAAAATGACCACCTACAGCCACCAATCGAGAAAATCGACCTCAAAAATGGATTCACCACGCGAAAAGCTAGAGAAATGAGATTTCGATTTGATTTGAGCTTGGAATAGCATATTGTCCCTCCATTACTCACCATTTCTCTCTACAAGTGTATATGTTTTTCCTCTGGTCTCAGTGGTCTAAAATTGTGTTTTAAGGAGTGAAAAATATGGTTAAAATTGGTCAAAGGCGAAACAAAACGAGTTGACTCGGTCAAACCCAATTTACTAAATGTGTTCTAGTGCACTGTTTGTAATTTGGCTATAACTCTTTGTTCAGAACTCCGATTGGCATGATCTTTATATCAACGGAAAGATAATTCAAAGATCTACAACTTTACAAGAGGAAGTTTCTCCAACTCGTGATAGATTAATACCATAATTTGGTCGAAGACAGTGCTCTACTGAAATTTAGCAGAATCAGATTTTTGCTAATGGGCTTACTTTGCACTCTATTTTGACCATTAAGGAGCATGAACTAGCTTTCGGTCAAAACATGAAAGTTGTAGATGGATATAAGATGAAACTACAGGAGTTGGCAGAGTGGTATTTGGATAAAGGATGAGAAAGTTACGAGTCTCCAAAATTGATTGATCTAAAACGTCGAGCAAATATTCCCGATTCTAAAAACGCCTATAAAATTGCTCATTTCAAATCTGAATGCGATGAAACTCCCCAGATTACTTCTAACACATATTTATGAAATTTTAAAAAATAAGAAACTAAATTCGGAGGTCTGAATGTTCCGAAATCACAAACGAGAATTGAAGGAATCGTTAACATTTAAAACAAAGAATTCGATTCCACTAAATACTTAAAAATGCTTAAATGAAGTCCGAATCTAATAAAATTTTATATGATGGTTTAATAACTATAATATGAAACATTGGAAAAGACAAACCTCAATTCGAACCTTCCTAGTTCAATAAACTGAACATAAGAAAAGTAGGAAAAATTAAAAATTCAAGAATACACCAAATTTTCCAAGTAACGCACCAAATTGCTCAAACTAATTCCGAATTAAATCAAATGTTCTAGATTTTATCCATAACACCAAAGTGACGTGTAGGATCCTTCGGACTTGTCTAAGTCCACGAATGAATCAGACAAATAGCTAACTTAATTAATGAAAATACACCTATCGAAACACGGAGTGTTACATATGATCAAAGTTTAGCCAGCTTTACACATTAATGTTCCAAGCTCGACAAACTTACGATCAATGGTTAATAAAGCCCTACACATTTATCTTTCACATTCAGCCTTCAGCATAAAAGTAAAAGATAGGGGCAATTGATCGGGTAAATAATAATTTTACCATTGGCCTACAAAAATAATATTCTACACTTTTCTTTTAAATAATATTCCACACTTTCTTTAAATAAATATTTCATTTCATAATATTCTACACTTTTCTTTTAAATAAATATTCTACTCCATAACATTCCACACTTTTCTTTTAAACAAATATTTCACTCCATAATATTCCACACTTTTCTTTAAAATGAATATTCCATTCACATTCACTAACTTTTACCAAATTACCTTTTTGCCCCTCATTTTCATCAAATTTACTTTTTTGCCATTTTATATTTACCTATAAATACTTACCCTCATCCATTCATTCAACACACAACAAAAACACACCATTCTTCTCATCTAACACCATCATTTTCATCCAAGATCCATCCATCTCATTGATTAAGCCAAAATATTATATTTTTATACATATTTAGATGGTTTAATATGCATGAATTTGATTATAATTATGTTAAATTGTTAAGAATTAAGTTTTAATCATGAAATAGGATAATATATTTGTTTGTAGTGCATTTTACCCTTTTTACAGGTTAAAAATGAACAAGAATGAATCCATAAGCAAAATTCTCCCAAAATTAGTTATTGCCGATCAAATTCGGAGCTAAATTGTGTTCAAGAAGTGAATCGAAAGCAATTTCCAAGCTCAATCATGAAGGGAGCGGATAGAAGAAACTAAGAGAAGCCGATAAATCATCCCAAATGAAGAAAAGTCATTTGAATCAATTCGAAAAAATTTCGGCTGAAGAAGAGATCCACCTCGCACAATGCCTTTGTTCCAGCCAATTTTGGTATTTATCCATATAGAATTTAAATAAAACTAAACAAATTTTGTAGAGCTCTGAGTTGGCTACGCGTGGGCAAAAACCTTGCGTCAGTCGGAGTTCGGAGCGCAAAGTTATGGCTAAAATACGAATAGTGCGCCGGAAGAGCAGATTCTAGCGTGAATAAATAAAATAATTAAAGGTGCAAGAAATTATTGAAAGTGGGCCTAGTCTAGATGGTTTGTATGAGAAGTTCCTTCTTTGTGGTCTTGGGTTCAAGTCTCATGCGTTACAAATATTTTTGGATCAATTTTCAAACCCCAAATCAATTTTCAAACCCCAAATCAGGCCAAGCCCATGACCCATTAGCACATCTAATTAAATTAGATTTATGTTAAAGGAAATTACACGTAGTGTGTTATCGTCAAGATAGAATATGTATTAGGGCTTTTACTGTGTAAATTATGTATTATGGGCCATATTGGGCTTCCTTGTAAACGCTATGTACTATTGTATTTATGTCATATTTAAAGGACTTATCTGATAAAAGACTGGGCCGAGTTAGTCCTACAACACGTTATTAGCACGCTCAGAGCTAACAACCCTAACTCTAAGAAAACCCTAGCCGCCGACCGCCATCACCATTGGACTCTTCTCTCATCGCCCAACTTTTAAGAAAAAAATTGTGGTATACATACATAATTAAGGTACGTATTCATTCTTACCTTCTCTTATATATATATATATATATGTTTTCAATCATGTAAACCACCATGCATGTATGTTGTGTTAATTGTTTGCAACAGATGATACTAAACGTATAATATTTATATATACATATATAATTTTTTTCTCTTTCGACAGATCTAAAAAAAAATTAAATAAATAAATAAAATTGCCGATTGTAATATGTTTATGTAACGATTGACTAAGGCATATAATTATATATATATATATATATATATATATATAATAAGGATATATATAATAAGGCAAATCAGGTCTACAACCTCCAAGTAATTCCAAAGCTTACATATATATATATATATATATATATATATATATATTATATTTCATTTAACATCCCCTAGTTGAGAGTTTGGGTTTTATACCCCATGTAATTTATTTATTTTTGGCATACAGTGGTTGTATTGAATAGTTTTTTGTGTTTAAGGTGTAAGAGTATTGATTGAAGCATGTTCTTATCAAATTGATAAAATCCATAGGCTTGCAACAGTAGTTCATTATAAATCATAAAGCATTGCCATTATTCTATACAGTTTAGTAAATTATCAATTATTATAGTTGTTGAAATTATCAATTATTTATTGTATTTATGTAATCTGCTAATATATATATATGAATTTGCTGATTAATATATATATGTGTATGTAACCTGCTTGTATATAGTTTTTTAAAAATAAAATTTGCCGATTAGATTTCTTTTCTTTTCTTTTCTTCTTTTTTATTTAAAGATATCTAATGACATGTTTTTTTATGGTTGGCTCTGTTCAACCAATTTTTGCAACATGATTGTCGAATCAAGTTCCACATAGTATAGATTTAAAAATAGTTTTTTATTTTAATTAAATTTCTGTTTTACTTAAAAACAGTTTCTGTTTTAATTAAATTTATGTTTTACTTAGAAACAATTTTTGTTTTAATTACCAATTATGCCCTATATAATCCATGTATATATATGAACCAAATTTTGTAAATCTATACTTGGAATTCATCTACATGTAATTATAAATATATATTGTATATATATGTATAGTTTATGTAAATGTGAAACCTCCTTTGTGTATATATATCGTTAAGGATTTAATATATATATGAATTTATTTCTAATGCAAAAAAGCAGTTTGATTTAATGTGGTTTTGAATTCCACCCCCATCTACCGACCAATCTATAACCAAAATTTACACAATAAGCATACTATATTTGGGATGGACTAATTAAATTTATAATTGCTATAGTTGTCGTAAATCAACCTGCTAAGAAAATTAGAATATTACCTATATTCTTAATTGTTTTATTTAGTATGTCATAAATTCAACAGTTGCCATGATGATGAAAGTTCATGCGCATTATAATTATTATGATAAAGTATTTTCATATAGCATCGAAAAATGTGACCATTATAGATCTTGATTTTTGAAATCTAATTCATAATCCTGAAAAATAACTAACATGGATGTACTCATAACTGTGTAATATCTTTTTTATTATTTATTAAGATGGTCGACCCAACTTGATCTGAATTTGACATTTTGGACTCAGAAGGACTTGAGTACCATCAGTGGGTTTCTGATGTAGAAACCGCCTTTGTGGCTAAAGAATACTCTGCCACACTTACTAACCCGAAAGACCCCACAAACAACAGACCGTCTGACAAGGTGAAAGCAAATGCATTAATGTTTCTGTAAAAACATATTGACCCCAGCCTACGCTGGGAATACCTTCAGTTAAAGACACCTAAAAAATTATAAGATGCCCTTAAGGGACATTTTGGGAACAGTCATGACACTTTGTTCCCAGAATTAACTGTTCAGTGGAATGAAATTCGCTTGCTTGACTCTAAAAAGGTTAATGACTTCAACAAGGACATGTTGCGCCTAAAGGCACGTCTTAACTTCTGTGAAAAAGATCTCACAGAAGATTATATGATTCAGAAGACCCTTTTTTTATTTTCCCTACTTTAGCACTTATACTAGCGAACCAGTATAGGCTCAAGTATGATAACAAAAGAATCATAACATTCAATAAGCTGATCAACCTACTGCAAGTGGCTGAAAGGCATAATGATGTTCTTTTGAATAACAATGCCAAGCCAGTCGGGACAAAGAGAATTTCTGAGGCCAAATACGATAAAATTAACATAACCCCAATACAAAGGGGGCTGGACGTGCTAATCCCTACTCACGTGGCAACAATGCACAACGTGAAAATGGATGTGAGAGTCGTGGTACGGGTCGTGGAGGTTCTTCCAAAGTATGGAGATGAAAAACACACCTAAAAACCCTCCACTCAAAAAAGAAAGAGTTGGCGATGAGCCATGTTACAAGTATGGAATTGCTGAGCACTGGTACAAGAACTTCCATGCAAGCGCTGAAGTAGCAGTGAATCACAAAGGATATCGAGAGTCTAAAGAACAAGAATCTCATTTTATGAATGAAGAATATAATAACACTGATGTCAACTTCACAATCGCGAACTTTAATGGCAAGAAGGACTTTGCTTAGTCAATGGATCTACTCGATTTTGACTGATCCGCTTTATTCACTTTATTTTTCAGAAATAGTTGAATAGGCATATTGCCTAATTTTTAATAAGACTATGGTTTTGTCTTAAAGTTTATGTTGATTGGATGAATTAAATTTCTAAACAAGATATTGGATTGATTACTATTAGTTTTATTCGAATTTTATTCTAAAGTAATTGAATTTGTTTGTTTTATTACTACATAGTTCAAAATTTATACTCGATTTTATTACTGTAAAAATGAATCGATGATTACTTTAATTATTGGTTGATAGTGGGAACATTATAGCCATTAAACGAAATAGGCAATTAATAACCTATAACACCTATGTGACTATGATGATTAAATCGTCATAAGAGCGAAGAACTGCTCAACCATTTTGTTGCTAAAATGGTGTTTAAAGTCACATACGCTCTATATGCACCCAAAGCAACCTAAACTTTGTTAATGATATTCATACCAACAGTAATCATACAAAAACCAAATGTAAGAATGGAACAAAAATATGTTTATTTTACTTCTAAACAAATGTGCAAAGAAACACATTTTAAAGAAACTTATGAGTCATTCTAGTAGAATGTACCCCACTAAGATAAGGATTGTCAAATTCTATGATGTTACCAACAATGTACCGTGGGATATAGACTTATACAAGCTTTGGCATGCTTGCCTAGTGCACATTGGTCATAATGATCCATGCGTTAAAGTACTTACACGGATATCCCTTCTTTTGAGTGATAAGTAAATAGGACAAAAATTCAAAACATTGCAACATGTTGATACTAGTAATGCTCAAAAGTAATTCTTGATTTTCGAAGTATTAGAAGCCATATCCCCCTTCCCATTATGTCTAATTGACCATGTCAAATAAACAACACCCTATTTTTCAAAGCATGCCATTTAGCAAAAATATGATCGAGACCTTCTTATGCTAAAGATACAAAATAATATATACCATTCTTACAATATATATTTGTAGATAAATCCATCCAGAGTGTGGAACCATTCAAAGTACTTTATGGATCTGGTGGATAATTTGATATTCTAGTCACATGTCGAATAATTCTCTTCAAGAAATATTGCATTTACAAACCTCTTAGCACATATTATACGCTTAAGGACTTACCACCCTAATTACTGTATCATGTCTATAAGACTCGATAAAGCTGGAGAGTTTACATCAACAGTACTCGATGATCATTGCATAAAATCGAAGTAAAGAATCTCGTTCTCCATGTAAATATGCAAAAAGGCCTCACAAAAGCAACCATCAAAAGGATATACATGGGAGATAGGGCATTGATTATGCGCACTATATTGCCTATATATGCCTAGGATTTATGCAATATTGCACGCAACTTTACTTATTTGTTTCAAGGTCCAATATTAGACAACTATTATATGCATAACAGTTGGTAACTAGATATTAGCATGATATTTTACACATATATGCCGATTGCGCCCCCACAACGTACCAAACTGGGCTCGCTGAAACAATTAAGTATTAACGTTGGATATAAATTCTCAACAATAATTCGCTATTTAGAATCTTTGTCAGGTGATCTATTTACCGCTAAGAATTGCAGATTGTCACTTTGATGAGACAGTCTTCCCGTTGTTATGGGGGATAGGAAAAAAAATTTCAAGGGAACGACAGGAATTGTCGTGGCCCCCACTCTATATCATCTTGATCCCCACGCACATCACAATGTATAGTGAAGTGAAAAAGAATAATCGATCTTTAAAATGTAACAGATTCGATGCCTAATACATTACTGATATCGAAAAGTGACGATATCAAACATACTAGATGTAATATGCCTACAAGGTTGAAAGTCCCCAACAAGTGGCACAGTGTCGCAAAAAGAGACGCTGCAACCACACTTAGTGGAGGTGTGGTTGAGGCCATGGCTCCTTAAAGGAAGAGAGGGATGCCACTTAGTTCGACAAATATTCAAACAAAAGAAGAGGTGGAGTAAAGCACAAATTGATCAATTAATCATTACTATAAAAATCCCTTTCATTAGATTATCTCTAATTATACTTATGTCCATGAATTAATACTGGAAGACGCCCCGAAGTTATAATTATTCCAGAGAATAAATAAATCTCTATGGATTAAGAAATGGCATATGAGTTAATGGATGCATTAATGATACACTGTTGCTCAAAGAATCAAAAAGCACGATGATGTCGAACCTCGCTCTATTGCAAAATGCCAATAAAGGGCAAAATTGGCCTAAATAAAAATAAGCAATCAAGATAGAATCAAATCTTTGGCAAAGAGACAGGTATTTGGTCTAGTAGTGCTAACCGCGCCAAGTGTAAAGCCTGTAGGACATAAACAATTATTTGCTATAAAGCGTAAATGAGAAAAAAGAAGTTCTGAAGTAAAAGGCTCACCTTGTGGGGCAAGGTTCCCCACAGGCGCTTTAGAATTTCTTAAACGTTATAACATTTCACTACTTAGTTAACTTGGTAATTTTCGAAAGACTGAAAATGTAGCTCATAGATGTGGTTACTGCATATCTTTATGGGGATCTTAATTCAGAGGTATATATGAAAGTGCCTGATGGCCTTACATTACCTAAGTCAAGTGACTTTAAACCATGGAGTGTGTTTGCAATTATATTGAAACGCTCACTTTACAGATTAAAACAATCCGGACCGATGTGGTATACCCATCTAAGTGACTACGTGATTGGGAAGAGATATAAAAATGATGAATTATGCCCCTGCGTATTCATAAAAAAAATAAGTTATGGATTTTCAATTGTAGTTGTACATATTGATGATATGAACATATATGTACTCTTGATGAACTAAGAGAAACCGCAAATCCAAATTTGAGATAAAGAATTTTAGAAAAGCTCGAATTTTGTTTAGATCTTAATCTAGAATATCGAGCTTGTGGAAGACTAATCCACTAGTTTGCATACCTTCAAAAGATAATCAGGAAATTTGACCTGAACACAACGCATTCTACTAGCACTCCCATAGTTGGTCGAAGTTTAGATCAAAGGAAAGATCAATTTCGTACAAAGTAAGATTACGAAAATATGTTAGGAGATGGGAGATAAAGCTTCTTATCTAAATGCAATATGCACATTATTGCACTTAACACAATATACTTAACCAAACATAACATTCGTATTGAACTTGTTAGCTAGATTTAGCTCAACGCCAACGAAGCATAATTGAGCATGTAAAAGGAACCATTGGCTTGGGATTGTTCTTTCCCTACAGAGAGAAAAAAGTGTATACGACAGCAGCATTTAAAGTAAATGATGATGCTAAAATGGCCACTCCCTACATTGAAATCCCAAATAAAAATATTTATTGATTTTGTTGGTGTTGGGTATCTCTCTAACCCACACAAAGCTCTAAGGAGAATATAGCAAACTAGTTCACCAAATCTTTTCCTAAGGCCATATTTGAAAAGCATGTGAAAAACATAAAGGTGCTTAGACTTTCCCAACTCTCATAATCGAAGTAATGATTAAGAGAAGATGTGAAATATGATGAAATTTTCGCACCTACGTTGTATTCTTTTCTTTAGACCAAGGTTTATTTTTTTCACTGGGTTTTTTTACTTGATAAAGTTTTTAACGAGGCAACGATACATGCACAAGCTTTTCAAATTCCTTGATTAATGTAAATATCAGGAGGATGTGTAGACTTGAGGGGGAGTCTAACATCTATATGACGTTACGTTATACTTTTTTTCTTAGACCAAGGATTATTTTTTCCACTGCGTTTTGTTACTTGGCAAGGTTTTTAACGAGGTAACGATATGTGCAAATTATATTGATCAAAGTAAGGATCAAGTGAAAGTATAGACTCATGGAGGAAGTCTATCATGATTGTCATAATGTTGTACTCTTTTCCCTTCGATCAAGATTATTTTTTTTCACATGGTTTTTGTTACTTGACAAGGTTTTAATAAGGCAACAAAACATGTACCATTCTATCTCCGACTCAGCATAAGTGGGAGTGTTAAAGAAAATTACACGTCGTGTACTATCGTCAAGATAGAATATGTATTATGGCTTTTACTGTGTGAATTATGTATTATGGGCCATATTGGGCTTCTATGTAAACCTTATGTACTATTGTATTTATGTCCTATTTAAAGGACTTATCTGATAAAAGACTGGGTCGAGTTATTCTTACAACACGTTATCAACACGCTCAGAGCTAACAACCCTAACTATAAGAAAATCCTAGCCGTCGGCCGCCATCACCGTTGGACTATTCTCTCGTCGCCCAACCTTCAAGAAAAAAATTATGGTATACATACATAATTAAGGTATGTATTCATTCTTACCTTCTCTTATATATATATATGTATTCAATCATGTAAACCACCATGCATGTATGTTGTGTTAATTGTTTGCAACAGATGATACTAAACGTATAATATTTATATATACATATATAATTTTTTTCTCTTTCGACAGATCTAAAAAAAATTAAATAAATAAATAAAATTGCCGATTGTAATATGTTTATGTAACAGTTGAGTAAGGCATATAATTATATATATATATATATATATATATGTAAGCTTTGGAAATACTAGGAGGTTGTAGGCCTGATTGATTAGATTTGCCTTATTATATAATATATATATATATATATATATATATTATTCAATTTAACATCTTACTCTGGTTGAGAGTTTGGGTTTTATACCCCATGTACTTTATATATATATATATAAATTAATCATCATCAACAGCCGTGTAGTAGCCATCAAAAGCAACTGCGGTAGCCGTGCCTTCTCTCTCTTTCTCTCCATTAATTTCTTTTTTCTTTTTCTTCATTCTTCTTCTTCCTTTTTTATTTTATTTCTTTTAAACATTAAGGACTCAATTGTATCGCTTTCATTATTTTTCTTTGGTGTTAATTCGGAGTTAAAGATGAAGTGTTTGAGTACATTATTGAAGATTAATTTCATAATTTAATTATTGGTTTACGTGCGTACTTCAATTTCAGGTTCATAATTTATTTATTGCTTTGTTAATTCTTATTATAAATTTTGCAAGCTTATGATTTTAATTGCTTTTCAATTTACAAAATTTATATATGTTGTTTTATTTAATTATTTTATTGAGCATGAATTTATTAGATATGTTTGGCTAGTTCGTTAGTTAAGGGTCCGTAAGGAACGGGTATGCCAACGCGATAATTTTTAAGACCCGAATTCAATTCTAATTAATTTTTTATTGGTTAATAAGTCATTATAATTCTGATTTTTATTAAATTATTATCCTAGTTGTTAGAGGTAAATCAACAATTGCGCTCCTCTGCAGGTTATCGAATGTCATGGCGCTCTAATGGGCCTTGCGTATAAGGAAATAAAGTTGCGCCTTCGCTAATAGTTATAGCTTTTGGTACAACGGTAAGCGATTGATCCTCACAATTGGTATCAGAGGAGGTCATGGGTTCGATACATGAGGCTCGCCATTGTTTGGGGGGAGATTGTTGGAGGTAAATCTACAATTGCGCTCCTCTCCTTGGTAAATCCGGAGGGTATATCCATTGTGCAGGTTATCAAATAAAGTTGTGCTCAAATAAAGTTGCGCCTTCGCTAACTGCTATAGCTTTTGGCGCAACGGTAAGCGCTTGATCCTCACACTAGTATTTAATTACATATTTTTATAATAAATTTAATAAAATCTTTTCAACAAAAGAACCAAACTAATTTGAATCATTGTTTTTGCGCTAAACCCTAACCGGCCGAGTTAGAGAGCAGTCTATACTCTCTAAATTAATTGGTTATGCATCCTCTTAAATTTTAAACTAGAGTGGGTTATTTTCGGTGGTATTTTTAATCCTTACTTTTTAATACCAAAATTGTCAATTTTGTATTTTCACTACTCGTTTTAGTTCAAATTTGATTTTAATCATGTTTTAACCTATTTGAATTAAATTGTGGCTTTTACTTAATATTTGTAAACTCATTTTTAATAAAAGGTTTTGTAGTGTCAAGCATTACTTCACTTTAATAAACACGTGTTTTCGGTAAAATTAAGTAATGCGAATTGATTCCACAATTAGTATTGGTACGTATAGTTCATGTCACTCATGAATTATTGCGAAAAATATGAGTTTATGAGATCAATTAGCTCGTGAATAGTAGGCTAATTTTTTAAAGAAAATTAATTAGAAAAGGATTCTCGGTCCACCGAATTGCCCATTGTGTTGCACGAAACTTATAGATACCCCTAGCACTTTCTATTTCTAATTTTAATTAAAGTTTTTCACGCATTTAATTAATTTAGCATGCTATTTTTATTATTTATTTAATTTAGCTTTATTCCATATTTTTCTTGTGTTAATTTAGTTTCCGTTAGCATAGTAATGTTTCACTACCTTTAGGTTTAGTTTCATTTGCATGTTTTATTTAGTTATATTGCCTTTAGTTAGTTTAGTTATTGATTCTCATTCCATTCCCTCCATATTTCATCTTTTTTATATTTTCTTATCTTCCTCTTAAAAGAAACTTTCCTAACAACAAAACTACCCTCCTCCCCGTGGATTGACCTCGAACTTACCGACTATTTATTACTTGACTGACCACCTACACTTGGGGTTGCACTTGGGTGTAATAACTCGCGTTGTTTTCGCCAAGTCACTCATCCAAGAAATATAAAGCCATCGGCAATACAAATACAAGCTAATTCAAGAAGAGATAGAATGGTCTTATACTCTCTCTTTTTATACCCCAAAAAATACACCAAAAATACATCAATTCATCTCATTCAAGATATATACTTTCTCTCTTACATATTTTATTATTCATCCCATTAAAATATTTGTAATCCTAATTCTGTACTTATAAATAGAATTAGTGAAATTGTAGAGAGAAAAGTTAATAGCTTGTATCCTCATTCAAATTGATTGCCTTTGAGTTAATACAAAGCAAGTACACACAAAAGGATGACGTACTGCTGGAATAGCATAAGCGCTACCAGGGGAACCTACCTTAATAAAAAATGTCATGTGTTCATCATTGCGTCGTATTTACTTTTTATTCACCGATATTCGCTTATTGATTGGTTAATTATCTACTTCTAGATTTTGTCACCATCAAAATATAATATAGATTCTTATAAAAGATTTTATTATTTTCATTCATAGTAATTTTAACATGTGCCTCAGGGCACATGTTATCATTTTTCATATTATATTAGGGGTGTTTTCGGTTTCGATCGGGATAGAAACTAAGGTATCCCAAACCCAAACTAAATGTAAAAATTTGGTTTCGGTTTCTAAATCTTCAAAACCCAAACTCGAACCAAACTTTTCGATTTTATTCTGTTTTGACAATTTTTTTTCATTTTTTCTAAATCAATTAACATAACAATATAATAATAATAATAATAATGTAAGAATGATTTATATTCAAATTAAAGTCATGATTTTTTAGAAACAAAGAGCAAATATATAGATACCTTATTTTTTATTTAGTTACTATTTCATTTGTACATTTACAAGAATAAAACACATTAAATAAAATGATGAATTATCTTGCCATCATGTATGTGATAAAAAAATCTTAGCATTATGTAGTTAATTCAATAATAAGTGCACGCGTTAATGACTTTTTTTTAAGATTATAACAATATGTAATTAATAAGGAAAATATTCTTATAAAGGTCATCTTTTTTGTTTTGTCGAATAACTAATGTGCATCCTTAAAGTATATATATTAACATTTTTTTTCTTATAAATAATTCGGTTCGGTTCGGTTTTGGATTAGCTTACTCCACACCCAAACCAAACTTTTCGAGTTCGGTTCGGTCTTTTTTCAGTTCGGGGTTTTACTGATCGATTCGATCCATTCGGTCGATTTTTGGATTGGCCTTAACACCCCTATATTATATTCCTTATCATTATTAGATCTTGATTTCAACATATCATATGGACGATATTATTGTTACAACTTATAATTTGCAAGTGAAATGGTTAATTTAATTTTTCAATAATTACCCCACCTTCACTCTATTTATTATAGCCAAAAAAAAATTTAAATATAAAAATTTGCACAAAATAAAATTATACCTCAAGATTAAGGGTGTAGAGTATTAATTCTTCCCTAATGATAAGGTAATGTATATCTCATGATGTGTATATTTGTTGCATACATTTTTAGTGAAAGTAATATTATTTTTATATAATGTGATATAAATCAATTGCATACTCAAAAATAAAATAGTTAATTTTCTAGTTACTACACTACAATCAATTCACTAGATAATATATATTCTTGGCAGGAAAAACAAATTAATTAAAATAATTTTATGAGAGTCAAGAAAAAGTTTCATTAATAAATTGAAAGGTAGATAAAGGATTGAGAGGGGTAGATTATGCTGGTTGGGATACCGCTATCCTTAAAATGTCAAAGCAAAATTTCACCACTTTTGCAGTATAAATAAATAAGCAACAAAAAGAAGTATAGATTTTTTGAATTTTGCTATTTTTTGTTTCATAATAACGTTTGGTCTTTATTATTATTTGTTTTGAATATATAACACTTGTTTTAAATAAAGGGCATTGTTAACGTTAATTGAAAAAAAAGTTGATATGATAATACTTTGATCAAGTTCTTTGAAGTCTAATAAACTATAGAAGTGAGAACTAAAAAAAATTTATAAAACTAAATGGGAATATAAAGTCCAAACAACCCAAAAAAAAAAAAAAGAAGGGAAACTGCAGCATAATAAATCATCAGGTGAATTAAAAGAGAGAGATTTGGGCAGAGTTTATCATAGGGGGAGGAGATTGGTTGCCACTTGTTATTGATTTAATTTGTCTAATCTTGAAGTGCCTTATATGAAAATCCCAAAGGAGGGCAGAGTTTACTAGAACGGTGGGTGCTGCTGGTCCAATAATTCAGAATTGGCATTAATAGTGGCCTCAATTGTAAATTTGCTCCTTCCTTTTTTTTTTCTTTTTTTTTCTTTTTTTTTTTTTCATCTCCGTATGATGCCAACTATCGTATTTGTTCCCTGCAAGTTTTGCAAGTTGGTTTTGTATAAATCAAATGGTAAAGATGTTCGCAGCATGTACGCCCAGCGGAATTAGGGGATGGGATTCTGATTTGTGACACAACTAATGAACTTTTTTTTAGATAATTATGCTTTTTTTAAAACTTATTTTGTAAAATAGGGGACTTTTCAACTTATTTGTGAAAATATGGTTGTTTTAAAATTGATAGTCAAAGTCGCGTTTTTTACATAAAAATTGCTAGTTAAAATAGCGTTTTTTGGGTTAAAAAAAAATTTGCGTTAAAAATGCTATTTATGATCGCGTTTTTACATTTAAAATCGATACCCACATTCACGGTTTTAATGGTAAAATCGATACCCAAAGTCGCGGTTTTAAGGCGAAATTTTTTTTTACTCTAAAACCGCTATTCATGTCACGTTTTTTTACTTAAAATCGCTATTCGTAACTGCATTTTTTTAATTTAAATATTTTTACCCATAAATCTACAATAATATCCCATTTATTTTATTCATATAATTATTATGCAAACATACATGTACAAATAATCAAAATATATAGATCTACAAATAAAATTTTAAACTATGAAGAAGATGAAGAGAAGAAGAAGAAGAAGCAGCAGCAGAAACGGCGGAAGAAAGAAACTACAATAATCTCAACTTAGGTTTATGTGTGTCTAGGGTAAAAATATTTAAATTAAAAAATCGCAATTACGAATAGCAATTTTAAGTAAAAAAACGCGACAACGAATAACGATTTTAGAGTAAAAAAAAATTTCGCCTTAAAACTGCGACCATGAGTATCGATTTTAAGTATAAAAACGCGATCATGAATAGCATTTTTAACGCAATTTTTTTTTAACGCAAAAAACGCTATTTTGACTAGTATGTAAAAAACGTGAATTTGACTATTGATTTTAAAACAACCCTATTCTCATAAATAAGTTGAAAAATCTCCTATTTTGCAAAATAAGTTTTAAAAAAAAAGCATAATTATCTAAAAAATTCCAACTAATGCTATTAATATTGGGCCCCTCTTATTTTTGATCTTTTAAGCTTCGATATGATAATAATAATAATAATAAAAATAAAAATATTTAATTTATTTAAAAAGTTAAAAAATAAGTTGAAACATGTAAAGAAATGCTTTTTATCTCGAACTTATTTTTATGAATAGGTATCTTCTATTTTTCATTATTTTTTATGAAAAAAAAATTCTTTCTCAACAGTGAAAGAAAAAATTTCATGAAAAAAATTATAAAATAAGAAGATATCTCTCACCACATGTCTTATTTTATTTTTTAACTTTTAACAAAATCAAATTTTTTTTTTATATTATTATCAAAAAGATCTTTATTATTATTTTAAAAAAAAAAAATGGTGAGAGACTAACTTATATTCACGTCTCGTTATGGTTTGAATTCATTAGCGAGAGATGATTCATTCGCCGCGTTCAGAACATGAAGAATAACTTGGTCACCAAGTCCCCTCTCCCTGTACCTATTCCATCTTTCTTTCTTTTCTGGGGTGTAAAGTTCCTTTTTCGTCCTTTCACTTTCAACCGTCAAACAAACCCACCCTTACTCTATTTTCCTATATATATGTAGCCGTTAAGGAAAGAGATACCCTTTCGAATTCTCTACACTTATTTTTTGAGTTTAGAGAGAGAGGAGAGATAGAGCGCCTAGTTAAGGGGAATATGGTGAGACTAACAATAGTTGGAAGAGCGAGTGACGGATTGCCACTTGCACAAGGTCCAAGGTATTCCAATCAAGAAGAAAACTCTAATTTTTCTAATTACAACCAACAAGCTGAGTTCTTACTCCAAGAAATCTCCAGAGGATCCTTGCCATCTTCCAATCACTTTATTATTCGCCTCCATCACCATTGCTTCAAGTATATATCCTTTTCTTCTCCATTTCTTTCTTTCTTTCTTTCTTTCTTTCTTACAAATTACAGTAGATTCGATTCATTTCGAGTGCAATGAAGCAAATTAAGCTAACAGTTATTTAGTATTTCTCCACAAAAAATAAAAAAATTTGAGTTCTTTTTACTTAAAACTTCTGAATTTAAAGCTGCGCGGTTGAGAATGGAGTTTGCTTCATCGCATTGTGTGATTCTTCCTATCCGAGAAAGCTTGCTTTCCATTATCTTCAAGACTTGCAGCAGGAGTTTGACAAATTCGATATGGCCCATATACAGAAAATTACAACACCATACAGCTTTATTAAATTCGGTATCTGATCTCCTCTCCACTTCCCAATTTCGTTTTTTTAATTTCCCTTTGCGAATGGCTATATTGGGTCAGAGTTATTTCTTATTCTATTCCTATGGTTAGTGCAGATGGTATTATATGCAGAATTAGTAAGCAATATGTAGACACAAGGACACAGGCAAATCTGTCAAAGTTAAATGCTGCAAATCATCCACAAGATCCTAATATTCTGACAGAACATATGTCTCAATTACTAGAAAGAAGGAGAAGAGTGGGTGAGCTTATTTTGCACATGTCTCCTGATGAATTGATTGCCTTTTACATTCTATTCTGATGTGCCAAAAATATGTGAACTTACGTTTGTGTTAACAGAAATGCTTGAAAGATTAGTGGAAGCACCGCAAAATGTTTCTCCAATTTGGGGTTCCAAAAGTCTTGAGGTATGCATATACACATCAAACGACAATCTGGAACCAGTTGATGTATTGTGACATACATGTATGCTGAATTTATTTTTTCCAGTAATGCTAGGCATGGGTATTTTTGCCTGTTCTTGCAAAAAAAAATTAAACCAGTTAATGTACCATTTTTGGTGTCTAGCCACCCCACAACTCCTCATTTTCTTAGTAGCAATCATAGTTAAAAAAAAAAAAAAAAACCTTCAATAATTTTCTTTTCAATGCAGGTAATTGCACTGAAATGGACACCGATTACAATCATCGTCGTTGTCGCCTCTGTTCTTTTATGGGCCACATTAGTCCTTAAAGATGATTTTGTCTAAATAGTTTGTAAATTGCCTAAATCAGGAATCCGTATTTTCATTCTCTAAATTCAAGACCAGAAAGCTACAAAGCATGGTATCCGAACAAATGTGTAGACATTTCACGAACCTTGTTATTATTTGAGAATATCTGTAAATTGCATATTTGTTTCCAGCATTTACTATGAATGAACATTTGTTTGGTTTGTGAATTGAGTGAAAATGACATGGGCTAAGAGTCAAAAATAATAGTGCTTGAACTTGCTAAGAGAGATCAATGATAGCTCTATTGTTGGTGATAATCAACTGATCATCTCTTTGAGCAGTATGGAAGACGACCCACCTCCTTGGGAGGCCTATGCGGTGTTAAAGGATATCCGTATTCTAGCCCGTTAAAGGAACATCTCTTTTGTTTTTGTAAAAAGAAGTAAAAATCGTGCTGCTCACTTTGTTGCTTCGAGAGCACGTCTAGGTGTTTTGGCTAGCGATTGGATTCGAAACCCTCCTCCAAGTCTAGCTTCTCTTTTGGCTGTGTAGTTTGTTTTCCTCTTGTTTGTTGTTCACAAAAAAAAAAAAAAGAAAAAAACTTGAAGCACATTCTGTGGCTTCGAAGCTCTATAAAGTATTTACCGAGTTTCCATGCCTGTGCTTAACTAATTTAAATCAATGTAAATTTAATATATTGGTTTTTGCATCATAAATTACTATCAAAACTTTGAATAGACAAATGCTATTTCCAATATATTCTTTCCCCAAAGCTTTCAAGACCAAATTCTCTTGGGATATGATGAACATAACAACTAACAAGCATCCAAATGTGTAGAAACAGTAGTTAGGATGAAGTCCCAACAGGTATCATACAATGCACAGAGAAGCTTGCCTATCCCTTAATACTTAGCAAGCTTAGGTATTCTTTTGCCCCCATTCACAATCATCATAGGAAAATACCAACATTATTATTGAAAACGAGCCCTTTTTGATCTCGTAAGCCACGTATAATGTATTTCTTATGCTGAGAATTAGAATTATTTAAACATAGGAGAAAAGACCACAACTTCCAAGGAACATTTCTTAATCTCACAAATTATTACTTATATAATTATGCAAGCACACAACTATTTGAGAACAACTCCATGGGTACAAGTAATATAATTACACTTCTATGATCCACTTCTTAAGTCTGTAGAAAGTGGAGAGGACCTATGTGGAATGAATCTCGATCTCTGGTTTTATTAGTATCAATTACCAAAAGTTATGGTATAATTAGAGGTTATTCTTCCTTGAGATTCCTCCAAAAACACCCCTCATATATACATCATGCTGTTCCCCATGTTGAAATCACTATACATCTTATCCCCAGAGAGTAAATCAATAAAACTACTTTCAGAAAATTGATCCTCAAACTTCAAGTGGGATTGAAACATATTTACAGCTGAAATGTTGCTTAACCCTTCGTGAATGTCACTAGCAAATGATCCTTCGTTAGGTAACAAATCATGCACAAAAATATCTTGGAAGTTCGGGTAATGATCAAAAGAATCCTTAGAAATAGTTGACTTGCTCAATTTACCGAAGTCCTGGCCGTGAAATTGGTCTAGGGAAAGCCACTCAGCAAATAAAACCTTTGGTAAGTTGCTGAGGCCAGCTTCTTTTGTATTGCTAAACATCAATTGATTTGCATTTGATGATCCTTCTGTTGGTTCAAACGAATCAAAACTTGGGTTTTGTGTAGTCAACTTCACCGGTGAAGACGAAGAAGGAGAGTCGTCTATGTTCCCAGCATGTTCAGTTTTGGTCCTCACTTCAATATTTTCAGTTGTTACATCTACTTTCTTCTTCAAATAAGAATGCCAGTAGTTCTTTACTTCATTATCGGTCCTTCCAGGCAAATGTTGGGCTATCTGAGACCACCTGACCAACATTGGATAAAGGGCATTCAATATTTGCTTCACGAAAACTTTAATGGCAAAAAAGATCAAGAAGCACGTTGAAAAATATAAACAGTGCTTACTTGTTTCCTAACACGTGATGAAGGGTCAAAACTGTCTCCTCTTCTTGTATGCTAAACACCCCACGCTTTAACCCTGGCCTAAGATAGTTAATCCACCTCAATCTGCAACTCTTTCCATTCCTCTGTAAACCTGCATGTGATTACTAAACAAGTCAACTACAAGGGTATTGTAGTCAATACAATAATATTATAGATATAATCAAGCTCTTTTAATAATAATATCTGAAATTTACCACAAAATTCTATTGTTGTTGACTCTTAGGTTCCATCCCTACTGGTTCCATAATAAAATCTCCCTACTGAATTGAACCATTCTTGGCCCCAGAAATAAATAAGGATTGAACCAGTCCAATATTTGAAGATACAATTATAAAAAAGTTGCTTTCAGGAAAAAAAAAAAAAAACTGTACACACACAGAGATTGCATTTGGGGTAGCTTTTAACCATTTACCATGAAACCAAAACACTTCAAAAATCCGTACATATTAGTTTACATTATCTATATACGGGTAAATACTCCTGTGGTCCTGCAATCAGTTTGATGTTTATATTATTATTGGCTAACATAGTGAGCATACAGAGCAATCCACAAAATGTGATGGACGGAGCTTATTTGAAAAATTTGAGAATCATTCCTCCTCGGTTCTTATTTGGTTTATAAGGGGCACAAGTTCATTGACAAAGCAATATATAAACACCCACAAGTAAGCATAAACCTTCGTAAAAGGAAAAAATACATAACGACCATGATGGGAATGGTGCAGTTGACTTACCAGCTCTGATTGGAATGGAGCTCCAGCAGCTATGACCATGATTGAGGATGTAATCTCTGAGCTTTTGATCTTCTTCTGGTGACCATAACCCTTTCTTGTGCTTCATCTTTGGCTTCTGTAGTGGCTTAGATCCCATTTTTCCGAGAGAAGAATATTAGATAGGAGAATGAAATATACACTCTTTTATAAGTGAAATATAAGCTTTTAAGCTATGACCTTGATAGAGGAGGGATACCAGAGACAACATATTCTAGATGCAGTGGAATTTAAAGGGGGGAGAGTAGTTGCCTCCTGGACTTGTATTAACAACATCATAATGACTTTATATTCGTAGTATATATGTAAGAACAAGTTTATAGATATTAAATTTGTCGGTCTTTCTCTATACTTTTAAATGCTGGCTATGTGATTCAATGAATGACTTTTTGATATAATATATATATATATATATATATATATAAGTAAGAAAATAGGTGTCCCCTTCAAGAGAATTTTTAGAAGTCACCAGGACCACTTAATGACACAATACCGGGAACAGGAATCCTTTGTTTTGCGTCACTTAGCAGGCTTAAAAAGTTCTAATGATATCATTACGTCACTTATAAATATAAACCGAAGTAAATTGAAGGGAAGGGTTGGCCTGCTGGTTTGTCACCCTTTCGAACTTGTGGCCAACCTGACTTTCGAGCCTCGCTTGCTGCATTCGGTCAAAAATTAAGAATATATCACCTGGACCAGATTATGTCCCTAACGGTTCGTTTGGTTCAAGTTTTCAGAATGGAATGGGTATACTTGATTCTTGAAAAGTTTTTTCCCTAACATGTAAGATGTCATGCCGATATTTGGTTCAACTGGAAATAGAAATAGAATAAAATATCAATTACAAAAATTTCCTTCCTTTTGCAAGATGAGAAGGTATCTCCTACTAATTTTTCAAAAGAGACAATTACTATAATAAATTACAAAAATTACACATGCCTAGCTAATAACTATCCTACAAAAATTAGAATATTTGTAATTAAAAAAAAATTACAACAGGATAAAGGAAAAGAAAAAAGTTCCAAACAAAATTTTTTTTTGTGCAACAACGTAACTAAAGAAAAAGTCCCAAACAATATTTTCATACACATGGAAAAAGAATTATTTATTCATAAGGAAGAGAATTATTTTAGTCCTAATAAGAAAAATTTTTAAAAATGTCCACCGGTAATGACTTATTCTTTATGATTTAAATGGGAGAATTGGGGAGAAAGGTTGGTTTTGCAATCATTTATTCCGGACCTAAAATTTGAACAAAACGCAGTAATCATTTCGGAATGGAATTTAGCCTTCGTGGAATGATTTAAATTTTGAACCAAACAAGCCATAAAAGTATGAAAATTTGAACACTTAATTGAGCCGTCCAAAAAGAAAAACTTGCTGAGATGTATCAAAAGGAGAAGCGAGTTAAAATTGGGGAAAGGGGAGTAACTCATCCCCTACCTATCTTTCTCCTTTCAACCAATGCCATTCACACCATACAGTCCAAAACCCTCTCCCGCCACATTCGGTAAGTTAACCGGTAGGGAGCAGCGCATCTGTGAATCTCATAGAGGATGTCCAGGGACAAGAAGACCTAGTACACCTTCTTTCTTCAACATCAGATGAGGTGAACGTGATTAGTCCCTTAGTGCTGCCAGGCTTTACGAGATCTTGCCTCCGAGGTCCCATCATCTTTCCCAACTCCTACACCTGTGATCATTCCCGGTTATCCATCCTTCGCCAATTCGCCATCACATCCGTTGTTTAGCAATCCATCTCCCCAGCTAAATCCTTCCTCATTACCTTTCTTAGACCCTTCGGACCTACCCTTACGTCAATGTACGAGATCCAATTGGATTAATGAATGGGTGTAGTTGATCCGCTGAGAATAATGGGAAACTGGTATAAAATTCCAGTATGTACCATGTGGTACATTATTTAAAACAAGGGAGAAAACATCATTATCAAAGAAGTATGGAGTCTTTTGACAGACTGTAATTATATTCTACATTTTTATAAGTGATGCATATACCAATTTCTCGTTTGTCAAGAATTAACAAAGTCTCTCTTCAGCAATGCTATTACTACTATTTTTTAAGAATTTCTAACTTAAGTAATCGAAGTAGTTAGTAGATCAATTTAGAATTTCTAACTTAAAATTATAATCATATGTAGTTGTTAGTAAAATGAATTTACAATATAGTAGACAAAACCCTTTTTTATATATATATATATATTTACGTGGAATAGGTGGAACTGGTTGATTTTAAAATTTAAAGTGGTGGTATATATTTACATATATAGTTAAGTTAACATCCACCTAATCTTCCAATTAATAAGTTACCCTTAAACTTGTATACGTTACTCCTCGATCTACAAGCAATGCTTAAAAATTAGGGCTTAATAGATTAACTTGATCACATTCCAAAAACTGAATGAACGTATGAGATCCAATGGGAATAATGAATGAGTGTAGGTGATCCGATGAGAACAATGGGAAACTGCTATAAAATTCCAATATGTACCATGCATGGTGTACATTATTTAAAACAAAGTATTGAGATTCTTGACAGACTGTAATTTTACATTTTTATAAGTGATTTATATATATATATATATATGTGTGTGTGTGTGTCAACCCTTTTTTTTCATTTGTCAAGAATTAACGAAGTCTCCCATCAGCCATGCTATTACTGTTTTTAATATTTACATGTGGGAAATTAAATGGAAATAGTTGGTTTGAAAGAATTGCTGGTATATATTTTATCAAACAAACCTGTTTAATAAAGTTTCACATCCACCTAAACCAATGAATAATTAATCATTGATGTTTAAAATTGTATTCCCATGCATCCGCATGGGCAGAATAACTTCAACATTTACCATAGGTATTACCTAAAAATATATTGATTAAAAATTTACAAAAAAAAAAATAAAAAAAATTTAAGAGAGAACCGAAGTCAAAAGAGTTTTGGTGGCAATTTTTGTATGATATTCTTTGCCAATGAAGACTCTGTTATGCCCGGCCCCTAGTAAAAATGCATACATATACATGTATGTGAAATGTGATGTGTTGCTTTCATACAATTTTGCACTTTTCAAAAATGATTGGTCGTAAGGATATATAGAGAATGAGAGCGATATATGTATATAGATATAGATAGGCGATTAAAATATTAATGCATATGTACTATATATATATAAGCAATTAATTTTGTTTGATTAGACGGTACAGTTTGTTAATTTTAATTTGAATCATGTGTTAAGAGTTTATTATAATTAAATTAATTAATGAAAAGTCTTTTGGGTCACAAATAAAACAAGAGTGCGAAGAAGACAGGCGCCCAAACTGTATATTTACAATATTTAATTTCGTGTGTTGTCTTCTGTGAGAGTTGATGATGCTGTTTCAACCACGCCATACTTGAGCAATTTAATTAGTTTAGATAAAAAAATTACCATAATTAAGCATGGACTAATTACGTACGTTGTACTATGTCCCTTGTTTAATTATATATGTATATATATTCAAGTGTACACCTGGATCTCTCTCACTAGTATAATTAATGAATTTAGAGCTGTAAAAATTCATTTTTCTAACAGCTGCAAGGTCAGCAATCGCTATCTAGTAATAATTAGCATGCATGTGATTTGTAAATAGGCACAATCAATTTTTGCGCGCATCTAACTTGATAACTATACTTACCAATAAGTAAACATATATAATAAGATCATTATTAGCTTAATTGGTCAATATATAAAGAGAAGAAAAAATGGTAACAAAGTAAAGATGAAAAGACATTTTGATATACAGAATCTTAAAACTTATTCTATCTCCATAGTACACACAGATGGATCAAAAGTTCTGGAGAGAAATTTTGTTAATGAGAGAGAGAGGGGACGTATAAAACACAAAACTCAGTCACCATCCTTTTTTATTAATTTACATTCAAACTCATTTCTTGAGAAATATAAAGATTATCATGTGTACATGATATCATTGATCATACTGAAATCACCGAACGCGCTATCCCCAGAGATTAAATCAACAAAACCACTTTCGAAAAATCGATCTGCAAACTTCAATTGCGGTTGAAACATATCTTCAGAATGAGCCGAACCATTGCTTAGCTCTTGGTGCATGTCGCTAGAAAATGATCCGTCGTCGTTCAGTACTAAACCATTCATGAATGTATCTTGGAAGTTTGGATAAGGATCAAAAGCATCCTTAGAAACAGGTGGCGCGCCTGAATTGCCAAAGTCTTGGCCGTGAAATTGATCTAGGGATAGCCACTCAGCAAATAAAACTTTTGGTACGTGGCTTTCGCCTGCTTCTTTTGTATTGTCAAATAATTTTGGCACCAATTGATCTGCAATTTTTGACAATCCATGAATATGTTCAAATGAATCAAAACTTGGGTTTTGTGAATTTAAAGAAGAAGGACAAGAGTCTGAATTATCCGCATTTGAACTCGTGTATCCAGTTTTAGTCCAAGCTTTGATATTTCCGGTCGCTGCTAATGCTACTTTCTTCTTCAGATAAGAATGCCAATAGTTCTTTATCTCATTATCTGTCCTTCCGGGCAAATGTTGTGCTATTTGAGACCACCTGTCCAACAAAAAATAAATTGCTTCATTAGTATTGTTTAGATCCTAATTCTCGAGTAATCCCTGAATTTGAATATCGATCCCAATTGTGATAGGCAAAAAAGGAAGCATTTGTATGATCAAACTTAAAATGCAATAGGAAATTAAGAGTAATTTGATTACTTGTTGCCTAACATGCCATGAAGGGTCAACACAGTCTGCTCTTCTTGTGTGGTAAACACGCCATGTTTCAATCCCGGCCTTAAATAGTTAATCCACCTCAGTCTGCAACTCTTTCCGTTCCTTTGCAAACCTGCGTATTAAGAAAAATGAAGAAGATTAAGAGAAAAGTCAACTACGCCGGTGTTGTAGTCAATACATTTAAACGGTGGTCATCAATCATTTTTATGGTAATTTTTAAACATTTACCTTCAAGTCAAAATACTTGAAAAGGTTTTCAACTATGCAAAGTAACATCGTCAGAGCAAGGGTCAAAAATCATCTACTCGCCCTATGTTTACTAGCTATTTTCTTAAAATAGTGAATATATATATATATATATATATGTATGGATAAGAATGATGGATTTGGAATCTTCCTTGTACGAAAGAAAAATTCAAACTTAATTTAATTGTCGTTAATGATGACCCATGATGTACTAAACTGATGCCCAATGAGCAAAAAAAGTCGAGCAGATTGTGAAGTTAACTAACCAGCATTAACAGGAACGGAGCTCCAGCAGCTGTGGCCATGGTTGAGGATGTAATCTCTGAGCTTTTGATCTTCATCTGGTGACCATAACCCCTTCTTGTGCTTCATCTTTGGCTTCTGCAATACAGGCTTACATCCCATTTTGGTGCAAACAGAAGAATATTGGATAAGGGAATGAAATATATTACAACTTAATTACTAGTTAGTATATATTGAACTCCATGAAATATCAGATATGTATCACTTTGCTTTTGCGCGTGGGTTTATGGACAGCCGATTATAGATGCATTGGAATTTAAAGGGAAAGAGTAGTTGTCTAGTGGACTTATTTGTTTTGGACAAAAAAAAAAAAAAAATCAAGATATTGACTTTGTCTTAATTAACAACAAGCTTTTAGATATTACAATGTGCGGTTTCTCTGTACCAAAAAATGATGCATATATGTGATTTACCAAAAAATGATGCATATGTGTGATTCCATGACAGACTTTTTGATATATAAAAGTATAAAACTCCATCCGTCTCAAATTGACAGTCTTACTTTTCTTTCACAATAGAAAATAAGTTGTATTGTTGGCCATTGATTAAATTAAATTTAGTGTTTGCTTAAAAAGTAACAAAGTCAAAGTTAAGACTATGAATTTAAAACGGAGATGGTATATAATAAGCAAGAAAATAGCTGTCCCCTTCACAGAATTTTTAGTAGTCCTCTGTAGTCTGGACCACTAAATGACGCAACATCAAGAACATGAATTCTAAATGTAATGTTGTGTCACTAAGCAGGCTTTGAACAGTTAATTAGATGATCAAATTAAATTAAAATTCAGGGAGTGCTTTTTTCTCTTGAAGATCAAAGTTCTGGTCTCCTTAATTAGCCCCAAATAACTTATATCTTGTTTCTCCTCCTAAGTTTACAGCTAGCCAGCTGTCATGATAGCTAGTATATACAACATCAGTATCACATCTTGATTAGCGTCGACTAAAATATATTAGCATCATCATTTTCATTCCAACAGCAAATCCCAACAGCTTAAAAAATTGCAGATTTGGTATTCTTTGGCCAATCAGTTTCTGACTGATTATAGCCATGGATGGACAGACTTGATCCCGATCGAGTCGTATCCCCCTCAGTTTTTGTTTTTATTTTAATTTATAAAGATTGGCTTAATTTGACAATAGGTCTAGCAATATTTATTTCTAACTTTATGAGCAGTGTGTTAATCTAGTTGTACTAGGGATGGGTGACATTTTCTAAAGAATTTTAATTTAACCAAAATTAAAAGATGTCTATTTAACAAATACATGCTATTTTTTATTTTCTCATAAATATTCTGGTAATTAGCAATTTCTTTATTGCGGACTTGAGAAGTGGGAACACCTTATACAGTCTTTTGTGTTAGTACTCAACAAAAATTCTGCGTACATGATTATAAGTCATCCAATCAGAATAATAGGAAATAGTTATAAAATTCCAATAAGTACCGGCCATGAGGTACATTATTTAAAACATCCTACTAGTTATTGTGATTAAAAAAAGTGATCCAGTTGATCGATAAATCAGCGTCCTAATGAGAGGGAACACAAAACATCATTATCAGAGGAGGGGTTAATCTAGTAGTAGGCAACTTTTATCTATGTCCTGAGGTCAAGGTTCGATTCAATGAGGAATTTTTTTTTTTATTTGTAGAGTTAAGAAAGATTTAGACATTACTTAATTCTTTTTTTTAAAAAAAAAAAAAGAATATCATTATCAATCTTACCATGAGGCGGGCTAGCTATTTCAGAACAAATAACTAATCTTTGATTTGAATTCCTTTCGACAGACAGTAATTTTGCGCAGACTAATAAAATATTGCGCGTGGTATTCATGAATGAAGCTGCAAATTAAGAAACTTCAAAATGTGAATAAATTAGTGTTGTTATGTCAAACCCAATTGTCATTTGTCTTTGAAGAATTAATAAAGACTTTCCTCATCAACTAATCTAATTATATTATGTAGTTTAAAAATCTTCAAAATCAATAGTTGCTTAATTTATTGTGTGTGAAAATTGTAAGTACGACGTGGTTTAAGGATCCTTTAAAGTTACATATATCATACTTGCTAATTTAGTTGTTGGATTTTTTATCCGCCTATTTAATCAATGCTATTTAATTGCATGTCTCTTTTGGAAAACTATTTTCATAAAAAAAAAAAAAAAAAAACAAAAAAAAACAAAACAAAACAAAAAAAAAAGCATATATTGTAGTTGTCAGTTCCACAATTACAATAATTTCTTGAAAATTATGACAATCATAATCCTTGTAATAAAAATAAATAAAAAATACTGACTCGATTAAATAAATGAAGGAGATAACTTAGTTTAATGCGTGAGCTTATTCCCCTCAATAAAAAATGAAATGGAGTTTAGACTTTAATCAGAAGTTAATACACTATTCCAAAAGTTGTGGTGGCATTTTTATATGACACTATTAATTCCTCTCCCAAAAGAAGACTTTGTTAGCGCTTCCTAACACGGGGACATGCATACATCACCTATATGATGTGGCTTTAAAAACCCTAAATTAAAATAATTGTACTTTAAAAAAATTATTATAATAATGTTACTTCACATAAATGATTGGTCACTGTTAAGAAGATTCTAGTTATAATGAGAAAATGACTGTAAAGACGATTAGTTAAAATACAATATATGTAGTAAGCAGTCTAAAATAAATAATTAATTGGACGGTGCAATGTGTTGCAAAACAATTTGCTACCATAGTTAAATCCATTCTACTCGAGTTTTATTTCAACAAATTAAATTGAAAAATAACAATAATAATATTCAATTTAATGGTGCATACTATAAAATAATCACAATTTGTTACATAATATATATGCTGATAAAGAGAGTTGAAAATTAAAATGGACATAACTAAACATGGACTAATTGATGTCCTTGTCTATGCCGGAGTTTGATGATGCAACTAATTAGACCACGCCATACCGTTAAATAGCAGCAACATCTTAATTTCTAAGTAATACCGGCCAGAGAACTAATTGAAGAAAAATTATTGAGACTCAAGTATGCATGGGGCGCGGCTAACTCATTTTACTTGTTCCTTGTTAATTTAATTTAATGCAGCTTCAATCTCCACAATATTACTTCAATTCAACTCGATCCCCTAATTCAGATGATATAACATGAGTGGAAATGTTAAGTTTTAAGAGACAAAACATTTACTTAAAATATTTTAGATGCATGGCACAAGTAGTTAGATTATGAAAATTGTTCAAATAACAACTAAAAAAAAAAATTATGGTCAATGAAATAATCAAAATTTAACAAATCACCATAAACAATATTACTCTAGCCATATGAGAGGGCTAGACCATGCATGGCATAGTCACGGTCCAGCTTTAATTTGTAAGAAAGGTTATACAATTACTCAGATGTATTACTGAGCTTAGAGTAGAGTACGTTTGCCCGGTCCATCCAAAGAGTTAATTTACCTCTCATGTAGGCTTTTACTAAACTACTGTCACTTGTCAATACTTTTACTATAATAAAAAAAATATTAAAAAAGAAAAAAGAGTAGAAAGAAGCTTCCTTCCACCAACAAAGGAAACAAGTTTATTTTTTTGGTCGGTTTCCCTTATAAATGTATATATTTTTTTAGCTATCACCTATCTCCACGATATTCAAACAAGACCTGCATTAAATATGTTTTCAAATGTTTATTGATGTTTAAGAAAAATGTTAATATCAAAGCATGTTTCTCTTTTATATATCAAATATTGTTTTAAACGTATAATATTAATATTAGATGTCATTTTGCTTTCACAATTATTTGACACAATATATATATATATATGTATTGTAGGAAAATAAGCGTAAATATATTTTAGAATAAATTATAGTAATTAAAATATATAGCAATAAACTTATAGAGGGCGCTATCAACTTTATGTATTTTAATATTTAATTTCTCAGTTCGCTCTCGTGGCTAGCTAGATTATAACTTAAAACCTTAGTTCAGGTTAATTTTAATTTCAGGCTTTAAGACACCGAATCTCAGCTTATATAATTAACTTGACGAGCTAAACAAGCATGATTCAGCTCCTCAATCTACAAAGTATAACACTTACTTTGCGCATATGATTAATTTGCTCATGCATTTTGACATAGTGATTCCAATAATTTGGCACCTCTCTAAATTAATTAATGGACTGCCTTAAGACATTGGAATAGCGTAAAATGACCACAGAATCTGATGGATATTTTTTATGTCAACCCTTCCTATATATATTATATATACAAACCAACATATATATATATATAGTCATTGAAATGAGGAATTTATTTAAGTTGTTGGTTCCATTAATTAGTAGTACTTCTTTAGGTGTATATTAATTGAATACAGAATCCTTCGAATGTCAAACTGCTATAATATTCTATTTTTAGTACTATCAAATAAATTAACAAAGAGTTGCTCTTTCAAAGTTGATGCTTTAAACCTAAGACTAGTAGATTGCCGACACTGCTTACTACTGTTGGGCACTGTCGAATAAAAATGCAGGCTTAGTTATTACTCTTTTAATTGTTCGTGTCTATTATCATTAGTATTCGTTCATACCAAATTTTTTTTGTTCTCGAAATTATAAATTAATAAATTCGCACTAAAAGCTTCTTATAATTTGATTGAATTATAAATTAATGAGTTCTCAAATTTTTTATGTAAAGTGACTATTTTAAATTTAAAGAACAAACAAAAGTTCAAATCAAACTAGTACTTAAAGTAGGGGTTATGTCCGTGGATGTACAATGATTGCCAAAATTCAACCAGCCGGAGTAACCCCAGGTCACATCATTTGTTCTGCAGAAGCAGCAGCCCAAAAAATGCATATATAGATAAACAATGGTAATGATAATTTTGCAGGAAAAATACAATTTAGTCCTTTGAAATTTACCTTTTCTAACTTTACTCCCTGATGTTTTAAATTACACATTTTGAACTCTGAGTATTTGTCGTGTGCCAAATTAGTCCAAAATTGGATTCCATCCAAAAAAAAAAAAAGGCACATGCGGCTCACATGTGGTCAATCTAAAGGCGAAAGTGACATTTGAACATTTGGTGGGAAAAAAAAACCTGCTATCTTCACAGACTCACTACTAATGTATATATATGTATATATATATGCATACCGGTGTTCTAAAAATCGGGATTAATCCTTAGTCTTATAAGGATGTTGGAGACTAGGCCTAGTCTTTTGAAAAAATTGGGATTAATCCTTCAGTCTGGATTAATCTACTTTGGGTCCTTCTAAAAAAATAGTAGTAAAACGATGTTGTCCTGCTTAAGGGTTTATTCCACTGTGTAAATACCCTTCCTTTAATCGAATTCCTTTAGTTAAAAAATCCAAAACCACGTTCATTCCTTTCCTTCTTACAAAATATCTTTCCATAGCTCTCCCCTTCTTCACTATGTTAAACCCTAGTCATGCCCCTATTTATTAGTCATGCATCCCTCCTCAATCATCCAAATCAGTTGAAGTTTCAATCGTCCCTCTCTCCTTCCACAACTCTCTAAGCCCTAGCTTTGAGGATTTTTTATTTGAGGTTTGATTCCAACTTATATTTGCTACTTTTATTTGAAATAATGTTAGTTTTGCTTAAAATAATACTATAATAGCAATGAGGGGCCATATGAATTGAAATAATAATATGATTTCTTTTGTTTTATTAATATTATACTATTTAAAATAATATTTATAGTAAAAAATTGTTTGTCCGATTAATGCCTTAGTCTCCAGTCTCGGCCTCACCTACCTAAGACCGATTAACGATTTTTAGAACACTAATGCATACACATGCATATATTATTTCATCCTTTAAAATTGAAGGCCTGAGAAATAACATTACCAAAAATGTATGCCTAATTATGCTGATATTGACAAAGAATTTGGGTTAGGACATCATGGACAAAGGATGTCCTAAATCCTTTCGTTTTCGCTCTAGGTTTGGTGCACTGGAAATCAATTTTAATGGTTTGATGTGAATAATGTAAATTTGTTTTTCTCTATTTAATAAGTTTCTAAATTGTTAAAATATCACTTTTGCTCTTAGATTGACAACATGTGAGCCTCATGTGCACTTTCCTGGAGAAATATTTTACGTCTACCCAATTTTCAAATGAAGTGGCGCATGACAAATACTTTAGGGTTTAAAACGTGCTATTTGAAGTATTAGGGACTTTAGTAACACAAAAGATAAACTTTAAGGTACTAAAGTGTTTTTTACCCTAATTTTGCACTGTTGTAGTCGATAGGAGAGCTTTAGAAATTAAATTACAAATATATATTTGAATTTCACATATTTATAATATTAAATTTAATTTAGCATAATTAATGATTAACAATAACAATTTTTTACTTTTAATAACGAATAAAAGTTATTAATTAACCAAATTTTTAATAACGAATAAAAATTATCGATTAACCAAAGTTATAAACTTTGGGTATGTCATCTATACTAATATAAAAAAGCCAACTAGACTTCCTACTTCCAAGGGCAGCTATGATATCAAAATACGTGGCTCGAACATAATCTTTAGGTTGATAAAAGAAACAAATGGTAGGCCCAAGTTGATGTTGGCATCCTGTAATTGGTAGGCCCAATAGGTGAGCGGGGACTGAATTCGCGGGCCACACTTTTGGATAGGATTATCTTCCAACCTAAATATGGTTCGAATTTTGGAATATCCAAAAGAGACAAAAGCTAATAAATTTAGATATGGCAAAATAACATCCTAAAGATCATTTTCAATACAATCATCAATTGAAAAAATTAAGATAATGAAACTCTCAAAAATGACTATCAAGTTTATATAGTAAAAATAAAAATAGACATTATGAAGAGGACCCTCTACTTTTAGATGGCCTCTTAGACAATGTCTTAATGCCACATTATTATTTATGTCTACCTACTTTTATTTTACAAATTTTTAAATACTTTAACTTTTATTTTATAAAATATTTTTTATAAAAATCGTATTTTTGAAAACTATGAATCAAGATCTACTAAACAATATTCATATTGCATATAAAATTATTAATTTTATTTTCATGAATTTCCTAATTGACAATCTTTAGAATAATTGCATTGGATGCGGTTTTTTTAAGACTTGTCCATCAATAATTTATTTTGTGCCACATAGAAAAAATATGTTTAGATATCCATGGTTTGAAGCTTTTCAACCCATTTTTATATTAGAGATACTCTAAAAGATAATACGATATAAACTAACACAAATTTATAAGTTAATGAGCGAAATTTTAATAGTTTTGGGTGGTATTGTAAGCTCGCTATTAAAATTTCACTCATTAACAATATATATACATTTTAAAGTGTGCTTACTATCAAAATTTCACGAATTAACTTAATAATTTATTAACAATATGCATATGATATTATATATACAAAAAAATATATTTTTTACTATATTTGTACTTAATAGGTAATAACAGGTCGTGTTGGATAATTCGTTAAGTTAACGAATCGGATTTAAATATAATTTTTTCACCCGATAAAAAAGCAATTCATTTAACCTAAACCGATAACACTCAAAATATAATAAAAAAACTTGAACTTAGCCACCATAAACCTGTGTCAAATTTTTGAATTGCCAATTTTATCCTTACAATCTCTTTTTCTTTCAAAAATATGCTTACAAGAGGATTTAAACCTTTGACCTCTAACAAAAAAATTTGCTACTTAATTACTAAAACACTTAATATTTTTATTTTATATTTTAATTTAAATTAAATATATCTGAATAGCATTATATCATATATACATGTGATCTAGTATCTAAATAAATCTATTGACCACATGGTTGAATCTATTCCTCCTATGAGATTTTTCCTTTTTCTAAAACGAGCGTATGATTTCCTCAAGACTAATTCTTAGCAGTTTTATCATCTGAGAAAAAGGAGAAATATTAACTTCCCTATATATGTACATACCTTCGATCTCCTGTAATTTTATGTTCTCCGATGTATGTTTGTACTTACTTCTGATCTAATACGTAATGTGGAGAAGACTGTAGCACATTGTCTACTAGTACAAGCTTTATTTCTAAAGCAATTAAATAGCATTTTTTCATATTTTTTATTTTAAATTAGATGAGTGCGCCAAAAAAAAAATTTGCATTTATTATATTATATTATATTATAATTTGGTAAAATGGAGGAAGTAACTTAATTAATACCAATATAATTGCAGAGAAAGTGGGAGTAATAATTATCCTAATTAATGCATTTTAACTTTGTTGGCTTATTTCATTTGATTTATTTTTATTTATTTATCCACATTTCAATTAATTAATTTGTTTTCGTTACAATATATCCAATATCCACCAAATTAATTGTTCATAAAAATCCTAAGGAACTCCAACTTTAATTATATGAGCTTTATTTTGCCTAAAAAGTCTATTCCTTTCTTTATTAATGTTTTCCATTACATGCATTCTTATTAGTATTATACATGAGGCAATTTGACATAAGGGTTCATTTCAATAATAACATAATTACAAAGGCCTATTATAAATTAGCATTGTAAATTAAGGATATCATAGGAAAAAAGATATTATACCCCATCCTTATTTAACTAATAACACAATAAACATAAATATAATATCTCAAGTCTCCAAAAAAAGGTTCCACCAATCCCGATCAAAACGATTTTGCAACAGTCGACCATCAGCACTAATTATCTATAACATATTAATTATTTATAAGGTACTAAAACATATTTAGCACCAACTAGAAGGTGCTAAATGCATTTAGCACCAACTAGAAGGTGCTAAATGCATTTAGCACTAACCAGAAGGTGCTAAGCCACAACCAGAAGGTGCTAAATGCATTTAGCACCAACCAGAAGGTACTAAACCACAACCAGAAGGTGCTAAATGCATTTAGCACTAATTAAAAGAAGTGCTAAACCACAACCAGAATGTGCTAAATGCATTTAGCACAACCTAGACAGCAACTAAAAGGTGCTAAATGCCAATCAGAATGTGCTAAATGCATTTAGTACCACCTGGATAATAACCAGAATGTGCTAAATGCATTTAGCACTACGATCAGATTTAGCACTAATGAATTTCATGCAATCTTTCGATAAGTTTTAAGTAAAACCTTTTGAATTGATAGATTTAGATTGAAAAAGATCCCATTGTTTTTGTCCCGAACCAACTTAGGAATTTGTATATCACTATTAAATTTCAGATAAATATATCCACGTAGAAGTAGTCTAAAAATTCTAGATTTGAGTATATTGTCACAAACTAAAGATAGATCTACATCCACATATTATATAATCAATGCTGTAACAGATGAAATTTGTTAGGGCAACGAGATTGTCCAAAACTAAACACATCAAACCCTTGAATTTTATTATTTTTAAAAAAAGGATTAAACGATTCGTTGCGACTGTTTTAGAATATATCCCAACGAAATATAACCCTTAATTAACAACAAAGAGTTACAAAATCAAAGCAAATGCCACCATCATCAGTGAAATAAACTATCAGTGCAAGCATTGAACAAGGAATTGTAAGATGAATTGTTGTTAGGTAATAAAAGACATATTATATATATATATATAAATATAATAATATAATTGGGAAGAAGACTGACTGACCATGGTGAGCGAATTTCGCAGTGCAGATCTTTTGACCTTCGTTCGGGTTTAGAGAGAGAAAGAAAAAGGTAAAAAGATGGTTGACCCACGAAAATGTTGCTACGTGATGAGAACGGCGTGGACACATCAACTTTTTAATTAGGGTATTTTTGTCCATCGACATTTATCATTTCCTTAAAATAAATTAATATTATGAAAAGTGTCCTTATTGCAAAACCAAATTATGAAATTAGTACTACTTCCCTTTATTAAACATGAGTCCGTCTTTAGAGTTATAAAACATTACGGAGCGAGATCTTATAACCCATTATCTCATTATAAATTCCATTTATTTTTCCACTTTCCCGCCAATTATTTTAATTTATTATCTTATATGTGAATTCAACAACTCCCCCCCCTCTTGCGTTCATCTTCTCTTCTCCTATTTATTTAAAGTCTCAATTCTTTAAGGTTAATATTAATCTATTTGTTTTAATTGTTTATTTCTTTTATTTGTGCAGGACAATACATTTAAGTTAGGCAAAAATGACATTGTTTAAATGGTTTTTAACATTAACTTATTTTTATTTCTAATTTATTTATTAAAATCAAAAGTGCATTTAAGTTGTTTACAAAATAATGATAGAAAAATCATGGGTCATTTGTACTTTGGCACCCAAAATTTATATCGAAACTAAGTTTGACACCCATAGTTTTATTTGATTGTACTTTGGCACACATTTCTAACAGTTCTGTTAGGTCAATGTTTTAACGAGCCAAACTGTCCAAATTACCCCTAAATGCACACCAACAATTACAATCCCCTCCATGTACCTTTCACATTCAAACCCTAATTAATTTCTCACTTTATTTTCCTTCTTCAAAATTTTATGGCTAATTTTTTTTTTTCAAACAGACAGCTTTCTTGATCAAATATGTTGGAAGTTAACGACATAATCGAGAAACCTCCGATCGCAGGTCTGGCGCTTGTAAACCCACCACCAACTGCACTGGAGTTTGTACTATAGGCTATTCGATTGCGAATTTGTGACCCGTTTTAAAAAAGAAACGATGAATTTGGATCTGGACCCAAAACCCACATAATTAACAAAATAATGGGTTTAAAGATCAACCATCGACGATGGGGATGGTACAGTTGATGCAGATGCAAAGGCAAGCTCTAGGTACCGGCGAGTTCCCGACAGACGACTTGCAAGAACCGGCACACAAAAGTAGAGGGACGTGGCCGAAGGATCCAAATCCACACTGAGCTTGACTCTCTCTTTAAAAAAACTCGCTGATCAAATATTTGCCTTACTCGACTGTCGGGATAACAATTACCACGGTATTCCACTTCATCTCGCCGTGCATATTAAAGATGCCTTTACCATTGGCGTCAAAATCTCACTACAAAACGCCACCGGATGGAACAAGTTACAAGGGTGGTGTGCCATCGTTGCTCAGAGATTATTAGGATCTGCTCACCGATTACGATGGATTGAAGACTCAGCTACTAATTGGAGCTTTCAATTCATTGGTGGCAAGAAAAATTTGAAGAAGAAAAATAAAGTGAGAAATGAGTTAGGGTTTGAATGGGAAAGGTGAAAGAAGGGGGATTATAATTGTTGGTGTGTATTCGAGGGTAGTTTTGACAATTTAACTCATTAAAATATTGACCTAACAGTCAAACTTGCTGACCTAACAGGAACTGTTAGAAATGGGTGTCAAAGTACATTAAAATAAAACTGTTGATGTCAAACTCAGTTTCGATATAAACTTTGGGTGCCAAAGTACAAATGACCCAAAAATCATTCTTACATTCTCGTAACATATATAGTTGACAAGCTTTTATTATTTTATTATAGGGGCATTTGTACTTTGGCATCCAACGTTTATGTCAAAACTGAGTTTGACACCCACTATCTTTTTTATTGTAGTTTGACACCCACTGTTTTTTTTATTGTAGTTTGACACTCATTTTTAACTGTGACTTCTGGTCAACCTATTTGACTGTTAACTTACTTAATTAAATAATAAAAGTGACTAAACTACCCCTAAACGCATACAACTGCTAGCAGATTAAAAAAAAACTGTTATTTTCCTCAAACAAAACCCAATAAATACTACTTCAAGCTATAATATGTAAGCTGCCATTTTTACATATCCATACATGCATTTAACCAAATAATTCTTACATGTCCATTCATTTAAGCCAAGCAGCCTAAACAATATATGCATTCAATCACAATTTTACACAAGTTCAATAGACTAAATGAAACGAATAATGCTCTGCCCCATTTTAATCGGCTCTTGAACCAACGAAAGATTGAAATTAACCTTTTTTTCAAAGTCAAAGTACAACGCCCAATGCGTCTGGTTCTTACTGGCGAATTTGTAGTACAAGTCGAAATGGATACCTCCGATAGTTTTCCAAACGAGGGGATGTGTTGTTGGTGATAGTGGTGGTGGATGTGGCAACAGAGAAGAAGTTTTCGTCGTTGGAAAAATCGAGAAGTTCGTTAATTCAAAACATGTCCGGTGCTGATAGACCGTACATATCCATCTCCATCTCCGATTATATATTTATGAGTATGTTTATAGAGATAGATAGGGAAAATGGATAATGTGTGTGTGTGTTAATGTGGGTTGTTGTGTGGGTATTTCACACTCTAACATTGTACTAACTTCAATAGTGTGTATGTGTATATGTGTGAAAGAGAGACAGATAGATAGATAAACGATGTTGCTGCTAGTGGTGGTGGTGGTGGAGTAGCTGAAGGCATGATGTAAGAGTAGACATGATGTACTGGATGACGGTGGCCGGGGGGGGGGGGGTGGAGCGGTATAGTTGTGTGTATAAATGAAAGAGAAAGAGATACTCAAACTACAAGGCGGGGCTACTTTGTGAAGTTTGCTTATTAAAATCATTGACCTAACGGTCAAACAAATAAAACATATGGCACAGTTAAAAATGGGTGTCAAACTATAATAAAAAAAACAGTGGGTGTCAAACTCAGTTTCGATATAAACTTTGGGTACCAAAGTACAAATGCCCCTTTATTATATTTATTCTTATCTTCTTTACCATAAATATTTAAAAATGTATGTTATATGTTAATTTTATTGATTGTGTTTTGTCATTCGATTTTTTAGTATCAATATTTTTTAGAAAATCTGAATTGCATGTTAATCAAGTTAATGAATAAGCCAAACTATTAAGCAATTAAAAATTTGAAATAAATCACTTTGAAACACAACAAAATCAAGCCCAAGTAACTCGACCATCGCTAACAAGACTTTGCCTTCAAACCCAAAGGACCCATAACATGCAACGCTCTCTCTCTCTTCCATTTATTTATTCTTACTTAACTTAGCTTTCATGAAATGTAAGTTATATTTCTTCATGTGTGCTATTTAATTTAATTTTGCCTTGATTTTGTTGTATCTGTATAATTAAGATATTTATAGTCATGTTAAAATTAAATAGAATGAAGATAAATACTAAAAATATGAAATGACTTAGAAAAATATTGTTTTTTTTGTGTTTCTTGCCAATAAATTTTATATACCTTTACATTTTAATAATTATAGAATATATATAGACAATTATATTTAACTTTTTTCAATACAAAAAATTTGATACCACCCATATATCGCATGAGTTGATAGCTAGTATATATATGTATTGTTTGTGTTTCAACTTTCAACATTAGTATTTGAATAGAAAAAGAGGTACATATACAACATTTTTATAATTATCATAATTAAACACATTTTTAAATATATGGACAAACGTACAAAAAATTTAGTGAACATCAAAAGGCAATAGAAACAAATTAACACACGTAGCTCCGTTTCATATTAACATGAAAAATTATAAAAAAAATTTAATTTAAGTAAAAAGATGAAAAAAAAATTGAGAGATGTATTGATATTAACGCTTACTTTTTGATTTCTTTGATGAAAATTTTTTCTTTGTGTAGTGGTAGAGAAAAAATTTCCGCAAAACATAAAGGAGAATGAAAGACATATATATTCACAAGAATAAGTATGAGATGAAAAATATCTCATCACATACCTTAACTTATTTTTCGACTTCTCACCTAAATTAATTATTTTTATTTTTTATATTATTATCACACGAAAATGTAAAAAGTAATCTTTTTATCTTGCACAGTGTATGAATTAAATTTGGTCTAGGGTTTAGTGGTGGTGGTTCGCGTTTTTAGTAAAAATGGAAATATTGACACCCAAAAAACACTTGGTAGCACTCCCACTTTCATTTGATTCTTCACAATCAAGTAAAGTATTTATTACTCGGTTTTTGAAGGCCGAGTATAAACCTATATAGTGGATCCTAAAAAGCTGAGTAAGCATTATCAAGTTTACACTCAACCCTTCACAACCAATTAATATACACTTTTATTGGTTATCAATGACTAAATAAAAAGTTGAAGTATTTCCAAAAAATATTAGGAGTGACAATATCTCCGCCCTTTTAATAATTTTAGTTGTCCAATAGCAAATCTAAAAATGGATCACATGTACAACCTTGCATATCATAATCGGAACTTATGCAGTAAAAAATTAAGGTTATCAATTGTTGAGTTCAATGTTTCATATAACTATCGTTAGTTAAATTAAACAAATATATATATACGGAAATTTCATGCAGTAAAAAATTACGGTTCTCTAAATATTTTTATAATAAAAAATCATCGTAAAAAAATTAGTCCCCAAATGTTAGTCCATACCAAAAAAACGAACCATATATATAAGTTACCTGGCGCCCGCCATTTTTAATCCCTTAAATGGATATGATAACCCAAAGTTTTAGTAAAAGAATCAATCAAGAAGTCCTTTTCCCAATGAAAACCTGCAACATCCCATCAGATCCCCCAGCCACTAGTGTGCATTCATCATCTTCACCCACTTGACTCCAGCACACGCTACTCACGAACCCTTGTTCGCCCACTGGCTCGAAACCACGCACCCAAACGGGCTCACCCCACCTCTTATCGTACACAAAAACCTGGTTATCTTCTGAGCCGCAACCAAACAGGCCCCCATTCCTCCACACCGATAACCCCGTAAACCTCCTCCTATTAGCATGGCCCTTGTATGTCCGTAAAAGGCGCTGATCCTCTGTATCCCACATCTTCAAACACCCATCCGTACCCGACGTCACCACCGTGTGATGATCAAGGAATCTCACGTACGTCACCGTTTTTTGATGCCCATCCAGGACCATCACTGGTTCGTTCATTCTCCTCACATCGTAACCGTACGCCTTCCGGTCAGCGCATCCCACGGCTATCAACGCACCCCCAAATGGATTAAACTCCACGCAGCATACTGGATTACGTGCTGCTGTGGGTTGTACTGTAGCCACACCTCTCCCGCCGTCGCATCTTGGGTCCCACATTTGCATGGTTCCATCATCTGACCCAGATGCTCCCATAACCGGATCCCAATGCGAATAGTCCATGCTCCAAACCCGCCTTCCCCCATGCTCGTCTCTCTCGAAAACAGGGATTCTCCGTTCGAGATCGTACTCCATAACAACCCCATCGTAGTCTCCCGACCCGATCACTCCACCGCTTGAACCGGGTTTCCACCGGAGGCTACTGAGCTTTGCTGGGGTGCATATATAGTAATCGCACGCACTACCATGATCCAATAAATTACTACTACTACTACTACCATTTGGTAACAAAGAATTGAATTTGTATATCCTAATTTTTCTGGAAATACCGCCGGTGGCTAAGAAGGTGCCGGAGGGGTCGAATTCGATGACGCCGAGGGTATCAGAGAAAGTACCTGCGGCGGTGCTGGAAGAAACGACGGCGGAGAGACTGAAGTCCCACTCCAACCTGGGTCTCTGATCTTCTTCTTCTTCTTGTTGGGTTGTTTGTGGGGTTGGTTTATCATTTCCCATTTAAGTCATATGATGAGAGAGAGCGTGCAGTGTGCTGTAGATTTGGGAGTGTATATAGCCAACGAAATGAAAGGTTCCGTATATGGGCTTTGGATTTGGTGACTATTTGTTTCCATTTACTATTATTCCTATATTTTGCTTCTCCGTTTTTTTTTTTACTATTGTTCTAACTAAATACAATAATGTCTCATAACAAAAAATAGAAAAATTCCCATTGCTAAATAATGTCCTTATATAACATTTTTTTTCAGGTGTTGTGTGCACGAGTAAATTAGTTATATTATTATAAAATAAAAATTAGAAGCGTGTTGATTATATCCCTGGTTTAAAGACCATATTCTTTTCTCTTTTTTTCAGATAGATTAAAGAAAAGTCATTTATGTCAGAATTAAAAAAATTATAATTCTTAAAATTTGCATCTTGTAAAAGTAAAATTCATGACCGCTATATATTAATTTTACGAGAGACTTATCAAATTAAAAAAGAAATGATGTTCTTGGACACAAAAGAAAGACTAGAAACGTTGTTATTATTTATTAAATTAATGCGTATCAATAATATATGGTACGGGGAGAAGATTGTAATAAATGAGACTGTATATCAGAGTTTTATACAAGTGGAGGAGGGAACAAGGGAAGGGGTGTTTGCATTTGTACCTCAATTTTGGGAAATGGATGCTGTGGTTACAGGTTGTTGTCAGTATACCAAATTACGTGGTCTCAGCCAAGCCTTTTGTCTCTCCCTCCCCCTTTGTCTAGCAGACCTTTTTTTTCCTTTCCTTTCCTTTTCTTTCTTTCTTTATTTTCTTTTGTTAATTCCCTTTTTGTACTTCATTATATTATAAGTTATATCTAAATTTTATTAAAAAATTTAATCATTTATCTTTTTAAAAGAAAGAGTTCCTTAATTTTTAGTTAAAAAAATAAAACTTTTTTATGAAGTCTGGTTATATATATATATATATGTAGTAGTATGTTCTAATTTTTGAAAACAACTCTTAAAATACATTTAAGTCTTTCATCATAACTCGTGTATTTATATATTTTTTAAGTTACAGGTGATAGAATAGTTAATCACACTCACGTAATAGAGAAAGGTTGATTTGTCTAATTGGTAAGGGTGGATCGAGATAGTGATAGTGACTGAATAGGTAGGGTGAATAATAACCGTAACAACATCCACAACAATATGCATGCAGGCAAATTAAGTACTTAAGTTTTATGTGGATATTAAGCAAACACTTGCACCAAGGTAAATGCTAGCTGTGATCCCGCCCAACTAACTGGAATGCTAATCTTGAATTTAGACTTTTATACTAATTAACCGGCCATAAGCTAGTTTGAAGAAACTCGTATTCTCCAACTCTTAAATTATTTCAGTACGTGGTACTTTTGAAGAAATTAATTGAGAAAGTAATATATATATATATATATATATATATGTGTGGCTTCTTGAGTGCCAACCGGGCGTCTCTATCACACAATGAAAAGTGGTGCGTACCTTCAATTTGAACCTCAAAGGGTCCCCTATGCAAGCTGGCATATATGTATAGTGAATTCTAGTTGGATAGACTAAAATGGCTGTTACTGATTTTGACTCAACCTCCAAGGACAAACACCCTTTTCTTTCCTTGGCTTTTAATCATGATAGATACGGATACGTGTGTATGCATTATTTTTATGCATGTTTAAATCTAATCTAAAACGAAAAGAATAAAACTTAAAAATGTTCTTCTCTTGATGGTCAAATGGATTATTTTTAATCTTAACGTTCCAAATTTAAACCCGATTAGTTACATAAATATTTTTATCCCATATTATAAAAAGGGGCAAATTTTGAAAACACCAAATTCTCGGTGTCCTAACCAAATCATGCCACTTCCCTATTATTTGCGGAAAAAAATATAATTTTAATAATCATTTTAACTTAATTGGGATGGAGACGTACTTTGTGCAACAACTGCACATTTGGACCCTTTTCTTTTTTGCAAAGTAACAAGTAAAGAAAGATTGCTCATTCAATCAAATAAATTCAAATATATATAGCAATCTCTATAGATAAATCTACAATGGTAAATAATTTAATAGCCTAGTCTACAATGGTTAATGTACAAATCATGAAAGACATAACATGCAGTACAATGATCCGTCCGCTATTGCTTCAATAACCTTTGCAAGCAGGTGATATGATGGTCATTAAAAAAAGTTAGTACGTTGGGCAACAGCAGCATGCATACATTTGTTTGCCAATCTGCAAAAGACAATTAATGTTACAGCATATATATATATATAGTGTTGATCTTTAATTAAGAATTTCTTAATTACTGGATAAAATTAATCAATTAAGTTCCATATGGTGCGTTTGTTTGCGCGCATGCAGTATCTAATGGAGAGAGATCGAGGTGTGAGAAAGCTTGAGAATTGGTGCCGCATGCTAGGTAAGTTTTAGGATGCACATAAAGTTACGTTAGTTCTGGATCAGTAGTGAATCTTCAAGGGACTAATTTTTTAACAAGTTATATTAATTGTATGCAGTGTTTTAAAAGGCGAAGGCGTAAACCTAGGCGTTTTCATGCCAGAAGGCGAGACGTAAGCCTTGATGCGCCGAGGCGTAAGCCTTTTGTGCAAAGCATTTTTATATTAAAAAAAAATTATAAGGCAAACAAATCAAGTTTAAATGCCAAATAACATAGCCTTTCGTGCAGCCTCTTTTTTGGCTTCATCCGATACTTTGTTACAAGGCTCAATGCCACGATGGGTGCCGGCCCAATGTTGTTTTAATCGGTTGATACCCCCACTAGATTTCTTGTCACAAAACTTGCATCTTGGAAAATTTTCTCCATCTTTCGAATATGCATATTTCCAAAATGGATCTTTTCGACTCATTTTTCAACTACACAAATCATTTACCAACCATTAGATTTGCTATGCTATATTAAAGCCTTAAATTGCTAAATAAATGGCACCTTAAATTGCTATGTAACAAACAGCCTAAATATAAAATATAAATGTAACAAACAGGCTAAATATAAAAATGGATTTTATACATTTTCAAATTTAAAAATTGTTGCTGCTTGTTACCTTTTTTTTTTTTCCTAATTAGACTCTTTAAATATAAAAACTAAAAAGTAAAGTCAACAATGGTTCTGAACTTCTGATCAAAAAACGAAAAAAGTGAAGATTGAACGGCAAAATGGCAGAAGGGCAAAATGGCAGAAGCATCGTTGAAGAATAAAAGGTATAAATGAAGATTGAAGAGTTGAAGACATAAGAAAATTGAAGAATGAAGCAGCCATTATACCTTAAATGAAGATTGAAGAATGAAGAGTTGAAGACATAAGAAGTGAGGACTGACGAGTAAGCAGATTAGGCCTTTGACACTTCTTTCTCTCCTTCTTTCTCCTTTGTCTTTCTTCGTCTCTCACTCTCTCCTTCGAGCGGCACAAAACGATTCTAGGGTTTCTCTTTAGTTTCAATCGACTTAACAAGTTCGTTTTTTTTTTTAACCCAAAACAATGTCATTTGGTGTTAGGGAAATAAAAAAAAATGCACGAAAAGCGTAAAAGGCGTAAGCATTGCTAATAAGGCGTAAGCCTCGTCGAAAAGGCGTGAGCATAGTGTGCAGAACGCTGTTCTCATTGGGCTTCGATGCCTTTTTTCATCTAGGCGCATCGATGCGCGCCTCGATGCGCGCCCAGCAACGCTTTTAAAAACACTGATGGTATGGTAATTGAGTTGAAAAGATTCTCAACGAATACCAAAATATAATTGATTTTACCCGAGCTGGAGAATGAGCCGCACAGCTCCGGGTAACGACTAACGACCATCATACGATCACCTGCTTGCGAAAGTCATGTGGGAGTTATTTATCTGGTAAGTGGTAACCGCCCACTAATTAATTACCAATTACTCCCACTCTCACGTACATTTTTTCATTTTTTATTTTAAGAGACCACTTTTTTTTCTTTTTTTTAAAAAAAATTAAGGGAGGTCTAAGTCTCTCCCTTAATCCTACAAATAAAGAAAAACCCTCCCCTCCCACCCCATGAGTCGAACCTTTGACCTCAAGGCAAGGGTGGAGGTTTGCCTACTACTGGACAAGAGACCACTTTATATTCACATACAATCAGTTTGTGCATGTTCTTTGTCAAATTGTACTTGATTTCTTAATTAATTTGTAGATAACGTTTGTTAACTTGCACACTCAATAATCGATGGACGATATCATTTTCTTTATGTTTAGGGATCGTAAATGTCAAATAAATGCTGTGATTTGATTTGAATGTATCATTAAAAAAAAAGAGACAAATATCTTCAGCAGTGTCTTCACTTGTCACTCCTTCGGATGAAAAACAATGCACATCTAGTCAAAGAATCAAAGGTTAATTAAGAAAGAGATAAACCATTTATTCTTAATAAATTCCCTAACTTTTAAAACTAGTTTGAAAGACAATTTCATAGAATTTTTGCCAAATTACAAGTTACACTTATCTAAACAAAATTCACTTGTAAATGAATTTGAACTATTGTCGCTAGCTAACTTTATATTTATAGTATACTTATTAAATTATTTTTTGTTTTTGTAGGTGGTGTAAAATTTAGAGTCAACCCGCGGTAATGATTTGAGAAAATGAGTTTTGTTATGGTAACAAGAATGTGAGCTTATACAAGGGAATTTTTTAGGTACGGTAGGTTCCCCCAGGTAGCTCTTATGCTAATCCGACAATACGTCCTCTTTTTGTGTGTGATTGTGTTCTTGAGCTCTCAAGGCTATCAATCAATGAAGAATATCGATTACATGCTCTCTCTCTCAAACAGAAAAAGTGAACAAATAGTTTGCTAACAGTCAGAGTATTCTATATAATCAACAATCAACCCTCACTATCTCAAAAGGACACTTAGGCGACGTAGATTGTACGTCGCCTAAGTGTACATATACGTCGCCCATATCTTAGGCGACGTAGAATACGTCGCCTAAGTTACGTCGCCTAAGCTGTGTCGCCCTAGGTAATAGGCGACGTAGACAAATACCTACGTCGCCTAAGAAAACTCCAAGGCGACGTAAAAAATACATACGTCGCCTTTGTTGTCAGAGCAGAGTTGACTTTGACTGGACTTTAGGCGATGTAGTTAAATAAATATGTCGCCAACGTAATAAACCTAAGCGACGTAGTTAAATTATTACGTCGCCTAAAGTCCAGTCAAAGTCAACTATGCTCTGAACTTAGGCAACGTAGGTAACTAGTTACGTTGCGTAGGTTTATTACTTGGGCGACGTACTTATTTAACTACGTCGCCTAAAGCCAGAGCAGAGTTGACTTTTGACCGGACTTTGGGCGACATAGTTAAATTATTACGTCGCCTAGGTTTCTTACTTACGCGACGTAATTATTTTACTTACCTCGCCTAAGTGAATTAAAATATTTTCAGTATTTGCCTGTTTCTGTGTGCACCCCACACGTGCACTTCTATACAAATAACCTGTATTACAAACCAATTTCATTCATTCAAACATCCTGCCCAATCGTTCATATTTTTCATTCATTCAAATATCAAAACATTCAATTATTCAAATATCTGAGCATTATTTAATTCAAATATCTAAGCATTCAATTAAATATTCAAAACATTTATAAATTACAGCAATGTCCTACAAACTGTTTTAAAAACTTTACAATCATATAAAATTGATCAATAAGAAAATAAACCTAAAAATATCCTGCGTTGGAGCTATCGGATGGTAGAGCCCTCATATTCATCTGCCTCGCCATTTCTGCAAGCTGGGCCTGTACCATCGCTTCGAACTCCAGCCGCTTCTATCTCGATCCTGCCGTTCTCTCTCGAGCTGCCTCTCGCGCTCCTGCCGATCCCGTCTCTCCTGTTAAAGACGCTCCTCCAGTTCCTTTTGATTTTTCCTAAGTCTGGCGAACTCCTCCTCAATCGCGGTGTTTCGGGGCTCCGGCTGTGATGGTCCTCTCGTCCTCGGCTGCTTGGCGACGCCGCTGAATAAGCCGGGAACCCTGGTCCCTCTCGAAGGACCGACCACCATCTCCATAAGCCCGATCTCTACATCAACAGATAGTCTCGGTGGGGTTGTGACTGAGGCCGGTGAGGTGCCATCCGATGTATCCTCGATCGGAGGCATACTCTCCATCAACGAGGCAACCGCCTCGTCACTCGCCTACTGAACCTGCAACTGCAAATAGCAATAAATATAATTAATGAATTTCTTATTACAAATAATTAAACATAAGGATCGAATTTCTTATTACAAATAACTAGCAATAAATGTAATGAATTAATAAATAATAAACTTACCTTTCCCTCGGGATCAAATTTCTTGTACATGTTTATGTACGTCTTCGCGTGAGGAGCTTGCTCGCCTTTCTTCGTGTACTCCTCAGCCCGAGCTGTAAAAGGCCTGGCCCCTCCGTTGTGGGGCCTCTTGTTTGTCGAGGCCCAGACCGTCTTCATTTGCTCGCTCCGCCTCTACAAGATATATAAGATACAAATCGTTAGAATATTCAATTGTATTTAATTTAAGTTAGACAAAGTAATTAATTTTACCTGAAATTGGGGATCCCTGAAGTGGTTGCACAACCACTGCTACTCCGCAGGCCGATGTGCGAACTCGATAAGAAGGGGTGAATCTCCCAATTCCTGCCAGTTCGCGTGACAGGAAGACTTCCACTGCCAGAATCGGTTGGCGGCCTTCTCGTCTATCCAGCCAGTGAACTCCCTACGCCGGTGATCGATATCGTAGTTCACCTACAAAGAAAAACAGCAGAGAGAAACATTAGTAATTTGAAATAATAACAAACAATAACAAACAATAAAAAAATGCAAAACTTACCGATAAAAAATCCAGCAACCTCGTCCGCTCCGTCACCGAAAGGTCATGCTACGTTGGATGGAGCATCGGACATCGGTCTTTTATATAAGCCGAGAGGTCCGTCACGAACCGGGAGCAAACTGAGAAGGGCGGCCCCCTAATCAAATCCTCGTTGGTCATCGGGGTCCTGCCCTTCTCTTTCGTGATCGCCGCCGTTTTCTTCCCGAGTACGACTCATCTCCTCTTATTACTCGAGGAGGCGCCGGCGGCGGTATCTGTATATTACAAGAAAATTTATTCAGTAAATTATATAAAGTTAATATAATTGCTGGCGTATAACTAAAAAATCTAATTAAGAACTTTACCTAAGTCGGTCGGCACATGAGTAGTAGCAAAACTGCAGCGAATGCTGCATGTGGGTGGTACGGGGCCCGTGCTGCCAGTCGTTGAATAAGCGAAAAGGAGGGGCAGAACAAGGGGTAGGACCGGCGACTCTTGCGCTGAGTCCGGTGGTCCGTCGGCCTGGGCCGCCTACTGCGATGCCTGCGGCGCCTGCTGCAATGGCTGGGGCGCCTGCGAGATCTAGGCCGCCTGCGAGGGTTGCTGCTACTGCAGCAGGGCAAGATGGAACTCCTCGCTCATATCTACACGAGATTTCTTCCTTACGGCTGAATCTTTCGGAGGCATCCTGACATATATTAGAAAAGAAACATAAGAATATTATAATTGACTTGAATTGAAATTGAAATTGAAATTGAATTGAACTGAAATTTAAATTAAATTGAATCGAAATCGAAATCGAAATCGAAAGAAACATAAGAAAAGTAAACTTCAAGATCAATATATATATATATAAAACTTCGCCTTTGTTGATTACAAAAAAAACAGATATACGTGCTTTAATTTAATCAAGACACATAACTAATTAGACATATATATAGCCTAAACCGAGACACGCAACCCGAGTTAGACACTAAAAAATTTGGAATCCTTATCACCTTCTTTTAACCAAAGTGCTCACACCCATAAATCTACTTTTTCTCTGTAACACAATTCTTCTTAAATATATATAGCCTCCCCATATCCCCCCCCCCCCCCCCCCCCCCCCCCCCATCGCTTATGACTGCCTATGAACTTCCTTGACTAGTTTTATTCTAGCATATACAATGGAAATGAAACATTATTCGAATTACCAAGCTATGTTGATAGACATTTTTTTAAAGTCAGTATCTAATTGACATTCTTTTATAAATTTAGTCATCCATTACAAAAAAAACAAGAAACATAAAACAGAACATGTTAAATGCACAATAAATTTCTATTGTAAAAATTTGAAGTATTGAACTAGGCCTTGCCTAATCACTTGGTTAAGCGTGCTTACCTAGTTTAGCTAGGCAGACCGGGAGGATGCAAGGGCTGGGCAGGATGGATTTTTTCACTCGTCGGGTTTGACGGTCATGGACCCGACAACTGTATCCATTGGACACCCCTTTATGCACCAATAAAAGAGTTAACCTCTATTTAAATGAAAATGGTACAATAGGAAATAGGATTATGGTAATATATATGGAATAATAAAAGCAAAGAGAGAGAGAGAGATATTGTGCGTGTGTAATCGACAGACAGCCTTATGTAGAAGATTCAAGTACGGACTGAAGAATTAGATCTCTCTCAAGAACCCATCTGTAAGCATTTCTTGATCCGTTCTGTTCTCTTCCCAATTGCTATAATGGTTGGATTATAACTTGTATAATAATGTACGACCTATTATTTCACTTGCATTCTTTAAGGATCTACTGAATTAGGTAATTCTCTTTGGTCTTGATTCTATATAAACTTTATGTACTTTCTCTAATTTGTTGAATATCTTCTTTCATTCATATGGTTCACTCTGATTTGTTTATTTTAATTAATATTACTATTATTATGTTGAAGGGATTCAATCAAGCTGCCTTAGATGAGTTCTATTCTTCTTTTTGCTGTAGATTTTTGGTTATGTGCCATTTTAGGGTAAATCTTGTTCTTGATTTGTTAATTCTTTAATTAATGAACCTGATTCTTGTGGTACTAAATCCTCTATTCTAGCACGGAGAAATTACTTAAAATTGGTAATATGTAGTAGTAGGTGAGAGAGAGCACTATGCCTGTAATCAGGTGAAAGTGGTGTCAGCATTAATTAATTATTTAATCTTTAACTTTTAGTTTTAACTATAGAATTGGCCACAAGATAAGACATGGGAAGAGAAATAAAAACTAGACTTCTCTCCTTTTCACGGGGAAACTCTCCTAAAGCTGGAGCAGTTGGAGTAATTATCTTTTCTTACTTACAACAGTTCGTATTCTACAATTACTGACATTGGTTGGTTGTGCAGGCAGGAAAACTGTAAAATAAAGAAAGGGGCAAGGAAAGCTTTTCCGACTTTGGTTGGTTGTGCAGGCAGGAAAACTGAAGGGAAAGGAGTCCTATATTTTACCATTCAATCCAAATGTGTAAAATATCTTGGTTTTTATATTTTACCCTTGTGCATAAAGAAAGTACGAGGTTTGAAGGAATATTAGGTGCTAGATCACTTCTTTTCAAATTTGTTTTGACAATTACGCACCAGGAAAACCTTTTGTTTTGTCTTATATATTTTTTCTTTGATATCTTGTCTTCCCCTTCCACTTGATCTCGATTTTCCAGAAAATCAAATTAGCTGGCTTTTTTTTTCTTGCCAGTTAGTTCATTTTTTTTTCTTTTGTGGTTCAAGTTTTAGTCAGTTACTTCATTGATATGAATCTCTTCAAATCTTTAGCACCAAAGCAACTATTTGAATTTTGAAATTGGCATTAGAGCCTCACTATTTCATTATATGTAAATCATATTTATACATAAGATGAAAATAGTAGGTTCGGTAAAATAGACAGATGTGTTTGCATATATGAAGTATAGAGATTGGGGACTAGCTACTCTAATGCCCAGGATTCCTAGCTTTCTAACACATAATTCTTGTTTTTCAGGGGAAAAAATTGCTAATATTGATGCAATCCCTTTCAGGAAAAAATTGGCTCAAACGGGGTAATTTTATCCCCTGTGAATCAAGTGGCTTAACAGTTCTTTGAATCAATTCTCATATTAAATCCAATAGAAGGCAGTTTTTAGTAAGGATAAGATGCATGAGTTTAAGTAAAATTTCAATTTATTAAGACACATTATAGAAAAACTGAAAAATACACAGATATATCAGTTTCCCCAATCCCTTACTGCCAGATGGTTAGGGGACAACCTTGATAGGTTTTTGTGCAGTACATAACTAAGATTAGGACTAGGACTATACAAGAATTGCTATTCAAAATATAAGCAGCTCTTAGGGTATCACAAGCACCCCATCCTGCCCTCAGCACATGCGTTTATGGTAACTTTGTAGAGTGGGTTGTGAGCTATGAAGCATGTATATGGATACAAGACTCGCAGATACAGCAAATACAATGTTGTTTTGACAAGTTATATATATCTAGGCATAACATACTGAGGCTTTCATGACAAAAAAATACATTTCTCTTCAGGAAAATAATATACACGCAGGCACACATATATAACCCATATTGTTATGCAGTATGCAAATTTTATATGTTATCAGAAGTGGCAATTTGTATCTTACAAGTTGTAATAATTAGTAATATCATCTATTGCATAAATGTAGTAAATGCATTATTCAATTTATTAAGACACATTATCGAAAAAAAAATGCATTATTCACAACACACCGTGTAATATTAATCCTATGACCCTAAAGAAAAAAAATCCAATATATCTCACGCACATAGAGAATAATTCTCATATAGAGATTTAAAAGGGGCGAATGGGAATAAATCTTACGTGGACAATGGTGGTGATGAGCGACGGTGGCAGCGGTGAGCGAGGGCAGTGGTGGTGGTAAACGACGGTGGCGGTGGTGGCGGTGAGCGAAGGCAGTGGTGGTGGTGAGCGAAAATGGGGGCTAGGGTTTCGAGGTGGTGATGGTCGGAATGGAGGCTAGGGTTTCGAGGTGGTGGTGGTCGGAAATGAAGGAGGAGGGAGAACTGAGAGATATAGGGAGAAGGAGATTATTTCGCGGAAAAATGAAATTGGGGTGAAGGGTTTAATTTATCCTATTCACTTGGGCGACGTAGGTATTTACCTACGTTGCCTAAGTTACTCTTAAGCGACGTAATTTAATTACCTACGTCACCCAAGTGAATTTCAAATTTTCAGAATATTTAAAATTTTCGTGAAATTTTAAGGGGAAAACCTTTTGGGCGACGTATTCATTTCTACGTCGCCTAAGATTCTCTTAGGCAACATAAGAGAATCTTAGGCGACGTAGAAATGAATACGTCGCCCAAAAGGTTTTCCCCTTAAAATTTCACGAAAATTTTAAATATTCTGAAAATTTGAAATTCACTTGGGCGACGTAGGTAATTAAATTACGTCGCTTAAGAGTAACTTAGGCGACGTAAAAATATAAACTACGTCACCTAAGTATAGTTTTTAATAATTTTTTATTTTAATAGTAATTTAATTTTAATAAGATAATCTATATTATAATTATAACCTGCACAATTATATTTTAGTAATAATTTATATAATAATCATAATAATTATTATTATAACCCAATAGGGGTGCAACAGATTATTATAACGCACATAATCAACAATTAATTCACTTGTCTTTATTGTCAATAAACATAAGAATTATGCCACAACTAGGTTTAAACGCACATAATAATCTCAATCAAAGTCATCGTCGTCATCATCATCGTCTTCATCCTCATCGCTGCTATGTAGATCATTGTTAAACCCTTTAGCATCGTCGGAGTCTTCATCCTCGTCTTCTTCTTCATTTTCATATACGGGAATATTTACAAACGGTACTGGACCTAAGTTGATAAATAACTCCGATATAGGAAGACATATCGCATCCGGCTCTTGATAAGGTTCATCTATTTCATACAGTGGAGTGGCCATATCGTCCCTTGTAAGTGTGACCTCACTGAACGTACATCTGTGTGCCATATGGTTGACGACTTTTCAACCCTCACCAGCAAACGGATCATCTATATAGAACACTTGGGTTGTCGTCGTGGCCAGAATAAATGGAAAGTCGTTGTACCAACTACTATTCGTGTTCACGGAAGTAAGACCACGATTATACTGTACGCTGCCGGGAACAGTAGGGTCGATGTCGTACCACTTACACTTGAACAACACAACTGGCATGCGTTTCACATAAGTTAGTTGGACAACTGATTGCAGAATTTCGTAGTATGTCAGATCACCGGCCACGTGTGTCACTCCACTATTCTGAGTCTTCCGAATTCGGTCTCGATGCTCAGTAACAAATTTGACACCGTTCATGTCGCACTGAGAGAAAATGGTGCACATCATAGGCTGAGATGCAAGGATCTGTATTTCCCGATTGTATTTAGGATCATGTATTTGTAGCAGCTGGAGCATCTGCATAATAATATATATACATGGAACATCAGTGAAATGTAAATATGCATGCGACAAGTGAAAGTAAGTTAAGGCTGAAAGTTTACCCATCTGGAGAGGTGGTCAAGAAATGACGCCACACGATCAACATCAGTGCCGTGTGGAGCTATTTCCGCAAATTATCGGCGGTGAGTCTCAATATACCATTCTGTTTCTATACAGTTTATCATAACACACCAGTGAGCCGTCGCAATTTGTTGTTTACTAAGATGGATGTTTCTGGCGCAACATTTGGGCTTGACAAGGTGGGAGACAACGGAAATGTTCCACTGAGGTGAATCCGGTATGACTTCATCACTCGCGTTAGGATCATACAGATAGTTATTGATGAAAGTCACACACTCGTGCATGATGTTCCTCTTGGCAATACACCCCTCTAGGTAACGCTTGTTTCCAATATCTTTCTTGTATTCTCCGAGCTGCCTGAAAGATTGCACAATTATATAGTACAAATGTATACAATTAAAGACAATTATATATAGTATCCTAAAATTTATAATAATACCTTTCAGTAGAAAACATCTAGGTATAATGCACGGGATCGGTAAGCAGGACCTGCTCGGGCAGGTAAATGCAGAGATGGACCATGATGGTAAAGAAAGCTGGCGGAAATATCATCTACAACTTGTATAGGATCATGAAAATATCGGTCTGCAGTTGACGGACGTCCGATTTCTTCAACTCTCGGGCGCAAATTGTCTGAAAAAATCTGCAATACTCTACTAACGCGTCAGCGACGTCCCTTCCCAAATATGGTCGGATAACCACAGAAAGAACACGTTGAAGCATGGCATGGCAATCGTGAGTCTTCAATCCGAAAAACTTTTTATCAAACGGCCTGATCTTACAATTTAGGGTTCCAACATAACCTCTTGGATATTTAACAGCTGCAACTCAATCAAATACGTCCCTCTGATCCCTAGGACGAACTGTGTAATTCGCCTGAGGTAGCATCACTTTTCCTGACGGCCCTATCCTCGGCCAAAGATTGCTGCGTATGCCCATATTTTTTAGAGTTAATCGAGATTTCACATCGTCATTAATCTTTTCATCAAGACCTAGAACGGTGCCCAAGATATTGTCGCATGCATTTTTTTCGATGTGCATCACATCTAATGCATGTCTCACACTCGATGATGTCCAATAAAGCAACTCCCAAAATATACTGACGTGAGTCAAACACAGTCTCTTTTTAGCTGCCTGACATTAAGTACAACACAACTTATCAATTTACAATATTACAAATTAACTTATTACAATATCACAACTAATGTTAGTTTGAGTTGTACCTGTTTGAAGTCAGGATGCGGATGCAAAGAATTTTGAGGGTAAGAAAAACTGTTGGTAGCTTCAAGAACCTGACGTGCATACTTTCTTTGTGGGGCGGGTCTGAACTCTGGCTCCCCATTAAACCTTTCTGATTGCCTCCGATAAGGGTGATCTTCGGAAAGCCATCTTCGCGCGCCCTAGTAGGACATCCTTCCATTATTGTGAACCGCAACAATATCGTCCAAACATATAGGGCATGCCTTGTACCATTTTGTCTGAATACCTCCCAACATTCCTAGTCCTGGAAAGTCGCTGATGGTCCACATAACGGCTGCCGTCATGTTGAATGCCACTTCACTGTATCGATCCCAAGTCGAAACCCCTGTCTCCCATAGCATCTTAAGTTCATCAATCAGTGGTCTCATAAACACATTTAAAGTCTTTCCCAAATTCTTGGGGCCGGATATTAGTAAGACTAGAATGTTAAACTCCTTCTTTATACACAACGAAGACGGCAAATTATAAGGCATCGCAATAACAGGCCAGCAACTGTAGGGAACCACCGTAGTAGAGTACGGACTGAACACATCTGACGCTAGAGCAAGACATACGTTTCTAATGTCGGCGACAAATTGCGGTTGGGACCTGCAACATGACGAGACAAATTCCTTAATATGAAAATAATTAAACTAACAATTTAGTAAATTGTATGTGTACGAACTGTAAATATATACGTCACCTGTCGAAATCCTTCCATGCTTCTCCATCCGCTGGATGTCTAAAATATTCAGTATCTTCTCTTTTTTCCCCATGCCACCGCATTTTCTTTGCAATATGTTTGCAACTATACAGACGCTGCAACCTCGGTGCCAATAGGAAGTACCGAACCGTCTTCCGGGCAATCCGTTTGCCACCTCCCGTATTTTCTTCTTTCCATCTTGACTCACCACAAATGGGACATTGATCTAGGTCTTTACCCTCTTTGTAAAACAAGTAGCAACTGTAGTAACACCCGTGGATGACCTCGTAACCCATGCCGATCTTCTTTAAGGCCTTTTTTATAGCTTTGTATGAGTCGGGGTACTCGGCAATAGGTAATTAATTTCAGCAGCCCACTTGTTGAAGGATGTGTCTGCCATATTGCAACTATGTTTCAGCTGCAGCGATCTAAGCATTGAAGCCAGTGCCGTGACTTAACTACCATTGTACAGTGGAGTCACTGCTTCGTCTAAGAGACGCTGATATGCTATCAAATTTTCTTTGGCAACAGGGTCGGCATGAAATGAATTGTCAACGCTAGCGTGATCATACGATTCACGAAAAGGAAAAGCATCTTGTACGAAGTCCATGGTCGGGTTACTCGAAGATGCCCTATTCTGTTCTGCTTACCATTGCGAATGTGTCTCTGAAATTTTCCCGTGTAGGTTCCATACTGTATACGACTCCATTATACCCGCATTTGTCAAGTGGATGTATATTTTATCTAATGTCACCCATTGGCCCATATTGAAACATTGCAGGGACATGGATACAATCCAGTCGAACTGTTGCTTATTTTCTCGTACATACTCTAAGAACTCCATTAGCCCCACAATGAATTTCGTTGAACCTTTTGAGCATTTCATCCAGTTCTTATTCATTTTCGATCACAGTCATATGACAAATAATTACAAACTCAAAAATTACCAACAACTACGAACAATACTAACGTATATATAAAAAAGGGGCAACAACTAACAACAATACTATATCTTCACTACCAAATACATATTTTCTACACTAAACACGATATCTATATAAAGTAAAAAGTTAGTAAAAAAATTAATATTAGTTATAGATAGAGTATCCAAAGATCAAACAAGCTCTTAATGAGGGAAATGATGTTGATTTTTACTTTCAAAATTGCCAAAATTAACTCTAAAACACAATAACCCCGAAAATAGCATGTTCTTAGGCGACGTGGAACGAACGTAGAGATCAAATAGGAGCAACAACTAACAATAATACTAAATGTTCAACACCAAATACACATTTTTTACACTAAACACAATATATATATATATATATAAACACAAAAATTAGTAACTAATTAAGGTTAATAAGAGATAGAGTACCTAAATATCAAACAAGCCTTTAATGAGGGAAATGATGTTGATTTTCACCTTCAAAATCGCCAAAATCAACTCTAAAACTGAAAATGGCATGTTCTTAGATGACGTAGCACTAACCTATAGGGGCAACAACTAACAATAATATTATATCTTCAACACCAATTACAAATTTTTTACACTAAACACAATATCTATATAAACACAAAAATTAATAAATAACTAATATTAATAATAGATAGATCACCTAAAGATCAAACAAGCCTTTAATGAGGGAAATGATGTTGATTTTTACCTTTAAAATCGCCAAAATCGCCCAAAGTAGCTTTAAAACATATCAACTCTGAAAATGGAGGAGAGGGTCAGATATAAAGATGACAGGATCTTAGGCGACGTAGAAACTATACCTACGTCGCCTAAGATACGTATTAGGCGACGTAAGTTTAGTTTTTACGTCGCCTAAAGGTTAGTCAAACCCCTGTTGACCGCCACTTAAAAGTGTCGGTGGTCAACAGCTTTTGGGCGACGTGGGAATTTGAGTACGTCGCCCTAGATAATCCTAGGCAATGTACTTGATACCTACGTCGCCTAGGATTTTCTAGGGCGACGTATTTTATACTTACGTCGCCTAGGATTATCTTAGGCGACGTGTCATTATTACGTCGCCTAGGATATTCTTAGGCGACATATTCTATTGACTATGTCGCCCAAGAACCTTGTTGGTGTAGTGCCTTATTCCGAACCCTCCCTTTTTTATTTATACATATAGAATTAGGGTTACACTTGCTCATTAGGGGTAATAGTAAAATGACCAAAGAAGGTAAGACTTGGACGACACTCCAGCCTTTTCTCCCTTATCCACAACTAACAACTTCTGAAATTGTACGTTTGTAATGGAATAGTGGAAGTCAGTATGATTTTGCACAGGTCCGTGCGATTAGGTATGATTCTCCTCATGCACTTTCCACGTGTTAGGCCATGTGTGCCATTCCTTGTTGAAGTCAGCCTCGGCTTTGGCCGTCTCAGCAACTTCGGATGTCAAAAACTCAACACGTCTTCCGCTTGTTCCTTCTGCTTATGCCAGGCCGGCTGGCCTAGTTTTCCATATGGACTCCTAAACAGATTGGGCCGTCCTAACTTACTTTAACCAAATTTTATGCTCCCTCAGCTTTTATTAAACATTTATTTTCAAATTATTTGCAAATATTATATACACGTGTTATGTGTATAGGTAGTCTAATATATATTTGTATTGAAAATTTTATTTTACTTCTATTTTAATTACATTTTAACTTGGAAGAAAATGTTGTGTTTTCTTTGTTTCTTTATTATTCCCTCCATATCAAAATGATAACTACTTTAGCAATATATTGAAAAGCTTTTCATTTCAACATATATGATGATCAAGAGTATAATTTATATTTTATTGTAATTTGATACAATTATTATATCACACAAAAGAAGATTAATTTATTAAATTAAGACAGCCCAAAAGACAAAAAAAAAAAAAAAAAAAAGAAGGTAAAATACACTAAACCCTCTAAATTATGCATGTTGACACTTTACCACTTAATTTATAAAAGTCAATAATAAATCACCTAAACTATTAGTTATTATCACTTAACTCTCAAATTAGAACAATTGCCCTTATACATTTAAAAAAGGAAATGACGGCACAAACAGGAAAAAAAAAAAAGGCTCAACCCCTTTCCCCATCCACCCCAAGCGTCCATTACTCAATCATCACCATCAAACCCCAACACCCCACCCGACTTCACGTTTACCCATAGACACCCACCCGCATCCCTATCCAGACAACTCTCACTCTATATATCTATAAATACAAGTGAATGCATATATATATATATATATATATATTTTGGTAAATATATACCTTAAAATACAAATCCACCGTAATTATTATTTTCAATTTGAAAGAAAATATGTTAAATTTGAGATAGAAGTGGGTTGGTTTTATTTTATTTATATATATATATATATATATTAAACTTTAATTTAAATGTATAGGGACAATTATGTCATTTTGGGGGTTAAACAATAAGTGCTAATAGTTGAGGGGGTTTATTATCAACTTTTATAAATTAAGGGGTAAATTGAAAAAATGTAGTCATTTAAAGGGGCTTAGTATATTTTACCAAAATAAAATTATTAATTTGAGACAGAGATGGGACTCTCGTTTGGGGTCCCCAATTTTATTTATTTATTTTGTTTTTTTTTGAAACCCCTGATAGGAAAAGGCTGAACCGAATGAGTCCTCTTCAGTTGTTGGGTTTCTTAAGGTCCACTTAAAGAAAAACTTTTTTTTCTTTACTAAAAGCCCACGATGGGCCCATTGCAATTAGCAACCCAGCTATTTGAGCTACATGATTTTTATTTTTATTTTTCTCGTTTGCAGTTTGTTTAGATAATCTTAAATGCTAAATTCTAGTCGCTTTGATAGTACTAATTATTAACTTATAACCCACGGCTTGTGCGTGCGTATTAAAAAAACGCGTGTTGTAAAAAATAATATAATTAATGAGAGATAGAAACATTAACAAATACATAAAATAAAAAAGAAGGTCGTGAAATAAAGCCACTGTGAATTTGTAAAATAATAACAAATTAGAAGAAGAAATGAATTATGAGGAAGTAAGAAAAGGGATAACAAATGTTACATAAAGCTATGATGTATAATCCTTAACTGTAACTTAAAAATTTGTCGGGAAAAAACAAAAAAAAATCTTGAAGTTTGCCCCTCTGATCAATATCATTCCCCATGTTCCAATTTTTTTGATTCTTCCCCTGAAGTTTTATAAGTGTAGCAATTTTAACCTTGGCGCTAAAGCTGTTAGTAATTCCACCCAATTTGTTTACATTTAAAACTCTTAAACTTTTTAAATTGACACTAGACCCCTTAATTTATATTTTGTTAACACTTAACCCATTTTTATTTATCTTTATCACTATCTTCTTCAACCCACCTCTGTCCACGTTATTTTTATATTCTCGTCTAATATTGAAAATTTATTTTATTTTAGTTTTAATATTTTCTAAAAATACTTAATCAATAGTAAAAAATAATATGTACTTTTATACTAATCAATTGAAAATTAAAACACTCCAAAGAAGATAGAGAACCATTCACCCAAGAACAAAAAAAAGCCTTAAAAATCACAGACCCACTATATCGAATTTAACTACTAAAGGATCGACGTTGAATTCAAGGCCGCGTCTTTTGAATGCAAAGAAAACTATTTTTGAAAGAACGGAGTGGTCCAAGCGGAGTGGATTGAAAGAGATAGTTTATAAGTACTTGTTATTTTTTACTATTGATTACGTATTTTTAGTAAATATTAAAACTAAAGTAAGATTTTCAATCTTAGACGAGAAGATAATAATATTGTAGAATATATATATATATATATATATATGTTGTACATATATATTTGTAAATTTATATATAAAGATATCATTTTCAATGATGATAAATAGTAATTATGTTGGTGTGGTTCTTAATGAAAAGTGTTAGAGCGATTGTGTTTGGAATTAGGGGGAGAGAGAGAAGGTGGACAGAGGTGGGTTGAAGAAGGTAGTGATAAAAATTAATAAAAATGGAGTTAAGTGTTTACAAAATATAAATTAAGGGGGTTTAATGTCAATTTGAAAAGTTTAGGGGGGTTAAATGTAAAAAAATTGGATGAAATTATTAACAGCGTTAGAACTAGAGTTGAAATTGCTACACTTGTAAAACTTTAGGGGAAGATTTGGGAAAATTGGAACATCAAGGATGAAATTAATCAGAGGGGCAAACTTTAAGATTTTTTGTTTTTTTCCCAAATTTGACATTACAAACAGTTTAATTTCATTTTCTCCTACTTTCAAAATCCAAATTCATGTCATGACTCAACATATCCAACAAAGAATAACTTTGTAGGATTCAACTCTTAAATCAATAACAAATATAATTAAAATATGCTATCTAGAGTAGGACTCAAGAAAGTAAAAAGAATATAGTATATATACACAGAAGAAACATCAATTTCCTTAATATAGAAAGTGTAAAAAGATACATACAAAAAAGTAATTAACTTTGAATGAAGAAAAGGGCATGTTGAAAAAAATTATCACATGTTTTTAAATGCAGTTCATAGCACTTTTGTAAGGGTTGCGTTTAATGTTAATTAAAGAGGTATTTCTACTACAATATTTTGGAGAAGAATAATGCTTATGATAATAGTATGATTATGTGTTGTTAATGATTTGCTACTGGAAAAAACGTACATGTAAAGAATAAAGAACAAATATCGTATAAGCTTCCCCAAAACCAAAAGAACAACACAAAGTAACGCAAGTAGCATAAGGGTAAAAAGTATCCATTTTTTAAATCTTAATTATGAACGGGCATAGTATAGTGCTACATATTCTACAATACAAAACCATCAAAGATACATGAACTACAACTTTATTCAGTGTTTCTTTAATGTATTAATATATATATATATATATATTTAATAGGAACCAAATGCCTAAAAGGACTTTATTTCACTATAAACATCTTAATAAGTGAAGGAGTTTAACCTGATTTGTGGCTGTAATAATTATATTCTCTTATACATTTGTTGATAAGTAACACGCAATAGTATTGATATTGTTCAAGTATACGATTCGCTTTTTTCTCTTTGTTACTATTTTTTCACCGTCAAATTAGAAAAACAAAAGTGGAGTGCATAATGCCAAAACCTACAATATGACTCTGAGAAGCTTGAGCTTCAATTGGAACAGCTTGCTATTCTTTTTTCTTTTTTATATTTTTCTATAGAAGGAGTACAAATGCCAAAGACCCAAAAAATTTATCAATGACCAACACTAAATATCAACGCATACAAAGAGGATGTAATAAGATTAAAAGACTAACGTATCAATTTAGTATATCAAAAAATACATAACAAATAAAAATAAAAAAGAACAACAATGTATTGCATTTAGATCCAAAAATAAGTTAAGCCATGCCTTTTTTATTGAGATTTTTTTGGTTGTCACCATTTTTGGTATGATAATGATAAGTTCCATAAAGTAGAATTTTAGGCAATATTAATCTATAAGTGACCATCATAAACACCATAATTACATTTGTCATGTAAAGTTAGGATATCATTCTTCTGAATTTGACTGCCACAACATATCAAAATAGATAAATGATAACAATTGCCAAAACTCTATTAATTAATAAGGAAAGAATGGATAAAAATATATATCTAACACCTTCATTGAGGCATTTTACAAAATACATAATGTGTAGCAAATGATAGCCATAAGAGCAAGTTATTCGATAACTTTAAAATAATAATAATAATAATAATAATAATAATAATAATAATAATAATAATAATAATAATAATAATAATAATAAACAATTTAAACAAAGAAAAAAATAAAGCAAGTTGAAGTTCAATGGAGCAAGCATATTCGTATATCTATAATAGCTTGAGAAGAAGGATAATATTGCCATTATTATTTCAAATGCATCGTGGAAGATGTTACGTTCTTCTTGCTTTTGCATTCCTCAAAATTGTTTAACTGATAAATTCACATACTTATAATTCTAGTTAAAGAATCATACAATTTTAATTCTTTTAGGCCCCGTTTGGTTGTCCTTCAAGTTGCGAATTAGATAATTTACAATTAAATAATTTACAAAATTTTCATTTATTAGTGTTTGGTTGTATAAATTGAACAATGGTAAATGTGATAATTCAAGTTGATTCACAAAAACTCAAATTAAGTCATTTCAAGTAAAACTTAAAATTGGCTAATTCTAGAATTAGATAATTCATTCCAACTCTATTTTTCAAGAAGATCTAGTTTCTACCCGTAATGTTGATGCATCTATACAAAATATTAAATAACATAGAACAATAGAGAACGTGTTTTTATTCTAATAATCGGAATTTCTCGTTTAAGTTTTCCAAACACTACTTGAATTAGAATTGAATTATTCATAAATGAGCAAATTCACAATTCTTCAATCGAAAATTAACTAATTCTAAAATTAGGTAATTTACACAACCAAACCGGCCCTCTAAATTTCCTTACCAAACCGGTCAATATTAATGGGAAGCAATGAATCAAACATGTGGAGTACATTCATTTAAGTATTCAATTGAACATGTAAGGAGAAAACGATATTTATATATACCTTTTGCTGAAGCTTTTCTTTTTAGCAAGAAAGGATGAGATAGTAGAATCTGTAGACAATGGAACAACTAAAAGAATGAAATCAACAGAGTAATACCAAGATAAATAAATCGCTGAAAATGCAGGACAATACCTTGTATCGATTTATATCTATATGTAAGAGTATCTCCATTAGTATTGTATAATTTCGCTTTGTGTAAAATTTATACAATTTGTAAAAAATTTCATCTCTAGCAGTCTTTTAAAAAAAATGAAAGTGTAAAATACACCATTAATTTACAATCCTACGTCAACTTAATTTCTAACTCCTCAATTTTTTTTTATAAATCTTTAAAATGTAATAACTTTTAATACAAAACACGAATTTTAATAGAAATTATATATTTGAAATCTATTCATCAAGACCTATAAATTAAGATCCATTGTAATATAATATTATGTATATATAATTTCAAGAAAAAAATTATACAAAATAACATCTAACATTTGTTCGTATCTTATATATTGGTTCTATTTAATTTTATACAAAAGTTTACAAAATTCTCATTGGAGCATATTTTTTTTTTAATTTCAAGTTTTGTGTAAAAGTTATTTAACACAGGATATACAAATCTATTAATTTTTACACAACCATTGGAGATGCTATAAGGAATTGTCAGTTATATTATGCCTGAAAAACCAAATATATGATAAAAATGACAAATTACAATATATTTGAGGATAGTATCCTGATTGAATTAATTAATTTTTCATTGAAAAATAAAGAATCTGTTATATGTTAAGAGTTATTTTAAGCAAAATTAGTTTTACCTCGAATCGGAAACCTTATCCTTCCGGTCCCTGGGAACTAAGAATTCATTACATGTACATCTGACATTAGATATGAGATGCAATTGTAAGAATTTTTATCTAAAAAACATCCTAAAGATGCGGCTATTTGTTTGTGAAAAAAAAACTTTTAGGGTATGTTTAATAACAATATGTAAAATGAAAAGAAAAACACTTAATTTGTGTTAGAAGATGGAATTAAGTTGAGGCATGTGATGAGATGTTATTTATCTCATGGTCAATTTTATGAGTAAATATCCTTCAACCTTTATTATTGGTTGTGAATTTTTTTTATTCTTCAACCCTCTTAAAGAAGTTTTTTTCATGAAAAAAGTAAGAAGATATATGATAAGCTCATTATAATACACTTATGGCTCGTTTGGTTCAAGATTTAAACCATTCCAGGAATGCTACATTCCATTCTAAAACAATTCCCACGTTTGGTTCAAGTTTTAAGTCCGGAATAAATGATTCCAGGAACAAACCTTTCCCACAAAGTTCTCCCATTTAAATCATAAGGAATAAACCATTACCAATGGGCATTTTTTTTAATTTTTTCATGTTAGGACTAAAATAACACTCTTCCTTATGAATAAATAATTCTTTTTCCATCAGTGTATGAAAATATTGTTTGGAACTTTTTTTTTTTAATTACGCTGCTGCACAAAAATGAAAAAAAATTTATTTGAAACTTTTTTTTTCTTTTTTCTTGTTGTAATTTTTTTTAATTAAAAATAATTGTAATTTTTGTAGGATAGTTATTAGCTAGGCATGTGTAATTTTTGTAATTTATTATAGTAGTTGTCTCTTTTGAAAAATTAGTAGGTGATATTTTCTCATCTTTTAAAAAGAATGGTATTTTTGTAATTGATACTTTATTCCATTTCTATTCCCGGTTGAATCAAACATTGGCATGGCATCCTAGATGTCAGAAAAATAACTTTTCAGGAATCAAGTATTCCCATTCCATGCCCATTCCATTCCTAAAACTCGAACCAAACGAGCCCTTATGTGGCTAAACAAGCTAAATAAACTCCGAAATTCGACTTGTTAATTCCATAGCAAATTAAGATTGCTAATGTGTTATTGTGAACTTGGTTTTGTATACTTAAGGTTTATGCATTAATATGACCAAGAATTGTATGCATAAAGAATGGTAAATGGATGTTGATTGCATAGACAAAGGTTTGGACAAATAAATAATGAAACATGGCATAAATCAGAAGCAAGATTGATCTTGGTATTCCCAAAATTGATCTTAGAAAATGATAAAAATTATAAAAATTGTCCAGTGGCATTTTGAGACCTTTTCAAAGTAATTTCTACTAGAAACAAAAAGCAAGATTAATCTTGCTAATGCTAAGATCGATCTTGGGATCTTACAGATATTTTTAAAACCAACTTGCCAATTTGAACCACTTGTGTACAAATTCAACTCGCTAACTTATCCACTTACCATCCACCTTTTTTGTACTCTATATATAGAAGGCTTATGATAAGCACTAACAACTAATTTTTAGTGTGATAAATCATTCTTGTAATTGAGAGCGAATTTAAAAGGGAGGGTTAGACTAAATTTAGAAAGAAATTAATTTATTCTTTTGGTATTCACTTCCACTTATAACAAATTCATTCCATATCTATTAATACAAGTGTTTATTGAATATCCTTTATTATTAACATGTTTTTATCTAATATGGATTGGCAAAACACCTAGTCAAAACTACAGGGTGAGTTTGTTGTAAAGGAAATCATGGTCAAGTATCTAATTCTTTGATGTTTCATGCCTAGTGTTGTCAAAATGATTATGTTTGTATTATGTCCATCAAGTTCCATAGTCTTTGGTGGCTAGTAATACCATAAAGAGTATGAAACTTCTTTCCTTTATTACTTTTGCATCCTTTTGCCATGTATACAGAGTTCTTTAGCCACTGACGGATATATTAGTTTACAAATGATACTAAGACTTTTTATGCATTATAATTGGTGTATAACGAAGGCTTTAAACAAAGGAAATCATATATTATTTAACAACTACCATTACAATGGATGATTAAGCTATTCAAATAAAATTAAAGATGTTTGTTTCAAATATAGTCAAATATTATGGTTGAGTATTGAAATAAGGTTTTATCTTCCATTGTTACCTACTTACTTAAACAAACTTTTTGCCTGTATTTGAGAACTATTTAGTTGCTCATATATTCCTTCAAATGTGATGTTTATCTTCCCTTAGGAAGGAGATTAATGGAGTTGGATTGGTTGTGTTTCCTCTAAATCATTCATTGCCAACTTTTAAGCTCTTGATTAATAAGTAAACGTAAACGTAAAAGGGCAAACATATGTGCCATTTATAATTAGATACACAAACTATGATTCCCAAGAATAACAAATAAATCCCCAAAGCCTTTACTTCTTTTAAAACAAGAATAATTTTAACATTTTAAGATATTGTTTATTCGCTAGTATTGAAAAACCATTCAAAATACAAGTTTAATTAATTGAATCTTTATAAGCAAATTCATGACCTACAAACTTTCCCTTTCCTTGCGATTCAACATTTGGATTTATCAAGACTATATTACAACTTAACCGACTGCACTTGAGTGTATATGATTGGACTATTTTTCACCTGTCAAGTTTTTGGCGTCATTGCCGGGGAAGGTAACAAAGGACGATCTTGAGTTTTGGGTTGTATCATTCCATCTTTAAGACTTTATTTTCTTACTTCTAAGCTTCATTTGGTTTATGAAACATTAGTTAAGAAATAGTAAAAGACGTGATCCATTTCCGCTCATCAATATCTCACAACATACTTCAACTTATTTTCTAACCTCTCACAATAATCAAGTATTTTTCTTTTTATTTTTCATATTGTTATTAAATGGAACTATAAAATCAGTAGTTGAAGCTTTGGTAAAACACTGATAAGTAGCTAATATTAGATTTCCTAGTCTTCCATCTTCAATTGATTTAAGAAATCCGAAAGCCACAAAAAAATTCGTACTTATTAGATACCGATTTTTTTAGTACAATTGTTCAATAGGTTTCAATGGCTGTCTAGTTCAAAAAACTCCCAAAGAGTATGACACTTTGACTATGGAATCACCGTTGCAGCACAAAACATTTCAAATAGAGATAAAAAAGCCATAACAATAAATCGAGAAATTTAAAAAACGTCTGTGAGAAAAAGAAAAAAACCAATATGTGAAAAAAGCAGTGCATTATAAGGAGAGAGACGGCCACTTCCTTTGTATTAATGGGTTACAAAAACAAAAAAAAAGTTTAAACATACATTTAATAAGGGTACAAATTATCATACATAATATTATTTTTTCTATTCATAATATATTTAACCTGTGCATTAGGTACAAAGTTATCATTTTCCATATGTAATAGATAATGATAAGTGAATTTTTTGTAAGCCTCTTTCTTTGCTTATTATTTTATTTTGCAAATTTGTATATTTTTGTTAACAAATTGTTGCATGCATAATTTTATATGGTATTATATATATTGAAATATATAGTATAATATATATATATTGATGCGAATATATATATATACTAAAAAATATTAATACGATTAATTTAAAATTTGGTTTTGTCATTAATTATGGTAACTCATAAAAATATGATCGAGTTTTTCTCATTTTCCTTTAGAAATTTGTATTTATAGGGTCCGTTTGATAACAATATAAAAAAAACAATTAATTTTTGTGAAGAGTTAAAAAGTAAGTTGAAAAATGTGGTAATATATCTTCTTATTTTATTTTTCTTTTTATAAAAAAAAATTATTTAATAATTAAGTTTAAATTTTTTTTATAAAAAATAAAAAATATTTATTCATAAAATAAATATAAAATAAAAAATATCTTACCGAGTATTTTTATTTTAAACGGAGCCATAGAGTATTTGGTGAGTTAGAAGCAGAGAAGACATAGCGCGGCAAATGACTGACTCCTCCCAAAAGACGTCATCGCAATGGGAAAGCAGAAGCAAGAGGTAATCTCCCGCTTCTTCGCTCCAAAACCCAAAAACCCTTCAACTTCCTCAACTCCATCTTCATCATCACCATCCCAATCATTAAACCAAAACCCATCAACCCCTCCCCCTAAAGTCTCCGCCACCGTCTCTTTCTCACCCTCCAAACGACATCGTACTTCCCTACTCACCTCCCCACCCAACAACAAAAACCCTAAGCTCTCTTCCCATACCCACATACCACCTCCTTCACCTAATCCCACCCTTCACCAGAAATTCCTCAATAAGCTTCTAGAACCACCTCAGCACCTTCTAGTAGAACCTTCTCAATCACCACTTTCAAACCCCAAATACACTCCATTGGAGCAACAAGTAGTTGAGCTCAAGGCTAAGTACCCTGATGTTCTTTTGATGGTTGAAGTTGGGTACAGGTACAGGTTTTTCGGGGAAGATGCTGAAACTGCTGCTAGGGTTTTGGGGATTTATGCCCACATGGATCACAATTTCTTGACGGCTAGTATACCCACTTTTCGGTTGAATGTTCATGTCAGGAGGCTTGTGAGCGTTGGCTACAAGGTGGGTGTTGTTAAACAAACCGAGACGGCTGCAATTAAGGCTCATGGCTCGAACCGATTGGGTCCGTTTGTCCGGGGTTTGTCAGCATTGTACACAAAGGCCACGTTAGAGGCAGCCGAGGATGTGGGTGGTGGAGAAGAGGGCTGTGGATCGTGTAATAATTATCTCTTTTCTGTTGTTGAGAAGGTGATTAATGTTGAAAGCGTGGATTGTGGTTTTGATGTGAGAATTGGGGTTGTTGCCGTGGAGATTTCCACTGGGGATGTTACTTATGGGGAGTTCAATGATAACTTTATGAGAGCTAAGCTCGAAGCTTTGATTTTGAGCTTGTCTCCTGCTGAGTTGCTTCTTGGGGAGCCTCTGTCTAAACAGACAGAGAAGGTAGCCTATTACTTTAATAAAATTTTCAAGTCTAAACTTTAAAATTCTGGTTTTGTTCGTATAGAAGGCAACATTAAATATTGAACCTTCATTTAAAGGAACCACTGCTGACACAAAAATTTGTGTTTAAAAGCTTAATAATCTTAATTAATTTGGGGTATCCTACTTTGTAGGAAATTAATGATTTTATGGAGAAATACTTATCGGTTCTTAATTAATAAAGATACCTGTTAATTTCTTTTACAGTCCAATAACCCTGTTTCCTAATATTTTTGAGGTGGTCTTATGGCATTTGGAAGTATTAGTTTCTCATCTTCCCGTTCACTTCCAAACATGAAAATTGTTGTCACGGCTCTTTGGATTAAATCTCCAAATGGTATTTATTCATCAAGCATTCTAGCTGACAGAATGCAAGTTTTATCTGTAGTTGCTACTAGCATATGCTGGACCTGCCTCCAATACCCGTGTAGAGCGTGCCTCAAAAGATTGCTTTGGTGATGGTGGTGCACTTGATGAAGTAATGTCTTTATATGAGAACATAAACGATAGTTACCTAATAGATGATCATCAGGAGGAAGACACCAAGTTGAAAGAACAGAAAAATAACTGCTTGGCAATCGAGGTAGGCTATCTCATTACGTGTTGTCTTTAGTATATTGAACCTTGGAAGTTCATTTAGTTACACACTGAGTTCACGTGTCTAGTGGATTAATATAGTTTGTTATATCTTTGCTTGTAGTTATCGTATATCACCATTATCATGTGGCTTATTCTTATTTGAGTAAATAAACCCAAGAAGCCCCTAAAGTATTTAATTTGTGCCAATTTAGCCCCTAACTAATAAGTGGGTCGATTGAGCCCCTAAACTATCCAAACTAAACGAAATTAGCCCTTACGACAACTTGCCATCCAAATTTGGATGGAGACAAAGGGTATTGCTTGATATTCAAGTAAACAACTATTACATGAAGTGACAAGATCAATCTTTTCTTCCTCCTTCGTGAACTTTTCAGATTAGCATTTATCTATCTTTCCTCCCCCATTTCCGTTCCTATTTATCAAAAACCTAGTTGTAGAATGGAAGGTGAAGATTGGAATCTAAAATTGCGTTCACCAAATTTCTAGTATCGGAAGGAATATCACGATGTATTAAAAATTTCAAATTGCCAATTAACAATTTATTTCTAATTTTTTCCTCTTTGTTGAGATTTCCCCTCCTATTTTCTTTTTAATTGTTTTGCTATTGGAATTTGTACATGGAAGATGTATACTCTTAAATTGGCACCAAAATATGGAGGGAAAGGGTTGTTTCCGAAAATACCCTTTGTCTCCATCCAAATTAGATGGCATGGATTGGCTAATTTGGTAGGGTTTAAATAGTTTAGGGGCTCAATAAACCCATTTAGTAGTTTAGGGGCGAAATTGGCACAAGTGGAATAGTTTAGGGGTTTTTGGGGTTATTTACTCTTCTTATTTTTACTCATTTGAGAGTCCTTTTTTGTTTTGAAGGGAGTTATGGACATGCCTGATATGGCTGTCCAGGCGTTAGCCTTGACCGTTCGTCACCTCAAACAATTTGGTCTTGAAAGAATTTTGTGTTTGGGAGCTTCATTTCGGCCGATCTCTAGCAATGTTGAGATGAACCTGTCGGCCAATGCAGTTCAACAATTAGAGGTATGTGCGTGACACATGTACTTTGCCTCGCTGCAATATTAAACAATGAGATATATGATTTCAATTCTTTTTGCCTTGTTCATAAATTTGTCATCATTGGTTTCCATATTTATAATGATTTGCTTTTAGGTTTTGAAGAATAACTCAGATGGGTCGGAATCTGGAACCTTACTGCACTGTATGAATAATACTCTTACTATCTTTGGTTCAAGGCTTCTGAGGCACTGGGTATTGCACACAGTTACATTTGATTTATTATTTTTCAATTTTGTTCTTATAATCTCCAGATATATGATAGTTGAGGTCTACTGATTGGTACAGGTGACACACCCTTTGCTCGATAGAAACATGATAAATGCGCGTCTTGATGCTGTTTCTGAGATTGCTGAGTCCATTGGTGCTTGTAATAAATCTCATAGTAGTTTCAGCTTTGACGAGGAAGAATCAAATGTAACTATTGTTCGGCCTGAGGTGTATAATATGCTTTCTTCAGTTTTGACTACTTTAGGTAGGTCGCCTGATATTCAGCGTGGCATAACAAGAATTTTCCATCGATCCGCTACAGCGTCTGAGGTAATGAAACAGCTACGTAACACTTTTCTTCAATTTTGACTATTGTGCACGTGCATCTTTTGCATTAATTGCTCTGTGTTGATCTGATGTCTCATCATTTTTTGCGCACTTGGATGGTTCAGTTTATTTCAGTTATTAAAGTTATCTTAGTGGCTGGAAAAAAACTTCAGCGGCTTCACATTGGAGAAGAGGACAAAGATAATGTGCAAACAAGGACAGTGCGTTCTGTGTTGTTGAGAAAGTTGATATTGACAGCTTCATCGTCCAGCGTTATCAGTAATGCTGCAAAACTCTTGTCTAACCTAAACAAAGATGCAGCTGACCAACGCGACCTTCCCAACTTATTCATCACTCGTGATGGTCAATTTTCAGAGGTTTTCATGAATGTCTCATATTTTGAAAAATCAAATCCTACTGTGACGCGTATATTGTCTTTGTTCATAGTTGTCACTTGATCCTTGATAAACAATTCGTTTGTCCGCAGGTTGCTAGAGCTAGGACAACAGTTCAGTTAACTAAGGAGAAATTAGATTTACTGATTATTTCATATCGCAAGCAGCTTCGAAACCATAATTTAGAATTTATGAGTGTATCTGGAGTTACACATTTGATAGAGGTAGATAACTAAAAATTTGATCTTATATTTTCACGGGATGGGTTCTTGTGGACCTAATTAATTAGGGCTCTTGGTGCGCAGCTGCCAATAGATGTAAAGGTTCCTTCAGACTGGGTGAAGGTGAACAGTACTAAGAAAACAATACGTTATCATCCACCTGAAGTATTAGCTGCTTTAGACCAGTTATCACTAGCAAATGAGGAGCTTACACTAGTCTGCCGAGCCACTTGGGATAGTTTTCTGAAGGTGTTTGGTGGATACTATTCAGAATTCCAAGCTGCTGTTCAAGCACTAGCTGCTTTGGATTGTCTGCATTCACTTGCCCTCCTTTCAAGAAATAAGGTTTGGTCATACTAGAAATGTATTTGAATTTATGCTTCATCTGGCAAATATTTTTGGTTCATAGTACTTTTATCTTTGTCTTTTGTAGAATTATGTCCGTCCAGTTTTTGTAGATGATAATGAACCTGTTCAGATACGCATCTGCTCTGGTCGTCATCCGGTATGTACAAATGCGTTTTATTTTCAAATAGAAAATATTGTAATGAATGCTTAGTGTATGTTTAACTGGTACAGTAAGAAACCATCTCCATATTCCTTTGGGGCTTTGCTTGGTACTCTCTTGAATATATGCAACACACATTGTTTCGCTGTTTTTTAGTTAGGAATAAAATGTTTAGTTTAAAAGGCTGACGATGTCTATTGAGACCAGGTTATGGAGGCCATATTGCAAGACAATTTTGTCCCAAATGATACAAATTTGCATGCGGAGGGAGAATACTGTCAGATAGTTACTGGACCAAATATGGGTGGAAAGAGTTGTTATATTCGCCAAGTTGCTCTCATTGCTATCATGGGTCAGGTAGATATATCATATAAGCAATATTTTATTCTCACATTACTCTAGCATTTTTGCAGCGACACCCACACATTTATTATCTTATACAAAAAGAATCGTATTCATATCTTTTGTTTAAGGAAAATAATCTGGTGGCTGTGAATTTATCAGTACGTGCCTTCTGATCCCTCTAGGTCGGTTCCTTTGTACCAGCATCATCAGCAAAACTCCACGTTCTAGATGGCATTCACACTAGAATGGGAGCTTCTGACAGTATCCAGCAAGGAAGGAGCACTTTCTTAGAAGAACTAAGTGAGGCTTCTCACATACTCCACACTTGCTCACACCGCTCCTTGGTTATCATGGATGAACTCGGCAGAGGCACAAGTACCCATGATGGCGTAGCAATTGCTTACGCAACATTGCAATATCTTCTAGAACATAAGAGATGCATGGTCCTTTTTGTCACCCATTACCCTAAAGTAGTTGACGTTAAAAATCAATTCCCAGGTTCTGTGGGTGCATACCATGTTTCGTACCTAACACCTCAGAAAGATGAACTGAAAATAAACTTGGATTCTATTCACAAAGTGGAAATTCTGGATTGCGAAGACGTCATTTACCTTTATAAGCTTGCGCCTGGTGTTTCAGAGCGGAGTTTCGGATTTAAAGTTGCTCAGCTTGCACAGGTTAGTTGCCTTCTTACTCTCCCTCTCTGGGCGAACTCGAGTGTGAGAAATATATTCAGCTGAGTGCACAGTGCTAAACATGAGAGAGAGCGCGCGCTTGATTCCGGTTTCCTTTGTCACCCTTGTTTTAATGAGTAGGCTATTAATGATACATTGCAGCTACCATCTTCATGTATTCGCCGAGCCATTGTGATGGCTGCAAAGTTGGAAGCAGCAGTAAGCAACAGAGAGAAAAATAGGTTGCAGCTCAAGTGTTCAAAAGAAACAGTGCCAAATAGTGAAGCAGAGGAGGCACAAGAAAATGTAGCGACGCCTCTTTATCACCCAGGTGGTGGAGGAATTGAGGGCTTAGAAGAACTAGCAAACAATTACACAAATGTATTTTCGAACCTAAATTTGGCACTTTTAGGAGATGATGATGACATGGAAAAGAACTTCCAGTTTTTTATGCATGCTAGATCCCTTGCGATGGAATTTATTAATAGGTGAACTCGTGTATTTAGCCGTCTTATATATGTTTTCATGGTCCATCTTTAAAATAAATTAACAAATAGATACGATTGGTTTATATGTTTATTTTATGTTTCACTTGATCTTGTACCGTCCAGATAAATAGAAGGCCCTGAAAGTGACATGGAACCTCAAAGGCACGGTGACAGAGATTTGAGTGATGAACAGCTAGAAAGACTACATATTAATCTGACTGGTACAAAATTTTATTTAACGTTAGTAGTTTGTTTGTTTGCCTGGGATGGATAAATCAAATGGTTAATGGAATGAGCTGCAAATTGTGATAGCTAGGAGTATGCAAGAATCATAGGCTCCCGGGGATTTGAGAGCAAGGAGGCTGAGGAGTAAGGTAGACTCATCAGAAGTGGAAGATTTTGAGTGTAAAGAGAGTGAGAGCTGACAACTCATTTGTAGCTAGCTTTTATTCTTCAACTTCCTGTAATCTTCCTGTTGCAATAATGCGGCAAAGAATATTTTCTTCCCCTCCTTTTGCTAGGGATTTGGTCCATTTGTAGTATGAGGCAATTGATATTTTGAACTGAAAATCCCTTGATACGAACTTGAGGCTCGATAGAATCATAGAAACATAACATGTTCGCATTGATTCAACTTTCCCAGGGTTTCAGTGTATCATAATGTTTCGGGAGTAAAAGTTTCTTGCTTCGATTGTTGTGATTTTCTGTTGCTTCAGCTTGCGACTGTCTTGTATTTGAACATTGTCGACCATCACTTGGAGGTAGAACATGCAACTTTGGTCTATATTATCTTTTGAGGCAAAGTTTCTTGGGATGCTTGATAATGAATCAAGTATGAAAAAAATGTGTGGTTTTATTTTTTAGATCTAAAGTTGAATAGAGGGTATTATATATAATTAAGGAATATTAAGGACATAAAAAGAACAACACAAAAGGTTACTAGATAAACATACTTGGTACTCGTTTGAGTAAATGATGCAAATGTAATTAAAACGAGTACCGAGTATGTTTAAGGAATGATTTTTTGTGACTTATTTTTTTGTTTGTGTTTAGCAGTTCTCGTTATAATTTTATTCTTTTATTATGATATAGATCTATATATTTAACATATAGAAAGAATTAAAGTAGTATTGGAACAAATTTTTATTCAACGATAAAAACTAAAATGAATCACAAGCTGAGTGTTAATATCTTCCTAGAGAGCAGAGGAAAAACATTATTAAGCTGCTTGAATATCCCTCCTCTTTCAACATTAACTAGACTATATATAATAATCTTGTGATTTGGTGGGCTTTGTGTAAAAACAAAGAAAATGTAAGCTAAAAAAAATCATATATATTACTTTATAACACGTAAAATGTTGTACAGATATAAAGTTGCTGGGCCTTTTATTCACGTGACGGCGAGGGAAGGAAGAACACTAGGGCACTTCAATATAAAGGGGTGGCGCTATTGCCACACCCCAATATTCTCTGTAACACTCCTCTTCAAAAAATGCAATCTTTTACTAATGCCACACACCACCATTTTTTTTAATCCCCAATCATTAACAATTAATAATCATTAATTAATTACTCCTATCATTTAGACTTAATCATTTATCATTAATCACTTATTTTTATTACCCCCATTTCATTTATGCCCAATGAATAACACCCAACAAAAGAAAAATTATCATCTAATAAAACAGAGCATCGTAAAAACCACATCTAATAAAACAGAGCATGGATTTTACTTTGTTCCATTTATAATTTTGAGCTTGGCAAAACAAGATTAGATATAAAGCCATGCTCTGCTTTATTATTAGATGGTTATCTGGTGAACTGAGGATTTGGCAAAAACTTCTTGTTGATAATTTTCATCTAAGTACACAAAGAATGAAGATCACATGATTATTTTTCTTCCTTTTATGATTCAATGGTTTTTTCCGTGCCCTGTTTTATTAGATGAAAGCCATGCTCTTTTTCGGCAAGGACGGACACTCCGACTCGTTGATTGAAGTGTTTTCGATTGTACTCGGTCCTACGCAATCGAGTAACAATGGAACTCCTCGGTTCTTTGCGCCTAACACGCCTTCTTAGGATGAAGATTTGCTCGGTTGGGAAGGGCCGAAATTATTGATCTTTTTAAAGCCGAGTATTTATCTTGCCAACCTCGGTTAATTAGGAATCTAGCCTATTCGGTCACATTCGATTGCGTTTCACCGAGCAAAAGTAAGATTCGGTATAAGAGCCGAGGAAAATAGAAAAGGGAAAAGAAAAAAAAAATGGACTCGGCTCATTAAAACCGTGTCCTTTATTCAACTCGTTATGTTCGGCCGAAGGAAACTTTATACGGTTGTGTGGTTGTTTGTTTGGTTGGTGGAACAATGATATGAGTTTTTGTGAAGAAAGAGATAAGATGGGTGTGCAACAGTTGGATTCACAAAAAAAGGATGGGGAAGAAGAAAGGAGGAAAAGAAGAGAGGAAAGGTTTTTTGATTTATTAATTTCTTCTAATCTAGGATTATTATGGGAGGTTATTATTAATATTATATTAGTGATTATTATTATTATATTACTAATTAACACTATTTAAAAGTGGGTGGCTATTGGGGGTGGAAGGAGAAAAGCATGGTACTAGGAGTTTCTATCCATGATGTTGAGAGAAATGCATCTAGACAAAATTTACTAAACTAGACATAGAAAGAACACTGGCGCATTTCAATATAAAGTGGCTAGGCCTATTTTTGCATTGGGCCCTAGCCTGCACACCCACATTACCGGATAATCTGTTAACATATTAAATATATAGTATTACACATAAAAGAATCTTGATATTTAATTTATTTGTTAAAGGAATATCAATAATGCTCATATTTTGATTAAGTGATTAAAAGTTATATATAATTATTATTTCTCTCTTAATTAAAAAATATAAATTTCGTTAAGTACCAAAACAAAATATATTACTCTTTTCTTCTTCTTCTTCTTCTTCTTCTTTTTAATACAACATTACAAGAATACACTTAGTGATTAATTAGAGTGGATCGAATCACATCTATATCTAGTGGCGAAGCCATGATTTTGAGAGAGGGGGTCAACATTTGCATTATAATTTATATTTTCTCAAAAGCAGCTAAAACAAGATGAAAAGATTAATTAATAATATGGCAAATATTTGCAAACACAATACTAAAAGTCTTTCATACAATCCAACGAAAACATTGATTACAATGACATATTACAACAACATTTTATGAAATTTCTTTTTTAAAAAGTATTGGAAAACTTCTTCATTCTTAATCTCATTGAAAATGTCTTGTTCAATGGATTTCAGTTTAACTATTTAAATAGGAGACTTGGCTTGTACATTATTTGATCCCGCATTCAAAAAGTATTGTACTTCTAGTTAAAACTGATTGTTCAACAACTCTCTTCCTCTTCGTCAAAAATTTATCCATTAGAATTGTTTCAAAATTGACTAGAAAAATCAATTTCAACTCATTAAACTAGGTCTAGCTAAAATTATGGTCAAATTTATCAAAACTAGAGCTAACTAAAATTATGGCAAAATTTATTAAAATTGGGGCTAAATTTATCAGGGTATTAAATCAAAAACCAAACAACAAGCAAGAAAATAGTATCAAAGATAAAAAAAAACCAACTAGGTAAAGTTTCAAACAATAAATTGTGCACATAGCTTATTTATACTTTATATATATACATGGTGAGGATCAGGTGCACACCAACTATGTTCACCGGTCCGTACGGATTTTCCATTTTGGCACATTTTTCAATTGATTTTTTTTGATAAAATTTGGTAGAGATTGTCTCCACAACGTGTAGAGCATTTCAACCAAATTTCATTAAAAAATTAAACTGGAAAGTCAGTTAACTACAAGATTGAAATATATTATAATATATTTCAATCATATAGTTAACCTATTTTTTAGTTGAATTTTTTGATGTATTTAGTGGAGATAATCTTTACATCGTAGAGATAGTCCCCATCAAATTTCATCCAAAATTCAATAAAAAAATATGCTAAAATGAAAAATCTGTATGAACCAGTACGCACAATTAGTGCATGTCGGATCCTCACCCTAACCCTGTATATATAAAAAAAACCTTACAATAATTCTATAATTTTATTTGTACTATATATATAATTTCAAAAAAAGGCCAGGTCAATTGACCCCTTACCCCGTGCACCTTGGCCACTGCCTATATCCACCAACACCCAGGTATAAATATAGGTGATTGCTATTGACACATACTAAATAACTCTCTAACACTCTATTATTCACTAACACACCTCAAGTACATATTTTATCTTCCTAACACTTCCAACACTCCCCTATCTAATTTTAAAATTAAATAATATTAATTAATCTTAATAAATATAATTTATGTTTAAACAAATATCTAATTTAACTAACATACAAACACTTTCAAACACTCCCACATTTCCTCTCAAAATACACCCAATTTGAAAGAGGGAGAAAGAACCTAGCTTGATCCCTCCTCCTCTCTTTTCTCTTCTTCATCACTAATCCCTCATCCTTTCTTCTTTTTTCATCTTTTTCACTATGACGCATATACATGCTACTCAGAGCGACTTGGGATCTTCAAATTATTTTGTCCATCTTTGCTCTATGTTCCTCCACACACCTACATTTTATTTCTTCTTCCCTTTTTTTTTATTTCTTCAAATTATTCTGCCCCTCTTCAAATTATACTAATTTTCATAATAAATTAAGGTGTTGGTGTTTCCAGTGTCATTTACCCCACTATTCACAATTCAAATTAACAGTATTTCACAATTCAAATTAAGGTGAAATTTAAGAAAGTACAGTCAGTCAGTTCCTTATGGCCGAGGTAAATGAAATGAACTTGGTTCCTTATGACCAAGGTTAATGTGATGTACTCGGTTGCTAGGGATCGAGTGATCTTGGCCGAGAGGTTAAAATTTTTTAATTTTATTCGGTCCTCTATGGCTGAGGTAAATGAAGTAAACTCGGTTCCATAGGACTGAGGTTGATGTGATATACTCGATTACTAAGGACCGAGTGATCTTAACTAAGTGATTCAAAGAGCTTTCTATGTCTAAATTCAAAATTGCTATACTCGATTGCTAAGGACCGAGTGTAAGAGGACTCCCTTGGTTGCTAGGAATCGAGTCACATAGGACACCTTCGGTTACTAAAGGTCGAGTGAACATTCATGATCAAACTGTTCAAAAATGTTGTACTCGGCGACGGGGAACCGAGTGCAACCACATGCACTCGGCCCTCAACAACCGAGTACATTCTAAAACACCACATCTTGCTCTGTTTGTTTTTTTTTAGTTTGTTTGTATCCAATGATTTAAGAATGAAATGACAAGTAAAGAAGTAGTAAAAATACAAGAATCCTATCTCTTTTGAATGAATATTTTCTTTAACTTGCTCTTGAACTTTCTCATTAATATTCTCTATCTCAATCTCTCTCTACACTTCTCTCACTCCCTATTATAATTTTTACACTTCAATCACCATATTACCAACAATAATCTTCGTTTTCTTGCTTATATTTTGAATTTTTAAAGGAAATGAATATGGAGATGAGTTTGAAGGTGGATCCTCGTTTGCTTGGAGTGGTATGATTTTTTAGCATGTTGGTTTTGTGTGGGTTTAAGAGATAGAGCGGTGGGTGTTGGTGTTTAATGTTAATTATTGATTATGTTAATTAGGTTTATTAATTAGGGCTATTTAATATTAGTAATCGGAGTAAATGAAATAAGAAGTGTGTGTCAATAGAGATAAAATTATTTAATTGATATAAAGTGTTAGAGAGTTATTTCATATGCGTAAATAACAGTCCCCTAAATATATTATTCGTTCTTTTTTATTTTTATTATTTAAAAAGGTGTATCTATTATTATGCACTAATTCTGTGCGCAAAATTAAGCCTATCGCTAGCCATAAGAAAATCAAACGCAGATGAAATATAAAACAACCCAATAGCTGTGGACAAAGCCACTGAACCAAGCCCCGCTTTGTATTTACTCGTTCTTGATAAATGGAATCAATTGGAGCATAAGACCAATATGTAATTTTCTTGTTAGTATCGTAAAAACAGGATAGCATAACCACAATTTCATTTGAGATAGAGAGGGAGAGCCTGTGACGATGTAATTGGGGTTTTTAATGCAGAGAGCACTCTTCTTCCTTCCTATAAACTGTTTCTTAGTTCAAGAACACATTAATAATTCAATTAATCTAGTCATATTGAAATTCAAGAACCATTCTCGGGGGAATTGGAATCCAGGTTATTATCTCTCCTTCGGGATCCGATACACAGAACGTGCTCATTTCCTTTTGTATATGTACGTCCCTTACCTCTTTCTCTATATCTATCTATCTATCTATCTATCTATCTATGTGAGATTAGATTGATGTTATAATTATGGAAATTCGTTGATGTATCATGGAAATTTCTTTCCATTTTTTACCTTCGGAATGCATCTGACAAAGGGGCTCTAGATCCAATTCTGACATGGATTCAATTGCTACCGGTATCTGAGATCATTTTCTTTAACCCAATATTTGTCCATTCACCGCCCGCCCTCCCTCCCTTATTCCAATAACCTGAATTATACCTCTCCCTTGTTCAACTTTTATGCAACTCTTTTTTCCTTTTACTACCCCACATCTATCTAGGATGAAAAGTGAGGATGGTGAGCAGGGGGCAACAAAATTTTAAATTTGCGCAAGACACCCGTGAATTTTAGGGATTTGATCATGTATGTTGGATTTTCATGGGCTTTGGCCTCTCCAAATATTATTACAATTTCCCCTTTTTTCTGGGCTTATAATTGCCCATCTATCATCACAATTTGCTATCAGAAAAAATAATCACAATTTGTATTTTTCATACCAATAAATTACATCCAAGTGCGTATGTACGCACTCTTTCCATTCTGAAGACAAAACATGTTGTTTTGATACTTTCTCGAGCTCAGTTTGTATGAGGCATAGGCCCAAAGTTAAAAGATTTAAAGACTGGGAAAATTAATTACTCCTTTGCTTTGGCTTGTTGGACTTGAATCTTAGAGCTTGAGGATGCAGCTGAATTTTTGGAGTGGACCCAGCTGATTATATACGTGTGAGATTCTTCTCAGGTACTAGTTTAGCGTAAAGCTTAAGTTTCTGGGTAGCATGGGTTGTTAGGCGTGGGACTCTACCATTAGGATTATCCATGTAATGACGTAATGGAACACCGAACACTGGATGGTTTTACTGAATCAACGGTAGTTCCCTTTATTTGAAGGGATCCTGTTGGCCATGTGTAATAAGCGCATGCTGAATTAATATCTCTTGCTGATATTAATCAGCCATGGTTAGTTTTGCATTTTCAACCGTACATTGTAATGCAGCTGGTGTGTCTCGACATAGCCTTGTTGAACCTAAAGGTTCTATTTGTCAAGTTGTGGATATGCAATTCTACCTTCGGTTATTGCCTCTTTTCTAAATCCCTAACAAAAGGAGCTGCTTGTTTATTGCACAAGAGTTACTTTTAACTTTTTTGTTAGTTAATGACATAGTGCTTATCACTTTGTTTCTGCTGTTAATGTGATGAAGAATTCTTGTTGGATACATATGAAATTGTCTTTTAGTCGGTGGGCTTTGGTGGTAAACTAATTTTACACCTATCTCATTTATTTGATGGACAAGAATACGGTATACATTTACTGAATCACTATTAGAAAAAAGTTGTACTTCTCTTATTAATGTGTAAAGGATTTGAAGTTTAACCAATTCTCCATTTTACATGTGATGTTGTTAGTTGTATGCAATGATTGTAGTGAAAGTTAGAGGCACTTGATCTTTAGAGATGGGAGGAAAACAATTTTTGCAAGTATTTTTTGCCTTTTGAGTTGCAAGGTACTTATGGCATCTATTTTTGGATTCCTTTCTATATGTACCCTTGCTGATTTTAATGCAGGTACAATGAGAACATGCTATGCTTCACAATGTCCAAAAACTCAAAAGAAGGATATGATCAAAGTGAATGAGCCAATTGTAGGATTTATTAGTCAGTCTTCTCCCAAGAATGGCAATAGTAGTGAGGAACCTGAAGAAGATCCAGAAGAAGTTGAAGAGGATTCAGAACTGGAGCCTGAAGAGGATCCAGTAAAGGAAGTTGAAGAGGAAGGAGAAGAGGATCCAGAAGAGGAAGAAGAAGAGGATCCGGAAGAGGAACCTAGTGACTATCCGGAGGAAGAATCTGCTGTAGAGTACTTTAATCAGAGTTTATGCCACAACAATAATGAGACAGAACAACTGAGCGAGGATCCAGATGAGGATCCTTCAGAAGAATATGTGTCTGAGCCATCTTCCGAAAGTGACACTAATGAAGCCGATCACAACCGCTCCAATGAAAAAAAGAGATCAGCAGATGTGACGGCATGTGGATCAATCCCATTGCAAGTTAACCAGTCACAGAAGAAATGCAGGTACGAGGAAGCAGTTAATCCAGAGTTGGATGTTCGATCTCCTGTTACAGATCCACAGAGCAAATCTGGAAAACAAGGGCATAGTAGATGGGAACCACAGCCTGAACAAGATAATGGAAGTTCTGGAAAACGAAGGCGTAGTAGATGGGATCCCCATCCCAAACAAGATGGTGAAACTGGTGGGGGTGGTAGTGGAAATGGTAAAAGCAGGAAATCAAGGTGGGCTAGTACCGATGATTCTCAATTTAAGATGCCTTGGTCCACTTCACTTGCCCGAGTTCAGAAAAGACTTTGTTGGGTCTAAGTTTGATTCGGAGACTCTGAGGTTGCAAGCGAGACTATTTGAAATTAACAAGAAGCTGCAAGGATCGGAGCTTCACGATGACAGGCCTGAGGCGGAAAGATCTCCTTCTCCCCAACCAATAGACAATAACCTTGGGAAAAGAATAAATACACGCGAGGTGAGGCTTCGCCAGACACTTATGGGGGAACGCCAACTAATCATTTCCATGTTGATTAAGAAAAACCCCACCTTCAAAACTCCTCCCAAGAATATCCCATTGAAGCTATCTAAGAAAGTTTATATACCTGTGAAAGAATATCCAGATTATAACTTTGTTGGTCTTATAATGGGCCCAAGGGGAAACACACAAAAGAGAATGGAGAAGGAAACTGGGGCTAGGATTCTATTAAGAGGGAAAGGCTCCATGAAAATACCACGGAAACCCGATCCATCTGATAATGATGACTTGCATGTCTACATAGAAGCGGGTGACCAAAACTCACTGGATGCAGCTGTAGCAATGGTTGAGAAACTGCTAATCCCATTAGAGATCAATGAACACAAACGAGCCCAACTACAGGAACTTGCGAGACTTAGAGGAACTTTAAAACATGATATTTGCCACGTGTGCAAGGAGCAAGGACACAAAGCCTACGCCTGCCCTCAACAACCATCCGGATTGCACGCAATCCAATGCAACAAATGTGGAAGTGTTCGCCACCCCACGTCCAGTTGTTCAACTGTTATCATGAAACAAAATCCCAAGAAGGAAACAACAGATGATGCAAAACTCTATGTTGGGTATCTTCCCCACGCTGTTGATGACAACCGGTTGAGGGAGCTGTTTTCTCCATTTGGCAAGATTGGTTTGGCAAGAGTGATTACAGATCGAATCACTGGTTTAAGTAAAGGCTACGGTTTCGTTCATTTTGAAAGTCCTGTTGAAGCGGCTGCTGCCGTGATGCACATGAATGGGTACCAAATGGACGGCAATATGCTGGCGGTGAGGGTAGCTGGGCGGCCACCAGTCGCCGGACCTACAGTGGCATCTCCAAGTGTACCAAGCCAAGCGGCATGGATAGGCCTGCCGGGTCATTGCCGCTAGGGCCTCAACTGTCATTTTCAAATAATCATGGCGTAGTTTTGCCATCGGCCTTCATATACTCGGGGCATGGGACCCACTTTCCTAACTTCGGGGTCACACCATTCCCCGCTCATCCACCGGCTGTTGTGTCAAGCCTTGATGAGTCGATGAACGCATTCTCATCCTCTAGTTTAGTTGCACAGTTTCCGGGTGACCCTGACTACCCTGGTTCCGAGTTCAAGCAATACTTTGCCTCGCCAACATTGGGGCCATCCCCGCCATTGCATTTCAATCAGACACCAGAGACTCAACTGATGACACCGACTTTGTGGGCAAGCTCTCACCTTCCTAGATGAGAAGACAAATGTGCCGTGTACTTGGTTTTAAAACTTTCTTAGCCGTGACCCTCTACAATGTTCTTACGTTGGGCGTTGTTTTGTCGTACTCATCATTAGTCATTCTATTCGATAGTTTTTAACATTTACTAATGAGAAAGCGGTACATTTCTTTTCTTTTAACCCTTTTTTTTCCCGGAAAAACTGAAATTGATACATGCATAGAAAGCTAAAATAAGGCTATAATAGAAATTCCTCGAAGCAACTTACAACTATAGCATTTTGTATTGCACAGCCAACCAAAAAAAAAGTAATAATGCTAGGTTTCACTCCCAACTCCAATCCTTCATTCGCTCCTTGACCACCGAGTAAAAACATGTTATTTGGTTCTTGAGGACTAAGTATAAGCCTATTACTCGGTGTTTAGGGGTCGAGTAAAGCATTTTTATACTTTAGACTTATACTCTACTCTCAATAACCGAATAACAAACCCTTACTCGGTATTCAAAGATTGAATAAAAAGTGAGAGCATAACCAAGTATTATTCGGGGTGGAAATAGAATCACCCAAAAAAATAAAATCTTGAACAATTTACACAGCGTTTTTATTCCCTTGTGTCAAATCAATGTTATTTTTTTTTTCTTGGTGTCTTGATATAAAATAGTGTGATGTATATGGTAGTTATATTACTAAAGCGTAATACTGTTTTAAGAATTTGTATTATATGTTTCTAAAGTTATACATTAATCTGAGCTTCTAAAGTTATACATTACTCGGATAATATAAATAATTAATTTGGCAATAACGTCACCGTAAAATAATCTTTTATTAATAAATATTGTGTTCAACAACTAATCTAACCTTGAAATCCGGGCATTTCCAGAAATTTCATCCAGTAGAGTAGATCTTACGATAAGAGTCACCTTTTCAACAGGAGAGTTAGTATACCTAAACCCATGGGAGGTTTGGGGATACGTACAACATTTGAGAATAATCAGGCAACTGTTTCGAAGTTGTGATGGATTATTATGAATGAATCTAATCCTCTTTGGGTTAGGGTCATGAAAAACAAGTATAATCTCAAATCCAAGCCTAGGATGCGGGGTCATAAAAGGAAGGTTTCTCATATCTGGGGATACATCTATAATACTAAGGGTATTCTTGACAAAAATACCCTGTGGAATGTGGGGGATGCATTCATAATACTAAGGGCGTGTTTGACGTGCTGAATTAGAGAATTGGATAAGATTATTTAATCCTATACGAATAGGATAAATTATTCCACCTCTTAGGTGAGATTCATTAATTTCCATTTCGGTGGGATAAAATCCGTTTAGATATTCAATCCCGATAAACACCAAACATGGGGTAGGAATAAAATTATCCTATCACACCCTCTTATCTTACGCGTCAAACACAGCCTAAGGGTAATATTGAGAAAAATAATCTTTGGAATGTGGCGGATGGTTTCTCCATATCGGTTCATAAGGTTCGGTGGTGTGGAGTTGTAGATTTTGTGATCACGCTACGGTGCTAGTAGCCTAAGGAAGATGTGAATGTGGCAGACATTCGAAACCCAAATGATACTTGGGACCTGATTGGGACCCATCACCATTTCCATCTTGGCCTGTGCAATGGGGTGTTTCCTCTTAATAGAGACGTGAAAGACTACCTGTCTTGGCCTCTTAGTAGCCCTGGCAATTTTTCTATTAGCAGTTGCTTTAATCAAATCATCAAAGAAAATGATGACATGCCTGTGGATAGTCTTGACTAGAAGTCGCTATAGAAACTTAAGCTACCTCAAAAGATCATTATGTTTCTTTGGATCATAAGACATTGTGGAACACCTACTAACTCCCTTTGTTTCCAAAGGAATAGCATTGAGAACAGAGATTGCAAACACTGTGGCATGGAGGAAACCCCGGAACATGTTCTAAGATTTTGCTCTAAAGCTAAAAAGGTTCAGGAGCTAACTTTTGACCTTAAAGTGGTAGACCTAGGTAGTATTTCCTTCATTCCTTGGCTTGATTTGAATCTTAAGAAAAAACAGGTGGGGTGCAATGGTAAGACCACACGGCAAACCTTATTTGCTGCCACGTTGTGGAATCTTTGGAAGGCGAGAAATGATTTCCAATTCAATAACAATATAATGGACTATAATCAAATTGCCATTAAAAGTTCGAACTTTGCTATATGCATAGTGAAAGCTTTTAAAACCAATTTGATGAATATACCTAGTTGTGGGATCCGTTTGGTAAAATGGACTCTTCCTGATGTAGGAACGGTGAAAATTAACTATGATGGGAGAAGCCTCGGGAGCCCTGGGCTGGCTGGAATTGGTGGTCTACTCATGATGACTTAGGTAGATGGATTGAGGGATTCTGTGGAAGCGTTGGAATCTCCTCGGCAGTGGTAGCGGAGATAAATGCTATGAGACAAAGAAGCTTACTAAGAGGAACGACTGGAAGAACGTCACGATCGAGACGTATTGCAAAAATGCTATGGAACTCATACTATCCGCTGACGAAGTGGATCATGCAGACAAATGGCTGATTGTCCAAGAGATGCAAGCCAACATTAAATCTATCTTTCGCGAAGCTAATATATGTTATAACTTACTGTTACATATGCATAAATAGGCTCGCTCGGCTGGATACAACTCAGAGGGAAATGTATGTGAAGATCGTGGTTCCTCCCAGCAATATTGTGCATGAGCTCCAAAGTTTGGGAGTTATGGTGAATAGGCGTGTTGTCTAGTTTTGGTTTTTTCCCTTTTTTAACCCCAAAAAAAGAAACCCTTAAGGCTTGTTTGATAGCAACATGAAAAATAAAAAGAAAAATAACTAATTTAGGTGTGAAGATGGAAAATAAGTTGAGAGATGTAGTGAGATAACTCTTACTTTTTGCTTTTTTTCATGACAAAATTTTCTTGGAGTGATGGTAGAGAAATTTTTTCCACAAAATATTAAAGGAGGATGAAGGACATATCCTCACAAAAATAAGTATGAGATGGATAGTATCTCACCATATGCCTCAACTTATTTTTCATCTTCTCATTTAAATTAGTTGTTTTTATTTTCATTTTCCATGTTGCTATCAAATTGAGCTTAAATTTTATTATTTCGAGGGCAAGTGAAGCCTTGTCATGATTAAATGTGATATGACAAGTTTTGATTATAATTTGTCACCGCTAAACTTTAATAAACTATTGTTTGCTAGATCCTCATGAATATTAGGGTTGGCCACGGTTCGGTTACCAAACCGAAATGGTCGGTTTTATACCAAATTGACCGATGTCGGTATATTTATATATGAAACCGCTTCTGAACCGACCATCGGTTTTACCGATTTGGTCGATCGGTTTGTTTATAATGCGGTAAAAACCAACCAAATGCAAAAAATGAGCAAACATTAGCAGTAGTGCACAACATAAATTGAACAAGAGCTCACAAAATCAACCTTCACATAAGCATATTGTCAAACATTTCATGAATAGTAGATAAACCCCTAATTAATAAACCTAATTTGAAGTTTTAAACAATAATTTCTAACCCAAAATCACAATGCATGTTTAAATTAAGTCATATGATTTAGGTGGCGTTTAGTAAAAAAACTGAAAACTAAAAGCTGAAAAAGCTGTTTGTTTAGTTTTGAAAATTGTATCTGAAAAAATGTTATTTGTTTGAATATAACACATCTAAAAACAATTTTTTTTTAGTATGACAATTTTGCCCTTTTATTTTGACCCCTCTTCTCCTGTAGTGTCACATCCCAACATGCCACCCACTCCCCGTCCATTTTGCCCAGCTCTCCCTTCTATCCCTCCATTTCACCTCTCTCCCCCATGAAATCCCTTTTTGTATGTTACACATATATGTGTGTATATATATTTATTTCATATTTGAATGTGGAAAATGATATATATATTGTGTGTGTGTGTATATAAATATATGTATTATGAGATTTTTCTAGACGAGGGGTTAGGGATGGAAAAGCAGGGATGGGGAGTTGGGTGGAGCTAGAATTGGTGGATGGGGGTAGGGAAGGGGCGGGAGAATGGTGGTTGTGGTTGTGGGTATTAAAGAAAGAGTGTGTATATAATTTTGTTAAAAGAAAGAGGGTAAAATAAACATTTTACACCCTTTAAAATTAAGTTTCAGATTTAAATGGCAAAGTTGCCACTTAAAATTTTGGATGCAAATTTTAAGTGGTAAAAATTAAGTAGCCACTTAATTTTTTAAGTTGCTGAACAACTTTTTATATCACTTAAATTTAAAAAATTTAATTTTTAAATTTAAGTGGTAATTAAATGGCAAGTGAACAGCCCCTAGTAAATCTTTTTTTGTAAAAGTGTAATACAAGTAAACACAAAGATTAAGAATGAGAGAAAAAGAAAATTGAAAACGTACGAGGAGAGAAAAGTGGCCAAATGGGTGTGATTATATGAGAGAGGGATGACGGAATCAAAGAGTGAGTGACGGAGAGAGAGGGATGAACGAAGAATGATGGCAGCAGAAAACGGGTAGTCGGGCAGTAAAGGGCGGGGCAGCGAGCGAGAGAGAGAGTGAGAGACGACAATGGGAAAGTGGGAGAAAGATGTTTTTGAAATAGTGGAAGAAAGTACTGAGAGTTAAACTTTTATAAAAATTATATTTTTTAAAATTTGGCCGGTCGGTTGGTAATTACCTAAAATAGAGAAATATAAAATCAATTTTGAAACTAATTTTGGTAAGTGATCGAATATTCGGTAATCGATCAAACATGGTCGATCAATTTACCAACTGAAAATGGTCGGTTCGGTCCATTTGCGGTTGAAAATTGCCGGTCCTACTCATGATGAGGCATTTGTAATCAGGACAAAATAAAGAGACATTTGTTCAACTAATACAAAAGTATGTGCAGTGACAAATTCTATATTGAACTATTAAGCTTCTGCTATCATGATTATACCTATACATTGACAAAGTCCGTATTGAACTCTTAAGCTTCTATTGTCATGCTCGTGACCCTTGACTATTAAGTTTGTTCCTATTTTACCTTGGCAAATTTATTTTTAATTATACTATTATGTAAATTATGTTTTTTTTAAAAATTCAAGTGCTACTAGATCCGCATGGTAATGATATTTTAAGAAATTTTATTTAAGAAATCATAATAGATTACACAAATGAGAGTAACTTTTCCTAATCAAACCGTCCTTTAAATAGATTTTGATATTACCTTTGATAGGGTTTAAGTATGCATCACTGTTACCCTATAGCTCTTCTCCAGCTCTTATCCGCAGACTTACTTTTACTCTAGTTCTGCCATAACTCCATCACCAACCTGCCTCTTCTCTAAAGGCTTACTTTTGCTGTTTCAGTCACAACTCCGGTCACAAGTCCGTTACTAAAGACTATATAATTCTTGTGAGGATGTAACTCTTATGTAATTTTTTGTGAAGATGTAACTATTATGTAAATATTTTGGGAAGTTAACGAAGAAATGATCATCTATGGTTTTTTGTCATTACAAGACCAAACTTTCTTTTTTGGGTTTGTTTGGCTTAAGTTATTGTTTAAGTACTAGTTGCTCAAAGTTGAGCGAGTGCTGATGAAGATACTCACCCAATGACAACTGAGCATTACCACATTCATTCACCATAAATTAGACGAATATATTTCAAAAAATGGGCAGTGGCATTAATTATTGTTCAAGTACCAGCTGTTCAATGTTGAGCAAGTGCCAACAAAGATACTAACCCAATGACGGCTGCGTATATCTTAAAAAATGGCCAATAACTTTAGTTATTATTCAAGTACCGGTTGCTTAATGTCGAGCGAGTGCCAATGAAAATACTCACCCAATAACGGCTGAGTATTACAACTTTAATTATGTTTCTTAAGTTAGAAAGTGGTCGAATGGAGTGTTTGTGATAAAAAATTTAAAAATTGGGGGTGTAAAGTAAAGAGAGTGTTAGTGATAAAATAAGAGGATGCATTTATCACTTCTCAAAATTTAGTTGCTATCCTTACTAGTTATTTCTTTAAACACTTGAATTGAGGGACTAAGGTGGGGAAGGGAGTAAGGGCATGTTGCAAATTAAATTAAATCAAATCAACTGCTCATATGTCACATAAATTAGAAAAATAAATACATAAACTTCTTGATCATACATAATTTCACTACACCACAAGACTAGAGAGGTCATTCAAGAAATGTCTTCCCTAATGCTGGCTAAGAACAACCTCAGCTCCCTCGCCTTCTTTGCATGATCTGGTGACAGTTCAGTTTCCGACTCACTCAAGTCAATCACATCAACACATTGAACGCTATTATCAGATTCTGCACACTTTGAAACATAACGCGCATGCGTAGGAGGGGAAGGGCTCAAGAGATCAATGACCTCTGCCTTACCAACAATTGAACTTTTTGAGGCATCATATATTTCAACTTTGTTGGTTAATTCTATATCAAGCGGTAGGTCTTGGTTCCATTGATTAAATTGGGTTACAGCACTTCCTTTCTTTGACATTGATCCTCCAGATGAAGAGGCTTTTTGAATGCCACTACTATCGCGTTCAATTTCAAGAACCAACTCTTCGAGCTTCATATTGATTTCATTCATTGATTCTCTGTTCTCATCAGGTTTCTTTAGTCTGGGCCCACGATGTTTTGGTTTCTTCGCTTGAGCCTTTCTCTCCTCGAACTCCACAATCTTTTCAGGACAAGCACTGGAAAAGGGGAAGTGATGATTTCAGTATCTCAAGTACTGTATTTCTTTTAAAATTCTCTTTGTTTCATAATGTCAAGTGATACAGAATGGCAGCATGAATTCTATTATAGGAAAACATGTAAAACATGATTAATTTAACTATATATTGTATTTAAAAAATAAACACGCACACCCTTGATTGTTTGCCACCCCAAAGAATAATAAAATGACAGCTATCATCAGTTCATCACCTCTCTATGAGATCAGCTGGTACTATAGAAGTTTTAAGTCCATCAATCTCTTCCCAGCAAACCTCAAAACATTCTCTTCCCTGAATTTTCCTGTGCTTGATAATTCCAGATATTGGACACTTAACTGGCATCTGTAGTTCGGAAATTGGTAAGTACTCATCAGCCAGTATCAACCATTTTTCACTTGGTTTAATTAAGTTGTAGCAGAAACAAAAATGACTTCATTTGTGTACAGTTTGTCAGCTAGAACTTCACGCAACTTACGAGAAGGCTAGAACATCTAAATGGCAGATTAAGTCGAATTTTGTCAATTAACCTGAACAAATTTTGTGACATGCCCATTTGATATGAGCCTAGATCCATGATAATTATAGAAGTTCAGTCTAATAATAATATAAAATAAGGGTGGTACTATTGCCAAAGCAATTATGCCTATTGCCAAAGCAATCTGCAACTTTAGAAGCACACAGTACAACTTCTCAAAGCAGTATTATGCTCTAGCAAAGAGATAATTGCTTTGGTAATATAGGTAGCATAAAATAAAAATTGGTACCTCGTTCAGTGGAAGCCGAAGTCCTAGTTCTGACGAAGTAGAACGTAAATTTGCAAATCGCCTCAAGTCTCTTTCAGCAAATTTCGGAAGTATATACTCATCTGAAACACAAATCACACACAAGCTATTGAATGTGAAAAAATAAATACACTCTAAAAAATAGGTTGATAAATGACAGAAGTAAGCTCTTCTCCCTGTTAATGGCACTAGATATGATGCTCCCACATTAGCACCTTAAAATTAGTTCATAGTGGCATCTATCAAACAAAAGAAAAAAAGAGCAAAAGCTGGAAGGACCTGTTTTGCCTGGAGGCCATTCAAAAAACTGAGCACATATCTGCTGAAGCTGGGAACGTTGAAGCGGATGCTGACCAAGGACCCTACAACATTCAATTGACATAAATATATGTTCTCCCTTTCCTCTTCTTTGCTAACAAACTAAGGTATCAAAAAGTGTAAAATTCTCAATTTCTACCTCTTTCTCTATGCCAACTGGTGGTTATCAGGAACTAAAAATGATAAACTGAAGAACCTACCTATGCACAGCCTCGGAGTCCGCCGAGTGGCATTTTGGTCTCAAATATGCATCAATCACTTGCAGGAATTGATCATTCCTTTGCAGATTATGGTTACCACCTAATACCAACAATCATATTTTACAAGGAAACTGTTAGCAGCACTCTTCCTTTTGAGACAACCATTTAGACTCAGCACAAAATGCCCTCGGTTCCAACTTAAGAGTTCATTTTGACTTTCACACATTTTTTGAAGGTTGCATTAATTGCAACATAATCAAAGGTTAAGAGCGAAGTTATTTACTATCATAATATTCATTCACCATTAATATTCACTTCGTGATCTGAGCAGTTCTCTTTCTCATTGCAAATGATAACTTGATTGCGTTTCTTTGAACCCTTTGACTTCTTTGCAAATGACAATCCCTCTGATGCAATACGTTGAAGAACATCATTCTCACCAGCTGATTTAACAATATGGCATGCAGATTCCTGCAGATGAGGTGGAGAAATGCTACAGCATAAGGATCCTTCTAATCCCAAAGCAGACAAGGAGAAGCAATCAACAAAGGAAAAAATGGTTACCAATATAAGAAACAAGAGACTATTAAACTCACCGGACCAAGCCCATGGACTCCCTGAGAGTAATCGCCGCCAAGAAGGACAGCCAGAGAAATCTGAAGATCAAATTTTTTTAAGTTACCACTTGTTACGAGAGATGCAAACTTTACCCCCACAACATACTACAAATAAAGCATTGGATCTATTATAGGTGGATCCTAATCAGTTCTAAACAAATCAAATGCAGGAGAAAATTAGCATTGAGCAGCTAAAAGTGGTGCCATCAAGAATGTCGCTAATGTTTTTAGTGAATTATCTACTATAGTGGCTTGACGGAACAACTAAAGTTACTTAGAATTCCCCCAATCAGTTAGAAAATGTCAAATTTTTTGGTTAGCGGAAACCCCAGTCCCAAATAATATCAAGATTCAATAACTTCTTTTGTATACAATGCTGGAATCATGGGTACACCGTACACTTAAAAATGTTATTTTGTTAGATGCAAAAGGAAATTTACCAGGGAGTTCCTTCCAAAACCAAGTTTTCTCTCGATGTCAGCCATTTCATAGCAGACAACATAACCGCCTTCCCCTGTATCAATGGCTAGTAGTTAGCAATATTATAAGACTTTGGGAAATAAAGTTTAAAACATAGAGCAGTATTATGATATGAGAGAGAGAGAGAGACAAAAAAAACCCCATTACTCACCAAGACATATATCTCTGTATACTGTTCTTGCTCCAAACAGGAAGATATCTGAATCTGAACTGAAACATCCATCCTGGTGATCATAAGGATAATAATAGTAACAATTGTAATAATGAGATTGTGGTCAAATATCAATTCCTGTTTGATATCCTATAACCCCTAGAAAGCTGAAATATAATGGATTCACTTACACACAGTGATTCTGAATTTAATAATGCACACTGAGCTTCAGCTTCTTCAATTCTGAAAAGAAAAATACAAAATTAAGTTGTGAAGTCAAGATCGGTGAACTTTTGAAGCACTGCCCAGAATATTCATTTAGACCCTCTTTTGGAACTGAAACATTGTGAACCTAGAACTGGTGCCAAAAATTGAACTGCACATACACCAATCGACTGTAACAATGATCATTAATATTTTTTATGGTTTACCCTTACAACAATCATAATTATCTAGACTGCAATTTAAATTGAAATAATTAAGATTACCCGTCCAAGCAAGGAATCCCAAGAGCCATGCCAAGCATTTTAGCCTCTTTTACCATACAAGAGAACTCAGATCCCATGTTTCGTCGAAGTGAAGACACCTTCTGTGAATTTGTTTCATCCAGAGTGACCTGCCATAGTTAAAGTTTTTTTGTTGGTAGATTAAAAACTCAAATTAACTAAAAAAGGCATACAATTAAAGACCAAGTTTGAATGGGAAAAAAATTTATATGCTATAACACATGGGTGATACAGAAAAGAACAATGCGGATACCATCCAGTCACTAAAGAAAGTTGTACCTCACTTTCCAAGTTTAAACGTCGTCTATAGGTTGATAATTTGATGGCAGGAATCGACCCATCTGCCAATTCCCATATCAAAATTGCAACATTTATTTATATACTGTACTATGTAATAACTAATAAGGGGCAATAATTTTTGAATTTAAAAATGTATAAAAGATAAAGAATTTTATAGCAAAGATTTAAGATTGATAATGTCTTTGGTAAGGGTTACGAACTAGTATATATCTACATATATATATATATATGGTCAAATAATACAAAAATTTGCAAGACCCAAATGAAGGAATGAAAGAGAGAAGGGGGGAGGGGGGAGGGGTACCTGTGACAAAGATGAGGCTACAGTTCAAAGCGAGGAGAGCTCTAAGGCGGTGAAAGAGACCCCTGAGATAGAACTTATCCCTCATGGAACAGTGTGATTTATTAACGTTTTGAAGTTGAACTATCCAACAGGACAGATCTATGCACACTCTCTTGTTCCTACCACACCACACAAACAAATCTCGAGGGTATATATATATGATGTAATAAGAAGAAATTTACAGAGTGGAAAGAAAGCTTACCGGAGATGGTGAAGAGGGATAGTTTTCTTGCAAGATTCTAAGATGTCCCATAGGTTTTTCACCCCCATATTCTCTGCTACACACTTCTTCACGGCAACATATCAGAGAAAAGAGACGTTGTAAATTGGTAGAGAGGGAAATTTCTCAATTGATGACTTGAATTTGAAAAAAAAACAACTAATCTGATCTCCGGGGTAGGGGGTGAATGCATTCTTGCAAGATTTGCAAGGCAGTCTTAATTGTGACTTTTTCTTTCTAATTTTTTTGTTCTTTCTTTCAAAACACTGATTGTGCAATTACGAATAGAGTTCAAAATGAGGTCACGAGGGTGCGAAGCCGCTAATACACCAGATACTCTCGATTTTTTTATTGGGTGCGGGTAAAATTACTTGATTAAATAACATAAATAACCATTTAATTATTATAAAAAATTTTAAATTGTCACCGGATTATAATTCGTTTCATTTAACTTATTCAATTAAATAAGTAGTTCAATTTTGATCACTTCCTTAAAAATTCTGTCAATCCACTAACGGATTCAAGGGCATTTTCGTCCAAACACCAAAAAAAAAAAAACTGTTCCGGAGTCTTCTTCAACTCCGACTGCCATCGCCACCTACTCCTCCTCCGGCGAGAACACTGTTACTCAAAAGGTTCTTCTTTTCTTCAATCGAAGAAGAGAGAGAGTCGTCCAAACAAAAAAAAAATGTTCCGGAGTCTTTTTCAATTTTGGCCGCCGCCGCCGCCTCCTCTTCCGGCGATAACACTGTTACTCAAAAGGTTCTTCCTTTCTTCAATCCAAGAAGAGAGAGAGAGAGATGGGTTTTAGGTATGTTGATGATTTTTTCTTTATTCTTGTTTGGAGGATTAGGAGCTACAAAAGCAGAAAAGCAAAAACACTCCGGCGACAATAGTAATGGCGAGAAGAAGAGGAAGCAAGGCAAAAGGAGGAAGAAAAGAGGAAGAGAGATGAGGAGGAAGAAGCGGAAGCGAGGAGAGAAGGAAGAAGAGAAAGCTAGACAAAAGGAAGAAGAAAAGAGGAGAGAGAAGGAAGGAAGAAGAAAAGGAAGCGAGGAGATATGAGGCATCGAGGAAGAGAGAGGAGGAAGAAGCGGAAGTGAGGAGAGAGCAAGAAGAAAGGGGAAGCAAAAAGGCAGGAGGCAGAGAGGAGGAGGCCGAGTATTTTCGCAGGAGTGTTATCGCTTGCGCCGGCCGAAGTTGAAGAAGACGGAGGAACAATTATTTTTTTTCCTTTTTTTTTGGTGTTTGGATGAAAATGCCCTTGAATCTGTTAACGGCTGACAAAATTTTTTGACAGAGTGACTAAAATTGAACTACTTATATAGTTGAGTGGGTTAAATATAACGGACCATTTTAAAACTTTTACGATAGTTAAATGGCCATTTATGGTATTTACTCAAATTACTTTAAAAAATAGAATTTACACAATTTTTTTTAACCCTCACGTATAATTTTTAAAATTTTAAGAACAACTTAACAAAACGAGAGCCCTAATAAAAAAACTATATTTTACTAACAAAAAATCATTTCATCATATAATTCAAATCATTTTACTAACAAATAAGCTATATTTCTCACTATTAATTGAATTACTTTCTCATGGCACACTCTATATGTGTACAATAGGATACCTACTAATATCTCACATTAATGACATGTAATGACATTTAGTCAATGGTTAATCAAATGAGTTCTTTATACTAAAGGTATATGTTCAATCCACACATTAACATTATTTTTTATTATAATTTTCAACAAGAGAATGATACTAAAAGTCCAAAACTCCTTCCTATACTTATTACATATATAATTAATATTTTTGAATAGTGAAATAGACAACTATTCTTAATTTGAGAAGATGGAAATATTAAACTATTTTTCTATAATTCTTTTTAATCAAACATCCACCCACTACACCAAAATGGCTAAATTGTCATAGAAAAACACGGAGGCTTTGTCACGGTTATAAGGTGTTGTTCCAGCTCTAAACCATAATAAGGTTATTTGATCACAATTTTTTTCAATATTACTCCTTCCAAGAACATATGTTGCAGTTTTGAACTGTGACAAAGGGAATATAAGTGGAGTCTCGATTATAAACCGAAACATAAAAGAACATCGTGTCACGATTTATGAGCGGTAACCCAAAAACCAATACCCCTAAACCAATACCCCTCTTCTTTTTTTTGTTTTGAGCAAGTGTATCACTTTTCTTTTTTTTTTACTTACCTTTCTTTTATTTTCTCTCTTTTTCACACCTTACCTCTAACATCAGCCCCTCTATTACACCATCCACCGTGAAATCCACCATCGCTACTACACAATCTCATCGTTTGACCTTTCCATCGTGACCTTAATCGCTAACCTTATGGAACGTCCACCTACCATGAAATCTAGCGTGAACCCTAATTCCTAAAGCACAATCTCAAATTTCTTATTTTAAAGGTGAGCCCTAATCTATATTCCTATTCACCGTGCCCTAATTGTTGTATGTTTTCCACTCTTGTTATTATTGTATGTTTGTATTTGAGAATGAGATATTGGGGTTCATGTATATTTTTTTACTCTAAAAAAAAACAGTTGGAAAATGAGATTGACCTGTGACCAGAACATATCATAGCTAATGATCAGGGGAACAGAACGACGCTATCCTATGTTGCTTTTAATGATAGTGAGAGGTTGATTGGTGATGCTACGAAGAAATAGGTCGATATGTACCATATTAATACTATTTTTTTGTAAGATCTTATTCCTTTCATCTTGCTATTATACTTTATACTGTAATATATTCTATTGTTATGTTATGCTGTGAACACCTCATTTTACAACTCCCGCAAGAATTCCAAACTCTAAAAAAATGAACACGCATGTATGCATGAGCATTTTTAAATGCACACATACTATGTACATATAATACAGGTTAAAGAAGGAAGCCAAAAAGACGCTCGGATAAGAAGTTACGAGAATTACAAGAAATTGCCGGAACTGAAAACTGTCAAAACTCCTAAAAACTTGTGAAAGGAGAGCTACGCATTTCAGATCATCCTCAAATTTTGAGAGTTGTTATACATTACCATAAGGAGTAGCATACTCAAAAATCAGCTTGATCCGACGGTCGAATCTCCAAAAATTCATAAAACCATGAGTTTGTTTCAGGTGATCAAATTGAGGCCTTCTCGAAGTTAAAATGGTCTAAAGTTTGGTCAGTTGACAGAAATTATTGTGGGGAAGAACATATTCAAAATTCAGCTTTGTCGGACATGGGATCATCAAGAATCAATTCATCTATTGTGCAATTCTAATCAAAATATCCTTCGTAGAAAATTAAAATAAATAGAGGCCTTCCCGAATTTTGATCGACCTCATATTTGGACACAACAGTTATAAGTTTACTTGTCGTACAAACAAGTGACCTTGTTTACAAGAAGTACCTTTCCTACGCGGGAACAAACTCTTTGTACCAATCCGAGGAGACCGAGGTTTTCCCGAACTCCAATCGTCTTCAAATTTTTATAAGGTCTAGAATAATTATATTTTTAATACATATCCAAAAATAAGCATGATGTAAAGGTTAGAACTTGACTTGTGGTGCAAACAAGTGACCTTGTCTACAAGTACCTTTCCTACGCGAAAACAAACTCTTCGTACCAATCAGAGCAAAAGGGAACCTTCCCGAAATCTGATCGGCCTTAAATTTTGACATGATCTAGAAGACTTCTATTTCCAACACATATCCAAAAATCAGAATGATCCAACAGTGGAAAGGCTTCGCGATAAGCTCCAAGTTCTGGTTACAATTTTTTTTCTTGCTCTCCAAGCATTTTTTCAACTATAAATAGACCCCCCCTCTATTCATATTTTTCATCAACAATCAAGGGGATTTCGTGGTACACACCAAGAGATCCTTATTCTCTCCCTCCAAGGAGGCTCAAGTATAATTTTATCTCTCTTCTTTTATTTATTCGTCAGCTTTATAATTCATACTCTTGTGTGCATAATTTCTATCACTTGATAGCTTTTCAAAACCAAAGGCATATAATAAACCCTAATCCAATTCTAAAATAGTATTATTACTTTCTTACTTTTCCAAAAGCCCGGATTAGCGGTATTGTTATACGAAGGAATTGATAATTGCTATATACCCAATCTAACTCATAGATTGGGGTGTATATGTGATAAATACTTGATTATGAGAGCATTATTGCCATCTATACCAGTTTAATCAATAGACCATGGTACACGATCGGTCAACTCGCCTCATATAATATCGAATATAAGATTCCACATCGAATCAGTTTTCGAAAAGCCCAATACTTTACAAAATCACTTGTTTCATTACATCTATTATTATTAAACTCTCTTTTTCAAATCACACACACACAGTTATTTTTAAAATCATGGGCAAATTAGGAAACATATCGTTTTCATCCCAACCCCAAAATCTCGATTTCTAAGGCAAGTACGAAAAACTGTAAAGTAAAAGCAATAGCATGCAAGAACTGAATTATAATACACTCATATCCTACTCAAGAGACCGAAAGGGCGAATTGGGTGCCTAACACCTTCCTAATAGGGATGTTTTCGGTTTTGGTCGGGGTAGAAACTAGGGTATCCCAAACCCTCCCCAAACTTTATAGTTCGGTTTCGGTTCGGTTCGGTTTCGGTTTTCGTATCTATGTAATCCAAACCCTCCCCAAATTATTCGGTTTCGGTCCGGTTCGGTCTTATTCGATTTTTTTTTGTATTGTTAAAATTTTAGTTCAAAATTGCACTAAAAATATAAATTCACTCAAAAGGTGCTACAAAAAAATTATATAATATATTTATTTTAATAATTAGCTTAAGTAATTATTTATAAATGTAAATAATCTATAGGGTTGAGTCATTTATATAATGTAAATGTTGTAAGAAAGTTTCCTTTTTTTTTTCAATGTATTGTAAGACAACTTAAGTAATTACATTAGGTTAGCAAATATTTTTTTTTAAAGATTCGGTTTTCTTGGTCCAATTCGGGGACCCCGAATCCCCAACCCATACCGACCCAAATCAATCGGTTTCGGTTTTTTTTTCGGTTCGGAAAATTTCGGATCACAACGGATCGGTTCGGTTCATTCGTTCGGTTTTCGGATTTCTGACAACACCCCTACTTCCTGTTTCATAACTTAATCTCCGAACCTTTGAATCAACTAGTTTTGCATATATTGTGTATAAGAGAATATTTTGTCCATAAATACGTCTCTTTTACACAAACCTTTTTTGTTTGTTTAGTAAAACAAACTGGCGACTCTTATTCTTTTCAAAATCGATTTTCAAAGCAACAACGGAATCGCCGCCCACTAGGACCTCGGGCGTCAAGAACGCGGGTTCTCGCATATGCATATTTACATGGATCTGCATATATCTATACTTGTATATATGTATCTAAGGTTGGTGTTTGGTTTAGTTTAGCTTTTATGAAATTAGTAGCTCATTAGATCTGTAAAGTATTGAACTTAGTCGTAGGATTTTTGAATTTTTCATGAAATTAGTAACTCATTAGATTTGTAAAATATTGAACTTTCAGATTTTTTATGAAATTAGTAGTTTATTAGATCTGTAAATTATTTTGTCTATTGAAAATATGCTATATTTTCTTTGTTTCTAAACCTTAATTAATGTAATATACATGTTATGAATGGTTCTCTATTCATCTCCTTTATACAAATGTTGATATGCAAATCGAATTGAATTGTGGATCATTTAAGCTTTTTTAGCTGATCTAAAATGAGGTATTTTGTTATGTTTTTTGCAATTAAGTATTTTAACCAATTTACAATTATTAGTTTAGGTGTATGGAATAATGCTCTAAATTATGTGAATCGGAAGGAGGATTCCAATCTAGAAAAATATGTACCTAATTTCTTTCATCACTTGTTTGCTCGTCAGTGCATTATTTTAATGACATAGTTTAGTATGTTTTGTTACTATTAAGTAATGCATTATGTAAAAAAGTTACTATAAATATGGATGGAATAGAGAGAGGGAGTCTAGTTGCTGGGATTTCAATGCAATGTCAATGGGTGTGCTTTTGTTAAACCAATTCTATTTTAGTTTTAATAGAGTTTGGAGTTATCTTATATGTAGAATGTTGATAGTCAGCTTTACTTGTTAAGCACTAGAGCTAATATTTCTATGTAATTAGTTTACAAATAAAAATTAATTCGAGAACTCTTTAAATGCAACACTATTTGCTTCTTTGTTTTGGAAGGACAGTTCTGTTGGTCGAAAAACAATCTTAGAGAAAGGGTGAATAAGGTTTTAAAAACTTAATGTGAAATTAAAACGTTTTTAAAATGTTTAAGCAAAGCAACTTAGCTAAGCAACAATATAAAGTAAATAATCAATTTCAAGTAATCAATCACAAGACAAGAAAATAAGCAATCTCAAAATACAAGCTATAATATAGCAATAAAAAGAGAGCTTGAGTTTAGAAAGATTAAACTAATTTGAAGCTCAAGACTTTTTGTCCTCACGGTTTGGTTTCCTAAACCATACGTCCGCGCTCGGTTTGTTCCCCGAGAATTTTTACTATTCAATCTTCTTCGAGTGAAGATCAAACTCATTACAAATGTTGTTATGCACACAACACTCACAATGTAGCTATACCTACTACACTTCTCACAAGATATGCTCTCTTGCTCTACAAAGAGACAAACTCTCTTTTGAAATAAAGAGTAATTTGTTTATGGTGATACACACCAATACAATAACTCTCAAGTATTTACAAGATATGAAAATTAGCTTACATTAGAAGTTATCAAGTTTTTATAAAAAATATATAGCTCAAAAGATAAAAGATTGATCAAAATGTGTTCTTGAATTTTTGTATATTTGAATATATGAATAATAGAGTATTAGAATGATTCAATGTATGTTAAAACATGTCTATAACTTCATATATATAGCTTGCAAAAGTATATGGCCGTTGTGGGTGATTAAGAAAGGTTATGGGTCAAAGGTATACATTTTCAAACTTTTCAACAGTTAGTTTTGTTGACTAGAAATTCAAATTGTTTTGATAATATCTCCTAATCTGACAGTTGAATCATGCTCAAATTTTAGTTAAAAGTGCTAAGAGATGTTATCTAACTACTGTAAAAATTTCAAAATAATCGGAGTCCGGAAAGGCCTCCATCAAACCGTTAAATCAAAGTTGTGCAAAAACTGAGCGAATCTTAAATGTAAAATAAAAACATTTTAGCAATTTAGCAATTTAGTTCTAAATACAATTATAATGATTTGTGAACCTCAAATATATGTTTCTAAGATACCTATTTTTATAAGAGCTTAAAATATGATCATTTAAAATTAATATGAATTATTTTGAAACTCTGTCTTTGTAAAATAATGTTTTTCAAATAAATTCAATTTCAAGCTTGTTTGAATCAATCTTTAAAAGATGCATAAATACGTTTGAGTTATAAGGATTTGATCAATAAAGTAACTTTACATAAATCTTAAGCACCCACTCAATTACTGAATTAATGAGTTTTCGAATGCTTTGATTTATTTATTCGAATTGATCTTCACTTGAAACTTTTTCCTATAAGCTTTTCATATAGTCTTTTGATCCTTTGTGCTTCATGATTTGCATTAAGATATTTGATCTTCCTTGTCTTGTCCAATGATCGAATAGTGAAAGAGTAATCATTGTCATGTTTTTCTTGAATTTTTCAAGTAAATAAACTATATACTTATATCAAGAAACATGTTAAATTACACATGATTGATTTATTGTTATTATCAAAATAAGATTAAGACCTTAGGTCAACAAGTTCCACTAATTTCTTCAAGAGGGGCCCTGATGAGGTTGTATATTGGTTACTAGCTTTTTTATCCTTTTCTTTAAACTATATCGGTCCCATTTTTTATTACCCACTGTAAAGTTGACAGAAATAGTAACACTTTTTCTGAATATACTAGTGTGTCTACTTGAGCCTTGTGGATTATGTTAAACCTTTTTATATGATGTTTGAATAGTATAATCTTATATACAAGTAAAAGCTAAAGTACACATTCTGTTTTTTCCAATGTAAGAGAACAAATAAAACCTTATTATAATATTTTTAATGCATTTTGGGAAACATAATAAAATGGTAAATTATTGATAATTTTAATTAAATATAAGTGGAATTTTCGAAGCTATTAAACTATTTTTGGGAAAAAAACAAAAAGAAAAACAAGATATGTCGATTTAATGGGTAGTATAAACACCAGGCGACATACATAACAAAATTATCTACTGGAATATTATGTTATTTCTGCTTCTCTTATCCTGAAATAATTCTTATTGTCATATTATTAATTATGTATATGGTAACAAACTAGCTTCATGCGTAGTACTTGCACAAAACTGCAAGGGCCAATTTCAACACAAAGTTGAGGCGACTTTCACAATGAAGCAGTAAAAGGTAAGCCTGCTTATCTCCAAATTTGAACTTTTTGTTACACCACGATATTTATAAAAAAAAGGGGGAAAAATTAGTAGCTTCAATACTAGTGGAAATTGAATCTTTAGAATAATTGGGATTTTAGGCCCTCTAAAGCAAAGAAGGTTTCTAAAGTTCTATTTTATTGGTGTATTTGTTTTCTGTAATATTTATGTACTTTTTCCTTGTGGTTTGTTTTTGTGTAAAAATCACAAGTATTTACTGGAAAAAGATGAAAATTACTGCAAAACTTGAATATATTGGATAACTGCGCAATGGACATAAGGTAAATTTTTTTAAGTTATCAAAGCAAACTCAAATATATCTTTGCTAATTTTTATGTTTATTGTCCTAAAATTTTCATCTTTGTGTATTTTGCATATTTGTGTTGTGTAAACAAGAGTGTAGTGTTAAAAGTTAACGTAATTCATGAGAACATAGGACTGAAGGTGAGTTCATTTCTTTTTTTACAGCCTTAATGTAAATGAAACAATCCTTGTGAATACATAAGGGGGGGTTGTTATTGATGAAGCAACTCTTGTCAAACATCTGAGAGAAAATCATATGCTCTGAGTTGGTCTTGATATCTTTGAGGTAAACTAAAGAGCATCTATGTCTTTCATTTTGAGTTCAAAATATGGTATATTAGTTACAATAAAATTGATTCATAAATGGTATTATTATATCTCCAGGGGCGGACCTAGGATTTTCTCTTAGGGTGGGTTAAATTAAGACAATGTTATAAATAAAAAAAATCAGAGTTAAAAAGCTATTTTGACAGGCCTTACTTTTTCTTTCTTTTTTTTTAAAAAAGGGCAAAGAGTTTTAAAAAATGTCTTCCAAAAAACATTGAGAAAAACAATTCTTTTCATTTCTTTTAACTTTTTAGCGTTTAAATTTGATCACAGTTGAAAGCAATAAATTAGTATAAGAGTTTGACATATATTTAAAAGGGAATGGAGCCAGTGACCCTAACAAGTGAGGATACCACTTACTTGCTAGATCAAAATTACATTTGAAAACACCTACTGAATTAACAACAATTTTGTAATAAAAAGAAAAAGAAAAGAAAAGAAAAAAAAGATGTCTATGTTAAGTGAGTAATTAGCAAAAATGACCCTTAAGAACAATATTAAAGTTACATCTCCCATTCAACAAAATTATCATTTAATATAAATGGTCACAAAATTTTACGTTAGTTCCTCTATTTACATGATTAAATATTAAGAACAACCCTAATTTAGTTTAAATCAACATTTAACGTAGCCACAAATTTAATGTAATTTAACAAGTATTGAACAAACTTATTAAAACCAATATTTAAGAATCATAGATTTAATAAAATAAGAGGAAAGACAAAAGGCCTTCATGGAATCAAAATAATAAGAGAGTAGAGCTGATATTACATTTGCGGATTTGAATCATTGGGAAGAGAGATAATGGTTGTTCTTTTAATTGTTCTTAACCTAGTGTGTTACCATTGGGTCACTTTTTGTGGTTATTTTTTTAATTTTTCTTATTTTTATTCTTTCAAATATTCAATTTTTAAACCTTTTTTTGGGTCTATATTTTCAAGCTTCTTTAGTATCACATTCGGATGGGTTCTGGAAAATCCTTGAACAATTTTGTGTTGAATTTGCTAAGAAAGAATTTGTACAAATCATTTGGTTTCAATATATTAAATATTGAAGAGGTATTATTATTGTTACTTTTGTTTTTTAGTACTGGTTATTAATATTTTTACTTTCATTATGCTAGTTAGTGGGTAGTAAAAATGAGATAATCTACTAAGAATTACTTTAATTTGTACTTATGAATGATACATATTTAGGATACATCTTTTAGTATATTGCCAATATGTATCATAATTTATCGGTAATTGCTCTTTGATATAAATACAACTTGAAATTCATTAGTGATATTTACTACTTTTGCAAATTTTATCCTTTTCCTTTATATGCTAATATTTAATCTCGAGTATTTCTGAAGAAAACATTAATTTCACCATAATTAAGAATACAACTTTTTTTATATTAATTAATTCTTATGAGATTTAGTACATTAATTGTGCATGCTATAATAGCATTTTCAGTGATTAGGTTTGGTGTCATTCTCTCTCCTTGTCTTATATCATTTGTTATGGCGTTTAACTAGTTTTTTAGTTTGGTGCTTTATTTTTGTTGTTAAAAACAAAATATGTCATGTAAAAATGGGACTATTAATTTGAGATGGGTTATTACAATGTTACTTATTATTTTCTAGTTTTGGATAAAAAACATGACTCATATTTCGTCCTTAGTTTTGTATTGTTAAAAAAGTACAATCATTTCCTAATTGGCTCCACTTTTTTTATAGGTTGAAAATTGTGTGTACTTGTTTGGAGTTAAGCTTTTGGAGCTAATTATTGGATGCAAGCCTATAGATATGTATATATATATATATAATACTCTCAAACATACATATTGGATAAACACATTTTGCTTTTGTGCGTAGTATTTATCTGCGCTCTTGATCATTATATTACATTAATTGTTTACACAAGTTAGAAATTTTTATGTATTTTAAATTTTAGGCACTTCGAATTATGATTGGTATATATATATATATATATATATGTGTATAGAGTTAGGCTATAAAGAGGGATTCTCTCACTTTAACAAAAAGAAGGGATAACCATTTAGAGGGGTAAATTGATGAATTTTTTAATGAAAATTTGTAGGGATGATCTATATTATGAGTAGATCACTTCCACCAAATTTCAAAAAAAAATTCAACCTATAAGTGAGTGAGATGATCATCAAAAATTTTAACGGTTGAAAATGTACATATATATCAATTTTTCAAAACACCCACTTTTAGGTTGAATTTTTCTATGAATTTTTGTGGAGGTAATCTACTCATTATATAGATCATTTCTACAAATTTTCATAAAAAAATTCATCGATTTACCCCTCTAAATGGTCATCCCTTCTTTTTGTTAAAGTGAGGGAATCCCTCTTTATAGCCTAACTCTATATATATGTATATTTGTGGCTTATATAAGATTGATTCAAATAATGCAATCAATTGCAATGAAATTATGTTGCTTAATTAGTGTTATATATCTTTTCCAAATTTAAATTGATGCTGGGATTTTTTTATTGTTGCAAGTATATTGTATAGTGAATAAAAAAAATTTGGAAATTACATTTATTCTAATTTTTTTAAAAAAAAATTATGAAAACTTTGTCATGGTCAAAAACCATGACAACATAGTCACACAACAAAATATTTTCACAGTTTTGAACCGTGACAAGTTTGGTTTAAACAAAAACTTTAAAGTGAAATATGTCACAGTTTTAAACTGTAACAAAGAGATGTTGTCTCGATTAGAAACCGGGACAATATCATCCATTTATAGTGTTCTGAATCCTTTTATAAAACCGTGATAATGGATACTTGTCACGGTTATTAACCGTGACAAAATGTCTTTGTCACTTCCTTTGCCACTGTTGAAAACCGTGACAAAGAAATTTTTGGTGTTATGACCTATTATTTATAACAAAAAGGTTCTAGATTGCGTAACTTGAGAACAATAATAGGTTACAAAGATATTGCTTTCGTTCTTGTTTTTACTTTTACACAGATGACGTAATGAATGCAAGGTAAAAGTAAAAGTAAAAGTAACTAATCTTTTTTTCTTAAATTAAGAATCAACTATTTCTTTTGGATTTTCCAAATTTAGGGCTCATTTTACTTTTAAAAACATAATTAACATAAATTATCAAAACTTAGTATAGATAATAAGTTTTAGTTTTAGTCTATTTATCATAAGGAACTATGACATTTTTAAAAAAATGGGGTCATTCGGGTTTTGAATACAACTAATTTATCATAATTGGGCTTTGGGTACCAAAATTTCTCGTAATTGTGCTTGGGGTACCATTTGCACCATTAAGTGAGTCAACCAACGTTGACCGTTAATTCAGACCAATTAAGCACTTAATGTACCCAAATTACGCTCATGCTTTTATCAGTACACACCTCTGTTTTTCCACTACCAAATAACTTTTTTTTTCCTCTTTGCATATTCATCCTTTCACTTTCAATTCTCCATTACGTTATATTTAATTCTCGTCATCTTTTACTTCTTCTTTTTCTTAAATCTTATTAATAAAATAGACCCAGATCTTCAATTCCACCTAACATTTATTTTCTTCCCATTATCTTTCTATCCTTTCTATAAATATAACAAAACCCATAAACATTTCAATTTGGGTTTAGACTAGCAATATATATATATATATATATATGTGGTATTTTAATTAAATCTTTAAATTTTCTTGGAAACCCAAGTGATTAATCCAATATGGGTCAAAAAATGGATAATTCGATCATGGTAGAGCTTACAGGGTAAATCATGGTGATCATCATTATAGTATTCTTCTTTGTAGTGCTCTTTGTCTTATTTATTCACCTATATGCCAAATGGTTCTGGTACCCCCATGACGAAGACTGTCCTACCACCATTTCTCGTCGCCATCACGCTAACGTTGCTGCATCCTTGATTTTTCCCCTAGCCAAGAAAAAGAATTATCTCCTACCACTTTTCTCCACAACATCCTCAATTCCTCTATTCGTAAATCCTTTCTTATAGTTAAATTCACCCCCGAAGACTTCAAAGATGGTTTGGAATGTATTGTTTGTCTATCAGAGCTAACTGTCGATAAAAAGTTTCAGCTGTTACAAAAATGGAACCATGGATTCCCCTTGCAATGTATTGAAATGTAACCAATGAGAAGAGTATTCATCATTGGTTAATAGGTGTTCGAGTAATTCAACAAAATCATCCCGTAATTTTTTGATGAATGTGTTATTTTGGGGAAATGAAAGTCAAGTGAGCAGCACATTGAAAGCGTGTTTAAAAGAAGAAAGAGAAGAAGAGCAAGATCACCACCACCATAAGCATCATCCTATTATTGCTTCTTAAATTCTTAGTTTTTCTTCTTCACCATCTTTAACAAGTAAATGGGAGATGGGGCTTTGTGATTGATATACCAACATGGTTAAAAGTCGTGATTTTTTGGGCCAACTCGGCGACTCAATTTTCAACTTGGATATCAGTATCGATTTCATGATACACACCGATCCGTTATTTAAAAGGCCTAAAAATCACAAAAAAAATATGAAATAATTCTAAAGTATGAGATTAATAATAATGATAAATTAGATAAGTATAATGCCATTATCTAGTACAAATTACATAATCTATATTAAAATACCTACATCTGTCGCACTTAGTAATGCAATTAAAAATCATAATTCAATAAATAGATAACAATATAATCTTATGAGATACAAATATCTCAAATATAAGTTAACTAGGCTTAGAATAACGATATGAATTATAATCAGCATCATTACTTTAGGACTTCAGCGATGAAGAATGAAAATATAAAGGAAGTTGAGAATTGGCATTTGTGGTATAAGGATAAGATGAATGGCTAGATGACCCATAATAAAAAAAAATAGTTGGCCACTCTCGGCCTATTTTTGAACCATGATACCAAGGCAGATGAACGAGGAAGATTATATGAAATCATCGGTGCCAAAGACAATGAGATCATTTATGAGGCTGAGGAAAATTTGGATATGTTAAGTGCTTAACTAGTTTGAATTAACGATCTGATCAACGTTACTCACAAAATGGTATTCAAAACACAATTACAAGAAACTTTAGTACCTAAATGACCCAAAAAATGGTTAATTCAGAGACAAAGGAAGTATAACTAAGTAACCTAGTCAATGGTTTTTTTTTATATATAATACAAATGGTGCATTATTTTTTTTATCTATTAGATGTGTCATCTTTATCTCTATTATTTTAGAAGGAAAGTGGTTGTCGTCAATTATGACACCAACTTTTCTCATTTTTCATAAATTACCTTTGAACTTTTAATCAATAAACGAAGAATTATGGACATGATGGTATTATGGTAATATCAAGTAAATAACCTACAGCTCTAACTTCCCCACTAATTCTACTACTCCTCACATATTTGCGTTCAAAAAAATAAAAATAAAAGCTCCTTGTATACCTCACAATTTCATTTATCCTATTTTTTTTTCTCAATTTCAACCATTTCAATTATTCTATTTGTTCCTCACTTCAACACATTCAAATTTGTTGTTTAAATAAATAAACAAGCCTCTTCAACACTCGGTTACCGAAAACCAAAACTCTTACTTATAAGTTTGTATATATGCAATCTATGTGTGAAAAAAATTAAATTATTATTCTAAGTTTATATATATGAAATATTTTTCATTATAAAATTTAATAAATTTATTATATTCAAAAAATTGAGATTATCAACGGGAAACATACCCGAAAAAAAAAAGCGATATTATAATTTAAAAAAGGGTTAAATATATATATATATATATATTTAACCCTTTTTTATATATTTTTTTTTTTCGCTTTTTTTTTTCGGGTATGTTTCCCGTTGATAATCTCAATTTTTTGAATATAATAAATTTATTAAATTTTATAATGAAAAATATTTCATATATATATATTTGATATAAGCTGTACATAGATATATATGGTGGTCGACTATAGGGGCAAAGGGAAGGAAAACAAAATTCTCGTAACTAAAAGTTAGGAAATATGAGTTGTTAATCTCACACATATAGCTTGTGCCCCAATTCTAGTTATAATAGAAGTAACATTATAAAATACGATGTTTTTTAATCAAATAAGGTAATCACATATATTTAAAGGTTGGGTGGTGCTAAGAGTACCACAATGTTAACTCGTGGGCATTGCACTTTTAAAAAGGACCGATTTGTTTTTTCTTGGAGGCGCCACTTATTAAATAGTAGTATGAAAAAATAATTAAAAATATATAGGGTGCCCCAGAATAGGTACATATGTACAATATATATAAATATACAAAAATACACACACACATATCTATATTATAAAACAAGGATTTTTTGCAATAAAATAATAAATCAATCCAACGTCTCATATTAATTTGTAATGGTGTTAACACTTTTAGACCATTGGATCATTTTTATACCTCACAACAAGATGTCAAATCAACTTAACATTTACTCACACACTAAACATATACACAAATATAACTCTTACATCTCTCTACTTTTCTACAACATTTCTCTCTCATCAAATTTTTAAAAAACTTTTAAATGCCAAAACTTTAAATTTACAAATCCAACTTTAATAAAATTTATATATTTGAAATATGTTCATCAATCTATATTATAAAACAAGGATTTTTTGCAATAAAATAATAAATCAATCCAACGTCTCATATTAATTTGTAATGGTGTTAACACTTTTAGACCATTGGATCATTTTTATACCTCACAACAAGATGTCAAATCAACTTAACATTTACTCACACTAGGGGTGTTGTCAGAAATCCGAAAACCGAACGAACGAACCGAACCGAACCGATCCGTTGCGATCCGAAATTTCCCGAACCGAAAAAAAAACCGAAACCGAAATAAAAAACCGAAACCGAAACCGATTGATTTGGGTCGGTATGGGTTGGGGATTCGGGGTCCCCGAATTGGACCGAAAAAACCGAATCTTTAAAAAAAATATTTGCTAACTTAATGTAATTACTTAAGTTGTCTTACAATGCGTTGAAAAAAAAAAGGAAACTTTCTTACAACATTTACATTATATAAATGACCCAATACTATGGATTATTTACATTTATAAATAATTACTTAAGCTAATTATTAAAATAAATACATTATATAATTTTTTTGTAACTCCTTTTGAGTGAATTTATATTTTTAGTGCAATTTTGAACTAAAGTTTTAAGGATACAAAAAAAATCGAATGAGACCGAACCGGACCGAAACCGAATAATTTGGGGAATAAAGAAAATCGAAACTGAACCGAACCGAAACCGAACTATAAAGTTTGGGGAGGGTTTGGGGTACCCTAGTTTCTACCCCGACCGAAATCGAAAACACCCCTAACTCACACACTAAACATATACACAAATATAACTCTTACATCTCTCTACTTTTCTACAACATTTCTCTCTCATCAAATTTTTAAAAAACTTTTAAATGCCATAACTTTAAATTTACAAATCCAACTTTAATAAAATTTATATATTTGAAATATGTTCATTAACACCTACAAAACAAGATCCATTGTGATTATTAAATTATGTATAAAAAAATTCAAGAAAAAGTTATTGAACTATTTCTAACTCATTAGTTATTGAAAACAAAATTATGCATATAAAACTTATAAAACATTACAAATCTTAAACTATTTTTAACTCATTAGTTATTGAAAATATATATTTCTCTCTCATCAAATTTTAAATTATTTTCAAATGCTATAACTTTAAAATAAGTGTCCAACCTACCTCGAATATAGGGTGATTTTTTTTTATATTAGTGTCTAACTCACCTCAAATATAATATTTTTTCTTTTAAATATACTAATAACACCATTACAATATAAAAGGATCGAAGCAATTTTAGGGCGATAATTTTTTATATTACAATTCGATCTGCCTCGAATATAATATTTTTTTCTCTTTTAAATACACTCATAACATCATTACATTATAAAACGGTCGATGCAATTTCACGTCTAATTGGACAAGTAAAACACATCTCGAGTGAGGATGGTTATATTTTTAGTTAGATATGTTTCGTTTTTGCGATACCTTAATTATCTGTTTTCATTCCTAAGTAATATACAATCATACACATATTTGATTCTCACATTTTTCACGTAATTATATTTTATCTAATTATTATTTATTATTTTTATCGTGCCGGACGGCACGGGTATACCCTAGTATATATATACAAAGACACACATACACTCACATTTATATATTTTTCTTCGAGTGAAATGCACCGGTGTTCTTAAAGTTAGCCGAGTTAAAAATCAAGCTCTATTTTTTCTTCTCTCTCGATTCTTGAAGTGAATTAATTGAATTTGTGTTTATGTTAGTAGAATGATGTACTATTAAATTTGGGTATATTTGTGTGACATTTAATGCTTAATTTAGTGTTTTATAATACTATTTTGTGTTTAAAGTATGCGCGATTGTGCGTGCACAGTACAAACAACACAAGCATATATGAAATAAAATACTTATTTATTTATCTCTCTAAGAAAGAACAACACGCGCGCACACGTACATACACAAATATATTTCACGTAAGGGTGATAGTGGAGCTTTGTATTTTTAACGTACATTTTTGGAGAGAGAAATGCCTTGTTCTTCAACAAGTGTTAATTGGTATTTTTTGAAGAGAGAAAGACATTGTTTTAAATTGTTTGGTGTCCCATTAATCGATTCTCTAAGTAATTATTAATAAATATGTGGTGTTGTTGAGAGGGTGAATGCTCTACCTTGAGTTAATTTAGTGGTGCCCTTAGCACCAGCAATAGAAGTTTCTTTAGACTTTAAGCATGTACTTTTTATGATATAAAGTTAGAAAGCATTTCGGCAGTTATTGAAGTCATGTCATGTTTGGTTTTTAACTGATGTAGGGTGAGTATAAAACACACTATCCTTAAATGAGCCCGCTCCAGTAAAAGGAATAGGCAAAATAACAGTTTGCTCATTTAGGCTCCCGTTTGATAGCAACATGAAAAATGAAAATAAAAAGAACTAATTTAGGTGAGAAGATGGAAAATAAGTTGAGCCATATGGTGAGATATTCTCTATCTCATACTCATTTTTGTGAGTATATGTCCTCCATCATCCTTTAATATTTTGTGGAAAAAATTTCTCCACCATCACTCAAAGAATTTTTTTTCTTTTGTCATGGAAAAAAGAACTCATTTTTGTGAGTATATGTACTCTATCATCCTTTAATATTTTGTGGAAAATTTTTCTCCACCATCACCCAAAGAAATTTTTTTATTTTGTCATGGAAAAAAGAAAAAAACAAGAGTTAATCTCATCACATCCTTCAACTTATTTTCCATCTTCTCACTTAAATTAGTTATTTTTCTTTTCATTTTTCATGTTGTTATCAAACGAAGCCTTAATTCACCTTCAGCATCATAAGTTAAGAAATGAACTCATCGATCGAAAGAACCACACTATGCTCCTTTGACCTATTGTTATTTTATGAACAAATTAATAAGTTAGTTAATTGACTTAAACCTCATCCGCAAAAGATAGGGTAATCAAGAAGATTGATAATTAATCACAGAACATGATCATATAAATAAAGAGGAATATGACACAATAACATAACTCACTTCTTAAAGAGAGAGGGAAGATAGCCAAGAACACTAGTATTACGAGAGAGTGTGAGAAAAAACTTCTTCCTCAAACATCCTGAATACTCTTCATCTTCCTCCATTGAAACTCTGAATAATGGCTAGCGAAAGCTCTCACCGGGGAGACCCTGTAACATTACAACCAGGGGCGGAGCGACGTTGGGGCGAGGTGGGGCCATGGCCCCACCTGGACTTAAAAAAAAAAAAATAGAAAGTATAGGGGTTATTGTGTGAGTTGCGAAATTGTAGGGGTCATTGTGAAAATGTAGGGAGGTTTTGGTTCCGGGGGCAAAGTTAAGGAGGAGGCGACGTATTATTGATTGGAAGAGCTAGGCTAGTTATTTAATCCGAGAGGGGCGGGATGTGCGATTGATAATATAAGTTAAAGGTGAGGGTGTGCAATATAAGTTTAGATAGCTGTCCTGTTTCTTTCATCTCTTTTTCATGAAGTTTTGCTGCTGCCCTTTTTTTATTTTTTTTATTTTTTTTTCTAAACACAGCTTCTATTTTTTTTTTGCCAATAGTAACTAGTAGTGTAGTAGATTCTTTTTTTATTTTCATTTTTTATTTATTTTGGTATTTTAGGTTAGATTTTTTTTTATAATCTTAGACATTTTGATTTAAAAATTTGAATATTAAAAATTATGTGTTTTAATGTTGATTTGTTTCTTAGATTGTTAAATATTGATATTAAATTTGATTATTGAGCTTGATTTGCTTATTAAATTGTTAAATATTGATATTAAATTTGATTATTGAGGTTAATTTGCTTATTAGATTATTATTTGATAAATTAATATTTAGATTAATATATGTGTTTGCTGATTATAGTAGGTTGAATATTAAGTTGATAAAGATATTTCAAAATATATAATTAATTTTAGTATATCATTTTTAACTTTTCTGAAATAACGAAACAGAATGGAGAAGTATTTTAGTCAAAAATTGGCCTGTAAATATAATTATTGAATTTGATTTGGCTTAAAATTTTTTTGGCCCCCCCTGAAAATTATTCCTGGCTCCGCCACTGATTACAACAACAGTTGAGAGCTCCCAAATTCCAAAAAGCGCTATCATCATCCTACACCTATAATCCTAAAATGTTTAGAAGTTGAATTATAAGTTAATGAAGTTCAAACTTTTCATATAAAATTATTATTTTTGATACTTGGAACAAACAAAAACTTGAACTAAAACATGCAGAAAAAGTGAAAATACCTTATTATTGAATACAACATTATTTTTATCTTTAATAATTTTCATTATATATATATATTAAATTATACATATGTAAAAATAAAAAGTACAGACATTACGTATGTCCCCTAGTAGTTAGTATGAGGTAATAAAATCATAAGCACTATTTTGCCATCGATAAGAATAAGAAAGCCCAATAAAGAGCCAATTTTCATCTTTGAATGATGACCAAATAATTTATGTAATAATTTGTTTGGTCACCTTTTAAAAAAGGAAAAATCGAGAAAATCTTAAATATTCAAATTCCGTTTAATACTAATAATATGAAAATATTAGTAAAAAAAATTGTTTTGTTTTAAAAAAATGAGTTGACTAATGTGTTAAGATATTCTCTACATTTCAAACTTATTTTTTACGAGTAAAAGTCATTCATCATTTTTTATGGGGTGTTGGTAAAGGCACCATAAAAAACTAGACTTTACACCCTTTGTTTAAGCACCCATATATATTTTTTAAATTTACAAGAGCACCCTAATAAAGATGGAATTTTTTTTCTTCTTTCTCTGGAGGCTGAGGCTACCAAGTGACTCAATTAAAAGCAATCTAACTCAATATACATTACCAAAACATTAAGAAAACGCAAATGGATGCTTTCATTCCTGAGGCAATTAAGCGTTCTTTATCATGCATTTTGTTTTGATCAATTTTCGTCAAATATGTATCTTTTTTTGCTCCTTAGGTTTCTAATACTCATTATAAAATGCTAAAATCCATTATCAAAGATTAAAAAGAAAAAATAAAAAAAAAGAAAAAAGAAAGTGAACAATTACTCTCATATTATTCAAAAAGAAAATTCTCATGAGATTGTAGAAAGTTGGAGAGAGAGAAAAAGTTGGAAATTCAAACCCAATTTAAATATGTGTTCTTTAAGAAAGATATAATAATAATAACTTTTTTTGAAATAAATGGCGTTGAAATTGATTATTAAAGGTTTTTTACCCACACTCTTCTTTATTTTAATAGAATTTTTTTTCCTTCTCACTATCATTAAAAAAATACAAAAGAAAAACTTAAATAAAATCAATGAATCACTCAATAAATTTTTTAAATTTATTATAAAAATAAAATATTTTTTTACCGTATTATCAAATAGTATATAGAGTCCGGTTGGCACATATTGCAATCACCAACAAATTATTTAGTCGGGTCCCGATTGGCAACGCTCGTGCGAGTTTTCTGTTTTCTTTTTACCCTTTTTCTGGTCCTCGCGGGCCTCGTGCATTTTCAGAACTCTAGCCCTTCCACAAGAGAGGGTAAGATATTTTGGTGGCTGACCAGTGACTGCATGTCTGCGTAAATTATTGACAGGTTAGGTTTGGGTAAAATATGTTTTAAAAAGTAGTGAAAATAAAATTTCATGTGGATCTATTAAATGTTTTAAGAGAGATTCATATAAAATTTATGCTTATTCAATTATATACAACGAAAAGTTTAGTGCTAAACAAATAAGAATCATTTTATCAAATCACTGGAAATTAAATAAAGAAAAGGTCTAATTCATTTTTTTCAAATCACATATCAAGCATTTCTTTCTCTCTAGCGTTTCTAAACATACCAAATTCGCAAATCTGACTTGTTGATGGAGTATCATTAAATTACTTTAAATGATATACGAGTTAAACCAAAACCACAAATCTTCAACTTACAGTTAGCATTTGCAATGATATTTTTTGGCTTTAAATTTTGATGAAACACATTACATAAAGTTAACATGTAGATACAGTTCCATTTTTTCACCATTATATACAGTAATCCAATGATTTCATATACGTGCTTGTGTATTTATCTATATTTAATTGACATTTTGTTGATCTTGCCCGCATCAATTTTAGTTTCATTTTGTAAATTTTGTACCAAATTTTTATGATCAATTCTAACTTTTCATCCGAAATTTTGTATATGTATGTATAAAGAGATAATTGAGGTCCAGACTTTGATTTCAATTCAAAATTTTCGGTTCAAATTAGTTTTATTTATTTTTTGAAAAGAGGATAAAGTTTTTGGTAATATATTGTACAAACTTTGATACAGTAATAATAATAGATTTTGATGTATCAAATCTTTGATATGGTATAAGGGTTTTTGTATAGTAACCGTACTAAAACCACTGATGTCATTTTTTAATAAAATTTTGTTTTAAATAGAAATATATGTTGTTATAAAATAGAAGTGGATGAATTCCATTATGATACTAACTTTTAGTAAAAAAAAATTTCCCTATAAATATATAATTACCAAGCTTTGGATATATGACCCAAAAGTTAAAAATAATAATTTATAACCACTAATATTTTTATATTTAATTCTCTTGATTATAATAAATAAATTAAATAAACACAAAAATATGCATGATAAGAGGGGGTGCACCGGTAGGCGGAAAGAGGGACACATGGGATGTGTGCCGCAATGTGAAAAATCGATCGAAGAGAGGGAAACAGACAGAGACACATCCCTAAAATTTATGAGAGTTGAAGATAGATAGATAGATAAACAAGCGGAGCAGTAGTCACTCCCTCCAGAACCGTCTTCTTCACCTACTCCCCCCTTTTTTCTATCTCCCCCTCTTTGATCGATCAGAGAAAAATATGGCCCTGGAAATATGGGAAACCCTGAAAGAAGCTATTCCAGCCTACACCGGACTCTCTCCGTCCACCTTCTTTACCGTTGTTGCTTTGGGTCTTGCCGTCTACTATCTCATATCCAGTATGTTTGGTTCATCATCTAATCAGCAACACCAGAGATCTAGGGATTTTGAAGAACAGATGGATCCTCTTCCTCCTCCCGTTCAGCTTGGTGAGATCACTGAAGAAGACTTGAAATCCTATGACGGCGCCGATCCCAAGAAACCTCTCCTCATGGCCATCAAGGGTCAGATCTATGACGTTTCTCAAAGCAGGTATATATATATATTATAATAATCTATTATCTGCATAAATTAACTTATGTAACTAATTTGATTTTTCCGATTCTGGGATTGAAATTTTTGGAGTTCCTTCTACCACATCCACACGGTTATTTCTTTTGATGTTCTTTGTAGCTTTTTCACACTCTCTCTCCGAGTGACAGATTGCTCCAGGTGTGTTTTGGGAACTCCAATTCAGAATTGTTTCGACTAATTTTTGCACCCAAACTCACCTGACTATTATTTTGTGATTTATTTATTTTTTTTATCACTTGGTTAATTTGTTGGACGTTTGTGTAATTGTCGATGCTTTATGAGACTCACTAAGGTTTTAGCATATTTTGAATTGATCGGGAATATGCGAGGATTTGGTAAATTGGGTAAAATTGAATTACGTTATGTTGATGCTCAGTTAAATAAGTAGGCTCCTTAGATAAATCCGTGTAGATGATGAAAGGTAAACTATCTAATGAGATATATATGGTTCAAGCAGCAGTATAAACTCATCCTCATCGATAACCCCCTCTTCTCTTTTTAATATTCTAGATCTTTTGGGTTCTTTCAATTACTATGTATAGATCTCATGAATATGTTACTTAGGATTGCTGAGATTGGGAAGAGGATATTTATAAATTGTAATTAGCCAATGAGGAGATAGTAACCGTCATGGGCGGTGTGCCATGTAAGAGAGAAATGGATCTTCCAAGATGCTAATTGACAAAGACCTCGTCCAGGAGGTTCCTCGGTTGGCCCTCCAATACTTGCCAGGTTTATGAGGTTCGAATCCTCTCTTCAGTGGTGCAGATATCATCTGTTCCTAGCCGATCTTTGTGCCATGTCAAACTAGGCGACATTATGATACAACCTTTATGCAGATGTGATTCCAATATTTAGTGCTCGGCTGCTCGCCTCAGTCTCTTTTGGACTCTCATTTTCTTTTTTGGTATGTCTCAAATCAGGAGTTTCATTTCTATGAAATAGTGTCATGTACCAATATTAAGCTTAAATTTGCAGTCGAATTACTAGTACTGAGACTTCATAGACAAAGGGATATTTGTGGAAGTCCAAAATATTCCCTGAAAGTGCTTTAACTTTCAAAACGAGAGACTTGATATTGAGGCGGAGGGAGTATTTTCTTTTTCTTATGTTCTTTTGTTGACGAAATGGAGCATAATGATTCAACTCTTTCAAGTATGGCATTTTCGTAATTACATACTCATTTTTAGAACTACTCTTCAGCTCCATGTGCCGATATTACACTCTAAAGGATTCAATAAGGGCTTCTTTGTAGTGCATTATCATTCATTTAATACTTCTTCTTTTGTGTTTCAGATAATGATTTGAATCATATAGTCTGACCTTTCCGAATTTGACGATTTAGGATTGCTGCTACCCAAATTATGACTTATTAGGAGTATATAATCTCCAAATGCATATATTTTGAAATTCTTGTCCACAGACAGGGAAATGCTTTAGAAATTATATCTAGTAATTATTTTCTTATTTACTCCCTATCAAGTATCAGCTCTGGTTTCTCGACTTTGGATATTTATTTTATGCTTAGCAACACCAAGTCTATTTCTGAAATGTTGATATCTACGGCATGAGATTATTTATATGCTGCTTATAGTAAGTTATGTGAGCTTTTCAGAAGAGAATGTCTTTAGATTTGGTATCTCGTATATATTGGGTAAGATTATCAACAGTGACTTGCTATCTTACACAAATTCATTGCCATATGTAACAGTGCGTGAAGGAAGATAAGTGGAATCATAATGGATCATTGTGCGATCCTTATTAGAACCTTCAAATTCGTTGCTATTTGAACCAATCCTTTCGTGCAACATGTTAACCTAGTACATACTACCCCACCTTTTTCTTGTCTATTTTTAAAATTTTAAAAAACCGACCTATTTTGCAGGATGTTTTATGGACCCGGCGGGCCATATGCACTGTTTGCCGGAAAGGATGCTAGCAGGGCTCTTGCAAAGATGTCCTTTGAAGATAAAGATCTAAATGGGGATCTCACTGGTCTTGGCATATTCGAGCTTGAGGCCTTGCAAGATTGGGAATACAAGTTCATGAGCAAATATGTCAAGGTTGGAACTATTAAGAAGACGGTAGTACCTGTAACTGAGGCATCGAGCACTGGTGAACCCTCTGTTGAAGCTACCGACCGTGATGGTGCAAAGCCTGCAGAAGATAGTCCAGCAGAAAATCCAGCCACCCGTGATGGTGCAAAGCCTGCAGAAGATAGTCCAACAGAAAATACAGCCACCGAAGCAAAGGAAGCCACAACAGGAGGTGATGACCGTAAAGAAGAGTGAGTATTGTTTGATTGGGGGGAGAGGAGAGAACAAGTGAGATGATGATAGAGGAAAGCGTAATATTATACAAGTGCAGTGCCTGTGTCGTGTCAAGTTGTTTTTATTTTGTAGGATTATGATAAGATGCTTCTGCCCATAAACAAGCTTGCTTGGAAGTGTTTAGTTTGGTGTAATAAATAATGAATCTGGCATGGGGAACTGAGTTTGGGGTTGTCTATTTGGTGTCAACTGCAGGTACTATAAAATTAAGGAAATGGTTGTGAATCTGTTATTCTAACCAGTCTCCTTGCCTTGTTTCTTAAATTCGGTAGAGCCATGGTCGTATGTGATCTAATGTCATACATGGGCAAAGTAGGACACAGATAATTTTTTTCAAATGTATCAATACTACAAGAAGTAACGATAAGTTCGTCCATGAAGAACAAACCAGGGTTCTCCTTGTTAGGAACAGATGGGTTAATAATAGAGGAGTCTGTCTAATATATTATTGGGTTTTAAGAATAATTAAAGAGAGGATTATGAGCTGTCATAACGAAATTCAGCAGGACCTCCCTTCTTATAGACAAGCGGGCCGGGCAACTGAGCTTGCTGAAGCCCACAGGCCGTTCGTGGTTTGAGAAAAAAAAAAAAAAAACTTCGGCGTGAGCAAAGTAGCCCAAGGTATGTATGGATATTGCTGTGGCTTGGTAGGACATACATAAATAAACAAAAGCTAAAAGTTTAGATGATGTTACGCTTAAACTTGTAATTGACATTCTACCATAATTATACTATCTCCATGTTTTCCAATGCCACCGACTAACCTCGCGGACAATTATTGAAAAGTAAAGTTTTATTCCTAATTTTAAGCCTTACATTTCCTTTTTCCATAAAAATTATAATCGTAACAAAGTCAAGCATTATCCTGCTTATCAATTTTTCAGACATAATTTTGTTTTTTATTTTTTTTTAAATTAAATATGAGCAAGTCAATGTGAGTGCTACTCTAGTTAATTAAAACCACTCCTTACCTATGGCAATTGAACATACTTGTGACTCTTTAAGAGTTGAACATATGACTTCTAGGTTCGGTTGAAAGTCTACACACTCGCTCATATAATTTAATTGATTTTAGGGAGGTTATGAGTTCAATCCCATTCCTTTTAAGTTATTAGTAGGTTGTGAAAATGGAGATTTAAACCTAAGTTTTTATCAAAGGAAAAAAAACAAAGGGAGGGAGAGAAAAGAGGGGGGGGGGGGGGGGGGGTGTTTAAATATGTGCTAGGACCGTTGGATCCTAGTAATATAAAACATAGGTTCCATGAAACTGTAAACATGGTTAGGTTTGTAATGGTGCAACCTACCCACTGATTTTTCTATTTCCTTTGTTTTTCAATTTATAATAAGTGGAGATATAATTAAGAATAGGGTTGACTCTAATGATCAACTAATGATATGAGATGTGATATAATGTAATGTGGTAGTGTACAACTATGTGAACGAGAGATGATGATTGTCCGTGTCCGTGTCAATCTCACATGATTGTTTATGATTATATAAAAGTTTTGGCGCTCTCTCTCCCTAACTCAAAGGTTGCTTGATACGGTTGTCCCTTATAAATTGTCTCACAGTTTAACAAACCAACCTTCCAATAACATATACATATATACATACAAACACTACCTACTTCCTCTCCTTCATACATCTCCTTTTCTCAACTTCCATTTTTTAAATTTCTGCAGAGTCTTAAGATCATGAGAATTCAAGTTTCTTCATTTACAGTTGTGTTCTTCATCGTCATCATTGCAACTTTCCATATTACAAATGGAAGGCACATCAATACCGCAAGCATTGAGGAAAGCAAACAAGAGATGATTGCAGCATACAAGTTCTATTCTCTGTTTCCACGCCGCTTAACAACCACTACTGTCTCTCAGTTTAAGGATTCCAGGAAGTACAAGGTTGACCCAGCTCTTACTGTTTCAAATCAAGTTGTCCCAGGTGGACCAAACCCACTTCACAACTGATTTACCACAATTCCAACAAATGAAGAGAGATCTGCGGGGTTTTTGAGTTTTTAATTGTAGTAATGTCAACAAGTTCTGTATGAGATTAGAGATATATAGCATATGTATACACGTTAAAGGAATATGACTAATTTTGTTTCCTTTCCTATTTCAGAGATCTATTTGCATTGGATTAACTTAATAATCAAGAAACTAGAAAGTGCATGAATTTGAAGTTAATTTGGTTTTGTATCATGGAATTAGCCATATATTTCTCAATTTGGATTATTTTCATCATCAAGCAATTTGAAGAATTAGATGATATATATATATAACCAAATTGTTTATCTTATCTGAACAGTGTTGTGATTTACTCAACGTAAACAACACTAGTAAACTAGTGTGATCAAACTTGTAAATGACTAGCTTTTAAAAATCATGTTGACCTTTAGGAGAGTTTAAATTTGTATGTCTTTGTTAGGTGAGGTGAAGCTCATCACAACAATCATGGCCGCATATCTTATTCAAACATAAAAAGGTAATTAATGTGTGTTTGTTATACTTCAATGGTCTACTCAATCAAACTCTTGAGTACGTCGTATATATGGCCTTCGCTCAGTAAAGGATCAACAAATTTGAACTAATTAACATCCGTAAAACACAGAGGTTTAAGTGAACTAAGAATCTTTTAAAAAGGTTGAAGTGTTTGTTTGGTATTTGCAATGAGCTTCCCATCTGGGGTTGAGGGTGCTTTTGGATGGCGTATTGAAGCAAAAACAACACAAAGATACAGAAATTTTAGGGGTTAGTCCTCGATGAAAGGGGTATCTTCACGGCCACTGCAAAAACTCGCTATGTATTATTCAAGCCTCAATAGGATTATTTTTTTTCAGGTCATTTATTCAACTCCAACTTTTCCGCTTTCTCTAACATACATAAAATGCACATACATGCATCCATAGAAACAAAAATATAAGTGTTTATATAGGTATCACCCCTTAATGATTTATCAACAACCACGTGCAATGGTATATAGGCATAGTTTGGTAACTTCCTAGCTATTTGTATTATTCTTGAACGTCTCAACATACATTAGGTAGGATGTATTAAGCCACCATATACCATACGCTTTTTGTTAATTCTGTTGCTGTTGAGAAATTCCCGAGCCAAATTTCTCTGAATCTGGAGCAGCAGGAGATCAAAACTTAAAAAATAAATAATCGTTATGATTATAAAATTAATCAGAAGTAAAACGTTGAATAAGTCAAATCTCAAGATTGTCCAAAATAAAAATAATTTGGATATGTTTCTGTATTTAACTTCACGTCATTTCGAGGTCTTAATATATAGCCTCAGCCTGCAACATGACATCAAGCTCGCTTTTTCCTATGGGTCGACAAATTAGAAAAAAATAATGAACAATTGTGTTGTTTGTACTCTCATTTTTTTTAACCTTTACCTGTTCTAACCAACAATTTGGAAGCACTTAATAGCGCTCTCATTTGGGAAAACACAACAAAATCTGTAGGTCAAAATTTTATTTTATATGCTCTCCATCTCCATTTTATTGACTCTCAACCTTTTAAGGATGCATAAACTTGACTGTTATCAATAGGTTTAAAGTAGAATTGACACACTACAATGAGAAAATCGTACACTGATTATTATGTCTTAAAAAAAGAAAAGTAGACTCTCGATTTGAAACGTCTTAAAAAAAACACAATGAACTCTTAATTTGGAATAGAAAAAATATAATATCCTGAATATTTAATAGAAGGTAGAATGGCATCAAAATAAGTAGTGATGAACAAATGGAATAAGGAGCGCATGTTAAGAGAAGACTCTATGCAGGGTTGCTATATAATATTGACAAAAGGCATGCTTAATTAGTTGAACAGTGGACTTTCTTACTAGGTGTGTGTGTGAAGCACAATGACCTCTTCTGATACAGAATATATATACATATTTTGTAAAGGAGCAGCCTCCATGTTTTAGTTCACAACATCTGAATTAGCTAATTAATTAAAATTTAAGACTCGATCTGTTTGATAGCAACATAAAAAATGAAAAGAAAAATAATTAATTTGGATGAGAGGATGGAAAATAAGTTGAGGCTTTTATTGAGATGCCTTCCATCTCATATTTATTTTTGTGATTATATGTCCCGCATCATTTTTTAATGTTTTGTGGAAATATTTTTTCCACCATCACTCAAAGAAAATTTTTCCATGAAAAAAGGCAAAAAAACAAGAGTTAATCTCACCACATTACTCAACTTATTTCCCATCTTCTCACCCAAATTAGTTATTTTTCTTTTTCATTTTTCATGTTGCTATCAAATGGAGCCTAAGTATTCATTAATTTAAACAACTTTCTAGCATTACATGAATCTAAATACTCTGAAAATTGTTTTTCTTAAAAGTGATCGAAGTCTGCTGGACTAGAGTTTTTTTTTAACTATGCTTTTTTTAAAACTTACTTAGCAAAATAGGGGACTTTTGAATTTAATTGTATAAATGGGCTCGTTTTAAAATCGCTAGTCAATGTCGCATTTTTTGGTGAAGAATTGCTAGTCAAGCTAGCGGTTTTTGGATAAAAATCGATACATCATTTGGTGGTTTTAAACTGAATAAAATTTTCACTTCTAAAATCGCTATTCATTTTCGCGTTTTTAATTTGAATTTTTTTTTGCCCACCCACGGAATAAGTGTGGCTTCACAAACCTAGGCAACTTTTTTATTCTTCTTCTTCTTCTTCTGCTACTTCTTCTTCTTCTTCTTCTTCTTCTTCACAATTTGAAATTTTAAAAAAAAAAGTTGAGAAGTTCTATCACCACTCATTCATAATAAATTTTTTCTATTTCAAAAAAAGAAGGTATGATCATTTTTGCTATTTTGATTATCATATATTGTTATACTTTACATATTATCAACTTATAAAATAAATAAAATTTGTTTGGTTATTTGTAGATCTATGTTTGCATAATATAATATGAATGAAATCAATGGGGTATTATTGTAGATTTATGATATAGATTTGTATATAAGATAAAGATTTATAAATTTGCTTGATTGTTTGTAGATCTATGTATGCTATATATATGTGTGTGTGTGTGTGTGTGGTTTTTAGATATAGATTTGGAGATTTGTGAATGTATGTATTATTGTAGATTTGTAGATTTATTATCATATTTTTGTAATGTTTGATAATTATATTTGTAGAGAAATTAATTTTTTTATTTTAAAGATTGTATTAGTTATCATCATATATTGTAGTAGTTTATAATAAAATTTTATTTTGGAAAAATTGTTTTACAATTTTAAATAAATTATTTATTATAATATTTCGTAGGGCTTGATACTTAATTTTATTTTTTCAATAATTATATAACTATTTTGAAAAATGTATATACTTATTTATTTTTTGAGAAATTATTTTTATTTTAAAGAATGTATTAGTTATCTTATATTGTAGTGGTTTATAATAAAATTTTATTTTGGAAAAATTCTATTATGATTTTTTCAATAAATTATTTATTATAATATTTCATATGGCTTTATACTTATTTATTTTAGCAAATTAGGATTTACCCCAAAATTTTAAAGGTATCTTTACTCAAACCCATCATATTTAATAAATTAGTAACTGGCCCAATTTTTAGGATTTAACCCAAATTTTTTTTTTATTTTAGCCAAAATTTGAAAATAATTTTCTTTTCCAATATTCTAGCTTTTTAAAAATTAATCTAACTAAATTATCCTTATTAAATGATAAGGTTGCTATCTCCTTTATTTTTAGGCAGTATATAATACAATTAATAATAGATATTTATCACCTATATAATATTTATGATCACCTCTAATACAATTAATAATAGATGTTTATAACAAATACATATATATCTCTACCAAGATTCCATTTTTAAATTAGTTAAATAATACACGACACAAATAAATTAAATGCTACATCTTTCTTTACAAACTGTTATTCATTTATTTATGGAGGATTTGAGGATTGAGTCCTAATTCTAATGGCGTATATCCTCTATTATGAAAAGGAACATAGCATTGAAAAAATACATCGTTACGATATCAATCAGCAATGTCAAAATCTAGTATCCATGGCGAAATATGGGATATACAAAAATTCAATTGTGGATTTATGTGTTGTTGGGATTGTCTAATCTATAATCCAAGTGACCACCAATAAAATTCTATTTGTTGTCAAATAATGATTGTTAGAACATTCATTCTATGGTCGGTAAATTATTTCTTCTTACTCTTTTAAGTCCCTCTATTTTTACATTCATTTATATTTAACAATCTTGATCTTCATATATTTAATATGACTCTATTTTTAATTTTACTTGTGCAATATCTTTTTTAATATGATTGTGTTATTAGTTTGACTTGTGTAATATCTTTTTTAATATGACTTTATTTTTATTTTTACTTGTATAATTTTTTTTAGTATGACTGTTTTTTATTTTTACTCATGTAATATCTTTTTAATATGTCTGCATTTTTATTTTTATTTTTATTTATATGTAATATGTAATATTTACTATTAATATGTCTTATAGATGTCCAAAGTTTTAATATTTGATTTTTAATATAGCTATATTTTTTTTACTTGTGTGATCTCTTTTTTAATATAATTGAGGGGTTTTTTTTTGTACGTTGTGCATAATATTTATATTTAATATGTCTTGTATATACCCCAAGTTTAATTTTTATATTTTATATTTACCGTAATTTAACTTCTTAATTTTTCTAATACATATTTATCCTAAGTTAGTTAAAAATTACAAAAAGTTATCAATTGTAGTTTACATTTACAAAAATTTAAATTTGAATTTAAAAGCATATAAATCCCTAAAAGATATATATTCTAACAACTACTAAATACAATTTTAAGTGAATAGTAAATTTAAATCTGAAAAGTTAAAAAAAGGATAAGGTGGGAAAAATATAAAAGAAAAAAACTAAAATTATTTATAAATTGTATATTTAGTAATTATCCACTCATTTGGGCCAATTACTAATTTTTCAAATGTAGTGGGTTAAAAGCAAAACAATTTAAATTCTCTGGGTTAAAAACAAAAAACCCCTATTTATTTAGCTTAAAACCACCATAAGAGGTATCGATTTTTACCCAAAAACCGCTACCCTGATTAGCGATTCTTCACCAAAACCACTAGCTTGACTAGCAATTCTTCACCAAGTTAAATATTACAAATTTTATTCAGTTGAAAACCACCAGATGAGGTATCGATTTTTATTCAAAAACCGCTAGCTTTACTAGCGATTCTTCAACAAAAAACGCTACATTGACTAGCGATTTTAAAACGACCCCATTTACACAAGTAAGTTCAAAAGTCCCCTATTTTGTAAAATACGTTTTAAAAAAAGCAAAGTTAAAAAATAAAATAAAAATTGCGGGACTATATTCTCAGTACTTTAGCTGTACTTGACTATCTTTTATAAAACTATAGTCAGCATGCTAAAGAGGTGAGGTGTAACATTAGGGTTCTTCCTAGACAAAATAAATAAATAAAAGAAGTCAACTGTTTTTGCAAAATGCAAAGATGTCTTTGCAATCCAATAAACATTATTTATTTGTTTATTGAGAAGTCAATACTTTGATTATTAATTTTTGAGTGTGCGCTTGGCTATGTGTTTCACAGGCGGCAATTTCATTATAAATAGAAGATGCTTTACCAACTAAGATACACATATATAGCATCTCGTGCCAAACTTAATTCGTTACTCAAATCTTTCTTCGTCTTTTATTTCTCCATACTTAGCGAAAAATGAAAATTCGAGTTTCGTCTCTTGTACAAGTAGTTTTCATAATGGTACTGGTACTGGCACCGGTCCATATGGGCAGTTGCAGGCACATTCACAGCAGTACAACTCCCAATGAAGACGAAGCACAACTAAGGTTAAGAACAAAGTACTTGTCAACATTCCGTTACTTCTCCGCGATTGCTCACCAAACAGAGCATCAGCTGAAGAAGAAGAAGAAGAATAGTACTGAGGACTTACCGATGCACACCGTGTCGCACCGTCTTGTCCCTGCTGGACCTAATCCACTTCACAACTGATCATTTCGGGTTTACATATATAGATTCTTTTTCAACAATTTGAAAATTCTGTTCTCATGAGCTCAGAGTAATATATATATATATATATATATATATATATGTAATATTAATTTTCACTCTTTTTATTTTTTTTATTTTTTTGTATGTGAATTTAGATATATTTGTAAGGGAGTGGTGATCTTAATTGTGTTCTTTATTCATGGTAAATTGAAGGCAACAAACATACTTGCTTGTGAGTAGTTTGAAGCTATTTAACAACAGCATTTGTTCGACCGGAAGCTTTCCAAGGTTGAATCTTTGTAGTTGCAAAAATATTTAGTGGCCACTGATTTGCGAACATAAATCAATCGAAATGCGCAAAAGTTAAACCGGATACCTTATAGTACTAGAAAGTATTTAGACAAAAAAAATAAAATAAAAAGAAGCTATTTAATTAATTTGATGCACACGACTTTATGAATTTTAATAAGGAGTATACTTACCAAAGCACACTGTGCAGCCTGCGGGGTGACGACTGAGGGCATGGTTTTGGCTGTTTGGTGGACCGTTTGTTTAAATATGTACGTAATAAGGAGGGTTAATAAACTGTTTAATTTAATTAATTAGTTGGTGCATTTCCACTGTATAAGTTTAATTTGGTCTATTCTAGTCTTTTTCAATTAATAAAGCAAATGTATTTTTGGAGGCATTGATCGATCTGAGTCCATCCTCCCTTAAAAAAATATTCAATACAACCGACCAAACATACATGCCCCTCTAATGACAAAGAAAATTCTTTATTTGCTTCCTCCTCAAATTAAAATTTAGCCTTGAATAGAAAATTATTCGGTGGTAAAAATCCTTAGAAGCAAAGGTTTCACCTCTAATTTTATTACCAAAGAAAGATAAATTGATACATTCAATTGTAATAAGACCAAAAATATGAGAAGTTATATTTGTGCGATGCTTGATGCACGTCACACACCAATGTCAAAGCCTGACTTTATATATAGTAGATGTAAGGTCAACAATTTCAATTTGATGAACTGTTGCCTACAATAATATTTATAATTTATGATGCACAGTATGTGTAGACAATAAGTAAAGATGTGAATGGCAGGAAAAAATACACAATATTTTTTAGAAAGGTGATTTTTTCATTTTCTAGTAATAGTGATGATGATTCTATTAATGGATGATAGTGGTGATTACAGAGCATGGAAATGAATACAACAAAAATTGTACTTCTAAGAACTAGGGCTTTTCTAGATATCTTCTTTGGGTAATGACTAGTCCCTTTTATAAATGTTGTTACAAGTTGTTAAATGGTGATAATCACTATTTCCCTTTATGTGAGGGAGTAGGGATGGTGGTGGAGTGCTGTTGTAAGTGGTCAGTGTGACCGTTGTTGATAAGTGTGGTTCGTTTTATAGATGTGAGAAATTCTATTTCCTTGATGTGAGGGAGCAGGGGTAGTGGTGGAGTGCTCTTGTAAATGGCCAATGTGAGCATTGTTGATAAGTGTGGGTTGCCTTCTTTCTTTTTTCTTTTGCCATGTATCCTACTTCTATTAAATCTTGGTAGAGGTGATAAAATGGGCGGGTTCAAGTTGGGTTTTAACGGGTTTGATTTTTAACAGGTTGAGCCCAACCCAACCCAACCCGATAATATAAAGGGTCTAAACGGGTTGTGTTGTAAACGGAGTGAGTTTTAGCAGATTGGCCCAATAACACACAATCTTGTACACAATAAATATACATTCACACACACATACATACATATGTACATATACACCACACACATGAGCATATTTTGTTGATTTAATATTCTCATTTGATGCACATATCTACCCATTAAGAAAGGACAAAGAAGAAAACATAAAGAAAAGAAAGAAAAGAGGAAAAGAGAAAAAAAAAAAAAAAAAAAAGGAAAAAGGAAAGGCAAATAAAGAAAAAAAACAAATGATGTCATAGTTTAGGCGAGAGTAACCGGAAGATAAAGCAATGGTGACCGAGGCTCTGGTGAGAGTGACCTAGACTCTGACAAGCATGACCAGAGCTCCAAAGTGGTTATTAGCTTGTCGATGGGTGGTGGTTATGGTGGAGTCACATCGGTGGTTTGATAATTAAGTGTACGAAGGAACTTAAGCATGATACTTATTTTGAATTTTGTTATTAAGCGACCCAATAAAAACCAATCCAACCCGATATCAATTGGTTTTTATTGGGTTGGCCCAGTAATCACCTAATAAATTAATGGGTTGGATTTTTAATAAACGGATTAATTTATCCAATAATAATCTGCCCATTTTGCCACTTGCCTTGGTGAGGTAAATATGATGAGCTCGGCCATTCTTTTAAGTCACACTAAACGATCTTCCATTTTCTCACCGATACTAATTGTACTTATTGACATCTTTTTAAAAGGGACAAAGATTAAGGAAAGGAGGACTCAAACCCTTATGCATAGTAAGCTTTTGACCCTTTTAACTCTTAGACCAATTAAGGGGCTCTTCATTTGGCACTTAAAATGCCACTTAAATCTGAAAACTTAAAATTTTTAGATTTAAGTGGTTTAAAAAGTTATTTGGTAACCCAAAAAATTAAGTGGTCACTTAATTTTTACCATTTAAAATTTAAAATTTTCATTCAAAATTTTAAGTAACAACTTTGTCACTTGAATCTGAAATTTAATTTTAAAGGATGTAAAATGTCCATTTTACCCTCTCTTTTATCAAAATTACGCAGCAGCATATAGGTTAACAAATGCTCCACACCCTTCCACACTTTTGCGCTACTCATATCCACGATCTGCAATCTGCAATCTTCGATCTTGTTCCATGATCCACACCACTGCCGGTCCTCCTTAATCTTTTGTGTCTCTTCAGGTGCTATATATATATATATATATATATATATATATATATATCTCACACACACACAGAGAAGCATATATATACCTATTATATATATATATATATTCATGGATTGATTAAAGAACGCTTGATGAATGGGGCTTGATTTTAGGAAATTGTTAACTTTTGTATAGCTTTTTTGATCATGCATATATTATGTTCATTAATTGTGAGACCCACTTATGTTTTATTATATTTTGTTGGGTTTTCTGGATTAAAGTAGACGCACTATCATCACAATGACTAGAAGAAACCTATTTTTGTATATCATAATAAAACGTATGTAGTTTGCTTTTGGAAGATTGTAATCTCTCCCAAGTTAAAAAGGAAGGGACTTGCTAATTAAAGCAAATAATACTATTTTGAAAAGAAATTTGTCTTGTGGTGTTTAGAACTTTACAATCACGAGGTTGAAAAAATTCAATTACTCCATCAATTTATTGAGTAATGAATCCAACTGACCGATGAACCTTGAGTCGGGGTGGTGACCCCCGCTTGTAAAAAATCCTAAGTTGGAGTAGAGTTGGAGCTCCCTGGTGGAATGTAAGGGTACAGTACCCTTTCTGATATGGTATAAAAGTCAGGGTAGTGCCTCTGCCCTTTCTTATAGCTGTTGTTGCCTGCATAGGGCTTTGTTTGCTTACTTGAACCCAAGAATTTCAAAGCAATATCCTTTATCTGCAAATGATTAAAATCATATGTTAGTATCATAAGAAACACAAAGTCTCTGGATATAGGCATTTTCTTTATGCACTTCAAAAACATTAAGGTGCACTAAAATAAGCATAAACATGAGTTTGTAATGATTAATCCATAATTTTTTTTCTTTGCGTTTCACTCAATGATGAGTTATTTAATGTATATGAAAATAAAGACGTAGAAGTACTTGAACCACTACCTACGGATGTTGAGCTAGCAGAAGTTCCACCAAGTTATCAGCAAATATTCGGGCAGAGTCACAATTGCGGGACGAAATTAAAGATCATTTATTTAGTGAAAATTATCATTTGTAATTGACATTTTCCTAGTATTTGAAGTTATAAAACTATTATACTTGGTTCAAGGATTTGAAGATATAATATCAATGTTTAATTAATTTTAATTTAATATAATATTACGTATTTATGTTTTAAAATTTTGTCAAGTGAACAAATTTTATTTTATAAATTTTTGCATTTAGTGAAGTAATGGTGCTTTGTAATTTTCATAATGAAATAAGTTACCCTGGTTGAAAAGTTTAAATTATATAATTTTTTTTATTTTCATTTAAAATCATGTAATCAAAATAAAATAATAAGTGCAAAATTATCATATTAAAAAAAATCAATTTTCAAATGTGTTATATTCAAACAAACAATATTTTTTCCGATACAATTTTTAAAACTAAACAAACAGATTTTTCAATTTTTAATTTTTTTACTAAATACCACCTAAGTGAACTTGAGAAAAGGTGAAGAAATAATAATAATAATAATAATAATAATAATAATTAAAAAAAATTGACTGAAGAGCAATTGGGCGCGATCGAGAAGCTAGTGAGAGTGCAGATCTGGTTTTGGCGCCAAAAATCGAGTACCAAGTTGGATAGAGTTTGTAAATATCCGATTTGTCTTTGAATGTACATACATACCCCGTTATAAATTTAATCTTACATATATTTGTGTTGGGATCAACAACAAACCCTAACTTCTGAAACCATCTTTGTATTTATATTTATTCCTCCTCAAAATCCATATGCTATTGCAGAGAGACAAAGAAAGAAAGAAAGAAGGGGGATGCAGATTAGGGTGAAGTGCAGTTGCGGGGAAGGGAAGTGTCCAGAATGGGCTATTGTGGAATTGCAAGGCGTCGTTGAAGCTCAGCCCGCCTTCCAAGATCGTCTCCATACCCTCCAAATCGGATTACTCTGTCGCCCCTCTTCTAATGTTTGTTTTCTATTTATTTTTTTCACTTTCCTACTTAAATCTCTCAATATTTACTCTAATAAATCATTTTTACCCGGATCTCAATCTCTATATTCTTCAATATTCTTTCTTGCTATAAACATATGGGATTGAAATGTAGATTCAGGTAAACTTTCCCAAGTTTTTATATAGCAAAGAGGAGCAGCGTAGCGAAGTAGGTAATTTGTTGCATATATATCTTCCAACAGGAGAGTGAGTTTGGTTCTGGTTTTTTTTTTTTTGGTATCAGGAAAACTATACATTTACTGTTGGGTATCATGAATTGAGTGGGTCAAAGGTGCCCTTGAAGAAGCCTCTCTTGGTATTGAAGAAAACAACTCCTCTTTCAGATGCTGCTGACCAAAATAGTGACCAAATTATTAATTCATCCAGCGTACAACTGCAAGTTATTGGAATCATTCGGCACCGGATTTTGTTCAAAACCAGACCTAAGGCTCTCATATCTAGTAAGTTTGTTTCTCTTTTCTCAACTTCTCAATTTATCTTACACAATGACCCCTCCCTCCACAACCCAAAAAAAATAAAAATAAAATTATCTAATATTGGAGGATATTATTAAAATAAACATGTAGTTCTATATAGCATCTGAATCTGACGGGAATCCAATTCTACATCTAGTAAACTGTTAAGGACCCTTTCTAGTTGAGATCCAGTCCAATTAAGTCACAAATCTTAATTAGAAATGGATTTTGTATCTGCCAGTTCTTGGATTGTTAAAAGTCCCTACTTGTACTTCAAATATTGAGGGATTAATTAGAAACAATTTTCCCTCATCAATAAACCCCTATTAGTTGTTCTCTGCCCATTGTGGTCATCAGGGCACAACCTTTCTGTTTTTTATCAATTAAGCTTGTTAACAACCTTGTTCATTTGATTTTGTATCCTTTGCAGAACAACCACCATTTGTGAAGGAAAGAATGGGTGCACCAATTTCTGTCGCACCAAACAAACTAGGGTAAAAATCACTAGCAATTGCAGAGAGAGAGAGAGAGAGAGATGGGGTTGAAACCTCTATCTGAAGAGGACCACTGGACCGTAACTTAATGGTGCTCTTGTAGCTTTTGAAATTCTATATCTTTTCAGTCTTCAGTTAACAACAAGGGCATTGGTACTTGGTGTTCTCATCTAAATGATGTTTTTTGGAACTTGAAACTTCCTTGTTATTGTATGATCAGCGAATTATTATGGTGCTTGCAATAGTAAAAGACTTGCTTTATTATTTAGAGTATTGTTAAAGCTTGGAATAGAATTGTAAGACATTAATATTGTCAATTACATGATTTACATCATCATCTACGTTTTCAAACAACCAACTACCATCATTCTTGCATTAAACATACTAAACAGCCATTTTCCATATCATGCCAAAATAGATAGCCATAAGATACAAGCAACATCATATTGTAACGTCCTCAATATAATATCAAACTCCGGGCGTTTATTGCATCAAAATACCACCCTCGGGATAACCACAATATCATGCTAAAACAACCATACATGTACAACTGAGATACAAATCCAATTTCCCTCTCATTAGTACTCGGAGATCTTTCTCCCGTAAAACCCAACCTTGTTTCACTAATTATTGTGAACCAAGAATTCATTCCAATCATGTACCACCCAAGTTAAACCCTTGATTTACCTTTTACAAAAAGTGGGCAAAACTCAAAAGTTAGATCAATATAATATCTTCTAGGAAGCACCGGGGTTCATTACCCCTGCACGAACTCTTAACATTTCGGTCCTCTTACTTCTCTCCATAACCTCTACAAGCCAGTCTACACTTTCTTTAATTCCCATCCTGCAATCAAATTCCACAACCCAACTTCCATTATTATGCTTTCTACAACTCAATACAAAGATGACTAAATGATTTAATGTTTATCTAAAGCTTAAATTTCTTTGCAAAAAATGGATCACAAATTGTATGCTACTACATACCCATCATGTGCCGAAACAGCTTCAAATGTGTAAGCTCTTTCATCCAACTTCTTTAGGTCCAGATATCGAGCTAGTTCTTCCGCTGACAAGGCTTCAGTGAGATCCTGCAGTCCAAATGATAAATGCAAATAAAGTGACTACATTTTTTAACAAAAAAGAGTAAGATAAAATCCAAATGGATCTCGATAGAAAGAAATTGTTTACAAGTTTTACAGAACTGGAGTGCTCTAATCCTTTCTCTTCTCATTTTTTATAAGGACATGGAAAATTGGGGTTTTCAAAAATGAGAAATATTAAACTATTTTTTTCACCGGATAACCTATATGCTTCTTACAAATTATTGGATTTTTGGAATTTGGATTAAGATAGTAAAATTCATCCGAATCCGAATATTCGGATAGAAAGAAATTTTGGAATTTCTAATCCTTTTTCTCTTCTCATTTTTTATAAGGATTAAGGGGTTTTCATAGTAAAATTCTAACCTATATGCCTCTTACAAATTATTGGTTTGGATTAAGATAGTAAAATTCTGGGTCCGAGTGCACAAGCAAGCTCGGTAAGAAGGGGAAACATTTTACTGACCTGCTTGTTTGCTAATATCAAAAGGGGGGCTCCTTGCAGATCTTCATGGCGGAGAACTTTTTCTGTCACCCAAAAGAAAGAAAAAAAGCAGAGCATTATGGTTAAAATTCATAACAAATTAGTGTTACTAAATAACACTACTCATGCTCATAATAATGTCATAGTAGTGCTGTATATTCAACAAAATAAAATGCTTAACTGCTTACCAAGTGCAGACTTAGAATCTTCAAAACGTGACGGACAAGCAGCATCAACCACGTATATTACAGCATGTGCTTCTTCATAATATTTCTCCCAAATTGATCGAAGACCAGGCTGACAGTATAAAAATCTTGCATTAATGACAAGCGTTCAAAGACAGCTAAAGAAATGAAAACTACACATTAACCAGCTTGCATTATAAATAACAATGTCGATCCCAAAATCAACTAGGTTCATATTTATAACGTCTAAAATGGAATAGCCTCAAATGTGATCACATGCTTCCATAATTCAAGCAGTTCCGGACTTCCTGTCTGAAATGGCAATCACAAAAATGAAAAGTAGTACCCATTTGTTCACAGGGATATTACCATGAAGTCCAACTGTTACTACTGGATTCAGCAAATGGCGGTCAACTTTTCCTTTTGGGTGTCATTATTGCCAAAGCAATTATCTTTTTGCCAGAGCATAGTACTGCTTTTGGAAGTTGCATCATATGCTTTGAAAATTGTACATTGCTCTAACAATAAAGATAATTGCTTTTGCAATAGCGTTTCCCTTTCTTTTTTACATAATACCTCAAGAACTTTTTGTTTCAAACATTCTCTCCCAGATCAGAAAGATTAATTTATACTCTTAAACTAATACACAAGTGAAAACGAGGGAAAGGTAGATAATGATACACATAGCATTTTAGGAGGGTAGCTAACAATGTAGGCACCAACTATCTTAATAATGAAACTAATATTGAAGCTTTATAACAGGAGAATAACCAGCAGTCAATGGTCAGTAATAGATGAATCCTACATACCTGGCCTCCCAAGTCCCAGAACACAAGTTTCGTATTTGACGCTTCAATACGGCCAATATTGAGTCCCACAGTAGGAACAATTCGATCTGGAGGAAGGCCTTCTAACTTTGAGTATTGTGACTTCAACTTCTCCAATAAGGTCTAAAAACGCAACAATATACAAAATGAATACAGGCACAAAGTTTTCAGAATCTATGCTAAATGCTATATGTGTGGTAACATGTTTATATGACTCCCTCTATCTAAATTTAGGATTCGCGTGTCTCAAATTAAGAGTCCCGTCTCCATTTTGGGACCTTATAGATGTACCATATCTCACCATAGCAAATAAGTTTTCGTCTTGACCATTGATTATGTTGAAATTGGACAACTAGTATTTTCTTGAAAAGTACAAACTTAAAATGGGACTCTTAATTTGGGACAGAGGGGGTATCAAAGCTAAGAAGGACGATGTATATGTGGATGATGACCTTGGGTGAATGATTGTGGTACCACTAGCAAGTACCTTAATCAATTTTTCATTATAAACACCTCGTCACCACCTTCAGGTCATTTTATTAAATGATTTTCTTTTTCTCCTTTCATTTATCGATAAGTAAGATCAATCAGTAAATCCATCCAAATAACACAGAAAAAACTCATGAAAACCAAGGGAATAAAATAAAGATTAAAGAACATCAATGAAACACAGAGGTACAGATGTACATACAATATCACCAATAGGAATGACTGCAACATGGATACTTAACAGTGAGCATACGTTTGACTTTAAAAAAACAAATGGTGAATGGAGTAGCAACCAGCAATTCCTATCTAAATTACTTCCTCAAAATGGGTTGTAGCTAATTAATCATGTGGGGGTTATTGTTTCCTATAGCAAGTGACAAGCAGTAGCCATGTCAATGAACAAAATTTAAACGACAAGTTTGGTAGAAATTATTGATCTGGAGACTCAACAGATGCGTAAACTATGTCGTATTAATAAGATTTGGAATGACAAATAAAATATCATATCTAAAACTTGAAAAAAGAAAAGAGATGGAGTTTGCAAAAACAAGCATTAGCAGAAGATTAAATGTCAGAAACTACATTTTTTTTTAAGAAACATAAAATATTATTGCAATCTGAAAAGTATACAGATAAAGGGGACAAGATGTCCCCAACAATGAACCAAAAAGAACAACTAACTCAAACAGCTTCTAACAAGAACAACCCCCACTTAACAACTAGCATCCCAAAACACAAAAATACAAATACGCATATCCCAAAATACAAAAATCAATATAAGTTCTCATAATGTTTTCGACTCCCAAGCCAGAAAATTCCTTAGAAAGAGACGCCCACAGAGATGGGATATAAAGCACCCGATCCCAAATGTCAGAAACTACATCGAGATACCACATTCATCAAAACCAAAGAATCTGGTAAATTGCGTAAAAAAAAAAGTCTGGTAAAGATGTTACTGTTTTTCCAGCCTTGTCGATGCCGAGAATAAGAACATGAAACTCCGTTTTACTGAATATGTACTTCCAAAGTCCATAAAACAGAGAAAACATCTCTGTCTTGTTATATCTCCCCCGTTATCTGCTTCCAAAATGTTCAAGAGTAAACAAAGGACTTCGTTATTCTAACTTAATCTTTTTAATCATGTCAAAATCCTGAAAAACAAGAAAGAGATATCATCAACAGTATAAAATCCAATAAATAAAATTTGAACCCTGCCCCCACATCAACCCCAACCCCAACCAAAGGCAACCGTATAGAATGAGGCCAAAATTAAATGATAGACTATTCATTTCTCTTTATTTGTAATCTTCACATTATGTGCTTTGAACTCCTTGAAACAAATTTATGATTCAACTAGATCACAAAATCAACTCTATTTTTACATTTCATGAGTAGCAAGTGATTTTACACACATTCCAGGCAAAAACCTATAATACAACAAACACAGGCAGGGATGTGTAAATAAACAAATAATCTACACTGCTTTAAGGTTCTTTGCTTCAGTTTAAAGTACCGAGTAAAATCTTAGGATTAACACATTTTTATAAATATATATATATATATATATATTCAACAATCCCGAATGTAATACCATCAGAAATATAAACAAACCACTGATTTAGGGCCTAAAGCTCGCCATAGCTGTGTGAGTTTAGTTTTGCATATTCATGAGCAAAGAAATTGGTGGATTTTTTTAGTGATTTGGTTGCCCCAATCATACCTAGGGTTCTTTCTCTAGGGCAAAAGTTAATAGAATTCCTTACAGTTGTTAGGGAAAAACGGACAATTAAACTTAAATTTGCCGCGGTTACTTGGCAAAGAGCACACGCGTATATATATATATATATCAATGGAAAAACAGAATACTAATTGAATATATAAAAAAAAGGAGTAAAGAGGAGGGAGGAAAAGTAACCTGGAGAAGGGGAGCAGATCTGAGAGTTGGGTTATGGCAGTTGTGATGTTGGTGGTGGCAGATCTCTATTTTTGAGAATGAGAATAAACCCCCAATATTATATTATATTATATTATATTAAATAAAGTAACCATCAAACAGGAAGATGATCTGATCAGAACTAGAAGAAGAAGAAGAAGACATAGATGTCGATGATAATGATGATTCGATTCGATTCAGCTGAAATTGAGCATGAGAGAGAAGGGTGATCAAACGGGTGGGTCGACTCGACTTGTAAAATTGGAGTTTTTGACGGACTACACAATTTCGGATTCGGTTTTGTACCATGTTTAATTTGGGTGCTATTAAACGTAGCTACAAAATCAATTTTCTTATTTTAATTTGATAATATTTTTTTCTCACTCTATCAACTCTTTAAAATAATTTTGCATTTGCACTCTAGTGGTGGGGTCAATTTATTAAAATAATGCGAAGACGATATGTTGGATCCTTAATTTAATATTAGACTTATATATATATATATGAAATAATTATGTGATGTGGATTGTAGTATGGTTAAATCAATTTTAAAGTGATCGACTAATAATTTAAGTTATTTAGACTTAAATGTATCTAATAGGATGTGAGCTTTTAACGTTGAAATATTTAAGAGTTAATTTTTATTTTTATGATGAGTTAAAATAAAAATACTAAATAGATGGCCGTGTTTACTATTTATATATATATATATATATATATTGTGGTTATGGTCCCCAAATCCCAAATCGCACGTACATATTATATCCATATTAAACCCCATCATCACAAAGAGTATGGAGAAAGTTTAAAGAATTTTCTAAAGAAATACGTGTAAATTTAGAAGGTCAACCACTCGGCTATAAATCACACAATGTGGATTTACGTATGCTTCCACTTATTATTTTTTTATTCTTGGTGATACGACATGAATAATTTAGGGTTTATAATTATTTTGGATCTAACAAAATCTAACACGATAAAGTTTCCTGGTTAAAAGTAAGACATTAAATAATATTAAATTTTTCATTAATATAAAACATAATAAATAAAATTTACATTGTTCTTAATAAATTTTATTAAATTTTTTGTCTAAATAGTACCGCCAAGATACAAAATATTAATTGTGATAAATACAGTTTTAGCAATTATATGATATTTTATATAATCTTCTACTATTCATTACTCTTAAATGATTATTATTCATATTTCAAATTTGATTACAAATTTTATATTTATCAAATAAATAAATATATGTCTTAATTCACTACACCAAAAATATTAAAAGAATAATTTGTTGTATGTGTTTATATATATCTTACAAATAAAAAAATTGAGTGATGTTGAATAAAAAAATTATGTCCATGAACAATTGGTTGAACAAAAAAATCTCCTTAAAGAATAATTTAATAATAAACATTTCAAAATAAAAAAATAATATAATTATCATCTTCGGCATATAGTAACTAAAATCACACAAAATTAAAAGCAATAATTTTGAGAATCTTAAACAAATATTGTTGGTGCTAAAAATTGGTAGGATATTTTAGACCACATAGTCAAATGATTGGAATAATAAGTACAACAAACCAACAGAGTTAAAGATGTATAGAGTATGTTAGCCTTATATAAAAATACGTATTAGTCCTCCTCTGTGGAATAGAGTTGTGAGCTCAGTTTTGCCTTGTTATTGATATAACTAAGTGATTATTACAAACCCGCAGTAATCTCTCTAGCTAGGCTCTCCTCATAATATTATAATAAGAATATGCTTTTAGCTACACAAATTATAGCTTCTCTGTTTCAAGTGCTCTATCATTTGCTCTGTGTCTCTATCTCTCTTCAAGCTGTTGGTCGCTCTATTTGCTGTTTTTGGTTATTCAGAAGTTATTAGATTAGTTGACATAAATAAATGCTTATTCTATATATATATGACTGAAAGATAACGTGTGTGAAAGCTCCCAGAGCAGGTCTAAGGCCATGCATTGATCATCACCAACTCTGACATTACTTTTCCATGAATTTCAGTATATTAAATGTAGTTAGTGCTCATTTAATGAAGGTGAGGAAGATTATGCGTGTTCTGCAGGGCAGGTTGTAATCGCCAATACTGTTCGTCAGCTACTCTGTCTGAGTGATTGGGCGATGGAGTTTTAGAGCTCGTTAAAAAAGTTCTGGAACCCGAATTCCGTAATTTGCTGTGCGTAATTAACCCTTGAGCTAGTACTCAACTTACGAAGGGCTCGGATTTTCTTGTAGGGCTCCTCTGAGCTCTTTCCGTTAAGATAGGTCTGACTGCTGATGTGGACTATCACGTGTCAGCTCGTGGTTGGCGGAGTAAATTTGGTTACTAATTTGCACCATCAAATATAAATAGGCTAATTAAGTTTACTATGTTTAAAAGGATTTGTCTACACAATAATAACCTTGGAATCGTAAGGTGATATAAGATTTAAAAAATTAAAATTAGGCAAACTACAAAAATGGATCAAAAGAATAATCATTTAAAGTCAAAAATAAAAACCAAAAATCCTACGAGATATAAAAATCCGCTTGCAAGGGTTTCTTGCCTTATAATTGGTTGGCTCTACCATCTCTTTGTTTTTTGGTTTTTTGCTTTGTAAGATGACTGTTTTACAGTTGTGTTGATATTTTATTGTAAAAAAAATAAAAATGATAGTGGAAGAAAAAACCTCGCCTAAAAAAAAGGGAAAAGCCATGATTTTTTCCTAGGATAGAAATTAGGGTGAAATGAAAATTTTGTACGCTATTTTTTAGGTTATGTTTTACTTAGTTTTGTATTTTAATAGGGTGAGAGGATTGATTTTGTTAGTGCGTTTAAGAACACCTTTAATTTTTTATTTTTTATAAGAAATCACACAGTCCTAAAGTTCACAAATTGTTAACAAAGTTCTACGCCATGCATAAAGATCCGAGTTTTATCTATGTGGTACCACGGTGCAATAATTTACACGGATGCAGTTTTATCTCGGTGGTAAAAAGTGCGATAATTTATATGGGCACTACATGTTTTGCTTGTTTTTCCTTCAATCTCTATTAAGAATTATTTAGATTTATTATCATTTGTATTAAAAAGAAATAAAATCTATGGCGTTAAATTATTGTCATCTGTTGAACTTGAGTCTAACCTAAACGGTTTTTTGTACTAATTTCATAACACAACGCGGCAATTTTATAACACAAATTTTTTTATACAATATAACATTTTTCATACAAATTATAATCCACAATCACATTCATATGGGTCGAACCTAATACTTCCTTCTTATTTAATGATTAAATATTTACATTACGTATTGTGGGTGCCAAAAATTTGGATCTCCCCACTAAATATCAAACTTAAGCACAATTTAGTAAAAGTAAGAAAGATAGAAAGTGAAAGTGAATGGGACCAAGATTTAGGTTGTAAGTAAGTTCCTCCGATAGCTCTTATGATATTCCTTAAGTATGTCCTCCTTTTATATGTGTTTGCATATATATGATGCCCAATAGCAATAATTTAAGAAATAATACGAGTAAGCTACCAACTTTTTGATCTCTTTAAAATTACTCACATAAAATTCAAGACCATTATAATAAAATTTCATATTCTATTTATAATCATAAAATTAGGGTTATATATGCTCCATTAAAATAAACAGTAAAAAACTAAATAGAGCAAAATTTGGGTATTATTCTAGCACATTACATGTGTTAGTATCCCTACCCATGATCCACGTTTACACAGCCATCTCAGCTAATGATCTCTTCGATAGGACCATCATGGCAATGTTAGTACATCAGCAAGAGCATCTCGACTTAGAATGGCCTTTTCGACATTCTTCTGTATATTCAGCCAACATCCCAATCCATTTCTTTGAGTTGGACTTTGTCTTGACCCACTAAGGTGGGGTGGTTGAGTTCTTAGGCCTATAAGGCAGTGTTAGCCCAAACTATTGTTGTAATTTTTGTACTCCCTTATATATATTTAATTGTGTTGATAATTTTGTAAGAGAATATTAAGAGCGCATTTAGCATCCGTTTCTACAAATTTAATAAATAACAAAGCCCTAATTATATATTTGAGATTTAAGAAATCATCTTAATTTATCATAAATATTGTACTATTATTATGTATAAAATTACAAATGTACTAAATATATATCAAATTTTTAGTAAAATTTAATTAGTTATGCGTTTTAATTCCGGGTGGTTGAAGTGCAAGATTTCACTCAATGCAAGTTTGAATTTTGCCCGGACCTCTCTTTTTCTCGAATCTCAAATCTCAAATCTATTGGTGGAGGTATTAATCTCTCCCTCTATCTTCAAACACACATCGCAAATTTTCGGGCGGAGTTTAGACACCAAAATGAATTGGCTGGTTGGGGCCAGCAGGGGCGTCTCCACGTAGGTACGAGGGAGTGCGGCCGCACTCCCGAGATTCGGCAAATTATTTAAAAAAAAAAAAAAAAGATAGGGACTTGTGTAATTGTGTAATACAACTCTCCTTTCTTTATCTCCCTTCTTTTGCTATTCTATGCTCTCTATGATATATATTATGATGTAAAATTAGTTGGACTTTGATTTTAGGGCTTAATTTTGTAGGGTAGATTTTAGGATATATCATATATGATCTCAATATATGTGTAATTGTGTAAAATTAGTTGGAGCTTGATTTTAGGGCTTAATTTTGCAAGGTTGATTTTAGGCTTAATTTTGTAGGGTTGAATTTTTGGCTTAATTTTATAGGGCTTAATCTTATTGGAGCTTGATTTTAGGGCTTAATTTTGTAGGGTTGATTTTAGAGCTTAATTTTTTAGGGTTGAATTTAGGGCTTAATTTGAATTTATTCAAATTGCGGCGCACTCCCGGGTAGAAATTCCTGGCTACGCCACTGGTTGGGGGTATGCGAGGGAGGTGGACGGTGGATGGTGGATGATTTTTTTTTCCTTTTTCCTTTTTTTTTAATATTTTTATATATAAAATTATAAAAATAATAATATGATGTTTATATACATGTAGATGTAGATGTAGATGCCAACTCGAAGCGTTAGCGCCAACTAAGATAATAGTTAACGAAGTTGCTAACTACCGATAAAAAAGCTAAAATGAAAATAGACAGAAAGTATGTTTCTATTTTTGTACAAAAAAATGTATATTGACCAAAGTGTTGTAAAAAATCGATATTTAGATATTAATATATAGTGTTTAAAGATATAGTTTGTCTAACATCGGTCTTGTAGTATGAATGATGAAATTACATCTTATTATTTAGAGTAAACTGCCCAAATGGCCATTAAACTATCTATCCAGTATCGCTTTAGCCATCAAACTTTAAAACGAACCATTTTGGCCATCCAACTTTAGAGTAAGTTCCACTTTGACCATCAAACTTCAATTTGACTCTTAAATTGAATGGAATGAAACCATGAGCAAGGCACATGACTTCATTTAAGTGTATTTTGATCATTTTGATTATAGAATAGCTCAAGTTATGCAGTTTGTTGAAAATATTTATATGTTTTATACACTGTATGTGTTTCATTTTGGTGAAAATTATAGGAGAAAAATGTCGTTTTGTTGCAATATGACCAAAATGGCCTTGCACGAAACCATGTGCCATGCAAATGCATTTAATTTAACAGCTAAATTAGATGGAATGGTCAAAGTGATACTCACTTCAAAGTTAAATGACCAAAGTGGTTTGTTTTAAAGTTTGATAGCCAAAATAGTACTAGATCAAAAGTTTAGTAGCCATTTGAGTTATTCACTCTATTATTTATATATATAGTGTATAACTTGTCATATCGATTTTGTATATAAATAAAGAGATGACTCTTAATATAAATAAAGCTAACCCCTCATTAATATTTCACAACAATTGAATAAGAATATATCTCTTATTTCATCTCTCTTCATTTTAACATGTTATATAAAATGTGTGAAAGCATGTCATATATTTTTATAATTAACCATTTAACCCTTGTATGCAAAACAACAATCTTAAGGTTCGTATTACAGTTATTTCGGAAGTAGAACCCTTTGGATGTATTCATACTTTTTTAATTTATATTAATTTTAGATGATGTGTACAACATGGAACAATTAACAATCACATATAGCAACTTATTATTTTGTCAAATATATGACTAACGTATAACGAAAAGAAAAAGTTATCTCATCATTCTGTCAAATAGATGTCTAATGTGTAACGAAAATGTTCAATGTTTAAAGTATTGAAAAAAAAATATGTTACTTATTTTATAAAAATGTATAATTCATTATACTTTTTGAGCTTTTAGTATTTTCTATTTCCATTGAAAAGAAAATTTTCGTTTTTTATTCGAAGTCTGCTTACCGTAAGCAGAAAGCACATCAACGAGAATCAAACTTGGCTAAGTCCACAACCTAGCCAGTGAGGAAAATCTGTGAACAACAACCCCACACTTTCACAAAAGAGAGATCTCGAAGCAAGCTCGTGGACAAACAGGCGGGCTTCTAAAGGTCAACTACGTACTTTTGTTGAACATCCATCACTTTTCGCTTCTTAACCATTGTCATCGCTGGTGACTAACAACAATTGACAATCACATACACCAGTCGGAGGAGGTATGGATTTTGCAGGAATCTATTTATTTTTCTTTTGATAAGATAGGTGCAGAATATTTGAAGTAAGCAAAAATATAAATTATTATTTTATTAAGTCGATCGGTCTCCGTTGTGTAACAATACGTAAAATTATAAGAATTACAAATGCAATAAACTACTGCTTATCTCATATTTATTTTTATTAGTAGATATCATCATTCCTTTATCTTTTGTAAAATATTTTTTTCACCAATGCCCAAATAAATTTTTTCTATAGGAAAAGCCAAAAAAAATTACATCATCCTTCAACTTATTTTTCAACTTCTCAATATCATTTTTTTTTAAATCATTTTTCATTGTATCATCAAATAGAGCTTAAATGGAAAATACTTGTCATTTTGATTTAGTTATAAAAGAGGTATGTATTTTTCCCCAAATATTTCATATTGGCCATTTTCCGTTCATTCTGTTCGAGTTTTTATTGTTCCTAAAATCTTAAATTAGTAAATTTATACTAGAAATATCTAATACTTTATATAAAGAAGTTTAAATATATGTTGATAATGTTCAAACAAAAATAAAATTACTATTTTAAATTTCAGGAAGGGATAAGAACCAAACCGCTACTTAAAAAGTGCAAAATATCTGAAATTTGTTTTAAAGGATTCGTAAAATATCTAGCAGTATTCGTGGAACAACTTACAAATATCCCACGGGTTGATGAGACTGCTAATAATAGAGAGGTATACAAACTATTATAGTTTCAGGTCAAGAGACATCGAACTAAACCAATAATTAAAAAGGGTAGGTAGTCAATTTAAGTGGTGCATTATTTGTTGTCTTCATCACCCAAATTAATAGGCACGTACTCGAACTGCAATACATATATATGTCACCATGCACCACCCATATATATATATATATATATAAATAAATTACTTCATTAAAATAACTGAACCACGCTAGCCTACTCCTCTCACTCGGCTCCCACAATATAATCCAACCAAATAGGAAGAAAGAATAAAAAGTCTCCTACGTGAAGGAAAAATATTCTCTTGTGATCGACTCAGATATGCATGATCACTTGGCAGCATGATCAACCCTTCCGTTTTCAACCTGTGGAACCACCTGCGTGTTAATTTACATGACATTCATTCACAATTAGGACGTACGCATTCATATGATGCAAATATATACAGCTCGCATGCAAAAATTTGAAGAAATAATTTAGCAAATGATATAGATGATATAGATGATGACTACACTGGTTAAACATGATTGTAGATTGTTTAGCAGTGAAAAGTGAATTCAAATCATATTGCAAATACTTCTTTCTACGACAACAAAAATGGAGAGATCAGAAGTATGATAAAGATGCATAAATGCATACTTAATTTGCATACGTCGCTTTATATAAAACTACTAGCTAGCTATAACTCTTGAAAAAGAGTAAGACAATCTCAACCACCCAATCTTTTATTACGTTCTATACATTTTAAAGATTCGAAAACCCACGTTACTCATTACATAGTTATAGCTAGATAGATGTAAGCTTCGCCACTTACCCTTCACATAACCATGCAAGTTTTTCTATCATCATTTATATATATCTATATCACAAAACATTATTTTTGACAAAAACTTTCTTTAAAATGTATAAAAATCACATTATGGTGTGCATTAGTTCTACACCATTAGATGAGTTTTATACACACGTCAAGATATCACATAAAAGTTAAAACACTCACACTAATAATATATATACAATAAAATCATACACACCAATGATTTTGTCTACATTAAAAATGTCGTAACTTAAAATAAAATATCCGAAATTTAATATTTAAAATATACTAATTAGGATCCATCATAATTATAGAATTATGTAAAAAAAATTATTAAGTAACATTTAAAGACGTATTTTATGTATTCGTATAGTATTGGTCATCTCAGTCTGACTTTTCAGGAGTGTTCACAGTACTTCAGTCAAATTTTTAGACTATTTTCAAATCATACTGACATATATAGGTTGGATATTTTCACATTTAGCCTTAAGTTTAATTTATTAAAAATTTATTTTGCCGAGATTAAAATAATATCAAAAAATATGATTAAAAAATTCTTTAAAAAATTAAAAACAAGTGAACCCAATCTCGTCTACTTTTAGTTTTTCTAACATTAAGATATATTGAACTTACTTTTTGGTTGTTCAAAACGTTAAACTAATATAGAGACTAAATCCTGTTATCAAATGTTATTTATTTCACCATATCAGAAAGTACAGGATACTCTAGTGTATATACATATATAAATCTGTAATATACAGTTAAATCAAACTTTTTCCTATCGATTTGTGAGACCCAAGAGACTAATTTGTAAGACTAATGTGAGATATAATTATGATAATTATATGATACTCATATTTTCAATGCAATATCTCTTTATCATAGCATAAAGAAGTTGTATTTTAAGCTTCTATGGCAGTACATTAAGACCAAGTGTGATATTTTAGTTGGGGAAATACTCACTCGAAGATACTAAATTCAAGTTTCAGTAAAAAAATTTATGGTGGATTTTCTTTATTTGTAATTAAAGAGATTCTTAAATTTGATTTGTATTTGGTATGAAAAATTAAAACTCGTGAGAGAAAGTAAAGCATATGGAAAAAAACTTATGAAAAAAACTCATAAAATAATCTCAATAAATTTTATTTTATAGATCTCGATGAGTAAGTTTTAAATATATATATATATATATATATTTTATCTAATTTCGACTTCTAGATTTAAAATTACGATGTTTTAAATTTTTCAAAAATTGTATGAGAGAGAAAGTATAGTGAATTTGATTTTAAGAAGTGTAAAATAAGAAATTTTTAAAAAAGGTACCAATCAAAATCTTTTATAAAAAAAATTAAAAAAATATTTTTAAAAGCCTAACTAAACAAGGGTTTAGATCTCATTAATTTTAAAATAATACTTATGCATCATCGCTAGGTGAATAAGCATAATCACTTCTGACAATACCACCCTAATAATAATACTACCTGATCTTCACACGAAACATACGACAGCGATAACAGCTTTCTAGTTTTCTTGTCCTTCGCTCTCTGGTCCAAAATATCTATAATTCATCGAAACCAATACCAAAAGTTAAATCTTTTGAAAAAAAAAAAAAAAAAAACTAAATCCTAGAAAAAAAAAAGCAAGTATATAAAATGCGGAATAACGTCTTGCTTGTTTAAGTGTTGTTTGGACGTTTTTTGTCACGCATGCTCAAAACACTTGTTTCCAAAGATCCGGCTAACGTGCTCAGGTACACCAGGGGCGCACCGTACAGAATATACATCCCATCATAAAAAACAAAAGAATAATTTTACACCCATTATATAAGAATATAAAAAAGAAAAAAAAATATAAATACAAGATAACGTGTGACTTTAAAATTGAATAAAGAGCTGCGGATCTATTCTTCCCCTGTGGGCAAACTTTCTTGTACGTATAGAATTACTACGAACAAAATCATAGATACTATTTATTTAATAATAATGTTACCTGAGGCAGAATGTCTTCTTCGTCTTTCTTTCTGCAAGTCGACGGTTGAGTCACAAGTATCAGGTAAGTAGCGATCGAGAGGAGGAAGACAAATTTTAGTATTATTTTGAAGCATTGTTCGAACAAAAGAATCCTCCATCGAATTCAAGAAGTGAAAGTGCCTCTCATTTGTCCACCGCCAACTCGGTTCGCTAACTTTTTTATTACCATCCATTTGATTTGACACAGCTAGTACGTTGTTGTTATTCCGATTTAAACAGCCCCGGGAAATATCAGCAATCCGATTCGGGTCAGCCGGAAAATCCGTTTGGGTCACTTTTTTTGACGGTGGGTTGATTTTGAGATCGCTATTTGGTGTATGATTAATACTGCTTCTAGCTTTTTATAGATCAGCCTTAGCGTGCTTTATTTTGGTAACGTTTCTACTGTGAACCGGGAGAGGGTATGGGAATCCTATACTCGCTCCTAGCAATCGACACGTATTAAAAAAAGTTTGCCGTGGAGATATTTTGTTGTGGGGATCAAATCAGATATTTTTGCGGATAGTTCGAATAATGGCCTGGTTGAAATGCCTTGTTTGGTTAATCAATAATTACCGCAGTAAAATATTCTGTCACAGGACAATAGTACGTTACACTAAGGTCTCGTTTGATTCACAATTTTAGTACTCGGAAAAGAAAGTCGTTTATTTCTTTTTTTTGTTTGGTAAGTAAAAATTTCGGAAGCACTTTTCCGAGAGAGGGAAAAGTAGGGGGTAAAATCCATTCCTCCCAAAACACATGGGATTGATTTTCCCATGTGATTTTCAAGCATTTATTATACAAATTTTAGACAATAATACTCTTACCTAAATACTTTTCATGATTTACCAAATACAAGAAAGAAAAATTTGACAGAAAATTTACTTTCTCAAATTTACTTTCCCACCTCCATGGAAAGAAAAGGGAATTGATTTCCTTTCCGTGAACCAAACGAGGCCTAATAGTATGTTACACTAAGGTTTCGTTGGATTTATGAAAGAAAATTAATTGTTTTTTTGTCTTTTTCACAAGGGTGAAAAATTAATTTTTTTGTCAAGTTTCTATTTTTGTGTTTGATATAGTATGAAAAGTATTTAAATAGGGGCATTATCGTCCAATTTTTTTGTAATAAATGCTACGAAATCATGAGAGAAAAATCAACCCAGTGAGTTTTTAGAGGAATGATTTTACTCCCTACTTTCTCCTCTGTAAGAAAAGTATTTTCGAAATTTGTACTTACCAAACGAGTTCTAAAGAGATAGTTATTTTGATTGTATATATAATTAATAAATAATGTAATAGTGGGAAAGGTGTAGGTATTTTTTTTATTTTTTTTTTGAAAAAAAAAATTAAGAAATACTTGGATTTATCTCTATTTTATTTAATTATGTAATAAAATAATTGTAGTTTTATTAAAACGTACATAATACACTTAAAACAAAATTCATTTTAAGAAATTTAATGAGGAAATAATACATTCTAAATAAACTCATACGCGGTGACGTAGTCAGGAATTTTGTTCAGGTGGAGCCAAATTAATAACATAACAAGAATTTTTTGCATATACTATTGTGCTTTTCGACAAGTTTGTCCAATAAATTTTTCTAATTCCAATTACTAGACCTTTCACCAACAAATGAATCACTACCCCTTTGCCCGTCAATTGACTTTGGAGTAGTAGGAATCAACATTCAGAGCAAATAAACATATATTTGACTGAGTGGAATCAACATTTGAAAATGTGGATTTAACATTTGGAGTAGAACTCGAACCAACTTTTCGAAAAATATAACTTACTCGTACTTTACTAAAATATTTATCCATTCTATTTCTGAAAAATTAAAAATGATATATTAAAATTAATTATATATTTTGAATATCTTTATCAACTAAATATTCAACCTACTATAACTAACAAACACATATATTAATCTTAATATTAATTTATCAAATAACAATCTATTAAACAAATCAACCTCAATAATCAAATTTAATATCAATATTTAACAATTTACGAGGTAAATAAACATTAATAAATAATAACCAACAAACAAATATATTAACAATTTAAGAAGCAAAACACCATTAAAACACATAAATCTTAATATTCAAAATTAAAAAAATAAAATAGTATAAGATTATAAAAAAAAAATCTGACCTAAAAAGCTAAAAGCCACAGAAAAAGAAGAAAGCGAAGTGTGAAGTGTAGAACAAATGAAGAACGAATATGGAAAGAGAAAAGAAGAGTAAACAAAAAAGATGTTGCCTACTAGTTCAATTATGCACAAGACCATGACTTAATTATAAAATCTGGCCCCTGTGCTTATGCAGTGTATTGCACAAATGCCCCTCACCCACTAAACTCTTTTAATTACACAGGCAACCTCTGATTTTTACTCTATCGCATAAAAACACATATACTCAGTAAAAATTTGCCAAAGATCCAAGTGGGGCCATGGCCCCCTCTGGTCATACATGGCTCCGCCCATGCTCATATGAAACATCGAGTATATCACTCCATAACAAGTACTTTAAATGTAATATTCATCTGCAATAATGCATACAAAGAAGAAAAAACATGAACAAGTACAAATCTTTAAAATTTACTCTCTTTCATTTCAATTAATTCTAGTCTATGCAGAACAAAAACTTGCATAAAAGAGACGTTAAGAATGTCTTAGTTTACTTTTTCAACTGACATTAATAACTATGTAGATTAACATAATAATTGCATTTAAAAAATGACTCAAATTATATGTTAATCAACTTGTAAGTCATGATGATTAATCCCATCCCATTATAACATTAATGATTATGTAGATTAATGTAATTGTATTTAATCATTATGGGTTATACGTTGATCATGCTAAACAAAAAAAAAATCAAATTTGAGAAGTAAGTGTTGGAGAAATTTGATGAAATTGATGCAGACGTAAAAAAATAATTAAAGTAGTTGAGGCATGCTAGATACAATCCTTAATAGAAGATTTTGCCTTTCTGGGATAATATCCCTGTACGAATAGGTTTCTGTGGCGTATTCCCTCAAAGATACAACGACTATAGGTTTACAAGTGCGTACTCCCAAATATATAACTTGATGGATAGCTTTAGTGTTTCTCTGTCACAAAGTATGATAAGATGACAATTACTAAGAGAAACATAATTTATTATTTTTGATATAATACAAACACCGCCTCACTTATTTTGAAATTATTGTTGCTTGGTTTCTCTATATATTTCTCTCTTACTTGGTTCACGCACCTTAATTGAGCATCCAATGTGTATTTATATATGGGCTGAGGTCGATTGTCTAAAGAGATGCAAATTAATTAATTAATTAATTTACTTGAACTTACAAAATCTTAAGGTTAATAAATTAATAAATTTACTCTGGAACTTGCACAAAAATTTGCAACTACATAACATGCTTGGCGCTCAAGATATTATAGAAGATTAAATGAGTTGGATTTAAATAATACTTATCATATGAATGTTCACAAAATAAAATTATGTGGAAGCTTTAACATATTATTTATTTTGTATTTTCAAATATAAATAAAATAAAATATGCAACAATCCTCACTAGTTTAAAATACAAAATTAATATTCAAAATTTATGCCAAAGAAACGCGATAATACAGTTCGTCATAACTGGTGCCTTTCGGGTTATGAACCAATCTTAGTGCAACAAATCTTATTTCACAGGAACTTGGTAAAACTAAGTTTCTATGAATTAAGGAACCTTTGTGTGAAACAGATGAGTTAAGATCCACATTCCGCTCTATATATGTTGTTAAGCCGCAATTTTACGCATTTTGACCATGCGCTATCTTGATTTTCGTAAGTGCTTTAGATAACTTGCCTAAGCTCTCATAGAAACTGGCCCAGTTCCACACTCATATAGGTGGACTTTCATCAAGTGTGTGCTGTAGTTCTATACACCACCTCAAATAATTTTGAGCTATGGAATCCATTAAGAGCAAAACCTCAACCTTTTTTATTGCATAAAGCACTATCTCGCCATAAGGAGGGATATCTTAAATAATAAAGTTGATAGTGCTCACAAAATGACAAATGACTTATTTTTACTTCTATGAACCTACTTCATAAATCTCCAAACACATTAGTAGGGTTACCATCACTCTCGCTCTATACTCTAGGCATGAGTACCATCCCCCTTCGACATATCAACCATTTTCTGTCCTATTATGTGGCCTTTGTTAGAAGATTAGCCAAATCTAACTCTGACTTCAGATAATTTAGAGATAAAACTTAAGATTTAACCAGTTGCTTTATTATGTTATCTTTTAGACGTATATGTCTGCTTTTTTCATTGTATATTTTACTTTTAAATTTTGCTATTGCAATTTAAAGTAAGTGGTTTAGCACCAATAAGAAAATATGCCAAAAGGTTTCTAAGTCATTCGGCCTTAGTACAAGCCTTCTTTAAAGGCAATCAGCTCAAATTCCATGGTATAATGAGTTACACAAGTTTGCTTAGAAGATTTTCAAGACACTGCACCTCAACTAAGGGTAAACACATAACCACTAATGAATTTCATATCATTGAAACCAAATATTTAGTTTGCTTCACAATACCTTTCCACCGCTGGTAGAGTTATGCCAGATTTTAGTCCATAATCAACGGTACATTTTAAATACTTTACTACTATTTATATTGCATTTCCAGTATTCCTTATTAGGATACTGAGTATATCTCCTTAATCTGCACACATCATAAGCAATATTAGGTTTTGTACAATTCATAAAGTACATTAGACTACCAATGATTTGGGCATATTCACATTGGGAGACACTATGCTCTTTGGTTTTCTTAAGTTGAGTATTGCCATCATAATGTATCGATACATGTTTATAATCAAAATACCCAAACTTTTTTAATATTTTTTCAACATAGTGCTCGTGTGATAAAATGAGATCATCACATATTTTGATAATTTCAATCCCTAAAATTACATCACATTTTTCCATATATTTCATATCAAATTAGAAGTTAGGAATTTCTTGGTATTGTTAACCACATTTAGGATAATACCCATAATGAGCATATTATCAACATATAGGGCATATTATAATATGTGTTAGTATCAAATGATTTATAATATATACACTTATCTACCTCATTAATCAAATAACCATTTGATATTAACATCTTATCAAATTTCTTATGCCATTGTTTTGGTACTTATTTCGGCCCATATAAAGATTTAATTAGCTGTATACCTTGTGCTTATTGCCAAGAACCACATAACCCTCAGGTTGGTTCATATAAATCTTCTTATATAATTCACAATTTAAAAATGTTGTTTTGACATCTATTTGATGAATAATTAAATTACATAAAGCAGCCAAAGCAATTAAAGTTCTAATTGAATAAATTATATATAAAAGAAAAAATTTGACGAAAATAAGATGCAAGCGTAAATAAATAATTAAAGTAGTCGAAGCGTACTTGGTTTCTCTCTATATTTCTCTCTTACTTGGTTCACACACCTTAATTAAGCACCCAATGTCTATCTATATATGTAATAAGATCGGTTGTCTAAAGAGGTGCAAATTAATTAATTAATTAATTTACTTGGAACTTGCAAAATCTTGAGATATTAGAGTATCTCCAATCGTCTTGTATAATTTTTTTGTAAATTCTACATGTCAGAGTGAGATTTACAAAAAAATAATAAAGAATTTGTTTTGTATTCCAACAGTTTGTTTTAGACTTTTGTGTAAATATTAAACTACCAATTAAATACGCACAAGTGAAACTTATCATATATTTATTCCCTTGCTTTTCAAATTCATTTATTTCTAGATACGGGATGAGAAAATAGACGATAGATTATCTGACGTGGTTGTGTAAATTGAATTTGTATTTTACGCAATATTTTTACACAAATCCTAAGTGTCAAAATTTTTTAAAGACTGCTGGAGACCCTTTTTTTACAAAACATATAAATTTTACACAAATCAAAATTATATATTTCGGTTAGAGATACTCTTAATAAATTAATTAATTTTTCTTTAAAATTTACACAAAAATTTGTAACCACATAATATGGTTGGTATCAAAGATATTTTAAAAGATCAGATAAGCTGGATTTAAATAATATTTATCATACGAATTTTTACAAAAGAGAATTACGAAAAAGCCCTGACATATTATTTATTATACAAATAAAATATAATAGGAAGATGCTGTAAAATTTCAATTGGTGGAGGTACCCTAGAGATATTGACACCGGCGAGGGAGGGCGTGGACAGGTTGGTCCACCTTGAGGTGCAGCGAGTATGAATTTTTAAGTAGGCGAGAGAGTAGGCATAAAGAAGAAAGGAGTTGAAAATATCTGTAAGGATTAAAAACCTAAAAGGGAAAGCCGATAGATATTTGTTTTTCTCTTTTAATTTTATGGAGATCACAGCAGAATCCATACCAAAAATTAATGGACAAATATGAAAACAGAAAAAGATCTTTGGACTCACTTTATTACAAGATGGTGATGGTCGTATATGCTGTTATGGGCGCTTTTTTTTTTTTTTTGATCTTTTTTCTTTTCTCTCTTTTTACCAAAATGACCTCCTTATCAACTTCAATTTACAGAGGTACCAAAAAAGTAAATAAAAAGAGTGCCCTTTTATGCAATAAAGGTCATAATGAATTATTCTATACGCATAACAACTGTGTATCAAAAATTGTACATGAAATAAAATGTTATCTTAAAATTTAATAAAGAGTTTAAGTAGTATCATTTCTTTTTTTAATAATAAAGAGATAAAATCTCATTTGCGTACATAACTTTTAAAGTTTTATTTGCTAATTTAAGCTTTTCTTAATTTTATTTAATTTACTTATCATCAAATTAATATATTTAACTACCGACCGGCGGCATCAGCCAGTAGCTCCACTGCTATACCACCATTGAAGCAATAGCAGTAATTCGTTATGTGTGCATAAAAAAACACCATGTGTTACAAATATAAAACATATTAGTACATATAATTATGTTACAATTCACAAGTAAGTTGTCATTGTAATATAATTCTTTTTTTGCTAAAAGAACTTATTTCTTATAGTTCAAATTAAGATAATTATAAAATTTTACAAGTGTAATTGAGTTTATTTTAGGGTGGTGATGTTGGCACCCCCCATATTTATTGGTAATATTCTCACTCTTGTTAATACTCACACTTTTTCTTTTTTCTTTTAATAATACTCCCACTTTATACAAAATACTCCCACCACTCCCACTTATTTTTATGAATTAATCTCATACTTAATTAATTAATAACATGATTAAGTAATTAACCACATAATAACATAAAACAAATTACCCCAAACTAACCCCAAAATTTCTCCACCATCTTCTCAAACAAGCAAAATTACCATATCTACCATCTTCTCTATCTAACAACAAATTTTGGTAGCACCAAAACAACAAATAAAACCTCCATTAATGCAAAACTCTAAGTTTGGGAAGAATGGTATAAACAAAACCTCCATTGATGCAAAACTCAAAATTTGAAAATAATGATAGAAAAAAGAGAAACTTTGTAATAAAGGAAGGAAAACAAGTAAGAAATAGTTAATGAAAGAGAAACATACATGTTTTTATTTTGTTTTATTGTTTATATGATTTTTACAGCATACACATAAAATATATAAACAAAAAATAAAATTTTCTGTTTAAAACACGAAGAAAGCTTACTCGGTTCTCCGTAACCGAGTTGCAGGCTTGTACAGTCGGCTGCTCTCAACCGAGTATGAAATCCCATAAAATGTCATGCTCTCGAGATTTTCATTCGGTTGAGAGCAGTCGAGTGTTGTTATATTATGCTCGGCTGTGAGCAGCCGAGTGACATTAATCACACTCGGTTGTTCTCAACCGAATGAAGGTCCCGAAAGCATTACATTTTATGGGATTTCATACTCGGTTGAGAGCAACCGAGTGTACAAGCCTGCAACTCGGTTACGGAGAACCGAATAAACTTTCTTCGTGTTTCCTTTCATTAACTTTTTCTTACTTGTTTTCTTTTCCTTATTTTAAAGTTTCTCTCTTTTTTCTACCATTATTCTTAACTTTTGAGTTTTGCATCAATGGTGGTTTTGTTTATACCATTCTCCTCAAATTTAGAGTTTTGCATTAATGGAGGTTTTGTTTGTTGGTTTTCTTATCTTGTTCCAAAGTTTTCTTTTTTCCTTCCATTCTTCTCAAGCTTACCCTTTTGCATCAATAGTGGAGATCAAAGTTTTGTTGCCTATTTCGGTAGAAGAGAGGAATTTTGGAGGGAAATTTATTTGGGGATAAATGTTTGATTAACTTTGGAGGGAGATTCATTAACTTTTGTTTTAAATTAAAACAAAGTGGGTGAAAAATTAGTTTAAGGTTAATTAACTTTTGTACTAAAAAAGATGAAGTGGGGTGGAAATAACAAGTTACTTTTTTTTTGGTGGGAGTGTTACCAATGGATATTGGGGGTGCCAACATCACCACCCTTATTTTACTATTTATAACTCTTTTTGTGAGTTACTCTTTAATTCTTCGTCACAACATAAGAAATTCAAACATAAAACGAAAAATGAAAAATTGATAATGATGTCGACAATCACTCACGCTGTCATGCTACCATCAAGAAAAAGATGGTGCAGTATGTTAAGTAGATGAGATATTTGATATTTTGATGTACACAAAATAAATTTGCTAGTAAATAATTTATACGTACTTTTATAAACCTTTGAAGTATGATGATAGATTGATGGTTATGATACTAATTTTTTAAAATTTTGCTTGTACTGTTATGTTCTAGCTAAAACGGAGAATAAAAATTTAGCTTGTACTGTTATGTAATGTTATCTCTAAATTAATACTAATTATAATTTTTTACTCTAACTAACATATCGCGTGCAGATGAGAAAATGAAAATAAAAGGAAAAAAACAACATACATTACATGTGACTCAATGTATAGAATAGTTAAGCAAATCAATGGTATTGTCAATTATTATTTCCACATAATCTTTGTTTTGATGCATTTTCTTTCTATTCTTATCCTTTTAAATTAAGAGTTTAATACAGTGACCGAAAAAAAATTAAGAGTTTAATACTTATATTTTAGAGAATGATTAGTTAACAAAACTTCACGATGATAAAAGTACAAAAATCATAAAAACTTTTTACTTATAATAGAATAATCCTCTATTGCTAATTCTCAATGACGACCACCTGACTTATTCATTCGTTATATTTGTGGTCTTACTTTTAAAAGTTGGTCAAATGACAAGTTTAAATTATGATAAGTGATTCATAAAATATAAGGAATAAATTTAAACAAATGAGATAGTCTTGTTTCTTGTTATTAATTTATTTTTAATAAATCATAAATTCTAGCCCAGATAAAATAATTTTAAGAAACAAGAATTCCTTTAATCGAAACATGGAAGTCTTGAGAATAAGAGAGAGTAATTTTATTAATTTAATTCCTTAATTTTCATCAAAGAAAAGCCCCTATTTATAGAGTTATATACACAAACGAGAAGCCTAATAAAATAAGGAAACCTAATAGAATAAGATAACTAAATAATATATATTCTAACACTCTCCCTCAAGTTGGTGCATAGATATCAAGCATGCCCAACTTGCTGATAAATCTGAAAAATATTTCATTGGAAATAACCTTAGGAAATACATCGGCCAACTGATCTTCCGTACGTATATGAGGCACTGCAATTATGTTCTCTTCTAATTTTTCTTTAATGAAGAACCTATCAACTTCCACATGCTTTTGTTCTATCATGTTAAACTGGATTTTGAGCAATATTGCACGCTGCCTTATTATCACAGTATAACACCATAGGTTCTTTCGGCGGATAACCTATATCAGTCAATAACAATTTTTGCCACAATAATTCTTAGACTCCCACTGCCATTCCTCGATATTCCGCTTTGGTGCTTGAACGAGAAACGACATTTTGTTTCTTGCTTTGCCAAGTGACGAGATTCCCACAAACGAATGTGAAATATCCTGATGTAGATCGTCTGTCACTAATATTTTCGGCCTAATTAGCATTAGTGTACCCTTCAACCTTCAATAAATCACTATTCTTTGTAAATAAAATCCCTTTTTTAAGAACTACCTTCAGATAACTAAGAATCTTCATCACAGCCTGCATATGCTTCTCTCCAGGATTATTGACGAACTGTACTCAATACATAAGAAATGTCAAGCCTAGTATGTGCTAAGTAGGGGTGGCATTTTCATACCGTGAACCGATTACCGACCGAACCGACCATTTTCGGTCGGTAAACCGACCGACCGTCCTATATCGGTTACCGCTTATCCGGTTACCGATCAAATGCGGTTGAGGAAGCGGTTTCCAATTATTGTAATTTCGGTTAAAACCGACCGACCGACCGTTTTAGATTTTATGTATTATTTCATATAAATATTAGTATTAGTGTATTACCTTCTTAACTTGAAGGTTGAAAATTGTAAATAACTAAACTAATTTATACTTTATAACTTTCACACTCTCAGACAGTATTAGTTATTTTCTTTGATTTTGTTTGGTTTGATTTGGTTGGGCTTTGATTTGGTTTCGTTAATTATGTAGTTGTTTGTTATTCTTTGGAAAGAGCATGAATGGAAGAAAAAAAAAACAGGGTGCACTTTGCAGTTTGCACAGGCGCACAGCACTGTGCTGCTGTGTTGTGGCTGCTGCTGCTGCTAGCCTGCTATGTTGCTGGACTGCTGAGTGGTGGCTGGCTGGCTGCTATGCTGCGATATTATTTAGTTGCTAACATGCATGTGCCATTCAAGCCTCCAATGATGATGTTTATGAAACATTGAATAAGAAGCTCCTTTCCCTCCTGTGTTTGCTCACTTTGCTGTGTGTTTTGCTGTGAATTTTTACTGTTTTGGTGTATTTTGTATTGGTCGGTTATAACCACGTACCGACCGAACCGACCGACCAAGTCGGTAAAACCGAATTTCGGTAAACCGACCTTGGCGGTTCGGTTGCGGTTTTGATTTTCATAAAACCGACCATGTCGGTTCGGTTGTAAACCGACCATGTCGGTTCGGTAACCGAACCGTGGCCACCCCTAGTGCTAAGTACATTAGCCTTCCTACTAATCTCTGATAACGCCATTAATCAACATGCACTTGAACAACTTCAATTTTCAATTTTAATCATTTTTATATGGGAGTATTCTATGGTTAACATGCATACATTCTAGTTTCACTTAATAGGTCCAATGCATACTTTATCTGAGAGAGAAATATGCCCTTTAAAAATCTGGACACCTCATGATATGATCCGGTCTAGTTTCAATTTCTATTCAACCATGGTGGTTTGTGGCATTCTAAATGATGATCCATACCTGATGAATTACAAGGATAGAGCATGGAAATTCAAAAAGAATTCCATAGAATTTTCAAGACTTCTATATTATTTCCTTAATTATTTAGGAGTTTATTTTAGTCGTCTTATTTTTATTATTCAATTAGGAATTAGATTAGTAGTTTTCTTTTTGAATAAGTTTCCTTATTATTTATTATTATTTTCCTTATTGTGTTAGGATTATTCTAGAAGTTATTTTCCTTTTCTAAGTAGGAATTAGTTTCCTTTTTTGAAATAGGATTCTAGCTTTGTTTCTTCTATTTAAAGGAGGCACATTATTGATTAAGTTTTGATGATTAATTAAATTGAGAGTTTTCTCTTTGTGTTCTTTAAGAGCATGTTGAATTGAATAAATTCAATTGTTCTTGACTTATCAATCTAGCAATCACACTAGATTGTGGCGTCATTCATTATACCGAGGTTCGCGTTTCTTTAAGCGTTGGGTTGAGGTTTCATCTTCCATCTTTTCGACGTATTCCAAGGTTCTTGCTACGTTTGTAGTTCAAGGGTTGATGATCCATTAACCTGGCTAGAAAAGATGATCCGGGTTCGCGTCATTGGTATCAGAGCAAACTTTTATATCCAGGTTTTTTATCTTTTAATTCTTTTGTTTTCACTTCCAAATCCCTAATATTAGATCTTGTGATTTGTTGATTCCATATCTTTGATTTAGGGTTCATAAAAAAAAAGTTGCAAATCAGATTTTTTTTCCAAAATCCCGTTGACCTGTCAAAATTAGTGATTTTTGTTATCGAAACGACCTCGGATCGTCCTGATTTTTCGCCTGATTATTGTAAAATTGCGTTCCGAAAAACATATCCGAAAATCAGCCCGATCTAACGGTTAGATCAAAAATTATTGCTGTTTTACGATAACACCTGCATTAAAAAAAAGTCACTGCATGAATAGTGCTGCGTGAATAGTAAAAAAATTATTTATTGAAATTTTCTTTGTTGGAAGAACCCTAAAATCGAATTTTGATTATTGTTAGGGTTTGTTTGCGAATATTGTTGCATTGAAGTTTCAATTATGGAGGTTTAAATATTTCAAAAAAAAACCTAGATTATTCATTGATATACTTCTTGTTGGGTTTTAATCTTTTGATTTTGGTCGATATAAATTCCGTTTGGTTGGGAAAAATTTAGAAAGTCATAGGATATTTGATTTGCGTTAATTAAGGATTTGATTGGTGCTTATCCTTTGGAAATCTACTTGCATTTATTCTAGCAATTTTAGAAATTCGTTTGGCTCATTAATATTGCTAGAATTTGGTTTCTTGAGTCCTTAGTATTACATTGTGGAAATCTAAATCTTAATGATTGAGTGTGCGATTGGTTGTTGAGGGCTTGTGATATTCATATTATTCAACGTGTTTTGGAGTTCCAAAGAAAAAATTGTGAGGTTTATTATTACTGGAGTGACAAACACGAGAGGAATAAAAATAAAAATTGTGTGATACTAGAGTGATACACGTAAGGGAGTGCGTGAGGAAACTTTTATTTCTTTATTTGCATTAATTTTTATTTTGCAGCGAGAATGTCAAGTTACTTTAATTTTGAGCAAAGTTGGTGTGACGAGGAGTTTAAAGATGATAGCGCACGACTAAGAAATCTAGAAATTAGATGGCGCAGACGGTTAAGTGAAACTCCTAACATGGAAAGGAGAAAACAAAATTTGGGTAGTAGCACGAAAAAGGCTTCCTTGTTTGATGATGAGAATTGTTCTAAGTTTAACGAACTGTTTTCCAAAACTTATGAGCAATTTAAGAGGAGGGAAAGTTTTATGCCAAACCAAATTGAAGAGCATGCCGTAGAAGGTGAATTGCTAGCTGAATGTGGTGACCCAAGTGTGCGAACGAATATATTTTGAACTAGATGCCTCGTGCAAGATAAGGTGTGTAGTTTGATAATTTATGGGGGAGTTTATTCAAACTTTGCTAGCACAACAATGATTGAGAAGTTGAAACTGCCTACGTTCAAGCACCCGTATCCTTATAAGTTGCAATGGCTGAATGATAATGGAGTGATAAGGGTGAACGAGCAAGTGCTTATTTCTCTTAGCATTGGGAAGTACAAGGATGAAGTTTTATGCGATGTGGTTCCAATGCAAGCCGGCCACATGATTTTGGGTCGACAATGGCAGCTTGATAGGCAAGTCACTTATAATGGCGTTTCCAATAAGTACTCTTTCAAGATGATTGAGAGAACGATTGCTCTTGTTCCATTGCCACCAAAGCAAGCTTATGAAGATCAAATGAAGTTACAAAAGGAGAGTGATCAAAAGAGAGAGAGTGAGTGAAAACAAGAGAAAAGTGGTGAAGGAGTGAAAAGGAAAGATAACGAATATGAAAAGAAAGAAGGAGAAAGAAAAATAAAAGAGAGTAATGAAAAGAGAGAGGCTGAGGTAAAAGAGAAAGAAAAATAAAATTCAGTGATCTCTAGTGAGAATGCGTTTGAAAAAGACTTGAGTGGAGTGAGAGAGATTGAGGCAAAAAAGAGCGAATCGGAGGAAGTATTTTCAAATACTAACAATCTTAATCCGGTTTTGCCTATATCTGTTGTGTCTTATTTGCAGGGAACTGGAGATCAACACCAAGAAAAAGTTGACTTAGAACATGGAGAGCAAACTTTAGAGCAAGGTGTTGGTAAGCAGGTCGTAGTGGAGAAATTGAATTGTATGGCAGCCATAGAGTTTGCATGGTTCGAAAAGAATATGAAGGTTAGTTGCAATGAAAAGCAAAGGATTTCTAAGGCAGCCATGGAAGCGAGGAGGATCTTTGCAAAGGAAAGAGAAGATATTCTAGCCAAAGAACCGGAGTTAAAAGTTGATGATGTGGAGCATGTATACTTCATTGGCGTGGACAAGTATGATTTCCATTCGAAACATCAGCTAGGAAGTTTCTTCAATGAACTAAAGATGATCGAGTTGAAGCATAGCCTCAAGTTCGATGAATTTCGTTTGTCAAAGAAGGCCAAGCTGCAAATTGGAAGATGCGGGTTGAATCAAACAATGTTTAGCAAAGATTCGAGGACGAATCTTCTTGAAGAAGAGGGGTAAAAAATGGTGCCGCAATCGTGCTAAAATCCCTCACGAATCGCCGATAAAAACTAGCACGTTCATGAAAACTTCGCACTTGCCCAACACTTGTAGGACTTTGCCATTCTTGAATAGTCCTCACCTTTTCTTTATCAATCTGAATACCTTGTGCACTCACAACAAAATCAAGAAATACAAGCTTATCCGTGCAAAATGTGCACTTTTTCAGGTTAGCATATAACTTCTCCTTTCGCAAGACATCCAAAACATATGATCCGGTCTAGCTTCAATTTCTATTCAACCATGGTGGTTTGTAGCATTCTAAATGATGATCCATACCTGATGAATTACAAGGATAGAGCATGGAAATTCAAAAAGAATTTCATAGAATTTTCAAGACTTTTATATTATTTCCTTAATTATTTAGGAGTTTATTTTAGTCGTCTTATTTTTATTATTCAATTAGGAATTAGATTAGTAGTTTCCTTTTTGAATAAGTTTCCTTATTATTTATTATTTTTTTTCTTATTGTGTTAGGATTATTCTAGAAGTTATTTTTCTTTTCTAAGTAGGAATTAGTTTCCTTTTTTGAAATAGGATTCTAGCTTTGTTTCCCCTATTTAAATGAGGTACATTATTGTTTTATTGATTAAGTTTTGATGATTAATTAAATTGAGAGTTTTCTCTTTGTGTTCTTTAAGAGCATGTTGAACATGTTGAATTGAATAAATTCAATTGTTCTTGACTTATCAATCTAGCAATCACACTAGATTGTGACGTCATTCATTATACCGAGGTTCGCGTTTCTTTAAGCGTTGGGTTGAGGTTTCATCTTCCATCTTTTCGACGTATTCCAAGGTTCTTGTTACGTTTGTAGTTCAAGGGTTGAGGATCCATTAGCCTGGCTAGGAAAGACGATCTGGGTTCGCGTCACCTCAATCCCTAAAAAATACTTTAGCTCGCCAAGATAAACTTTCATCTCGAACTTTCGAGATAGATATTTCTTCAGTGCTTTTTGTTCATATGGGTCATCATATTGACAACCATGTCATTAGCATAGACAATAAGTGTTGTAATTTTTTCATAGCACCTCTTCAAGAATAATGTATGATCAAAATTGCTCTGTTTGTAACCGAACTTCCTCATTGATCTGGTGAATCTCCAAAACCAAACTCCCGGAGACTGTTTTAAACCATACAAAGACTTTCTCAATTTGCACACTTTGTTTATGTGCTCTGCAGGAACATTGTAACCTAATGGGAACTCCATGTATACTTTATCTTCTAAATTCCCGTGTAGAAATACATTTTTCACATTTAATTGTTGCAATGGCCAATCCAAATTTGCCGCTAAATAGAGCAATACACGAACATTATTAATTTTTGCCACTGGTGCAATTGTTTTTGAATAATCGATCCCATGTGTTTTGGTATAGCCTTTCGCTATAAGTCTTACTTTGAATCTTTCAATGGTTCCATATGCCTTATATTTCACTGTGTATACCCATTTGCAACTAACACGTTTTTTTTCAACTGGCAATTTGACTATATCCTATGTACCATTCTTCTTTAGGGATTTCATTTCCCCGTCCATTACTGCTTTTCATTTTGGATCACCTAAGGCTTCCTGCACATTGTTAAGAATAGATACAGAGGATAATTGATTTACAAATGACTTATTTGATTTAGACAACCTATCATAAGACACATAGTTGCTCATGTGATATTTGGCCTTACTAATAAGATCAGGTTCATATGTTGGTTTAGACACACTTTTATTTAACAGTTTTAACTACAAAGCCTCACAAAGGCCTGCAACCTCAGCAAACATAATCAATCTAATTCAAAGTATCCACTATGTTTAATATGCGGTCAAATCGGGCATTCAAAAAGGTAGTGTTATAAAGTAATTGATTATCCAGACTGATAGGATCATTCTCGGAGTCATCGTTTCAATCGCTGCAATAATAACAATTTTTCGAGATTGCTTACAACCACTAGGACAACTAGTAAGGCTTTAAATTCTATAACTATTTTGAATAATACATGGATAATTAATTCTGGTATTACAGATCATATGACATTTGATTGTAGACATGTCACATCTCTTAACCCCTCATAAAAAAAGTTCATTTCCACAGTTAATGGTGATTTAGTCCCTGTTATTGGGGAATGGTTGGTTCATTTATCAGATTCTTTAAATTTAAATTATGCGTTCGTTTTCCCTTTATTAAAAAATAACTTATTGTCTATCGCTCAGATTACTAATGTTTTAAATTATATCGTTATTTTCTGGCATTCGCAATATGTCTTTAAGGATATTCAGACGAGGAAGACAATTAGTTATGGTGTTAGGCGAGAAAATTTGTATTATTTGAATTTGGCATTAACGAGTACGAATCAGTTACATCAGGCCCTGCAAACTGACGTAATGGTAGGAAAAAAAACTGAAGATGAGATTTGGCTGTTACATCGTCGATTAGGTCATGCATCATTTAGTTATTTTAAAAAAGGTTATTTCCTAAAACTTTTAAGAATGTTGAGCTACCTACTTTTCGCTGTGAAATTTGTGAACTTGCAAAGAGCTATTGTACGTCCTTCCCATCATCACTTAATAAATGTTCAGTTCCATTCATGATAATCCACTTTGATGTATGGGGGCCTTATCCTACTTCATCTTTAAGTGGTACTCATTGGTTTATCACTTTCATTTATGATTGTAGAAGAATGACATGCGCATGTCATATGAAGTCTAAAAGTGGTAAGTTCTTTATTTCAGAGATTCCATAAACAAGTCGGTATACAGCACAACACCACTATTCAGGTGCTTCGAAGTGATAATGGAGGTGAATACATGAGTAAAGATTTGCAGGAGTATTTCAAGTATCATGGGATTATTCATCAAACAACATGCTCGTATACACCTCAGCAAAATGGTGTTGCAAAAAGGAAGAACAAACATTTACTAGAAGTAGTACGTGCGTTACTAATTGGGGCCAATGCTCCAATATCTTATTAGGACGAAACACTTGCCTCTGTCGACTATTTGATTAACCGTGTTCCATCATCATTTCTTGATTTTCAAACTCTATTTAATATATTTCACAAAGTCAACTCTATTGGCGTGGAAATTGACGTGGCAGACTGTGTTAACTTGGAAGGTGACGTGGGTTTCTGTGTGCTGACGTGGCTGTTGAGGTTTAATATTGTTGTTGGTTCAGACTTGAACCAGATGTAAGGCTGTGGTTACTAGACCCTCCAACCACACGAGCTATAAGCTTCTTTGTTGTTTATGGTAACGCAATTTTATTTAAATTGCTTTCCTAGCGTCAGATATGTGGTGGCGCGTGGCTGAACCACGACGGTGGTCTGTATTCACTCTCCGTGTGTGAGAGCGCGTGCTTGGGAATTTTTTTGGTCTTCAAACGAGGTTGCGATCGTCTAGATTAGGCGATCAAGGTGGTATGTGTTTTGGCGGAGTTTGGGCTTAAGGTTGGATGAACGATTATGGGTTTTGTTTAATAATAATGGTTAGTTGGCAGAGTCGTGGAGGCTGGTTAGTAACTTCACTTTGATAACATCTTGAGAATAAGAGAAAGTAGTTTTATTAATTTAATTCCTTAATCTTCATCCAAAAAAAATTCTTATTTATAAAGTTATATACACAAACGAAAAACTTAATAAAATAAGAAAATCTAATAGAATAAGGTAACTAAATAATATATATTTTAACAGAAATCTCTCTTTTAAGTTTTAACTAAAGATGAATATGACGCGTACAAACTGACCCAATTTACACAAACCAAAAGGAAGGATGAAGAATAATATCAGAAGCGGCAAAATCACAAACATAATCCTAAATATGAGTCATTATAAAAATACATGATAGTCGTGAAGATATTTTGAAGGGTCAGTCGAACATCAAATTATGTTCCCTTGCCATTATCGCTTCAGTTATTATTTATTTTGACGAGAAATAATGTAGCCTTCAAAAAATTATCAAAAGTTAGTGGTCCAGACTCTAATTTGAAACAAAACTCAGATTGAAGAATTATATAACACAAGTGTTTCAGATACATTAAAACCTTCCAAAAATAAATTTAAAATGAATACCACTTACTCCGAAAATGTCATTGGGCTCGAGGTCCTAAGGTTATGGACCTGTGTAGCTTTCTAACTTGAATATATTAGGCAGTTGGGCAGACCCATTAACCATTTGTAAGTTATTTTTCTTCTCAATTTGATAGTCCATTTTGAATTTACTATTTTTACTAATTATAGAAGATATAAGATAGTTCTTTTTATTTATTATATTAAAATTTAATATATTAATTATGTCTTGTAAAAAATTAAACAATTAAATATTTGACAATTCAAAAAACTTTAGAATATTAATTTGAGATGGAAGCAATAATGATATCTAAAGCCCAAAATTTAATTTTAAGGAAAAAAAGAAGTTATAAACAAAGCATTTCTTTCCTTTTTTTTATACAAGTGATGGTAAATCAAGATGGTTCTTTAGAGGAGAGGGTAAGAGAAGGAATACGATGTGAAATATTACATGCTTAATCACTTGAACCTAAGTCTGGATCTATAAACAAATTATTTCTTGTATAACTAAATTGCTATATCTTTTCATTGGCTAAGTTTAGTTTCATTTATTAAAAGAATAAGTTTTAAATAGAAGGCGATATTTAATAATTTTTCAAAGGATGTTATTCAGTTGAAACTGCATAACTGAAAGTGAGGCTCGAGGCATTGTAGTTTGACATTGACACTTGTTTTAGAGATATTATTTCAGAAGGTAATAATGTGTCAATTTTTAATACTTTCAAGACAAATAAAGATAGTACTTCAAAAGGTGTATTTATAACAAACATTAATATAGTGAGCCGGCTTTGTTGAGTATTAAATTTTTCGTTTATTAAGAAGAGAAGATAATTATGTTGCCTGTGCGTTTTCAAAAATTTCTAAGACTATAAAACTAAGGGTGCTAGTAAAAACACCTTTAAAATTCAGTTTAAACACCCTTCTTTAATTTTAAAAAGAAACAATTTAAGTAAAAGTCGTATTTTAAAAGCACCCTCATATGTCAAAGTTAAAATTTTGAAAGGCTTTCTTCTCACACTTCTTTAGATTGCTCTGCAACAAACGCAATTAGACATGACTAATTGATAAGAGATGGTGAAACAATTATCTCTTCGGGGGGGAAATTTTGCACTTGGGTTATTATGATAGCATAATTAGTAGGCAATGAATAATGGGATAAATAGAGAAGATATTTCTGCGAAAGTCATACCAATAGCCAATATCCTTGGTTAGCAATTATGGTATTTTATGATAATACTTCTCAGACTCCTGTTAAGTGTTCAACATTTTCTATATGCATTCAGGATCTGAAAATGGCATTGTAACCTGTTGAGTAATTGGAAGTGGGGTGCAACCATAAACAAATTGTAAACACCAAGGAATTGCTTAACTAAACAAGAAAAGAATAACTAAACAAAAGAAAAGAGGAAGTTGGCTAAGGGTAAACTGAGTACCATTCAACAAGGCCTCCCCGGAGCTTCCACTAGAACCTTCCTATCAAAAGAGAAAAGAGCACCGTAAATAGCAAGGGCTAAGAGGTGCCATACTAATTTTGGATTGTTACTAGAGGCGATGTCTAAAGTTCCCTAGCCTTCTTTTGTACACACTACAAACATAAAAAATCCTAATTTCCTTTCCATTTCTTTTTTCTAACTTCCTTGCCTTTCTTTGTTTTGATTTCCCCGTATTCTTTCAATCCGTCATCTTTCTCCTAAATGAAAAAAAGGAATATTAGGTGAAGCTGAAAATGCTTTCGCATAACATGGAAGACGTCAAGAACTTCAATTCTGAAGGCATCTAAATGGGTTGTTACCAAGAAATCTTATCCGTCTGAATTTATCACATTCTAGCACTGGGCTATCATATGGTGGAAGAAGTATCTAAGAGAGAGGAGAACTGAGATATTCCGATCACCGGTTCCATTGGGATTTTAAAAATAGGAGATGATGGTAATTTAGTGGTTTTAAATGGAAATGGAAATTCAGTCTGGTCAAGTAATGCTTCATTTCTCTCAGAAATTCATTAAACAACTCAATTGCAACTATTTTAAAGGATGTTGGGAACCTAATTATGTCTGTGAAAATATTGGTGATGACATTAGTAGGGTGCTTTAACTATTACGGGTGCTCTTGTAAAAATAAAATTTAAATACAAGTGCCTAAAATCTTAATATTTAAATTAATTTCTAAAATTGCTTTTACCAGCACTAAACGTTCCCGGAGTCTCTTTTAGGCCTCGTTTGGTTCATGGAAAGGAAATTAGTTCCCTTATCTTTCCCATGGAGGTGGGAAAGTAAATTTCTTTTCTTGTGTTTGGTAAACCATAGAAAGTATTTAGGTAAGAGTATTATTGTCTAAAATTTGTGTAATAAATGCTTGGAAATCACATGGGAAAATCAATCTCATGTGTTTTGGGAGGAATGATTTTACCCCCTACTTTCCCCTCTCTCGGGAAAGTGTTTTCGGAATTTGTGCTTACCAAACTAAGGAAAGTAACGACTTTCTTTTCTCGAGTACTAAAATTTGTGAACCAAACGAGACAATGTAAGTAATGTAAATGGATGAAATTACTAGTTTGACTTGAAAATAAATAAATTTTAGTTGGTGTGCCTAGCTTCCATGAGTCCAAAAAATGCAGGCTTTCGGATACCAAGCTAAAATAACACCTTCTTTCGCACTCCGTACTTCAGATCGAGATCGATCTCTGTGTGTCTCTCTCTCTCGTAATTGAGTGATAAATTTATTAAAGATTATTGGTGAAGATGATACTACTGGGTTCAACTAAGAATCTAATACTCCATGTAACCCTTTCACTCACCCTCACTCTCTTGCTCTCAATCCTCAAGATCCCCATTCTCTTCCTCCACGGCCTCCACACTTACATCCACCCTGACGACGTTAATCCTAACAACTCCAAATCCGCTGGTGGTCTCAGAGCAGCCATTCGCCGCCCAGGTACCTCCTCCGACTACCCTGATCCCCCCAGACCCAAGAAAAAATCCAAAGATAATAAATTCGAATTCGACGAAAACAAAGCCCAGATCTTCAGATTAAAACTCAATGACGCTCACCTCCAATCTCGTCCTTATTTCACTCACTTCCGCGCCACTTTTATTTCCATTATTGTCGCCTCCTTTTCTTTATTGCTTCAACAATTTCTATCCCTCGATAAAGATTCTGGGGTTTTAGCAAATGGGACTCTAGTTCCGCTCTTGTTAGGGCTTGTTTGTATTTGTAGGGTTCTTTTCTTGGTTGCTAGGGTTTCGTTTGAGCAATCGGCCTCGAAGAAATCTGAGAAGCAAGTGAGTGTTTTTGTGGGCGTTTTGGGGTTTCTGCTAGGGCTTATGATTGTTTTTGAAGTTGTTCCTCACTGGGTTCTTGATTTTGAATTTGGGTCTTTGGATGTGTATGGTAGGTTTGCTGTTGCTGCTTTAATGGCATTCATAGTAGGTTTCCTGTATATGCCGGCCGCCAAGAATGCGCGGGCTTTTTGGCTTGGAACTGATCAGATACGTAGTAATTTGTCAATTATTCCTTGTGGGTGGATTGGGAGAATGCTTCTTTATGCTAATTATTTATTGCTGATATTCACTTCAGTTGTTTGGATTACTCCCTTTGCCGAACTACTTGTAAACAAGAACATGAATGGTAGTAAAGCAAGTAATGTTATAGATGCTGAGGAGTTAGTTGGCAATGTGGGAATGTTGAGATCCGATTTTGATAGGTCAAGGATATGGTGTTTGCTGGTTTTGGGTATTCTGCAAATGGCGACTTTGCGCCCAAATTTGCAAATATATTTGAATGAAGCAGTGTTATCTTGGTACCAGAGACTGCACGCCAGCAAGGTTCCGGACTTGGATTTTAGTAGGGCAAAGGTTTTCTTGCATAACCACCACTTGTGTCTTGTAGCCTTGCAGTTTTTGGCACCCTCAGCATTGGTACTTCTTTTTCTTGGCTTATCTCAAGTTGATGATAACATGGTTGAAAATTTCCAAGCGGTATGTAGTTTACTCCCTTGCTCAGCTTTAGTTAAAGAGGTGGCTTTGTTTTTGGCTTGGTGGGTTGTCTTTGTTTGGGCTTTTTTTACTTCAGCTAGTCTTGCGCTCTATCGGCGTGGAATTTTGTATGTATCATGATGGCTTTGCTTGATTTGTCCCTCACTTCAAATTCTCAGACGTTCAACTGGACTCGAGCTAGTTTTGATTGAACATCGAGTGTTTCTTTATTGTATCAATACCCTTTACTCAATTACTCATCTTCAATTGATGAGTGGCATTTTTTGGGTCACGTTAACACTTTCCAAGGCTATCTTTATTCTTGACATTATTTTCTATGTACCTTTCGTCTTCTGTTTTTTGTTCCCCATGCAGATTTGATGCTTGTAACTTACAAAAGAAAGGATTGGATGTCATTGTTTGAAACAAGTTTCATATTACTTGTTTTGTTGGTAGGAAAGGAAACATGGAGGATCTATGTGAAATTTTGTAATTCGAGCCTTTCTATTGGCACTCTTAAATAATTCAAAACAAAATAATAACTTGGGAAGAAATTAATAATAGATCAACAAGTTGGAGGTCAAGAGTTTGAATCCTCTTGGAGAATAGTTTGGTGCTCTAAGCTGCGGTGAAGGATCCTAGAAGCTGGTGAACAACAATTTTAATAAGACGAAGGGTTTCGTGTGACATTAAGGAAAGGACAATAACATGCATCAATTAGCTTAATTAAATAAGCTGATCTAGTTCTCCAGCTTTCTTTCCCCTTTTCAATAACATTAAGGTATCCAAGAGTCCTAGAGTAAAATATCTGTAAAAAAGAAGTCTTAAAAGTAATGACACATGCACACATGCACTCTAGTTGTAATCATTTACTTTCTGAAAGAAAACTGTACTTAGTTTTAGCATGCGTTCTACTTCCACAACAACAACAACAACAACAACAAGCCTTTATCCCACTAGGTGGGGTCGGCTACATGGATCAAACGACGCCATAGTGGTCTGTCGTGAATCATATCTCTAGTGAAACCATTCGCCTCTAAATCCTTCTTAATAGTTTCACCTATAGTTTTTCTAGGTCTTCCTCTGCCTCTAACAACTAGGCTTCCCTCCATATGATCAACTCTCCTAACCATGGCATCTGCAGGTCTCCTCCATACATGCCCAAACCATCTAAGTCGAGATTCAACCATCTTTTCTGTAATAGGTGCCACCCCAACTCCCTCTCTGATGGTAACATTCCTGATCTTATCTTTCCTAGTCTTGCCACTCATCCATCTCAACATTCTCATCTCAGCTACACTTAGTTTATTCTCGTGTTGGCTTTTGACCGCCCAACACTCAGTCCCATACAACATTGCTGGTCTAACCGCGGTACGATAGAATTTTCCTTTTAACTTGAGTGGTACCTTTTTATCACATAACACACCCGAAGCTTTCCTCCATTTCAACCATCCTGCTTGAATCCGGTGATTTACATCTCCCTCTATCTCCCCATCTTCTTGTATAATGGATCCAAGATACTTAAACCGAGTGACTTGTGGTATGACATTATCCCCAACTTTTACCTCTAAGTTAGTAGTGCTCCGCCTTTTATTGAACTTGCACTCCATGTATTCTGTCTTACTTCTGCTTAAACGAAAGCCATGCGCTTCTAAATTTTGTCTCCAAGTTTCCACCTTCCCGTTTAGCTCTTCTCTGGACTCACCCACTAGGACAATATCATCTGCAAACAGCATACATCGCGGTGCTGGCTCTTGAATGTGTTCCGTGAGTACATCCAAGACCAAGGTAAACAGATAAGGGCTCAAAGCTGACCCTTGGTGTAGTCCTATAGTTATAGGAAAATCTTCTGTGGACCCACTATGTGTTCTCACACTAGTCATAGCTCCTTCATACATGTCCTTGATAACACGAATATAGGCAATCCTAACCCCTTTCTTCTCTAGGGCTTTCCACAAAATCTCTCTGGGTACCCTATCGTACGCCTTCTCCAAGTCAATGAAAACCATGTGTAGGTCCTTTTGATCCCTCCGATATTGCTCCATCAAACGCCGCAACAAGTAAATTGCTTCCATGGTCGACCTTCCGGGCATAAAACCAAATTGATTATCTAAAATGCTGGTTTCTTTTCTTAGTCTCCGCTCAATCACCCTTTCCCATAACTTCATAGTATGACTCATGAGTTTAATCCCCCTGTAATTGGCGCAATTTTGTATATCCCCTTTATTCTTATAAATCGGGATTAGGGTGCTTCTCCTCCATTCTTCCGGCATCTTCTTTGACCTCAATATCTTGTTGAAAAACCTTGTGAGCCAACCAATGCCTTTATCACCTAGACCCTTCCAAACCTCAATAGGTATACTATCTGGCCCAACTGCTTTACCACTATCCATTCGTATCAATGCTTCTTTCACTTCCTTTTCTTGAATTCTGCGATAAAAGGTGAAATTTTGGTCATCCTCTCGCATGTTCAGCTCATCTCCACATGCTAAAATCTCGTAACCTTCATTAAATAATTTGTGAAAATAGTTCTTCCATCTCTCTTGTATGTCTTGTTCTTTAACCAAGACATTACCTTCTTCGTCCTTAATGCATCTCACTTGATCCAAGTCTTTTGTCTTCCTTTCTCGACCTTTAGCAAGTCGGTAAATAGCTTTTTCCCCAGCTTTGGTGCCTAAAGATTGGTATAATCCATCAAAAGCTTTAGTCCTCGACTCACTCACCGCCTTCTTAGTCTCTTTCTTTGCTTCTTTGTAAGATTCCCAATTTTCCGCATTCTTACATAGAGACCAAGCTTTAAAGCATTTCCTTTTTACCTTAACTTTATCTTGTACACTATCATCCCACCACCAAGATTCTTTATCCCTAGGTCCACACCCTCTTGATTCACCCAGCGTCTCTTTAGCTATCTTCCTGATCCCCTCGGCCGCCTTGTCCCACATATCATTTGCGCTTCCGTTTGCCTCCCAAAACCCTCCCTCCAGCACCTTGTGTTGAAAGATCCTTTGTTTTTCACCCTTCAAATGCCACCATCTAATCCTTGAAACCTTACCTTGGCCCCTTCTCTTCACTTTCCCCTTAACTCGTATATCCATCACCAGGACTCTATGTTGGGTAGTCAAGCTCTCTCCAGGTATGACTTTACAGTCCATACAACTCTTTCGATCTCCTTTCCTAAAGAGGAAGAAATCGATCTGCGAGCATGCTGCCCCACTCTTGTATGTGATGAGGTGCTCCTCCCGCTTCTTAAAACATGTATTGGCAACCATAAGATCATAAGCAGACGAGAAATCAAGGATAGATTTTCCCTCGGTATTTACCACCCCAATGCCATAACCTCCATGCACCCCCCTATAGTTTTCAGAAGAGCTCCCTACGTGCCCATTCAGATCCCCTCCTAGGAAAATCTTTTCTCTAAGTGGTATATCCTGGATCAAGCCTTCTAAGTCCTCCCAAAATTTTATCTTGAGGTGTTCTTCACACCCGACTTGAGGTGCATAAGCACTTATCACATTAAAAGTGTCCTGCTCCACTACGAATTTTAGGGCTAGGATCCTATCTCCTACCCTCTTTACATCTACAATGTCCTTCTTCCACCATTTGTCGACAATTATACCCACTCCATTTCTCGATTTAACCTTGCCAGTGTACCAAAGCTTAAAACCCGAAGTGTCTAATTCCTTCGCCTTAGCTCCAACCCACTTAGTTTCTTGAAGGCACATGAAATTGATCCTCCTCCTGATCATAGTGTCAACTATTTCCATCGATTTTCCTGTGAGTGTGCCTATATTCCAAGTCCCAAAACGAATCCTCCTATCATGAACTAGCTTCTTTACCCGCACCCGTTCACAAAGATGCGGGAACCCTTGCTTATTTTTCACTACACCCAGGCGGCGATGTAGCGGCCCTTGCTCATTTGTCACTGGACTCGGACGATCCAGCGCGTTGCTTCTGGGCAACGACCTAGCATTAACACTCTTATATCGTTTGTCCATGTCATAAAGATTCGACTAAGTTTAACGTTGGCTGCCGACTGCCTAATTTATTTAATTTCTAAAAGAACTCCGTAGTTACATTTAGAAACACCTCGGTGGATTAGAAATATATGATCTACCATAAGCTACTGCTAGGTTACCATGTTTCAGATATGTAAGCGAACATTATATGTTTAGGTAGCATTGTTGAGGAGGTGTGAGGCAAGTTTATAAGATTTTGAGGTTTCTAGCTATCTATCAGCTTTTCTTTATGGTCCTTGGTAGCTTAAATCATCTCATAAGGTAGATTTTGACTATTTGTTCCAGGTAGTGTTGACTTTGTGAATATGAAAAACATATAGAAGCTTAGTTTAGTTCTTGAGTGGATGACCAACAAGAGAGTCAGGAATCTATCACTATGATAGCCTTGAGACATCATGGAGCAAGTAATCTATTGCTTCGATTTTCTAGTTTTGTCATTCCGTTGGAATGCTAAGATAAGTGTTATTTTCTTTGGTGACATAGGTTCTATATCACAACTCTGCTGCTTTTATGTTGTTTGAATTATATATTTTTTACTTGTAGTGTGTTTAACCTCCAACTCTGTGTTTCTATTTTAAGATGTCTAAGGGAAGTTTATTGGATGTAGAAAGAATCCTGGGTTAGACCTGCTTGGGCCCGTCTCATGAGCCTTCCCCAACCTGCCCGAGAGGATTTTAAAACTGACCCATGCTTTTTTATTTCACGGTTTAGTAACAGACCTTAAATGAAAAAATGCAAGGTTACTTCGGGTTAACACAGGCTGCTCGTTGGAGCCCATTCAATAACAAAATACCTCCTTTAACGTATTAACTAAACCAGCCCTGGCTCAAGTGCTCAACTATCCCAGCACTGACGATTTCTTTTCGTATTGACCTGGACCAACTGGAGCCAGGTCTAGCCAACTGGGACGTTTGTGGAGAAGAGCTACATCATGTTTGATGTTGGCTTGAGAAGTTAAAGAACGGAAGCTGTTGAGTGACTTTTCCATCTGAATTTCACCTTATTCTAAACAAGTAAAAAGTTCCTTGGATCACGGGAGTGTTATAGCATATAACATGTACACGAAGAAAAGTAGACGTAAAACACCGATTTATGCTTTATTTCCAGTTTTGGTTTTTGCCATTTATTCCTCGTGTATTTACCCCAGTGATTACTAAGACCATGTCCATTGCAATACCCTAATAGGGTAAATTTGGCATTTGCGTCCTATATTGTAGGCTGAATATGTTAATATGGTAGGCTGAATGCTAAAGAAATGCCAAATTCAGCAGCCGACAAGGTGTAACCTTGCTCGATAGATTGTGTGTCGTGCATTTCATTTTATGCCCATCTATCGTGTGAGAGAGAGTCGCCTCAACGAACACAACTGGGCATATCGTGTGAGAGAATAACCACATGTATATGTATGTATGCGGAGATGTCAGAGAGAGAAGAGGGAAAGAGAAAATAGACCATGTATACCTTATTTACCATACAATATAACCTTTTGTAATGTGGACTTTTGCAGGCACACACTAATACCCTGCCATTTTAGTTTTACCAATAAAGATGGTCTACATAAGTTGATTGTAGTTGAAGTTTGCACGACTGTGTTTCTTCACCTAGCAAGATTAAGAGTTAATGTTTGTTTAGGAAGGCTGCATTTAGTTTTGAAGCATATCTGTTAAGACTGTAATTGTAAATATGTAGGGTAGCTTTTTGATTAGTTGATATTATATCTCACAGTCGTACTACCATATTTGATTAAGATGGTTCATTTGATGTGGTGTCTTAGAGAATGGTGACAGACTTTTTGATCTCAAGGATGCACGAATGGAGTTCAATTGGTATATATGATTAATCCATCTTGGCATTTCGCCAGACTTGGAATCGGTGCATTAGCACACTAATGGGGACCTCTATGAAACATAGACTCAACGTGCTACACGTGATACGCAATTTTTTCAAAATGTAGGACACAACACGTGTTGGTAGGGGGGGGGGTGACGTTCTTAATTAATTAATTATATATGCAATAAACATTGTAAATATTTAAGAATTCAATAAAATGAAACTAAATTTATTAATAACCCAAATACTCAAAACATGATCACTAAATTGTTCCATAATTAAAGTATCAAAAATCATATATATACTAAATTGTTCTATAGAATGATGGAAAACAAAAGACAAATATAAAAAGTGGTTTAGTTACCTCATTTTTAATTGATATTGCAATGAAGAAATACTAGGAGTAGTAACCATCTAAATCAATTACCAAGTAATAAAGACTATAATTAAATTCAAGTGTTAGAGTGTAGAGTCCGACACGTGGCTTCCAAGAGAGTGTTCGTGCTTCATAGAATGGGGTTCTTATCCCCTCCCCCTATCATTTCTTCAATGAAACAACAACAAAAAGAACTTAAAGAATTTTGATTAATTTTTCCTCTAGTTTTATAAGCTAAATGATCAATAAGTACAATGTATTTTACCACGTTTTTCATTTATGCCAACAAACTTCATTTTCCATCAAAAGTACTAGTGAAGTTTTCCTTTTTTTTTTACTTAGATCCAAAACGTAATTTCTGTCAAATTCTTCTAACGGAAGTCTGATATGGCAAATGACATGGCCTAAAAATATGAAGTGGCTGCTGACATGACAAATATCTCCATTTTTTTCGGCCACCTCCACAATTTTCTTCGGCCATTTTCATTTTTTTTTTATTTTCTTATTTAATCATCACCATAACTCCATCTTTTCACCTCCATTGATTCTGGGATTACCACCATTCTTTTCGGTCATTTCCAATTTTTTCGCCCGTCTCCATTTTTTTCTTGTTCTATTCTTTAATCATCACCATAGCTCTACCTTTTCATCATCTTCACCAAAGCTCCACCTTTTCACCTCCATTGACTCTGGCCATTACCACCATTTTTTTCGGGCATCTATATTTTTTCCTATTTCCTCATCCATACCCCATCTTTATCACTATTATTACCTCCATTTCTCTCCTCCTCACAGCCGATTCCATTAACCACCTTCGCCACCGAGCTACTGTCATCAAGGGGGTCGACTCCGTTAGAAGAATTTGACGAAAATTACGTTTTGGACCTAAGTGAAAAATGAAAAAAATCCATTAGTATTTTTGATGGAAAATGGAGTTCGTTGGTAACGTGATAAAGTACGTTGTGCTTTTTGGTCATTTAGCCGGTTTTATATCCAAAGCCTGGAAATTGGGGTTCCCAAGCACATGGTGTTAATCAAAGTATAACGGGCATTTGTTTGTCCCTACGACACAGGCATTTTCTTGTTTTGAATTTTGGATTAAGCACTATGTATAAACGTCTATATTTTTGAACCTTCAAGAATGTAGTCAAAGAATTATCTAATGTCTCAGCTCGATTTTAAATATCGAATTGATGCTTTTGCAAAAAAGAAAAGAAAAAGAAAGAAGTTGTTTTCCTTTCGTTTAAAATATCATGGAATCTCTTTGGTCCTAATTTCTGGACAAGAGTTGAAAGGGTTGCAGCATTGTGTGCTCCAAGTATTCTACCTTTGGATAGTGATGAACAGATGGCTCGCTCAGGTTTGAGGGTACTTAGGCTATCTCCAATGATCATTTTTACTAATACAAATTACTGTAATAGAAATTCAAATTAATAAAAACTGTGGAGTTTCTACATGGAGATAAAAATTGTGGAGTTTCTATATGAATTTCCATGTGCGAGTCAAATGGAAAATTTCTATAACCGTCTAGAAAGTTTATCTCCTACATGAGAATAATTAAGGGTAATTTTGTTTCTATTCACCATATCTTGCCGTTAATCTTATTGTTATGTTAATCCGCATTACCTATTAAGTTAATCCGCGAGTGTAGAGAAACTGACAAAAAAATATTATTAATTTAATTTTATAAATATTATTTTGAATAATAACTTAATACTAAAATATGCACTAAATTAATAAGTACAACCACTTTAAAAATTTAGATTCTAATATAAAATATAATTATAAAGGATATTTATGGGCTTGTCCTTAGAATAAATGACCATTTTTTTAGATACTTAATTTAAAGGATAACTTTTGTAATGAATGACAATCTTTTTAATCAAGGAAAAAATATTAATTATTTAATTATTTTAATTAATTAAATTGAATTTTGATACTACCATTCTTAATTAACTTTGAAGTAAAATAATAAAAACAAAAATTAACCACCATGGTTACTTCCAATTCAAATGTTAACCTTGCAATCCCTTTGAAATGTAATGGATTGCAAGGTTGAAAGTGTTATAACATACATCTATGTTAGTCTTTTATCTCGTAAAAATCAAGCGCTTCGTCTTTGATTAACTTTCTATATTATAATCCTTGCAATAAAAGTGTCCTACAACAATTAACTTTTTATATTATAATCCTTGCAATATAAGTGTTCTTACGCGTAATCGCTTGATGCCCCACACGTAAGGGCTAAAAAAGTCGAATAGTTAGTCTTTTTGTGAATTTGCTAAGCTGATTGTCTACAACAAATGTTGATTGTGTTATCCTTTTAAATTGATATAAATTGATATAAGTGAATATTCCCTGTATATGATTAAAAATTAGTAAAATTTGTTAACTTCAAAGAATGACAATAAATTTAGGAATATGACTATTATCTCAATTGCAACAAAAAGCAGCTTACTATATGCATGAATTTGTAAAAGGTGAGGAGTGTGGAACTTCAAGTAGGTGCATAATTGCAATCTGCGCCTAATTTGTTAGTTTGGGAATGATTCAAGTTGAAATTCACGTTGGCAGGTCGCCATCGGCTGATGAGGGCCAAATTTTGTCCCATGTACTTGATTGATGATGGTTGAAACAATGAAAATCTTTTGTTCGGCTGTGCCAACTGAGCAACCTACTCGGCTAATTATAACTAAAATAGTGGTATAAAGCTCGGCCTTCACTGCCCTCCCAAATTTTTTTTTTATCGAGGTGTGAGTCCAAATTCTTTATTTTTAGATATCCTTAATGTGTTAACTTTGAGGATAATAAACATTTAAACTTTTGCATTCAAACCAATGAATTTTAAAAAGATGTGAAATAAGTTAAGGCTTAAAAATATGTTCATGCCCAACTAATTGCTGTAAAAAGGAAAGAAATTAAAAAGGAATTATATTTGGATTAAGAATATTAATTAAAAAGGAATCTAAATTTAGACAATTATAAATTAATTTTAATTGGTGAATATACTTTTCAATTTTGAAAAGGGTAATATTGTGAAATTTTTTACAAAATTTCCATAATTTAAGGATGGATTAATTGCAAAATATGGTGGATAGAAACAAATAGACCTTACACTTCTTAGCCAATCAAATTAATTACATAAGTGCCAACTAAGATTAGAAAATAAGATAAAAACAATACCATTGAAGACACTTTGTTTAAGAACTCAACATTGTTGCCAAATATACATAAAAAAATTCCTAAAAGTACAATGGTACATAAGATAGAAATGAATTTATAAAAATAACTACCGAAAATGGCCTTAGGCAGTTGTCTAGAGCTAGGGCTTAAGAAACTAACTCGTGTTTAACACACTATCGATATTTTACTAATTTACGTAAAAGAAAAAAAATGTTTTATACAGAGAAAAACTCATCCTCATTAATCTGTAAAAGTAGTTAACAATAGGAGGATTCATTTTGGACCTAACTTATTTTATCCATAGGAGGATTAATTTTGGACCTAAAAGTAGTTAACAATAGGAGGATTAATCTGTAAAAGTAGTTAACAATAGGAGGATTCATTTTGGACCTAAAAGTAGTTAACAATAGGAGGATTAATCTGTAAAAGTAGTTAAAAAAATGTTCTAATGAGACTATCTTGTGAAATTTCGTATAATATTTGCATCATTGCATGCACACCATTAATGTTTTCATTGGAGTGTTTTATATTAGGATAAATACAATAATAATACACCTGATAGATCTAGAGTTCCTTCTTTGAAGAAGGAGAAAGGCCGGAGAGGAGAATCATCATACACATCGAATACGTAATCTTTTATCCAAATAAACTACCGTGACCGTCCAGATCTTTTCAAACAAAGTTACCACCTACACTAAAAAAAAAAAATTGTTCTTTTTTTTTTTTTTCTCGTATACTTGCTTCTAATAACACATACCTTTAAATAAGGGTGTTCTTAAATGCACTCATATAATCAGTTTTCTCACCCCAGTATGAGAATACTTTCTTCTCACCCCATCAAATTTTTAAAAAATCTTGCACTTCACCCCAGTGGTGTGGTGAGTTTACTAAAACAATGTAAAGACGATAAAGTTTTGTCACAAAAAGTAAAAAATATTAAATAATATTAATTTTTTCATTAATATAAGACATATTAAACAAAAATTACATTGTTCATCATAAATTTCATTAAAAAATTCGTCTAAATAGTACCTCTGAAGATACAAAATATTAATTATTATAAATACAGTTTTAACAATTATATGATATTTCATATAATCTTTTATTATTTATTACTCTTAAATAAGTATTATTCATATTTCAAATTTGTCTACAAATTTTATTTTTATCAAATAAGTAAATATAAGTTTTAATTCACTACATCAAAAATATTAAAAGATCAAAAGTTGATCCATATATATAGTAGTATGTTTGATATACAAAATAAATTTGAAATATTTACTATGTTTTCAATTAAATTTAGATCATCCTTTATTTTTTAAGCATTTTGAAAAAATTATTAGTTATTTTCAACACATTTATAAATAAAACAAAAATTAAATTAATTCTTTTATAATATATATATGAAAATTTAAACATTAATTATAATTAAAGAAAAGCCCATAAAAGCCCTTAAGTTATTTTTTCTTTATTAACTTTTTTTACACATACTTACGTAAACTATCTCTCTCTCTAAAACGTACATGTGAGCGATATGGAGTAATAAGTTACGTTAGATTACAAAGGCTCGGAAGAGCCCTTGAAATTAACTAATTAATTAATAAAAGTAATAATTAAGTCATATACTATATAAATATGTCTTAATTCACTGCATCAAAGATATTAAAAGTTCAATTTTTTTTTATCAAAAATACTAGAAGGAAGACGACAAATGAAAAAAACTCGCAGGAAAAAAAGTGAATAGTGATGAATTTTTTCAAGTGTTCTTAAATGTATCTACAAAATCCGTCTTTTCACCCCAGGTGTTCTTAAATGATTTTTTAATGACTTAAAAATATTTTCTTTTCTCTTTTTAAAATATGTTATCTTTCGTGAAAATGGAAAAAATGATTTGGAAAAATAAAATAGTTTTTATAAAAACAAATCATCTATTAAAATATTTTGTTACTTTTGATTTCTAAGATATTTAATTTTTTGAGACTCAAGAAAACGATATCCTTGCAAGATATTAAAAGGATAGAGATTTTCTCACTAAATTATTTCATTTTTAATATTTTTTTATAAGTAATTTTTAGAATTTAAATATTGAAACAATAAAAGCACAACATGCAATACATATATATATATATATTATTTATGACATATTAGACACATGTTAAGACAAACTTTTTTTAGCTTTGACATTGTATAACTCTGACGTGAGTTTTATTGAACTCTACATGTATGCACAAATAAAAAAAATGAATAAATTAAGAAGAATATCATTGAAAACTTTATCGTGCCAAAGCAAATAAAAATAAAAATCTAGCACTTAATATAAAAATTAAAGAGTATTTATTATAAACTTATATTTATGAGGTATATGTAATTAAATGAAAATAGTAGATGATTGTTTGTTGAAAAAAAAATGAAGTTTTTTAATTAATTTTTAAAATTTTAAGTGGATGAGAAGACAAATTAGTGACAATTTTTTCAAAGTATAGGAAGTGGGGCGAGAAGAATGGGGTTTACGCTACTTTTTAGGTTAAGATCAACGTAACTTTGACTTTTGGTGGGGTGATAAGACGGATTATGTGGGTGCATTAAGAACACCCTTAAATAAGTAGACCTCAAAATCTATAATACAAATCAAGGAACTTGATGTGACCACTGTCCTTGGTGGAAAATATTTTTTTTTTCACTTATACATCATCTTTTTATTTTATTTATTCTCTCTCTAACAATAATTATTAAGGTGGTGTTTGGTTGAAATTTTAAAATCAAGTTTTTGAAATTTACTTCACACTTCCCAAAATTTACTTAACTTTACTTTCTTTCTCATAAAATTTTTAAAACACCATAACTTTAAATTCGAAAATCGGAATCGGATAAAAAAAATATATTTGAAATCTACTTATTGAGATTATAAAATAAGAATAATTGTGATTATTTTTTGATTTTTTTAATGAGTTTTTTTGAATTGGTTGAAAAAAACCCCAACAAAAAATTAAATTCACTTTTCAACTTAATTTCATATTTCCCAAAAATTTATCTAAAAAACATGTTTTAAAATCTCAACCAAACAAGCACTTATCTCTTTAAATGTCTAGAAAAAATGTTAATCATTCGATGATTGAACTTGAGAAATGATGTGACTACTATCAAGAACAAATTTTATGATAGTCCATTGTAAAATAAGTTTTTTTTTTATAAATACAAAGAATAAACAATTTTATAATGACACAATATTCCTACATAAATGAACTGTATTAGTTAGATAAAATATAATCATTTTTTAAAAAAGTCAAATAATTCATATTCTTACATACATAAACCCATTTAAGAAACATACATATTACAAATAATCAGTAATATGACTGTCATGAGACATAAAATTATTATATACATAATATGTCAGTGCAATTAGTAATATGACTTAAAAGAGATGTAAAAGCTAGGCATAACGTGATTGTCAAATAATTTAGTAAAATAATTTTAATATAATAAAGACAACCAATTAATAAACAATGTACATGATGGAATTTTTTTTTTGATAGTATGATTAAGGAAATGTGTCAAAAGATATCATACACATAAATTATATGTGCTTATCATATAAATATTGTAACGATCTTGGGCCGTAGTGGATTATAAGTATTATGACAAGCGTGATTTTGTTTCTATCCGCGATATCTTACGATTAATCCAGCCTTAATTTATGAAAATTTTGGGTGCGTTTTAAATCTAAATATTATATCGCTAAAATTTATATTTAGTTGACAAATAATCATAATATGACTCACTTTTTCACCTATGCTAAAAAGGAAATTAATAATAATAATAATAATGATCGTGCGGTTATAAGTGGTTCCGACAAATCTAGTGGCCGGTGTAAAATTTATCTAGGTTAATTTCATTTTTCTTTATTTTTTCACTATGACCTGCAGCTCAACTCTCTCTTTCTCTAAAGTTCGAACATTTTTTTGATAGATTTCTCTTTCTTAATCTTCACCGATATCCCTTCTATCTCTCTCTCTCTAAAATTTTCTTCTTTTCACAAAACTCTCCCCCTAATTGTTACACTGCTCAATTTTTTTTCTTTACATTTTCCATCTTTACTTTGTTTTAGTGGTTGTTGACACTATTTAATTGGATTATTTAGTTCTGTTGAAGATGGATTTATTGATCCAAGTTTATGGATTTTATGGGTGGAGTTATGGTGGGGTGGGGATCAAGAAGTGTGATGTGATGGAGGTTGTAAATTTCTTCAGTTTTGATGGCTAAGTTTTCAGTTAATTTTTTTTATGTCAGGTTAATGTGTGTTGGATTTTGAATTTAAAGATCTTAATTCTGATTCTAAAATTTTACTTGATTTTTTTAAAAAAAAATATTTTTTTAAAATTTGATTGTGCTACACAAGAAGACGAAAAGGAAAAAAAAGGGAGAAAGAGGGGAGAACAAGAGAGAGATGGGGGATGGGCAAGTATATTTGCGTGTAAATTAGTGTACAAATTAATAGTTTTATAATTAACATGATTTTTTTTTGGTTTGAGAGTTACCGCACGGGGTATCTAGGCCTGCTTTCGCGCACCTCGACTAATCCCCGCTCGCAGTGCGTGACGGCAGCTGGTCAAGCATTAATGTAATATTTATATTTTCCGATATCACTAAATTAATATAATTAAATTGTGCGTTAAATAGGCATTTTAAAGTAAGTTACATAATAAAGGTAATGATGTTAGCCCTTCACAAAAATATTCTAATAATTTAACATTATTTTTAGTGATATTTTATATGAATTTTTTGGGACACTTTTTAGTCATTAAAGATGATTTTAAAGTGTTAAAGTATTTTTTGTATAGTACTAATATCATTACCCAAATAAATAAGAATTGTTTCACCTGTCTAACTGAGTTTAAACATGTCAATTTCAGGTTAATCATGTTATTTATACTAACTCGACACGATCCGTTTATTATATATGTTAGTTAGTTCCCAACTCGAATTTGACCAAACCATACTAACCCAACACCTTAATGTTAAAGTAAACTTAATTACGATTGTCACAATATATATATAGTAATGTATAATAATAACTCATCTATTAATTATTACAATTATTTTTAATAGTGCCGGAGGCACGGGCATACCCTAGTAAATGTACAAGGGAGGGATTGTGAATGTCTATTGAAAGGGATGGGATAAAATTGGCATCTAATCTAAAATGCCGAGCTCATAATACTCCCTTTCTCCATACCTTTAATAAAGAGTGATTTTGTTTTTATTTATCATTTCTTACACTTAGGCCTCGTTTGGTTCACAGAAAGGAAATGAATTCCTTTATCTTTCCCATGGAGGTGGGAAAGTAAATTTCCTTTCTTGTGTTTGGTAAATCATGAAAACTATTTAGGTAAGAGTATTATTGTCTAAAATTTGTGTAATAAATGCTTGAAAATCACATGGAAAAATCAATCCCATGTGTTTTGGAAGGAATGATTTTACCCCTACTTTCCCCTATCTCGGGAAAGTATTTCCGGAATTTGTGCTTACCAAACAAAGAAAAGAAACGAATTTCCTTTTCCGAGTACTAAAATCCGTGAATCAAACGGGACCTTAATCTGCACTAGTTATTAAGTTAATCCGTGAATATGAATAAATTGACAAAAAAATATTTTTAAATTAAATTTTATAGATATTAAATAATATTTTAATATTAAAGTATCCATTAAATTAATAAATATAATTACTTTAAAAATTTAGATTATAATATTGAACAATAAATAAATCGTAATTAACTTTTGAATAAAATTACACAGACAAAAATTAACTCCAACATCCTTCTTTCTCACACACACCAGGTATGAGGGTTTAGAAAAGCCCTTTTGAACAGATGGCACATTGTCACTTCCACACTATTCTTCTTCTTCAACCCAAAATCTTCAAGCCAAATACACACAACTAAAGATACAACAAAAAATGGTTCTCCTCCATAACCAAAATCTTCCCTCTCGTAAAAGGCTCCCAAATTCCAATTCCAATACCTTTATTTCCCCCTTGATTCAACCCCCTAAAATCCGCAAATCATCATCACCAGTCAATATAAATGAAAACGTCGAAACAGAAAATCTAAATCCAATTGACAAGATGGCATCATTGCTAGCTAATGCTGGATGTACTTTGATTAATCCACTTGGTCCGCCTTGTCTTCCATCAGATACTAATAAGTTCCGCCCCCACCTCCACCGCCGCTTCTCATATGAATCTTCTTTATGATCTGATTTCTTATCTAGTTTCTCCTCTTATGTTAATTGCTCGCCCGAGAATTTACGCTGGTATGGTTTCTACTCCAGACTCCTCTCCGGCCTAACCGCAGTCGAATTTCCAATTTAGGCGAGAACCTATCATTGTGATTGTAGAGAGAGAAAAGAACGGTTTCTTCACCCCCATTCTCTCTCTCCCCCTCTTTATGCCTCAAGCTTTAAAGTGTTAGATTTTTGTTGTATTTATTAAGCAACAACTATTTATAAAGCATTTTGTAATGAAGTTCTGTAATAAGCTTGGTGATATATTTTGACGAGAAAGAACACCAAAATGTCTATATGTATTATAATTTAAAAAGAAATTATATTTGAATTATAAATATTAATTAAAATGAAATTTAAATTGATATAATTTAAATTTAATTGGTTAATATAATTATTAATTTTGAAAAGAATAATATTATAAAATTTTGTTAAAAAATTCAATGATTTAAGAATGTATTAACTATAAAATATTGTGGATAGAAACAATAGCACCCTTAATATATTAAAGGAAAGCATACGGCAGAAAAAGAGAAAAAAACTTATACTCCTTATCAATAAACGCACACTTATTATAAAAAGAACTAGCATTCTCCGATCCAAGGCATCTAAAACTTTAACAACCGAAAATACTCCTTCTATATCGTACTCACCTTCATACTTTGTAATCACCACCATCATCAGTTAATAAATAGAATCACCATTACTATTGTTTTGAAATAAATCATACCTATTATTCATCCATTGAAAGAACCACTCTTACAATAAATATTATTACTTTTTTTACTGTTGCTCTATCTTATTATTTCTCCGTTTACACTTATTGTTTATCTTATGGGTAGCAATCCATTTAATTAAAATTATGAGATAATGGGTTCTAAGGTCTCGCTCCGTAATGTTTTATAACTCTAAGGACGGACTCGTGTTTAATAAAAAAAAGTAGTACTAATTTCATAATTTGGTTTTATAATAAGGACACTTTTCATAGTATTAATTTATTTTAAGGAAAATGATAAATGTTGATGGACAAATATACCCCTAATTAGTTTAAGTTAATGTTAAAAATAACAAATTTCTCTCTCTTCAGTTCTCACTTCTTCTCTCTTCTCTCTATCTCTAAAATCAAATACATTGCTCTCTCTCTCTAAAATCAATAAACCAACTTTAGCTCCAACCAACGATCTCACTTCCTCCTCTACCACCACCACCACCACCACCACCACCACCACTTGACTTTCCGATCGTTTCGCCGACAGGATCGGAGCACCGTTCTCATCATCATCTTCTTCTTTTCTGCAGAGGTAATCATAAAACAGATATAACTTTTGATTGAACCGTTGGATCTAGCTGATTTTCGAATATGTTGTTCAGAAGACAAAGTTATTGTATTATTACATAAATCAAGACGATCGGAGGTCGTTTTGTTATCAAAATCGACCAATTTCAACAGCCCAGCGGGATATTGAAAAAAAAATTCTGATCGTAACTTTTTTTTTTCGATCCCTACGTCGATCCATATATATATATGTACATGTATATAAATAGAGTGGATGTTGATCTCATCAATTTTGTTATTATATGTTTTGTAATGATGCTAAAATCATTTTAGCACATTTTGGTTGTTATTCAAGCGGTGCTAAATGCATTTAGCACGTTCTGGTTGCTGTCCAGGTGATGTTAAATGCATTTAGCACATTCTGGATCGCATTTAACACCTTTTGATTGCTATCAAGAAGGTGCTAAATGCATTTAGCACCTTTTGGAGCATACTTAGCACCTTTTGATTGTTGTCCAAAAGGACATTTTGATTGCTGTCCAAAAGGTGCTAAATGCATTTAGCACTTTCTGGTTGATGTCTAGGTGGTGTTAAATGCATTTAGCACCTTCTGGAGCGCATTTAGCACCTTTTGATTGCTGTCCAGAAGGTGCTAAATGCATTTAGCACCTTCTGGTTGCTGTCCAGGTGGTGCTAAATGCATTTAGCACATTCTGGAGCGCATTTAGCACCTTTTGATTGTTGTCCAAAAGGTGCTAAATGCATTTAATACTTTTTGGTTACTGTCCAGGTGGTGCTAAACGCATTTAGCACATTCTGGAGTGCATTTATCACATTTTGATTGCTATTCAGAAGGTGCTAGGTTGCTGTCCAGGTGGTGCTAAATGCATTTAGCACCTTCTGGAGCGCATTTAGCACATTTTGATTGCTGTCCAGAAGGTGCTAAATATATTTAGCAACTTCTAGTTGCTGATAGTGTCATAATTAGACGTGAGATGTTATAAAGAAGGAGTATTAGTGTCTTTTTTGTACAGTGTCCTTAATTTACATATCTAATTTTTAAATGTCCTTTATAATTATATTATTATTAAAATGAGCCCTTATGTCCAATTGCCCCTAAAATTATTGACACTGCATAAATAAAGTTTGTGTTTCACACACATAGAAGACATGCTTATAACCAAGATTTTAAAAGGCGTAAGGTGGATTTAAGCGGTACTTTAGCGCTAGGTATATTTTTTAATTATATTTTTAATTTTTAAATATATCTAAAATTATATATAAAAAATAGAACACAAAAAAATCATCAAATCAAACATATTATTCAAATAAACATAAAAAGAGTTCAAATATTTAATTAACAAACATACCACAAAGAGAAAATTCAAGTTCTAGTTGCATAAAAAAAATCAAAAGAGAAGAATTATTCGGCTGCTAAATACAGTCTGACAACTTAAGATTTTATACATTTAGTCTTTTATTTTTATTTTCAAAAAATCACAAACTATGTAAAACAGTGTTGTTTTGGTCTAAAATTTATTTTATATTTTTAAAATAAAATCTCAGGCTTCCCAACACCTTCTAGGTCCGCCTAATGAACAGTAACCGTCTAATCTAACGCGTAACTCTATAGCCACCGCCACGATCGCCTTCCAGAACAATGCTAATATATAGTCTATTTTTTTTTTTTTTAATGTATAATAAATAGTTATAGTTCGGTACTTTCATGCTCCAACTTGTTTTAGTGCGCCACAATTAAATGAGGCTGTGTCCTCTTTCCATCTGACACGTATACATGCCAAGAGAAACTTCTCGATTATCCATAACGGAGCTTCTCGTCCTTTTTTTTTTATTTATTTAAAACTCATATTAACATGTGTTATAAAAATATATATATTTATAAATAAAAATATAAATTATAATATATATAAAATTAAATACAAATTTTCATATAAAATATTTTTTTTATTTATAATATAATTAATATGTATTTTTATTTAATATTTAATATAATTACCATTTAAGACAAGTATTATTATTTTTCTTTATTCAATATTTTCCGTTTTCATGAATTTTCTTTCCTTCTCTCTCATATCTGTTACCTTCTCTTCCATCCATTTATATAAATTTTCGACCACAGAACCTTCTAGAATTGCCAAAATATGCACCAAACTTTTTCTCTCTCTAATTCCTGCATCGCTTCCTCCTCTTCTCCATTGGATCTGCCTGCTTCTAACTTGTATATTTCATCTAAGCATTGCTAGGTAAAGCTGCTGCTGCTTCTTTTCTTTATGTTCATTTCTTTTTTTCACTCTTTTTTCGTTGTTATTAAATTCTTCGGAATCTCCTGTTTCTTCTTTTTTTTTTTTTTTTCTAAATTAAATGGTTTTGTGATTCGTTTTAGGAACGCAGTGATGGCCCCGCCGCTGCCGGTGGAGCAAAACGGCGCCGAATCAACGGCCGGCGACACAACCAGATCTCTGCCGACGCCTTTTTTGACTAAAACATATCAGCTCGTTGATGACGAAGCAATCGACGACGTGATTTCGTGGAATGAAGACGGATCTACCTTCATAGTATGGAATCCGACGGAGTTCGCTAGGGATTTGCTTCCGAAGTATTTCAAGCACAACAATTTCTCTAGTTTTGTTCGCCAGCTTAATACCTATGTAAGCCTGATTATCCTCGCTTTGAGATTCCGTTTCATTTCAATGGACTTGAGTTCGTAATTTCTATTGTGTTTTGTTCTGAACGGTAGGGATTTAGGAAGGTTGTACCGGATCGATGGGAATTCTCGAACGAATGCTTTCGCAGGGGAGAAAAACGTCTTTTGTGCGATATACAACGTCGGAAATTCGCGACGCCGGTTGTGTCCACACCGGTGGTGACAGTAGCGGCAGCTCCGCCGTTGCGGACAGAAACGCCGACGGATTCAGGCGAAGAGCAGGTGATTTCATCAAACTCGTCGCCGGCTACGGTTTTGTCTCTAGAACCAAGCTGCGCAAGCACATCGGAGCTAATCGGTGAAAATAAGCGATTGAAAAAGGAAAATATACAACTGAATAAAGAGCTGAGCCAGATGAAAAACTTGTGCAATAACATATACGCTTTGATGTCAAATTATGCCGTTAATCAGCCGGAGAGCAATCCTCAGCAACAAGCTGTAACCCCGCTTGATCTGATGCCGTCCGGAAAGCAGATCGACGATTATCGTGTCGGCTCTCATGAAAATAATAACGACAGAGAAGAAAGTCCTAGATTATTCGGTGTTGCTATTGGTTTGAAACGTAGCTGTGAAGGTGAAGGTGAGGCGGTGGAGAATAATCCCCATGGCCATCAACAACAGAAGAAGAATAAGATGGACGTTAAATCAGAGCCGCTAGATCATGACAACGGTGGTGATAATCGAGATAATAAGCATTGGCTAAGACAGTGTGAAATTAATTAATTAAAAAAAAATTAATTGCGTGGGTGGGTGTTGTGGGGGTTATTATTATTGTTATTAGATTAGATTAGATTTTGTAGATTGGAAGGAAGAAATGTGTAGAAGAAACTGAGGGACGTGTACTGTTCGCACAAGGAGAGACACGTGCCAAAAAAGTCACGTGTGTGGTTAACCTTTATGGAGTCATTTGAAGGATCTTCCTAGACTTTTTTTTTTAATCCTTTTTGTTTTTAATTTTCAAGTGGAAAAGATGAACCTTTCTTCATTTTGTTGGAATTTATATTTGAAATTCGAGATATTTTGTATTTGCATTTCACATTTTAAGGTGTATTTTACAATTGCATTTTACATTTTATTTAATTTGTAGTTGCACTTTGACAATAGGGTAAATATGTTAAGAGGTGTTTACTTGAATGGATAAAAATGTTCTTATATAAATAAGTGTTAATATAATTTCAATGAAAATGCAATTATAATATAATGCAATTAACATATACATGATTTTGTCTTCTAAAAGTTTACATTTAAATCTTAATTGAGTTATAATGTTCAAAGATGAACTTATTCTTTTGTTTAATATTTCATTTAAGTTGAAAGATAATGCATGTATGTTTTTGTGCCACATACATATATATATATATATATATATTTGTGCTTTGGATTAATGGTTGATTAGGAATCTTAGGCTCGGAAGATTATGGGAAGAAAGTAAATTTAAGAACTATTACGACTCGCAATTATAAGGAACTGCACCTTTAAGCACAAGTTAAAAGTACACTACAACTTCGTTTTTTATAAAAAAGTAGTAGACATTGATCATGAATATTTTTCAAAAGAAAAAGAAAGAATTTGTTCACTTGATAAGTTGATAACATGATTGGAATTCTTCGACTTTGTTTTTTTTCTTGGATTTTTTTCAATATTGATTTTCTATTGTTTATTTTCTTCTTCTTCTTCTTCTTCTTCTTCTTCTTCTTTGTTTTGTTTTGTAAGTTATGGTCAATATAATAGAGATGGTAATATGCTTTTTGTATTTTAAGCATATAATGTTAAAAGTATGATGAAAATGATTTTACTTTTTCCTTCTTTGGAATGATTGAAACTTGTTAGAGTTTCGCCTCTGCCCATTTCTTTTTGTTTTTTTTTGTATATAATATTTTGAATAGGATAAACTTAGAAATGAAAATTAATTATTATATATTATTAAACTTACTTATATCAATTGAATTATATTTTAGTTGCATTATTGTTGAAATTATGTTAGCTTATTCTTTATATCAGAAGCATTTTAATCAATTGGCATAAAACTGGCTCCTAATAAAATTCGCTATCAATGGAGCACAAATGTACAAAAAAAAAAAAAAATGTAATATGCCACTGCAAAATAGCCTCAAAATATTGAGTGGAAATACAAAATTATGCATAAAAACTCATAGTGGCGAGTGGTGACCAAACTGCAAAGACGTGATGTTTTATATGAAAAACTCGAGAATGAATTAGATTCCTAATGTAAATTTACACGCTGACTTGCCGGAGTGAGAAGAATTGTCTCTCCTTTGAAAAATCACAAAAGGAGGATCCTAGTTTCAAGAGTCTTAAAAATATGCTCCAAAGCCTCTGTACAATAATACTTTTGTTTTAAATTCAAATCTTTTTTTAAAAAATAATTATATTGTTAAAATAATATATATTTTTTAATATAATATTATTTTTAGAAGTATATTTTTAAAATTGTGCGTAACTGTAGCAATAAGCATACTTGTTTTACAAATGGTACCACTATTTTTAAACTCTCAAAAATACAATTAGTTGTATGATTAATTATGGACCAAGTTGATATCAAATTATTACTTTTACAAAAAAGTACATCTTTTTAATAATTATTGTAAAATTATTAGTTTGAGAATAAGAAAGTAATCACTTTTAAAAGAATCACGTAAAACGTGTAGAAAGCCAACTAAGTAATTAAATGTAAATTAAACTGTTCCCATTTAAGTTTGTTTTATATTTCAAAGCAGATGATAGATACGACGATGAAATAGGCAATTGATCAGTCACTCCATTAAGTTTCTTATTTGAATATTTGATCCATTATTCAAAGGGAACTTTAGTTTTACAGATATTACGTTTGAAAATTTGTAAGCCCTGTTTGGTGGGTGTTTTTTTTTTTAAATTTTAAAAACTCAACTGAAAATCAACTTTACTTTTATACTTTTTAAAATTTATTTCACTTTATTTTTTCTCTCTAAAAAAAAATTTTAAAACACCATAACTTTAAATCCAAAAATCAAAATTAGATAAAAAATATATATTTGAAATATATTCGTCGAGATCTATAAAATAAGATCCATTGTGACGATTTTTTGAAAAGCTTTTATGACATCTTTTAGTTGATTGAAAAAAAACTCAAACAAAAATTAAATTCACTTTTCAGTATACTTCCAAATTTTACCAAACACCAAATTTTAAAAACTCAATTTAAAAACTCAACTCAAAACATCACCTTAAGTTTTAGAAACAATAATAACCAACTTAAATTCCAAAAATACCCTCAACAAACTAATAAAATTAACTAGAAATTAGGTATAATGTCTTATTACATATTGATTTTTACCAAAAATCCAATGAATAATATTTTTCTGAATGAAGGGCCTATTTTTAATTAGTAATTAGTGTAAAAGGCCTATTTTGTTTTATATTTTAAATGAAGGTATTTGAATAAATTTAAATATCATTTAATTAATAAAAACATGTTATATATTACCTAAATTATCCCATCTTTATGAAATTTGCACAAAAAATATAGACTACAAAGTTCATATTGTAGTAAAATATGAACTGCAAAGTTCATATTGTAGTAAAATATGAATTGCAAAGTTCATATTGCAGTGAAATATAGACTGCAATATAAACTTTGCACTAGAAATATGGACTGCAATATGAACTTTGCACAAAAAATATGGATTGCAAAGTTCATATTGCAGTGAAATATGGACTGCAAAGTTCATATTGCAGTCCATATTTTAATGCATATTGGTATTTTTTAGTTTATTTTAAGGGTTGAGATGTCATTTTACAATGAAAAAAAAACACATGTCATATTATCAATAAAATAAAAAATAGGCCATTTATTTACAAAAAAATTATTTCTTGGCTTTAGTGTGAAAAACTTTTCTCTAATAAGACCTTTTTTTTAATTGTCCCTAAAATTAAAACACATAAATAAAACAATCCATGAACTACCCCACTCCTTCAGCAACCCACGAAACAAGATTCAAACTACTTCAAAAAAGAATAAGTAATTAAAATAACAATAAACAACTAAAATACTAAAAAAGTTATTCACAAAACATTAAAAAAAGAAAAAGAAAAAAATTTACATGTAACTACAAATTCCTAGAGACAAAATAACACAAGTGCAAACAAGTTCTAAGCACCATCAACTTAACAAAAATCAAAGATATCACCTATACTAGGGAAAAAAACGAAGTATTAAACCTTCCGAACATTTTCTGAAAAAAAAATGCATATTTAAATACAAGTATGCGTTTAACATAAATACATGAAATGCATAATCATCACAAGCCCAAAAGGTACCTGAATTAATGCCTAATGATTCAACTTCCCACACAAAATGCAAAGTATCACCATATCATGTTCTTATATATAAATAAAAAAATAAAAATAAATAAACATAATGAAATACGAAATACCTCTAGTATGAAAGAAACTAAAACAACATGAACAATGCCAAAGCGTTCTCGCTCGGTATTCGAAGCAAGCTCGTCAACTCCTCCACAAGATCCATATTCACCCTCTCCTTCTCCGACACATAGACCACGCCCACCACATCTCCTTCACCCCCTCCTAATCCAGAGGAAGTCGACCCGCATTCTAATTCTAATCAATAGAAATTAAAGGGGGGTGTATTCAATTTAGCTTTTAATGAATTTTTTTGGATTTTGAAAGTCTATATAATTGGGATTTTAAAAATCTTATGCTATTTAATTAGGATTTAATTTTTTTTTTTTAAATCTTGTGGTATTTAATTAGGATTAAAAATAGTCTTTTAAAATCTTACGGTATTAAAAGCGAAGATGAACGCTACTCCGACACTGATATTGAAAGGGAAATCCATTCCTTTAATATATATATATATATATATATATATAATATGGTGAGAGACTTGCATTTTGTGAAAACCACTAGAAATGGAAAGGCAAGACTTAATAGAGGTGGAAATGGGTATTGGTAAAAACTAAAATTAATAAAAACCAATTCGAAAAGGGTAATTCTACGTGAATATAAAAAGCTCACATATCAATGTGTTTATAATATATTTAATAAAAGAACCATATCATATTTCATTTCAACCATCGAGTGATTGACACATTAAAATGTCAGCTTCTTATGTTCATGTAGATTTTACTTGCTAAAAAGTTTTTATATTAGAAAAAAGAAAAGGGGAAAATGTGTTCTAATGGTCATGTCTATTATTATTTCTATATAAGGTCGAAGGTGAGTCATATAGAGAATTACTATAAGCATTTTTACATGTAGAAATTGTAATAGAAATTTTCTATATGACATAAAATAATCTTATTGGATATCACTGAATCCATTAATTATCTATCCTCTTAAATAAATGACAAGCAAGGAAGAAATGATATATTATTGGAGACCATTGGAGATGGCCTTATATGTTAATGAAGTCTGATGGAGTAATTTAGTCAATTAATCTGCTCCGTTAACCATGAGCGAGCATGTGACTTCCCACGTTAGTAGCCTAGTTCGCCTTGATAAGGGGAGCTCAAAAGATTTGCTTAGGTGCCACCTAGAGTCCAGAGCTCCAGAGAGCATGAGTATTCAACCTAAAGGTTATTTTTGCACAACAAACTATGGAGCTCGAAGGCCAGAGCTCTTCCAGCAAGTTCCGAGCTCTCTGGCGGACCACTGTGCCAAAAAAATTACAAACAATATGGACACCAACACTGCAGAACCTTTCTCAACTTCATTAAATGCATACCAACTGCATTTAATGTACCAGAATCTATGAAGGAGCAAGGTCAGAGTTAGTGATGAGTAAAGATGGCTTCAGACCAACTCTAAAGGCTTTCTTACACGTTTCCTCTGTGTCATATATATAAGAGAAGCATTTACCGCCCTTAAAAACCAACCACAATCAAGAATAATCGGACAATGGAGAAATGATCAAGCAGTCAAGTCTTTATTACTAGAGAGAGATATACAAAGAAAAAGAGCTCAAAAGCATACTACTGAGCTCCTGATGCAGGACTCTGAGTGGCTTGGCAATACTTTCATTGTAATCTTGTAACACTAGGATAGCTGGAGAGATTTAGTTAGCTTGTAATACAAACTTATTGATTATAATACAAAGCAGTCCGAACTCCTAACTTTATTAACAAGAGGATGATTAACCCATATTTTTATATGAGGCGAACCTTTTATATACATCATTAACTTCGTTAGGTCATCTTTTAACTATTCTAATTATTACACCAATCATTTGACTATGTGATCGAAATAGAAATGTTCTACTTTTTTGTACCAACGAAGTCATTATAATTCATATATAAATATTGAATAATAAAATTATATTCTTTGTCTAGAGGAAAAAATGTTAAAAAAATAAATTAAATCTATATACCCAAAAAAATTGTTCAAACATGCCAAAAATATTCCATATAAGACCGAAAATTCTAAAAAAACGCATAAATTGGTTTTGGTACTGTGTTTTCAAAAAATAAGAACCGAAAATACCAAGCATCATAATGTTGATATTGGTATAGGTCACTTACCGAACCAAACTAAACCGACCGAATTTCATCCGTAGTAGTCGGTGTTCATGAAAGCTCCAAGAAAGAGGAAGATCATCTCATTCGAAGTACCAAAAGGATTAAAGAAAATGTTTGTCTTCAACGGTCGGATGATATCTACATGGAACCGGTTCCTTTGCCGGATAATAATTGCTCTGAAGGAATGATTTTATATCCGAAGTTTTCTTGTATCATCAAACCACCGCCCATTAAAACAACATCAACGTCATTGGATTCCAAATTCAGAGCAATGCCCATTTCTCCAATTTCTACCAATTCACCTGCCATTACTTCATCAAGACCATGAATACCAGCAATGCCATCGCACACTACTGGTATTTATAATCTTTATTTCTCTATTATATTGCTCAATACTTTGATGGATAATGTTACTAATTTCATCGTCTCGAATGGTTACCATAAGTATTTCTTAATTCCTTTTTTATTCAAAAATAAATAAAAATAATGCATACGGTAAAAGGACTAATCGGTTGTTTCTTTCATTGCCTCCAATATGCCAATATTGGCACTGACGGTACGTAAATGTAGCTCGTTGTTCAAACAACTATTCAAAGTTCCTAGAGCTCCTTGTAAGATTTGAAGTTATGGAGGAAATTTGGAGAAGTGGTTAAAGCCAATAAAGATGGTATTATAATGATATGATGTTTCCTTCACAAGAATCCATGTTGTTAGAATTTGATAAAATTAAAATCACTCCTCCATCGGCGACTGAACCATGCTTGTCGATATCGTTGAAATCGGAAATTCGAGCTACTTTAGAGAAACCTTGGAAGAAATCCATTATTTTTAAAGTCTTGGGTCGGATTATAACCTTTAAATGTGCGGTGAAGAATCGTTTGGATAGGGCTCTTAGTGAGGGCCTTGGGTGATTGCTGGTAATTATGTTGCCATCCAGTTCACCTTGGACAGTGGGTTTGTGCGGTCACTGCTAGGGACGTTGTGACCAATTTAAAAATTGATTGACTGAACGAACTTCTCCGAACCAATCCAAACGGTAAAAACCCCGAAACCGAAATTTCAAAACTGAACTGAAACCGAATAAATTTGGGCTGGGCTTGGGTTGCAACTTTGCAAAATCAAACTAAACCAAATTAATATTCATTACTAAATTCCTATCTTATTAATTTAAATGTTTGAGTTATATATCTATTTATGATTGTGTTTGTGTATGTATAGTATACACATGTTTTTAAGTATATGTCTATTTATGATTGTATTTATGTACGCAATACAAGTAGATGCATGCTTAAAAATGATATCAAGAATGGCTCAAGAAGATTGAGATATTGTTTTATCACTAAATATAATCATTTAATTAAGCAACTCTTCTTCTTGTTTAGTTGTCTTTAGGCCTTAATTTTAGACGTAGAAATACTCACTTAAAATTATGACATTCTAATATATATACATTCTTCTAATATATGATTGATAGTATGGTCACATGCTCACACTAATTAATGCCTATAGTTAGATACAATAATATTACCAAACTTTTTAGGACTTCTCTTTGCTAGTTTTTAGGCAATTTTGAGCTAATTTTGGTGCTATTCTAATATTGATTTGCAATAGGTTTGTAAATGTTTAATGTTGCTTTATTATACTAAATTGATTTTCCTTTAAAAAGAATATACATAAAAACCAAATCGAAATCGAAATCAAACAAAAAAGTTTGAAATGAGTTTGGGTTTCAAAGATTTATAAACTGATACCCCATTTTTAAATTCAGGTTGGGTATGAGTTTTCCGTAATTCCCACTCCGACCGAAAACATCCCTAGTGATTGCTTCTATTTCCCCAACCAAGTTGGTTGAGTTTTATTCAATTTGCACCTAAATGTTAATAAGTTAGGACTTATTCTTTCAAGTGACTATTTATTTATTTATCTATTTATTTATACATTAGTAGTAAATTGCGTTTGTTAAATTTTTGGTTTGTTGTAGTGGGTGGTTCAAGGGGCTACATGTTAATGTGAACATTGGTGCTAACCCCTCAGCTGAAGGTAAGTTGTATGAATTGTTAATTCTTCTTCTTCATTTTTTCGGGTCATATATTGTTAATTCCCTAACAAATGTAAGTTTTTTTTTTTTTTTTACAATCTTGTATTATTTATTCTTGAGGTTAATTAAATTATTTATTAATAAAAATTTGGGCTGTGTTTGTTGTAGATGTGGCCAGATCGATCTCATACAAAAGACTAATGATGGAGGGTTAGATATGATGTTATACAAACTTGTGAATTTTGGAATGGAAATGAACGAGCCCTGGAAAAGATGAAGAACGATGTAGACGAGTATCTGAAAGGTATTAATATAATTCAGTCAATTTTATTTGCTTTATATATTATTCAAATAGTATGATACAAATTAGGCCAACACCAATGTGCATAGACACAGAGATAAAATAAAATCAATAATCTGAACTAACTTGAGCATATTTACTGGATTTAAAGTTTTAAGTCCATTTTTGTCATTTTTTATTTGGTAATCTTCAAACAAGGCAACAGGTGTCTTCATTCCATTCCGAATAAAGCAAAATTGTTGCTTCCACCAAGCAAAGTTGCTCTAGTTGGGGCTCGATACAGCATTCCTCCGTTCAACTCGCTTATTCTTTATGCCCTCATTTGATTCGGGTATTAAAAAGTGAGATAAAATTATTAATATTACTTTTTCTTATAATACATTATTTGGTTTGCACAAATGTGTTGGGATTGCTAATATTGGGATTAACTTAATACCACTCTTTGTGGTATAATTTAATACCAGGGGGTATTGTTTATCCGGAATTAAGAAAAATGAATCATATATTTTCAAAAATTCAATTACTACTATAATATTTTCAAAAATAATGCCATAACTACTACTACCACCACTACTATAACATTTTCAAAAATAATGCCACAACTACTACTACTACTATACTAAGTAGTAGTAGTAGTATTATCATTTTTTGACTATTATTATTATTATTATTATCTTTTTTTGTTATTCCAAAATATAATCCCGTATACGAGTTACAGAACCAAACACGGTATTAACATCAGCATGAGATATCTCAGTATTAATACTGAATGAATCAAATAGGCTATTGATATTAAATTAATACCAGGATTAATAGTTCAGTACTATTAATACTGGTATTATTAATCTCACTTACCCTAATACCTGAATCAAACGAAACCTATATTCAAATGCAAGTACTCCCAACTTCTCTCTCTCTCGCTCTCTGTGAGTGTGTATGCTTTGACATGAAAGATCGAGGAACAAGTATTACGCTCCAGCATCTTAGAGGCTAAAAGCGTACAAGTACTCATTTTAGTAATTTAAGAACAAGATTCTAAGCTTACGCCTAAGAGATACTGTTAACGTATAAAGCAAAAACTGTAGACATATATTTTGCAGGAAATGGGGTTGGTGTCATATAGATCTTTTTCAACTATAGTTGATCAAAGGATGGTAATGGCTCGGGGTTTGGCCAAACTCGAACCCAACCCTTCTTAATATTGGCCCGATTAAACCCTGGGCAAGTTTATATTGGAAAACCCAGAGCCACCATGCTTGCTATATAGTAACCTCGACCCAATCCCACCCCGGTGTAATTATAGATTATTACGAGGGTAGTAAAAGTAAAAAAACTCTATATTCTAAGTTGGTCAGGTCAAACGGATTTATTTCACTTAAAACAAAACTAGGCCCAACCCAGTGTGGGTTGTAGTTGAGAAGATTGGCTCTCCTTTTGTTTTGGTGAACCATGATCGATCATGGGTATGTCCATGATCGATCATGGTATTTAATTTTGCGGCAGTACACTTTCATGATCGATCATGGGGTATACCATGATCGATCATGGGTCCAGGATTTTGGCTTTAAAGTGTAGTTTTGGCTCATTTGTGCTAAGAGCTTGTTTTTTGCCTAGAAATAAGTTGAGAGCTAAAATTAGTGATAAAATTTTTCTTGTGTGCTTGTAATCACTCTTTGTTCCAATTATCAATAGAAGCTATCGTCTGTGTGGATTAGTGACTTTTACGCCGACACCACGGTAAAACCTTGTCTTGCGCAATTGTTCCTTTATTTCCTATTTCTCAATTGTGGGTGTACCTTTTTGTGTCGGTTCTTCTTTCGGGTAAACCATTTGAGCTTGTGAGATCCCTCCCAGTTGCGTCGTGCTCGGTTGTGAGCGGTTTGGTGCAACAAATTGGTATCAGAGCCTAAAACGAGAAAGGTGGGATTTGTGTCGCACGTCAAGTGTTTGATAAAATTCTAAGGTGAGATTTTTTCAATCTTTGACTCGTTGTTGGTTTGTCAAGTTCTTTGGTGATTGAAGATGACTACTTCTAAGACCTCAAATGTGTCAGCGATAAAGTTTGACGTAGAGAAATTCGACGAAAAGTTGGTCAATTTCGACATGTGGCAATGTCAAATGCGCGATGTCTTGATCCAACAGGAGTTGCATAAGGCATTGTCGGGTGTGATGCTATAGCAGTATTGATGGAGGAACAATGGGAGTGAGGTGTGCAATTTGCTGGACAGGATCGCTGCATGGTTCGCCAAGGTGGAGATTTGGGAAGATTAGCTCTCCTTTTGTTTTGGTGAACCATGATCGATCATGGGTATGTCCATGATCGATCATGGTATTTAATTTTGCGGCAGTACATTTTCATGATCGATCACGGTGAATAAGGGGGGACAGATATCCGTAGTTTCGGACTATGCAATACCGCAAAATTATGTACTTGCAAAAATACAAACTAATTATGATAAGAGGGAATCATATAACTTAAGTAGAAATTATGCTAGAATCGGAGTTACGTAATACATATAAAAGAGTACAGGCATGCTTAATAATAACTAAACATAGAATAAAAGACTAAGAATAAGATAAAATAGGCATTTTGATTTCATTTGGAAAAGAAAGAGGGAATTACAGAGAAGTACACGACTTCTTCACCAATCTACAATCGCTTCTCAAACTCCAACTCTGCCTAAACTAAACTGAGAACTCACTATAAATAGCTGAGCTAGGACACCTACAACCATACAGCTGGAAAGAGAAAATAATTACAACTTTGGAAAAGGAAAGATTCCTTCTCAATTATACAAACACGACAAATAACTTTATAAAAGCAAAAGTAAAGCTAGAAAAGCTGGCCGACAAACAAGGACACAAAGGTGGCCAAAATACTAAAAGTAACATAAAGCTAGATGCTTTGCCAAGATACGAGTCATGAGAGTCAAGTCGTTGCCGACACTGAGTCAAGAACGAGTCGAACTAGTCTGTCTCATTGCCGCTGTAATCTGGAGTATACGGAGCTTCCGGAGAGTGGTTGTGGTTCCAATGATCATCATCAGGGTTATGCCATAAGGGTTCATATTCTTCATCATCAGCATCATAGTCGGAGATATGACCAGGGATTTCATGTTCAGGGATGAAGTTTACTTCCCATCCTTCTGCTTCATGCGCTGCTGCTGCTAAATCTGCTGCTGCCTGGACTTCTTCTGGATCAAGATCATCTTCTGAGTTTGAACTCATACCGACAAACGCAATAGTGTCTGAGCTCTGTTCACCTTCTTCCCAAAAATGCTTTGTTGCATAGGTATACAAACATTCGAATAATGGAGCACAGGAAACATCGTTCATGTCTGGGGTAATCCATGGGTCATTTCCAAATTTTATGGAATTTGGGACTGATCCATAGTCTACCTTATTGAGCACACACATTGCTTGTAAAAATTCTACATATGCTGCATTCTCAGGTTCTTTGATTGATTTTGCTAGATTGCGTGGAAACCATTTCGTAATATGAGCATTATCTCCTTCAGGGTAAGGGGTTTTCAAAGGCTTGTTGAACTGGATCAGACAATACCGATGAGGATGAATCTGGAGTAAGTATAGCCATTGCTGAGGAGATTTAAACCATTTGAGAAATATGAGCAAATGGGGATCAGACAATACTTTTTTGTGTCGGTTCTTCTTTCGGGTAAACCATTTGAGCTTGTGAGATCCCTCCCAGTTGCGTCGTGCTCGGTTGTGAGCAGTTTGGCGCAACAGTAGTTTGGCAAACCTGACTCAATTGAAGAAAAAAAAAACCATTTGATCCTGCCCCATTCTGATTTAGGGTTTAAGGGGATTCCCTTTGCATGGATGGGTAAGAGACATGGAGTTGTTGTCCAGGAGAGGCTTGATCTGCCGTTAACTAATGAGTATTGGCAATTCATGTTCCCAGAGACTTCGGTTCATCACCTCCCTCGTATATTCTCAGATCTTCATCCGATTATAATTGATTGTAGTTCTCCTCTTAATAGGAAATTAAATTTACAAAATCTTTAAGATTTGAGGAGACATGGACACTGCATAGGGATTCTTAGGGATATTTCTTTAAATTTTGGCATGAGGCATTTATGTTACTTCTAATATTGCTCAATTCATAGAGCAAGGTTGCGTTTAATAAAAAACTGAAACTGAAAACTGAAAAAACTGTTTATTTAATTCTGAAAATTGTATTTTAAAAAAATGTTGTCTGTTTGAATATAACTCATTTGAAAATTAAATTTTTTTTAGTACGACAATTTTACCCTTATTATTTGATTTTGATTACATGATTTTGCCCTTATACTTTTTACATAAATGATTAACTAATGAGAAAAATTAGGAGAGAAGAAACAGTGTAATAGTAAACTTGATGAGAGAGAGAGAGAGAGAAATGACCGTGGTCTGGAAATCGACTTGATTAGAAGCGACCTTAAAAACAAAGTCGACAATATATTTGAAAGAAGGTTTGAGAGGGAGAGTTTGGCCAATCCAAACACCATTAACAAAGGATAAGAGAGGGCCACCCGGTGGCACTGCCGTACGCGAGACGAGAGACGAGCTGGGAAGAGAGTGAGTTGAGATTGTCAGTGGAATTGGACTTGAGGAAGGAGAGCAACTGATCTAGGGTTTGGCCCTTTGAGCCAGCTGCAATCAAGCTTAGTACCACGTGGATGGAAAGAGGAGAAAGCACTGTGTTCGATTCTTTGGCTGCTGTGTAATTTTGATAAAATAGATAGGGTAAAATGGACATTTTATGCCCTTTTAAAATTAAGTTTCAAAAATTTTGGACGAAAATCTTAAGTTTTAAGTGGCATAAATTAAGTGGCCACTTAATTATTTTGGTTACTAAACAACCTTTTAAATCACTTAAATTTGAAAATTTTAAATTTTCATATTTAAGTGGCATTTTAAGTGCCAAATGAACAGCTCCCAAGTTAACGAATTAACGTTGTGTTTGGGAGTTCAGAAGAGAAAAGAAAATACGAGAAAGTACCAATCGGAGGGAAAAGAAAGGGAGAGAAGGGAAAATAATTTTCTCTCTTTTGTTTGGGAGTTTAAGAAAAAAGAAAATGTTACAATCTCTCTCAATGTTTGGGGGTTGTAAAAAAATGGAGAGAAAATATTATATTTTAAAAAATTGTTATATATTTTAAAGATAAAATTGTCAATACATTAAGTTTTCATTAAAAAGCTTTCTCATCTTCAATTCTCTCTGATTTGGAGAGAACAATTTGAAGAGAATTTTAAATAATTTTCTCTCCTTTCTCTCATATTCTCTCCATTAAAATTCCCAAATGAGAAAACAAATTAACTTTCTCTTATTTTTTCTCCCTTTCTCTACAAATTAGAACTCCCGAACATGGGGTAAAACTTCAGTTTTTGGCAATCTTTTTCAGGCTAAATGAAAAGTTGTGGCTCAGTTATATGGCATTCAACCTACTCATGATTACCACCTCAACTTGTTTAGAATTTTGAATTGGAGCTGATGGCCGATTATAAAAGAATTCTCCGGCAAGCAGAGTTATATTGGTATCAAAAATCATGAAACCAATTGTTGAATTAGGATGACAGAAATACTAGGTTTTACTACTTACCCACTATTACCAGGCGTAAACATAATAAAATTGAGGGTGTCAATATTGGTAGTTAGTGTACTGACCCGGTTATTCTTAATTAGGGAGTATGCAAACCGTTACTTTCAAGAACTGTTCCAGAAGACGCATATGTCAATGAGATCAGAGAAGGTCGAACAGCTAAACCACATGTTCTTGCTCAAGAGGATTGCCATCGTTTGACGAGACCTGTAGAGCTAGGGGAAATTGTTAAGGCTATCCACTCTATGAAAGCTCACAAAGCGCCCAGGCTGGATGGGTTTCAACCGCTCTTCTATCATAACTATTCGGATCTTGTAGGCCCGTCCATCCACCAACTTGTGTCTTCAGCATTTCAAGCGGGTGATTTTGATCTCAAACTCAATGAAACTTTGCTTGGCCTTATTCCGAAGGTGGAGAACCCGGAGACAATCAAACATATTTCCCTATGTAACGTGATCTATAAAGTTACTACAAAAATGTTGGTGAATAGGCTCAAACCATGTATGAATTCACTGGTCAGTCCTCTTCAAGTGAGTTTCATACCTGGGCGGCAGGCAGTTGATAATACTATTGTAGCTCAGGAGATGGAGCATAGCATTCATGTTGGAAGTTGGTGTGTATTTTGAAAAAATTAAAGCAAGCTTCATTACATATGTCCTACATTAGAAAATGTGAATTCTTTTATGAGTTTACATAAATGTTTTGTTAACCCAATTTTCATATAATTGGACGAGGACATCTATACGTGCGCAACGATTATACTGGACAGACCCGACTTGGGTTTAGACTCGGACTTGCTTTGAATATATTCTTTTGAACCAAATATATTTGGAAATTTTATTTTATTAAATAAATTTATTTAGATATTTAGAATTTGAATAAAATTGACTAAGTCTCCAACAAATGGAGAGATTCACTCCCCCACTATTTTAGCCAACAACTCCACTCTTTCTCTCTTTTTCTAAAAATGGATTTGCTTGGGCCAAAGAAAATGGAGGTGGTGCTTCCTTATTTTTCTACACTTAATGCTCATGTTGAGAATAACCAAAAGAAGAAAATATTATAATAAATGGTCCCTTAATTTATACTTCCGACCTTGTACAGAGATAAAGAAAAGAATAAAAATGGTGAAGAAAAACCACTTTATTTTCTTTCTTCTAGTGAGCATATATATATATATATATATATAAAAGGAGGTTTATAATTTTTGATGAAACTAAAGCAACCAAAAAGAAAAAGAAATTTCCTTATTTGTCTCCAACAGAATTTGTCTACCGATTTCGAGCATTAATTATCAAGGGTGTTGGTATTCCGATTTTTCAACGTGCGAGAAAAATCGAGTCAGAGGGGATTCTAGAGCTTGTTGTACCTTGGGAACGGCGTGGCATTTACGAACTGCAAGCACACAATTTGGACAGAGCCGTGAAACGTCTTAAAGAGAGGGACCTAGTCCGCGCCTCTACCCAAAATTTCCCTATGGAGTTAATGGTACTATTGTTCCATTTATAAAATCTTTTTTTGCAATTCGTTTTGACAAGTGTAAGATTTTATTTATAGCATTATTATTCTATTAATATTGTTTTAATAATTTTGATTATATAGACTTAATAATAGTACACTATTATTTGTTATTGTTATTATAAATCATTTTTTTTGGAAAGTTTATAATTTAGAGATATGTCTTTACGTCGATGAATGTTAATTCATTTGCTCTTCACCAATGATATTTAATGGCAAAATTGTTTTGATTGTTATCGAAAACAATAGAAATTTTCTAGAACTTTGATATCATTAATTTAATTTTAGTTTTGATATCATTATTGTTTTGAATTACCATACTCCTTGCTATTGCAGTACTTATATTGTGATGCTCCAACAATTCAGGAATCAAAAACGAATAACGGAGGCCTTATGTTTAAGCTCGACTTGGAGGAAGCATATGATAAAGTTGATTGGGAATATCTTTTAAATACTTGATGTGTTTTGGATTTTTTCAAGCTACTCTGCAACTGATTTGGACCTGTATTACTTCATCATCTTTTGCGGTTTTATATATGGAACAGGGAGCGTTTGGAGGGATTTAAGCCGTCCAGGGGTCTCCAGGCAAGGTGATCCGCTTTCTCCATTACTGTTTGTTCTTTATTTGAATGTCATCAACGGAAATCGTTTATGGTTTGTAGAGGCGGCCCTATTATTTTGCATCTTTTTGTTGCTTGTAAAAAACTAAAGAGAGAGATGAAAGATTATTGATTGATATATATATATATATATATATATATATATATATATTTGAATTTATACAATCCAACCCTATATATAGTGTTGAAGAATACCCAAAGGAGAGAAATTACATGCACAAATCAAGGGGAATCTTAACAAAAAGAAGAACACAAATCTTGACAAATAATACAAAGCTTGACAAATATATGCATGAAGAAGATTGGTCAATAAAGATGGTGGGAGTATATATATATTTATATATATATTCTAACATCCCCCTCAAACTCAAGGTGGTAAGTGTGAAACCAACTTGAGTTTGAAAATCAAATCTTGAAAGATAAGGAATGCGGGGTAAATATTATTTGGCAAGGGAGGTTCAGTTCTGATTGTCCAGCACGGTTGCTATCCGGGGCGAGATCCAGCACGTCATGGATGCCGTTTGGGGTAAATCTGACACGGCTAGATTTGATATGATAGACGTCCGGGGAAGGATCCAGCATGGCTGAAGGCCAGCATGAATATATGTTTATTTTTCCCCGTCAAACTTAAGGTGGTATGAAGAGACCAACTTGAGTTTGAAAATAAATGCTGGAAAGAGAAAAATATATATATATATATATATATATTATTGGTATTCGACAATGGGATTTGGTGAAAGTTTGATGGTGATAAAGTTTTGGATGGTGAATGGCCGGCAGAGGAAAAGAGAAACAATGATGTTTTGGATGATAATGGTGGACGATGAACGGTGATTTTGGATTGATTGTGGATAGGTGAGTCGGCGAGGAAGCAATGAGGCAACGAGAGGATTGTATTACTGGCTATGGTCCGACGGGCGATAAGATGTATCGCCCGCCAACAATGGTGGAAGATCAAGAGGATCTTACACCTCTGATACCATGTAGAAAACTAAAGAGAGATGAAAGATTATTGATTGATATATATATATATATATATATATATTTGAATTTATACAATCCAACCCTATATATAGTGTTGGAGAATGACCAAAGGAGAGAAATTACATGCACAAATCAAGGGGAATCTTGACAAAAAGAAGAACACAAATCTTGACAAATAATACAAAGCTTGACAAATATATGCATGAAGAAGATTGGTCAATAAAGATGGTGGGAGTATATACATATATATATTCTAACATTGTTGATGACCTTTGGCTTTTACCAAGGCGAATGAGAAGCAAATTGATGTGGTTTTATATGTGATTCATGAATTCTGCCAGGAATCATGTCAAACCGTTAGTCATGATAAATCTATTGGGTTCTTTAATCTGAAAATTCCTTCAAGGGTTCGTGCCTACCTTCTTGAAACAGCAGGTATTCGGCTGGCTTCCAATTTGGGGAAAATATCTTGGTATTCCACTCATTCAGGGCAGGGTAAATAAGCAAACATTTGATCATGTAATTGATAAAGTCCAACAACGTTTGGGTGAAAGCAAAGAATTTGAATTTAACTGGCAGATGTACTTTCGTTCAATCGGGATTCCATCTTATACCATGCAAGCTATGTGGCTTTCGAAGAAAACATTGATAAACTGAATCTTTTAAACAGGTTCGATAGAAGATAAACGCAAAATTATGTTCACCGTGTAAAATGGAGCACTGACACAAAAAAGGAAAAAAGATGGAGTGTAAAGAAGATCCTGGCCAATGCTCTCTAACTTTGAAATATATAAAGGATAATTATGTTCGTGATGTTGTTACAAAACTGGTGGACTCCTACTTGTGAAAAGCTTAAACACAGTGAAAGGAGGGTTTGGATGGCAAAAAGATGACGGGACTAAGATTTGGGCATGGATTGATACATGGGTGGATGCTGATCCTTTATGTTTGATTATTGAAGATATTGATAGTACCGTGGCTGGAATTTGGATATTCTTCGTACTGGTATTCCTATTAATTTAAAGCACCGAATCATGAATATTAATATCCCTACCAATGGCCGGGGCAAGGAATGGTGTTCCAACTGCACGGTCATTCTGCAAGTTTATTACTAGCACATAACAGTCTACGATTGCTGCTTCTTGGAACTTGATTTAGAAGACTCGGTGTCTGCGGAAATTCGATTGTTTATTTGGATTCTGTTGCATGATCCTCTTCCGGTTAATGCCCATAGAATGCATTTTCCTTCTCTGCAGTAACTCTTTCTTTAAGGCTCTGTTTCATTGCAAAGATGGAAAAGGAAAATAAATTTAGTTAGTTTGTGTAAAAAGATATAAAATAAGGTGAAAGATGTTACTCATTTTATGAGTATATATCTTCCATCTTTCAATATTTTTGGTGGAAAATTTTTACTCACCACCGAGCAAAGAAAATTTTTTCATGAAAAAACTTAAAAATCAAGAGGATATCACATCTATCACTCAACTTATTTTCCATCTTTTCACCGAAACTAACTCAATTTATTTTTCTTTTCCACCTTTCAATCAAACGGAGCTTTAAGTATATATAAATTCTCTGTTCAAAATTCTGAATTTTTTAAAATGTAAGCAACTTCATTGCACTTAATTAAAAAATAGACTTCAAAAAACTTAATTGCAATATTATAGATGTCAATCCTTAATTTACTAGTTGAGCGAATGATAATGTCTCTTGAAACTTATGAGTTGCAGTACTTATTAGCAAAGCCGAATTACAATATTATGACTTAAACCTTATCGCTAAAAAAAAAAACCTTATGTAAGAGAACCTAAAAATATCATATGAAAGAAAGAAGAATTCTCTACAATTATGGTCCTTCACAAGAATTACAATTCACATGAATTGATTAGTCACAAAATATTAAATTTTGAGATATTAAAATCTCATCAATTTCATTTTATTCATTTTTTGGAGTGCAATGATTTCTATATTTAGGGTGGTGATGTTGGCACCCCCCATATTTATTGATAATACTCCCACTCTTACTAATACTCCCACTTTTTTTTTCTTTTAATAATACTCCCACTTTATACAAAACACTCCCACCACTCCCACTTATTTTTAGGAATTAATCTCATACTTAATTAATTAATAACATGATTAATTAATTAACTATATAATAACATAAAACAAATTACCTCAAACTAACCTCAAAATTTCTCCACCATCTCTACCATCTTCTCAAACAAGCAAAATTACCATCTCTACCATCTTCTCTATCTAACAACAAATTTTGGTAGCACCAAAACAACAAATAAAACATCAATTAATGCAAAACTCTAAGTTTGGGAAGAATGGTATAAACAAAACAAAACAAAACCTCCATTGATGCAAAACTCAAAATTTGAAAATAATGGTAGAAAAAAGAGAAACTTTGTAATAAAGGAAGGAAAGCAAGCAAGAAAGAGTTAATGAAAGAGAGACATATATGTTTTTATTTTGTTTTATTGTTTATATGATTTTTATAGCATACACATCAAATATATAAACAAAAAACAAAATTTTCTGTTTAAAATACGAAAAAGGCTTACTCGGTTCTCCGTAACCGAGTTGCAAGTTTGTACACTCGGCTGCTCTCAACCGAGTATGAAATCCCATAAAATGTCATGCTCTCGGGACCTTTATTCGGTTGAGAGCAGCCGAGTGTTGTTATATTATGCTCGGCTGTGAGCAGCCGAGTGACATTAATCACACTCGGTTGCTCTCAACCGAATGAAGGTCCCGAGAGCATTACATTTTATGGGATTTCATACTCGATTGAGAGCAACCGAGTGCACAAGCCTACAACTCGGTTACTGATAACCGAATAAACCTTCTTCGTGTTTTCTTTCATTAACTTTTTGGTTTTTACACTCGGTTGGTTTTCTTATCTTGTTCCAAAGTTTCCTTTTTTTCCTTCCATTCTTCTCAAGCTTACCCTTTTGCATCAATGGTGGAGATCAAAGTTTTGTTGCCTATTTTGGTAGAAGAGATGAATTTTGGAGGGAAATTAATTTGGGAATAAATGTTTGATTAACTTTGGAGGGAGATTTATTAACTTTTGCTTTAAATTAAAACAAGTGGGTGAAAAATTAGTTTAGGGTTAACTAACTTTTTTACCACCCCACTTCATTTAGTCTAGTAAAAAAGTTAATTAACCCTAAACTAATTTTCACCCACTTGTTTTAATTTAAAACAAAAGTTAATAAATCTCCTTCCAAAGTTAATCATACATTTATCCCCAAATTAATTTCCCTCAAAAATTCCTCTCTTCTATCAAAATAGGCAACAAAACTTTAATCTCCACCATTGATGCAAAAGGGTAAGCTTGAGAAGAATGAAAGGAAAAAAGGAAACTTTGGAACAAGATAAGAAAATCAACAAACAAAACCTCCATTAATGCAAAACTCTAAATTTGAGAAGAATGGTATAAACAAAACCTCCATTGATGCAAAATTCAAAAGTTAAGAATAATGGTAGAAAAAAAGAGATAAACTTTAAAATAAGAAAAGAAAAACAAGTAAGAAAAAGTTAATGAAAGAAAACACGAAGAAGGTTTATTCGGTTATCAGTAACCGAGTTGCAGGCTTATGCACTCGGTTGCTCTCAATCGAGTATGAAATCCCATAAAATGTAATGATCTCGGGACCTTTATTCAGTTGAGAGCAACCGAGTGTGATTAATGTCACTCGGCTGCTCACAGCCGAGTATAATATAACAACACTCGGCTGCTCTCAACCGAATAAAGGTCCCGAGAGCATGACATTTTATGGGATTTCATACTCTGTTGAGAGCAGCCGAGTGTACAAGCCTGCAACTCGGTTACGGAGAACCGAGTAAGCCTTTTTCGTATTTTAAACAGAAAATTTTGTTTTTTGTTTATATATTTGATGTGTATGCTATAAAAATCATATAAACAATAAAACAAAATAAAAACATATATGTCTCTCTCTTTCATTAACTCTTTCTTGCTTGTTTTCCTTCCTTTATTACAAAGTTTCTCTTTTTTCTACCATTATTTTCAAATTTTGAGTTTTGCATCAATGGAGGTTTTGTTTTGTTTTGTTTATACCATTCTTCCCAAACTTAGAGTTTTGCATTAATGGATGTTTTATTTGTTGTTTTGGTGCTACCAAAATTTGTTGTTAGATAGAGAAGATGGTAGAGATGGTAATTTTGCTTGTTTGAGAAGATGGTAGAGATGGTGAAGAAATTTTGAGGTTAGTTTAGGGTAATTTGTTTTATGTTATTATGTAGTTAATTACTTAATCATGTTATTAATTAATTAAGTATGAGATTAATTCCTAAAAATAAGTGGGAGTGGTGGGAGTGTTTTGTATAAAGTGGGAGGAGTATTATTAAAAGAAAAAAAAGTGGAAGTATTAGCAAGAGTGGGAGTATTACTAATAAATATGGGGGGTGCCAACATCACCACCCTATATTTATTCTTCAACGTATTAAAATCCGGGTAGCGTATATTGGGTGTAAGTTAGTCTATTTGATTTTGAGAGAGAGAGAGATTGCGTGTTTATGAGCCAAGAGGATGAAGCGAAAGATATAGGGCCTGTTTGGTTGTCCTTCAAATTGCGAATTAGATAATTTACGATTAAGTAATTTACGAAATTTTCATTTATTAGTGTTTGGTTGTGTAAATTGAACAATTGTAAATATGATAATTCAAGTTGATTCACAAAAACTCAAATTAAGTCATTTCAAGTAAAAACTTGAAATTGCCTAATTCTAGAATTAGATAATTCATTCCAACTCTATTTTTTGGGAAGATCTAATTTCTACTTGTGTTGTTGTTGCATCTAGACAAAATTTTAAATAATATAGAACAATAGAGAACACGTTTTTATTCTAACAATCGGAATTTCTCGTTTAAATTTTCCAAACAATACTTGAATTAGAATTGAATTATTCATAAATGAGCAAATTCACAATTCTTTAATCGAAAATTAACTAATTCTAAAATTACGTAATTTACGCAACCAAACGGGCCCATAATGAATTTGATTGAATTTGAACCTTTTAACTCTACTTGGTTTGGTTTTCTTCAATTCCAATCAAACAAATAGTTGGCGATTGAACAAAGCTAAAAGAATTCTAATAAAATTTCTGCAAATAAGGTAAAAGAGCTTGCTTGATAATATTTTTCGCAAAAAAATCAACGAATAATATTTTTTAGAAATAAAGACCTAGATATCATTATCATTTTGAAATAAGGGCTTGCATATCAATTGTGTTTTAAAATAAGAGTTTTGACCGAGTGCAAATTTAACTTTGCACAAAATTGTGTTTTGTGCAAACTTAATTTTGCAATAAAAAAAATTTAGTACAAATTTGTTTTGCATGATGTGTTGATATTTTTTAACAAGTATATTCTTACGTTTCATTCATAAAACTTTAAAACAACATCAAATAAACAAAAATACATAGTAATATTTTAGAAAATAAAGAGTACAAACTTAACTTTGCATAACTCCAAAAAAAATATTATGTGCATTTTATTAACAAATAGGTTTTGAATATGTAATTTGTTAAAATTATTCTAAAATTCTGTCAATTAAACACATACTTATAATAATATACTAAAAAACATGTAGTGCAAACTTGATTTTACATGATTTCATAAAAAAATAAAATTTAAAAATTTACTGCAAAGTTATCTTTGCAATCTTTTTGAAATTTATTCAAATATAGGCTCTTAATTTTAAAAAATATTATTCCATAGTTCTTTTGCAAAAAACTTTTCTATACAAGTCCTATTTTTCAATATCCCGATAAAATTTATATTTCTTTGTTTGACAAAATTATCCCTCTTATTAAAATAGCCAAGCCTATGGTTTTAGGTAATACAGGTTGAAAATATTATAGATTTATGGTATCATAAATCATTTCAATTGAATTATTAATAAATCAACAAGTAAGACATCAAATAAATCTCAAAATGAGGGATGAAGGCCTTCGATATATTTTTATTTTTATTTTGAAATAGTTACACAACTCAAGACAACTAACGTTAATCAAATCGATTAGATACAAGATCTGACAATCAATTGGAAAACAAGGAGCAAAGAGCTCCAAGTTTAACAAATACTTTTGTCAAAGAATTTCAAATGCCAGTAGTGCTTTTTTAATGGTGATTTCTTAGAATTTTTATCCTGAATTTCAATTTCTTTTCTTAAATCTCAATTTAGTAGATGACAAGACTCAAAAATTGTGTTGAATAGAACTGGCGAGGTATACAAGTTTGACACATGGAATGAGTTATGGCTTGTTCAATTTTGCCATATAGTCTGATTTGACCCAGCTCATGTTGCAATTTATTATTATATAGTAAAATAGAGGAAGTAGTTTAATTAGTGTTATAATTATTAATACCAACATAATTAAAAAAGAAGTGGAAGTAATAATTATCTTAATTAATGTGTTTTAATTTTGTTAACTTATTTCATTTGATTTCTTTTTATTTCTCCGTAATTTGTTTTGGTTATAATTTATCCAAGATCCACTAAATTAATTGTTCGTAAAAATCCTAGAGAACTCCAACTTTAATTATATGCGCTTTGTTTTGCCTAAAAAGTCTATTCCTCACTTTATTATTGTTTTTTGTTACATTTTCATTAATATTATAAATTTCACTTATTTTGACGTTACTTTCCTCTAATTATTTTAATTTATTCTCATATATGTGAATTCAATAGCTCCCTCTTCCCCTTTTCGCATTCATCTTCTCTTCTCCTATCTATTTAAAGTTTCTTTTCTTTTAAGTTTGATGAAGCAGTTTAGTCAAGCCAACTATGAGCGAGCATGTGGCTTCCCATGTCAGTAGCCTAGTTCGCATTAATAAGAGGAGCTCGAGAGCTCTGCTTAAGAGCCACCTGGAGGCCAGAGCTCCAGAGAGCATGAATATTCAACCTAAAGGTTATCTTAGCACAACAAACTACGGAGCTTGAAAGCCAAAGTTCTTCTAGCGAGCTTTGAGGTCTGTGGCCCACCACTATGCCAAAAAAAGTACAGACAACATGGACGACTGCTACCAACCCCACCAACATTACAGAACATCTCTCAACTTCATTAAATGCATACCAACTATATTTAATGCACCGAAATTCACAGAGAAGTAAGGTCAGAGTTAATGATGACTTGGGATGACCTCAGACCTACTCTGAAGGCTCTCTTACAAATTTTCTTTCTGTCATATATATATAAAGGAAGCATTTACTTCCCTCAACAACTAAGCACAACCTAGAATAATCGGACAACATAAAAAGGATCAAGCGATCAAGTCTTTATTACAAGAGAGAGATATAGAGAAAAAGAGCTTAAAAGTATACCACAAAGCTCCCGATATAGGACTCTGAGTGGCTTTGTAATCTTGTAAAGATAGAATAGCTGGAGAGATCAAATTAGCTTGTAATATAAACTCACTGATTATAATACAAAGCAGCCCAAACAACTAACTATATTCACAAGAGAATGATTAACTTATATTTTTATATGAGGCGAACCTCCTCTATATATTATTGACTTCTTTAGTTCATCTTTTAGCTATTCCAATTATTGCACCAATCATTTGACTGTGTAGTCGAAATAGACATGTTCAAGTTTTTCGCACCAACAAGGTTAATATTAATCTATTTGCTTTGGTTATTTCTTTCTTTTGTTTTATGTAAGACCATACATTTAAGTTGGGGCAAAAATTGCATTGTTTAAAAGGTTTTTAACATCAACTTATTTTTATTTATTAAAATCCCAATTGCATTTAAGTTATTTAGAAAACATTGGTGAAAAAACTATTCTTGCATTCTCAAAACATATGTAGTTACCAAGCTTGTTCTTATTGAATTATACTTATTCTTACCTTCTTAACCCTAAATATTTAACAATGTATGTTATGTGTTAATTTTATTTATTGTGTTTTGTCATTTCAGCTTTTGGGTATCAAATTTTTATTTTTTTTAGAGAAGCTAAATTGCATGTTAATCAATTGGATGAAGAATCCAAACTATTAAACAAGTGAAAATATGAAGCAAATCACTTTCAAATGAAACAAAATCAAGCCCAAGTAACTCGACCACCGCTAACAAGGCTAGGTTTTCAAAAACTTCAAGCGCAAAAGACCCATAGCATGTAGCTATATCTTAAAATGAGCTCTCTTTTTTTCCATTTATTTATTCTTACTTAATTTAGCTTTCATTAAACGTGATTTATATTTTTTTAATGTGTGTTATTTAATTTAATTCCTGCCTTGATTATGTATATGTACGATTAAGATGATGTAGCTGGGGTTAAAAGTAAATAGAACGAAGATAAATACTAGAAATATGAAATGACACAAAAAAAATATAATTTTATAATTTTTTTTTTGTGTTTCTTGCCAATAAATTTTAAATACCTTTACATTTTAATAATTATAGAATATAATAAATAGTTATATTTAATTTTTTGCAATATAAAAAAATTGACACCACCCGTGCATCACATGAGTTGATAGCTAGTATCAATTAAAATAAGCTATTCTACTTTTCTAGCGTGCAATTAATTTAATAAATCAAAATCTAAATCTAAAAAGTAAAAAGTAAATGAATACAACAATCCTTTTCATTTACGGTTAATCAAACACACATGTCTAGCATTTTGTTTGCAAACTAAAAAGGTCCTGTGTATTTTAATTTAAAGGTAATCTATACAGCAAATACATAACCAATAAAAGAAATGTATAATACTATACTCGCATTGTCAAACTTGAGAGATCACATGGTTTTGTAAGTTATTGAATTGAATGTGTAACAATTAATTGCAACTCTGATGTGAAATAACTGGACCTCTCTCTTTTTAATACTATTTTTATTGTGCCTTTTTGCTAAGAGTACGTAGTGAGAGTAGAAGGCACATGCAGTACACTCCAAACCAAGAAAATAAGTTGCAACAACATGTTACCAAATAATAATTAATTTCCATATGCCTATTATATATATACATATATTCCTTTGACACCTTGCTTCCAATAACTTACTCTCTTTTGTCCAATTTGTTTCGACCTTTTGAAAACATTCCATTAGCCACGTACAGTCTAATTATTAAAAACTTTAATAACCGTAGATTGTAATAAATTCTCCATCCGTCCCGATTTAATTATTACACTTTAAAAACTAAGAATTAAAAAGATATAATTATTACTCCTAGAAAAAATAATTATCTTTAAAAATGTCATTTACTTTTTTTCTCATAAAAAATGTGGCAAACCCAAAATAAAAAGTGTAAGGAACTTAAAAGTAATATTAAAAATGAAAAAAATTATTATAATTAATGACATACTAAATGTGAAAAATGGACAACTATTTTGGAATATCTATAAATGAAATGGTGGACAATTAAATTGGGACGGAGGGAGTGAAAGATCCAAATTACATATATGATTAGATAGATCATTAACAATCGACCTTTTGCTTAGTAAAATAGATTTTGCAACCAATGTCCCTCATAATGCAAAAAGAATTGAAGCAAACCAATTAGTCCATTAGATTTATCCTTTATAAAAACCTACCTTTATCATAAGCATAGAAAGTAGTACATAGATTAGCAAGCTGAAAGAAATTACTTCATTCTCCAACTTCAACCTAACTATTTTAGTTACTTAAACAGAACAAATTAATTAACTAAGACAAAACAACACTTGCATTTATTCATCTTGAATCCCTTTCAAGAATTTCAACACCTGAAGCATTGTTGGCCGGTGAGCCGGATTATCCACCAGACATACAGCAGCAATCTGCAAAGTTTGAAGCATCACCGGCTTTGAATCAGCATCGAGGACCATCGGATCAAGTACATCAACAGCTTGACCATTCTTGATCTTTTGAATCGCCCAACCCACCAAATTACCCCCTTCAATGTCTTTAAACTCGGGTCCAGTTGGCTCTTTGCCCGTAATTAGTTCGAGCAAAATCACCCCAAAGCTATACACATCTCCCTTTGTAGTTGACCTCCAGCTCTGCCCATACTCTGGTGGAATGTACCCAAAGGTGCCGGCAATATCAGTACTCACATGAGTCTCACAAGCACTTATCAATCTTGCAAGCCCAAAGTCCGCAACTTTTGGCTCAAAATCTTCGTTGAGTAAGATGTTACTTGCCTTGATGTCCCTATGAATGATGTGTGGAATGAATCCATGATGAAGAAAAGCTAGCCCACGTGCAGCACCTATGGCTATTTTGAAGCGTTTGGACCAGCACAAGATTTCCAGGGCTCCGGTTCGGTTCCTCAGCCAAAGATCCAAGCTCCCATTAACCATATACTCGTAAACAAGCAGCTTCTCCTCGCCCAAAGAGCAGTACCCAAGCAAAGGAACAAGATTTCGATGCTTCACTTTGCCAATGGTTTCCATTTCAGCAAGGAACTCCCGGTGACCCTGAGTTTTAGCTTGGTTTAGCTTCTTAACCGCTACAGTTTTCCCATCTTGCAAAGTGGCTTTGTAAACGGTTCCAAAGCCTCCATCCCCAATTATGTTAGTCTTGCAAAAGTTGTTTGTGGCTTCAAGTACGTCAACTAAAGTTAGCTTCAAAAGCGGCTGTTCGAACATTGCAACATTAATGCTAAGAGGCTCTTTCGATCTACTGCTACTCAAGAAATACAGATTCTGATCAACAGAACTGTTCAATTTACTCTCCTCAATTTCCTCGGGGTCAGAATCACTTTGCTTGGCACTTCGGTTAAGCCATATGCGTATCACAATAGCTATTGAAAGCGTTATCAACACAGTCACCACCACAATTGATGACAGCCCCCAAACATTTAACAGTGGCGATCTTCTTTCAAAACTCTTCACTGGACATTTTAGACCCACAATTCCCCCACAAAGATCTCTATTCCCGGCTACTGAAATCTTGGATAGGTTACGGCAAATCCCATTCCTTGGAACAGGCCCGTCTAATCTATTTTCCTCCAAATTGACAGAAACCAAGTTGACAAGACCACATAAGTTCTCAGGGATCTGCCCTGAGAGTCTGTTGCTCGAAACATCAACATATTGGAGTTGCATAAGGTTACCAAGCCCAGAGGGGATCTTCCCCATAAAGCTATTACCATGAAGATCCAAGAACATCAAATACGATAAATTGCCCAAAGATGATGGCAACTCGCCGTTAAATAAATTATTACTGAAGTTAACAATTTCAATTCTCCACCCAATAGAGTTCACAAACAGCTTATCTATACTGCCGGAAAGCTTATTTTGTTGTACATAAAAGCCTACTAGATTCACCATCCTGGAAAGAGTTGAAGGAAGCTCACCATTAAGCGTGTTATTACTTAAATCCAAGTGGGTGAGCCCGTTTAGGTTCCCAAATGTAGATGGGATTGAACCCGAAAGCTTATTTCCAGTAAAATTCAATTTCACCAAGGCCCTCAGTTGGCCTAAGCTTTCTGGTATGGGGTCAGTGAGCTGGTTATTCCCCAAATACAAGCCTTGTAGCTTTATTGAGTTGCCAAATTCAATAGGAATACCACCTGAAAGCATGTTATTAGACAAATCTAAGGTAGTTAGATTAATTAACCGGGCAAGCGAATTCGGAATCTCTCCTGAAAGCATGTTGAAGCTAATCAGAAGATCCACCACCACCACACAGCTACCCAATTCCTCGGGTATTGGACCAGACAACCTGTTGTGAGAGAGATCATATACTCCATGGTGCTGAACAAAGCTTGAGTCCGGCATATTAACCTGCTGAAAATACTTCGAGCCCTTAGAAGGAATTGACCCAGAGAGATTGTTATAAGAAAGAACTAAGCATTGTAACTGATCCAGGGCTGCAAGTCCCTCGGGTATTGAACCGTTGAGCCAGTTGTTTCCAATGTCTAATGTGGTAAGAGAAATGCACTTCCCAAGCTCAAGAGGGATATTCCCTTCGAGGAAATTGGAATTCAAATTCAGGACAGAAAGAGAAGTGAGATTCCCAATTTCCCTAGGGATTGTGCCTTTCAAGTGATTGCTAAAAAGAACAAGCCTCTGCAGTGAACCAGCATTGCCAATCTCTGAAGGAAGTGTACCCTCTAACTGATTATTTGAAGCCGAAAACTCCATCAAATTCGTTGAATTCCATAAACTCACTGGAATAGAACCCGTGAAATTATTAGAATCAAGATCAAGAACCATTAATGGAAGTTCTGAAAGGTAATCTGGTATTGGCCCAAAAATTTGGTTATCCACCAAAACCAACTGGGTCAGATTAGTGCACATCACAAACGTATCTTCAATTGTGCCCGTAAGGAAATTACTATCAAGATCAAGCTCAGTAAGAGAACACGCATTACAGAGTTCTTTCGGAATAGGACCTATCAGCAAGTTGTTACTGAGGCTAATATGATCAAGAAGTGAACAATTTCCAATCTCCGGCGGAATTCTACCAGTAAACCGATTGTTGGTCAACAAAAGTGAATCAATTCTGTCCCATCTTCCCAGCCAAGAAGGCAGTGGTCCCGAAAGCTGGTTCATCTCGGCCGAGAAAGAAAGTATGGGTAGCTCTGCAAGTTCATCCGGCAATGGCCCTGTTAAAGAGTTGAAAGATAGCATCACTGTCTTCAAATTGCGACAATGACCCAGTTCGGCGGGTATTGAACCGTTTAGCTCCGTGTAAACGAGGTTCAAAATGGTTAAATTCTGCAATTTTCCGATGGATTTTGGGATGGAGCATTTCAATGGGTTGTATGAAAGATCAAGCTTGCTGAGTGACTTGAGCTGTGAGATTGTTTCGGGTAATGGTCCTTTAAGTGAACAAGAAGGAGAAAAGAAGTTTTGGAGACTAGAAAGTTGACCGATTTCCGGCGGCAAAACGCCAGAGAAATGGTTGATTCCGATGTAAAGATCAGTAAGGTTCTTCAAGTTTCCGATTTCCGGCGGAATGTTGCTGGAGAGGGAGTTGTTTGAGACATCCAAAAAGGTTAAAGACTGAAGATTAGTGAAGAGAGTTGGAGAGAGAGAACCTGAGAGGAGATTGTTGCCAATGGACACAAACTGGAGGTCGGTCAGATCCCCAAGCTCCGATGGGATATTTCCGGTCAGTGCATTTCCGGCTAGATCGAGTGACCGGAGTAGAGCCATTTTTCCAATCTCCGGAGGGATTTTTCCAGTGAAGTAGTTGGGCCCAAGTTTGAGTGTCTCTAGCCTAGTCAACCCACCGAGTTGACTCGGTAACTCTCCGGAGAAGTGGTTATCACCCAGGTCTAAGACGATTAACTTGTGAAGCCGGGATATTTCCGGGAAGAGTTGGCCGTAGAAAAGATTTGAAGACAAGTCGAGGACGGTGAGTGTTGAGAGAGAGAAAAGGGCAGGGGAAATGGGTCCTTGGAGGGAGAGAGAAGAGAGATTGAGGGAACTGAGTCGGCCATTTTGGCATAAAACACCATGCCACTGACAGTGAGGGGTGTTAGGGGTCCATGATGAGGAGAGAAATTGTGGGTTTTCAAGGGCGTTTTTGAAAGAAAGCAAGCATTGTGTTTCTGGGTTTTGGTCCAAAGATGAGAATGAGAGGTTGAAGAACAAGAATAAGATGTGGAAGAAAATGATGAAGAAGAAATAAAGCAGCCTAAACGCCATTCCCATTTTGGTTTGTGGAGAGGTGTATAATACGGAGAAATGGAATATTGGAGTGGGAGTGTCCTGTTCAACTTCAAAGGACTGTGATTTCACTTAACCTTTTTCGTTAAAGACTGAAATTTGAAAACCTTCATTATTGGTGTAAAGTAGCAACAAAGAAAGAAAGATAGAAACCTTCATTATTGAAACCTGAAAGCTGGAAACACATAGTTCGAAATTACGGAGGGAAAGAATTGTGTGGGGAAGAGAGAGAGAGAGAGAGAGAGAGAGAGAGGGGAAGACTGAGTGAGTGAACTGGTACAAAATTCGAAATTATGGAGACTGGTTTTATGTTGGAAGTTGGAAACACAGAGTTCTAATGAATTTTGCACGGATTCGTATTATGGATGTTGTGCGTGGCTTAACAGTCCGTTTGGCGTTTGGATAGGAGGGGATGGATGAAAAGAAATTAGTTAATTAAGGGAAAAAATATAATAATAAAAACTTAAATTTTATTGTTGTGTAGATAGTTAAGGATGAAAAATAATATAATGAAAATAAATTTTGTTTGGATAAAAAAAAGAAAGAAATATGATTTAATATATTATTAAGAAATTAAGGTTAAATTTGAAATAATGTGAAAAAATTATTAAAAAAATTTCCTTTTCCTTCCAATTCTTTTAATATTGGAAGGACGTAAAATAAGGGTGCTATTATTTACACCTCTCAATTTTGTCACAAATACTACCATCTATAATTTGATAAAACTCATTTTTTAACACCCCAATTTTTTGTCACAAACACCCTCTCACTTAACCATTACTTAACTTATTTATCCAATACTTAAAACATTAACCTATCTATTTATTCATTTTTTAATAAACTAATCAAACATTAACCCAAATAATTAAACTTATATCTCCCATTTCTCCCCATTCACAATCATATTTCATTACTTCAAGTAAAAAGATAGAGAGAAAAGAGACTCACTTCTTTATCATTTGAGCTCTCAAAATCAAGAAATCACAATGAAATCGAAGTACAAACATTATTGGTCGAAAGTTTAAAACTTGGATTATGATAAATAAGAAGTCAATGTTCATGAGATGGTGGAAAAAGAATAAGTTCAAAAAAAAAAATGGTGATGAAATTTCACTCTAAAATGAAGCCAAAGATGTATTATAATTATTATTATTGGTGTATTAATGTGTATATTAGCTTTCAGACATCATTCTACAACATTCAAATTGAAACAAAGATGTAATCTCCAAAACAGAGTATAAAACGGGTTCTGTCCAGGCTTGACTCGCTTTATATAAGAAGAGTAATCTAGTTACAACTCTCCTCAAATAAGGCGAATGTGTACAGACACACTCACCCCATGTGAGACGAGTGTGTGTTATTATGCGAGTTACTTACAATACATTCACCTAATGTGGGGTGAGTGTGTATGAATCCACTCACCTGTCATTAGGTGAGTCTAATTTAGAAATACTCTAGTACACTCTACACTCCATTGCCTTATTTTAGGTGAGTCACTTGCAACACATTCACTTAATGTGGGATGATTATACATGAATTCACTCACCTGTTATTAGGTGAGAGACGAGTGGGAGAAGGTGAGAGAATCTTCTTCTCTTTCAATGTTAATCAATGTTAAGGATTGTATTAACTTTTAATTAGGTGGTGGGTGTTTGTGACTAAAATTTGGCATGAGGGAGGTGTTTGTGACAATGGTAGTGTTAGTGACATAAATGAGAGGGGTGTAAATAATAGCACCCTAAAATAAAGGAATAGAGGGGATCAATCCATTCGTTTCCTCTCAACTATCTCTTATAAATCTATCAAAATAAGTAAAATACAGTTACTCCCCCTCTTTTTCTTTCATTTCCTTCACATTCCTTCAATCCAAATGGATTGTAAAAATTGAATGATGGAATTGTATGGAATTGAATCGATTTATTTTATAGAACATTATTTTTGATCAATTTTTTTAAAAAAAAACAATAATAGATAAAAAGGCACATATTAAATTGTGCCATAACTTAGATGAGTTGTACACACATATCAAGATGTCACATTAAAGTTAAAATACCCACACTAATAACATACACATAATAAACTCTCATACACTAAAAATTTTGTCTACCTCAAACATGCCATAACTTAAAATAAAAAAAATAAAAATTTAATAGTTAAAATCTATAAATGAAAATCAAAAAGATCTATCGTAGCTATAAAATTATATAAAAAAATCAAGAAAAATTATTGAGCAACATTTAAAGACGTACTTTATGTATTCGTATATTATTGGTCATCTCAATATGTCATTTTTAAGAGTGTTTACAGTACATCATTTCAATTTTTGGACAATTTTTAAATCATATTAACATACATGGCTAGACTATTTTTACATCTGCCCTTGAGTTTAATTTGTTACAAAATTATTTTGCTGAGGATCAAAATAAGATCAATATATATGATTACAATATTTTTTAAATAATTAAAAAGAAGTCGATCGAATTCGGTTAACTTTAAGTTTTTCCATTTATTATAATTTATTTATTTCATTGTGCTGGGTGGCACGGGTAAACCCTAGTTTGTAAAAAAAAAATTAAAAAAAATTAAATCAAAGAAACTAAATATGTTTTGTTCTAGTTTGGGGTATGCCATTATAAAAATCAATTGAACCAAATTGAATCATTACAAATGTGATTTGAAAATAACATTATTACCATTATCTAAAATTTTATATTCCTAAAATTTCCAAAATTTAGCTAGAAATCACTCTTTAAACTATCATAAATATTTGTGTTATATTACAAATGTAATAGTTAATATCTTTCTATTTAAAATAAGTAAGAGTAAGTATAAAGTTATTATTTGTTTAACCAAAATAAGTTATCTTATAATTTAATTATTTTTAAAAAATATATATTAAAATTTAATAAAATCTAAAAGTTTGATTCGGGTTTGAATTAAGAAGATTTAGAAATCGAACCCGAACCCGAACCAAAACTGAACTTTTAAATTCGATTTGGGTTTCCTAATTTTTATCCCAACAAAAATCGATAACACCCGTAATTCGTATCTACCTTTGGGAAATTTTAATTTAACTAGGATGTCAAACTACAAATAAAAATTAATTTAAGATGGCATTATCATAAAAAGAATTATTTATATGGTCATGGCAATTTTTATTTTTAGAAATAGATGTTATAATTTCTTAAAATAATATTATATTTTGACAAAGAGAATATTGTTTCATTAATATGACTAATTTAATTTAAGTGTCCAATTGAAAAGATAATTTTCAACCATTGTGATTGATGGATTAAATTATAAATTGCCTTATGTATTATGTGAATTTGAAATAATTAATCTCGCATTTTTTTGAAAGCTTCGACAAAATGCGTCTAAATTATATTAACCGATCATGAGATATAAGGTCCCTTAATTAATCTAGGAATAATGAGTCACAGCTCTCCAGATAAGAAGAAACAAAAGCATGGCGCGTTAGGCCATACGCAACGGCATTACAAAGTCAATGAATAAAATTAAAAACTAAATCCAAATTCTTTACGATTTCAAAGGTCTAACATGATAGATCTGAATTCTTTGAAATAAGACTCATGGGGCAAAACAATATCAACAGCACCTTTGGAATCATTATCAACCACAACTCGATAAGATCTATACTCTCTAGCTACCATAAAACCTCTGCGATTACTACAAGTTTAGCTCAAGAGAACAAACAAAACACATCACTTAAAAATAGGTACTACACAAAACAACACCACATTCGAATCCCTGGAAAAAAAAACATAAGTTTAAGAAGCGCGTCGAGAACTTTCAATATTTGTTAGGTTCGGGCTGAGGACGGGGGAGTAACCCATCCTAAACCAGCCCTCGATGTCCATATACATAGATACATAGATATAATACATTATCCATTTGTTAATTCAAAATTTAAACTTTATACGCAAATGCATAAGCTAAGTATCCAAATTGGACGTATGTATATATGTATACAAACGCATATAATTATAACATATACATAAAGGATTGTTTTTCCTCTCTATTCCCATCTGCTTTATTTTCTCTACTTGAATATTTAGGGCACTTTACTTAGGTCTTTCTTTCTCTTCTATCTATGTATAAATACCTACATGGAACTATCTATATAATAAGGGAGAAAGGTTTTTAAATCCTAAAAATGTATGTGTCTTATAAAAATTCGTGTGGCTATTAATTAGACAAAAATGCAGTGAACGGCTCAAATGCAAAAAGGTTTCCCGCTTCTCTTTCTTATGTCCACTAAAAAGCCCTTAAACATACATATTTTCTCATTCTCACCCACACACTCTCACTTTAACCCACACAAAGTCTCTTCCTCTCCTAGACGGCCAGAGCAATCGGAGTCATCGTCGTCGTCGTCACCGAACAACTCCACACATCGTCACCAAACCACTCCACACAAACTTTCTTCCTCTCTTAGACGGCCAGAGCAATCGGAGTCGTCGTCTTCACCGAACCACTGGCGACTAGGTAATTATCTCCCTTCTCTTTATCATCTCTCTATTCATTCTCAAATTTTAGGGCTTTTTTATATCCACCATAAATGAAGTGAACCAGCAATGTATCCATCAAATTTGGGGATTTGGGGAGTGAACCCACTATCAGATTTCTTACTTTCGAGTGGTTGATAGTTCAATTTTGGGGTAATCGTCAAATTCCATTCAAGAAGTTTAAGTTGGGGTAAAGGGTACGTGGTTTTGAAAATAGAGAATGATAGAAATAAAATAATTAAGTATTTCTCTACTTGGGTATCTGTACTTAGCCTTAGTCGATATATAAAAAAGAAATAAAAGGAAATCTCGAATTGGGTGTTTATACTTGGCCTGGCCTTAATTAGTAAGTAGCATGATTGTGTTTATTGTTTGGTTTATTGCATTTTTTAGCTTAGTTTTGATTGTCATACTTAGGGAAGCATTTTTTCCATACACTCCATATAAAAAATCGAACACCCAAGATCGAAACTGAACCAAAATAAATTTTTCAGATTCGACTTGGCTTGAGCTCTCCCTAATTCCCCGCCTGACTGAAACCGAAGACAACTTACAGTATATACGTAACAATAGAATAGATAAAATAAATATATCCTACTTACTTTGTTTTTAGTAGATTCGAGCCGTGTTCATATGCATGTTGTAAGATCATCACGTGTATGCCTTTTGTTCTCTATTAGTGAGGTTTAATCCAATTATACTTCTTTTATTCTTGAAATAGATTTTCATGCAACAAATGGATTTATTCTTAAAAAAATTCTTCTATGCTTGGGTTCCAAGAAGTGAATTGCAGGAACATTATAGATTCATTATCTATCCTTATACATGCAATCCAACTGAACAAAAAATTAAGAGAGAAAGACTACTAATATACGAGTTACTCGATTTGTGGCCGACTTTGTTTGTTTGTTTGTTTGTTTATTTTTTTTCAATACCAAGAAAACTTAGCTCTCACTGTTGGATATCATGAATTGAGTGAATTTTGTTCAAACTGCAAGTAAGGTTTTTTTTTTCTCCATGCTCTTTGCTAGCTTTAATATTAATTAATTAATTTCATTCTATTTAATTTTCTCTATGGATTTACAAAGTTGATATTGTAATGATGAAATAGAATTTTTTTTTCTCCCTGCTCTTTTGTAGCTTTAATATTAATTAGCTCACCCTAATTCCCCACCCAACTAAAACCGAAGACACCCCTACATGTATACATAACAAGAAGATACAAACTATGTGAATATATGTGAAATAGAAGTATGATAGGAAAATTCAGTCCAGCACAATAAAATAGAAAAAAAAATATATCCTACTTACTTTGTTTTTAGTAGATTCGGGTCGTGTTCATATGCATGTTGTAAGATCATCACGTGTATGCCTTTTGTTCTCTATTAGTGAGGTTTAATCCAATTATACTTCTTTTATTCTTGAAATGGATTTGTTCTTAGAAAATTTCCTTTATGCTTGGGTTCCAAGAAATGAATTGCAGGAACATTATATGAAATTTTTATAATTCTAAAACTTTTTCATGTTTTAGGTTATTTTGAAAGTAAATATTATATTTGTTCTTTTGTCTATTTATTAACTTTTACTAAATATTCTTTTTCTATTGGATTATTATTTATATTAATTTTTTTCTTATGTCGAGTGCAAATTCTTCATCTGGCTTATAGTTTTTGAAATCAAATTTGTGACAATTATGTAAGGAGAAATGGTGTCAATTATGTAAGTAATTTTTTTTTAATTAAATTACTATGTTATCAATTACTTTGGTGTTTAATATTTTCAATGCAGTAGTATAGTTTCTCTATTACAAACTTTCTTAGTTACAAAATCCGATCAGTACTATTAGCTACGATATTCAATATTTGGTGTTTGTGGTGCATGTGCTAGAATTTGATGTTTGTTGTGTGATTTATGGAGAAGCTAGAGTTTTTTCTTCGGGTGTTTAGTGGTAAGCGTGTTTAATTGGATCTGGGATATACTGAGTTCGATACTTATCCGGGGCAAGGGAGGTTTTTGTTATTTATTTGTAGTAAAAAGGTAGAGACTTAGTCCTCCATTTTTTAAAAAAAATAAAATAAAATTATATATATAGATAAATATTATGTTTTTCATCTTTGTAGATTTTGTAAACAGGTTCCGCGTGTCAACTCGGGTAACATGATTAATAGACGAGGTCCAATTATAGTTGACAATTTTGATATTAGTTAGTTGTGTCGAGTTATTGTTGACATTTTTAATAATTTCAAGGACTATTTAACATTCTTTTTAAAAAGTTTTGAAACAGATTATTTTTTAAAACATTTTTGTAGCCTTCTTTATTTAAAAAGTATTAGAAGCAAAGAGTTTTTTCTTCGGATTTTTAGTGGCAAGCGCGCTCGCCTAGATCTGGGATATACTGAGTTTGACACTCATTCGAGGTGGGGGAGGTTTTGTTATTTATTTGTAGTAAAAAGGTAGAGACTTGGTGAAGATATGTGAAATAGTAGTATGATAGGAAAATTCAGTCCAGCACAATAGAATAGAAAAAATAAATATATCATACTTACTTTGTTTTCAATAGATTCAGGTCGTGTTCATATGCATGTTGTAAGGTCATCATGTGTATGCCTTTTGTTCTTTATTAGTGAGGTTTAAACCAATTATACTTCTTTTATTCTTGAAATGGATTTTCATGCAACAAATGGATTTGTTCTTAAAAAATTCCTCTATGCTTGGGTTCCAAGAAGTGAATTGCAGGAACATTAAATGAGATTTTTATAATTTGAAAACTAAAGTGGCATTTATCTATATAATAAGGGTGTGCCTACTAACACTCCAAATAAATATCCTAGCACTCCAAACTTAATGTATTGGCACTTTATATGTATACTTTAGGACACTTGTTAGATAGCGGATACATTTTATGGAGTGCTAGAGTACCTAAAGGTAATACATGCATAGTGTATATTCAAAATTCTGAGATTTGTTAGTAGTAACCATATATTCATTCACTTTATTGAATTAGGTCTATAAATGGAAAGACAATGCATGCTATAAAGGCAACACGTAAAGTACGACTACTTATATTTTTTCATTTTGGGCTTTCTTTTTATGTATTTTTTTTATAGATGTTTTGGAGTACTAGAAGAATTTTTCATTGAGTGCCAATAACCACGCCCTTTTCTTTGCTATATATATGTTCAACTGCTACTTTAGCGTCAAAGCCATAGCTATTCTTTAATTTATTGTTTAGTGGTTTAATCGAATTTCTATAATTTTGGTTTCTATTATTTGGATGGATTCACCTTTCGGTGCCATAGTTTAGTAAATTATTTTTAAATTTAAGTAAATTTCCCTTATCCATATGCAATTTTTGTAATTCAATCAAAATAGGTATTTTGTACTTCACTTATGTCTTTCACTTGATACAAAGAGGATAAACTATTTTTTTAGTTTGAGTTACATTTCCCCCTTTTCCTTTACCCTCATACTTTTTGTCCCCTTTTATTTGTTGAAAAACAAATAAATTAAGGAAGGTATAAATTTCGTCATTATACAATTTACTAATAACATTCTTCTAATTCCTTAAATGCAAAAAAATGAATGGCTGTTTATTTGGTATTTGGTAACTAAAATTTAATTAATTTTATTTGTAACCTTTGTTTCGTAGGTACAACTCTCATAGTGGTGCATTCAAGGTAAGAATTCAAGAGTGACCAACTAACCATATCACAGTTAAGGCTTTACATTCTGTTTGCATATAATTTCTCTATTTTTCTTTTTAAAACAACATTAATGTACCCAAATTCATGGTGAAACACAAGTTTTGGTTCCAAACCATTGATCTAATTAAATTAGTGCTTTTTCTTAAAAATGTAAAATCAAAACTAAGATTCTTAATTAGGGATGGATGGAGTAATTTTTTGTGTGAATTATTTATATGATTTAAGAGAATACACTACCTATAAATACTTTATTACTACGAGCTGAACCATAGTGCCTTTGGCACGGACTAACCCTAGTATATATATATATATATATATATATCAATTGATTCTAGGTTGTTCATGGTTAAATCGGGGTATTGCATTTTTTCCATTTTCAACTTCCATTATTCTATTTCTTTTTAACCCTAAGGACTATTCAAGTCACCCACAAGTATTGGCTTCTCGACAAGGATAGGAAATATCCGAAACCTTTAAGTCGAGGACGGAGGTAAGGACATGGGAAGATTTGGTGGTCGGGTTCAGGGATGGATGAGGCAAACATGTCCCCGTCCCTTAACCGTTACCATCTCTTCAAACAACAACCAATACCCACACCCGGACAGACCACTACCAAGGAAGGATCGTAATTAACTTTCACCTAATCCAAAAGAAGATGCAATGAAATGCACAGGAGATGGGTGAATTAGAGACATGAGATGAGAGTGAACCACATCAAACGGTACGCATCCAAATAACCGAGAGTTTCTGCTATTTTTTTTTCGGAGGCTTGCAAGATTTATCAAACACCCATTTATTTCTGTCATTCCACACCCTCCAATTAAGCATAAAAAATACGAAAACATGAATCACCTTCCAAAGAAAACAAAAAAAAAACGCCGCATCAAAGAAATCAAGCTAGTGAATGAGGTCCCAAACGAGCTCAAGTTTCCCAAGTTTTTAGGTGCCACATACTTTGGGATAATTCCAAAGTGCATAAGATGAGGATTTGTAATCCAAACCACATCTCGAGCACCACATATAAAAACAATAATATTTCTAGGCATTCGGGACTTCCATAAGAAAATCATTGAGATTGTTGTATGAAATCGACTCCATCCAGAGAGATGATGAGCCAACTGGTACCCGTGTTTAACCAAATACACTCCCTTTTGTCAAAATGCCAAAAAAAAAAAAAAACAAAAAAAAACAGCATTAGGAGGTAGAGAAAGACATCGAAATCTTTCTCACTACGAGTGAAAAAAAGGTAAAAGTGTCCTGTAAATGCCAAAACCTAACTAAAGTTAGCAACCGAAAAAAATTTACATTAGGCAACACACATCGCGTCGTTCCAGTCTAACACACTTGAGGAGATACATTGTGATTGTCTCAAGTTTATAATTAGATGGGGCAAAATGTGATGTGTCACCTTGGAAATTTTTTTTTTTTCTTACTTTTTGAAATCTGATTGTTGCATATTCTTGAAAGTTTCAATTGAGGCGATAGGTAAGTTTTATTTGAGGGTCAATATTTGAGGCAACACACTATGTGTTGTTCCAGTGCATTTTTACTTGTTCTAATTTTTTTAAATTTAATAAGTTAAATACCAATTTTTACATTACATTTTTAACTAATATTTTCTTCTTCTCAAATATGTTATTATTGAAAATTAAAATGGTTTTCTTTTAAACATAAGTTAATTATAATATTATACAACTATTATAATAAAGATAAAAAAATAATTATTTTACAAAGCAAATGTCATTTTGCCATACTAAAGTACTTCTAAAAAAAAACTATAAAATATATTTTTTATATATTATAATGCATTATTTGTAATATCAGCTAAAATAAATACAATAAAAAGTTTGAAAAGGATAGATGAAAAGATAAAAAATACTTTGAAAGTTATCACCCCGGACAAAGGGACCCACCCATACTTACCCTACGAAAAAATGGAGTTGGTACAGAGAAAAGACCCTGGTGATGATGATGGTATAGATTCCGGGAGTGGATGTTTGTGCAATAAACCTTCTGATCGATAGAAATGCCCCATCATTTCACAGACTGCAGCCTGGGTGAAGGGTTATTATTGTAATTTGATGGATGTCCTCTTAAACTTGTTGATGGAAGGAAAGAGATTTTAGATGGGACGAGAGAGAGGGGAATGGCATGGAAAAGAACTCCCGATGGGACGTGTCTCTTCAAAGGTAACAAGCAAACAAAATCTTCTCCCCCACCCCCCTCTGCTGCAAACAAAACGTAAAATCTGCCCCAAATTTGGAATTTATAATCTCTCTCGTGATTTACCCTAATAAAGTCTTTATTGTTCTCGGACAAAATTCTACTATTTTAATCTCCGTTTAATAATAACATTAAAAAAAATAATTTATTTATAATTTTAAAAAATAAATTAAAACATATAATAATTAATTTTATACGTATTTTTATATTATATGTTCTCAACCTTTCTTTCCTTCTTTCTCTCTCACATTCATAATTATATATATATATATATATTTATTTATTTATTTATTTCTGGATAAACACAATAAATAAAAGAACATATTATCATATTTTCCAACCTATTTTTTGACTTATCACACAATTGAATTATTCCCCTATCATTTTTCATCATATTATCAAGTGAGTCTTATTTAATAAAAATGAAAAAAAGAAAGACAGCCTCATCATCTTATTTTCAATATTTTAATACTTCAAAAATATTTTATGATACTTTCTACATATTTTTTAGGGGGTACAAATATATATTCGAAAATCTAAATTCATTCCGAATTCGAATCCGTATTTTGTGGATATTTATTCAAATAGATATTTAGAAAATATGATTTGGATAGTATTTGTAAATATCCGAGAAAATGGATAAGGATATAGATAATGATAGTATTCGACCTGGATATTCCGTATCCAAAGTAAATTATTTATATTTATAGATATCCGATTTACCGGATATCCTATAATTTAGTATATCATATATATATACACACACACATATATCTTTCCAAAAGTAAATTGAACATGATTTAATTTGGTGTGCAAAAACTAGTCTAATTTACGAAAAAAAATAAAAATTAAACTAAACAAAAAAAAACAAAAAAGTATGTAAAAAGGGAAAATAAAGAGAAGATTATTTACAACGTATTTAATTTGCTAGGATGAAAGATTGAAGACCATATCAAATTTAAAATTATAATGATTTTCAACTTTGATTTGTATAGTTATATTATAATATTAACGTAAATCTTATTAAGTTATGCAAAATAAATAAAATAAATTCATTAGTTGAATTAAAAGGAGATAATGGGTTATAAGGTCTCGCTCCGTAATGTGTTATAACTCTAAGGACGGATTCATGTTTAATAAAGGGAAGTAGTACTAATTTCATAATTTGGTTTTACAATAAGGACACTTTTCATAATATTAATTTATTTTAAGGAAAATGATAAATGTTGATAGACAAAACTACCCTACTATATCATTTATTCTAATTATACAAAAGACATATTATTCTCTCTTACATACACATAGTTTAGAGAGAGAAAACAAAAAACAAGAGAAAAGAGAAGTTGTATCACCACCACCACTACTACCACCACCACCATCATCACCTTACTCTCCGATCGTATTTCCGAGAGGATCGTCGTTCTCATCATCATCGTTCTCATCATCATCATCATCATCTTCATAATCATCATCATCATCATCATCATTCTTCTTCTTCTTCTTATTCTTTTTTTTTCTAAATCTGCAATCGTAAAACATATATAACTTTTGATCGAACCGTTGGATTTGGCTGATTTTTGGATATGTTGTTCGGAAGACAAAGTTACTATTATTGCGCAAAAAATTAAGACGATCAGAAGTCGTTTTGCTATCGAAATCGATCAATTTTGACAGCCCAACAGGATTTGAAAAAAAAATATGATTGTAACTCTTTTTTTTTATTTTTTTACGAACCCTACGTCGATCCATATCTATATACATATAAATAAATTGAGTGGATGTTGATCTCATCAATTTTGTTGTTCTCTATTTTGTAATGGTGCTAAAATTATTTTAGCACCTTCTGATTTGTTGTTCAAGTGGTGTTATCTTTTGGTTGTTATTCAGAAGGTGCTAAATGCATTTAGCACATTCTGGTTGTTGTCTAGATGGTGCTAAATGCATGTAGCACCCTTTGATTACTCTCCAGAGGGTGCTAAATACATTTAGCACCTTCTGGTTGTGGTGCTTAATGTATTTAGCACCTTCTGGTTGCTGTCCAGAGGGTGCTAAATGCATTTAGCACCTTCTGGTTGCTGTCCAGAGGGTGCTAAATGCATTTAGCACCTTCTGGTTGCTCTCTAGGAGGTGCTAAATGCATTTAGTACATTTTGGTTGTGGCGCTAAATGCATTTAGCACCTTATTGTTGCTGTCTGGCGGGTGCTAAATGCATTTAGCACCCTTTGGTTGATGTCCAGTCCAGCGGGTGCTAAATGCATTTAGCACCTTCTGGTACCTTTTGGTTGTAGTGTTAAATGCATTTAGCACCCTCTGATTGCTGTGCAGGGGGTGCTAAATGCATTTAGTACCTTCTGGTTGCCGTTGGTGTTATAATGAGACAATATTATAAGAAAGGGGTATTAGTGTCTTTTTTGTATAGTGTCCTTAATTTACACAGCTAATTTTTAAATGTCCTTTATAATTATATTATTATTAAAATGAGCCCTTATACCTAATTGCCTCAATTAAAAGTTTGACATAAAACGTTAGTCATTATTTTAATACTTTTTACATTGTTTTGTAATACTTTTGGAAAGTGTCATTATAATTGAAAGATTATGTAATCAAAAATAATTCTAAGATTGAGCTACTTTTTAGGTTAACAAAACATAGGCAACATATCTATAATTATACAAAAAAATGGATAGGGATATTATCCAAATTTGAAATATCCGATAGGAAAAAAATAATAGTTTAATATAATATCCGAAGGATACAGATAACGATTTAGATAGTAAATTAAGAAATGGATATGCATAATGGATAGTGTAGTATTCGGCCTGTATCCAATCTGTTTACACCCTTAATATTTTTGTATATTTTTAATAAAGGAGATTTAATGTTAATAAATATGCACTTAACCCTTTTTTTTTAATGTGGGTGGTTCAAATTTAGGGGTGGCAAAAAAAACCAACCCGCCGGGTTACCGAACCGATCCGTTTGGAGCGGTTTCGGAGCAAATTTTTTCAAACGGATTCGGTTTCAGGTTTTTAAAAAAAAATCGACGCGGGTTCAGTTTCGATTTTTTCCTCCAAAAAATCGTCTCGAACCGCCTCGAATATATATATATATATATAATATAAAAATATTACTTTACATAAAAAATATATATACTTATATTAAAACCTAACCCTAACAGGCCACATCGGCCTCACACTTCTTTTCAGTTCAGGCGCTCACACTTCTTTGCAGTTCCAGTCTCCGGTCTCCCCCCTCACAGGCCACATCGGCCATCTCTCTTTCTCTCTCTCTAAGCCTAACCCAGTAACCCACCACACAGGCACGCACCTTGCACCAGATTCCCTCAATCCCTTCATCAACTAGCCTTCGGTCCTCCCTCTTGACTTGTGACAAATGACTAAAACCATAGTTGTCTATGTATATTATTTTGCTTTGCTTTCTTTGTGTTTGCAATAAAAAATTTAAAAAGATTGTTTTCACATTTCTAGTGTTTTGTATCCTATGATTAGTGTATGTGTTCAAATAAAATATATGTAACTAGATAATGAATAGATGAATTGAAGTTTCTCTTTCTCATTGTGATCCTTTTTATATTGATCAATTGTTCAATGTGTTATGGTTTAATTAAAAGAAAATTAAGTAAGTGGAGTACCTTTATTTCATAGGCTTATATATATACATATATTATATTAAAAGAATTTGTACCCACTGCCCATTTTCTTTTTCTAGCTTCTGATTACAGAAACTAAAAATGTTGTTGTTTGTCTATTCACTAGCAAAGAGGGAGTCCATGTGATAGGTTTATTGTTGTCCAATTTTTTTTTAAATAATGGTTATTCGGGTCGGGGTGGCTCGACTAACCCGTAATCCGTATATTCGGGCTGAGGCGGTTCGGATTTAGTTAACCGTAAATTAATTTGGGGTGGTTTCGGTTTTAAAAAAAAATTGTGGCGATTTTGGAGTGGGATAAAATAATTCGGTTCGGTTTTGGATTTAGGCAAAACCGCCCCGTTGTCATTCCTATTCAAATTAGGCTCAACTATGAACTTTTTTTTTTTTTGTAAATACTTATTTTTGCTCCGAACTTTCAAACTTTTCAAACACTAATGTTAAAAAAATTAATGGTAAACACATGCTTCCACATTAAAAAGAATTACAATATTTTACATAAAATTGTCATAAGGTTATAACTTGAGTTACTTAAAGGGTGAGTTTGTCGATCGCGCCAGATAAGAAAAGAAGGTCAAATATGATACGATAATGATAGAATATAATATGATAAGAGTCCTCCGGATAAGCTATAATATTGTCATGTGTTTGGAACTATCTCAGATTAAATGGTTAGAGAAGAGATGATATCTTAGATAAGCGTTTGGCTGGCATCAGATTAAATGGACGGATTGGTTAAAAGTCTAATTAATCAATTGATTTATCTTTGTTTCATATGAAGCAAGCATTTATTGTGTCAAAGTGCAATATATACATTAGTATGTAGATTCATGTATATTATACACATATATATATATAAACAATGTATATATACATATATATATATATATATGAAAATGAAGCTTTATTGTTAAATACAACCATGATTTTTAAATATATTGGATATTTTCTTTTTCTTTCCCGCACATACACACAACTATATATATACATATACAAGCATATATGTAAAAACAAAAAAGGACATTATAAAGAAGAAGAAACTCATTAGGCTAACCTCTCGTTTTCTACTATATCTCGTTCTTTCTTCTCTACATCCTCTCTATCCCTCTCTCCCCTCTTACGGCTAGGGTATGAAACTTACATATGAGGGCAGAGTAGATTTTTTTATTTCTTTTGTTATCCCGTAGGAACCATATAACGCAATACCACCCTTCAAGGTGTGATTTTGTAATTCCATAAGTTGTAGGATAAGAAGTCCTAACCGTATTATGAATTCCCCTACTTACCCAATCCTGTTTGGCGCCAAACACTAGGTAGGAAAATATAATCCTATCCTCCTCTGCTATCCGGCGCGACAAACACGCCCAAAAAGTTTTAACCAAATCCTAATACAAAATTATGGATAAGGCTAGAAAACTAGATCCATTGTATTTAAAATTGCTTGATGCATACACTTCGAGCGGCGCCTCGAGGCAAGGTGGTGGAATGGCGAGCTAAGGCATAAGCCTAAGCGCAAATTCTCATTAGGGGTGGGATGTGTAAAAAAAATACGTCAAAATTTAGTTGAACGATTGGACTATTGATAATTTTATCATTGTAAATAAAAAAAAAATCATTAATAGTCACAAATTCAACTTCAATTAATATTTAAAATTAATTATAATTACCTAAAAAATGGATCGAGGATTAGAAAAAAAAAGAGGATCGAGGAAAAAAAGAAAAACTAAGAGGGAGATAAAGAGGGTTAAGAAAAAAAATTCATGTTACACAAGCAATTAGAACTAACAATCTCTCACTTAACATAAAAATTATTTACCGCTTGGCTTACAAAATCATTATATAAGTCTAACATTTTGTGTGAATAATGAAAAATTAATACTTTGTATTAGGGGTAGGCTAAACTTATATCAATTTTCTAATTAAAAACTTGGGGTGAGTTACCCTCCACCTTGGCTCCCCCTAAATCCGCCGTTGCATAAGCCTCAAGGGTTCCCATGTGAGGCGCAAAATGCCTATAAGTTTTGTTAAGTATTTCATTACTTCATTTTTTTCTTTCTTTCTTTCTTTATTTTTTTTCTTATTAAGATATTGAAACCCTAAGCTCAATATCGACAAAATATAAACTTGCTTTATCACGAAACAGCAAAGCCATAATGAATAAAATAGAAAACCTCAATGACTAAGAGTTCTTATCCAAGCCGTTAATATAATACCCCTTTTTTTCTTCGTTTTTTGGTTAGATAACGAAACTCTAAACCCTAAATCGACAAAATAAAAATTTTATGGATGATCCTTTAACCGGTGACAAGTATGAGGGTGATGATTTGATGAGTATTTCAAACTGCTACACGTGGACAATTCAATATTTCATTTTTTTTGAGTGGGGGGTGGTTAAATTATTTATTTGGACTAGCATTGTCAACGTCATTTATTTTATATTGTTTGATACTCATATTAATTTAGATCTTGAATATTATAGTAGGTTTTGTATGGGTCCATTATAATGGGTAAGTGGGCTCATCTATTTTATATACAAGGAGAGGCCCCTGTCTCTTTCCAATATAGTGTAATTGTCCCATTGAAATTACATAAAACCTTATAAGCCAAACGGTGTAATAGAGATAGTTTCTATCCTCAATAGCAAACACAAGAACACGACGATTATGGATTCATCCATTCCATGTAAACCTTGAATCTAATGCTTATACGTAGTGTTGATTGATTGTTATACATGTTACAATTTAGGATTATTACTCAATATTAATAATTGTATTTGTATATTATTTTATCAATTGGTATCAGAGCTAGGTTGATGATCCTAAATTGTGACTATTGAAACCATCATAAATCAATTATTGTTTAATTGAAGTACATGAATTTATTATTATTATTTATGATTATGTTATTCAATTGATTCGGCACTGTTCATCATTGTTAATGTTCACATAAAATATATATATATATATATATATATATATATATAGTATGTTGTTATGTATATACATATATATATATATATGTATTGATATATATATAAATATTATATATATATATAAATCAAAACAGATCCATAACTTTGTAGCAGCGATGATATATATATATATATATATATAATAGATTAATTATTTTTTTTATATTTATATTAATCGTATGAATAAGTATATATATCAGAAATCGTTTACATATACATATACATTATATTTATATATAGATTAATTTGTATATATAGATTAATCGTATATATATTTGACTAAAATATAGAATATAAATTAATTCATGATCCCATATGTATATGAATATATATAAGTATTATTATATATGTTGCTCGATCGTAAGCTTTTGGCTGTTTTTCTCCCTCACTGAATTTCGACAAGATTGGGATGAAAATCCCATGTTTTTTGATGAAAAAAAATGTCGAAGTTGCTGCGCATAAAACAAAGGAAGATAGAAGAACAGTGAACCCTAGCACACTGCGCTTGCCCACTGATTAAGCCAAAATATTGCATTTTTATATGTATTTAGGTGGCTTAATATGCATGAATTTGATTTTAATTATCCTAAATTGATAAGAATTGAGTTTAATCATGAAATAGGATAGTATGTTTGTTTCTAGTGCATTATAACCTTTTTACAGGTGAAAAATGAACAAGAACGAATATAGAAGCAAATTCCCCAAAGTTAGTCATTGCCGGTCAAATTCGAAGCTGAATTGAGTTCAAGAAGTGAACCGAAAGCAAATTCCAAGCTCAAGCATGAAGAAAGTTGATGGAAGAGACTAAGAGAAGCCAATAGAGCAGTCCCACGCAAAAAAGAGTCATTTGAATCAAACTGAGAAATTTTTGAATGAAGAAGAGATTCACTTCGCGCATTGCCTCTGTTCCGGTAATTTCTGGCATTTATCCGTACAGAATCTGAAGAAAACTCCTGAGACAAAAGTTGTATATATTTGAGTTAGCTACGCGTGAGCAAAAATCTTGCATCAATCGGAGTTCGGAGCGCAAAGTTATGGCCGAAATACGAACAGTGCGCTGGAGGAGCAGATTCCTGCGGGAAAGAATACCTAAATTTATGATGCAGATATTTATCAAATGGGGTCATTAGCCTAGATGGCAAGTGACCAGCTCTTTACTAATGCTTAGTCCAGTGTTCGAATCCCGCGGCCAACAAATTTGAGATATTTTTATTTGGTTTATGGCTTGTATTGAAGAAGAAACATCGTATAATTCTATTTCAATTTGAGTTTGCGCAAGTCCCATTACAGTTCTTCAGTAACTGCATATCTGTAAGTTTCTTTTTCTTTCAATTTTATTATTAATTTCTTTCAATTAATGTTTTGATTGTGTTTGAATGTGATTGTTATTGAAATTAATGCTTCATTTATAATTTTTGTTGGAATTTCCGCGTAGAACCCTAAAAATATGTGTTTTTTTTTATTTTAATCATAACTTCTTCGTTTCTTGGCCGATAAAAATATGTGTTTTTTTTATTTTAATCATAACTTCTTCGTTTCTTGGCCGATTTTAATGATCCACCTATCAAAACGAACGTATTTTAATTCTCTATAAAACCCTACTGATTTAGAGACTCAACTCCCAAGTTTTTCAAAAGTTAGTAGGCCATTTGTGTTGCTGGCAGATTGTTTATTTTTCAAAAAAAAATGTTTAGCCATAATTTTTATTTTGCGCATGTTTTTAATTTTCGATTGCTTTAAAATTTTGTTTACATTTATATGCTTATGTTTTTAATTAATTTTTCATTCTTGAATATAAATATGCTGTTTTATTTAATTATTTTACTGTCCATGAATTTATTAAATATGTTTGGCTAGTTCGTTAGTTAGGGGTCCGTAAGGAACGGGTATGCCGACGCGATAATTTTTCGGACCCGAATTAAATTCGAATTAATTTTTCATTGGTTAATAGGTCATAATAAATCTGTTTTTTATTAAATTATTATCCTAGTATGCTAATAACATATTTTTATAATAAATTTAATAAAATCTTTCCGACAAAAGAACCAAACTAGTTTGAATCTTTGTTTTTGCGTTAAATCCCAACCGGTTAAGTTAGGGAGCGGTCTATACTCTCTAAATTAATTGGTTTTGTATCTTTTTATAATTTCAAACTAGAGCGCGCTGTTTTCGGTATTTATTTTAATCCTTACTTTTTAATACCAAAATTGCCAATTTTGTGTTTCTACCGCCCGTTTTAGTTCAAATTTGATTTTAATCATGTGTTTAACCTATTTGAATTAAATTGTGGTAATTACTTAATATTTCTAAACTCACTTTTAATAAAAGGTTTTGTAGTGCCAAGCACTACTCCACTTTAATAAACAAGTGTTTTCGATAAAATTAAGTAATGCGAATTGATTTCATAATTAGTATTGGTACGTATAGTTCATGTCACGCATGAATTATTGCAAAAAAATACGAGTTTATGAGATCAATTAGCTTGTGGAAAGTATGCTGATTTTTAAAGAAAAATTAATTAGAAAAAGATTCTCGGTCCACCGAATTGCCCGTTGTGTTGCCCGGAATTTATGAATACCCCTAGCACTTTTTATTCTTAATTTTAATTAAAGTTTTTCACTCGTTTAATTTATTTAGCACGCTGTTTTTATTATTTATTTAATTTAACTTTATTCCATATTTTTTTATGTTAATTTAGTTTCCGTTAGCATAGTAATGTTTCGCTACCTTTAGGATTAGTTTTAGTTGCATGGTTTATTTATTTATATTGCCTTTAGTTAGTTTAGCTATTGATTCTCATTTCATTTATCTCCATATTTCATCTTTTCTTTATTTTTCTTTTCTTCCTCTTGAAAGAAATTTTCCTAAGTCAAAGAATTACCCTCCTCCTCGTGGATCGACCTCGGACTTACCGAGTTTTTATTACTTGACCGACCACCTGCACTTGGGTTCAATAACTTCGCACTTTTTGGGCGTAGTCACCCACTCGCATAGCCACGCGTGGGAGCACCTGACAGGCATGCCCACTCGCCCGTGAAACGCGTGAGACTTTGTTTTTTGCTCTTTTTAATTCCGTTTTCACCTTTGAGTTCCACGTGCCCAATTAAAATTTTATTAATTTTTTTTGGTATTTGTCCTTGTTCGATTAATATTTTATTCAATTTTTTTGAAAATTAAACATTCAAAATAAATATTGTACTATCGGAATTTGACCTTAAAATTTTTTATGGGTACTTCCAACGCTATTAGCTACCTTATATATCATGTACTCTCCTTATTAGTAATGTTTAGCTACATCACTAATTTTCGTCTTATTGCATGCTCCAAACTTTATATAAATATTTATTTTGGCACTGTTTGTGACTGTTTTAACATGGTTGTGCGCTCACCTATCGTGGGACCAATTGTGAAAAAAGTCTGTATACGTTGTGATTAATAGATTTTGTTTCGGTTATGGGATTATGTTGACATTGCACTTTCCTTATCGGTTTGTTTTTATTAATGTAATTCCTAACGCTTGTGAAATTAATCGATTGTTACGACTTTGGGGTTTTAATATCCTATTGATATTAGCTTCAAGGATATGACTTTGATGTTAGTAGGAGTCGCTTGTGCATTGTAATTTGAGACCCTTAGTCGGGATTACAATGGCAAAAGCGCTCAATTGTTTTTTCTGTTGCATTTGATATATATTGATAATTTCATCCATTCCAGCATTGCCTATGCAAATAAATGCTTTAACTAGGCTAAACGGGACCAATTATGAGGACTGGGTTGAGTCTCTGAGACTATTTCTTGCTGTGTCTAACGTGGATTTGGCTCTCACTGAGGGTGAGCCTACCGAGCCCACAGCCACATCTTCTGCTGCTGATAAGGAAAAATGTGAGAAATGGAGACACTCTAACAAGGTGTCTCTGATGACAATCAAATACACCATAAATAGACGATTAAGGCGAGCATTCGTGACACAAATAATGCCAGAATTTCTTACGGCTGTAGGTGAAAAATTCAATAAATTTGGCAAGTCTGAAAAGTCCTCCTACCTTACCCTATTGGTGAAGACCAAGTATGATGGTGTTGGTGGTGTTTGTGAACATGTGATGAAGCTTGTAAATTGGTTCAACAAGTTGAAATCCATGAAAGTGGAGCTGGGAGAGGATTTTCTAGTTTGGCAAGTCTTTGAATCTCTTCCTGCTCAGTTTGATGTTCTGAGAACTTCCTATAATGCCCAGAAGAATAAATTGAGCATTGACGAGATGATATCCATTCTCTCCCAAGAGGAAGAGAACATGAAAAAGGGAAAGTCTCATAGTGTGCAATTCACTTCGCACAATAGTAATGACAATAAAAAGTTTCATAAGAACATGGCTAAGAAATTCCAGTTTAAGAAAAAGGGAAATAACAACTCTAAGGAGCATTCTAGATAGCCTTCTAGTCAAAATTCACTGGAAAGTGTAAGTTTTACAACACGCTTGGGCATAAACAAGTTGATTGTTGAAAGTTTAAAAATTGGCTTGAGAAGAAGAAATGTAACCCCTAGCTCTAGTATGTTTTGAATCAAATGTTGTTAATGTACCTTCTCATACGTGGTGGTTAGATACTGGCGCAACTATTCATGTTTCGAACTCTTTGCAGGAGTTCAAAAGCAAGCGGGGGCCAAATGAGGGAAAAATGATGATCAGTATTAGGAATGGAGCTAGTGTGGCAGTTGAGCATTTAGGAGTTGTTTCTTTACAGTTGTCTACAGGACATGTTTTAATTTTAAAGGATTTTGTTTATGTTCCTTCTATGAGAAGAAATTTGATTTCTATTTCTATATTGGATAGTTGTGGCTACTATTTTCATTTCAGCAAAAAAAGAGTTTCTTTGTTTTATGATTTTGTTGTTGTTGTTGGTTATGGGATTTTATGTGATGGTTTGTATATGTTGGATGTTCATTCCATTTTTGATGAGCAACAAACTTCGGTTGTCAATACTGTTGTTGGAAAGAAACGTGGTAGAATTGCTAAAAACTCTTCCATGTTGTGGCATCAACGCCTGGGACATATATCTAAGGAGAAGATGCAAAGACTAATCAAGGAAGGCTTTTTGCATAGTTTAAATTTTTCTGATTTTGATACATGTGTTGATTGTATAAAGGGAAAACTTACTACTAAAGACAGAAAATGAGGAGTTACCAGAAATAATAAGGTATTGCAATTGATTCATACAGATATTTGTGGACCCCTTACTCTCGCTGCCATGGGTGGTTTTAGGTATTTTATTACATTTATTGACGATTTCTCTAGGTATAGTTGGATATATTTGCTTCATGAGAAATCTGAATCTTTGGATGCCTTCAAGGCATTCAAGGCTACTGTTGAATTAAAACTTGGTAAGAAGATCAAATGTGTAAGGTCTGATAAGGGAGGTGAATTCTATGGAAGATATGATGAGACTGGTAGAAATCCTGGACCATTTGTTAGGTTCTTACAGGATTGTGGTATTGAGGCATAATATACCATGCCTGAGACACCTCAACAAAATGGGGTTACTGAAAGGCGGAACCTTACCCTTATGGATATGGTAAGATGCATGCTTAGCCATTTGATTATTCCAGAATTTTTGTAGGGCGATGCTTTAAAAATGGCTGCATATATCCTGAATCATGTTTCAAGTAAATCTGTTACCAAGACTCTTTATGAGCTGATGTCTGAAAAAAGGTCGAGTTTGAAGCACTTTCGTGTTTGGGAATGTAAGGTAGAAGTGAGGCCGTATAATCCACAAATGAAGAAACTTGATCTTAAAATCATTAGTGGTTATTTCGTTGGGTATTGCATTGGTTTAAGAGGATCCAGGTTTTATTGTCCTTCCCACACTACTAAAGTTATTGAATCTGATCGAGCAATCTATTTTAAGAATAAGTTGGAGTATAATGAGAGCTCAATGCCATGCACTAGTGAATTTAGAAATGAGAGTGTTATTATTCTTACACCTTTTGTTCCCCCTTCAGTGGTAGAGGCACCTGTCTTGGCTCATAATGATAATGTTGATCCTATCAACGATGTTGATCTTCCTCATCAACAAGTTGATAATGATGAATAAGATCAAGTTGAAAACTTAGCTTCAACTAGAAGATCGGAGAGACCTCCTAAGTCGACTGGAGCCACTAAATTTAGAGATTATTTTATTTATCTGCAGGAACATGAATTTTCTTTAAGTGGGGATTCGGATCCCGTTTCTTTTTAAGAGGCTATTTCTAGTTCTTCCAGTTCTCAATGGTTAAAAGCCATGGAGGAAGAATTGACATCTATGAGAAAGAACAATGTTTGGGAGCTAATGGAATTGCCGACAACTTGTAAGACCGTTGGATGTAAGTGGATTTTCAAGACCAAACGGGATGCTAAGTGCAAGATAGAAATGTACAAGGCCAGACTTGTTGCAAAAGGATATAATCAGAGGGAATGCATTGATTATAAGGAATTTTTTTTCTCTAATCTTTACCGAAGGCTCCTTTCGTGTTGTGATGGCACTAGTGGCTCATTTTGACTTAGAACTGCATCAAATGGATGTTAAAACTGCATTCTTGAATGGTGATTTATATGAGGATGTGTACATGGTTCAACCTGATGGTTTCAAAAAGAAAGGGCAAGGAGCACTTAGTGTGTAAATTAAAAAGGTCCATCTATGGACTGAAGCAAGCCTCCAGACAGTGGTACTTGAAATTTGATAGGATCATTTGCTCTCTTGAATTTATAGAAAATATCGTTGATCAATGCATTTATTTGAAGAAAAGTGGGTGCAAATTCATTATACTTGTCTTGTATGTTGATGATACTTTTCTGGCTAGTAACGATCTGAATTTTCTGCTTGAAACTAAGCAAATGTTGATTGCTCATTTCGATATGAAAGATCTTGGTGACGCTTCCTTCGTTTTGGGCATTGAAATTCATTGTGATCGATCTCGTGGTGTCCTTGGTTTATCCCAGAAGAATTACATTGAAAGAGTTCTGAACAGGTTCAATACGAAATCTTGTAATCCGTGTACAACACCCATTCAAAAAGGAGAGAGACTTTCTAATACCCAGTGTCCTCGAAATGATAAAGAAATAATAGAAATGGAGAAGGTCCCGTATGCTTCCGTTATTGGCAGTCTTATGTATGCCTAAGTTTGTACACATCCTGATATTGCCTTTGTGATCTGTGTACTTGGGAGATACTTGAGCAAGCTTGGTATGGGTCATTGGCAAGATGCCAAACGAGTTATGACGTATCTACAGGGTACCATGGATCATTTGCTCACTTATAGAAGATCTGATCACCTTGAGGTGATAGGTTATTTTGACTCTGATTATGGTGGTTGTCTAGATGATCACAAATCCACATCTGGATACATTTTCATGTTGGCAGGAGGAGCCATCGCCTGGAAAAGCGTCAAACAGACACTCACAGCTACCTCAACTATGGAAGCAGAGTATATAGCGTGTTATGAGGCTACCCACCAGGCTATATGGTTGAGGAACTTTATTTTTGAGTTTCATATTGTGGAGAGCATCTCTAGGCCTTTAACTATATATTGTGATAATTCTGCTGCGGTGTGTTTCTCTCAAAACAATAAGAACTCCAAACGTTCAAAGCATTTTGATACTAAATACATGTTTGTCAAAGAGAAGGTTCAGGAATTTCAGATTCATATTGAGCACATAGCCACAGAACTTATGGTAGCAGATCCACTAACCAATGGCTCAACTGTTAAATCCTTTGTAGATCATGTGATCTGTATAGGTATTGTGAAATCTTTTGATTTTTTGGGTTAGTTGGAGTTTATATTATGATCTGGAGCAACGTTATACCTTATTATTATTATGTCTCAAGATTTCTTTTGAATAAATTGTTGCTGCAATTACTATTATCATTGTCATGATTATTACTATTGTTATTGTCATTTAATATTGTCATCCTACGCGGTATTATTGATTTATGGCATATTGTTTCGAGACATTTCGAACCCAGTCTCATATTGTATTATGCTAAGATTTTTTGTTAGATCTTAGCAAGCATCATGGGCCGATGCTAGGGCCATTTTGATTTTGGGATAGCATGATGTGATCACATTTTGTATGCTTTTCCCACATTCCATTATTTTGTTGGGTCATAGAGATATATGCGTGCCTGGTATATATGTGATGTCAGTACCCCTATCGGATATGATTTTCTATATTGCTATGGCACTTGCAATCTGATTTTGGACTAGTTTGTTGAAAATGCTTGCTCTATTTTGGCATCTTATTGTGGCCATATTATTGTAAAATTAATCTGAGTATTGTTTCGATAACCTGACGTATGATGTCCAAGTGGGAGATTGTTAGATTATTTATTTGGACTGGCATTGCCAGCGTTATTTATTTTATATTGTTTGATACTCATATTAATTTAGATGTTGAATATTATAGCATGTTTTGTATGGGCCCATTATAATGGGTAAGTGGGCTCATCTATTTTATATATAAAGAGAGGCTCCTATCTCTTTCCAATATAGCGTAATTGTCCCATTGAAATTACATAAAACCCTAGAGGCCAAACGGTGGAATAGAGATAGTTTATCTCCTCAATAACAAACACAAGAACAAGACGATTATGGATTCATCCATTCCATGTAAACCTTGAATCTAATGCTTATGCTTAGTGTTGATAGATTGTTATACATGTTACAATTTAGGATTATTACTCAGTATTAATAATTGTATTTATATATTAATTTATCAGGGGGTTCGATCTTGTCAACAATGCTAGTTATTTTGTGTTGGTGATCATTATTATATTTCACCTTTTGTTTTAATATACATTTGTTTTATGTTTGATAATGATTCTTGTAATGACATTGGTGATTTTATTCTATTAACCAAACAATCTTCAAGAACGGCCGCATCATCCATAGTCACTTTGGCCTGTAAATGGACTTTTATGAGCTTCTAAAATATTTTTTAAGCCATGGCCAATGCTGTTACGTGCCTACCGCATTTCTTTTTGTTGTTTTGAACTCCTCCTCCCAGCAGCCTTGAAAGAAAAGTTTCTTGCCTCATTTTTTAGGCCATGGCCAATGCCGTTATGAGCTTTTTTTTAGATTAAGAGGTGAGTCTTGCATCAATATATCAATTTAAATTCAAACATGGGTTTGATTCACATTCCATGTTCTGATAAAGATTACCATCCAAAAAGAGGGAAAAACGATTTACCAGTCTTTTTTTAGCAAATATGGGAATGCTGTGGTTTGAACATATGCTTAAACATGATTTGAAGGTATTGTTTACATTTTGTTGCTTTACTATTTTATAGTTTTCTTTAATTTATTACTTTTTCTAAAAATGAGGGCATGTCTTGTTCAGCCTCAAGACTTATGCTTTGCTTTGGTAGAACAAAATACCTTGAATATGTCTCACGGGCTTTAAAACACCGGCTAGATTTGATTATGATCTTAGTTGATTGCTCTATTGAAAATTTGAAATGTTCGTCTTTTAAGACCACTACAAAGTTTGAATGTCACTTTATTTATAAGCAATCACAATATTGGAAAGGAAAATGCTTTTATAAAAGTTTGTAAGTTTTATGGAAAACTTACATATGAGTTATGTCCACATATTTGGTCAAATACTTTGACTAGATAAGCTTTCAAGTTTTGAAATTATCAACTTTTTATTTTATCTTGATATTATTAATATTTTAACCCTTAAAAATAAAAAAATCACTTTAAACAATATTTTTGTGACTCAACTTTCACCCTATTTTTATATTAACATTTTTAACCCCTAAAAGATAGAAGCATTCACTTTAAACAATATTTAAAGAAGTAATATTAATTATTTCATTTAGGCTCTATTTGATAATAATATTAATTATAAAAAGAAAAATACTTGATTTCTATGAAGAGCATCATTAATGATATGTCGGTGCAATTATTGAGAATTAAAACTAGAAAAATTATATAAGGTAGTAACATAATTTTATTTCTTTAAAAACCTACATGATCTTAACATATACAAAAGCTAATAAATCAAAGAACGTAATAAATTCCTGTATTTTTATTGTAATATTTCAAATTAATTCTTTTATCTCAAATTAATAATAAAATATTTATATAATAATATTCTAATAAAAGGTTTAGTTTTAAATAAATCAAATTCATCTTTTGTAGGACAAATATTTCATAAATAGGAGTAGAAGGGATTCTTAAAATCCCAACCTTTTTTGAATATGCGAGATCCTCACAATCCCAACCTTTTGAGTGGATTCTGAAATTTACTAATATACGTGATTTTAAAATTTAGAAAATTAGTATTTAACCCAATTTCATAAGAGTATTTTTACTCACATCCATCCCAATTTCGAAATTAGTACATAACTCAGTTTTTTGTTTTTACCCCAACTATTTTGCATTCGACCCAGTTTACTATTTAATTTTTTTCAATATTTTCAATATTATTAATTATAATATGGCAGCATTGCCCTTATTATTTAACTTGTTGTAATAGCCATGAAATTGTGCTAAATACTAATTTTCTAAATATAAAATAGTTTTTATCCTAAAAATAAGTACTAGTAGCTCTGTCACATACAAAATGGTTGAAATGATGTTTCTCTCTAATACTTCTCAATGCAAAAGAAATTATTTTTCCATTGATATACATTCACAAGAGGATATAAGGTATAATGTATAAAGAGATTAGCACGTAGAAGTCCTTCCCTTATTCATACATTTTCCCTTGTATAAAATTAATTGTAGCCTTATTCTTTCTTCATGCTCCGTCTCCAACTCCTTCATAGTGAACCATCCAACCTCAATCCCCATATCTGTATATGTATACATAATTTATACATATATATACATGTTTATACATTGCGATAATGATAAAGATGATGATGATGGAGGTTTTTTAGAGTTTTATCACAATCATAACGAGTGGAGATATGCTCGTATTGTTGTTGGCATGGTTGGTACGCCACTGAAACTTTTTTCCTGATAATTTTATTTTATTTATATATATATACATCATGGAAAGACATATTAGGATTGTTAGTAACATGTCTTTTTAACATGTGCACATTCTAATGTCTTTGGTTTTACGTAATTTTTTATTTTTAGTTGTTAGTGTATGTTAGGAGCACAAAAAAATTAGGATTTCTAGTAGTTTTTAAATTAAATTTAAGTTCTAATATGTCTTTGAACATGTTTGATTCCTTTATATATCATAGAAAGACATATTAGGGATGCTAGTAATATGTCTTTTAACATGCGTGCATTTTAATATCTCTATGATTCTCCATATTTTTTTATTTTTAATTGTTAATAGTATGTATGTAGCATTATGATTCAGGATTTCTAGTATTTTTGAAATTTGAAATTAGTTTCAAGTTCCCTAATTAAATGGATGTTTCTTTTGAAATTTAGGATATTAATAGATTTCAAAATTCAAAAGTTTACTACATTTTTTTTAAAAAGAATCCAAATCTTAGGGATAATTATTTTGTTTGTTTGAAAAGTCAATTAAGGGTACTTTAGGGAAAAATACACAAATATCAATATTGGAAAAAAACAAAACAAAAACAATAAATCAATGATTATCCATTCTTTTAGATCATTTCCTAATTTTCCTAAACAGATGGGTTAAATACAAAATTATTTAAAAAAAATGGGCCAAAAACAAAAAGGCCCTTTAAAATTTCACAAGATTTTAAAAGAATTATATAAACAACGTAACTTACTCTCAAAATCATACCAAAAAAAATACCCTTAACATCTTTTAATAGTTCAATAGCTTTAGTTTTAATGTCTTTCTATAAATATATATATATAAAATTATATACTTGAGCATATCATATTTCTAATTAGTAATGGAGAAATCTAATTTAACTTTAATACAAATATTAAATGGGTGAATTTGTGTAAAAGACAAAATAGTGTCTTAATTTTATAATTATGAATTTAATGATAGTAGATTTTTATTTCAAAACTAAATACAGAGTTTGAGTAAGCGTGGATATTTTTCTCAAATTTGTGATTAGAAATTGCCTGTAAGTTTAAAAACTTACAGTGTTTTTCACGCTAGCAAGGTCCTATTGGAAAATGGGATTGTCTGAGAAAGTTAAATACAAAAAAATTAGAAAATAATATTTTTATAAACTAAAGACTTTCTTTGATTAAACTTAGAAACGAGCAAAATGTTAGTTTTATAGTAGATTTTTGAATTGTAATTTTTATCGTATCGTACAAGTTTAAATTTACCTCATACTTTTTTAGTGGATTATCATTGCACATTCCCTTATTTGATAGAAATACTATTTATTAGGAAAATATTTTTTAATAATTTCTAGTTGAAATATATTTTTTTTATTTACAAATTTTATCACATATTTTTAGCTGGTATATTACATAAATTATATTCTTGTTATACATTTTGAAAGTACAAGTCATATAATGTATCTAAAAAAAATACGAAGTGAAATTTATAAATAACTGTAACATCGCTCTTTCTAGTTTATTTTTGAGTTTCCTTTATTCAATTCATGAAAATTGAACAACAGTAGTTTTATTAATTCTGAAGGGGTTTGGTTAGATAATGAATGATATATATATATATATATATATAGGAAAGGTGTTTGTGGTGGGGGAAGAAGTATACAGAAACGTGCACGGCTAGGTAATCTGAATGGAAAAGTTACACTCACAGATAGCCCTTGGGTTTTGCTTTAATAAATATTGAACAATGTTATACTCCCTTTATTCTAATTTAATTATCACACTTTAAAAAATTAAAAATTAAAAAAAATATAATAATTATTTTAAAAGAAAATATTTATTTTCAAAAATATCTTTTACTTTTCTCTTAAGTGGTGGAATTCACAATAAAAAAAGTAGTGTAAACTTAAAGGGTAATATTAAAAATAATAAAAAGTACTGTAATTAATGACTTGTTAAATATAAAAAGTGAACAATTATTTTGAGATATCTAAAAATAAAATAGTGGACAATTAAATTATGACAGAGAGGAGTATTTACTTATAAATTTTATTATTTATTTTTATCAGGTGTATTATATAAATTATATTTTTATAAAATATAACAAAAATATAATTTATTTAATGCACCTAATAAAAAATATATAATAAAATTTATAGATAAAAATAACATTTTTCATAAATATTATCATCTACCAAAACTTGAAGGTTAAACACGTACGTACAAGGCACAAGATATTTATGGATGTATGTAAATTTGGACTCGCCTCAATAATAAAAAAGCACTGTCCAGTAATTGACTAGTAGATTGTGAGCACATACTTTTTTTTTTGTCGTTTATATTCGAATTTGAAGTGTCTGGACTAATTTCCGTACCTCTCAATTAATATACGGGGACTCGATGTAAATTTTTTTTAGTCAAAACTAATTTTCTAAAGTTTGGTGGCTCACAGACTTTATACCTTAGCTTACCCCGCTCCCCTCCCCCTCCCCCTTCCCTTCTCTCTTTCTCTCTTGTTAGAATTAATTAATTAATATTTAGTCACTACAGTTAGACTGATAATAGAAGCTATGATAAATGGAGATGGGAGCTGGAATTGATTTCTATTCCTAAGAAATAGTTATTGTGAGAGAGAGAGAGAGAGAGAGAGAGAGAGAGAGAGAGAATCCCCCTTTGCTTTTTTCTCTTTTGAACAGTACGTGATGATGATGGATGGACATCCGGGTCTGATTTGATTCCGATGGATCTCTCTCTCTCTCTCTCTACTCATATATAAATAGCATATGCCTTGGGTTCAGCGCACTTTTGTAACCGTGTTTCGTTTTTGCACTGTTTTTTTGCCTTTTCTTTTAAAATGTTCCTATTGACATATTTCAATTTATTCTATAACATTATTTTAAAAAAAAGTGTTGATTATTTCTTTGACACACAATATTTTTTGTATTTTTAATTAATGATTAAAACATTAAATACTCAATCTCTTAAACAACTTTTTCATCATCATCATCATTACCACCGTTACCATTGTCGCCTCTTTTTCTTTTACTTCTTCTTCTTTTTCATTATCATCATCATCATTACCACCAACACTATTGCCGCCACCACCTCCATTATTGTTACTCCTACCACCATCCAAATCATCATCCATCTCCAAAAGAAGTAGGATAGTTATATTTTTGTTATTCCTTTATATTTCTTTTTATTTATAAATTATTGGATACAAACAAAGGCCAAAAAAATAAAAAAAACAAAAATAAGATACAAAGAATGTTTACTCGGTCCCTAGGAACCGAGTGTTGAATAGCTTACTTGGTTCTAAGGAACCGAGTAAAGTACAGCTTACTAGGTCCTAAAGAACCGAATTATGCTTTGGGTTATTTTTTCAATTCCACTCGGTTCCTTAGAACCGAGTGACTTGTGCTTTACTCGGTTCCTTTCGACCGAGTATGATGAACAGCACTCGATTCCTAGTAATCGAGTAAACCTTCATCCATGGTAGAATTTTCTTTTGACGTGGTGTGTGCACCGGTGAAACTTTTTTTAATCAATAACGAAAAAGTTCAAAAGAAAAAAGAGTGGAACAACTAGATTTAAGAAGAAAAAGTTAGAAAAAGAAAATTGAAGATGAGATTTGTAGAATGAGTGGTGTGATTTGTTTTTTTGAATTGTAGAAAGAGTGGAATGCTTAATTCCAACCAAAATTTCTGAAAAATGCTTAACGATAATGTGTTGATTTGTGAAAGAAAAAGATTGAAGATGAGAGATAATGGAGAAATAGAGAGTAAGAGGGGAGTGTTTTTTAGGTGAATGTTAATTAATCCTAAAATTAAAGGTGGAGTGGTGAAGTGTTGAAGTGTTATATGAAGTGTTAGAGAGATATAGAGTGTTAGTGAGTTAAATGATGTGGGTGAATTGTAGCTCGCTTCTTTTAACTCGCACTAACCAATAAAAATTGACTCACGTCGATTTAATCATTTTTCTCTCCAGTTTTGGATGGCCAACGTCTCCGTCTCCAGACCAGATGCATGCACTTTGTTCTACTCTTTCTCTTCTCTTCTCTTCAAGTTAAATTAAATTTTGGATTATCTGGTTGCCATTGATTCTCCAAAAATTATCAACAAACTTAATTTGAATGTAGTTCCTGGGCATTTCCTCAACTTAATCTAACCCTGATTTCTTCCATATCCAACATTATGTATTGACATTAAACATATCGCATTCATTTGTCTTGGTGCCCAAAAAGAATTCTTAAACCCCAACACCGTTGAACTCCCGCTGAAACCTAAAATTAGTATTTTTCACATCCGATTCGTACTCTGTCCAAAAATAAAAAATAAAAAAATTCGATCATCTGCTACCCCGGTGAACTCACTCCTTTCTTCACCTTCAACCTATATGCCTTAGTTTATTCTGTTTATACAAGAAAACTAAAAGTTGGCTAATGGAATTTAATTGAAAAACAAGCGTTTTTGTTGTTAATTTCCCATGCAGCTGATCCAGAGAGGAGAATTTTTAAGGCTTGATGAAAACCTTAAAATTTAGACAGGAGAGAGAGAGAGACGGGGGAGAAAAGAATGGGCTGATGCCATCCAATATCCATCGCGAGGAACAGAAAGGAATGAAGGAGAGAGAGAAACTTGATGCCGTTGATAAAATGACCACAACGACGCAATTAAAAACAGTTTTATTGGGTAAATTTAATGGGAGTGTACTTAGCAAATAAAAATAATTTTATTGGTATATGTCGGTAAAAGTGACACAGAGTTTATGTTGTATTCAATAATTTCTTGGGCATCACACATGTAACAACTAAAAAAATTTGGGCAAGGTAAGCACAACATTAGCATTCGCCCCAATGGCCCAACCCAAAAGTGTAGATAGTGATTTTGGGGAATCTACTGGCAAGACATTTTATCTCTGTCTGGTTGGCACCCCAATAATTTTGCATAGCAGACAAAATAAAAAAAACAGGGTCTCCAATGGTTGTATTTTTGCCACTTTTCTCTCCTTACCGTTGAATTCAATCTCATCAAATTAAATTGAATACGAGGGTAGGTTTGCTTACGCGCTTTTGAATTTCTCTTAGAATTATAATTTTATAATTTTAAAAATTGCAATGCCATACAATTATAATACATTATTTGAATTGTATGCATCTTTCATTTATAATTTTATTAGAATTTCAAAATTATTTGTTTGATAAATTTGTAAAATTTATTTAAAATTTCAAAAAGACAATAACTTTAAAGGTCACTAAGGCCCACTAATCACATTCACTGACTGTCATGTCTTTGGAACAGTTGTACCAATTATTTTAATTTGACTAATTTTAGAATTAAAATAAAATTGAATTATATTTGAAATTGAATTTTGAATAAAAATGACATTCAGAAAATGGAAAAACAAAATTGAAGTTAAAAACTGTTTAAAAAAACATATTGCAAGCATACTATATATATATATATAAGTTATGTTTAAATGTTATTTTATATTGTTAATATATATTTATTATATATGTGGATACAAACGAATATGTATGTGTATATATATACATATGCTACCTGTTGGTGATTGTGTGTTTGAATAGGTCAAGGGCAAAGCCGAACCTGAAGTGAGCCGCAACATGCTCTTATTTCAAATCCCAATTTTTTGAGGGCCTCATAATTTTTTAAAGTTTAAAATTGGGTTTGTAAAATCTCAAAATACTGGAGGTAAGATTGTAATTATGTTTATAAATTTATTCAAAAAAAGAAACGAGTTAACACTAAACAAGTTAATATAAAGCTAAAAGGTTGACAAAAAAAGAGTAGTCGAATGAGTTAACACGAAAACTTGATTGATACTTTTGCCACTAAAACTGCAAGGCGGGTAATATTTAAGTGATGCTCTAGTTATTGCTTAAATAGTTGTTTTTGTTCATAATGTAATTTTTCCTTATTTGCCGTGCTAGCTGTTGGGCCTTTAATGGGGAAATTCATTGATCAAAAAATAAGTAGTGATCATTTATGTAGATTAATTTAAATTAATTTATTTTCTTTGAATTTGGATGCTTAGAAAAAAAAAGACCTAAAAATTTGAGAACGGAGGGCCTCATTGATAAAGTTTGCTTAAGATCCCTAAATTCTCAGATCCGACCCTAGTCAAAGGTGGCATGGGGGCTTGGGTGGGATATGGGTTGTGTTGGTTCTTACACAATAGGGGTGGTAAAGGGAGAATGTTGCATAGATCGGTAAGGGTGTTGGGGTGGATGGTGGTGATTAAGGGTGAAGTTGTTGTTGTTGTTGTTATTATTATTATTATTATTATTATTATTATTATTATTATTATTATTATTATTATTATTATTTTGAATCCTATAAGAATTGGAATTGAAAAACTTTACCCTTATAAAATTTAATCTTATAGAATTGGTGGTTTTAGAATTTTATTAAAATTTCAAAACCATGAAAACCACGACCATTTAGTCCATTCAAATAATATAATTCTAAAACTATACCTTAATTCTAATTGCATAGCATATAATTAGGGTTACCAAACTAGGGGTGTTGTCAGAAATCCGAAAACCGAACGAACGAACCGAACCGATCCGTTGCGATATGAAATTTCCCTAACCGAAAAAAAACTGAAACCGAAATCAAAAACCGAAACCGATTGATTTGGGTCAGTATGGGTTGGGGATTCGGGGTCCCCGAATTGGACCAAAAAAACCGAATATTTTTTTAAAAAAATTGCTAACTTAATGTAATTACTTAAGTTGTCTTACAATATGTTGAAAAAAAAAAGGAAACTTTCTTACAATATTTACATTATATAAATGATCAAATCTTATGGATTATTTACATTTGCAAATAATTACTTAAGCTAATTATTAAAATAAATACATTATATAATTTTTTTGTAGCGCATTTTAAGTGAATTTATATTTTTAGTGCAATTTTGAAATAAAGTTATAACAATACCAAAAAAACCGAATGAGACCGAACCGGACCGAAACCGAATAATTTGGGGAGGGTTTGGGTTTCATAGGTACAAAAACCGAAACCGAACCGAATCGAAACCGAACTATAAAGTTTGGGGAGGGTTTGGGGTACCCTAGTTTCTACCCCGATTGAAACTGAAAACACCCCTATACCAAACACACCCCGAATGTTGTTCCTATCTATCTTGATTCTTGAAATGTGTATACTATTTAATAAATTTCTATATCTATTTGGCAATATAATTGTATAGATAAAAAAAGTCTTAAATAAAGTTTGAAAATGGTACCATTTATATCTTACTTGACATTTATTTAAGAATGAGAGAGAATTAGTGGTTTCTTATATCCAAAGAGGATGTGTCATGTCACATTGAAAATTTCTATCACTATTTCTACATGAGTTTGAGTGTAAGAGTTTGGTTAGTCAGCTGTTTGCTCACTGTAATTCCCTCTCATTTTAATATAATTTTTTCCTTTCTCTTAAATGTCTTCCCATGAGTTTAGATTATTGCTTGATCTTTTGAGTCTTATTTTTTCTATTATCTTGTTCATAGCTGTCTGTATGCTTATCTGTAGAGATCATCGCGATTAAGTTCGTATCGATAGTCGGTTGCCCGTAGTAACGTCTATCCTCGTCCCTTGGTAATAGGTGATAGAAATTCTCCTTGTGACTCAACTTCCACCTCACATAGAAATAGTTATAAAAAATCCCACTTGAAGCATATTTTTTCTATTTTTCTTTTCTATCATATAAATTTGTATGAATAGAACTGACCATAATTGTCTCCCCCACATAATTTCTTAGGCCATCTCCAATAGTATTTTTTATAAATTTATTTATATCCTACGTGTTATAGGTACTTTTAATACATTTTATATCTATTTGGCAATATAACTTGTATAGATAAAAAAGTCTCAAGTAAAGTTTGTCTAATTGTGCCATTTCTATCTTACTTTTATATCTTAGCTGGCATTTATTTAAGAATGAAAGAGAATTTGTGGGGTTCTTATGTCCAATGAAGATGTGCCATATCACATTGAAAATTTCTTTCACAATTTCTACAGGTAAAAATGCTTATAGAAATTTCCTATATAACTCACCTTCCACCTCATATATAAATAACTATAAAAATGACCATTGAAGCATTTTTTCCCCTTTTTTCTTTTTTAACATATAAATTTGCTTTGATAGAAATGACCATTGGAGATGGCCTTAATAAAGAACCCATTATGACTTGGCCTAGAGGAAGAATGAGCTTTATGGGCTTAAAAGGTTTGAAGTGGTAATTTTTCTTTTTTTTAGCTTTTGCCTCTTGTGGATACATGAGAAGTGTTCTTACCTTTTAGATGAAAGAGTATAGTTGTTTAAAATGTTGATATATACTATATTTCTTAAATGTTATATATTTTTTTTCATGATATTTCAAAATACAAATATAATTAAATATATTAAATTCTTTAATAATAATTAAATATATTCTTAAGAGGCAATTGGGCATAAGGGCCCACTCCAATAACAACATAATTGTAAAGGCCCATTATGAATTAGCATTGTAAATTAAGGACACTATAGAAAAAAGACACTAATGCCCCTTCCTTATTTAACTAATAACACACTAAACCTAAATATAACATCTCATGTCTCGTCTCCAAAAAATAATTGGACCTAAATCCCAATAAAAAAATTTCAAAATCCACAATGGTCGATCATTAGAGCTGGAGAGATGACACAATAAATCATTCTGATAATCAATTCCGATTCATTGTCCAGGTATTGATTCAAAAAAACTACATCATATCATGATTTAGCACATTCGATTAATTTTAATCATTAATATATTTTTACATATATATATATATACATATATATATATATATACATATATTGCTTCCATTGATCATATTTCTTCATCTCGAATCAATTAAAACATTGATACAAGCTCATAATTTATTTTAGCATCATCAGATTACTTGTTATTGTGTAGCACTTTCTGGTTATTGTCATTTGTGTTGACAGATGGTGCTAAATAACTTTTAGCACCATCAGATTGCTTGTTATTACATTGAAAGGTGGTAGTAAATGGCTTTTAGCACCTTCAAACTAGTTTTCATATGCGAAAGTTGATGCAAATGGCTTTTAACACCTTCTGTTTTTGTCATGTGTGTTAATAGTAGGGGTGTCCATCCGATCCGATCCGGTCATTTTAAACCATCCGCATCCGATCCAATCCGATGTCGGTTTTAGGTTTTAGCATCCAATCCAATCCAACATACTTTACCAATCCAATCCAATTAAATGTTGGATTGGATCGGTTTCGATCCAATCCGATTCTTCATTTGATGCATATGAAAGAATCCTATACAATGTGATGCATTAAATGAGAAAAATAAAAAATTTCTCTTTTTTATTTTCACATTCTTTTTATGTTTTCTTATTTTAAATAAATTATAGGAACGAGTCTTGTTACAAATATCAATAAATGAAATGATGCTATTTGTTTAAGTTTTTGTTATTTTAATTAAAACCCTTATCTTATAAATATTACAAAGTGACCCTTATCTTATGAATATTACAAAGTTACAACTTTAATAATGGATTGGATTGGATTGGATATGTTTCTAGAGTACATAAATCCGAAACCGATCCAATTTTTTCGGTTTTTAAAATGTCCATCCGATCCAATCCAATGATCCATAAAATCCAGAAAAAATGGATTGGATTGGATTGGATCGGATCGGTTTCTCGGTTTGGATTGGATTTTGAACACCCCTAGTTGATAGTGGTGCTAAATGACTTCTAGCACCATCAGATTGCTTGTTATTATAATGAAATGTGGTGCTAAATAGCTTTTAGCACATTCAAACTACTTTACATGTGGGAAAAGTAGTGCTAAATGACTTTTAGCACCTTCAAACTACTTTACATGTGTGAAAAGTGTTGTTAAATTGCTTTTAGCATCATCAGATTGCTTGTTATTGTGTTGACAGGCAGTGTTAAATGGCTTTTAACACCTGCAAACTATTTTACATTTGAGAGAAGTGGTGTTAAATGGCTTTTAACACTATCAAAAAATGACTTTTAGCACCATCAACATAGTTTTTTTCATATTCGAAAGGTGGTGCTAAATGACTTTTAGCACCATCATATTCCGGGTTACTGGTTGTTGACAACTAATGCTAATTGGCTTTTAGCACCTTCTAGTTATTATCATGTGTGTTTACACGTGGTACTAAATGGCTTTTAGTACCATTATATTATTTGTTACTACTTGTTGAAATGGTGGTGCTAAATGGTTTTTAACACCTACTGGTTTTTGTCATGTGTGTTGACATGTGGTGCTAAATTTAGCACCATTAGATTACTTATTACTATGTTTACAGGTGGTGCTAAATGGCTTTTGCAAAAATATCGATAAAGGAATTTTGGGCAAAGTGCATTATAATAATTATAGTTTTGGATTCCAAATCACTATAGGTTTATTAATCGATGTATTAAATAGGTCCAATCTATTAAAGGTGGTTTGACATAAATCCATTGCATTTTGAGCTAGTCATCTCTCGTGATGTTAAGGAATATGTTTTTGATAGTGATGAAACTATACAATACATGGTTTGCTTTACAGCGGTTCAACATATTGACAGCATATTTATAGTTGCAAGGTGAAGTAATGCTCTTAGGTCTTTGGTGTTAGGCAATAATTCTACTAGTAACTCCTCCAATTATAGGAGTTTAAAAGTGAAACTGAATCTCATAGTGAACCACATTAATCTAATGCTTGGAAAAATTGTATTACGGGTGTCGGACAAAGATTTTTTGATGGTATAGATGAGTTTAGAAATATTTTTTTTTGATACACCAAAGAGAAGATTAAAGGTCTTGGGTGCCTTCAAAGTATGAATGTAATTAGTGATTTCTTTTTTAAAAAGAAAAATAAGTGTTAAAGATTTTAAGGAAATTTTTACTGACGCCGAATTACTTAACATTATGATATTATCACTTGTCAGAAAAATGAAAAAAAGAAAAGAAAAAAAAAGATAAGAAAGAGTTTGGTGAGAAGCAGAGTTGGTTTATACGGGAGTTTATCCTTTTTTTTTAGGTAAAAAATACTAAACCCCCTCAAACTATCATTTTTTTGCACTAAACCCCCCCATCTTCTAAAAGTGACACTAAACCCTCCTAAACTATTAGATGTTATCACTTAACCTCCAAAATTACATAAATGCCCTTGTATGAAGTTGGGTAAAAAATACTAAATCCCCCAAAACTATCACTTTTTGGCACTAAACCCTCATAAACTATCACAACTTGACACTTTACCCCATAATTTATAAAAGGACATTTATTTACAAGGGTATTTATGTAATTTTGGGAGTTAAGTGATAACATCTACTAGTTTATGAAGGTTTAGTATCACTTTTAAAAGATGTGGGGGTTTAGTGCAAAAAAATAATAATTTGAGGGAGTTTAGTATTTTTTACCCATTTTTTTTTTGAACAACCAGGAGTTTATCCCTGGCTAGACAAGAATTGGTTATTCCAAATTTTGGGCTGGGCCCTGGGCTTCTCTTGATTGTTTGTGCTCTTGCGAATTCAAGAGTTTGGATTTTTAACCCAAATTAAAATGCATTATTGGTGGCTAATGAATGCAATTCATTCTTTCTCACGGTTTGAACACGACTCGTGTTAAAGTTTTATATAGAATTTCTCTAAAACTGCTTCAGCTATTACAATTGGAGGGATTACCAAGTTTCACTACTAGAATTTTTTGTGATAAATGAGAAAATAGAACTTTTGATACAGTACGCTTAAAATCGTTCATCTTTTTCAATTTTACTCTTGTTATTGATCAGTGGTATAGTCAGAAAATTTGGTAATTGAGGTCATTCAATAATATATTATCCAATCTCACACCAAGTATAGTGACTATATTATAATAAAAAAAAATGAGGAATGATCAATACTAGTTAGCCCAAACAATGCAAAACCCAATAACAAGTGTAAAGAAATCTTTATCTCATAAAATGCATTTGGAACATTTTGGGGACATATTTTGAACTGAATAACCAAAAATTTATATTTTAACCCCACTATTAACTATTTTTTTTAATATTTGAGTGGTGTTAATTATACACATTAAACCGAGTATATCTAAAACAAACCTTCTTAATCTGTATATTTTAAGTGGGATCAAAAAACCCCACAATCATCAAGCTAGCCTCGACCCTGTTATTGATCATCTTCATCAACATTAACAAAGCTTTTTGAGTTTTTTCCTCGTAAATACGTGCGAGCCAATTAGTTATTCTGGCCAACATTCTTTCCTGCAAACTGGTACCGCACATCACTTAGCCATGTCTAGGAGCACCTTCCACAGTTAGAAATTAATTCTGTCTTTTTAAATCAATAACTTAGCCTTGTTAATTTTGCAATGACAAATAAAAATTCATACTACCCAAAAAAATTTATTCATATACCTCTAGCTTGGTGTGGATGTAGATCTCCCAAGACTAAAGGACTTATTGAACCTTGCCTAAGTTTTATCATTTCTAGCCAAGTCATGACGATAAATTTTTATTGATTTTTCTGCAAATTAAATGATAATATATGTTGGTAAATAAGCACCACAACAAAATATATAATTCTTCAGCGATGCATTCTTTTTGTAAAATATATTACATTTTACGTCCACAAATCACATCTGGATCCCTTGCGGAACATCTCGGATGCATTATATATACTCATCTTGCTGCTAGCCTCAAATTAAGTTGTACATAAATGTTACAATAAATATGATACAGTGAGTTTAGATTCGTTAATCCTCTTAATTAATGTGAAGATTATATTGATTTTCTTGCTTTATTAACTAATGCACTAAATAAATGAATGAAGTAAAGTACAATATTTCATCAATAAATCAAGTGATCAAGAGATATGATTTGCAATATTATGACCTTAGGAAATCTGGAATAATTAATAATCAACATATTATAAAACTTAACAATGTTGTGGCAAATCTAAAAATTGACTAAATAAACCGATCTAAAGAAAACCAAAATCGAAACAAAGAAACAAAACCAAAATCGAATAAATTTGATTTGGATTTGAAATGTGCCGGTGCAAAACTAAAGTGAGCCATATATATATGTACACATGTATATATCATATATTTGTGCTAGCTCGTATTATAATCAACGCAAGTACACGTCAGTTGTGATCTTTATTGTTTGATAACTTCTACTGTCCAGTGAATTATTAATTGGTTAGGGAATCTTTGTGAACTTTTTAAAATTTGACGTTAATTATATAATTTTAAAGCTGCCCCTCTTCTGTTTGAACAAATATCTCAAAGACTACCTAAATTTACTTGTATCATTGTTAGTAATTGCAGATTTTTTTCTTCTTTTGTATATATATATATATATGAATTTAGTAGGTTGTTTTTCAATTATTTGATAAATGATAGTGACTTCACTTTTGCCCTCTGGAATTAGGATTAAGCCAGTTTAGAAGTTCTCGTAGTGGAATTAAATCTTGTTCAAGTTCTTGTTATTCTTATCATTCAATTTTAGTTTTTTGTTCATTTAGACCAGTGAAATTGATTTCTTCTATGTTGATTTATGCTTAGAATTTTTAATTAAGTGTTACTAAATCGAAGTTTTTTATTCTTATCTAAGTTTGGATAATATAAAACCCGAAATTAAATTAAATCAAAACAAAATTTGTTTTTTAATTAAGTGTTACTAAATCAAAATTTTTTATTCTTATCTAAATTTGGATAATATAACACCCGAAATTAAATTAAATCAAAACAAAATTTTCAAATTCAATTTAAATATTAATTTCTGTAACTTCAGTCTCAACCGAAATCTAAAATACCCCTAATAAAACTTATATGCCACGTTGATACGAAGGCGAAGTATCTTGTAAACTTGTTGATATATAAAGAAAGAAAGGTGGCCGAAAACTTTGATGAGATGCTACGATGCTATAATAATACTACCTAGGTGGGATGTTCAACGCCTAGGAGAAAGACACGTGGAAAGTTTGACTACGAATGGCCGAGCTCCTAAAAGGTATGTATGAGAGGTGTCAACAAGCCAGCTGTCAAAATTAGGACACGTCATTATTAACACTTAAAAAGAGTGCTGTAACATTTTATTATGATTTTAAAAGATATATATATATATATATAGAGCGTTTCATATACGGACCGCTCCTTACGGACCGAAACTTTTAGCGATGATTTTTCGTCGCGAATACATTGAGGATATATTTTTAGCGACGGAAAACTGTCGCTAAAAGTCCCGGTCTGTACGAACCGGTTCGCATATGAAAATTTCCGTATATATATATATATTTTAACATTTTTAGTACTATATTTTTATTTGTAAGATATTTCAAGTGTTAAAGAACTTGTTAGAGTGTCGATTTAAATAATTACTACATGTTGAAAATATGATTAAAGAGATAATAATTATATATCAACAGTTAAAATTAGGACACGTAATTATTAACACTTTAAAAGAGTGTTTTAACATTTTAATATGATTTTAAAAGATATATATATATATATATATATATTAACATTTTTAGTACCACTTTATTTTTATTTGTAAAATATTTCAAGTGTTAAAGAATTTATTAGAGCGTCCATATAAATTAATTATTATATGTTGAAAATATGATTGAGGAGATGATAATTATATATGACAGTAGTCGTAGAATATTGAAAAAGCTTTACTACTATAAGTTTTTTCTATATAACTCCAAACACGTGTCAGCCCAAGAGTGGTTTATTCCCCAATTAAATTTCAGATGAGATGAGCGGCTCCGGCTCCGGCTCCGGCTCCACCTCCCCCAACTCAAACTCCATTTGGTATGTTTTAGAATTTGCCAATTGGGATCATTCATGAGCATCGCCATCGGAAAAGGTAAATTGATAAATTTACTCTACTTTTTTTACAACGGAAAAAAATGTAGGGTAAAATCTAAGCAGGTAACGTAGAGAATGAATAAATTTACTATATCACTTAAATTTTAATCATACGAATATGTGTCACTCGTATTATTTATACGAATTCAGTTCACTCGTGTAAAAAATTTTAAAAAGTTATGCAAATGTGGGTCACTTATATGAAGTCATACGAAATGAACCACATTCGTATGAAACTATCTTTTCCAAGCTCATACGAGTGAGCTTTATTTGTATGACCATTTTTTTTTTGTTTTTTTTTCGCATAACAAATTATACGAATGAGCTTCATTTGTATAATTAAATTTTTTAGTTCACCCGCTGTATATTGTACTTTAAAATTTAACTATTAAAATACTAAATTTAGCCTAAATTTTAAGAGCTCCACCGTAGATGCTCTTTAAGAAATAACAATAATAATAATGTTTTAAAAGGCACTAAAGATGGGGCCATACATGCCGCCAGATGTACGAAGGACTTCTTCACACACGGTTGGTTGCAAAGATTCTGATGCAATTGTGCACTGCCCTTTTATTTTGATTCCATTCCCCTAGCCATATTCCTCTTCTAATCAGAAAACATTTTTAGATGATTGGCATGTTTAGCAATAAACAATTAGGTTCCATTTCATTGTAAAATAGAAAAAGCACTTAATTTATATGAAAAGTTAAGATATAAATTAAAGAACGTGGTAAGATATTTTTTTTATATTTTAGTTTTTTGCATGGAATTTTTTTATTAGGTGGTGGTGAATAATTTTCTTTTTTCAAAAAATTAAAATAAAGAAGGATGAAGAACACCTACACATCAAAATGAGTATGTGATGGAAAATATTTTACCACATGGTTCAACTTATTTCCAATTTCTCACACTATATTATTATTTTTTCTATCATTTTTTCTATTGTTATCATAGCCTTAATTGCTTGCTTTTAGAAAGGTCATTTACGTACCTAAGTATTTTTTTTCCACCTGAAGTCACTAACAGTGGTTTATTTAAAATATATTCTTACCACCTAAGTTATTAAGAGTTGATTATTATTCTGTTTTGGGATATCTTAAATTAAGATTACACTTTTTTTTATAGATAGAATACTTTTTTTTTCAAGTGTAGTACTATTGATAGAACAACGTAGAACATTAGAAGTATACAATATAACTCTCCAAGTAGTAATATGATCTGGTAAAAAGATAATTGTTTTGACAATATGAGTAGTTTTTTTTCAATCATTGATTATTTTTAAAGTTTATATATTCTTAATAATATTTATAGAATTTTAATTTGAGCTGGAGATAATAATAATAATATTTATAGATGGGGCCAGAGGCGGATCTATGTGTATGAGAAAGGGGGCCATGGTCCTCCCCAAATTTTTTTTAATATATATATATATATATATATAAATTTAAGTGTATGAAATTTCTATTGTAGTCCCCCCCCAAAATGATAATAAAAAATAGTAGAGAGAGAGCTTGCATTCTCAGCTTATAAGTATTGTTAAATCAAAACTTCGAAGTAAAATGGAAGATGAAATTCTTATAAATTCTTTAACTATCTTCGTTGAAAGGAAAATTGCAAGAAAGGTCTGTATTTTGTAGTGCAACTTTATATTTTTTCTATCAAATATGTTACGTTGTTGAAAATCGTATGGTCCCCTCCAAAGAAATTTCTGGATTTGCCCCTGGATGGGGCAAAAGGGGGTGTGGGCAGGTAAGTTAGAGGTATTTCCGTAAGTTGTTGGTGTGCTAAGGGTAGTAGGAGAGAGAGAATGAAGCGGTGGCAAGGAGGTTGTCGGAGGTGGGGAGGATTGGCTTGCGTTTCTTCTTTTTTGTTTTGTTGATGGAGATATATATATATATATATATAGGGAGAAATGCAATGGCCGTGGGGAGATTGCTAGAGGGGTGAGTTGGTTTAAAGAGAGAAAGAGGTGGAAATGGTGGTGGTGTTGCGGCAGTGAAAGTAGCCGAAAGGGGATGTGTGCGTGTATATATAAATATATCAATAGTGAATTTAAAAGTTAAAAAAATATAAATTAAAGGGGATTAGTGTCACTTTTAAAGTTTTAGGGGGTTAAGTGTAAAATATTTAGACGAAATTGTTAACGGAGTTAGAGTCGGGGTCTCAATTGAACCAATTACGTAACGTTAGGGGAATTATTGAGGATTTTAAAACATCAAAAAAAAATTTAATCTAAACCCAAACTTCAAGGTCTAATTTATCTTTTTCCCTTCTTTTTATCTATCAGTAAGGTTAGACACAGAAAGACTCTAGAAAAGTTTCTCACTTGCTGCATTAAATAATTTCAATTACTCGTGTATATGTGTCCAAGTCCTCAAATGCATGTGAGATGCTTTTAATCAGTTCAAACTTCAGTCATAAATTAAATAATTACTGAAAGCGAACATTTTAAAATTGATCACATGCATAAATAATAAAACAAATATATATATATATATATATATATATATATGTGTGTGCGTGTGTGGATGTAGAATTTCTATTGAATGCCTTCAACATTCCATTCTAGCTAAACCCCAAGTGCATCATGCGTGATCTTACTTACTGATCATATCATTAAGGTAAGATAATATATGTAGATAATGTTTGTGTCATTAATTTCCTTCCCTCCTTATATATATATATATATATATTAATATATTGAAAATTAGCAAGTTCCCAAGCTTGTCGATAGAGGTGTATATAATTTATTAATATAAATACTCTCTTTCCATTCTTCTGTTTATGATTATATATATGGAGAGAAGCACTTTAATTAAAAGCTGAATTCCAATTTGCCTGCAGAAGATATTGTATTGAAATAGAAAAGGTAGCATTATTCTTTCATTCTCATTTAGCCAATGAGCCAAAGACATGATAGATTCTGTACCCGGGGAGATAATAATATAAAAAAATAAAGGATTTCAAACTTTTTAAGTGCTGGCTTTAGAAAAATTCGCTCAGCTAACCTAAAAATCTCAGTTTCAAATATTTACGTGTTGGTATTAGTAAGTCGGCACACAATTTAATCGATTTGGAACTCCATTTTACGTACTTTTATTTTGTTATCATTGTGTCTTACAAACTTTTATTTATTAAAAAGATTTTATGCCAGCAACGAGATTTAAACTCATGCCTGTAGAATTTCACCTAAACAATATTGAACTAGTTACCAGTACGTTTTGTTATTTCCATTTCTTCAAATTCCTTATATAAATTCACTTGGTATGTTATAATGCGCGCACCAAATTAAAACTATGTTTGGTAGAAAGAAGAGCGTTTGTGGCATGCATAATATGTTCATCCTTTTGCTGAATACTTTAATTTCTAATCAAACCAAGCCCTCCATGTCGGCATCCACATGTCCCTTTCTTTCTTCTGTCTATAAAAGCTCTTGCATTCTATTCTCAGCTCAGCTCAGCTCAGCTCATCAAACCAAATCTCTCTCTCAATTTTTGTGGCCATGTCAAGGCAAATAGAACCACTTGCTGTAGGGAGAGTAATAGGAGAGGTAGTGGACAATTTCATACCAAGTGTGAAAATGAATGTTACTTACAAATCCAACAAACAGGTCTCTAATGGTCATGAGCTCATGCCGACCCTCATTACTGCTTCTCCACATGTCGAGATTGGTGGCCAAGACATGAGGGCCGCTTATACCCTCGTAAGTCCATTTCAAACACACACCTACCCCTCTCTCAATCTCTATATGTTTACCGTATATGTATGCGCACGCCTATAACTAACTATCTTTTATGTCTATGTTAATTACGGTCTTGACTGAAATAAATCCTTGAAGATCATGACCGACCCGGATGCTCCAGGCCCTAGTGATCCATATTTGAGGGAACATCTTCACTGGTTTGTACTACTTAATTAACCTCAAATTATATATTCTTCGTTTTTCCTATACATTCTGTTGAGGAATAAAATTAAAATGCAAACTATTGTTGATTATTTTTCAGGATTGTGACTGACATTCCTGGTACCACTGATGCTTCCTTTGGTGAGTTTCGAAACCCTTATATTTACGTTAGTATGTTAATCAGTTTATTCGACCAAATGATAACATGGTATACCTGCATTGACTACTTTGGTGTCACATTATGGTACACTGGGTAAATAATTCACCAAGCCAATGACATATATATATATATATATATATAAGCTCCACATGTACGCAGCTGGCATATATATATATATATTATATATGCTAGCTATTAATATGCATATGTGATGCATACACATCATCAATCCATCATTGCTCGTGAGTACTACATGCTGGTGTATCTAAGACATCATTAATTTGGACTATAGAATTTGGTCAAATAAATTTATGCACGCATCTATATAAACTTAGCTACTAATATAATTGCGGCCTGTAATTATGGATGGAATTACGTATAGGGAGGGAGATAGTGAAGTATGAGACACCCAGGCCGGTGATAGGCATTCACCGATACGTGTTCGTATTGTTCAAGCAGATGAGGGGAAGACAGACAGTGAAGGCCCCTTCTACAAGAGACCATTTCAACACCAGGTCCTTCTCCCAAGAGAATGACTTGGGACTACCTGTGGCTGCTGTCTACTTCAATGCCCAGAGAGAAACAGCTGCTAGAAGAAGATAATTTTATACTATCAAGTCGATCCAGGGAATATTATTTAGAGTTTGGCATGCAATTTGTAATAAAAACTCAAAAAGAGGAGGGAAAAAAAAAAGGAAGGAGTTTATGGTTGGTGGGGGGTTGGGTTTTGCTGCTTCTTGTTGGTTGTTGTAATAGTAGTATCAATTAATGCGTACGTACTTGGGGAATTAGTACCATATAATTAGTGGGTCCCACCAACTTTTAGGTGTCTTTAAGGATCTGAATGATATGATACATAGGCTTGCAGGCCCGTACCACTGCGTGTCACGCCCCAACTCGATCTGTACCTTGATTGTGTGCTGGTCCCCTTTAATTTGTCTGTCTGTCTGTATTTCTTTTCTTAACTAAATATATATATATATATATATATATATTATAAAACCCAGGAGTGTGTTTAATTAAATTTTGTGTATGTGTGTTATAACTCTCGATCGGTGTTTGCTTCCATGCTACTGCTGCTGCATCCAATCTGTGGTTTTTTCTCTACATACTCCAATCCCCCGCATCTCCCAATTGCATACATTAGTTCCATTCCCGGAGTGGTCACGCGCTAATTTCAAAGTAAAATTATTTAATTTTTTTTCCCTACACATAAGAATAAAATCCAAAATTAAGAATTACATCACTATTTATTTGAGAATTGAACTTATTATAGTAAATATTTACAATTAACCATAGCTAGAAGTGCCTTGCGCAATATCTTTTGCTGGGTTATCTGATATAAATTATGGTGGCATAGAGGGGCACATGAGTAGTAGAGGTGGGGAATATGTGACCCAAAAAAAAAAAAGGCGGACAATAGCCGGCCACGACTATAACTTAGATTTCAGCATCAGAAGTACGGAAAGCATCATATTAAAAAAGTTTGTTGTGGATGTTTCCCTGGCCTCAGCCCGCAAGTCAGTGCACCCATCCATGTGAATACAACACAACTGACGACAGGTTGATACGCATTTAACACATGCTAACAGAAATATACAAATTTCATATATATATATATCAAGTGTAAATAGTAGTCATCTTTATGCAAGCAAGAACTTAAAAACTTGAAATCCGAACCATATGTGAATTGCAAGGCACGGGCAAGTCTTTTTCTAGAGCATAAACTTGGGGTAGTACAATAAAAGTCAACAAATAGTTCCAACGCATCCCATAACTTGCAATCCAGAGTTGAGGTGTACATCAATGCATCACCAAGAGAAAATTTAACTTGATAGACGGATATGATAGAAACAGCAGGGGAGGTAAACAAGGATTCTTTCCATTTTACGCAGAAGTATACTTTCCTTACATACCAACCACAAACATCTTCCTTCTATTTGCTATGATACAACAAAACCCAACCCTTGTGGTTTAAACAAATAGTCAACAATATTGGAAAATAATCAACCCACATCGCAAAATGAAAAACATGTCAACCCTGTGATGACATTCTGTAAAAATGTAAAAACATGATAAGCCCACCGTACAATATTTTCTACAAGCCCTTCCCCCAAATTATCTTATCAAGCAAAACAGCAAAATGGTGTGGTCCATCGACTCCTAGCCAGCCAATGAGATAAAGCAGCGGCAAACGCAGATATGGAAAAAATATCCTGAGTGTTTAGGATTGGTAAAAACCAAAACTTCAAAACCAAGGCCTGCTCTGCTTTAATCAAAAAATCACCCACAAGGATAATGTTAATTTATGGCTAACCGATCAAGCATTTATTTCGGAGTTGCACTGCTGCTCTCTGCTGCAGCTTCTTCTTCCCCAGAACATGCTTGAGCAGCTAGTTTTCTCCAGTCTCATCGCAACTTTGTCCTGGTCTACCGATGCAGATTGTGAACGATGAGGAGATTCATCTAATGTTTCATTTTCTCTATGTTCGAAAGGTGGGCACGGTCCATCATTACATGTGCATAAAGGAATGGCAACTGAAGGAAACGGGCTACAAGTGACTGGGCAAAAAATATCTGAAGAAACAGAAGCCACGCGGTTCCTTCGAATCTCAGGTGTACAAGCTGGTGTTGACCGGTCTGGTTCTCGAGGGTGAAGCATGCATGGGGTACATAGGCTAAGGGAAAGGTGTAATTTTGTTTCCTTGGGCAAAGAGCCGGGCAATTTGGCAAACGAAACGATGCCATGTCGGCAAAGAGGGCAAGGGATGGACCCAGGTGGACCTACCAATTCAGATGGGATGTTGCTTGTTGAGCAAAGGTAAAGTGCACATTTTACACAAAGTTCATGCTTGCAACCTGAAAGTATACAACAAAGTATGAATCTATTGATGAATGTAATAATGAACAGTTGGACACTATAGTAGCTCTCACGAACACAGCTAATACCATTGCTGCATCTGTAGACTATGACATGTCGACATCTATAATATGTTGAACCTTCCTTCCTTTGTAGATCTTCTAGAGCTTTGATACACATGCATTGTAACTAACATTAAAGAAGAATCTCAAGGAGCAACAGTTTCGGTTTGGATCCACACCATGATCCTTAACATCCAGAATTACCACTGAACATACAGTCTTGAATCCTCACAAAAATGGGTAACTTTAAGAAGCCCTAATCCTGAAGTCCCTTAGAACTAACTTGCACTCATGTAATAGTTAATTATTAAAATTCTGCTGGATGATAACAAGTTATTATAAATGTAACTTCGGCTTGTGGCGCAATACCAACATTATTAAATTCTTCAACGTAACAATGTATACACACATATAAGGAATGAGAGAAGGGAGGGGGGAAAGAGAGGCCAAACCTTCAGCAGCTACAGTACATGATCTCTCCAAGCAAACAGCACAGATATCAGTGTCATCCGAAGAGGTGGCAGAGGACTGCAACCCACATTCTCTGCAGAGGATGATAAAAGAATACGCTCAATAGTGGTTGCTTTAGTTTCATAGAAGTTGTTACTCCCACATGCAAAATATCTCATCATGTAAATGAAACTTGCAAGGACAACAACCATGTCCCAAATTTTCGTCAACTTCCAACAAATGTCCATAACATATTTAAGTGAACATCAGAAACTTTGATTGAACCCCAAATATCCTCTCAGCTCAAAGTTGGAATGTTTAAATGAATAATGTTTACTTTGTAGAAAGAAACCAGTATTTCAAACAGACAATTAAAAATAATATTAACGATATATGGAACCACTAAGTAGAAAATTCCGCTCCAGAAAAAAAAATAAAAGTTAGATGCACGATATGTGACTAGTTTAAAGCTGGTAAACGTACACAATTTACAACACAGTTTCCAGGATATTTGTATTAAACATATTATTCAAATCTTAATAGTACGACCTTTGAAGCATACAGCTCCAAGAAAGGTTTTTTTGTAGCTAGTATATTTTCCTAATCCGTTAATAAATATAGTTAATAGTGACTTAACTTACCTTGCTATGTTAAGTACACTCATGAGAGGCAAGGACAAATAACTGGAGAGTGGAAACACTGGAATTGCCAATTCAGAATTGGGTGCCAGCAGTGGCTCAAGCCAATGACGCCCCCACATTCTCGCAACATCAAGAGGGAGCCACCTGAAAAAGGGTGTACATAATCATGAAAGCATACTTACAGAAGAAATAAAATAGCGATGTGGATTAGCAAATGGTAACACAATAGAAGAAGCAATTAACTAAAAAAGCTTACCCATTGCAGTTTAATGTCATCCGACTGGCGCCTCTTGCAAGAAGGATCTGCAGAAATAAGGACACCATCATGTCCAAATTAATGGAATTTATACGTTCCAGAAAGTAATTTAAATAGAACTAATCCTTGCCTGACAACATTTTAAATTCCCCCCACAAGCAGCATAGTGCAATGGAGTGCTCCCCGCTCCTACAAAATTACGCAAATTATATCAATCAAAAGTTGGGAACAAAAAATCCATTTCGTTTCTTATCAAAAAAAAAAAAGAAGCCGGGAACAGAAAATGACGAAGGAAAAATCAAAGATTCAGTCTCAAAAAGGCAAAATACCTATCAAATCCATTGACGTTCCATAATGAAATGTCACAGCTGATACATTTGCATGAAGATCAAGAAGGAGCTGTACACAATCAAAATACCCATTCAATGCAGCCATGTGAAGAGCAGTGATACCACCATCAGCTGCCTTGTTTACAAATTTTGCTAGTGCACTGCAGTAATATAAATTGATTAAAAGATATCTCTTTGTTTACAAACGTACCTAGAGAAGGCTAATAAGTTGCACCTTCGGATAGCTCATACATTTCAATTCGGGGAGTTCTTTACTGATGATTGCAAAAGCACTTTTTGATAAACAATAGAAAGATGAGATCCGATCAATAAACTTGAAATTTCATCCCCAAAGTCCCATTTGTTGTAAGGTTCAATCTGGAGACACGTTTCCTATCAAGCATCGCCTAATATGTATTTCCTAATATGGTTGGACACTTGAACTAAATAAATCTTGCCATGTCCATTAACATTTTTATAATTCAGCATATTTTATTTGGTTTGAATTAAATTACGAACAGCAAGAGCAAGCTGAACACGAGTAGATTGCAAACCTTGGGTCGTGTTTGTTTTTGCTAGTGGAATTGTCAACTGCATGACCATTCGTTTGGACATTTACAGATTCAAATCGTGAACTTGGAACAAAATCAGCGACCACAAGTCTTATGCATCTTACATGACCATTCACGGCAGCAAAATGGAGAGCTGTTCTTCCACTAAGATAGTCTGCTCTTGTAACCTGAACGGACCCAAATATACAATAGTTACTGAATCTTATCGATTCTTAAAAAGTCCGACTGAGTACAAGAAAAAAGGAAAACATTAGAAATCAATCAAAAACTTGTGAGCTACTGAACTCACATTGCATCTAAAGAGCAGAAGAGTTTGAACAACTTCCCAGTGCCCATATCGACAGGCTTGCATCAAGGCCGTCTTGAACACAGTTCCAACACCAATTAAATGATTAGATTCAGCACAGATCCATCAAATTCATTGATCATTCAGTAAAAAATTTCCAGCTATAGTATCTTTAATTTAAAGTTATATTCGAACAAACAGACCATAAAGGCATCGGTATAACCGATCTAATCCCACATAGATCACCAAACCAATTGCAATTGTAGAAAAAACAAACAGTAAAATGAGAGAGCAAGAGAAGAAAAAAAAAATTTCCGGTACCTGACCACAATAATTTCTGGAATTGGCATCAGCTCCATTGTCAAGTAAGAGTGCAACAATCTATATTTAAGACATTAGAAAAAGAAGATAAATGGTGATAAATTGGTGGGTAAAGAGAAAGTGAAAGTAGAAAAGTAAAAAAAACCTCGGTGTGGCCTTTAGCAGAGGCGAAGTGAAGAGGAGAGTTGAGGCCACCGAAGGTAGAGTATTTGGCGAGGCAAGGGTTACAATCAAGTAACATCTTTGCTTCCACAAAATCTCCATCCCTCGCCGCCGATACTAGCCTCTCTCCCGACGCCGAGCACCCGAACGAATTCCCCATTTCCCAACACTTGCTCTTCTTTCACCGGCTAGAAGAATATAATCTAATCTATTATTCTCTCTCTAGGTCTCTAAATTTATGAATCTTCTTCACTGTACAGTACAGGGGGGTCGATCCTTACTTGAATGGGGGAGGAAATTAGGTCAACTGTCGTTTAACAAATTCAAAGAAAGAGAGTAATAATAATAATCAATGCAACGGAGATGACAACAAATAGAAAAAGTTTTTGGGTGCGTTGAATTCTGGATTTGGGTTTTTTTATTTTATACTATGTAGAAGAGTGGACGCTACTACTCGGTTTCATTATTTAATAAAAATTGTTCTGAGAGGAAGTGCAGGGGAAATTTAAGTACGAATTATTGGTTTAGACCATCAGCAATCTATAAGTTAACAGTGTACCGTAAAAATGTAAATTTAGCATATCAACAAAAAAAAAATTGTACCGAGTAAAAGCCAAATATACCTCACACGACATATGAAATGTCGGGCCCCCTAATTATTACCGCATGCCTTTTACCCACCCCCACGTGACCTCCTTCTTTCTCTCTTCATCTCATCTCTCTCTGCACTCCATTTTTTTTACGATGGCGAAAATACACCACCCCCAGCTCCGTTGATTACTTCCCCAATTTTCACCAACTTCACTTGTAAGTGTAAACTTACTTCTATTTGGCTTGAGCTCGGTTATCTTTGAGATCTGGTAAAAATGCCGATCCGGTAATTAATCCGCCATTGTTGTCTTCCTTGAAGCTCTCAAAGCTCAGCTTGGCGTCCTCGGACCTTGCTGGAGCTCCTGCAGGTTGATCGTTGCCGTCGTCGTCGTTGCGAGTTAGAGAGAGAATAATTGATCGCTTGGGAAAAGAATGGAATTTTAGAGAGAAAGAGAGTATAAATCCACCCACGACACATCATGTGTTGTGGTATTGTAAAATTGGCTTCGCACGACACATCATGTGTCGTGCAAGGCTCCCTTTCCTGTCCCGATACATTATCTGTCGTGCTGTATATATAATTGGCGGCTTTCACATTTAGCTATGCTTTACCTTTTTTGCCCTTTTTTTGGCCTATTACACTGCGCAATGGGACAAGCCAAAACCCAAATTTGGCTTTTTTTTGGCTTTTTAGCCTATGGGGTGGAGATGGTCTTATTTAGATTTAAAATATTTTAATTTTATTTGGTTGATTTAAAAATATTTAATGTTTATTTTGATTCTTATGAAAAATAAGGGATAGTTTTGTCTTTGAAGTTTGAAGTCTTATTTTAGCGAGGTGGTATTTTTCTATAGTCATTTTTATAAATAAATGAATAAGAGTAAATTTATCCAAAATATTTATTCACCATCTAAATGTGATAAGTTGAAACAAACAATACTTAATTAAATTTGACATTCATAAACAAAACAACAAAACAATCACACTTAAGTCTCGAAAAACCTACAAATCTTACTAGGAGGGAAGTTGAACCCACATCCTCCTTGGTGGTAGGTTAAGACTGATACTACTTAAAATAAAATACTATTCCTTACTTGAGAAAATTGAATTTTTGTAATCATATTTTGCACTAATAGACGATTTAAGGATGATTTTTTCTCCTCCCATATATTCATTAAAGATTTATCTTGTATAATGATGCATTCGACGGTGATAAATATCAATTTTTATTATTTTAGATTTTTGTTTAATTACTTGTAAATTTTTTGTTGACTTATCGTAACAAATATTTCTATATCTGTTGTTTTTGTAATTAATATATCATATATTAAGCCATACATAAAGTGATGCTCGGGGGAGGATACTTTAAAAACAAACATTGGGAGGAAAATCTCTACAATTTTAAAATATTAAAAACTAAATAATAATATCGTTATGAAAATTATCAAATCTATCCGTTCTTGCTTTTTACATTAAAAATATTACGTTAAGTAAGATAAATGTTGTAAGAGACACTTGCAAGACTCGAATTGGAGTTGTCCATAAATTCGAGAGGCCAATCCTTCATTTTTATTTTTGATTCAAAGCAATAATTTGATAATCATCTTTTTTTTAATACAATACAACTTTGTTTAATACAAATTATGAGTCCACAAACGTTATAATACGGTGTACATACACGATATAACTATCACATTATGTACAACCAACAAAATGTTGAACAGCTACAATTATATAAATCGAATCTATGGCATTCTTATTATGAAAGAATAAAATACAACGCTAACAACCTACGCGGGATTGGACCTTCATTTTTATTTCTTGGTGGTGCACAAACGAAGAAAAACAAAAGTCGAAACCTCTACTTCTCTAAGGAAATTTACTCCCATTATATTACGGCAGCATGCACCATTAATTTCCTTCCGATCAAGCGTCTAGTTTTCTTAGACAGAACATAATGGAAATTGACTTTATCTTTTTTGACCAAATTTAAAATTTTGGCCGTTGGCTTATTGCCAAAAATATTTCCTTTGTTTCGGTGTTTTGTTTTTGCTGTGAGGAAGCAATGCACAAGGAGGATTCGGAAGAGGTCTTTGCTCAATTTTTTTCATCCAAAATTCAATTATTTTTATTTTTATTTTTCTTATAAAAACCTGGCCTACTAATTCTAGCTCAAGGTGCGGAATGAATTATATGATAAAGCACCTCACTTTAAACTTCACCAGTCTCATTAATTATCAATATAATATTATTGATTAATTAATTAATATTAAACTCTGAGATCATATATATATTTTTTTTGATGTTAACTGAGATAATGTATTAGGTATATTAATATATATATTTGGCTTGACTGTTGACTATGACTCTTTTCAATGCTGGCTCATTGTCTACGCAAAGCAACACATATTATACGATTTGCTTGTTTTGTTCCCACTTGCCTGTCCATGGGCCAAGTCGTTCCGCGTTTCTATTTTCTATAAGGCGTACTTATACGTAATTTGGCGCATCAAGCTAGTGATAAAAATTTAAATTGAAACCGATTTTATTTACACGGTGAATTAATTTTTATTTTCCTTTTGACTTATGGTGCTAAGGATAAATTTATTAATTTATTACTCAAATTCGTTATGGTTTTATTTAAACTCCTTAATTTTATGCTAGGTTAGGACATTAACAATGTTATTAATTGGACCTATCAACAGATCGGTTCATACACGATATCTCTCATTAATACCCATTATATAGGCTAAAAAAATTATATGAAAAAATAAATAAAATAATAATCTAGAAAAAATTTCACTAAAATAAGATAAGTGAGACCTAAAATTTCTAAAAAGAAAGGGATAGCAAGTCATGAATTCTAAAATAGATACAAACCCAAATGTGATTCAATAAATTTTTAATTCTATTAAAAATTGAGAAAAGTTTTTGCGGTCGCTTGAATTTTTTTAAGGGTGAATATGTAATCGATTCGCTATCATTTTCATGTCAAAAAGATGAATCCGATGACCACCCAAATTTGTTAAAGGGCACACCTACTAATTAATAATTTCGTGTCGATTTGTGTTATATATATTATCATGTAATGTGTGATCTCCCACGTCTAGATGTTATATTACTATTTAGATTTTCTAGGTAATCCATTTAGTTAATTAACCCTGAGTAAAAAATAAAATTATTCTATTAATATATATATATATATATATAATTTTTTATATCCAAATCACTCGTTTCATTCTTAACTTTCCATAAACATTAATTAATTTCCAACTTTAAGCTAGAAACGGACCTGTTAAGCATGAACCAGCAGTAAGTTGTCAGCACATCAAATTGCAAGAGGTCTTGCTCAAGTGGCCTTCAGTTTATAATTTGCAAGCAACTAGCCAAGAGTATTAGGTGAGAAATTTTGCACTGAAAACAACTCTTTCTCTCTCCTCTCTCTCTTTCTAAAGTAATATTAACGGATTGTTGATAGTTTACCTAATAATATTGTTTTTTGCTCCCAAATATTATTGTTTATATAAATTAATACACGCGAGTAGTAGTAATATTGTATACAATTGTACATGGTGACTGTTATATGCACCACTTTTATCTTGATTCCACCACACAAAATAAATAAAATAAAAATGATTCATTTTTGTTATTTACACTCTAGTACCCCATCCTGTTATTTTAATTACCCACTGTACATGCATTAGCCTTTTTACCTAATGAATTTTAGCCATTAATTAAATATCATAATATTAGTCACTCCACATCCACCTTCCGCGGCAACATCACTCTGGCGATTTCAACTCTGGCGATCAAACACACAAACTGAGATCAAGTAGAACGAGAATGAAAACAACAAAGGAATTTATTATAATGCCTTCAATCTCACCTTCTATTATGAAGAATTAGAGAGATAAAGAGAGAAATCGACGGGTTTGCCAATATTTATTAGTTCCACCCTCTTTATCAATAGCACCCCCACTATTTAATGTTGTTACTAATCATCATTTCAATATACTTTACTCATATCAAGCAAGCAAGTTTATACGTACTCGTTTTATCCCAAGCGATTAAGTATAAACGTACTCACATCATGCCAGCGAATATGTATGAACTTTAAGCTCATTGTTTTACTCGCTTGAGAGGGATTAATTAAATGAACACTTACTTGCTTGGCATGGCCCGAGTCACTATTTGGTCCAAAAAAACAAAAATTATCCAAGCGAGCAAGTGTACATTTACTTGCTAGAAATGAATCGAGTAACTTTACCCTTCATTTGCTTGACATGAGCTGAACACCCATTTTCTCCCACCTCCTTCTTCTCTATACATGATGATCTTCATCATCACAACTTCACCCGTAACAAAACCTCCATTACCACCAGTAAATCACTATACCGCCACTTCCACAACCTCGACTAACTTTCTTTCTCTTGGTCAATATCTCTACACTTCTGGAACACCACCATGTCATTCATCTCACTGCTATGGTGGTGGTGGCAGAAGAGTGGGGTGCTCATGTTCGTCTGAGATCTAATAGCTGTGTTCCAACAGTGGTACGAGTGGTTGAAGATGGGGAGTATGTGGGGAAGGACGATGATAATGGTGAAGGACAAGTTGTTGAAAGTGAGGAGAGATTTTATTTATTTTTTGTTTTTTTGTTATTAATGAGTATCAATTAATTAGAAATTTATTTTGAAAGTAAATTAATTGTTAATTATAATGTATTAAAGTAGGGGTGGTATAAGGGATGTGAGGGTGTATTACCAAATATAAAAGTGACTAATGAAAGTGATAATAATAATGGAAGTGTTATTAAATTTTTTTAAAAGATGTATATAACAATTAATTTACAGCACGACTAAAATGCCTTGTTATTAAAGTAGGGGTGGTATACGGGAGGAATATTTTTATTGTACGCACATGTATATGTTAGCATCGATCAATAGAGGGCAATTTTGACTAATGGATTACGCGTAGCTAGCCTGGATGCATGATTAGTATTAATAATGTGAATCTCAGATTTCAAAAAATATCATTGGCATAATCAAATAATTAATAATTATGTTTACTCTAGTCAAACAGTGATTAATTTAGAGATGATGGCTTTTTATTTCCCCACTCACGTAGATTCGTGGAGTTTCTTTATATATAGTTGAATAAAATATCTACGGTTCTCTAGCTGGTTGCCAATTACTCGCACTTGCAGGTGTTAAGGGCTTGTTTGTTTTAAATTTTGAGAATAAAAAATGTATTTTAGATTTTTGAAAAGATTTTATTTATTTTTTTTAATTTTTTGACATCTAAAATGCCTTGTTATTGTTTGGTTCAGACGTAAATTTTTCTTTGCCTCATTTATATTTGGTTCAAATGAAAATAAGAATGCAATAAATGTCAATTACCAAAATATTTTATTCATTCTACAAAATTAAAAGACAAGTCTTAATAATTTTATCAAGGTAAAATTTAAGTTTGTATTATATAACTGTGAAAAGTGGTTGTATGTATTTAATAATAAACAAGGAAAAAAATTAATAAGATTTTTTTTCTTTTAAAAAGAATTTTTCTTGATAAATAAAAGGGATATTTTAGTATTCATAGAAAATCTAATAGATAATAACTATATAATCATCTACTTCTATCCATTTAAGAGGGAGAACTTTGAAACATTAATCTTTGGGAATTTTTTTTGCAAGTTTTAAAACTTATGGTCTAGTTTGTATCTTTTTTGAATTATAAGGTTAATTATTGTATTAAGGACAAAAAACTCCTCTTTAAAGTAAGAGTTCTTGATATGCTCGAGCATTTATATCATAATATGTTTTAAGAATTGCATTATTTCAACCTAATAAATTAAATCATGAAAAATAAAATTAAGTTATGTACAACATTAAGATTTAGTGGGATTATATCCCAAAGCTAAAATGGGTTTTTCATTTTATATGTTCCAAAAACGAAAATGAGTGTTAATTTGAGGCACGAGAGTATTTAAATATAATTTTTTTTTTTCTCAATTATTTATGCTTGAAAAAATATATTCTATTGTAGTATTAATATGCCCCTCTTTAAATTTTGATTACACCATTGGTCGCTAGCCTCATTCATGAAATATTGGGTAATTAACAAAAATGACCCTTAAAATTTAATACAATTCCCTTACTTGTTCCTAAAGTTTAATTTTCGATTGAAACATTTTAAAAATTTTTAATTTGTCCCTCGCTCGTTCAAAACTAGATGACCTGTTAAAAATCCGGAAAGAAAACCTTAGAGAATAACTTTTGAAGTTTGAAATTTGTCCCTTGCTCGTCTAACCACGTGTGTTTTATGTCCAAGTTTTTAATGAGGCATTCAATTTTGGAAGAGTGAGTGACAAATTAAAAACCTTGAGGATGTTTCAACTGAAAATTAAACTTTAGGTACGTGTGAGAGAATTGTGTCAAATTTCAGAGGTCATTTTTACTAATTACCCTGAAATATCATGGTCAACATGTCATTTGGCTACCATATGTTGGTGTTTGAGAGGTATACAAAGCTTAAACGTAAACTAAGCAATCCCATACCCATTTTTAATTCGTATCATGCATAGAAATATCATCGCGTTGATCTTTTAAGATGAATATAACCCATTAGCCAATGTATACGTTTGGTGTATATATCACTTAAAAAGTTTTGTAGTACCGTTAACACATAAAAAAGTGCTAAGGGAGTTTAAATGGTTGACCAAAAAGAAAAATATAAACTGTAGTACCAATATTTAAGTCTAAATATTTATATCCTCAAAAGTAAAAAAAGCAAGACAATATACATATGCATATTAAAGGGGCCAAAACTCACACCTTTAATTATTCTCTTTCTGTCTTTCATTGATGTAATGAAAATATAAAGTTAAGCCAATATATTTAATTTAAACTATCAAAGGAAGCTAGAAAATGCTGCAGATATATATATATATATATATATTAGAGGAAATGAAAAGCTTGGGGAAATTATGGTCCCCGTTGGCTATAAGTTAGTTTTGCCTCTAGATACAATATTACATTAAATAAAAAAAAAAGGTACATACTCCGTAGAAAGAGATCATTTGTGCCTCTCGAAGTAAGTCACACGTTCAAGGAGGGCAACCATTGTCTGATGCTATGGCGAAGCTAGCTAGGAGTCAATCAGATATATGCAACGTCTTTAGGTGTTCCACCATCTCCCTACCGTGGTGAAGGTGCTGCTTGAAGCTGATAGCATGCATGGGAAGTAGCTTCCCTAGAGGGTTCTAGTTGTTTCTTTTTTCCTTTTTGTACCAAAAAAGAAACAAAGTATTACTGAGATTTTTTCGTGAAAGTTTGTCCTTAATAATTGGCATCTATTTAGGGGCGTCCCTGCTAAGGCGCATGGGGGTAATCACTCCTTGGATTTAGATTTTTTTTTAACTACATGTGAGATATTTTTTTTAAATGTAATATATATAACTTATGTGCATAAATTTATATTTGAGTGTACCTACATGTAAGGGACAAAACCCTTGGGGCTATTTTAGTTATCAATTAGTGACTTTTTTGGTTTGAAGGGGATCGATCGGTGAGTTTGCTCAAAAAGTTGATCGATCGGTGGTATATTTGCTTATAAAGTTGGACATACTCTTACCTGTTACAACGGCAAGTGTACATTGAGCAACTATTCTCGACAATAAAAATATTCAAGAGTGTGCTACACAATCGAATGAGAGATGAATTTATGAATGATTGTTCGGTGACGTACATTGAACATAACATTTTCAGTAATATTAATAAGGAGGAAGTGTTACAATACTTTCAATATATGAAATCCCATAGAATTTTATTATAACATGTAGATATTAGGTATTTGAGCCTTTTAGTTGTATTAAGTATTAATCACTATTAATGCGATTATGCTTGCAGTTAAATTTTATGGTTTGAAATATATTTTTGTAACTGCACCACAAAAGTACAAAAGTATATTCGAGTAAGTGGATTAACCTAATAGGTAAGACACCTGCCCGAACCATAAAAGATCTTGAGTTCAAGTCTCCTCTGGGGTGTGGCGGTTTTTGTTATTATTGTAGTAAAAGAAAAGAGACTTAGACTCCCTTTTTATAAAAAATAAAAAAAAGAGCATAGAAAGTGCATAAATTTATTGGGATGACATACATTGTGTTGCTCCAAATGATGTTACCTTGGACGACACAATATGCATCACCCCAAATTATATTGTTTTTAAAATGTATGTTTTAGGAGGACATTAATTATGTAGCCCAAACAAATTTTTTCACCTAGGACAACACATATTGTGTCACTCAAGTGTGTCAAAGTGTGGTGACGCAATGTGTGTTGCCTAGGCTCAATAATTTTCAGAGGCTAATTTTAAATTTAGCTCTAACTTTTATACTAAACTATTAACTTTTTTACATTATATTATTAACTTTTTTTAAATTGCGGTGGAGGAAGAAAAATGCTAAATCTATCCTATTAGTTTTGCTAATACAAATGGCCTAAAGGTCCATTTGGCATCGTATTAACAGTCGAAGGAAATTATCAGAGTTGGCCTAGCAATTATTGTCTTGGATTAAGTTTTTGGGTCGACAACGACTCTCAAGTTGAACCTCGGCGACTACAAAAATATTATGTAATTAGTAGTAAGTGTTGTTTAAGTTGTAAATAATGATTAGTTGAGGTGCGCGAAAACTGGCCCAAATACCGGTTGGTATAAAAAAAGAAGTTAAATGACGTTTATCGTAGAATTATTTTTAGGGTAGAAAAGTGGAAAAATTGAAAATGGAAGAGGGAGGGGGGGGGGGGCGTAAAACAATCTTTGAACGGTAAATGTTATTTGCGAAACTGAGGGGACGATATGTGCTTGCCTATCCTTTTAAGTAAGATATTTAAAACTATGCCCTAAAAAAAAAGGGCTGTGCTAATTATTCAATATATTTTACTTGGTAATACCCTCTGTCATTTATTCAGTTCAATAATATATTATACAAATTGTTATATTCGGTAATGTTCTATGTCATCTATTCAGTTCAATAATATTGAATAAGTGCACATTACGTTAGTATAATAAGAGTGAGCTATTGTTAGAAACACACAAAATAAAAAATAAAAAAAATACTCTATCTTGATGCAATGACACCAAGTAAATGTGCATTTACTTAGTGCTATTGCGCCAGCGCTGGGGTAAATATATACGTACTCAGTGATATTGCGCAGAGGTAAATAGGTAAATGTATATATAGTCACTATTCCACTGAATAAATGTTAAAGCATTAAAAGAAGAGTTTGATGAACACACACATATATATAAATCGAAAATTAGCTTAGCTTGGGTTTTTCTGCAGAGTACCTAAAATACCAACGGCCGTTATGGTTCTTAAGTAAGTTCCTTCTCCTTCTTCTAATCTTTGTTTTCCGTTGTAGTTGCTTGACACAGTGTGCTACTAGTGATTCTTAATTTTCATTTTTTTCCTCTTAACCACGATGTAGGAAAATGAATATGTAAACTTTAGAAGAACGTTGGATATAATAGATATAGGCGACATTTGGTTTAATATATTCTTTATTGCATCGATTGTTGGGATGCTTTACCATGTGGTTTCTTGCTTATGAATGATGATTATTTTTGCAGTGGCAACATTGAATCTTTTGGCTAATTATAGGGTGCGTTTGTTTTTTTTACCTTTGATTGCTGAGTATGAATTACTAATTGCTGAGTGCTAAATGCTTAATCCAAGCTTTGAAAATGCTGTTTGTTTTTTATTCTGAATGAAATTCTGAATTTTATGTTTTTGTATAAAACCATGATTTAAATTCAGCATTAAGCATTAAGCGGGACTAATGCCTCTTAATACTAAATGCTTAGTCATTAAAAAAATAACCGTTAACCTCTTAATGATTTTAAAAAAACAAACATCATATTGCACCTCTGAATGCTTAATACTCTTTCATTAAGCATTTAAAGATAAAAACAAACACCTCGTAGTGTCTTTATATTGATAGATATGTATCAAAACTTAGCTTTTGAAATGTTATGATGAGTGTTGCTTGTTCAGAAGCTAAATGAATCCTAGAGAAAGCAAAATATTTACGCCCTAGTCCCAATTATTTGTCTTTTGGACATAATTAGTGTATCAAATCTCATGATTGAAAACAATTTGTATCATCAACCATTCTGTATTCACCTGCTAATGAGGTTGAAATTTTTATTCCTAAAAAATCATCGAAGTGGGATAATCAACTTGAGATAGAGGGAGTACTTTTTTGGATTATTCAAACTTTAGAGTTGGCTGTTTGAACCATAGATCAACATCTTTTTGGTATGCATATCAATATGCCTAATAATCCCGAATTTTATTATCTAAATCTAAAAGTACCTTTGTAGATGTTGGTAAACAGTTTTCTAGGACACATTAATATTTCTTTTCATTATTGATAAGTACCTGGACACTTTTTCCTAACAACAAAACAAGAACTGATGTTATCCTTGGTGCACCAAGTGTGTAATACTAAACTTACAGTCATGTTATCCTCATTGTGCAAATGCCATTGTAACATGGAAACCACAAAAAGGTTCTACCCCCTTTATGCTACAATCTCTTGTGGTTTCATGTATGGTACACTAAACTAGAATGCGTTCAGTGGTCTTATCAAAGTAGCATAAAGTTTGTTGTTCGAGCTTTTGGTATTCATTTAGCGGGTTTTAAAGTTTAATGATCCCAAGCTCTATCATTTTAAAATAAATTCAGTAGCCAAATGTGTGGATTGGGCAAAGTTTTCAAAGCTCAATTTCGCACAAAAAATGTAAGGAGAGGACTAAGAAGTCAAGAGATACAATGGATAGAGTGTGGGAATATTCCTTTATGTTTAATCTATTGCTTTTAAGTAGTAAGTCCAACATTTTTTGTATGTGGTATTGGCTTCTACTTCTGGTTATGAACGGCTCAAAGTTGATTATTGGGTAAAATTTGCCAAAATGATCAACTTTGAGCCATTCATAAATAATGCTATTTATTTTCTTATACTATATCATACTAACGATCTAAAGAATGAACTTGTGTTTGAACAAATAAATTTGCAGTATATTTCATTTAGTTGCATATATTGCTTGAAAATCTTGTACTTTTTACTGACATTTTGAATTTCAGGAATGAACTCTACTGCTTTAGTGGGCAAAAAATATATCCTGGAAAGGGAATTTGATTTGTCCGTTAAGACTCTTAGGTATAAGCTAGTAATCATCTATATAAGTCTTTTTTTACTTTAAAAAGTGAAGTTTAATGGCATGTTTCATAAGATCATTTTCTACGTTGTTTGTTCTTCAATGTATTTTCCCTGGTGTTAGCTTATTTATTCCACATACCTGGTTATTTGAAGTTTTTCCTTTTTGCTAATTCCAAATGCAAGAGGTACTTCCACAATCGACTAAAGCCCTCGAAACTCACATAGACTGCCATGTATCGGAAGCAGCATAAGAAGATGTGAAACATCTGTTTAAGTATATCTTGCGAGAAACTTGTTTTAGTATTCACTCTATCTATCTATATAAATTAAACTTTAATTTTTTTATGGTTGGTAACTAAATAAAATGACATTTTTGAAGAATTAATCTGGCCAAAATATTGTAGGATATCGCTCAAGAAACTGTTAGGAAGAGGCGCCGTGCTGCGAAGAAACCTTATTCAAGGTCTATAGTTGGTGCTACTTTGGAGGTCATACAGAAGAGAAGAGCTGAGAAACCTGAAGTTCGTGACGCTGCATGCGAGTCAGCCCTCCGGTATGTTTGATCTTCATTGATCAGAATTCCTGTATGGTTGATGTGTGTGTTATAGTGTGAATCATTTTATCCTCTTCTTTATATATATATATATATATATATATGGCAGTGAAATTAAAGAAATGATTACAAAAACTAAGGATGAAAAGAAGGCCAAGAAGGCCGAGGTTACATCAAAGAAGAGTCAGGGCAAGGGTAACGTGCCCAAGAGTGGTGCACCTAAGGGCCCAAAGCTTGGAGGCGGTGGTGGAAAGAGCTGAAGTTACATTGTTGTTTCTTCTTTACTAGCTGTTGCAACGCATTGAAAATTGTGTATATATAGATTTATTTTCTCTTTGTTTAGTTAAAAAACTGTTAGCTCGGAGTTTATCTTTCCTTTTTAATCTGCCTGAGTTAAAATTTTGAATGTTGGTTTACTAGTTTGAAATTTTGGTACATTTATTATATTTTATAATGCTTATTTTGGGAGGAATATTTTAGTAAGGAATAGAGGATTTTTAATTTGGGATTCTTAAACAGGGAGGGGGGAGATTGAAGCCAGCCTCAAGAAATCTGGCCTGTACTCGAGCGAATATATTTTACAAGACTACGGACAACAAAATTAGTCTATTTCCGACTCAAAATGCTTTTGCTTCTAAACATTGTTTTGCGTCTCCTTTATTAGACACCCACCCGTACCCGTGAATCGGGGTATTGCTGAACCTTGGTGGTTCTCTAAAAGAAATGATATCTATCATGTGAAACATTCAGATTAAAACGATCATTTTTTAATTTTTAACAGCGGGAATAAAACTTAATATTTGAAACTCATTTCTGTATATGAAATTATTAATATTTTTTAATAAACTTTGTTGCACTAAACTAATTTACAAGAAACGACAATTAGTTTATACTATACATTAAATGGGAGGTGTAATTGACCATTATTTTTTATTTGCGATATGAATTAAAACACGTGATCCTGAAATGAATGAATATTAATAAGGGGCTTTTATATATATGAATGATAAATCTCGCATTCTCTTTTTAACAAAGGACATATTTTTTTTGCCTTTGTTCGGAGGACAATTTTAATAATAAGGACAAAATGATAATTAATTAATTAAAAATAAAATTAATTATAATTTCTGGAATTACCATTTTTAAAATAAATGAAAAACTGAAAAACTGAAAAACAAAAAATAATATAAATAGATGGATATTAAACTTAACAAATATAAACATAATTTAAAACTTAAACATTTAGATCAATCATATCGAAAAGTCAATAATAAGATAACTACATTTTTTAAACTTACAGCAAACCCAAATATGTTTGAGGAAAATATAACTCTTTGGGTAATCGACAAATTTAACCCCAAAGTTTAGGGTAAATTTCAATTAAACCCCGTTGTTTCAATTTTTACAATGTCAACACCAATGTTTCTAAATCATTGCAATCCAACCCAGCCGTTATCTTCTGTTAATATACAATTAACGGAGCTGATGTGGCTGTCCCACGTGGCGCTGACATGGATATTGCTACTATGGGCATCGACAATTTTAACCCCAAAGTTTTGGGTCAGTTGTAATTTAAACCCTGTTGTTTCAATTTTTTTCAATGTCAACACCAATGTTTCATAATTGTTGTAATCCAACCCAACCGTTCTCTTATGCTAATATACAACTAACAGCAGCTAATATACAATACACCTTTTCGTTGGCGAGTGAAGAACACACGCTTACATCAAATCATTTAAGCCACCGTTTTGAATCACAATCCTAAGTCCCTCTATAATTATTGTTCGTTGGCGATCAATAATTGTTGCCGATCATAATTGTATCATCAAAATTGGCGATCATAATTTTTTGAGTCACAATCCTAAATATACAACACACCTTTTCGTTGGCGATCATAATTATTGTATCAAAATTGGGTTAAGGTTGATGGTGATCACCTTACTTTTCTAGATCATATGTCTTTTTATTTTATTTTATTTTATTGGTTCCATTTCATCTATAAATTTTTGTTAATCCTATAATTTTTAATTCTTTCATTTTAGTATTTTGCATCATCTTTTCTCTTCATGGATTATCTTTTTGTATGTGCTCATGAATATATTGTGTCTGTTTCCTGGTTTCTGGCGCTAAAAAAAGGTTTTATTTTTTTTTTCCTTTTTTTTGTAATATAGTCACTTCCTAATATTGCATGGGCACATACAAAAAAAAGGAAAAAAAAAATAAAACCTTTTTTTAGCGCCAGAAACCAGGAAATAGACACAATATATTCATGAGCACATATAAAAAGATAATCCATGAAGAGAAAAGATGATGCAAACTACTAAAATGAAAGAATTAAAAATTATAGGATTAACAAAAATTTATAGATGAAATGGAACCGAAAAAATAAAATAAAATAAAAAGACATATGATCTAGAAAAGTAAGGTGATCACCATCAACCTTAACCCAATTTTGATACAATAATTATGATCGCCAACGAAAATGTGTGTTGTATATTTAGGATTGTGACTCAAAAAATTATGATCGCCAATTTTGATGATACAATTATGATCGGCAACAATTATTGATCGCCAACGAACAATAATTATAGAGGGACTTAGGATTGTGATTCAAAACGGTGGCTTAAATGATTTGACATAAGCGTGTGTTCTTCACTCGCCAACGAAAAGGTGTATTGTATATTAGCTGCTGTTAGTTGTATATTCGCATAAGAGAACGGTTGGGTTGGATTACAACAATTATGAAACATTGGTGTTGACATTGAAAAAAATTGAAACAACAGGGTTTAAATTAAAACTGACCCAAAACTTTGGGGTTAAAATTGTCGATACCCATAGTAGCAATATCCACGTCAGCGCCACGTGGGATAGCCACGTCAGCGCCGTTAATTGTATATTAACAGAAGAAAACGGCTGGGTTGGATTGCAATGATTTAGAAACATTGGTGTTGACATTGTAAAAATTGAAACAACGGGGTTTAATTGAAATTTACCCTAAACTTTGGGGTTAAATTTGTCGATTACCCTAACTCTTTCTAACAAGCATTTTGCCAACAACAATATAACTTAGTTTAATAGAGTACCTTACACAAACAACAAAAATAGAAAGATGAATTACTAAAGATGCGATTATAATCAATTGATACATGAGCATCATCACCAACAATTGATTAAAGTAATTGAACTTTGTTTTATATAAGCAACAAAAATATCAAATAGGACATAATAATAAAAAACAGAAATATTACAAAAGAAATCAAGCCAGAATGAAATATATTTTGATCATAATAAAAATGATACCTTATATATAAGGAGTAGGCTCCTTTTATTATGAATCATATACATACTAGCAATAACATATTGATTTACACCACGCACACGCACCTTTATGGCTATTGAACATATAACTCATGTTTACCCTCTACCGAATTGTGTTTCAAATATAATACATTTACAATTGATATTTAACGCAAATAGTCAGTACAATGAATTAATCAAAAAGAAGAATATTGCAGCTACAACTTTCTTTTGCTCATAATTTTTTTTAGATCTAGATAAGTTTGGAATGGTTTTAGTTTTTTAAAATCCTATCGAATTATGTAAAACTGCCTTTTACAGTGGCCCATTAAATACAATTTAACAAAGGCCCATTATGGTAGGGTTTTTCTTTCTTTTGAAAAAAGAAAAAGAAATGTCAGCAAAAAGGAGCCATATAATTGTTGACCCAGCAAACATGCTTCCTGTGAATTGTTTGTTCTTCTATAGTATAACATCAGCAACTGCATACAGGTGCGCGCGAGCACAGAGATAGAGATAGTCAACTAGATAAACAAAATAAGCATTAATTTAATTAATGTTTAAGCATGACACACATTTACTCCCACAAAAGAGTCAAAACAATAAATGAAATACTGTAACCTCAATCTATTCCCACAATTTATATTAACCAATGTTAAGGCAACGTCGAGCCTCATCTGAAATTTGTTCAAAAGGATATTGTATCAAATCATCTACTAAAGTATTAGAGAATGACAAACAAAAACATCGAAGGTGATAAAATTAGTCTGAATTGAATGCCAATCTTTTGTTAAACTAAATTTTCATATGTAATCACCAATTTTCTTCTTAAAAAATCGTAAAAACTCTAAAACAAGGACTTGAAAAATTCAAAAGCTATTTGAAGCATGAAACCCCAATATAATGGAAAAATAGACACTGTAAATTGAAAAAACAAAAGAGCAAAAGGAGAATTATTACATTGTCCACCACCGAGAACAACATGAACTAGTTTTTGGGGACCGAACTGTCGTTTAATCTTTGGATTGGAAAACAAGTTTAAATCATTCTCGTTATCAGAAAAAGATGATGAGGACAGAAAGCTGTGTTTATGTACCGCATCTTTAGATAAGTTTGGAATGGTTTTAGTTTTAGTCTTTCAAATCTTATCGATTTACGTAAGGCTGCCTCTCACATAGACCTACCAAATACAATTTAACAAATGCCTATTATGGTAGTTTTTTGTTTTTTTTTTAAATAAATAAATTATCAATGCTGCTTTATAACACAACATATATAAAACTTGTTAAACCATATATAAAACTTGTTAAGCATAATATGCTCACGGAAAGTTTGGAACAAGATATGTTTAATTGCAAAACTAGTCAAATACACATATTAAGACAATGAATAAAAAAAATATTAATATGTATGCTAAAATACAATTTTATAATAAATAATATTATGTCTAAAACATATTATAATATATCTAAATAAAAAAAAATGAATGCAAAAGATTTGAATGAAGGTAATTATAACAAAAAGGGTAATATAACAACAATGAGATCTTGAGATAAATATGTCTGAAGCATCGTCAAATTAAAGTATCGTAAGGATGTACTTGGACATTGTTGGTACGTAAAACTAAAATGGTAGTTTAAACCACACAGTCAAATGATTAACGTAATAAATGTGGTAAGCTAAGAGAATCAAAGATGTATAGAGAAGGTTGGTTTCATATGAAAATATGTGTTAGTCATCCTCTGTGGAATAGAGCTAAGAGCTCGGTTTGCTTAGTATTGATATAACCAAGTGGTTGATACAAACCCACAGAATCTCTCTAACTATTCTATTATCACCAAATTACAACAAGAGTATATTTGAGCTGCACGAGTTCTAATTTTCCTATGTTAGGAGCTCTGGTGCGTGCTCTGTAATTCTATTTTTCTCTATCTCTTTGCTCACTATAGGCTACTTGAATGCTGGATTCTTTTTTTCTGTCGGTTAATTCGTGGTTGTTAGCCTTGTTTCCTTGAGAAATAAATGTTACTTCTATATATATGACTAAGAGGAAAACGTGTTGGAGAGTCCCTAGAGCAGGTTTGGAGCCATGACTTGACCATTACTAACTCTAACATCGCTTCTCCATGAATTTCGGTGCATTAAATGCAGCTGGTATGCATTTAATGAAGTTGAGGGAGGTTTTGCGGCGTTTGACGGAGTTGACAGCAATCGCCCATACATCTGTCAACCCCTCTGGTAGAGCGGTTATGTGAGTGAGCCCCGGAGCTCGTTGAAAGAACTTTGGCATTCAAGCTCTGTTATTTGCTGTGCAAAATCAATTCTTGGACCATATACCATGCCATAGACAACTCCGATTTCCCTGTAGTGCTCGAACAAAGCTCCTCCCACTGTGATAGGTATGGTCGTTGACGTGGACAGCCACGTGTTAGCTCGTAGTTGGCAGGGTGAATTAAGTCACTAATTTGCACCATCAGACATGAAAAGGAAAAAATAGAAAAAAATACATAAGTGAAAGTAACTAAGATATATAATGTCTTTTATAGTTTGCACCATGCCATTTTTCGGACATGTTAATATATTTTATATTAAGATATATATATATATATAGAGAAATGATCTTAAGTGGACCAATTTTTTGGTCCTTAAATGTGGATCGGTCATTTTGAAGGGGTAAACGGATGAATTTTTTAATGAAACTTGGTGAAGACGATCTCCATGATTAGTAGATCACCTCCGCCAATTTTCATCGAAAACTTCAATCGGGAAGTGGGTTAATTAAAAAAATTGATATATATGTGCATTTTTAGCCGTTAAAATTTAAGATGTTTAGCTAACCCACTTCCCGGTTGAATTTTTCGATGAAAATTGGCAGAGATGATCTACTAATCATGGAGATCATCTTCACCAAGTTTTATAAAAATATTTATCCGTTTACCCCCTCAAAATGATTGGTCCGCATTTAAGGACCAAAAAAAGGGTTCTCTTTAGATCTTTTACCTATATATATATATATATATTGTCTTGACCATTATTTAAGCATCGATAATTATGAATTCAAAATTTGAATTCAACAATATCCTAAATTTTAGCAACAATTAGATTTTTAGGATAATTATAAGTTTAGATTTTAATTAAACAAAATGACCCAAAGTTACAAGGGGTAATATACCCATTATTGAAAATAACAACAATAATAATAATACGCCTATTATAAAGGGTTAAAGAAAAAAATATATTAAAAGATAGCCAAGTCAAAAGGACATTTAAAAAATTTATATTTTATATTATGTCTATCAGAAAAATGAAAAATATGTAACTTAATACGTCTGGCAGAACATTGAAAAGATGTAACTTAATATATCTAATAGTGAATTGAAAAGATGCAACTTAATATGCCTGCTAAAAATTTAATTAGAAGAATGTAACTTAATATTTCTTATTGCTATAATGGGAGAGTTATGGCTCAGACATATTTGCAGCTTCGGTTCTATATTATGTCTGGTTAGTTTGATACATTTACATTATTTTGACTTTTTTTGAATAAGTTTTACATTATCTTCTAGTTTAAATTTTTTTTGTTATATGTGTTTGAATTTATTTTCATTGATTTAATTTCAAATTTAATAGTGTAGTTATTTTCTTGTATTTATCTTTAAGAAATGTAGTATTAGAATTTAATTTAATTAATTGAAATAATAAAATAATTAATATTTTATCATTGATTTAAAAAGATTGTCTTTTATTATAAAAATTGTTCTTTAAATTAAGTTTTTTAAAAAATAATCATTTATTCTAAAGACAAATTTATAAATATTTTTTATATTAATAATACAAATTAAACATTATTGAATGTAACACAAATTCTAGCGCATACACACAGACAAGTATGGAACAAAGGAGTTATTCAAAAACTGTCATTATTTAATTGCCTCCTTAACCGAACCAAACAAAACCAATAAACAACCCCCATCATGACACAGAGAGAGCGAGAAGACAAGATTATTTATTTATTTTAGAAAAGGAAAAAGAAACAGAAAAAAGGTTTATGTCCAAACAAGTGATGACGAGTAAAATGTTTGTTGACATGGTGTCCACGTGCAACAATGAAATGGTTGACAACATAACATAACATAACATAACATAACAATGATGTCCAAACAAATCTCTCTCCGTCTCCATATGGATATCCAAACTCCAGTATCATACATAGTAATTAAGTTAAGAAGAGTAGAGAGATAGATAAAAAGAAGAAGAGATCGAGAGAGATGTGGGAGGAAGATTTCAAAAACAGAGTGGCCAATAATCACTCTTCTACTACTAGTAATAATAATGATTATGGGAAAGGAAGGAGGATTAGTACTAGTAGTAGTAGTAGTAGAGAGAGGCAGTGGAAACCTTGGTTGATTCCTAGTTTTGTTGTGGCCAACGTAGCTATGTTTATAGTGGTCATGTACATCAACAATTGTCCCAAACACTATTTGGGCCGTCAAGGCAAGTGCGTGGCCAGGTTTCTTGGTAGGCTTTCGTTTCAGCCACTCAGGGATAATCCTCTCTTAGGTCCTTCTTCTACGTATGTCATCAAACTTCCTTGTACATTATGTGCTTGTTTTTAAATTTAGGCTCCGTTTGATTGGAAGGTGGAAAAGGAAAATAAATTGAGTTAGTTTTGGTGAAAAGATGGAAAATAAGTTGAGTGATAGATGTGATATTCCCTTGATTTTTAAGTTTTTCCATGAAAAAATTTTCTTTGCTTGGTGGTAAGTAAAAATTTTCCACCAAAAATATTGAAGGATGGATGATATATACTATAAAATGAGTAACATGTCTCACCTTATTTTCTATCTTCTCACACAAACTAACTAAAATTATTTTCCTTTTCCATTTTTGCAATCAAACGGAGCCTTAATGTTTACTTTAGTTATTAATGGGTATGCTTCCAAAAACATCAATATCATATTCCTCATGGCATGGCTTGGCTTTATTGTTATGAATTACATTCATTCATTTATTTGGTTTGGTACACTACAACTTTAATTTAGATAGATAGTGTGATGTTTCCGGCCACATATATGAAATTGAATTAAATTAAAATAAATGATTCCTTCACATATTGTACCTCTTTTAATTTCTCCAGTTTCTCCTGTCTTTAGTTGCTTTGTCTTCTTCTAGCCATTAGGGTTTTTGGTTTATCAAAACTTTGCTTTATTTATTTATTTATTTATTTAAGATAAGATATTGGTTGTCAATTCAAATCAAGTGGGTTTTGGATTTGGGTAAGTAATGTCTCCTATGTCCAATTTTTGTTTTTCTGGATGGGTAAAACCTCAGCTATTTGCTATGCCCCATAATTTTTTTTGTAGGCTTTGAAGCCCTGATGAAAGTTGATAGCAAGCAACCACAAGTTGCTTTATATTATTATTAATCGAAAACATGGAATCCAAGTATATGGCCGGATCCTAATCCTATGCACACGGGCTGATTTAATTTGATGTTTCCCACTGCAAGCTATATGGGAATCTGATCTGACACTAGAGAATGCTTATAATGCTTAGATATGATATATCTCAACTTGAGCACTCTTTTCGTTATATATATTTTTTATTATTTTTTTAAGTCAAATGTTGCTTTTTATATATTTTGAAGATTGGACAAGTTGGGTGCTCTTGAGTGGACAAAAGTGGTGCATCAGCATCAAGGATGGAAACTAATCTCTTCTATGTGGTTACATGCTGGTCTTATCCATCTACTTGCAAATATGTTGAGCCTCGTCTTTATCAGCATCCGTCTTGAACAGCAGTTTGGCTTTGGTATGTTAAAATCATCTTTCCTCTTTTAGGGGTTAAAATTTATCTGTAATTTGTTTAGGCATTATGATCACTTCAATACCATTTAATGAACGTTCATATAGTAAAACCAACACTTCTTGTCACATATTGAACATAACTAGAGCATCATATATATATATATATATATTTAGTTCTTATATTAGATCTTCATAATCTATATTCTTTTACGATTTGGACCCGTGCATATATGTTAGAATTCCTTAGATAACAATGTTTCAATTTGGCAGCTCGGATTGGAACTATCTACCTGTTGTCAGGATTTGGAGGGAGTACACTCTCTGCCTTATTTATTCGGAATCATATCTCTGTTGGCGCATCTGGTGCTCTTTTTGGGCTTCTAGGGGCAATGCTTTCTGAACTTATCTCAAACTGGAGTATTTATTCCAACAAGGTGAGTGATTTTCACATATTCCAGTGCTTGTTATATTTCGTTAAAATTATTCAAAAGCTCTTACAGTTTTGAAGTTAACAATATGATTAAGGTTTTTGATTGACTTTCTTATGTTCCTGATCTTAGGTTGCTGCGGTGTTTACGCTTTTGTTCCTTATTGTTGTTAACCTAGTGGTTGGAATTCTGCCCCATGTTGATAATTTTGCCCATATTGGTGGGTTCTTCTCGGGTTTCCTTCTCGGCTTTGTTTTGCTGCCCGGTCCTCGGTTTGGGTGGAGAGAACGCCATAATCTTCCGAAAGATATTCGTGTCCACTCCAAATACAAGGGTTACCAGTATGCTTTGTGTCTGGTTTCCCTGATTCTACTGATTGCAGGGTGAGCCGAACAAAAAACTGGAATGTTCTTTTGTTTCTTTTTCTAAAATCTTTCTTGATTAGTGAAAAGTGAAAACTAAACGGCATTGTAACAAAAATGCAGGTATACAGTAGGACTGGTGATGCTGTTCAGAGGCATGAATGGGAATGACCATTGTCACTGGTGTCACTACTTGAGCTGTGTCCCTACCTCTAAATGGAAGTGTGATGAAACTTAACACACTCCCCCCTTCCTTGGGATTATCTTCTATGTTGCCATGTGTAAATGCATAGTTTTACAGTTAGATTGAATTTTTTTTTAGTTCCTCTTTCTTGATTGGTCTTTGTACATTAACGCACTATGCAGAGGCGGACCCAAGATTTTTCCGAAGGGTGGGCTAATAGTAATAGATAAAAAAATTATAACAAAAAATATTAAAAGTATAACCATATAGTGAGTTATATAAATTTAAGAGAGTTATATAAATTAGTGAGCTTATAATATTTGAGCTGGGCTAAGGGATGGGTTAAAATTTAAAAAAGGGGTAGGCTAAAATTTAACAAAGGGGTGATCTTATATTAATTTTTTTATTTTTTTTAGTAGTGCTAGTAGGTTTTTTAAAATTTTTGCCTTGTGCTGTAGCCCGCTTTGTTTCCCCCTGGTTCCGCCCCTGGCACTATGTGTAGTACTTTTACATTAGATATGGATCCCGGATTTGAACTAGAGACCTTCAACTTGTTAAAAGGTTGACGTACATGATAACCAAATACACCACAACACCAATCACAACAATTGTTTAATAAGTACTTCAACACTAGATATGGATCCAAGATTTGAACCAGAGACCTTCAACATGTTAGAAGGTTGACATATGTGATAACCAAATACACCTAGTGGCGTAGCCACACAGAGACGAGGGCTCGCACCCCCGACGATTTCAAGATTTTTTTAAATAAAATAAAATAAAAAGAAAAGTAGAGATTTGTATACATAAATTTATAGTTGAGAGTATGTAATCGTAAGAAATAAAAGTTGAGGGGTATTTTGAAAATTGAAATACACTTAAACGAGGAAGAGAGAGATCCCGAGACCTCACTCTCCCCCTTTATTTTTCTGGTCTCTTCTCAGTTCTCCCTTGTTTCTCTCTTTTTTTTTTCTGCTTTGTTTGACCGTTTTACTCCACACTATGTGACCAGTGACTCCGTCCAGCGACTATTTAGCCACTCCCACTCATCACCTATTGGCTCGAATTGTGCACCGTGCACCCCCGACTTCGAATTCCCGGCTACGCCACTGAATACACCACAACACCAATCACAACAAATGTTTAATAAGATAACAAGATGACCAACGGTTAGGAACTCATACAACATTTATGAAAAGGAACACACATTTGTCATTGAACACCAACCACCTTTCTCATCAATACCGCAAGACTAGTTTGCAAAAGGAGTGAAGATAGTGAGAATCATCCAATTGAGAAATGGGGAAGCAAATAAGAGTGTTGTTGGCGGGGCTGATATTGATGTGGGTTGCAGGGGCAGTAGCAACAGACTGCACCACTGAGACGGCACTGATATCGGCATGCACAATGTTCGTGACATATGGTTGGCCAGATCCACTACCGGGATCCCCTTGCTGCAACGCGGTGTTGACCCTAAAGAGCATATCGGACTCCAGTGGAGAGAGCAGGCGGAATGTGTGTGCATAATGGGGCTCATTACTAGTAACAAGCTCTATGCCCCTACTATTGCTACCTTACCCGGTTTCTGCGGTGTCTCCCTTGGTTTTACTATTGATCCTACCACCGATTGCAACTACTAACCCCATCTCCCCCCCCCCCCCCCCCCCCCTCTCTTTCTCTCTCTCTATTGCACCTACGCTCATGTACCAGTTATTTGTTATGTTTCAGTCCCCTGAATGTACAACCAACAATTTCACGGAAGTGCATCATCATCAATACTGTGAAGATGTGATGTTCACCTTTACTTGCTCTCTCTTAGAGGCCAATAATTGAAAATTTGTTGTTATCATTGTGGTGATGAGTTGGGCATCCAAAGTTGCAATTCAAACCGATGTGGGGGCATTCCATCAAATCCATCTATAGATTTATCTTTAGAGGTGTCACTTTCAGGTACCCATTTTAGACTAATATAGATGAGACAAAAATTGTCACCAGCACAAGTAAAGTTGATGTGTACTGTATGATCCAGTGGCGTATGCAGGGGCGCGGGTTCGCCCGAGATATTTTAAACTCTCGTTAGTATTAGTATTTTTTTTTTATAAATATAATTGTTGGCACTCTTTAAGTAAAATTATGCATTTTTATTTTGTTATAAATTTTTTTATCTCTAAGAATTATTTTAGAGTGTTAATTTTTTTATGGAGTGTCAATATTTATACCTATTATTATTTATATTATAAGTATTTAATAGATTTAAGTGGTTGTAGTTTCTCTTAATAAATTTATAGAGTATCATATTTTTTATGTTGTGTTTTGGCCCCCCAGTACTTCAAATCCTAGATCCGCCACTTACTGTATCTCACTCCGTGAACGTGGTGTGATTGCAACTTATTTGAATTCACGTGGGTTGATTGCTTATTGACCTTTTCAACTTTAATATCTTTGACATGTGAATGCACACAAACTGCCAATGCAGATTTAAGATTTTTACACTCAATATTTATCATAAATTGAACACATCGATTACAAACCAACAAAAGCCAGATGATGATCGCAACATTTTGACCAGTGTCTACGTGATTATTTATGTCAAGTTAGGCTCACCGGGTCTTCAATCAAACTTCAATCAAAATGAAAAGAGAACGGTGCGGTTTTAGCATCTTGAGCCATAATTGCCGGAACTAGCAGGATGACCTCTGCTCCGAAAATTCGCATGTAAAGTCGAACCCTTGTCTGAATTAGAAGTATCTACATCCCAAAACCCACGAACAAACATCTTGGTTGAACCCGGTTTCTCAAATTCCATTCGCTGTCTAGGGGCACTCTGGGACCTAAATTTAGCCCGAGAAGACTCTGTGTTAGCCATGTAGTTTGGGTAACTAAGGTAATCGCCAAACAAGCTTCTTGAACACTCGCTCCTGGCAGGAGTGAAGGGACCTCTTCTGTTGCTACTTCCAGGCCTAGATGACACCGAGTGCACCTGCGGGCTGTTCTCGGGGCCTCTTCTATAGCTACTTCCAGGTCCAGAAGATATGGAAGGCACTTGCGGACTGCTCACAGAGGTCCATAAAGCTGCTTGATCTATTTCTTGAGGGAAATTTAACGACATTAAAGACAAGGCTGGCATGGTAGGTAGAGCAGTGTTTGGTTTCTGGGATTTTGTCGAGTGTCTAGAGAGAGACTCAAATGGCATGAAAATCTGTTCTCCTCTCTTGGGGTGTGGGTGAGGATTCCCAGTATCAATTTCGAGGATCTTGTCGCTCTTCTCGTCATCGGCAAGCCCATTTTTGAGTATTGTTTCTCCACGGTTGTTCCTCGAATTTTCTTCCATCCAACGGTCAAACCAAATTGAAATCGAATTTGTTTTCGCTAGACCAACATTGCCCTTGATGTCCGACTTTGTACTACATTTCTGCATTTTTTTGGGAAAAGAATTATAAACTTCATATTCTCTGCATTTTCTATAAAATGTTTCGATTTCCTTTTTGGGACATAATCTATATAACAAATCCCAAAATACAAATAAGTTGTAGCCTTGACCAGCTGACATCAGTGTTTACTTCAAAAGTAATTGAGACTGAATTTGAGACCGAGGGAGTATAAAAGAGATTTAAGGCAATGTTAAAGGGTATACCTTGAGAGCCGACCTATCAAGTTGAGCATTGTATGCACGAAGTTGGTGATCAAACAGTTGAGGAGCAGCATGACCCTGCAAATGGATATACGATAAAAATGAATAATTCAGTTAGCCATACAAAATAATACTCCCTTCGTTCCAAACTTAAGTCTCAATATTTGATTTTCACACATTCTAATAAAATTCTAATTTCAACTTAATTAACAGCGAAAGATAATACTTAAAGACTATCATTATATACCAAAAACAGGTCTTAATTTGAGACAGAGCGATAATAAAAAGTGAGCAGTAGCAGTACTGACTGGGTGGTGAGAATGGGAGGAGTTGCTGCTAGAATTTGGTGAGTCTGACATGTAAGCCCTTTTGGCGCAGGCTCGGGCCTGGATACGGGCCATAGCCTGCATGCGTCGGAGCATATTTGTACTTTGCTTTCTTACAATGTGGCCTCTCACCAAAGCCTGTAACTTCACCAAACCTTTAAGTGCCCTCAATGCCCTCCTAGCCTACAAACACCAACCCCGCCAAACAAATATTCAAACCACAAATAATGAATTAGTATCATCCACTACTAAATATCATATATCTATTTATTCATTTCTTTATTGAAATGATTTAATAATCTAACCCATAAAAATTAAAGGAATATATATAATATAGCGCAATAGAACCAATGCATAGACAATGTAGCCCAGACAGACCAAGTACCAGTAAATAACATAGAAAAACCAAAAAAGAGCTATAAAATGGTAGACAAGTGTGGCACAAGCATCATACTGCTTCTAAAGTATAATATCATCATAAGATTAAGCGTATCTCGATTACATCTTTTAGATTAACCAGATAGGCGAATTATCATTTCCTTGTAAAGTAGCAATATTAATATATATATATATATATATATATAATGAAGTACAGATACACAAGCAAGTTCCTTGATATAAATGTCGTGCACATGATAGAATGGTTAGTAAAAGAAGATAAAATTCTTTTCATTCAAGCAAGGCACTTTAAAAGAGTTCAATTTTCAACATTTTTTTTTAATAGTCTAATTCGTTCTTGGGTGGAAAAAGACGGTCAAGTAGTGGACTTCCTGTTGTCCAAGACTTTGAACATGCCATAGATGCACGGATTAAAACTGAATAGTTGAATTGGAATTGAAGTTGAAATGGGGTCTAACAAAGAAAACTTAGATCTCACATGTGACCGACCAAGTACCTACCCACTAAGCTCTGTCTGCCTTTGAGACCATTTTTTTCATTATTGATCAATCACTTCCAATTGAGACTAGCCATGAAGAACAAATTTCTGTTACCAAATTACCCCTAATACCATATTAACGCCTCCTCCGTCTTTACCTTTTGCCTTTTTAATCTTTTCGGCCTTACACTTAATTTTAACACACCAAAACTTATTTACCATACATGTAATTAACATGTATAAGGTTTCCCTTTCACCAAATGCTTGAAAATTATATAAAATTTCCTTTTCTTTTTTACCTACAATTTTTTTTTTTGTTCCAACCAGATATTTCTACACCAATTGAACGTGAGACTAATTCTTGCAAAAGGACTAGTGGTCACATATATGTCAATTATTAAGCTTTTGAAATCCATTTTTAATACTACAACCAATATTCCATCTATCAGCAAACTGACATTTATGGATTCAGTGCTTCCACCCGCTCTAACAACAACCCACCCATACCTTCTCATATTTGTTGATGTTTACAAAGTTTCAGCATTATGGCCTGATAACCACCCCCACACCAAGTCCAAGTGATCATCTATCTAACTCTACCTATATGTTACAAAAAAAAAAATCTTTCTCTAAAAATGGGAAGAAAGAGAGAGGTGTAGTGTAATGTAAATGTGGAAGGGTGGAGGGTACCACAATCACGTGGGGGCTGAAGGCGAGTCATTCAATTTGATTGCGAAATGACACATCGATCCACTAGCACCACACAAGTCTTTGCCCTTGCCCTTGCCCTTGCCCTTGCCCTTGACATCGATCATCTTTTATTTTTAACAAAAATAAATAAAATTCCGTTTTTTCCGTAATAAAGAAGAGAAAAAGGTAAAAGTCCTAAATTAAAGAAAAGTAAGAGTAGCATCAAACTAATCAATTTGTCAAAAGTTTTTACCAAATAATTTGTTTCATTAAAAAAAAAAAAAAAAAAAAAAAAAAAAAAAAACACGTTGATTCTGTCAGACCAAGGGCAGAGAAGTAGAGGGATATGCAGTTGGGGCTAAGCTAAGATTAATCCGAGGTCCCCGCCCGACATTATTAATTGAAGTAAAGGCCCGTCCACCAAATTTGCCACATCATTGAATTTCTTTGTAATTTTCACAGGGGGCAAATTCGGTAATACAAATCCAACAAAATAATAATAATATTTAGCATACTGTCTATCTGTATGTCCGTCAGAGATGGATTTTCACTTACCAGATAAGCTCGAAACGCCGACTGTATCGTTACAGCCGCCAATTGTCTCTGCCGGCAGCTACCACTGATAACGTTAGCCGTCGAAGCTCTACCACCACCACCACTGGTCATTCTAACCACTTCCGCCGCCGCTTTCGCCGCTGCTAGGGCTGCCTCTGCCACAGCCGCAGTGGCTGCTGCCACAGCTATTGCGTGCTTGTTGGCATCGACTGATTCGGCGTACGGGCTCGACGAAAAAGCATCACTAGATGCCCCTCCGGACCCACCGCCAATGTCACGCTTATTGCCATCGGATAATTTAATAGGGCCGCACTTCTGGTTGGTCTGCCGGAAACTGGAGGGCGCCGGCAAAGCTGACGGCTTTTTGGCCCCCAAAAGAGCCCGAAACCATCTCTTTGCCTTACCCATATCTCATCTCATCTCATGGGCAGCTATTAATTAATTAATTAAATAAATAAATAAACAATAATATGCATGCGCAAGCAATGGTGTTGGAAGAGAAATCTCATATATATATATGCTAGTTTGTTAAGAGAGAGCAGAAGCAAGGTTTATACTAGTGCCCGAGGGGGAAAGTGAGGCAAGTGCAACGCGCGTTATAATAGAATTGGAATGACACGCGCCGTTAATCTGTGGCGGTGGTTCTAAAATTTGGGACCCACCGACTTTAAACAAGGCGTACGTTACAGAAAGACAATGGAGCCCCCAAGGTAATCACCGAATTATCGTAGAAAGAATATATGTAACGAGTTAATTTTAGAGGATTTCAACCAGCATCAATGTATATCTCGTTATTGTTTGTGACTATTGTAAAGGGTGATTTTGAATAGGTAATGATATTAACATTTTATAAAAATATTTTATTATTTTAAAAATATTTTTAGTAAAATTTTATATAAATTTTTTGGACATATTTTTATTACTAAAAATAACTATTTTTTGTAAAATATTAATATCATTATCTTTTTAAATCTACTCTTACAATTAATTTTTTCACCCCATTTAAAACTTTGGAAGAAAATACACATGACCAAAGTTTTTGGGGGCAAAATTCAATTTCGATCATATTGTAATATTTACATGACAAATGTTGATACACTATATTTATATGACCAAAAATCATAATTTTTTCTTAAAATAAAATCGGCAAAGTTATACATCATCACCTACTTTAAAAAAATTCCTCAAAATCAATAGTAAAAGTAAGTTAATTTAAATAAAAAAAAGGTGGGCACTTCAACGCAAGGTGGCTTTGGCACTTAATGTTAATTAAATCCCATATGATATAAATAATAGAAAATAATAATAAAGGACAATATATAAATGGATATTTTAGTAAACTTTGCATATTCGTTCATATTGCAATTCATTAGTTTCTAGGACAATTTTTTAATCAATGATAAAATAAAAATTAATTATTACATTCTTATTTAATATAAAACAAAATTAATAATAAATTAAAAATAGTTCATTCAAATTACCAATTAAAAATAGATTCATTACAATTTTTGGTAACTATCCCTCTTAAGGATAAATATAAAAGATTAATATAAGAAAGTAAATAAACAATTGAATTTCAATTAATCAATAATAATAAATTCAAACTAATTTAGATATACTAGTCATCTTCATTAGTTGCACTGCAAATCAACCATATTCCAACAAACACTTACGTTTCCAGAGAATTAAGTACAAAACCCAAATGCATCAATATCTTCCAAACATCTTGCACACCAAAAAATGGTGAATCCAATAATCCTAATTTGTACAATAAAACGAAAACCAAAGAAAAGTTTATAGATGTAGCCAATCTCCTCGGCATCAATATCTAATTTCTTATTTCTTATTTATGATTGTAGTACGGCATGCATTAAGCTTGAAAAGTATCAGACGGCTAGCTTTGGAGAAAGGTGCTTCAATAGTATAGGAAAATTCAAGATTCACTGACTTAATCAAAGAATGTGACGAGGGCTTTGCAAGTAACATTTTTAGGTGATTTTGGAGTTTTTTTTGTCATTAATAAAAACCTAAGCTAGCAAAATTCTAGATATTTAATTGATTTTATCTATTGAAATGGATTACAAACTTCGGAAATGTAAAATATTCTTTTACACGTTAACTTGTGAATATTTGATTATGTTAACTCGTGGTGATTATGTTCTACCATAATGAATTTGTTTCAATATATATTATATATAAAGTGAAATGCTTGTCTCTATTTTATATTATGTATGCTAGAAAATTGAAAAAGAAAGAAAAAAAGTAACTTAGTATATCTGTCAGAAAATTGAAGAAAATATGTAATTTAATATGTTTAACAAAAAATTAAAGAGATGTAACTTAATATGTCTAATAGAAAATTGAAAAGATGCAACTTAATATGTCTAACAAAAAAGATATTAGAAGAATGTAACTTAATATGTCTGTTTGCTTGTGGGAGAATTGTGGTTCATACATATTTGTAAATTTTGTCTCATACTATAGCTGGTTAGTTTGAAACATTTACATCCTTGATTTTATTTTATTTTATTTTGAATAATTCTTGTGTTTGTCTTTTTGTTTGAATTTCTTGTGATATATATTTAAATTAGTTTGAATTTAATTTAATTAATTTAATTGCATATTTATTTTCTTGTGTTTATCTTTAAGAATGATAGTATTGTAATTCAACTTAATTGATTGAAATAATATAATTAATAATATTTTGTCCTTAATTAAAAAGTTGTCCTCTAAACTAATTAATTCAAACAAACGTCCTTTAATAAAAAGTTTATGACATTTGTCCTTTAAAAAAAATGCCCCTATAAATAATGCAGACAATAATAATGGTAGCCAAAAAAATTTATATATCTATATGCATGGTGTTTATATCGGTATTACCGCAAAAGCTTCCCTATTAGGGTTGATCACTATTTAATTTGAGTACAACACACACCTTTGCGCACTAAAATGGTATAAAATTAAATAGTGATCAACCCTGGATGCGAGGAAAAGAGATAGGGAAGCTTTTGCGGTAATACCGATATAAACACCATGCATATAGATAAATCATAAGTAAACCAACTTTATTTTTGTATATTCGGAGTCATCTGAGTTCACTTCAAATATTTGTGCGAACTCATTAGGAGGAAAAATGGCTCGTTATTCCTTGAATATCTGCTAATATTGTACAACCTAAAAATTAGGATAATAATTGACCGATATCGATGCTCGTCTCTTCTATTTGGAGCCGAAAAACTGGGCATCTGTAGCTGTGTATTTGTGATCATAATGTACAAATGATGATGACTGTGGATGTTGGACATCGAGATCCATCCCCTACAGTAAAAGAGTTGAGTAAATTTTGTAACAACACATTCAAATGATTCATATAAAGGAAACGAATTTATAAGTATCATTGTCGCAATTGTTTGAGCAGAAACTTGTATTTACCTGTCTCAACTGCCCACTAGTCGATACAGATTCCTGGTACGGGACATGGATTAAAGATTCCTGTGGAACAATGTGTTTATGACAAAAATGTTGGAAACCTTTTGTATCATCATAATATGATATTGTCTAGACTATTACCTGTATTAATTGATTTTGGATTGGAGTATCGTGCTGGTTAGTGTAAAACTTCTGCGGTTGCAACATGTTAGGAGCCGGTTGTTGGCCCATGACTAAATTAATTGGTTGATAAATGCACTGAACCACTTGATTTGCTTCAAAATTGTACAATTCCTGCATAATACATGTGATAATGTATTAGTACAATTCACTTAAATAACAAGAGCTAATCGTGCATGATGTAAAAACAATATTCCCCAGTTCCAAATTAAGAGTCACATTTCCCATTTTGGGATGTCCCAAAATTATTACTCACTTTTCCTTTTCAGGACAAGATCCAATAGTACATAAGTTTTGTTATTGAAAGTGAAATAGTGAATCTTAATATGGGACAAAGGGAGTATGAGAAAACTCGTCTAGAGAAAAAGCAATTATTGCCTGTGTAAGTGGTGAATTGTTTGTTGGAGGAGGGGGACACGTGATGTCTACAACAGTATCTGGTGAGGCTAATTGCACATTTTGATTTATGTTTGTATTGGGTATCTCTTCATTGGAAATATTTAGTAGATCATCACCGGAACACTATTCTCCATTTCACTAGTCTCTTTAAAGATATTGCCAACATCCTGAGCTTCAATTGCATCTCTGCCAAGAAAAATCTCTGCAGGTTCAGTTTCACATGCATTTGCACCTGTGCTACTTGAGGTAATGGCTTGAGCTTCCTCAAAAGTTTTTGCTATCAAGATTCTTTCCACACCTTGCATCACTTCATCAAGTTGTTTTGCAGCAAATTCATATGCTTGGTCAGATTCAGCAGCCCTTGCAGATATTTTAAGCATGTAAAGGGACAAATCTTTATAATGGGTTGCCTCAATTAACTTAGCATTTTCACCTAGGGCATTAGCACGAGTCTCTATGACACTTCCAACCCTTGCATCTCTTGTCCATCTCTTCGAAATATATCGGGCAGGAAGTACTTTTATATTCTGATGATCAAGCACTTTCAGTGCATGGCAACATGGAATCCCAACCAATTCAAACTTCATACAACTGCAAGTAACATTATCATCGACAACATTAAATGTCAGTTTGTATTCTCTAGGGTTCCCATACATACTAGCTTTGTACTCCGTGAATGCCTCATTCTGACTGCACTTGTTCACAACTACATTTAAACACTTCTCATATTCTCTCTGAAATACTTCATAAGCCTTTGGTGTATAAACCTCACTAGCATGCTTCAACAAAATCACATTAGCCATCAACCTGGGTGCACATCTTCCCATGTTGTAACTAGATTCTAGTTCTTTGTACCGTTGCTTGTTCACCATAATTTGAAACTGCTTGAAAAACTGAAGCACATCTAGATCAGGATTCAAGTAATTTCTCAAGTTATCAGATAAATTCTTGCCCAGATGTGTACTATTATTATCAAGAAAGAACTTATTCCAGCCATATGCCAAAGCCCATTTCTCTTTTTCTCTAAACATCCATCTCAACCATTCGTTTTGCCGAAAACTAAATTTGTCCAACATGATCTCCCATGCACGCACCAAATCCTCTTCATCCTCGTGGTCAAAGACACAGCTCCTGAAATCCATGGCAAACGAATCTGCATCATTTGTCACATGGCTTAGGCGTTTGAGAGCATATCGGTACATCTGCCAAACACATATAAAATGGTTTGTTTCTGGTAATACTGAGTCAAGTGCTTGAACAATTGTTGCATCTTGATCTGTGAGAATGACTTTTGGTTTTTTCCCTGACATTGACTCAATGAAAGTTCTAAACAGCCACTTGAGAGAATCAACAGTTTCATCATATACAAGTGCAGCACCGAAGATCACAGCTTCTTTATGATGATTCAGTCCAATGAACTGCACATAGGGTCTAAAACTGTTGTCCGTTCTGTATGTTGTGTCCAAACAAACCACGTCTCCAAAATGATCATAGTCCACTACCATATTATCATCGGCCCAAAATATGTTGCTTAGTTTATCATCAATATCAAGATGTATTGTGTAAAAAAAGGTCGGGTTTTCAAAATGTTGTCTTTGGAAATAATACAATAAACGTCCCGCCTCTCCCTGATTCATATGTCTTGTCCGCTCGGATCTTAAATTATAATTTAATGCAAGGTAATCAATACTATCTAGTGTGGCGAATCGTCTATCTAACAAATGAAAGGCTAGTTTTGATTGCATCTCCAAATTATTTGCTGAGTCAACTTCAGTAACATCAGCAATTCCTTGTGACGATAATTCCTGTAATTTTTGAGGATTATTTGTGTTTACATTCTCGTGGTTGTGGTTTCCTTCAAAATGTGTGATGCGATATTTACCATTGGGTTGGCGAGTAACTATCATATGTGCCAAGCAACCAGTTCTTGTTTCCCTACGGTGCTTCTTAACATTAATATCACGTTTGTCTCTCCGCCGATAGCCCTCTCTAGAACAGGTGAACTTCCTAGAAACCACTTGACCATGTATCTTGCTCCTATTAACCCAGTCCTTTCGAACACCGAAACCAACCAATCCTGCATATCTGTTGTAAAATGTGTATGCATGTTCATCTGATTCAAACTCCATGCCAATTTTAAGCATCCCACCCTCAGAGGTGTCACCTTTTGAAGAAAGACTGGATTCCACAGCACTAACATTCTGCTCCACGTTCAAGTCCAAGTTATTTGATGTTTCCAGCCTAATATTCATATCTTCATCAAGGCGATTAACAAAATCACTGTCATTTCCATCCATTGCGTATTGACCTTCATCAAAAGACGAAAAAATGAGAAATAATTGGCGTGGAGAGAACAAAATCCACATCTGCTTTTTATGGGAGCTGGGAACCTAGAATTTAGATCATAATTCTCTGCTCGAGTCAAAAATCAAATTGTGAATGACATCTGACAGAAACGCCAAAAGATACAAAACTTGCAAAAAAATAAAATCTACCAGAAGTAATCTGTATCTAAAAGTATATTTGAATTAGTGCAAATTCACAGAGACCCTCCGTCCCTCCCCAGGCAAGTTTCTAAACATGGTATACTTCATAGATTTCTTATGCTAAAAATACAAGTTGTCCTTCCTATTACGTTTTCAAGCCAATAATGAATCCCTGTGAACAACTATACCAGATAGTTAAACCGAGTTTCAGGCTAGGAGCAGCCACTTGGTGCAAATATGAATATTAAATTTGTGTGCAGTCTACCCCACCCACCCCCTTCATAAGTAATTCCCAATATTAAGTTATTGGGTAGTGGCCTTCTGATCAACTATGACTAATGTGTAAATTGATTCATTAAAAAGACACCATCTTGGCTAAATAGTTTCTATGTATTAGACAAATAACGAAGTGCAGAAAAGCTCTTCATAAAAATTCATTTTCTCCATGCACTTCTATTTGAAAGTTTAAAACCTAAAACACAAAATGCTAATAACTAGAATCTATAGATCTAGTATTATTATCAACAATCCCCTGTTCTGGTAATTAGTCAATTCGAGTATGGAAAATGATTCGCTGTAAGTGCCCTTTTTCTGGGACACAGGATGGAGAAAAGATTGGCTGATATGTTTTTGCAAAGAAATTTGTACTCCCGTCTTTTCAGAAACACCTACAATTTTATCAAACTTCATATAACTGCTTAATAACAACTAATGTTCATTATAAAATACACGACTAAGGAATAAATTTAATATAACACCCCTCTAAATTGCAACTATGCAGAAATTCTTTAATTCCAATCCTACAAGCACTTGGGAAGCAGTTTTCTAAAGCACAGTATCTTGTTTCCAAAACTTGTAACAATGAACAGAGGAAAGGCTTCTGTTAAATAAATTGATTTTCCATGCAGAGCTCAAAAAGGTATGAGTTGGGTAAAACTCCACCTTTCCTTAAATTCTATTAGTTGCAGTTTCAACAAAATTCAACAGATTGATAACGCATTTACCCCATGCTTTTGCAACATCTTAAATTCACAAGCCCAAATACAACTTGACAATTAGTCATCAAACAAGAGAGGCAGGCATGAATTTAAAGAATCGGCGTAATCAAAACAAGCAGAAACTTTTCGAAAATGACCTCAAACGAGGTTGGAGTCAGTTGGAGCTGTGAGAAAGGAGAAAACTTACTATTTATCTATATATGTGTGTGTGTGTGTGCAGCGCCCGGCAAAGATTGACAGAAGAAAGAGCAGAGGATAGTTGAATGAGTTAGTTAGGGTTTCAGTGAAGTGAGGTGAGAAAGATGTAGGATTTTTCTCTTCTGAGTTCTGTTATGCGGTGAGTGCAAAGGTCGGTCTCGCTCGATAACTCAGATTACAGAGTACAGACTAACCGTGAAGTGAAGACCACTCGGAATTTGGAAAGAGACACCGTAAATTAGGTTCCACCTCAATAATATTACCCAAAGTTTAGGGACTACGCTACGGCATTTGTTCTAAGGTCAAGCTATTACATTTTAAGCGTGTATTATTTGCTTTGCTAAAAATTATAAAATATTTTTGTAATGGCATTTGGCCGGTAACTTTTGTTGTTTAGATGATCTATGCAACTTAGTTGAGAATTAATCATATTTATTATCTTTGTGTTATATTTAAATAAAAGTGCTTTAATCTTTTTATATAAAGTGACGTATTTACATTGTACTTGTATTATTATACTTGGTATAAATTACATTTTGAGAGGACCATTAATTTTCTTTCACGTCCACATGAGCAACTGATCACTTAGCTATAAAATATTAATAAATTTTCTCTTTTGACATTAAAAGTACTAATTAACTCTTTGTATGCTAATATTGGCTTAACAAATTCCTCCTACACTTGCAACTTTAACTAACAAATTTGATGACGACGGGCAGAGATGACTGACGCATATATAATATATAACATGTAGGCCACTCTATTTTGCAAAAAGCGTATGTATATTTGAGCTTTAATTGGCTGGATGTTAATTAGAATAGAGATATAACTTTACAAGAAAAGAGGCTTAACATCTTCCAACAATTGCCGCAGAGCTGTCTATTTTAAGTTTTTAACCATCCAATTAATTCAAGTGCAGTGGTATGCGTGTATTGTGCATTAACGGTAAAAGAGTTCACTTTTTTTATCCGCATTATTATTTACACGGTTTCAACTCAACTGCTCAAGAAGATGAGATTTTCATGCTCATTTTTCACTTGGTTCTTCCGATCCTGGTCCAGTTGAAAGCAGCCAAAGTCAAAACTACACACTTAATTTGAAACAAACAGTTGGTAAAGTTGAATTTTCTCACAAATAGTTCTATGTTTCTTCCTTCACGGAAGGGAAACACATCGACGACTTGTATTATTTCATATGTAGCTCAGTTTTCAATCAGAGCACTCAAAAGACAAGAACAAAACAAAAAAACAAGAGAGGACATCAATAATTTAAAGTAAAATTGAGTAAAACTCAAGAGACATTATTCATTCCACGATATCAGCAGCACCCTTGCCTAGCCTTCAGTTTACTGCACAACAAAATTAAACATTGACATTAGCTACTCATCACTTAAAAAATGCGACACATGCTTGAGTCTGAATGAGTAAGGGAGATAAATTAAATTACCCGAACCAGGACAAGTGAGAGGAGGAATGTTGCACTGTGAAGGAAGACGAGAAGCAACCCTGAGAGTGCTGCAAAGACAGTCGCGGTTCATAGATTGAAGGGCGTTGCAGCATTCTGCATTAGGCGGAGGTGGGTTGGTTTGACCCACTACCACAAATGGGGTGCACACATTAAGGTTTGCCAGACCAGCCGAGCAAGTGTCTGCCTGCCCATCAACAACTCCCACTTGGTTTTGCACAACCACTAACAGGATGACGATGAGAATGGAGCAAACTGAAGAAACAAGAGACTCCGAAGACTTCATCATGGATGCCATTTGCTTCTATTATTTTGTCAAATCCCTCTTCTTTCTTCTTCTTCTTGCAGCAAGCTAGTAACTAACTGCTTTGCTATGTTTCAATTGCGTAGATTTTCCCCTTGTACTTATACTCCCATGATGGTGTGGTTAGGACTCAAGTGTCCAAGATTGGATGAACCACCTATTCCAAAATAAGTAGCTAGCTCATCAAAAATTTATGTTTGGGCGATTCCTACGTGAAACTATATATCATACCTAACAATTTCTGTAATTTTTTTTAAAACAAAACAAATATATTTCATGGTATTTGATCAAGTGATAATAATTTGTGTTCTTGTTACTCTATATGGATTCAAGTTTTGATCAAAGCATTATTTTTATTATAATTTTGCAAAAGATAAAGGGTAATTCCGTAATTTCACACATCTACCTAAACCTGTTCTTGCGCTTTAAATATAGTATAGTACATATACAAACAATTATCCCCACTTTAAAGATGACGTTTTCTATTTTCAGCACAGATAACCTTTATGATGATTATACATTGTTTCTTTTAATTTCTATTTAAATTCACTTAAAAGTAGATGTGATGAAAACCTCTCCTCACACTTTAAATGTGGTATGGTATATATACAAACAATTAGCCCCACTTTAAATATGATGTTTTTCTGCTTTTAGTGGAGATAACATTTATGATAAGTGTACATTGTATCTTATAATTTACTTTTAGGTTGAATTTTTTTTTGAAATTTGGTGGAGGTGATCAACTCATAATATAGATCATCTCTACAAAATCTTATGAAAAAATTCCTCCAATTGCCCCTCCATATGATCATCCCTTCTTTTTATTAAAGTGAGGGAATCCCTCTTTATAGTCTAGCTCTACATTGTATCTTATAATTTTTATTTAAATTCAACTCAAAAGTAAATGAGATGACTGTAAAATATTCTAACAGGCAAAAATTACACATACATAATAGTTTTTTATACACCCTTCTATATAGGTTGTTTTTTTTTATCCCATTTTGGAGAGATGATGTCATAAAAATTATCTCCACTTTATTTCATTAAAAAATAATGATAAAAAATATAAAATGGTTATATATGGTCATCATAATTGTGAAAGTATATGTACAATTTTAAAATAGATGGAGCATTCTAACCCTAGGTGACACCACTACTTGCTTATAGATACTGTTAGAATTTTAGAATAGATAGAGCATGCTTGAACAGTTTGAGGGTTCCAAAGTCGTAATTTGTTTCCTTTTTGTTTGAATAAATTTTCTAAGGATTTGGCTTTTTGACTCTCTCTGCAGGGAAAAAAAAATTTGCTTTTGGCAAAAGAGAATTGTTATATATATAATTCACAAAAGTTAGCCCACATGAAATTGTACTACACTTAATAAAATTTTGGAGAAAGAAAGTGATGGCTTTTGAATTTGATTTTGAATTGTAATATGGGATATTAAAAAATTGGGGTTCTTTGAAATAGTTTTATATAAAAGAATTAGGGAATAATATTTTATAATTTAAGAACATATTTTTGACCGAGCTTTAAAATGAGTGCAACGTTAACTTTACAGTAGATTTTTGAATATATTTTATGATATCATGCAAAATTAAGTTTGCACTGCATATTTTTTAGTAGATTGCTATGTCTAAGTGTTTAATTAATTTATCTTCAAAGTTATTTTAACAAGTTACAAATTTAAACCCATTTATTAATAAAACACATATGATAGTTTATTTTTGGGTTATGTAAAGTTAAATTTGCATTCCTTATTTTTTTAATACATAGTATACTATGTATCGGAGTTTATTTAACATTATTTTAAAGTTACCTAACTGACATATAAAATATACTAGTTAAAAAATATAGACACATTATGCAAAACAAATTTCATCAATGTTTTTGTATTGCCAAGTTAAGTTTACATAAAATACAATTTTGAAATTTGTACAAAACATAATTTTGATCAAAACTCTTATTTTAAAATACAATTGATAAACAAACCCTTATTTTAGAAAGAAAAAAAAAAGGCTCTAATTTTTTAAAAAATATTATTCTCTAGATTTTATCCCATCTTTGGAATTGCGATATAGATATTTTTGGCTAAAATCAATTTCCTTCCGGTTTTAGAGCCATAAACACTTGATTAAAACCGGAGCCAAGCAATGACAACTAATTAAGCATAACGTCCACTCAAGATTAATCAAAAAATTTGGGGGCCTAAACTAAACAATCACTCAAGATTGGATCACAAAGAAGTGGTCTCTCACATTTCTCTTGGGCCAGCCTCACAATACCGGGTCTAGACCTTAGAATGTGAAAACCTTGACACATTTTTTCCCTTTTTCTTGTAGCTTAACATTTTCTTCTCGATCAGAGTGATCCAAGTTCTAACTCAAGTGGTTAAAGTATGACACGTACGTGCAACCAGCAGGTTCTATCGCCTCACCCTTTCCCCTCTTTAAGAACCACCCAGATCTAGTACTCAAAAAAGAAAAGAAAAACATTATCTCCTCGGAGGGCATTGGAAAATGAAAAATTGGCTATATATGCCATTATAGGGAAACAATATATATGCTAAAATCATCTAAAGTTAGCTTAGTCGGTGACAAAATCACAAAAGAATCAAAAAAAGAAATGCAAGTAAAGAAATTATATGATTGAAAGAGAGAAATATGTAAGGTTCTAGCTAAGAAGAAGCAGGAGCAGGAGGAGCTGTCCAATACGACTTGACAGCAAAGAGAAGCTTCTCCCTTTGTAAAGGGCCATCTTCATGGTCCACAATCTGACTCTCCCACTTCATCCCATCAGCTATCCTCTTCACCTTCACCAAAACATCCACATCCTCTCTTATTATTAGGTTCCCTTCTGGCCTTAGAATCCTGTCCATTTCCAATATTATATCTTCCATTTCACACCTGTAACATATTAAATTAAAGAAATTAACTTTGATTAATTTAAGTCACAATATATATGAAATAATCAGTAAACGTTCGTTTGCTAACATCAGTAACTTAAATTAAATTTTCTACCAAACGAACAAAAACATATGTACTAGTAAGTTACCTGTCTTTGTAGAGAGTGAACACAGAATCGGCATGAATGAGATCATATGTTCTAGGATAAGTTGACATTGCTTCACACCTACGTAGTATAACCAAACCAACTATAATTGTAAGTGGTGATCATGATTATTATTGAACTGCATATTTAGAGTTAAATGTGAGTTTAATTACCAGCTCTGATATGTTCCAATCAATCCTCTTTCGTAAATAATACCAAGTGTGTTGACCTTAGCCTCAACTGGAATCACATTCATAACCCACAATGGGTCTTTGATCAGAGATGCAGCAAATCCACCCAAATACGCATTCATATCCAATACATTTCTGTATCTTCCAGATTGCCCAAGTTGATTGTTCACACTTTTATAATACGACACTCTCTTCTTCCAGATTTTGAGATCATTTTCAAAAACCTCAGTTGTAGCTCCCTCAATAGTTCCCCTCTTAATCCTAGGGGGTATAGCATTTAATCTCCTCGGCCACTTTGCCAATTCACCACCAGCAACTTCTTTACTGTTGCGTACCTCAGGCAACGGAGTTAAGCAACTCCCCATATTTGTATACCTGAAAATCAAAGTGTTAAAAGACACGCATGTGTGTGTGCAGGCACGTGAGAGGGATTTTAAGTCATAATTGTGGGGGCACAAACCAGGCCTCATCGGGATTTTGGGCAGGGCAGAATGGTGGATTGTGTGTAATTTTCCGGTTAACTTTGCAGTGCAAGTGATTTATAGGTTTTTGCCAGATTGCAATATCACCATTTTCAACCAATTTGTTCCAGCAAAGGCTCTTGGCAACTTTCTCAATAACAGACTGTTCAGCATTCAAATCCTCCTTGGCTCTTTGCCATCCTTTCCAGTGTTTCTTCCAATTGATAGGTGGGCCGGATAGGATCCAATATCCACCTGGTCTAAGCAGTCTATCAACTTCACCCAAGTAAATTCCATCTGTTACACACGTATCCATTAAAAATGGTTTAATATTACCATACTGGACTAGGAGTTATTTCTTATATCAATAGTACTGCTAGAAACTCAAAGTACACAAAAAGTAATTATAGAAATGACGTGTGTGGTCATTGAATTGCAGTAAAGATGGTATGTGGGTGATAGGAATGTACCGTATTGGCCCCATGGGATGAGACAGCGAGAGCAATGAGCCATGTCAAAAGCTCTAGAAGGATAAGGAAGCCTCTTAGAGGCAAGAACACCAATCAAAGCAGGAACACCACGCTCGAGTGCAAATTGAACTTGGGCTTCGTGGGTATCTCTTGGTGCAAACGACATTGTTAGTATGCCTCTTGATAGAAGATATGCTCCCCAACTTGCGACCTGCATTTTCAGAAAAATTGCTAAATTTTTGTAAGTAAAAACAAATTAACTTAATTAGGCTCAACCTATATACACATAAATATGTGCCATCTTCAATTCCACAGTTGCACTTGGAACTCAGGCTACTATAAACAATTTTTGTGAAATGGATTCTTGGAGTTGTACTAATAAAAGAATTCAAACAATTTACTGTTTGATGTTTTCGATCCGATGGATTAATTATGTTCCTAAGTATTTTAGCAATAAATGAGATGAAATTGTAAGGAAAATTTAATTTTAAAAGAATACCATACTATCAAAGTGGTGAGTAGATAGAAAATACCATACTTATACATTTACGATGAATTTTTGAAGCACCAATTCATAACAACACCTTTTTTTTTTTCTATTAACTATGATAATAATAATAATAAAGTGCACACACACACATATATATATATAGTAACTCCCACAATTACCCGTGGGAGATTTTACCTTTCAATTATTTCTTTTCCCCATAAAATACTTGTCTAATATTTCCTAATTATTATTAAACGCAACAAAATTAATTAATTACATAAACATTTTATCAAAAAGTAAAAATAAAATGAGAACTCAAGCACGTACCTCTGTTATTACATAAGGAAGTTTATTTTGGGAAAACGTACGCATAAAAAATGATGCAATAAATATCCGGTCTTAATTAAATATGGAAAATAAAACTTACCCCGCAACCGGTATCAATGGCGGTCCGAATGGACCCATCCCTGAGATTGATCAACTTGCCGATATCATCAATGTAGGAATCTGCGCCGTTGGGGAACATGGTCCCACCCCCGGGAAATCTGAACCGATCACCCTCATACCTAATCCAATTCTGAACGGCTTTCTCCACCGTCAATTCCTTGTGCGGAACGTTAGCGTACCACACCAGATCTCTGCTGGCTGGCCACTTAAAGGGGTTTTTGTAACCGTAAGGCGCAGGCACACGGCACTTAAGAAGCTCATTTTTATCGGGGCAGTGTCTCTCTCGGTATATCAGCCTCTCCCTATCGAACTTGAGCGATCTATTAATATCCTCGCAGGGCGTGTACTCGCAGAACTCGGCCGCGCATGGCGGATAGGTGGCGGCGGCATCGCCTTGGTCGTCGTCAACCGTGTGGTGGGGGGTGAAATCTAGGGATGTGGTGTTTTTGGCGGGGATGGGGGTGATAGTGACGGTGCGATGTTGCCAGGCGCCGAGGAGGTAAAAGAGTGAGCAGACTAAAGCGATGAGAGAGAGTTGGTAGAGGTTGAGTTTTTTCCAGTGAGGATTGGTGGTTGAGGGTTTGGAAGTAGGGGTGTAGTAGGGTACTGAATTTGGACCGGCCATCGAGACTAATTTGTTGCGTTTATTACTTACGTGATGGTTTGTTTGTTTGTTTGTTTGTTATAATTGCTTATATATACATACATACGTACATCTAATCTATACATATATATATATATATATATGTGTGTGTGTGTAAACAGAAAGGGGTTATTAGTGCTAGTTGGTAAAAGATCGAGGATAAGAGAGTGGGATTTGGGTAGTCAGTGTCTCGATCTGCATGTAGTATTCTCTCCGTGTTAGCTTATACCTATCTTATATATATATATATAGAGAGAGAGAGAGAGAGAGACTGCGTGCTCTACTGGGATCTTGGGTCTTTATGGTAAGTCGGAAGGTGACAGCCTAATTGCTATCTACTATAAATAAGGGATTTTGTAAAAACATTTATATATTCTTCAAATTTACTTATTTACAACTTCTTTCTTTTTTCTTTTTTTCTTTTTTTTTTTGTAATTGGTGCACAGTCTGTACGTAATTCCGTAAATTAAAATTAAAACACAGTCCAAAAAATTGTGCCCAACACCATTTTCAACAATAATCTCTATTTCGAGCGTATTTTGAAGTAGAAAAACATCATTCACAATTGACTCTTTGCATTAATAATTAATTGATCTTTCATTGTTTTTTCTTTACACAAGTAATTTTGTAAAACTCACGTTCCTTCAACTAATTGAACGATGAAAGCCTTAATCATCTATAAAGATCAAAAATAAAATAATTACTTCCAAATGGAAATAGAAACTTTCTTAAAAGTTCTTGACATGCACACAACATATATAGAAATAGATAATTTTGTTTATATTCACGATATTTTGCAGTTTATCAACGTTAATTGTTAAGTTAATCCGCCTACCTACTAAGTTTAACCACGGATAGACTTACAAAAAAATTATTAGTGACTTAATCTTTATAAATAATAGTTGTTTAATAATTTAATTTAAAATATCCACTAAACTAATCAATATATCCACCTTAATAGAAAAAAGTGATTTAAGTGTAAAAATTAAGGTTAACATAATTAAAGATTAAGCAGCAGTTTTTATCATTGTAAATTAAGATATTTTGATATGAAATATCAGTCTAGTATAAAAATAGAAAATATATATAAACGCAAAATTTTCAATTTTTCTATTAATTGCAACGCAACACCTTTCTTATACTTGAAAAGTAATGTATATATATTATCAAAGAATAAATATTGTGCCCTTAATAAATACCATTTGTTATGATAATCCAATTTATTTTAGAATGTTGTAAATTGGCTATGCGGTTTGACGATATAGTGACCCTTATAGCCATATAAATCTTTATATTATTTAAATTCTTGCATGGTCTTTTTATATATGTTGTTTAAACCAGTGATCCGGTGGATAAACCGTTGACATACTTACTTAGTCCCTTTGCCAGGTTAGTGTTTGGGTTGGATTTGATAATTATAACACATATTTCTATTTAGTGTTAAAAGATGAATGATTATAAACATTGATAAACAAGCTAGCACTGTTTTTTGAAGAAAAAGAAGCACTAGTTAAGAACCATAATCTTTTTGGAGAGAAGGCTCCTCCATCCAACACTCGAAATCTAGCACAAACTTGGCTTGTCTAGCAAGACAGTGGGCGATTCCATTGCCATCTCGACACACAAAAGACTAATTACAAGGCCTAAGAACTAATGACACCTGCCTAATATCATCTACAATATGCCCAAAAGGTGCCGAATTGCTAATATTACTATTGATAAGATTGATAACAACTTGAGCATCCCCTTCAAAAGAAACGTTTCGATAAGGCAAGCCAATAATAAAGTCCACCTCAACAGCTTCAGCTACTGAAGCATCAACCTGATTTTTAAACTTTTTACACAAACCAACTAAGAAGGCACCCTCTACATCTCGAACCACCACCCGACACCAAAAGATTGAGCATCAACGAAGGTAGCCGCATCAAAATTAACATTAACCCAATTCGGCCAGGGGGTTACCAAGCTAGCACTGTTTTAGAAAACAAAAAAGTTAACACTAGTCAACACAAAATCTCAAAACAACACCTTCGAAAATATAATCCATAGCAATAGGGGGAAAAACTTATATTTTTCTAACCTCTGATCGTTCATATAATTCTAACTATGATCGATCAGTCAATCGATCAAAAAATTAATATAAAGTGTTTTAGTAAAGAGTTTTGAATAGACCCTTAAAGAAAATTAAGAAATAAAATTATATGGAAGTATATTCTAATTAGAAATCTAAATTAAAAATCAAATATATACTTGTAAAATAATTTTGATTGATGGATATACTTCTCAATTTCGAAAAGGTAATTTTTTGAAATTTGGTTCAAATATTCTATAAATCAAGGATGGATAAATTACAAGAATTTACGAATAGAAATAAAATCACCCCATAAAAAAATGTAACGATATTTAGGAATAAGATAAAAACATTCTGGCAGAACAAAAACCACTTGTGATTGGGAAAATATTAATTTAGCTAGAATGCATAAATAACATATGACAATACTACAGCTAGTCCTACCGTAGCTAATGCGAGATATTAAAGCAGAAAATTGATATGCCTCAAAAAAAAAGGAAGAAGAAGAAGAAGAAAATTGATGGGTATGTTGCTTAATTAATTGATGAAGATAATCCAAAATATATATGCTCAATTTGTGTTTATATAGGGAAGAAAATATATGTTAGCGAAAAAGTGGAAATTAACAATTTAAACAAAAAGTAAAATCGAGTCTCATATATCACACGATCTCCTTAAAACAATTACGCCGCCTCCAGCGGTGCTTTTGAGGTTTGTTATGGCGTTTGTCTTCCAGGATGAAACAGTACAAAAAGTATCTACCTTTAGCACTTTGGTGTCACTCGCAGAACGAACTTAAATTGTGTATGAACTTGATCACCACCCAAACAAAACTATTCTAGAGATCAAGAGAGAATCTCGTGAAGAGAGGTGTGTGTTGAGTTGTGTGGAATGAGGTCTCCAAGGCCTCCAATTTATACAAGGGGGAGGAGATTTAGAATTAATTTGTCATTAATCAAAACAGTTTTTTAGTGTTAATTGCTAAAACCGTTTTCATGATTAATACAAATTAATTCAAACGTTTTTTTAATTAATTTGAATTTGAAATCTCTTAATTAAGAGTCATTCAAAATTTAAAATGGGTAACATTAAGGAAAATAAATGAACTAAAAAACTCTAAGTGCAAAACATGACCCTGCGCGGCTGGCCATTTTCGGAGCGACATTCGTGTCCGCAGGTGCGGGCGCACATAAGCCAAGCCTGTGTCAAGCCAAATTTGGTTCGTGATTTGCACCCCCCTGCACATGAGTGCGGGAGAGAGAGCCTTATTTTTCTTAGAAACTTATGAGCCAGTGAAAAGTTATTCTTTATAAACTCATAAATGTTTTCCAAAAGTTCAAATGTGGGACTAACATTTCTCATTTTATTTTCCATCTTAAGTAGCTCACTTTGGGTGACAATTTCTCATTCATCCCAAATCCGTTTTAAGCAAACAAATACACGATCTCGATGTACTCACAGAGGAGAATACGAATCTATAATTTATTTTCACAACCGAGTGTGAAACTCCATTTAAAATTACCCTGAAAATGGCTAAGAAAAAGACTTCAAAACCATTTTTTCAACAATATATACGTTGGCTAGCTCATGAAATGACATCGGTTGTATTGTTACATAAAATAACTTATATCAAGACAAGGGTGAATTTAGAATTTTAATTTAAAATAATAGACTAATATAAACACTTGATTAAATTGAATTGAACTAGAACCTCTATAACTAAAAGATTTATATATTACATCAAAAGTGAATGGTACAGCTACAACATTCATCTGCCCAGGCCTAAATACGCTCTTGTGTCGAAGGTATGTACATTAAATATCTTCCAGAAAAAAGGTATAATTGTTAATATAAAATATCTCAAGGAGAAAAGATGGAGATATTAATTTGAGAGGAAGGGGAATATAATTTTATCCACTTCATTAATTTGCTACATTTAAATTGGTCAGTGATATAAATTGTGGGAGGTAAATTTTGGATATAGGCTTTTGGTCATGGCCCATGTTTGATGTCATGAGCAAAGTCCAAGGAGTTGCAAGAGCTGTCCTCTAGCTGACCAAATCATACATGGATTGTAAGCTGATCATGAACGGACGGATAACGAAGAAATGATAGCTAAGCTGGAAGATAAACAATGGAAAATAACTACTTTAGTTAATGTCAATAGGATTAGGGACACTTGAAATGTGATCAAGCTTACCTTTTATATTAATTTCTAATTATCTTAAACCCTAATATAATCCTATCATATACGTATAAATAGGGAAGGAAAACCCACATGATCCAATCTCTTATTATTCCTAAACTCACTCTCACACACATTTTCTCTAAAAGAACATTATCTACTATAACTACTTTTCTTAGAGGCCATTGGAGCCAGTGAAGAACACACATAAAATAGAACGTACTACTAGATTGGGTATAAGAGCCACCGGACGAACCAACCCACAAACAAATACCGTCTCTATTTTGGTGTTATTATTTTACAGTTCACAGTTCATCACCTTTATTACTCACATCTGATTGTAAACTTTCTTGTTCTGGGCCAATTATCTCTTAATTGAACTTGGTTAGATTTTTACCATCCACATATTATATGTCAATAGTGGACCAGAAACATTTTCTTCAAAGGGCCAAACTGAAAACATACTTAAGTTTAGTCTATAACTTGAGAATTTACGCCTTCATTAATCCACTAGCAACTGATTGATCAAAAAAAATCAACATTTCTTCAAGAAAAAAATGTTACGGAATACGTTGAGCACACACAATTAAGACAAATTCTCCAATATTAATTTACTCGAGACTGGTCCGACGATATAAAGGCCCCGCACAAATGTGAAAATGGGAAACCTTTGTTTTATTTTCTTCTTTTTTAAGTAGGGAGAAGGCAATAGCCCCTAAATTTTATTGATAGTCAAAATGCAAAAACAGACAACTTAAAATCACTCCACCTTATGCTTGGTAAACTACTATTGTGTCTAATGATTCCTTAGTTCCCCTTAAAACTAAATAAACATTATTCAAATCGAGTGGCCTTGCAAATCTCTTTTGATCTGCTAATACAGATCAAGTCGTCATATCGAACTAGATCCAAAAGTAACATATATTCCTTGCCAAAGGAAGAGTGAGAACTCAAATCCTTTTGTTGTGTTTTCTAATTTCTTCTTTTGATTCTTCGAGGAAACCATGGTAAAAACTTCATTATTCGCAATTCAAAACTCTAATCTTAGTGGAATTAGGGCATTGGGAAACTTATAAAAAAAAATTCATATACAAGTTTGGTCTTGGGACTTGATTTTGTATTAATTTTTAGTGCCAGATAAGACCATTGGTCTTAGTTATGTGAAGGTTTTTGCCTATGTGGAGAGGATGTTGCCTATGATAGGATATGGAATTAGTGGTCCTAGTGGAAGTATTTTCACATGTTTGATTAATGTTTTTAAGGATTTTTTTTGTCATAATGTGTTCTAAGGATGAGAATTGAAGAAACAAGGATGCAGAAGTAAGAAAGGTGAAAATAAAAACTTTAGTTAAAACCCAAAAAAATAAACAAATCAAGAAATTGATTTAATTTCATTATTTCATAATCATGCTTTGTTGTCCTGAGAATAGTAAATCCTAAGGAGGCCAACTCTCACCCAAATAAAGCCTTTTGCAAATTAGACAAAGAAATTTACAAAAAGAGAAGTTCTTTTTGTTGAACAAACACAAAAATACAAGTTATATCCTTTAAGCAAACCTAGTAAAGGAACAGCAAAGACTACACATGATGAACACCAAGTAATAATTAACAACAACAATCAAAAACAAAATGTATACAGATACTAATGTTTCAATTTTGGGATAAGTAATAGAGGTTGTTCCATCTGCAGTGTGATGCCAAATTTCTCCGTCCTGGCTAACTCCAAAGGATCATCATCATTTGGTAAAAGCCAATCAAATTAATGAATCAAATAAGTTAAAATCAAGTGAACTTGCTTAGTGCCCAACGGTAACCCTAGACACATTCTTTTTCCAGTTCCAAATTGCAAGAACTCGAAATCTTGCCCTTTAAAATCCAAATTGCAGTTGACAAACCTTTTGGGGTCTTCCCAGACTAAAGGATCACAACCAATTGCCCAAACATTGACAATAACTTGCAAATTCTTAGGGATTGTATAGTTCATGACCTGTAAGAATGTATAGTTCATGACCTCACATGTATCCAGAGTACGATGAGGAAGTAGGAAAGGTATTAGTGGATGTAATCTAAGTGTTTCTTTCACACAAGCATGTAAATAAGGAAGTTGGGATATCTAAGTTTTATTTATGGAGTCCGCACTAATTTCTCTTCTAATCTTTTCGCGAATCTTGGACATAGCCTTTTTATTCTTGAGCAACTCTGCCATTGCCCACTCAATTGTTGAGGTTGTAGTATATGTCCCTGCTGTGAACAATTCCTACAAATTAACAGGAAAATGTAATTTTAGCAAAAACTATAAATTAAATCATGAATTGATGCCAATAGAAATAGAATGATTAGTTTAATTGCATACTAAAGCCAAAAGATAATATGGGCATCTGAGAATCCACTTGTGAACATGACCTTCAATAAATCTTCTTGCTTACAAGAAGTAACAATTCATTTACTTTCACTTGTGTCCTTAATTATAATTTCTCATACCCCAAACACTTCCTTGGTTAACTCCAAGGCCTTCTTCCTTAAGGGGGTGTATTCAATTCAAATTTTAACTGACTTTTTAAAATCCGTGAATCTTGTTAAATTCATGGATTATCTTAAATCCTTACAGAATCTGACATATTTTAATGAATGGATTCTTTTGAATTTATGCAGATTTTAATAAATCCATGGATTTTTACATATTTTAATAAGTCCATCAAAAAAATCAAAAAACAAAAAACAAACAATAAAATAAATTAATTACAAGTTTAAAGTAACATTATAAAAAATGTAAAGACAAGTTTAAAGAAATTGGATCGCATTTTGCTGTTTTTTCTTCTGCATTACCTCAATGTGATATAAACGTGAAAGGGGTTCAAGAATCAGTTTTCTTTTTCTTTTATAAAGGCTAAAACCTTTTTTGTTTTCCCTTTTATAGAAGCAAGAGCATGACCCTACTCAATAGAAAAGATCATTCACAAATAAGATAAAAATTATCCAAGTTCCGCTGACATCATCATGATTATCGTAACCCTCTTCATTCTCATTGTTGTCATCTTGATTTCCATTCTCATTATTTTGTGGCCATCTATTTACTAAAAAAATTAAAGGCGACAATTTTTTATGATTTTCTTATAATTATTAATTGAGTTTTACACTTGATACTATGTTTTGTTTATACATTATTATTTTTATTTCATAGTAATTATCTCATTCTTAATATATACGTGTTCAGTAATGGATTTAATGACATTTGTCAAACACGTACAATGCACGTGCACAAAAACTAATTATAATAAAAAAAATCAAAAGAAAAATAATAAAAGAATTTTGATTAGAACTTTAAAGTAATTAGCAAATTATAAATTCGCTGCAAACGGTTCGGATTGAGCCTAAAATCCCAATGGATTGGGTTTTTTTACCATTTGTATTCATTTTTCATCTTCTGTCTAAAAAAATTCATAAAATAAGAGAAAAAAAATTAAAGGGGCGACATCTATATAATTTCGGAAGAATATGACTAATTGGATAATTAACATTTTGAAAATAACAGTATCTAAATTGAAAAAAAAACTTTAAATGGAGTGAATGAATTAAAGTAATTTAAATAACTTATAGAGACAAATAAAAAATAATACATAAGGTTTGGGAAAAGAAATATTTTAAATAAAGATAATGGAGTGAAATGGTTTAGTAGATTATTGAGACAATAATACCTAAGATTAGAAGAAAGATATAAAAGAAATTTATGTGAAATCTTTCGCTTAAAGAGAAGATTTGTTATTCTTAAATTCATCAAAATCTATCAACTTAAAAAATTCTTCAAAATTTATTGAATTTTGAATAAAATAAGATTTTGAATAGAGGATAGAGGATCACAAATTTTTTATTTATGGATATAGAAGTAGTTACACAGAAACAGAGTTTTTAGAAAAGACGAGAATTTTTTCATTACGGTTGATTGATGATAGAAGATTTTACAAATGATGCTCTCAAAATACAATGTCATCTCCTTATATAATGGAGATGTTCCAATTCTAGTCAAAAACCACCGACTTACTTTTCTAATCCAGACTAACTTTTTCTAACATCCCCAACTTCCTTCTAATTAAATATTACAAAATTAAAAAAATAAATAAATAATCTTAATTAAATATGATAAAATTTTAAAAAACTTTATAAAATCATAATTAAATATCTCTAAACTTTTAAAATCATATAAAATTTAAATTGTATACACCCAACTCCATCATCTGCCAAATAGTTCCCTTCACCCAACTAACCAGCCCTTGATCATCATCTTTCAAATCAATGAACTCCCTTGAGAAACAGATGTTACCCAATCTATTAAACACGGTAGGAAACACAATTTCTCCGATCCTCACCACTTTGCCCTTCTTTACTACCCAGAGACTCCACCATCTCACCCAACTTCTTTTCCCTCAAATTTGACTGCGATTCTAGGGCTTTTCCACAAAGACTTCCAGGTGTCATCACACTCTTCTTACCAAACGAGAGAGAAGGGGCGAAGATAAACAATCGTAGCTTTAGGTACATAACGGGCAGATAAGATGCGATCGTGGGTTTTGAGGATTTCTTTAGCGGCTGCCGGAGAGGAACCGACGACGAGGAGCTGGGATCCGAACCTGAGGGAGATGAGGGGGCCGTGAAGATGGGCAATGTGGGCCAGGGAGATATGAGGATTTTTGGTCATGTGGGGCATGTTGCCTATGATTGGCCATGGATTTGGTCCTGGTGGAAGATTTTTGACGGATGATTTGATGTGTTCATGGATGAAAAGAACAAGGGAGGGAAGTAGAACTATTGAGAGAATTAAAAATATGTTCATTCCGATTAGATCCATGATTATGCCTCTAATTATATAATCAAGTGTTTAGTGCTGAGGGCTGCCATTTTAAAGTCAACTTCCGTTCCTTTAGGGACCAGAACTCATCTGCCGCACGTTCTAAACATTTTTTTTTAAAAAAATACGTTATATATTAGTGTAAATAGTCTAAACAGCCACTAAACTTCTTATTAAGTATCACTTTCGCTATTAAATTTTAAACGAATCATTTTAACTATTCAAATTTTAGAATGAGTATCACTTTAGTCATTCCTTTCAATTTGAATATTAAATTTATTAGTATAAAATCATATGCGAAACACGTGACTTCATTTAAGTGTATTTTGATTATTCTTGTTATAAAATAGCTCAAGTTGTACTGTTTGTTAAAATATTGATATGTTTTATACATTGTGTGTGTTTCATTTTGGTGAAAATTATCGGCAAAAATTGTCGTTTTGTTGCAATATGACCAAAATAACTTTACACGAAATCATGTACCATGCAAATGCATCAAATTTAACAATAAAATTAGATGGAATGATCAAAGTGATACTCACTTCTAAGTTAGATGGCTAAAGTGGTTCATTTTAAAGTTTGATAGTCAAAATGATATTATTTTGAAAGTTTAGTGATCATTTGAATTGTTTACTCTATATATTATATCAATGCTTAAAGTATTTATAGGCTTTATGCCTGTTGATGCTAAAAAACCTAAATTTGACTCTTTTCTTCTTTTTTTTATCCACCATGCAAGTTAATAGTGCAAAAAAAAAAAAATTTGCTAAAACTGAAGGAAATTTGTCATCTGACAAATTTTTATGGTCCGTTTAAATTTAGGGGATCGAGAGAATAAAAAAAGAGAGAATGTAATGAAATGTAATAGAAAGGAATGTGTTTTATTTTATTATCATTTAAGTAGCTAAAAGTGAAAAATAAATGAAGGAAAGCAATTCTTGTTTAGATAAAAAGAATAAAAGAACTTAATGTGATTTAATATATTATCAACAAATTAAAATTAAATTTAGAATTATGGGTAATAATTCATTGAAAAATTTTCCTTTCCCTCATATCATCCCAATATTAGAATGAAACAAATTAAAGAAATAGTTGGGATTGACAATCCCTATCGTTCCTTTAATTTCTTTTTCATTCCCTTCATAAAGTGATTTATAATCCCTCCTCCTTTTTTTATTTCCTTCTCATTCATTCAATTTAAACAAACTATTAGTTTAGGTAACACACAGTGCGAATTGGATCCTCTCCATTACCCCGTTCCCCTAATTTCCCTTCAATGCCCTCCATTTTGAGGATTAAATGGAAGAATTTCTTTATGAAATTTGGTACAAATAATCTCTATAATGGGTACACCATTTTCACAAAATTTCATCAAATTATTCAATTTAGAAATGTGTATGATAATTATCTAAAATTTCACTGGATAATAATAAATATATACACACACACATATATATATCAAATTTTACTACACCTATTTCTGATTTGTGTTTCTTACTGAAATCTTGTGGAGACGGTTAACTCAGTATAAAGTTAATCTCTATTAAAATTCATTGATTAACTCTTTAAATGGCCCAACTCCATACACAGCGTGCATTTTGTTCCCATGCATTTTATTTTGGGAAAAAGGAAAAACCTATCGCTTGAGGGTAATCACCTTTTGAGCAATACAAGTATCACCTGGTATAACTTTTTCACATTTCAAGCGTAGTGAAGATGGCAAGGGCAATTATTTTAGAGTAAAGGTATAAAAACTAACAAATTTAATGTGACCAATATGTATTACAGCATGTCTATAATATTAAACCATAAAACTTTTGGAGCCTTTCAATTTTGCCTCTGCAGATAATAAAAATTCGTTAGATTGTGAGTCCATATAAAATTATTGTTTAATCAACATCTATTCAAATTAATAATGAGTAAAAGGTCATTTTTTTGGTGTTGGATGCATATATTCGTAGGAAGTAATCGTTTGGGGTGAATCCAATTAAGTAGACTGCCCAAAAGCAATAATTAGGTTTAATTACCGGGTAAACATGAGAAATAATTAGGTTTAATTACCGGCGGTTATGGGAAGGTCAAAAGCAAGAGATCTTTGCTAGTATTAGAGAGCGGGTTTGGATTAGAGAGCGGGTTTGTTGTCTAATTAATTTTTGGTGGAGCAGTAATTCAGGTAATCGGCGCAGTTGGCAAAAGATGTCATGTGTAAACCAAAGAAGCAGGATGGGCTCGGGTTTAGGGATTTAAAATCTCGTCTTCTTCAAACCTTTTCTTTTACACTACGTTACAATATTCTCTCGTCTCGTTTTCTTCTTCAACCTTTTCATTTTACACTGCACTCGCGAGAAAACACAGTGAAAAAGAGACAAGGAGCAGCTTCAAGAACCCATCTCCATGTGTACTTCCATCAATATTCCAGTGTATCAATTTACGAACCTCTTTGGATATTCTCTTTAAATTTTGGAAATATGTTTTTTACAATGTCCAAGTTCGTTGTTATTTTCCCAATTTTAAAGATCTCTCGTGCTTTTATTTTAAAATTTTAACCACTTGATGAATGGATGTCCGCATCAATTTGGGAAACAAGGGTGGATCTTCCTCCTGTTACCCACTCTCATTGTAATATAAAAACACGTATCAATCTCACGATTACTCACAAATTGGTTATAATGAATTATAACAAACTTTTACTCATGGTACGTAGCCACATTAAATATTTTAGTTTTATGTCAATTAATATGTGCCCTAGAATTAGTGGTAATCGGATATATTTAGAGTTCCCAACTCCATCATCCTCCGAAGTGTTGCCTTCAACCCACTAGCCACAAAGGCTCTGCATGATAACAAGATAAAAAATTATTGTAAAAATATTTGATTTTTATTAGAAGTTGGAAAACAAATAGAGTGATATGATGAGATGAGACGAGATGTTCTCTTGTTGGCTTTTTCCATGAAAAAGAGACAGCGAGGAATATATATATATATATATATAGTTTTTACAAAAGTTAAAAAAGAATGGAGGAGTCTCTACTCATCAAAATAAATATGATATAGAAAGTATCTGGTCACATTATCCAACTCATTTTTTAACTTCTCATAAAAATCAATTGTATTTACTATCACTTTTCATCTTGTTTTATCAAACGGAGCCTAGTTAATCAATAACTAAACTCCTTCAATAAACAAATGTTATCCAATATCTTGAATAGAGAGTGTGTGAATACAAATTCTCCCATATTTACTAGGGACTGATCCTGAGATACGCAGGGCCAATGGGGAATCATTTCCTCATATACAAGATACAGTTTGAGTCTTTATTCTAATGCCATGTATCAAATATTGGCTGCCTAGCCAGCGGGAGATAAGCGGTTCATGGTGATATGATATGAGGATTTTTGCCTATGAGGGGAGGAATAGGATATTGCCTATGATAGGCCACGGAAGTGGTTCTGAGCATATAACCCAATGAGGCCAACTGTCAGCCTAATAAAGCCTTTTGCAAATTATACAACGAAATTGACAAAAAGAGCAGTTCTTTCTATTGAAACAACATAGTAACAACAAGAAGGTAGTTAATTAAAGGAACAACGGGGACTACACGGGGAACACTAAGTCACTAAATAACAACAACAAAAGTCTGCAAAACATATATATAAATATAGATACTAATGTTTCAGTTTTGGGATTAGTAATAGAGGTTGTTCCTTCTGCAGTGTCATGCCATATTTCTCCTTCATGTCTAACTCCGAAGGATCGTCATTATTTGGTAAAAGCCATTCGAATTGATGAAACAAAGAAGCTAAAATTAAGTGAACTTGCTTAGTGCCCAACGGTAATCCTGGACACATTCTTCTTCCAGCTCCAAATGGCAAGAACTCGAAATCTTGCCCTCTAAAATCCAAATTGCAGTCAACAAACCTTTCGGGTTTGAATGTTAATGGGTCTTCCCAGACTGAAGGATCACGACCAATTGCCCAAACATTGACAATAACTTGAGAATTCTTGGGAATTGTATAATTCATGATCTCACATGTATCGAGAGCACGGTGAGGAATTAGGAAAGGTACGGGTGGGTGTAATCTAAGTGTTTCTTTCACACAAGCGTGTAAATAAGGAAGCTGGGATATTTGAGTTTCATTTATGGAACCTGCACTAATTTCTCTTCTAATCTCTTCCCGAACCTTGCACATAACCTCTTTGTTCTTGAGCAACTCTGATATTGCCCACTCAATTGTTGAAGTTGTAGTATCTGTCCCTGCTGTGAACAATTCCTGCAAAATTAACAAAATTAAAATATTGTCAACTGTCAAGTGTTTCATATATATAAAAAAGAAAGAACTCGCAAAAACATGAATGTCAATACAAAGAGATTGTTCAATCTAATTGCATACATACAAGAGCCAAGATATTAATCTGGGTGTCCGAGAATCCACTGGTGAGCATAACATTCAATAAATCATGTTGTTTAGAATTACCAAAGCCATTGCTTTCTCTTCTATCCTTGATTATGATATCCCATACTCCAAACACTTGCGTAAAAAGCTGCAGGGATTCCTTCCTTAAACCTTGAGGATCCAGTGCATCAAAAATTGGGAAAAAATCAGATATATTTGGAGTAGTGCCCAACTCCATCAGCTTCCGGATAGTCTTCTTCAACCCACTAGCCACCCCTTGATCATCTTTCAAATTAAAAAAATCCTTTGAGAAACAAATGTTGCTCAATATATTAAACACGATAGTAAACACAATTTCCCCAATCTTCACTACCTGCCCTTCTTTACTACCCAAAAACTCAACCATCTCAGCCACTTTCTTCTCCCTCAAATTAGACTGCAATTCTAGGGCTTTAGCAGAAAACAATTCAGTCCGGCAAAGGGTCCGTAAAGACTTCCAATTTTCCCCACATTCAGCCCAAACTAGCGAGAAGGGACGATGATGAACAATAGTAACTTTAGGAACATAACGGGCAGATAAGATAGCATCGTGGGTTTTGAGGATTTCTTTAGCGGCTGCTGGAGAGGAAGCAACGACGAGGAGTTGGGATCCGAGTTTGAGGGAGATTAGGGGGCCGTGAAGATGGGAAATATGGGACAGGGTTATGTGAAGGTTTTTGCTCATGTGGGGAATGTTGCCTATGATCGGCCACGGACGTGGTCCTGGTGGAAGATTTTTGAGAGACAATTTCAAGTGCTTATGGATGAAAAGAACAAGGGAGGAAAGTAGAACCAATAAGAGTGTGGAAAATATGTTGATTCCGATCAGATACATTACGCCGCCTGTAAGTAGTATATCTCTGTGCAAAGAGCCAATGATTCGAGGGTGATTCTCAAGAAGATAGAAATGAACTTTATGCGAATTAAGCTAACTGGAACCGGAGATTCAAGAGGAACTATATGATACCTGAGTTGTGTGGTGTGTAAAATTAGTGATTCGATTGTTCCTTTGTAGTTCTAATGATTGTACGTGTGTTTTTGAGATTGAGTGAATCACATTTAGATGGGTTGTGTGTGTGGTTGCTGAGTTGCGGCTTTTCGTTGTCGGTGTGGCTGCCAGAAGCTTTCTGGTCTCAACTAACTCAGTTGAGTCGTTAACTAGCCGAGAACAAACAATACGATTTCGTACCTTTCCAAAAGGTATGTATATTTTGAACAATGCTAGGGTGAAATACAAATCTTATCATCTATTTTTAATGTGTGTATCATTTGAGTTATATTTTATAAGATATAATAAGACTCTATTTGATAGCAATATGAAAAATAAAAAAAAAAAAAATTAGGTAAGAAGATGAAAAATAAATTGAAAGATGCAGCGAGATTAACTCTTGCCTTTTATTTTTGTCTATGATAAAATTTTCTTTGGGTGATGGTGGAAAAAAAAAATTCACAAAATATTAAAGAAGGATGGATCACATATACTCACAAAAATAAGTATAAGGCTCCGTTTGATTGCAAAGATGAAAAAGGAAAATAAATTTAGTTAGTTTGTGTGAAAAGATAGAAAATAAGGTAAGAGATGTTACTTATTTTATGAGTATATATCCCCCATCCTTCAACATTTTTGATGGAAAATTTTTACTCACCACCAACCAAAGAAAATTTCTTCATGAAAAAACTTACAAATCAAGAGGATATCACATCTATCACTCAACTTATTTTCCATCTTTTCACCAAAACTAACTCAATTTATTTTCCTTTTCCACGTTGCAATCAAACGGAGCCTAAGATGGAGATGATCTCACCATATGCCTTAACTTATTTTCCATCTTTTCACCCAAATTAGTTGTTTTTATTTTCATTTTTCATGTTACTATCAAACGGAGCCTAAATGTACAATTTATTTAATGCATTTAGTAAAAATAAGTGGTAAAATTTGTAGGCAAGTGTAACATTTTTCATAAATTTTATAGCAAATTAACATTAAACTTGTTGCATTTAATAAATTAGTAAATAACACCATTTTTATGATTTAACTTAATTGTTTTAGTTTTAGCCCAAATTTGATTTTTTTTTCTTTTCAATATTCTAGTTTTTTTAAAACTAATCTAACTAAATTGCCGTTATTGAATGATAAGTTTGCTATCTCTTTCATTTTCAGACATTATATGTTGGTGTTAAAAACTAGAAGGATATTTTTAGACCACACAGTTAAATGATTGGATCACGTGGTTAATATGATGAATGCAATAAACCAATAGAGTCAAAGGTGTATAGAAAAGGTTGGCATCGTATGAAGATACGGGTTAATCTTCATCTGTGGAATGCTGCTATGAGCTCGGTTTGCCTTGTATTTATTATAAATAAACAAGCATTACAAACTCACACAAGCCTTTTTAACTATTATATATCCACAATATTATAATAAGAGTGTGCTCAGGCTACACGTGTATTGTCTTCTCTATTCTAGAGGATCTATTGAGTGCTTTGAGCTTCTATTCACTTTCTTATCTTCTTGCTATTGAATGTTGAATTATTTCTCTGTTATGAGATTTCTTTTGTTGTTGTTGGGTTGAACTTAGTTGTTGAAAGAAGTAAATGTTTCTTGTATATATACGACTGGAGGAAACATGTGGCCAAAACTCCCAGAGCTGGTTTGGAGCCATGCTTTGGTTATTACCAACTCTGACATTACTTCTCGATTAATTCTGGTGCATTAAATGCAGTTAGTGCGCATTTAATGAAGGTGAGGGGAGTTTTGCGTCTCTGCGGAACAGGTGACAGTTGCCCATGCTGTGTATTAGCTACTACTTTGCTATAGTGGTTATGTGAGAGCTCTGGAACTCGCTGAAAGAGCTCTATCATTCGAGCTCCGTAATTCGGAATGGAAAAATAATTCTGGAGTACATGCCCAACTGCCGAAGAGACTCGCTCTTGCTGTGGTACTTGAGTAGAGCTCCTTGGAGCTCCTTTTGCTACGGCGAAATAGGAAGCTATCGTGGGCAGCCACGTGTTGGACGTTGATTGGCTGGTGTAAATTAATTTATTAATATACACCATCAGTATATAATACAATTAATAATATATATTTATCATAAGCTCTAATACAATTAATAATAGATATTTATAACAAATGTATATATATATATATATATATCTACCAAGATTCATTTTTAAATCAGTTAAATAACACACAATATAACTAAATTAAAGGCTACATCTCTCTATACAAACTGTTATTCGTGGATGATTTAAATATTTAACCCTAGTTATGGCGGCGCATAATCATTAGGAAGAGGAATATAGTAGTAAAAAACCACATATTTACAGTATTAATCAGCAACGTCAAAATCCAGTGCATGTGATGAAATATAAGATCTACAAAAATTCCATTGTGGATTTATATATTGTTGCGATTATTTAATAAAGGATCCAAGTGACCATCAGTGATTTTCTATTTGGTGCACGAATAACAATTGTTAAAACATTCATTCTAAAGTTAGTAAATTATTTCTTCCTAACCTTTTGAACCCGCTCTCTACATTCTATTATATTTAACATTCTTGATCTTAATGTTTTTAATATGACTATGTTTTTAATTTTACTTAAATGTGTTTTTAGTTTGACTTGTGTAATATGTTTTTTTAATATAAATATGTTTTTAATTTTATTTGTGTAATATATATATATATATATATATGATTATGTTGTTAGTTTTACTTGTGTAATGTCTTTTTTAATATGATCACATTTTTTATTTTATTTATATATAATATTTACTATTAATATATCTTCTAGATGCACCAAATTTTAGTATTTGATATTTTCAATATGACAATATCTTTACTTTTACTTGTGTGATATTTCTTAATATGATTGTTTTTTTTTTGCTTTACTTGTGTGTAATATTTATGTTTAATATGCATCGTAGATGCCCCAATTTTAATGTTTAATATTTTATATTTACTTGAAGTCAACTTCTTAATTTTTTTGGTATATATTTATCATAAGACAATTAATAATTACAAAAAGTTATCATTTGTAGTTTACATTTACTAAATTTCAGGTTTGAAACTTTTAAAATTTGAATTTAATACCATAGAAATTCTTAAAAGATAGCAACAACTAAATATAATTTTAACTGAATGATAAGTTTAAATTTGAAAAGTTAAAAAACGATAAGATTGGGAAAAAGAAAAGAAAAAATTACACAATAAAATCATTTATAAAAATATATATTTAGTAATTATTCACTCTTTTAGGCCAACTACTAATTTTTTAAATAGAGTCGGCTAAAAGCAAAACAATTTGAATTATTCGAGCTAGAAAAAAAAAGGCCCTAAATTTTGTCCATGAATTTGGCTTTGATAAAAGTGCATAATGTATGTAATTTGTGAGTCACTATTAGATAATTCAAAAACTAGAAAAATAAGATATATAATAAAAATTATGAAAGATACCCTTGGCTGTACCTATGTGATCCCGAGGGGGTATGGTTGTACCCCCTCAATTTCTAATTTTTTTTCATATATATATATATATATATATATATATATCAGAGCCTATCAAGTAAGGACCAATCCTTACGGATTGGCCTTACTTTTTAAAACACGGAGCTTTTAACTGAAAATTTAAACCTGTTGCCAAACAAGCTAAAACACAAATATATACAAACCATTTTCCCCTTTTAATCCACGAGCTCTCAGTACTCCACTCTTAGTGCTCCTCCCCTGTACATCCGTTAGCTGCATCTCTCTCTCACTCCACTCTCAGTCACTCTCTCGAGCTTCCACTCCACCCACCACCGACCGTCACTCTCTACAATCCACCCACCACTGAATACCACTATCGCAGCTTCACAATAACGATTCAAGCCCGCACCTTCAAAATACCCAAGCACGATTCAAGCTCGCAGAAACTCTCTACTCTCCCTCATTAGCACATTTGAAGCACGATTGGCAGGTATTTTTCAATTTCTCTCTATTTTTCTGTTTAAAAATTCTCTATTTTTCTGTTTAAAAATTCTCTATTTTTCTGTGATTCAAGCTCGAGGATTGATAATTCTAGCCCTAGGATTCAAGGTCGAGGATTGATAATCTGTTAATTTTTTTTTCATGGAAGAGGGTATGATGAAACAAGGTGTATTTTTCGTTATTTATATTCATCACATAGCATTGCGAATCCCTTCCCATCTTCTCATTTTCATTTTTCAACAAAGAGCAGTGAGTGAGAACCCAAAATTTTATCCTAAAAGGTCATGGCATTGCGAATCCCTTCCATTTTCATAGATATATGGCTGAGTTGTCAAATTCATAGATAAATGGCTCAGTGGTCAGATTCTATTTTCGTAAGTGTATATATAGATATACGGCTCAGTGATTGAGTCAAATTCATTCTGAATTTGAAATATTCCATGTTATTTGATGATTCTGAATGTTGAATGAGACTTGTATAACAATTTATGAGATTTGTATTTTGAGTGAGGAAATAACAGAATAAAAAGAATAAGGCAGTAACTTTGCCTGCTTAGTCTAAAACCACTGCCAAGAAGGGATATAACTATTGCCTTCAAAGTTCTCTGATTGCTTTGCAAGATGTTAGTATATGACATTGTTTACTCAATAGGCATTATTTGTTTTTAACATAATTTGAGTTTACTTCTTGTTGATTGTAAGAATAGGAAGTCTTTGAAGTGCCAGAATACAGGTCTGATGTAATTTATACTTCAGACTATACGAGCATGGTGCTACATTAACATTTTTTTTGCAGTTCATTGCTATTTTGCTCATCTATATCAATTAATGATAAGCTTAATGAGAACTTTAAAAAAGACATTTATCTACACCTGTTTATCATACAACTGCTTTAAGAAATGCTTACTAGTGGAATAACATGTTTAGGAATTATTGTGCTTGATTGGTGGTGCACAAGTTTGATAAGATGTATTTAATATCTGCTCTTACATATTTATACAAGGTGAGTAGACATTGACTCAAGTAACAATGTATTTTGGATATGGACAGTTATTTGTGACTGGGCTAGTTGGATATTTTGTTAAATGTTGAGTGAGACTTGTATAACAACTTATGAGATTTATATTTTGCTTGCTTACCTGGTGAATTTTATATTGTTGTTAAACTTGGTGCCTGCTGAATTATCTATTGTTCTTAAACTTGGTAGATTCAAATGCCTTCTTCATTAACCATGGACAGAGAAGGAATCATTGACATGGACATCCGATTCATGGTCAAAGAATGTTTGTGCGGAGAATTAGCGGATGTGAAAATAATATATTCAAATAAGAATAAGAATCGTGGCAGGATATACTACATGTGCAAGTGACAAAGGTACAAATCTTTCTTGGGATGGGGCAAAGTTTCTTCAATTCAACAACCATTGAATACCATTGCCACAATGGATGAATGTAGTACCTCCCTTGAATCGAATGTTCGTGAAGTTAACACGAAGCGTCAAGTGCCGTGGAAGCTATTAAGTATTATATTTTGCATCTTGTCTATTCATTTGGCCCTAAAAGGCATGATGTAAATATAATTGATTTAGTCTAGTTGTAAACTTGTAATGGGATGACTTTTGTACCAAATGACATTTTGTAATGAACCTATGACTTTTGTACCATTTGCACTTGTTATAATGACATTTTGTAATGGACCTATGACTTTTGTAATGTTTACACTTGTTATAATGACATTTTGTAATGGAAGTATTTAATTCATTCGAATTTTTTAACACAATATTAATACCATAGAGTAGACCAAGTAAAAGGCAACAAATCATTCCAACATTTCACTTAATTTCAAAACAAACATTACTTCTTAAATAAAAATACTAATAGTTTATCGAACATACAAATACCCATTAGAGTAGCAATTATCCAAATACCCAACACTCTAATATAATAAACTGCGACAACTAAAAGCCACTAAATCAACAATTTTTAATCTCCATCTTCCGTTGACGAATTATCACCCTCTTCCAAAATTGCATCATTCTTGCACGGGGAACACCTACATTAAAAATTGCCAAAAAACAAATAATTCAAAATTCATTATAATAAAAGAGCCATACAACTAAAAAAATAAATTAATTATTACTTACCGATTAGTAAGAGCCGGACAATTTCTTTTATCATGTGCTTGACCCATTTTGCCACACCCATGGCAACGTTTATCTTTGCGATTTTTGGCCTTAGCTAGTGCCCTCTCTTTTCCTCTTTTAAGCATTTTCTCACAACCCTTTGCTCGCACTAGATCGGGTTTATTGTAACTATTTTTAACCGTACAAGAACCATGTGCACTAGGAATAACACCGGGCAAAATACTACCCCCACCGGGAAAACCACCGAGTAAACTACTACCCTCACCGGGAAAACCACCGAGTAAACTACTACCCTCACCGGGATGAACACCGGGCATACAACAACTACCCCCACCGAGCATACTACTACCGCCACCGGGATGACTTTGCTCAGTTATATGGAAACTAAGAAATTGGTTAACTAACTCATTCATGGAATGCAATCCATCGGAAACCAACTTCGTTATTTCTTCACAAACTAAGGCCTTATCAACTAAATCCAAAGTTCTTTGCACAAATTGACTTTGCCTCGAGCTAAAAGAACTATCATTGACTATATTCATGCCATTATCATCCACAACCATCCCAGACTTAGCAAACTTAGTCCACCTCTTCAAAATGTATTTTTCAGGCAACCTACCAACATCATCATATTTACACAAATATACTATGATGTGCTTACATGGGATTCCATCGCTCTCGAATTTTTTACAAGCACAAGAAGCTAAATTCAAGTTCTTGTTATAATTGATTTTGCAGACTTTACTTCCTTCGACATGCCTTCTTTGAATTTGATACACATTGTGATTCTCACTTTCCCTAACAAACTCGAACCTGTAGTTAAAGCTCTTACACAGTTCGTCCTCGAATTTGTAAAACATTTCGTTCGTGTAAATATTTAGCAGTTGACATATCATGTAATGATCTACTCTAATTTTAGGCTTCGATATTACATCTTTATGATCGGCCATCAATTCTTCATGACGTTGGCTTATAAGTCCTCTACCAAATTGTATCATAAAATCAACCAATGAATTGTTCTTCGAAACAAATTTCTTAAAAAAATGCATGCCCACTTTCTGCTCGTTGGCTACTTGACATATCAGCTGAGAATATGTGATTAACATATGCAGGAATCCATCTTGAACGAATTGCATACATGTCGTTCAACCACTTGTTTCATTATAACCCACTTTTCTTCATAAGATTTCCCTATTGCACCTCAAACTCGTCAGAAGTCTCTGATTTCCAAATATAACTCGAGAACTCACTTTTGTAAATACCATACTTTACTGTATTAATTTTTTCTGAAAATTTCATTAAGATATGCCAACTACAATATATGTGAAAAAACAAAAGAAACTCTTATCAAGAAAGGGTATATAAATACATTTGTTGTAAATTTCATCAATTGATGTCAAGTTTACATACATGTGAAAAGTATTTGGAAGAACTATCGGGAATGCCTTCTTCATAGCTGGATCTTGATCGATAATAATCATCTTCGGGGCACCAGCAGGCATGCTTTCTAGAAATTGATTAAAGAGCCATACAAAATCATCAATAGTCTCATGATTTAAGAAGGCACAAGCAAAAATAATCGTTTGACCATGATTATTAACCCCCATGATTGGAGCAAATATCAAGCCGTATCGATTACTGTTATAAGTGGTATCAAAGATTATAACATCGCCAAAAAACTTATAAGCCCGCCTTGAAGTTGCATCAGACCAAAAACAACGAGTAATCTTGTTTTCATCATCAGTTTCAATCTTAAAAGTAAACGATGCATTCTTTACTTGCTCCAATTTCAAATATTCAAAGAATATTTCACTATCATGGCCCTTCGTATCGGCATGTATGTCTCTTTCATGGTTATACAAATCCCTTTGGGTGCAACCAATGTTTTCTATACCTCCAGATTGAACTCCAAAAAAACTAAATTGTTGATGCTGTGGTATATTTACCATAGACAACTGTTTAGTTAACGACTTTGTTGCTGCTGAAACACTACGATGATATCCTAAAAGGTGAGTCTTTGTTGAGGTTGATAAAGGGTGGGTGTGTCCCTCATTAAAAAACTGTAACAATGTATTTCTCAGAGTTTACTTTCAAAACGGCAAGCTTAACATTACAATTCTCACCTACACTTCCCCGACGTCTTTTCCTTCCAACATCAGTAATTATTGAAGATCTTCCTTGTTTAAAGCAAACATACTATTTTCTTCTAACCTCATTAGTTTTTGGATCTCTCTTAGTAGTCCAACTCCGAACACTAAACCCACTCGCTTTAGCATAAGCATTGTAGAACGTCATTACATCATCTAATGTATCAAATTGTTGCACTTTTTTAGGCCTTATCTTATTGGATACTTGAGGATCGTACAATTGATTACTATAATCACATAATTCATCCAAGTTCTTTTAAAGATTAGCTTCATTACATATATCAAAATTTGAATTTTCACAATTATCATCCAAGTTCGTCTCTAGATTAGCTTCATTATCCATATCTCATAAACGAATGTAATGAACTTATACAAAATACACAAAATAAACACAACAAAATATCATGACTTACATAAAATGGATTCAAGAAGAAATATATTACATACAATGCAACGAATTCAAAACAATTCTGTTGTACAACAGATTTTCCATGATATAAAAAAAACAATTAAATAGAAATTTTTTTCCTTCCAAACTGCCTTTTAAATAAAACAACAGTGATTCAACGATTATGTTGTATAACAGTTTAATAGGAAATCTAATGTCTTAACTCAAATTAGATGAGAGTGTACAACATTCTTCAATATTAGCAAACAACCATCATTTCTAGCCACTAAATATATTCTGCATTATTCTTAAACAAAATGTAGATCCTAGGGCTAGAATTTTCAAACAGAAAAATAGAGAGAAATCGAAAAATACCTGCCAATCATGCTTCAAATGTGCTGATGAAGGAGAGTAGAGAGTTTCTGCGAGCTTGAATCGTGCTTGGGTATTTTGAAGGTGCGAGCTTGAATCGTTATTATGAAGTTGCGATAGTGGTATTCGGTGGTGGGTGGAGTGGAGTGGAGAGAGTGACGGTCGGTGGTGGGTGGAATGGAAGCTCGAGAGAGTGACTGAGAGTGGAGTGAGAGAGAGATGCAGCTAACAGAGGTGCAGGGGAGGAGCACTAAAAGTGGAGTACTGAGAGCTCGTGGATTAAAAAGGGAAATGGTTTGTATATATTTGTGTTTTAGCTTTTTTGGCAACAAGTTTAAATTTCCACTTAAAAGCTCCGTGTTTTAAAAAGTAAGGCCAATCCGTAAGGATTGGTCCTTACTTAATAGGCTCTGTATATATATATATATTAATTAAAAATATTATAAAATTGGTATTATAATAAATAGTATGATGCATTTACGCATAAATTAAATATGTTATACTTATTCTACCCTCAAATAAAAACTAGTTACAATACTTATTTTAATTTAATTAGTTCTAAAAAATACAACTATATTTTAATTTTTACTATTGATCCATTATTACTTGTCAAAAAGAATATTAAACTCTTAATTTGAGATTTCTTGAAAAGATAAGTGTCATTGTTAATTTGAAACATTGTGGGTAGTTTTTACTTACGCTTACAATACTATTTAATTTTGTGCATGCTGGATCAAAGAATTTTAATACCTTTTTAGCCCATTGCCGTTCACCTTTTTCTCGTAACAAGGAGTTCTGAGGTTGTGGTGGTTGTATGTCTTCCTTTGTAGCAATAATTTAATTAACATTTTTGTGCACACGACACCAAAAATTTATTTTAGCAATAGTTGCAACTATTTATTTTTAATACTTCTTAAACTTAATTTATTTTTACTCTAAGATTCCGTTTGATAATAACATGAAAAATAAAAAAAAACAATTAATTTGGGAGAGGAGATGCAAAGATAGGTTTAGGGATGTTGTGAGATGCTCTTCGTCTTATCTTACGCTCTTTTTATGAGTATATATATATTTTCCATCTTGTTATCAAACGAAGCCTAAATGCTTATCTTTGTTCTTGTGAAAGTAAAGGTGGATGAATAAATCTCAATGTTTAAGTTCGTGAAGCCATTTTTTTTTAAAGAATTTTTAAACAAATTAAAACAAGGCCAATGTTTATCTTTGTTCTTGTGAAGGTAAAAATGGATGATTAAATCTCAATGTTTAAGTTCGTGAATACATTTTTTTTAAGGCTGCGATAATAAACCGGGAACTGAAAAATCGAATCAAATTGAACCGAAAAAAATTGGTTCAGTTCGGTTCTTAATAATAAAATATGTGTATTAACGGTTCGATTCTTTTTAAAAAATAACATTTCGGTTTTAGATTCTTTAATAAATGTAAGTGAAAGAACCGGTTAAGAACCGGTATTATAAATACATATATATATATATAATATTATAATTATATTATAATATAATTAACTTAATTCGGATAATTAACTTAATTCAGATAATTAACTTAATTATATTATAATATCCCTTTTGTTGCCGGATTTTTAACGGTTTGAGATGTACTTTCGGTTAATTAACGGTTCTTGGATTAATTCGGTTACCCAAAGAACCGCTAGAACCGAACCGTTTCTATTTTGGACAAGAACCGAACTGGTCCAAGCCCTAATTTTTTTAAAGAATTTTTAAACAAATTAAAAAAAGGCCTAATTTGCAAATGCATACTGTTTTCTCATATATATATACTTGTAGTTGACAATATTTTTGAATGATAATTTAAGAAGTATAATCATTTTATAGTCATTTATGTTTGTACCCTCAATAAAAATTATGCGTACATTCCTGAAAATACCCGTAATAAATAATTTGGGTTATAGTAACAACTTCAGAATTTTCACATAAGAAAAGACCTGACACAAAGCAGGGGAGAATTAATTTAGTGGTGACTAAAGCAAAAGGGCATGTTAGTGCCATTTATTACACTAACAATTTTATGCTACCCTTATAAGAATCGAAAGCAAGGATTAAATCGGTTTATTTATCGCTTATTTATTATGATGAAAAAGTAAAATATATTTTACAGGGTAAAATAATTAGATATAATTAAGGCAAATATAAATCCTATTAGAAGTACTGGCAAATTTAGAAATGATAATAAAGACACGTCACAAAACAAAACGAATTTGCATGAAATTGAATATTGTGAAGAATTATGAAGATTTGCTTAGAATTGAATACAACTTGTGATGAATGCATTTGAATTTCTTAAATATCATTTACATGTTAATTCCATGCATATTGTGATGATTTTTTTTTGTTCTTGAATTGGTGGATATTAGCAACAAAATTATTTGTCACTCAATATTCATATATTCATCATTTTTATTGAAAACACCCCACTTATGGGTGAATTTACAAGTTTTTGAAAATAATAAATGGAGTGAGAATTTCAATTTAGTAGCATTGGCATTTTTTAACCTTACACTGAATATCGACCAAAAATTGACCGGACCATATTTTACGGTAATTGAATACTCGAAAATCGACTTGGGCAGTAACCAGTATCTAATTGCCATACGTTCGATTTTAACCGGTTGACCTAATATTAAAAAAAATTATACTCATTTTAATATATATATATATATAAAGTAAACTTGAACGGTAAACACTAAGGTCTCGTTTGGTTCACGGAAGGGAAATCAATTCCCTTGTCTTTCCCATGGAGGTGGAAAACTAAATTTTCTGTCAAGATTCCTTTATTGTGTTTGGTAAAGTATGCAAAGTATTTAGGTAAGGGTATTATTGTCCAAATTTTTAATAAATGCTTGGAAATCACATGGAAAAATCAATCCTATAGGTTTTGAAAGGAATGGTTTTACCTCATACTTTCCTATCTGTAGGGAAAGTGTTTCCGGAATTTGTGCTTACCAAACAAAGAAAATGAAAGACTTTCCTTTCCCGAGTCTTCAAATCCATGAACCAAACGAGGCGCAAGTCTAACACTTATTCCTATTATATAAACACCCATTTGGCTATTTTAATTCATACATAGAGGAGGAAGTGAGAGAAACCAAAAAATGGGTTTCATTTCATTCACACACACCAGTACACCACCGATTTTCATTCCCGTCGATAACGCATCTTCGGCACCACCCACCTCCTCTTACCTTTCATTCTCGCACCACTGAACCTCTATGGCCACCAAACACCACCTTAGCATTATCACTTTCTCTTACTTCTCTGATCTCAACTCCCTCTCACTCGTAGATCTAACACAAGCCATTCTAGTGACATCTGAAGTCTTATTCTAACTCTCGAATCCAATATATATAGACTGTACCGGTAATTTAATTAAGGTTAGAAATTAGCAGTTTATGTTGGTGTTATTTGTGTAGGTGGCTGTACATTTTTTTGGTAATATCTCTTATAATTCATTGAATTTTCTATAGATTTTTTCTCAGTTACTTTTCTTAATAGCTTCAAATTAGTTTGTGATTTGTGAATTAAGGATTTATGAAATTATGTCAAAACTAGAGGTGTTGCTACAATTTGGTGATCGTTTAGTGTTTTTGGTTGGTTAATGTAGAACAAATACCAAATCGACCATTAATTTACTGGTCATTTTAGCCCAGTGGCGATATTAGTTTTATATTAACCAACATGATCGATTCGGTAACCGAATCGATGCCATCTCTACAATTTAGTAGGTGCATTTAAAATTCCTTTGTTTTTCTTGGTAATAAAATTATTTAGACTTCCCAATAATATAATGTCACGCCCCGTACTTTGAGGGTGAGAATTACAAATAATAACAATAAATAAAATTTTATTAACAATACAAACTGTCTTCTCAAACTGTTACAAAACTACTAATTTATTGTAGTAAACAAAGGCAAATCAATCTTCATTTCAAGCAGTGATTATATGCTTGCATTTCTTCTAGTGATTCTTCTTCTTATTTTACTAATATATTCTCTATATTTATGAGTTTATCTCATTCTAAGGATATATATCTGAAAGGGCAAAAAATGATAAATAAATAGTCTGCAAAAGATGTACTCAATAGGTGTTATTTTGTGGTGAGGTGTCAATGTTGTATTAGCTTGATAAACAACATAATAACAAATCAAGATATTTTTCTTTTGAATATGTACAAAATCAAGTGTAATAGAATAAAATGAATATATATATATATATGTGTGTGTGTGTGTTAACATGAGTCACTAATACACAATTATTAGGCTAGTTTTAACAAACTATCCAATCGAACCAAGTTCAACCCAATCTTGGGCATCTACACATAGTATAGCAATGGTCACCAATGCACTTAACCCCCTGAACCCTTATAGGGTAGTTACTTTCATGAGTCCCCTATGTGGATATTAAGAAATTAACTTACGCTATCTCAAAATCGCGTGTATAGTAATCGATGCAATAAATATAATATAATTAATGTCAATCGTAGTTGAATGAGTATATTACAAAGTTTTGACACAAAACAAAATAATAAAGCACAATTAAGACAATAATTGTACAATATTGCTTAAAAGAAATTTAGTCACAATGATAGTAAAAGTATACTGAGAATAACGTATTTGAACTTAAATACGAGTAGGAATAGTGATAAAGATTTAAGGAGTAGTAGAAATACACATACTTTCACTATGTAATTTGATTTCAAAATTTGATTTGGTCCATGTGGATGCTGTGACACGTGTATATTATATAAATTATACACAGTATTAAATAGGTGATTATAAGATATTATATATTCGAAATAACTATGGATTATTAATGTTTAAGATATTTCAAACAAGTTTCATGTTTTAACTTTTATGAAATAAAGTCCCAAAAACACAGGTTAAATACAACGGTGTTATTTTAAATTTATTATAAGATTTGTATAAGTAAACCCATTTTAGGACTTTAATTAAAATCAGGTACTTTCATTAAATTTATATTATACTTAATAAAAAACAATTTTGGAAGAAATTACTCTATTACAATATATAAATGTACAAAAATAGTGTTTTAAAACAACTTTAAACTTAATATAATTCAAAACATTTATCTTTGAATACGCGTATCTCCCTCGTATGAAATTCAAAATATGTCAAACAATATATCAAATCTAAGCTTTCAACGAGAAGAAGAGAATGGTGAAAACTAGAGCTCCATGGAGCTCTCACGAACACATACACACCCCCAGATGTGGCCATGCATTGGCGCGTGGTGCTTCTTCTTCACTCAGCTTGATCTAATCTTTTGCTGAAACTTGTTTTGAGCTTTTCTCAACATTTTTCAGTAATTTAAAACCTATTTTCTGTATTTTTCGAGAGGAATCCAAATATGTAAATATCTTTTTTCTAATTTAAAGTATTGGGAGAGAATTTTAGTTTTGTTTGGATTTATTAAAACTACCGTTTTCAAAATCTAAATTGAGTATCCTAGAGTTTATATTAATGAAATACAACCTTACATAACTTTTAGTTGGGCATAAAAACATAGGTTTGTATCTTGATTTCAATCAATTTCGTATAATAATGAGTAATTTAAAAAATTGGGAGAAAATGTTGTAATTTTAGTTTTTTCGAAAGTTAATGTACCAAATATAAACCATTTTCAAATTAAACTTTCAAATCCCTTATTTAGACTATATATGTAAGTATTTTGTGAGACCAATTTCGAAGGAACATAAGTATAAATAATCTGCAATTATCAAGTAAAGCCTTTAAAATGGATGATTTTTTATTGTACAAAATTAGACAAATGCATAAGCTCAAAATTAGGGAAAATAACTAAAGATAAGAATTCAAACCTTACTGAATCTTTTTCGATTGTTGAAATACAGCATAAAGTTCTTAATAAGAAAAACCCAAATGTAGTTTAAACTATTTCTTATGTAATTAATGTTGAAAATATTTTAATAAAAATAATATTTATTGTATTTTCATGAGTTACCTAATAATTAATATCATAATATACATTTTTATTATAGTCATTATTCACTACTTAATAATAATAATGGGTTTTAAGTTATAATTTTATGTGAAATAATTTTGTTATTAAATATGTATATTAATTATATGTAACTTTTTTTATACATAAAATACACTAGCCTCCACAGAAGCTTAGCGTGATAGCATAAAAGTGAGTATAAAATAAGGGGGATACAATATGGCCATCCCCGAGACCCAAAAGAAAACCTATGAACAGTGACTAAATAGCTAAGAGGACTAGTGGTAAAATCCAAAAGTACACTTAGCAATTTCCAAAAAATAGAAGTAAGCCATCTAGGCTTAGCTAAAAAACTAAAATGCCAAAACACGTGGCAAATAAAAGCAAAAGTTACAAAAGTTACAAGCTTTTAGAAACTAAATGCCCATCACCGAGCATATCCAACATAGCAACCAAAAAATTAAGATCCATCAGTGATCCCACTGAGGTCGCAGGCAGTAGGAAGCCATAAAATGGATTGAGAGATAACATCTTTCATGGAGCTTTGCAAAAGAAAATAAGAGGATACTGGAGGCTCCATTGTTACGAAACCAAGGTATGAATTGCTTTGAAATTTCAAAATTCTTCATTTACTGTGCCTGAGATAAATACGGTACTCCCATCTTTTCCTTCTATGATCTCTGAGAGATGTATGTCTAGTACATTGGGATGGGAAATTCCAAAAATCAGTTTGCATAACAACTGTTTGAATATATGCCTGAGAGAGCATTTTTCCTGCACATGTGAACTTTTTATTGTTGTGACCCATGGGAGTGTTGTCTTTCTCTTTGAAAATAATATAGATGCTGTGGGTAGTGACTTCAACATAACCATTAGCACCCAACCTATCAATCTTCTCATGAAAGAAGTAGTCAACCTTTGAATCTATTATTTGGTTATGATGTGTAATCATGTTTAAGAAAAACTAAAATTTGTTGGGGAAATGAATTCCACCATTGTAATTAATCAAATTACATTCCCATTTTTGAAAGACAATCAGCCACTTGATTTCTTTCCTTGTAAATGTGAGTTATGTGAACTTGCATCATTAGAAGCTTGAATCTGCAGTTGTGCCATTCATTAATGAGAAGCCAAGGAAGGGTGAACTTCCTATCTTGCACGCAAGCAACCACTATTTGAGAATCCATTTCCACCCAGAGCTTGTTCCAGCCTTTTTCCCACACAATAGAAATGGCTTATATGAATGCCAGAAACTCAGCCTCAAAAGCGTTATGTATGCCCACAAATATACAAAAAACACTTTTGGAAAAGCTTCTAAAAGTTCTAAAAATGCCCCCAATAGTTGCTCTGCCAGGAGATCCTAAAGCCATGCCATCAGTATTCACCTTAACCCAAAAACCAGGAAGAAGAACCCTTACTACCTCACTAATTTTAAGGCTATGAGCAGGAATGCCATTAACACCCATCTTGTGAAGAATATAGTGGTCATTAATAATATTCCTCATATATCCCCCAGCCAAGTTACCAATTTGTTGAAGCTAACCCTTAAGGAAATGTATAGTCTTTAAAATGATAGGTTTTTTTACCTTTGAATATGACCTGATTTCTAGTTTCCCAAATGGAATGAAAAACTATCTGGCAAGCAGCCACTCATAGATTAAAGACTTGGGATCCCATGTTTTGATTTTCCATGAACTTTCATATATCAGTAGGAGTGATGGAATATGATTGTTAATGTTGAAGAATTGCCATATCCATCTCCATATTAGCCTAGCATAAGCACAATCAATGAACAAGTGTTGAATGGAATATGTATTTCTTTGGCATACTTCACACCTATGAACGATAATCATCCCTCTTTTTTAAGGCTTTCTTGAGTTGGGAGCTTGTTGTGAAGAACTTTCCAGCAAAGAGTAGAAACTCTAGGAGAAATAAAAGTTTTCCATAAATGTTTTGCCCAATGAAGATTTGTGGGAGGGCTGAAAAAACTATATGCAACTTTAAAGGTAATGTTTCCTTTATTTGAGTAAGGCCAAATAATAAGGTCTTTATTGAGGCTGAGAGGTAACTGAATGGCCTTAATTTGCTTTGTTAAATAAGGGTAATTGAAATAAAACGAATCAGGTAAGCACCAAGTTCCATTCTGAATTAGACTAGCCATAGAGCTACATCTATGTAAATTTTCATCATCCTGAGGAATGTAATATGTGCCAACCTACTTGTCCTTCCAAATGTTGACAGATTTTCCATCACCAATTATCCATATAGCATTCTCATTAATGATAAGTAGGACAATTTTCAAACCAGGCCCAATTGAAGACCATTTGTAAATAGTAGTGGCAGTGGTATTTCTGCTGACATACTTGCTTTTGAAAAACCTGCTCCAAGTATTATTCATTTGGACAATGTCCCACATTTGCTTGAAAAGAGCTGCTTTGTTGATACTTTGTATAGGTATGAAACCCAAGACCATAAGAATTGAGTTATTCTCTAAAAATTCACCTAAATGAGAGTTGTTGTGGAGCCACGACCGTGAGAATTGGGTTATTCTCTTAAAACTCTCATGAGAACCAAGATAATGCGTATGGCCATTAATAGTGCAAACCCGCGAACCAAGTCCCACACCAATGCTATGTGTGTAACACTTGATCATATGATCTAGTTCTAGGTGTAGTCCATTATAGTTCCTTCATTGTCAACACTAAGTGTAGTTCCAAGTCGCAATGACTATTACACCTATTGCATAGTATTAAGCTACTCATATTTTACTATATTTTGAATTTTTATAATATTAAACAATTGTGGGGGTTATAAGTTTTAAAGAAGAAAAAAAGAGACCCCAAATTTAGTGGTAATTATTAAAGGGATTATAAGGGAAAAAAATTGTTTTAGTCCCGAAGTTATTTTTATTAAAATAGTGGGGGAATGTTAAAAATATAATAAAAATAATATTTATTGTATTTTCATGAGTTACCTAATAATTAATATTATAATATACATTTTTTATTATAGTTATTATTCACTACTTATTAATAGTAATGGGTTTTAAGTTATAATTTTATGTGAAATAATTTTGTTATTAAATATGTATATTAATTATATGTAGCTTACAATTATGAATTTCTATATAAAGAGGTGGTTATTTTTATCTAAAGAGATACAAAAATACATATATATACATGAAAATAAAAAGAATACTCTCCTTACATATATACTATTTTACGTTTATTAAAAACTATTTTATTAACTTTGGGCAACATGAACCTGGATTGGTTCATCGTCTTCCTATAGACGTACACATGGAGGAGACAACGCTAAGAGCTTATGGGTTTTATCTTGGGGACTATATCGATAGCCAATACCTGCACATAGAGAGGGGATATTGTCCTTAGGACAGCGACTTGTCGCTACTCTCACAGGCTAACGTTTCTTTACTTTTATCTAAATTATCTACTATAATTTTCATGTTAATTTCATGTGTTAATTTGTTCTTAAAATAAATCTTAAATTTACTTATATATAACTAAAATGCAAATCAAAGTTTTTTTTCAACAATTATGTCTTTTTGTAACTCAATTATAATAGGGAAAGGTCTATATTCATAGGGTTTGGGGTATTGAAACATGAGGTAGAAGAAGTTGGAGGTGTTGTAATCCTAAACAAAGTTTATTGCATGTTTGACACTTAGGCCCCTTATTAATCAATTTTAGCACCTTACTCACCCAAGCTACTTTTGTGACAATGGAAAGCTATATATAGGCCCTAATCAATAATTACAAGAACTTGAGGGATTGACATGAATGTATGGTTTCGAAAAATAATTCTAATTGGACCCTTTTTTGTTTAAAAGTTTATGTTTTAAGTCCTATTTTTTTTTAATATCTATAGGCAATTGGGATATTATTTAGATTTTAATCTCACACTTCATATTTGGTGTGTAAAAAATATTGTAGGTAGAAGATATTTTCTTGGACAAGCTTTTCAAAAATTCAAAGGCTTAAAGTAAAATTTTACAAATTTTGAGAAAATAATGAAAATTAAAAATCAATAATTACCTCATTATATAAATTTTAACGGTTTCAAATGTTCATGCATATTTTATTTTTAGTTTTTTCAAAATAAAGTAAGGTACTAATTTGTGATTACAAAACTTAAGGGTCTATTATGTAAATTAAGGGATTTAGAATTATAGGTTAAAGTTTAATATAAATGATATTCCACCTCTTTTTATTGAACACTAACTAACTATAAATCATAAAAATAAAAGTACAAAGGTTAATGTGCAAATAAAAAAAAACTTTATTTTAAGTTAGGCTATTACATATAAATAATATTTTTTGTGCCTGTACAAGTGCCGATGGCTGCCATTATAAAGTGGAGTTCGATTCCATGATGTACCTATGTAAGAGTATCTTTAAAAGATTCTTCAAAATACTAAAGTGCAAAAAAATTTGACTGGGCCTAAGTGCAAAACCTAATCTACACTAACAACAACTACTGATCAACCGAGTTAGAAACAGAGAAGGCGATTGTAGAAAATTGGGCAAATGCGAACAAAGAATAGGCCAATTGTGAGAAACCGTCACCTGATGGAATTATACTTACGGAAGAGTTTTAAGAAGTAGCAGAAGAAGAATAAATTGAAGGGCCAATGTGGACGGAGAATGATGATTGTTGTTTTTTATTGTATTAAGATATTGTTTAGACATTAATCGAAAATTGTTGAACACCGGTGATTTTAGAGAGAGAAAGAGAATGATTTCACTCATTATTTTATTATACTGAGAATATAAACTCAAGCCTCAGTCTTTGTTTAATTATTAATGGGTGTTAATATGAATTGTATAGCTAAGCAAGTTTGGTGAAAGGGTGGAAATGGGTAATGATTCAATTGGATGTAACTTTGGATAGATGACTCGATAGCCAACTCTATCAGGCTAACTCAGTTTCCTTAGTTAAGTTTCAAGGGCAAAGTTAGAACATTAAAAAATTGGATAGAACCCTAAAAACAGTACCCAATGTCTAAAAAACAATCTTTTGGTACCTAAAGTCAATATATTTTACACTTGAGAAAAATGACCCTCGGACACATGTCACTGTTAGGGGGATTGCAGTTGCGGTTACACGTGTTACAATTGCTCACTTATGGCATTAAAGGCATTCAAAGCATTGCAATTACGCATTAAGGATCACTTATATGAGAAAATATTTAATAAAATAGTTATAATATTACATGTTATCACAATTTAACTAAATTACAGAGAAGTATATATTTATCTCTGCTTAATTACATGAGTCATTTCCATCAGAATGGCAGGGGCCTAATTACGTTGTGACAATTGAGCTTATGATCTAAATATAGAACCCAACCTCTTTAACCTTGACAATCAAAAGATGAATCTCTCACACTTGAAAATTATTAGCAAAACCCTAAAGATATTTAAATCTCCAACTTGTACTTTCATTCTTCATTATCAATAAGACCACCAACTACGTACACACCAACATGGTGGATGTGAATTAGATTGATCGGGGAGAATCATCCTTACAAAAATTCTCGATATATTTGTGAGATTATGTTTGATTTCTTAATTTATTTACGAGCAATTTTTGTTAACATTACCTGTATCATATGCGATCTAAATAATTTTCAAATGAGTGTTGGCTTTACGTAAGTGTGTATATCAGCTGAACTAATTTAGCTTTTATTTAGTTGATCAATTGCTCTTAGCTTTGTTTGGGAGTAGCATAAAATTTGAAGTCATGACATAAAGCTTGACATTTTTTTTAATACTTTTACCCTTCACAAGACTAGATTAAGAAAATGAGACTTTTTACAGCCAAGTTACACGATATAAAACCCTGAATTGAATGGGAAGAATCACTTTTTAAATCTTAAAATTAAATTTACTCGAGACAAGGCCACGTGAAATCATGGGCGGAGCTACATTAGGGCAAGTGGGGGCGAGCGCCCCCACTTGGTTTTGGATTTTTTTAATTGTATATGGGGTATTTTTTGAAAATAAAAATATATATAGGAATTTATGTGTATAAACTTATACTTGAAGATAACCAAAGTGTAAGGGAACAAATCTATACATAAGGATCTAATTTTTCTTAAATGCTTATTAAGTTTATGAGAGGTGATCTCTTATAAGTTCATCAATTTTTCCACAAAGTTTTTATGTGAGACTAACTCATTTTCATTCTATTTTTCTATCTCAAGTAACTCACTTTAAGTGACAATTTCTCATTTATCCCATAATCATTTTGAGCAAACAAATATACAATTTCAATGTCCTCACGGCAGAAAATACGAATCTATAGTAATATTTCACAACTGAGTGTGAGGTTCCACTGAAAATTACCCTAAAAATGGCTTTAAAATGGTATTTTACCTATTTTTCCAACACTACCAAGGTAAATCCTTTCTTATATCTACTTTTTAATATTAGGTATAATTAAATTTCTTAATTACTTATATAATATTAATTGTGAATCTTCATTAATTGCATAATATTATTAATACTATTATATTTGTATTATATTATTGTAATTTCTCGTAATTGTTTACATTTTTTATTTGAGCTGTATGAAGTATTATTATTATTACGTTCAAATTTTATAGCTTTAAATATATTCTTGTATGTTTTGAATTTCGCCCCCACTTGGCCAAATTCCTGGCTCCGCCACTGCGTGAAATTGTCATGTTTAAGAGGTCCTACTACAACACGTAAGTTTTTACGGTAGAAAATAAGATTTGTAATTATTAACCATATGTTTGAATGTTTTGGTAATTTCTAATTCATGCAAAATTTATCTTGAATAGAGTAAGTTATTATTTTAAAAGATTGCAGGAAAAATTAGATATATAGAGAGAGAGAATTCAAATGGGAGATGTTATTGGTAAAATAATATTTTTTTGTTAGAGCAAGTCACCTCATCTTTATACTTTTAAAATGAGATGAATTTATTTTGATAATGAGCAATTGCTTTGATAATAATATTTCCCATCCAAATTTGTTCAATTGTTTTAAATTAGTCATGCGAGTCTTACTTCTCATTACTAAAAAAAGGTTTGGTATATTGTAGAAAGTATTTTTTTTTTGTCAAGATATCACAAATTTACATATTCTAAACTTGATGTTTGCCGATGAAGTTATTGACCATTTTGTTTTTGTGATTATTTTGTGTGCAGTGGGAGTCTCATTTCTAAGGTTGGCATTTAACCCTAACCGAAAAAAATAAAATAAAAAAATATTGAATTGAATCAAATCGAATGAAATAAGTAACCAATTTTTGGTTACCGACTCCCAAATGATATGGTAGCCGTAATGCAATTCTGAAAGTTGGTTTAACCGAACCCATTTTTTTTATTTTTTATTTTTAATATATATATGTTAAATTTTAGTACTTTATATAACCTATCCCACACGCCTCAAAATATCTTACACCATTCATCCCTTTGCCTTCGTTTGTCTTACTTTACTTTTTGTTCTCTTTCATTTTCCACCGGACTCAAATTTAAGGATTGGTTTGAACTTGGTGTCCGAGGAAAGAAACAAAGGCCTCTCTATCCATCATTACATCTTTCTTGCTTGCATCCGCTGATCTATTTGGGGCTTGAATTTTGGATTGATGTGCTGTTATTTCTTTTATGCATTAATATGATGTTTTTGGGCAATTGTGTTTTTTACCGAAAATAAACCAACTTCGAACCGAATTTTTGGTAATCGATTAATACTCGGTTCGGGATCGGTTTATGTTTTGACTCGATAATAAAGAGTTCAGGTCGGTAACTAAACCAAGTCCAACCATTTATTGTCTTTTCCCACTTTATAGATTTATTCAAGACGAAAGACCTAATTTAGAGATTACTTATTTTAGCCTTATAAATTGCAAATATAACATATAACCCCTTCTAATTCAACATATATAATAACTAAGTAATCATACAAGCAATTTTAGAAATAATGAACATAAATAATTCGAGATGGCCTCATTTATAGTTGATCTAAAGCTAAAACATTAATAATTAAGTGAGTGGGTTAGTTCATTGGCAAAAATAACAATAACTAAATAACAAAATCGACAAGAAAGTTGGGTTCTCACCCTACCACAAGAATCCTAGTTCCTGGAACACCGGGCTTTTAACCCACTAGTAGTATTACCAAATTAGAGGCCTTTTGTTTTAGTATGTGAAGTCTGAATGGATGGTCCATTTAAACTGCATAGATTTTTAGAGAATGTTTGATCGCTTTAAAATTTTAGATTTGAAGTATTATTTTGCATCTTAAAATTAAGATTCTCCCCCCTCTATCAACATTTAATTTTTAAAGAGGTGAAATAACTCTTTTATGCTTAAGTCATTTTTATGAAATAAGAAAACAAGAGCAAAATTATTCAAAAAATATGTATTAAGTATTTAGATATGATATGATCAAATAAACAAAAATTGTTTAGATACGACATTCAAAAGCGAAATACATTTATTTTTTAAATCAGTCATTAAACTTTAGAATCTATCTTTAATTTTTAAATTTGACAATTTAAATTAAGACAAGTGAACAAATGCAACATTAGCTCTCGTTTAGTTCACAGATTTGAGCATTCAAGAAAGGAAAGTTTTTCCTTTATTTTGTTTGATAAGCTCGAATTCTAGAAACACTTTCTTGACCGAAGAAAAAATAAGAGGTAAAATTATTTCTACTTATTTTAAGTTTTCACTTTCATAAAAAAGATAAAAAAAAGTTAATTTCGTGAATCAATCGAGACTCAAGACAAAAAAGTAAGATGTGATAATTTTTATTTATTTATTGTGTTTGTTGTTGTTTCCTCGGGGAAGGAAGGATGCATCTTCAAATTGCACAAACATCTTTCAAAAAAGTTAAATGGACCCACCACCATTTTGTTTCCCACCACCTTCCAAAATCATATTAAAAAAAAATTATCAGTTTCTTCTTCAACCCTTTATTATTTATTTATGTCGCTACATTACAATATCCCGAGACAACAACAAAGTGAACGAGAAAGAAAAGGGGGCTTCCAGGTTTCGACTGAAGGAAGAACTCTTCTCTCATATCTACACTGAAAAAAAGAAAAAGAAAGGTACTTCTCATCTCTTTTCTCTTTCTCTCTCTATTTCCCAATTTTTCATCATTATACCATTGTATGTGTCAATGTATGAACCCCAACCTTCCCCCTTCAATTCAATGTTGTCTTTAAATTTTTTAGTTTACAATGTCCATGTTCGTTACTATTTTTCCCAATTCTTGAAGATCTCTCATCCTTCCATTTTATCTTAATCTTTAACCACTTGAATGAATGTCCGCATCAGTTTAGGAGACAAGGGTCAGTACACCCAGTACTTCCTTCCTGTTACCCAGTCAATGTAATAAAAAAAAGACCTAAATTGTCAACCCAAATTATAAGTAGCTAATCATTGGTTGATTTAATCTTTCTGGGTTTCCTTCCTATTTCTCAATTTACTGATAGATGGACCCTTTCATTTTCTTCACCCAGGTTCTTAGTTTCCTCCTTATCAATGGAGAGAATCAGCTCCAACTTCCATACCTGAGGTACATAAGATTTATCCATTTTCTTTTTGAGAAGAAAAGAAAGAAGAAGAAGGTACTTTGCTTGCTCTAGTTATTGAGATCTTTTATCTTCACGAGGGTTTTAAAATTTGTGTTTCTAGTAGTGTCAAAATCATTCTATGAGGGTCCTAATATTGTTAGAGTTGATTTTGGTGCAATATTAAAGATCCAATTGTCAATATAAATGAATTAACTAGCGACTGTATGATGATATCTTGTGGCCTGCTTCCTCATTATAATATATGAAAGTGAAGAATCCTATTCAATAAAAGGTCATTAAAGTCCTCATCTTCATCATATGCTTTTCTCTTTAGCTGATTATATTAATTCAATAATCGGCACCTCATTTTATTCTCTATGCATATGAGAAATATTTTGTATTTATTGCATAATGTTTCTGCTTCCGGTTTTCATTATTTTTTTTTTTTTTTTAATTTCCCCCTTAATAGTTTGTAGGATCTCTTCAAGCCTTCACCAGTATTTTAATATTTTTTTCTTCAATACACATCTGTCTGTGAGCAGATTCTACAATTCATCCTGATTCCAAATCTAATCTGCCTGTGAAGCTGTGACCATAGTGAACTTCATCATACTCAAAACCTTTTTTTCTTTTTTGTTCCAAATGATTGTCTTTTTTTTAAAGGAAGGCCTAAGTCTCTTCCCTTCACTACAATAATAACAAAAATTCCCCCACCCCGGATGAGACTTAAACCTAGGACCTCTCCTAGGTTTGGTGAATGCCTTATCCACGCGCTCAAAATACAATCCAAATGATTGTAGTTTTCCCTTCATGGTTTATATAATTCTTATTCACAATAATTTCTCAATTAGTCCCCTCAACTTACAGGTCAACAAGTGTTGAACTTAATTATTGATTTGGGATTAGGTATTTGATAATTTCTTGCACTGCTTCTTGATTCATTACTTCATATCTTCTTTCAATCTTCTATCTTATTTATTTGACTTGGCTTACTCTTTTCAGTCGACCAATATATAATATATATTGGGGGCAGTTAAGGAAAGTTCTTCCAATTTCTAAAAATAGATTTTCTCTTCCGGTCTCGTTTGAAGCATTCATGATGAGGAATGTAGATATGCATGACCATTATTCAAGTGGAAGAATCCCGGCTGAGATCGCTGAGAATTTGAAAGAATTTACAGAACACGATGATCTTAGTTATGAAGAGTTTCTTATGCAGCAGGTACTTGGGGATAAAAGCCATACGTTTCCCTAAATCAGCGAAGAAACTAGATTATTTTCTGAATATCTTTCTCACTTTTATAGTTGAAGAATTATGTTCACTCCTTGTTATATTGCAGGAAAGTGTTTATCAATCAATTCAAGTAAATGGAAGGAACATGGGTACAGCTTCTGATTATGGTCACAGCGGTGATTGGAGTCAATTCTCGGGGCTAGAGGGTGGTGAATCATCTTCAAGGGGTGGAAGTGCAATGTCACAATTAGGTATGGACGAAGCTATAGCCAGAGCCTTGCAGGAATTAGAGAATGACTTTGATGATATCAACATATCTGAACATAGCGGTACTGCAGTTGGTAATATGAACTCCAACCCTTTCATTTGAATTTGATAATGATATGGTTCCTTGTTTTGCCAATTAAGGAAAAAATTTCTTGCTTTGCAGTTATTGTTCTTGAAATTTAGAAAAGTTAAAATTTCAAACGTTTATGGAGTTTTCATGTTCATTGAGACAGGGTCATGGTGACTGTATATAGGCATTTATGTGGCAAAACAGTTAAGAAATTTCTTATGATGAGTAGCACAGTCCAGTGGAGTTTAGCATTTGATAAAAACCAGATTCATAAACATGCACGAGAAGATGAGAGTAGACCAATCAAGTTCATTTTTATGCTTGTGATTGCTAAAGGCCATTGAGCTTGTTGCACCTTAGCTGTGTAATGGGACATTGTATGAATTATGGGCTAGAGTACTTGTGAGCAACCCTTTATGCAGTTTAAGGTTTGTTGTAGTAACTAGCAAGTATCCTTAGACAGCTGCATACAGTTAAAGAAAAGAGGGAATTTTCCCGATGTGAATAGATATTTTTGTTCTTTCGTACTCTCAAGGATTCTCATGTCTATGGCCTATTTTGTAATCCACGTGCTTATGATTTGGACAAGCTGATTTATAATATTAGGTTTTAAAAGACTAGCAATTGTTATTCAGGTCTTGCAACTGGATTTACCATTGAACCTTGTGTAGGATGTTATTCGTGTCTTCATGCCATTTGGTATGCCATCTTTTCATGTCTAGATATGCAGCTTGGCCTTTTACTGCTATATGATCTAGCAAAATCTTTCAGCCTTCAATGGCTAAGATGAGCACTTATAATCCAACTCATTCAGATTTGTTTAGTTACCCAATGTGACATTGTTATAAACACAAATTGTTTGTGTCTTATCTAGATCCTAAATGCAGATACCGTAATCTTATGAAAAACTCTATGCACTGTTTATAGAGTAGCAAGCCTAATTTTGTATTTGCAGCACTGCGGAATCCAACTGCATCCAAAGCGCCTAATAAATTTTCCCTGAAAAATAATCTGAATGCACCCAGAATTCGTTAAACAAGATTTGTGAATTCTTCATACAATTTAGTGACTTCTGTTACTATATGGCTGTTTATCTATATTTGACTCGACATGAAGAAAATAAGTTCATTGTTACTTGCTCTGCAGGGAGTACCGAAATTAGCCCTACAGAAACTCCTGCCAGGGTATTGTTGTTGATTTCTCGACCACTTTTTGTTAACATCTTTCACCCCCTAAGTTTATTGCACGTATAATTTAGGTTTTGTTTAACTAACTGCAGGCCACTAGGGAAGATGATGTTGATCCTGACAATATGAGCTATGAGGTAAGTTTACTGATGTGCACTACTGTATTTTCAACATTAAATTTTGCATGCTGTTTGTAAACTATTTCGTAATTCGTATAATCTACAATAAAAATCTCTACTTGATTGCAATTAAATTTATGCCCTTCATCCATGTTAATGTAACTTTGTGCCATTTTCTTTTGTTAGCAATTACAATCTTTAGGTGATACCATTGGCAGTGAGAACAATGGTCTGTCAGACGAAAGCATCTTCAGGTTATCAACTTTCAAGTACAATAACAAAGTAGGGTTGTTCTCAAAGAAAAAGAAAACGGAAAAAGAAGAGTAAGAGCTACTATTATCTAAAGTTTTTCCTTTCACATAGCATCTTATCTTATATCCATATATAGATATATACTTGTGTGTAAATCACAAACAATACCCCAACACAGGACTAATTCAGTAATTAGTTTGAACAAGCTCTTATGTTTTGAGAACGAATTTTGCTATCTGTCTATTGCTCAAGAGAGGAAAAATAAATCCAGCTGTAAGGGGAACTCTAGAAACAACTTTATTCTTACTAAGTCCTTATTGAGTCAACTGTAGTTATTTCAATATTCACACTATTTATGAAGAACATGGAAAAGTATGCATAGCAGAACCATTCCTAAAATTATATGGGATCACGGGAAATGCTATTGCATATTTGTATTATTTGAAAGAAAAAATAAAAGTAATATTATCATATGATTGTTGTTGCTACTGACAATATCTGATTGCAGGTGTGTGATCTGTTGCATGGCATTTAACAACGGGGAACGATTAACCAGGTTGCCTTGTAGACACCAATACCACTCAAAATGCATTACGCGATGGTTGAAACTCAAAAAGGTCAGATACGTTATCACCGATATGCATCACAGTTATACTAGTCATCAACATTATTTCAAAATCAAGACGATATTAATTAGAGGTACTTCTGCATCAATCAAGGATTTCCATGTGCGTGCATGGGCCCCGCATGTCCCATGGCAGCCCATGATTGGTTGATGAGTACCACGTGGTACTCTTAAGAGTATCTGAAACTCTTTACTCCATTTTCACCTTTATGCGGGTGGTTATTGTGAGATTATTTTCTGAAAACAAAGTCCTAATTCCCATGTGCTATAAACTGTCTCTCTCAGCGATGCCCTGTCTGTCAAGAGGAGGTGTTGTAATGAATGATGAAGGAAAGTTGGAGGGAAAGAGTAGAGGCACTGGTTCTGAAAATTTGTACATACGCATAGCCTTCTTTTCTTTCTTTACACTTTTTTCCGCAATGTGAAATAGATTTCTTTTTTTTTTTCTTTAGTTTATGGAAAAGAAATAGTCAGTACATAACAGTGGATCCTCTTACAAGAATAGCTTTTGCAATTTTATCCGCGGGTTATTGTAAGTCTACTCATAACTGTGAAATATGACTGGCAGACTGAAGAATTCGCCGTAAAGGACGAGCAATTTGATATGCGTATGTGCCTATATATGTATGTAGTCTTTTAAGATATCATATTAGCCAATCCACATAGCTTTTAATTTGAACCGTCCTTTTAAATTTCATGATGAATTATCATTCTAACTAGTTTTCTACTTGCCCGGTTGGCGTGCGTTTTCACAAATTTTGTACATCAAGCTTTGTTGATTTTGAAATTATATAGGTTAATTTTTCACTCTATTTCTAATTTCAAAATTTAGAATTGGATTATTTAATACACCCTTATGGCTTGTTTGGTTCAAGATTTAAACCATTTCGGGAGTGCTAAATTCTATTCCGAAACGATTCTCGCGTTTGGTTCAAGTTTGAACAAACCTTTCCCCCCAAATTCTCTCATTTAAATCATAAGGAATAAATCATTATCAATAGGCAACTTTTTTATTTTTTCATGTTAGGACTAAAATAACACTCTTTTTTATGAATAGATAATTCTTTTTCCATCTGTGTATGAAAATATTGTTTGAAACTTTTTTTTTAGTTACGCTGCTGCACAAAAATGAAAAAAAAAATATTTAGAACTTTTTTCTTTTTTTTTTCTTGTTGTAAAATTTTTTTTTATTACAAAAATTGTAATTTTTGTAGGATAGTTATTAGCTGAGCATGTATAATTTTTGTAATTTATTATAGTAATTGTCTCTTTTAAAAAATTAGTAGGTGATGTATTCTCATCTTATAAAAAGAAGTGTATTTTTGTAATTGAAACTTTATTCTATTCCTATTCCCGGCTGAACCAAACATCGGCATGGCATCTTATGTGCTAGAAAAAAAACTTTCCAGGAATCAAGTATGCTTATTCCATACCCATTTCATTTCCAAAACTTGAACCAAATGAGCCCTTATAGCATTAGGCTGACATATAACTAACGTGGTGCATGGGAGTTTATAAAACTATAATTACATCAAAAATTTAAAAACATATATAAAATTGTCCTCTTAATTCAAACCATATAATACAAAAGTTTTCATGTATTTCAAAAGTAGAGTGTTAATTGACATGAGTTCAAATTGCATAAAGACTCCATTATATCATACATGATGGCTGAGAGTTGGGGATTCAAAATTAATCTCAATGATTTCAATTGAGTCACATAATTTTTCAAGCTAGCTTTAAGTTAGTAGGCCTTAAAAAAAAATAAAAAAAAATAACATTCACTCCTATTTATAATTTGAGGCTCAAGCTTTTCTTGTTTTATAACATCAACTTGCATGAAACAAAGTCCTAAATTAATATTCAAAATTGGTAATGTCAAACACATCATGACAAATGTGCAGTCATTAATAGATTTACAAAGAAATAACAATTTCAATACCAAAATTATCTTGTGAAATTGGTTTATTGAAAAAAAAGAGAAGAAAACAAATAGACATTATTAGCAAGAAAACTACGAAAACCGTAAAGATAAAATTATTAATTTCTATTCGAAGTTGATTGTATACAAAACAATGAGCACATACCAAAAAAAAATAAATTACTTCTGGCTCCTTTTTTCCTTCAAAAAATTGTCCCAACTTTTCTTTTTCTAATATATATAAAATTGCTCACCTCAATGCCATATATATATGTACAAATAGGAGGTCGATACCTTACATGCATATAAATATGTATTAAGAATTAAAATGCGAAAAGAAATAATTATGATACTTGAAAATACTATAATTTAATGAAAAGAAAGTAATGAGACATTAATGTAAAGAATAAAAAAATGCTTTATTGAAGAAAACGTGTAGAGCGAGCGTTTAAAATGACTATACCTAATACAATTAATAATCCACAATTAGTCCGTATTATTATTAGCGTACAGATTTGTTAATTCGAGGAATCCCTTGTTAAGATTATGGGGCTGGATTATCTAGGACTTGTTATTCTTATCTGGTTCGGAATTATCATCCATTAGGCCCATCAATTTATATGCATAGGTGTTCTATTAGCTGATCGAAAGACAACCCAATTTAAGTATGGCAGTTCATACGATAGTGATTCATGCGCCAATTCTAAAGAGTTATGCGTGAGTTTAACAATTTTGAACATGAATTATATATACGTACATTTTCGAAATATATATACGTGTCATTACTACTCTTAGTATGATTATTTACTTGGCAGTAAAACTAGTAAAAATATGTTCTTCCAAAATTCAATGCGACTTATTGTCAAGTCAAAAGTCGAAATTAAAATTATCATTTGAATGTTCAATATTTCAAGAAACGTGAGGACCGGCGTGTCCGATAGAGGATGATTAGTCTTTTTATTAGTTAGTGTTACGAAAGTTCCTTTTTATAAGACAAATCATGCAATGGCGGTGGGGTTAGAAACATATAATTATTATTGTTTTCTTCTAATAAAAGTTTCTCAAAACCATACCCATCGCATAATTTCGGTCGGGGGTGGGCTCCTTTAATTAATTAACCTGCCACCTAAATGGAAGAGACTTTTTGTATTAAAAATAAATAAATTCACATTAACGTGTATTTTAATGATGCATGTTAATTACTTATTTATAAAAATAACAAATCTTTTTATACATATTAAATATAATACAAATTTTAATACAAAAATATATTCTTTTTATTTATTTATTTATAATATATTTAATATATACTTTAGTCACTGAGTTAACATTTTCCAAAATGAAAAATGAAACAATCTCTCCTTCCTTTCTCTCCCTAAATTTCAGTGTAAAATGTGTTGTTATAATATAAGGAAATAAAATTATATAAGGAAAGAGTATAATAAGAGATTTACAAAAATGGATTGAGAAAACCAGTGTAACTCCGCAAAGATTTTATGGAGTTTACCTTTAAAAAGATGTGAAAACTACTCAAATTACGTAGTATATATTGTGGTAAATAAAAATTACTTTGGCATGGTCTATTATACACATGTTAAACAAGAAATACATATACATGTTATACTTTATAAACGTAATATAAGTAACACAAAAACTCTCTTATATAATATAAAAATATATAATAAAATTGCAGAAAATATCTTACCCAGTGAGAAGTAAAATTAAAATCAAGCAAGAGGTAAATGCATCATTGTGTAGTAAGATGCGAAAAAAAAGGGGGGAAATCAACCAAAGCATGTTACTGAAACATTAATGGCTTGTTTGGTTTAAGATTTAAATCATTCTCGGAATGCTAAATTCCATTTCGAAATAATTCCTGCGTCTGGTTCAAGTTTTAAGTCTGAAATAAATGATTCCAAGAACAAACCTTTCCCCCCAAGTTCTCCCATTTAAATCATAAGGAATAAACCATTACCAATGGGCATCTTTTTTGATTTTTCATGTTAGGACTAAAATAACTCTTTTCCTTATGAATAAATAATTTTTTTTTCCATCCGTGTATGAAAATATTGTTTGGAACTTTTTATTTTAGTTACGCTGCTGCACAAAAATGAAAAAAAAAAAGTATTTGGAACTTTTTTCTTTTCTTTTTTCCTGTTGTAAAGTTTTTTTTAATTACAAAAATTGTAATTAGCTAGAATAGTTATTAGCTAGGTATGTGTAATTTTTGTAATTTATTATAGTAATTGTTTCTTTTGAAAAATTAGTAGGAGATATCTTCTCTTCTTATAAAAAGAAAGGTATTTTTGTAATTGATACTTTATTCCATTCATATTCTCAGTTGAACCAAATATCGGTATGGCATTCTAGATGTCAGGAAAAAAACTTTTAAGGAATCAAGTATGCCCATTCCATTCTCAAAACTCGAACCAAACGAGCCTTAAGGGTGTGTTTGATTGCCCTTATTTTTCATGAAAAATAGGGGTTTTCCACCCAAGTTGTCACTTTTGTGATGTTTTATTGGCAAAAATTTTTAGGCAATTAAATTACATCTTTTGTCACTATTCATGTAAAGCTTGAAAACATTTTCGTTTGAGAGGGGGCGCGCCCGGGGGGGGGGGGTGTCTTGTTTTTATTTTTTAAGTAATTTGCACATTTTTCGAGACAAAGTTTTACCTACTTTTTAGAACTTATTTTCTTTCCATGCAAATTATATACTTATAATCAAACGCACCCTAAATGAATTGAGCGAGAGAAATAATATTAAGCAAGTGATTGAATGGACCAATAATTAATAGGAGAGAAAAGGAGAATTTTCTCCATTTTACTTATAGAATTCTTATTTCTTTTTAATTAAGTAGAATTTTTCTTTAATTAAATTGTAGCTGCTTTATGGCCATGGTTCCAACGGATCCTTAGCATAATGATTAATAAGTCTTATAAATAACATGACGAATGATTTTATTTATTTTTCGTTTAACAATTTTCTTTTTAAACATAGCAATGCCTAAAACATTGACAAAATATTAATACCCATACAAGACCATCCTATCCGTGATTTCTGTTCTTAAACTATACATTAGCGATTTTCCTGTTTCAACACTTAAATTAAGGGTGATTTTATTTATATCCACTAAATCTTGCAATTAATCCACCTTTAAATCATGAAAATTTTAAACACGATTTCACAATATTGTCCTTTTTAAAATTAATAAGTATATCTACCAATTAAAATTAAATTATAATTATATAAATTTAGATTCCATTTTAATTAAGATTCCTAATTTAAATATGATTCATAATCTAAAATTTATAATTATATAAATTTATAATCATGGAAATGTTTGGCTGTCATCTTCTCTAAATTAATCCCCATTTGTTCTTCATTGATCTGAATCATTGGGTTCTTGTTATTCGACTGTTTTGTGCTATAAATTTCATGTTTTGCTCATGCCCATTTGCTTCAATTTGTTCTAAACCAACTTAAATTCACTTTCTGGTAAATGGGTCTTCGCTAATCTTTGTGGTCCTTTGCTTTTTGAATCTTGTCAAGTTCAGATATATAGTCTTCCTTTTTGAATTCACTTTCAGACCATGTAACTGATCTTTAGTCTTCCTTTTCCACTAAAAAAATAAGAGTAATTAATGGATTTGGGCATTGTTGAAGTAAAGCGCTTGTTGATATCTTAGTAGATGGAGGGTTTCTACTTGTTTCGTTAGTCTTAACTTGTCGTTGATTAGATATGGAGTTTAAGTAATCAAGGTTTGAGGGGAATCTCTATGTATTTGATTCACATTCATTATTAGCTAATTCTTTTGTTCTTCTTACTAGTATATACTAACAATATGCTTTTGTACCCTAACGATATGTGAAATTATACATACATTTGAATTCATTGGCTGGGTTAGTTTTTGGTTGTGTTATTTTACTTTAAAGTAAATTAAGATTCACTTATTGTTTAATATTAGTATCTAAATTTATCAAGTGGTTGAACTTATTAATTTAGTGGATATTTTAGTATTAAATTATTATTTATAAAATTAAATTCATAATATTTTTTTGTCAGTTTATCCACGCTCGCAAATTAACTTAATAGATAATGCGGATTAACTTATCAGCGCGAATTAACTGCAAAATTTGGTGGATAGAAACAAAATCACCCTAAATTAATACTCTTATTCTCACAAATTAAGAATCTCTTAATTTTAGGACAATTTTAAATTATAAGACTCGTTTCCCTTTCAAAACATATTTAATGTAACAGAATTTGAAATAAAAATAACTTTTATTCATGACCAGTGGTTTTGTTCAAAATAATGTATTTTTACAGATAGTTCAAAAGTTAAAAAGAAATTCTTATTTGATAACGAGAGGAAAACAATTATCAAACTCAAATTATTTTTATTAGAGACGTACATATTTTTATTTAGGTTATTGTCGCTACCTCCTCAAGTTATGTGATGCTTATTTATATTTGGATGATTTTTAGAAAAGGAGAATTAAACTGTGGCACTTCGTGTGAATTATCACACCCTTAATTTTTGTAGTAAAATCTGCTGGATGTATTAAGTGGTGCTTATTAACAACCAAAATGAGATGTAAAATAAAAAGAAATCCAACACCTTATTGGATATATCTCAATAAAAGAAAATTACAATGTGACCCAGATGGCCAATAATAAAGAGGGCATTTTATTTATTTATTTATTTGTATGAAAGCACGACTAACGATACAAACAAATAAATAAAAAATAAATTATTAGTTAAAAGTTGTAAAGTCGAAATAATTCGTTGAGATTGACTTCATACTGCAATCAAAATACATGCATGTGATCCATGTGTGAGACTACTACATATATATGATGTTCACTTTTCTTTTTAATTTAATTATTGTACTTCACTGGCTGGGAGGTGCATGATCAGCCATCTTGAACCCATTGATTTGTTGGGATTATTTTCTGATCAATAAATTAAATATTTAATAAATATATTTTTAATCATACACCTGTACACCAAAACGAAAAACATATGTGAATTCAACCACATATAATTTAATTTAAACTTTTATGAATCGAGTGGAGACGCGTATAATGTGGAGGGACCCTCGTATCTTTTCTATAGCCTTTGACAAAAAGGTTGGAGATTCTGAAAATTACTTTGAAGATGTATGATAAATTAAGGAGAAAGATTTTTTTTTTTTTATTCAAGTAATTTATAAGCATAACGGTATTCGATCTTGGGACGAAAAATGGAGTTTTTGATAATTGAACTGTGATACATGAGGAAGGAGAAAGCTCACCCTATTTATCAATTTTACTGCACCCTGGTAAAGGGAAAAGTTGAAGAAACAAGAATTTTTTAAAAATAAATAAATTAATAAATAAAGTGTTTAATTTTATTTTATTTTAAATTTTTTTTTGTACAAGCGATTATAAATAACTTGTCTTTTGAGCCTGGGAGAGGGAGAAGGGGATTGAGGGAGCCAAAACTCGAACATGAGATCTTTTAATAACCAAGATTTGTTACTACTTGAAAAAAAAAATTGGCTCATTTGAAATCCCACTTTAAAATTAATTTGTCACCGTTCTTAACCTATAAACAATGTCCTTTCATTTTCACCTTAAAATTTGGATACTACCCAATTAATTTTATATAATGATGCATACAAGAAATTTATTTGAATTTAAGCATTCAAATATTACATGAAGCATCTCCAAGTATTGGTTTAACTCTCTTCATCAATTTGACTTTTGAGAGAGAGAGAGGTTGAGGTTCATGATGTAGATAGGTACGTAACTAGGAATAAGGTTAGAAATGAAGTGACTTAAACTCGAAATATTGCATGAATCAATTAAAACCATGATTAAATCACAAAATTTGTGATCTTTAGTGAAAGTCAAACAAATTCGGATATTCATACAAGGAAATGAATAGGTTTGAATATTTTATTCTTCAACAATATCTTCTTCATTTATTTTTTTGGACCAAATTTTATTTTCCTGACTACTTGATGAAAATTAGACTATGAGATGAAACAAATGAAGTGGACAGGTGACCCCTCACTAAAATTTAATTAAGATGATTTATGGTGTATATATATATATATATATGTATTTCTGATGGGCGGTGTTATTTACATTCTTCATTTTTGTCACAAATACCACATTTGTCATAAACACTCCCCAAAGGTAAATTTCTAATCACTAACACCCCTAAGATTTGCCTAATGAAATGTGAGTGCGGATACACACACTCGTCCCACTTGGGGCGAGTTTGTTTGTAATAACTCACCTAACATCAGGTAATGAATTACTGAAGTGTTTTCCAAATAAGATTTGCCTAATGAGAGGTGAGTGCACTTATATAAACTCGACTTACATGAAGAGAATGTGTTGCTAAGTACTCACCTGACATCAGGCAATGGACGGGAGTGTTTGTGACAAATAAGGTGGTGTTAAAATGTATTTTTAGTTAAATTTTGAAGGAGGGTGTTTGTGACAGATTTTTGGGATGTAAATAACACCACCCTTCCTGATACAAGTGATATTTACATTTATAAAATAAGAATAGAGATATTGGCACTCTAAAAAACACTTTGTAACACTCCCATTTTTATTCGATCTTTTACAATCGAGTAAGGCGTCTCTTACTCGGTTCTTGAAGGCTGAATATAATCCTATATACTCAGTCATTGACAACTGAGTAAGGCATTATCAAGTTTATATTCGGTTATTCACAATCGAGTAATATAGATACTTTACTAGGTTGCCAAGTACCGAATGAAAAATGATAGTGTTTTCAAGAGATATTGAGGGTGCCAATATCTCCACCCTAAAATAAAAGAAGAAGGAAGGCCTTCAAATACACACTACCTATTCTTACTACAATACACTTAATACGTATACAATAGTAAAACTTCATGTTAGTGTAATACAACATTATTTATGTTGACCTTGAAGGTTTTAATCTTATTTTGATAACAACAAAAGGTTAATCATATGTATTTAACATGTGTTTTGAATGAATTTAGCTTAAACCGATTTAACAAGCTCCATTGTATTTTCGAAGTATTTTGAGGACCAAAACCGAAATACTTATCAAGATTCTCACTAAATCATCACCACTCCATGAGATCCTCTCAACTTTCACATTCAAGCAATCGTGAATCAATATGGAACTCATGCATTCAAATGAAAAACAAAGAAACTAGTTCAAGCACTTTGAAGACTTGTAAACTTGTTACTTGAGTGAGTGCTTAACTTTTTATGTAAAATTTCTCGATTGATCTTAAACTAAGCTTAAGCATGATCTTGTATCATTCATTGTATTCTAGAACACTCTTTAAAAGTTTGATTGATTTGAGGTTTTAATAAGTGTGCTACTGCAGAAGCATGTAGTCGACTACATTGTAATTAGAGTAGTTGACTACATTGAGTATGGGTGAGTCAACTACATTGACAAAAATTAGATGTTGGAGAGTTAGTAAATGTCTAGTTTTGACTCATAACTTCTTGTAACCACTTTAAACGGAAATATCCTTTTGCAAGTTATATATATGAGTTCTTAGACATATTTTTACACATTTGAATGATCATACAAACTCATTTTTTTATATATCCTCATTATTCAAGTATACAAGCTATTACATTGATCATATTCTTCATATTTGAGATTAATTATTGATCAATCTTAATAACTCTAGTATGAGCTTTATTTGTAATCTTCAAATACACTTAAGAATTATTGTATCTTGGTGTTTATCACCAAAACCAATCTTATTCTTTAAATTGTGATAGGTTTTCTCATAGTATAGCAAAAATGAATTTTGTGAGAGTGTAATAAGTAAAATTACATGCACTTGTATTAAGGTCTGGTTTTCACCCGTAAGAAAATCATTTAGTGGAACTTCTCGGGAGAATTACTCGGGAGCGGAGGTATGGTCTAAACAACCGAACCGCGTTAACAAAACATCTTGGTTTTCTACAGTTTTGACTTTCTAAACTCAGGTTCTTTATCTATTTATTATCTTGTATTGTGCTTGCATCTTTAGTCCACTTCTTTGATATATAGTCATTCATCATTTGCTTAAACTTTCTTTAAACTTTTTCTTAATTCCAAATTATTTTTTAAAAACCCTATTCACCTCTCTCTAGGGTTATTATCCAACCAACAATTTCGAAAGGGATAAAGCCAATGTAATAAGCTTACAAGGTATGTTAATTATAATTAAATCTAACTTAGCACATGAATTTTACTAGTGATATATATAATGTACATATTGAATATCTTTTCCAAATAATGCTCTTCTCACTTTACTAAGAAATAATTAAAGAAAACTAGAATTTATGGGTCCTTTAGGCCATATCTAGGCAATGGTTTTTGAGTTTTGCCAAAAAATTATTTCTATCTATATCATGATACTTTTAAGATATTTATCTGCTATTTGTCAATATAATTATGTTGATAGAACCATTTTGATCAAAGAAAGTATTTTTAATGGTGCCATTTTTATCTCTCATATCTTAGTTAGCACCTTATTTTCGAACAACGATTAATTTGATTGTATAAGGTATAGTTTCCAGAATTGAAAATTTAATTATATCAGCATTTCTTCATGTAGAAATAGTACGCTATAGAAATATTCATGTGATTTAATTGCCATGTCACTTGAAAAATATTAATGCATATAAAAACTCCAATTATAAAGAGTTTATAAAAAATAATTTTCTATATGTTGGAAATGGGAGATGCTAAGAGTACTACGTACAATTTTAACTTTTAGACACCGCACCATTGAAAAATATTTGTTTGTTTTCAGAGGCACTGCTTATAAAAGTAGTACTGTCGAAAAGTAATGAAAATATATGTGGTCCAAATATAGATATGTATATATACACGTATATACATTGCACTACGAATAATACATAGTATTATACACACACTAAAACCTTCCTTCATGCTATTTTTCATTGTATCCTTGGATGAAATTGCAGAGAAGAAACAGAGAACACCGGCCATCAGTTAGTGAGAGACATATCGTCTATCGAGTGAATATATGGAGTAACTTGAAGGTGTAGGGTTTTATCTCATATGTCTCAGTACAAATATTTAGATCCATCCCAACTTATTAATCTATTTTGAATCTCTACATCTTCTAACGTGGGACTATTGATTTGAGTCAACTATTCCCAACAGTGTAGGTAAAAATGACAATCGGAGATGCCTTTTTTATATCTTGTTGATTAATGTTTGTGATCGTATATTATATTGGACTTGACTCCTCTCCATTATATTTTTAGTTTAATTTCGTCAAATGGAGTATAGTTTCAGAACTAAACAGATAAAAAATTTTTCATGAAATTTGGTAGAGGTGATTTTTATAATGAATAAATCACCTCTACCAAATTTCATGAAGAAATTCAAATAGGAAGTAAGTGTAATAAGAATTTGATATATATGTTCATTTTCGATTATTGAAATTTTAGATGACCATCTCACTAAACTCTAAACTAAATTTATTTATTTATTTATAAAAATTTGTGAAGATGATCTACTCGTCACATAGATCATATCTACTAAATTTCATAAAAAAAATTATCTACTTAATTAGTTCTCAAATTAGATACCATTAAACGAAATTAAACATAAAAATAAAAGAGAGAAGCCAAATCCATTTGTATTGCACCTCTAGCTTGAGGGATTAGAATGTGCAACCGTAAAGGGCAAGTTTGTCCATAATTTTTTGGTTCTATTAAATACGACCAAGAGAAATAATTGTTTGAGAATGTAAGATATATAAAAATGGAAATTCCTACAAAATATTCATTTCCCGTTCCAATTTAACTTATATAATCATTTATTCGTTGCTTTTAAAAAACGTTTTTAACTCACAAATCAGTTACTTTTGGAAGACATAATTCACAAAGTACGAAGAAAATAAACTAAATATTTAACCCAGAAAACACATATATGAAAAATTGAGGGCCTATGCTTTTATTTATCTTCCATTAGGGAACTAAAATTTATGCATACAGGTTTTGACCTTTGATGTACAGCTAGCCACCTGGGCTGGACCCATAATGTTTCCATTCCCATTGTTTCTGTGCACCTGAAAATTTTTGGAGAGTTACATTCGGTCTGATAATAAGATACGTAACATATTTTTACGAGAAGTTGAAAAATGTATAAAAAATAATTTTTAGTTTTTAGTTTTTTCTATAAAAAAAATTTATTTGGGTGATGGTGAATTTTTTTTTTTTTTTCACAAAACAAAAAGTACAATGCCTGACATCTAGAATATGAGATGAAGAGTATCTCAGTATACCCTTCAATTTATTTTTCACCTTCTCACTTAAATTAGTTATTTTTCTTATATTTTTTCGTGTTGCCATCAAACGGAGCGTTATATCCTTTAGATGTGTTGAAATTGACATTATTTTTGAATGTTTGCAAAATCCTCCACTAGAACAGGGAGATCTTAAGATTATCGTAAGCGCAATATTAATCGATCTCCCTTTCCCTCCTAACTTAGAAGAAAAAAAAAATTGGAGTGGGTGGTGGGGGTGGGGTGGAGATCGAGGGTAAAAGAGCATTCCTTTGTATGTTCTAGTACATCTTTTTAACTTCATATATCTTCTCGGTCTGCCAATAGGCTTGCTTATTGGCTAACTTTTCATGAAAAAAAATGTAATTCTTTCAAAGGATTAGTTTTCTAATATTCCTTTAAAATTTTGTAATATCCTCAAGTCTGAATTTGATACTGTTGATAGATCGAGGTTATGCTTGTTAATTTGTTTTGTATATAGAAAAAAAAAGATGGAGTCATTACTGAAGTAAAAAGTATTCTAGCTACTTTATGATAGTCAAATTTTACGGGTATTAGTTTAAGAACATGGAAAAGGGAATTTTGCTTTGACTCTCTATCTTCGGTCCCGAAGTTGGTGAGGAACTTGAAAAAAAATATTTATTTCATCTGTCTGATTAGAGAAGCACATAATATGATTTTTGTCAAAAACAAACTACAAAAAGGACAGAAAAGATGCTCGGTCGAATTCTTTAAAGCAATATTTATTTTGGTAAACAAAATATATATATATATATATATACTTTGACAATGGATGTAGGCCATACATGTGGCCAAAGAAAATTTCTTAAATTTTTTCTCTTTCCCTACATAAATATTTAGTTTTCTTTTGGAAAAAGAAAAGAAAAGAAAACAAGCTAGTATCGCAAATAAATAGAATGACAGGAAAATAATGGTGCATTTATTGTTAATGTCTCTAGCATGGACGATTGTAAGTTATAGCTAGCTATAGTTGTTTCCTATTTGTGCATGATTAAAGCATAAAATGCATATTTTTGTGTCATAAATAGTTATCATTATATAAGTTAGGACTTTTGAACCATGGTGAATATATGGAATATATTTAATGTACATACGATGTAAAGTTTAGTGAGAAAATGACGGTAAACACATCACATAAGTTTTATACATGCATGTATATATATATGATGGCATGCAAACATTCAATATCATGTTTTTTTGGAACTACATACATATATAAAGAATTGAACCCTTAATCATGCCCCTTCCAAAGTTGATGTTAGTCAAGTCTACTACTATGCTACAAGCAGGAAACATTAATTGATCGATTGCCTAAGAAATGAAAGAATAAAAATATTTGTAACCAAAAGAGAGAGAGAATATAATTTTGTTTTATTTTTAAATAAGGGGCAGTTTAGTAAATAGAGAGAGCATGCAGCATATAATATATAGATATATCCAGAATGTGGAAATTAAAAATATACCCAGCCATTTGTAAAGCGTGTGAACAATATATACAAAATACCCTTTAGCATATATGTCTCCGGCGTAACCTACACACGCAATAAATTGGTTCCATTTTTATCATATCCTTTCTCTCTCACGACCTAAAAGTTTATTCCTTCCTTCTGAAAAAGCGCACACTAGGAATAACAACTCTCTCTCTCTCTCTCTCCGGCCCGTACAAAAATGAATATATGTTGATGCCATTCCAACCTTATCGATCGATGGATCGATATATCACTTCACCTCATCATCAATAATCTGATGATCATCGATATTGTTGCATGTGGTTTGCTTCAACATCTCATCTGATCTAGCAGTCCTGTACGTCTATGGGTTCTGGCTTTTCCGCTTGTGCTTCCAAGAAGAATAATAATAATAATATTGAGGAAGAAGATAAGAATAGTAGTTCTTGTTCAAATCCTAGTTTGGAAGATATACCAGAGAGCTGTTTGGCCTTGGTTCTCGCTTGTTTGGAGCCGCTAGAGATCTGTAGATCAGCGCAATTGAATCAATCCTTTAACAGGGCTTCATCTGCCGATTTTGTGTGGGAGTCCAAGTTGCCTGACAACTATCAGATTCTGGTGAAGAAGCTGTTCAATGAGAAATCAGAGAGTTTGCTTAAGAAAGATATATATGCCAAACTGTGCTCTCCCATTCGCTTCGGTGGTGCCACAAAGGTATTGTAGTACGTACTAGCTAGCTGGCCGGATCTCTCTTTCTCTTTCTCTCTAGTTTTTCGTACGTACAGATGGAGGTTATAATATATATATATATATATATATATATATGCTGCAGGAAGTTTGGATGGAGAAGGATAGAGGAGGGATTTGTGTTTCCATGTCGTGGAAGGGAATGAAGATAACCGGTATAGATGATCGGAGGTACTGGAACCACATCTCCACTCACGAATCCAGGTACGGTAATGATAATAAGAATATATCTATATATATTATTCGATCAGAGTGATGATATCTTCATTTTCTATCAACTACATATATATTTATGTTACTTCTGTTTAACCAAGTTATTTTGTAAGGCTAGGGGCCGGTGACAGAGTTAAGACTGACTGATAAATGCGGAAATTTAAGTATGTGTTTCTCATGTCATGCATCCAAATAAAGGATAGGAAGTGGTTGTGATCTATTCCATCTTGCAACTTGCAATAGAGACAGCCACACCTAGCTTGCTCACTCGGTCAAGTTAATATATACAATTGGGAGAGGGATCCAAAACAAAAAAAAAATGTCCAATTTGTTGTTTTTAAATTAAGGTAAAATTGTTCTAACAAATAATTATTATTTTGGCAATAATCATTTATACTAAAGCCCGACAATGAAGTTTTTGGTGTCTATAAGAAAATGAATTACCACTTGAATTATTCTTTTAATGAAAAAAATTAATTTTAATTACAACGATGTTATTCCAATCCTTAATCTCCACCTTTTTCATATACATGCCAATACTTAATTATTATTGTGTTATGGAGCAGTTGACCACTCATTTTCCTTTTTAAAATTACATGGATTACAGGCTCAACCTTGTAAAGAATGGTTGGCTATGCAAATTGATTTAGACTAGAAATTGTAGAAAATTTATTTATTATTATTATCGATATAATATTGTAAAGTTCAATTTCATTTAAAGATTATTTATGGTCCTTCGATTGATTGCGGTCCCAACTGAAAATGGTGACCCCAATATTGGACCCTTCATACTACGACTGGAGTTGGAGTCCAATCTCAATTATGATCCATGGAACTGAAATGACAAAATATCATTTCTTCTCCAAATTAAACCCCCCATAACTTCATCCGAACATGAATAATTATCTTTCACATCTCTTTTCTCTATCATCTCACAAATTAAAAAAAAAATAGCTTTGAAACTTGAAAGGACCAATGTCACTGTCACTAAAGTTCTTGGACCCGGGTTCAAACCGGAGATCTCCTATCTCATGAATAAAATTTGGGAGATTTAATGTATATCCAATTATTTAAAAGGGTAGTATTAATATGTGCATTTAGTATGCTATGAATTAATGAAAATAATTAGTTATTTCATACGAATATATGCATATTGGGCTTTTGTTCTTTCTATACATATTTAAATTTTTATCATATGCTCTCAGTGTACACGTTAACACTACCCTACTTAAAATACATTTTGAGTGGACCTCATGCACGTACTGCTCAATGCATCATTTAATCTAAGGCCTCGTTTGGTTCACGGAAGGAAAATCAATTCCCTCATCTTTCCCATGGAGGTGAGAAACTAAAGTTTCTATCAATTTTCCTTTCCTGTGTTTGGTAAAGCATGGAAAGTATTTAAGTAGAGGTATTGTTGTCCAAAATTTTTGTAATAAATGCTGGGAAATCACAAGGGAAAATCAACCCCATAGGTTTTGAGATTAATTACTTTACCCCCTACTTTCTCCTCTGTCAAGAAAGTGTTTCCGAAATTTGTGCTTACCAAACAAAAGACGACTCTCCTTTCCTGAGTGCTCAAATCCGCAAATCAAACGAGACCTAAATATATACAAAGTTTGTCATTTAAATTAATTCATGTTGGCTATTCTTAAAAGTTGTAATTAGCTCATGATATGAGTCCACAACTGTTGATTCATATTAAGACTAATTCAAGTAATAATCAACTCGTACGTACTTCCTTCTCAAGTTCTAATGGAACATGTAAAACAATTTGGGTGCTCATTTAGGTTCAGTTTTTCCTCCAGAAAATAGATATATATATATATATATATATATATAATATTAGTATGTACGTTTCTTGCTAGTTTAACTTTGCTTGAATGAAAGAATCTTGGGAAAAAAAATGTATGCAGTACGTTTTATTTTATTGAAAATTTCATTTTCAATAAAATAAGGTTGCATGATGTTAATTGGATGTTGCCTCTAATTAAAACATTTTTTAATGCGTTATATGTTTTTAACCTAACAAGTGGAATGTTGAATTGTTTGGTGTTGCTTAATTAGATATAACTCCGAAAATGTTTTAGTATTGGTTTGAAATTTTCTGTGTTGAGACTTGAATAAATTTATATAGAATATATGTTGCTTGAAAAAAGTATCTTGGAACGATATTGCGTGTAATTTTATCCCAAGAACTTGTGTTTATTAATTTCCTTATATAGATATAACCTAGTGCCTTTAATTCTCTATTATTTTATTAAATATCTTTTACCAACAAACAAAGTTGTATGACGTTTGGTTGCCGCCTTTAACACTTTTCTACTGCGATTTTGTTTAAACGAAAGAAGTGGAATATTGGCTGCACGAACTGTATAATTCTTAAATTCCTGTATTTCAATTGATAGGATTGGGAACTTCTCTTACCGATCTTAAATAATACTCCCTCACCTTTATATATATATATATATATATCAATTGTTTTTTCTCTAAATGCAAGCAGTGGTAATAATCGAGTGTTTGAGAGGGATGAGGATAATTAATGTATCAAAATTCATATATAATGATGGAAAAAATAAAAGTTGAATTCTAGAAAATTGAATGTTTTTATAAGAAGTACTAAATTCAAAGTCAACTATAGAAGTGTGAAGAGAAAAGTATATGCTCGGCAATTGGAGTCTTATATCATAATTCTAAATTATATAATTCTAAATACTCGTGTAAATTATCCCAAGTTTATATATTCATGATTCTTAACAAGTTGCTAATTATATTAAATAATCCATGAATTAAATAAAATTACGTTGTCCAATTTGTGAACTTACGGGCAATTAAATGGGACCATCAAATCTTGTAACATATTAGTCTGAATCTTAGTTTGGACCTTAATTTATTTGCTAAAAATCAAGTTTCATTTTTCAAAATAGATAATTCTGATTCCAAATTATTGATGATGAGTAGATTCCACTCAATTGCATATCTTCAACAAATATGGTGGTTAGAAGTAGACGGAGACTTGGAATTCCATTTCCAAGAAGGGACTTACAGCCTGTTCTTTCGTCTCCACCTGGGACCAGCCGGTAAAGGAGTCGGCCGACGGCGGGCCTCTGATTCTGATCAAGTACGTGGGTGGGGTATCAAGCCCGTCCGTTTCCAATTGTCCACATCCAACTGTCAGCATGCCACATCAGAAGCATACTTGAATGAAAGAGGGAAGTGGATAAACTATCATGTGGGGGATTTTATTGTTGAGGATTCAAATGCACCAACAAAAATAAAGTTCTCAATGACCCAAATTGATTGCACCCATTGCAAATGTGGATTGTGCTTGGATTCTGTTTTAATACTCCCAAAGCTTGTTGCCAGGAAAAAGGTAGTTTAAAGTATTTTTCTTTTCCTTGTAATTTTCATTTTCCGTTTAGCGGGGCGGGGGTGGTCCGAGATGTCCTCCAGATTTTCGTCTCAGTTTAAGGCATCGCGCACTTGGTATGATGTATAAAGATAATTTTTATTTTTTTCTTTTTTCCTTTTAACTCTTTAGTTTTGTGAAAGTAGAGGGTTATATATATATATATATATATACATATAGGGGTGGAACCAAAAAAAGAAGAAATGTTTTTTGAGGCAACGCCATTTGCCTTTTTCTTGTGTATAAATTATTGTCTTGAGAGCAGTATTTGGTACCCCGTAATTGGATACTTCTTGTTTGTATATTTTGTAAATTCCCTTCTAAAGCTGCTTCTTATTTGGGGATCTTTCTTTGCTTCCTAAATATGCCAAAATCTAATGGATATGAGTTTTGAGTAGGCTAATTAATAAAAGATAAATTAAATTCAAAGCTCAACCATACACCTCTTCAAAAGGAAAGAAGCTAGAGAATTTTTTCAAAGTTGTAGCTTGCAATTCTTTGTTCATCAAATTGAATAACTCAAAACTATTATTTCCATCTAATAAAAAAAATCAAGGAAAATAGTAGATAATCCCTCATCTAAATACGTTTTTAGTATTCAATACACTAGGTCAAAAATCATTCAAAATGCGTCCAGCTCAATCAATGAACATAACAAGTTCAAAAATTAATAATATTTTTAAGAGTGCCGAGAAAAACATTTTTATAAACATGAGAACCGATTTTCGAGTGAATGAAAGGCTGTTGCTACAAGTACACTGACAATTTTAACGATATATATATATATATATATTTTTGAGGGCATTTAGAGACATTTACTTGTCAAACATCTCACTTTTGAGGAGGTTACGAGCACGTAATAAACACTCACCTTATGAAAAGAATTATTCCATTTGCATTGAAACACCCCATCTATTAGGGAAAACAAATACCTAAACACAGAGATTAATTTGACCTGAAATACATTAAGCAACGGTGGTGATGATAGTCTAAGCTTAGATTTCCTGGCACATACAAGGCCTAGCTTTATAGGTGATACAATTTTCTAAGCAATGGTAGTGATGATAGGCCGTACTTGGTTTCATGGCAACTCACAAAATCATTGTAATAGTGCAACATTCGCTCACACGTGCTCCGCACTGTTCCTGCTTAATAGAGAATTGTACTCCATCCAGAAAATATATGATAGTGCTAGGGCACTCACCAAGTATAACGTCAGCGGCACCTTCACTCATAAGTCTGTCAAACTAAAAAAGGTTGCAATCCAAAAAGGCAACCTACATGACTCCATCGGTATATATCATAAGAATCATTTCCTCCTAGGAAATGTAGACTTACGTAGTAAATCTACGCTCTCTATCTAATCCCTGACTCCCAGTACTTCCACCAGTTGCTGCAGACAAGTGATGCCCAAAGTCCACTTCCAAATTCTGCTCAGCCTGCCACACCAGCAGACCAACAGTTCCTTGCTAATTGTCACGGGACCAGTAGCTCTTGCATGTTGCTTTCAACCCTAGTCCATCCTTTCCTGACACTCATATGTGCACTCCACGGATAAAAGTATGTTGTGTCTACCACCCCTGCCCAATCCTAGTCCTTCCCTGACCACACTAATAGCCTGTAGCAGTTGCTGGATCTTTGCTGTGCTGTTCGAAGCTCAGGGCTGCCATGGGAGTATGGCGCATGGTTTTGTTGAATAACCCATTATCATCCAGGGCCCTGTGCTGGTGCTGCAGAAAAACTTTTCAAGGCCTCTGCAAAGGAGTATTGGTATCTATCAGATAGAAGCAAAACATATATGCTTAAATAACTGCTAATTGATCCTAGATTCCTAGCAGATAGAACTAACAAATGACACTGTATCCAAGAGATTATCAACTGCCAAAAACTTGGAAACAAACAGCAATGAGTACGTTTACCAATTGGCCCAACTTTGTGATCTCCGCAGAAATTCATCAAGTCTTTCATGCTATTGACAACTTCAGCTATCTGTCACAGTTTGGGAGATCACAAATGTAATAAACCTTGGGAAAGAAAAGGGGGAAGGGGGGGGAGGTCAATGAAGGAAAGTCCAAGAAAATGGGAAAACCTACCTGTAAGCACCGCACGTATCTCTTGGAGAATCCCAAGTCATTCAGTGAATGCAACTCCAAGCTCCTGCCAAGCTGACGCCCAGCTGCCACAACCCTGGGAAAGCAAGAAAGTATAACCTAATCTATTGCAACCATGGATTAAGGTCAACCTACCTACTCTCTCTCAACTAGAAGACATCACAAATTTGCTTTATTCACCAAGTAGTGCAGGACAAGTAGTTCATACAAATTAAATTCCTCAATGGTAACAAAAATAGCAAGACACAATATGCTCCTGCCAAGCTGACGCCCAGCTGCCACAACCCTGGGAAAGCAAGAAAGTATAACCTAATCTATTGCAACCATGGATTAAGGTCAACCTACCTACTCTCTCTCAACTAGAAGACATCACAAATTTGCTTTATTCACCAAGTAGTGCAGGACAAGTAGTTCATACAAATTAAATTCCTCAATGGTAACAAAAATAGCAAGACACAATATTATTGTCACTGAATCACTCTTTTTGGCCCCCAATGTTCAAAAAAGCATTCAGGGTGTGCGCCTTGAGGCGAGGCGCGAGTGAAAAGCCTTGAGGCATAAGACTATGCATCCTTATTCAGTTTGTGCTCCTCAAAAGGAGAGATGCGTATGCACCAAGGCATTTCGCCTGGAGGCGTCATAAGGCTAATGCCTTTATCAGAAGTTAACTCTTTCTGTTTTTATTGCGAGCCCAACCCAATCGGACTTCTCAGTTCCTTTTGGAGATCAACTTCTCAGCCCTGCAATCTTCCTTTTTTTATTATTATTATTATTTTTTATTTTGCAAGATGTCTTTGTTTTCCATTGGCTTATTAAGCTTCTCCACAGTAACATAACTTTTCAATAGGACTCTTTTTCTATTATATTCTTCTAATTTTATTTGGTTTAATTCTACCAGACCAGGACTCTACTTTATGTCTCTGTTTCACGTGTATTTTTTCTTTCTTTCCATATGCAAAGTCAACCATCTCTCTCTCTCTCTCTCTCTCTCTCTCTCTCTCTCACTTTGTTTTCTCCCTACTCTCTTCTTCTCCATCTCTAATATATAATTACAAAAAAAGCACCTTTCTTACATAGAAGATAGTCGTGCCTGTTATCTCTAATCCTTACCTCTAAGTCAATTTTTGCTGGTGATGATTTATTTTTCAGGATGACAATAAACTCAATATGATATGTTGGTTATATAGATTGATGCTATTTTTTCTTACAGCTTTAATTAAAGTATTATTATAAGTGTTATTAGAATTGGTAACAATTTTTTAGGGGATTTCCCTTACACATTGAGGCTTATGCCTGGCCTGTATTGGGCAAAACGCCTCAATCCCACTTTTCGCCTTTATGAATGTTGTTCGGCCCATGATATTTTACACCTTCCCAGTTCTAGGTTTCGTTAAATGGTTGATTTTCTTTTGGCCTGACAACCTTTTCAGGACTATCTTTTGTTAATATTTTGTTTGAACTAGGCATTGTGCCATATATGGACAATGTCTTAAATTTATCGAGAGGTTTTTTGGTTGGTTTGCTCAATGGACTTCGTCAACTTGGACCTGTGCCATTTACCATTTACAAGCCAACATACTAACAAGTGACAACCCCAAGATCCAGTCCATTTTGTGTGGATTCAGTACCTCTGGCCTTTAGAGATTGGGTCCTCTTGACAATTTTTGGTCACTTTCAATGTTCCCCGCTACCAAGCTTGGGGCTTAGAATTTGTCAATCTGTAGCATTACAGCCCCAAGGGGCTTAGAGTTTCTTTTGGAAATTAAAGTTTAGGTAACATAACGGGCACCAAGTTCAGTAGTTTTGTAGGCATGAGCAATTTGCTTGCAAATATATACAACACCCACAAATAGATGAAACCCAATCAGTTATACCCTCCCCTGTTAACTGTCACTTATAGGGATTTGAAATTGCCCCATATGGGGTATTGAACCTTCCCCAAATGGAACTCAATCAGTTACAAGAACCATATGAAGCATAAAATCGATGCTCATTTGCAGACATAAAATCAATATGCTCAGAGAAACTAACGTTTAACCAACTCACATATTGCTGTTTGTCTGCAAATCCGTCTGAAAAACCGCATCAGATCCATTTTCAGCAATTGTGCTTTGGCATTTCTGTGCAACCTGTAGCAACTGATTCACCTACAAATGAAGTATATCTCACAAGTTCAAGTAACAAGTTTCAAAATATTTACGTAACCTAAATAAAGTGTTTTCCCTCCTCCTGTTTGGGTGAATCTGGGATTCAGAAATTATTAGTTCTTTCAACAACTCTTAGGTATCTTCTAGAAATACTGCAAAAAAATCAATTAAAGTTGGAACAAGAGAACAGTTAAGGAATAAAGCTGTTATAGATGGTATAATTGTGTGCAAATGTCAAATTTGCAAGTGTTCACGCCCTTGAAAAACTGTGGAATTTATTGACCAAGTTCAACCAAGAACATACTTTATATTGATGCATACACATTGAAAAGTTCAAGCAAAGAGGATAAAAATGCATAACATGTACCTGCGGTAAAACCATCTTCCGATGAAGAAGCTCTTCATGGCGCCGAGCACAAAACTCCCAAGATAATATCTGAAAAGAGTTATAAGCTCAGAAGTGCTAACAGGATACATAAAACTACAAATACCGCCTATAGAATAGTAGTTTTCTTCAACCTTTAAATCGGGGGTAAATATGACACGAAGCTGACCCTCGCGGACCACCCGAAGGTGCTCGTATACAGTCTCTTGAACAGCTTCTCCATACTCCAACATCATTATCCCAGAATTAAATCTACGTTCACGGGGCAAGTCCAGAAACAAAAGCTCATCGATGACCCCACTTCCAAATTTGATTTCATCAAGCCTAGGGAGCACTTCAAAAGTAGCCTCTGTTGAAACCCCACACAAGAAATTAGAGAATGAATTAGAAAAGAAATTCTGATTTGGACTAATGCACACTATGATAATTAGGTGCAGAATATTCAGTTACTTCTTGGGTCAAAGATAATCCAAAGGAGTGCCCCCTAAGCATCTACCTTAAACCAAGAACAACACGCTTCTGTTGTACTTGAGAGTTAAGCAGAAAACAGTATTTTTCCTACCTTTTTATTGAGTATGCATAGGTGATAGGCCCGCTTTCTATTCAAGGAAGCACTATACATGGAAAATTTTCTAATGAAGAATCCAATTCAACAATATGATTACATTAATAAGCATGTCAATTCACAACTTCCTCACTGGGAATTTGTATCAAAGAGTACCAAGTATGGGATTAGGAGCATAAACCTGTACTCTAACCATACTTAGAAACTATTACTATAAAAATTCAAAAATAAAATATATGAATCATAAGTTCATGACTGATACCTAGGTGCATAAATTATTATATAAACACACGCACATGGCTATCAACAAGATTTCCTTCGTAAGCTTACCGGCTTTTGGCACATCTGAATAGCATTGAATATGAATAGCTTAAGGGTTCAATTCTCTATGAAATTAAATCTTACAACAATATAGAGCAGAATGCAATGCATGGATGCAACTTGAGAGCTTTCAAGATTAACCTGTAAATAATCTATCATCCATCTTTTTGGTGTTTGATACCCCAAACTTTCAATGGAAAACAAAGGGTTGGTACATTCTTCGAAGCATTATCCAGCTAGAAAATAATAGAATCAAACACCTCCAATGAAACCAAATCCATGAAATTTTTTTCCAAAGAAACTTATTTCCCACCATTTTTCCAGTCTTGTAGAAAACACAACATTATGTGGCATGTCACCAATGTGACACAATGAGCACAAGTCCCAAAAGTTACAATGACATAGAAAATGTATAAGGTTATATATCATCCTATGGTATATACAATTGCTATTTGCTTACCAAATCCCCTTCCAGATTTTGAACCACAAACGTCGCATTGCCATGCATCCTATCCAAAAAAGCAAGGCAAAGCACATAAGAGATTTTGTTTGTGAAACACCTACCTAATGTGTATATGAAAGAAAAATAACTCATGATAGATAGGAAAAGAATGCAATCCCAAAAGTTCAAAGTATACCGAATAATATATAATTATATACATCATGTGGATGCAAGCATTGGTAAATGAATGCACACGACGTAAATACACTGGAAAATTAATCCATGCAATCACTCAATGACGACATGCATATTTGCATTCAAAAGTTGAAAATTGAACATAACTGTATAACATAAATCAACAACTGAAATACTAACCACGGCTGCTTGGGGAAATACACCTAGTGAATGATGCCCAACATTATCATATAATGACAAGCACCACCTTTTCTTTGCACGTGGAGAATAATACTCCGTCACAAACTTTCTCCAGTATGCAATAGGATTGTTCTGTTAATGAAAGCATCCCATCACAAGACAAAATAGTGAGGTTCAGATGGAGCAGAATTGGCAAAGATTTTAATCAGCCGACAGGATTGTGCATGCCTATGGATTAAGAGGTAAAAAGGAAAAATCATCGCCGGATATAGTAACAAGAAATCTACTTACAGGTGGCCGTTGCCGCTTATGATATAGGTATTGCATTAGCCTGCGGGAACATACACCCCCTCCATCATACGGGCGTTTCATTGGAGATACAGGTGGCATGCCCTGTTGTTGAAGCTGTTGTCTCAACTGCAACTGCTGCTGCTGCTGCAGCAGCAGCAAGTGGGCTCTTTGCGCTGGTGGTATAGACTGCAGCACCTGTTGCTGCTGTTGCCGTAATCTCTGTTCCTCAATCAGAGGATGCAACTGAGGATTAGGATTTTGTAACTGCATTGAACCTTGTCTTTGCAGTAGCTGTTGTAAAACCGGCTCTTGCAGATCACCTTCCTGCTTAATATCTAAACGCTGTTTCTTTTGCAACTGGGATACCTCATTAGGCTCCTTAATGAAGGACCCCGTAACCCCTAGACCAGTTTGAAGTGAAATTTGCTGCGTTGATGTTGTGGGCAAGGATGTGGCACTGGAAGCCCCTCCATGGTTCTGACTTTGCTGCATTTTATGGGAGTTCAGATCTCTGTGCGACCTCTGTGGCAATATGGAGGACCCGGCCAAAAGAGATGAGCATGAATTGTTGGATGAAAAGGACATGGGTGATGTAGGTACTCGCATGCACGAATCCATATTCATGCTGGCATTTCTCTTGAGATGGGGACCTCTTGAAAGTCCCAGGTTGGCATCCATAACCAATGACCTTGGACCAACACTCTGCCCTGTGTTTGGCACATTGTTCAAGTGTGTAAGCCCTCCGTCCCCAAACACAGGAGACGGGTTTGAGTGAGATTTACCCGCAGGCTGTGACTGCCCATCTCCTTGGAAAAATATGCCAGGAGTTGAAGAAGAATGTGTCATTCCTCCAGCCACATGAGAAGGAGACAGTTGCTGCATCACGTGGTGGCGGGATCCAAGTAGCTCTCCGGTATCAGCTTTTACAGAAATGTAAATAAATGAACAGTAAGTATGCACAATTCCACTCAATTGAACTCGGAGATTAATGGCATAAAAGTAACAGAAAGCACTGTTATCTACACTTCTTCCTCATAGCCAAAGGTGTGAATACTGGTCCTTCGCATCATAACCTATTCACTGAACATTAAAAGGGGCCCAGTTATTTCAGTTATCTTAACCTGCAACTTCTGAAAAAAATTGCAACAGCAGAAACAAACCAAACAGAGAAACTAGCATCTTAGGAACCTATCTCAAAGAGCCCTCTAAAACCAACGAACTGCAAAAGGCCAAGTCAGATTTCTAACAATATCCAACAAGAAACAAGATACCAGCTCTGATTGTTGATGCATCGAACAACTACAAAATTCCTAACTTATTGCCAGAACACAGGTGCATGCGAGAAATAGAAAACAGGCAACTAAGAAGGGGCCGTTTATAAAATCCTAAAATCCACAATCTATGTACCAAAACAAATCAGAAAAAAACCTTTAATAAAAGTTACCAGTCCATAACTGTTTGAATTGAGTATGTATTATACTCAGAACTAAAAGTGAAGATCGAAGAATCAATAAAATTGCACAAGAAATTTGAATAAAATATAAAAATGGAAACTTTGAAGATAAACGATCAACAGACCGAGGTTGACAAATTGAAAAGCTAAAAGTAGGAAAAAGTTGTTCGAACCTGAAACTGCGGGGGGCTAGAGCGGAAGGGGGACTTCGCAGAGAGAAATAGTATGTATATATATATGTATATATAATATGTACCTAGAGCGGGAGTTGCAAACAGAGGGACCAGATGTACATAGTGAGGGTGAGTAACTAAACTAAACTAAACCCTACGGAGCGAACATATTCAGTCGGTGGTAGATGGCTCTTGTGGCCGGTGCACCGTAGCCCGCTCTCTCTTCACCCTGAAAGGCCCATTTGCCCTTCTTTTCTTTTCTTTTTTACTTTATTATTTTTCGTTATAAAATTATTATTATTATCGAAGGTATAATACATCTCCTTAGACCATCTGCAGTGTGCAAGGTAAAATGATAAAAAAATTACAATTTTAGCAATTTCCTCTCCGCAGCGCGTATGGGGTAAAAGACACATCACGCCTCTCGTGATGGACTGTGCGTCGTGGCCTTGCCCCGTCAGCGTAGCTCACGATGTTCAGAACATCGTGTGATGATGATTGTACATCACGTGATGTTCAAAACATCGCGCGGGTCATTGTCAGGTGCTCGCGACGTAGACTCCATCGTGTGACAGAATTGTTTGTCTCTCCCCGCTTTTACCACTTCCCTACCATTTTAGCAAGCTATTTTAACTTATAGCACGTGCGCTGTGCGCTAAAAGGCTAATTTTACCAATTTAACGCATGCATTGAATAGGGTCTTAGGACATTACCCATGCAACAAATCTTAAAAAAACATTATTTTTAATGTTTTGTTTAAGGGGTTATTTGTTTGCACCACTTAAATTTAAAAATTTTAAATTTTTAGATTTAAGTAGTTTCAAAATTTGTTTATTAATCAAAACTTAAATCTGAAAACTCAATTTTTGCCATTTTAAGTGGCAAAATTGAAAACTTAATTTTAAAAAGCGTTTTACCCTCTTACATTTTAGAATCATGTGATCCAAATAAATTAATAAAAGCAAAATTCTCATACTAAATAAAATTTTGTTTTCAGATGTGTTATATTCAAATAAATAACATTTTTTCAAATATTTAAAACTAAATAAACTTTTTTTTCAGTTTCAGTTTTCAGTTTGTTTATTAAACGCAGCCTAAATCTTCCTCCTTGTTACATTCTAAATAAGAGGTGAGAGTCACTATCACTTAACTTAAAACTCTTCAATTAAGTGCTAACAATTTTTTAATTTATTATAGTCTTTTTTTTTTTCTTGTAATAAGAAAATCCTTAGTTCAATCTACATAGAAGTAGTAAGATTGGTCGAAGATTCTTGACTTATATTAACAAAATGTTTTATGAAATCTTCGCATCCATAACTTAATACACTATTCAACTATACTTTTATAATTAAATATGAATATTTATTGAAGGAAAATTAAAAAGACGTTAATTCAATGGCCATGATATTAATAATCCACCACTATTTTTGGCGGAATAGTGTTGTTACTGGCTTCAAGATCATCAACAGAAGTTGTGTGTCAGTTCAGGCAAATATTGTTTTATCAAGCTACGAGAAAGTTCGTTGCGCTGCTTGTTTGCCCAGACCTTAGTTTGATATTCGTTGGAGTGCACCATAATGTCCAAGGCTTTGGTTCAATCCATACACTACAATGTGTCCTTTGGGTTTCAAATAGAGAGACAATTTTGTTTGTCGTGATTGCAGTGACGACGTGTTGCTACTGTTTAATTTGTTTGTAGTTGAAGTCGTTAAAGCATGTACTCTTAAAAGTGTGGTTGTTACAATGATTTCAAGAAGTTTTGATAACATAGAGTTCGAGAGTGATTGTCTATCAATTATATATCTTGTTAATTGTTTTCAAAGGGGGCCAGTTTATCGCCGAGACTAAGAAGTTGAGTTGTATAGTAGCTTACCGGTTAAATTTAGCCTTAAGTTAGGCAATGGGTTGGCTTATTTATTGACCATTTTATTATTTCTTTTCAATGTGTTGAAAATCTGAGTCTCCATTCTTAAATTGATTCTCTTATTTGATGCATAATAATATTGCTTAGAGTTAATTTTCTTTTTTAATGCGTAATGATATTGAGTAATTGCATTTGTTGTCAAAAGAAAACAATCCCTTCTATTTTAGCAAAGTTGGAAGCCGTGTGGGTGTTTTTTTTTTTTTTTTCCGGCTCGTGCTCAAAGAAAACAAGCATCAACACGAGAGTGCGCAAAAAAGCCAAGTATTTTCTCGCCGCCCGCATTGCAGGAGAAAAATGAGTAGCACTTCTTCCCCTTTAAACACCTTAATAATTCGTCCTAATCTTCTGTTAAAAATTCAACAACCCAAGGTCTCCAAACTCTATACGAGAAAAAGAAAATCATCAGCAGTTTATTGCAGTCGTCTCGACAACTCTCAAGAAACCTCACAACTCAATCTCTCCGTTCTTCGCTTCACTCTCGGTAAGCGTCTGCCTCTCTCTTTAGAATCTCACGTTTTCTCTATCTAAAATTAAGATTATTCATGTATGTTTAGGGATACCTGGACTGGACGAATCATACTTACCCAGATGGATTGGGTACGGCTTTGGTTCGCTTCTGCTATTGAATCATTTCGCCGGTGGTTCCAATTTATCCACCACCACATCTGCACAGCTTGTGAGCAAACCCCTTCTCTTTACTTCACCCTTTCACTCCGTTAAGTTCGTGTTCAATTATGGGTGTTCCTTTCTTTAATGTGGTTGGATTTTTAATTCAAGTGTTTTTCTTTGTTGTCGCCCAGAGAACAGAGGTTTTGGGTCTTTCTCTAGCAGCATTCTCTGTCATTCTTCCCTTCCTTGGAAAATTTCTCAAGGTCAACTCTTCCATACAAATTTATATAAGGAACTTTAGATATTGTTTGGATTTCCAGCATTTTGAAATGGGAAATGAAAAAGACAGACAGATGCCCTAACAAAACAATTGTACCTCTTTCTTGGCTTACACAATCTATATCCATGAAGAATGTTTGAGAGCCTCAGCTTTATTTCATCTGAGATATTACCAAGCATATTCATTTGTGTTGTAATATCTTCAACAACACTTTATCTTAATGGATTTTCTGTTCTAATTAATTTCCAAGCTCTTGAAATTTAGCATAAGCAAACATTTATCGTTATATCTTACTAAGTGTAAGTGCGTAACGAAGACGTTAAACATCACAAAAAGCTTTCTCTCTATTATTGAATTGCAGAAAGGCCACAAGCGAATCGGGAGTCGATCTCTAATGGCTCTAAGTTCTGCATGAAATTAATTTGTTCTTTTTAATATCTTTGACAAACGCTTGATCCAACAGCATTTTCTTTTGTAACTAATTTCCAGTTTTTACGTTCAAATGATTTCTTATTGCCTTGAAGCCTAATTTTGAGTTATCATTATCATTGGGTCGATTGGCACGGTAACTTGTTGGGCCTTTGGCCTGTACTCAAGTTTTGGGACATATGAATTATAATTATGAACATCAAAACTTAGTATTTCTTAGAGTATTACAAATCTTGAAATGCATTGCCCAATATTTCTAAAACTGGTGATTTGAAAATTTTTCAGGGTGCTACTCCTGTGAATCAAGCAATTATCCCTGAAGGTGCAGAGCAATTTTTTGTAATGTCACAAAACATTTCAGATACTATGAAGGAGGATTTGGCATGGGCAACTTACATTTTATTGCGAAATACAAGCACCATATCCGTGGTAATTAGACTCTAGAGGAAAACTAGAGCATAATCTAAACCTATTTAATGCTATCTTGATGAGAAAATTTAGAGAAAGGTGAAACTTTGCTGACCCTATGTAATTGTTTTAAGTTCATGATATCCTAATTCTCTTGATTTTCTAGCTTATATCAACTCAAGAAGCGTTATGTATACGTGGCTATTGGAACACACCTGAAGATGTATCAAAAGTTCATGCACTTGATTGGTTTAAGAAGCAGATTCAAAGCATTGGTATTTCTAATTTGAAGGATGTCCTTTATTTTCCTCAGACTACAGGTATAGTTTGGTCTTATTCTGCATCCTCACTCAAGGAAATAATCTGAACAATTGGAGTTTATTTGAAAGCTATGACTGTTTAATAAATATTTCAGATTCCGATCTTTGGGAAATGCTTCCTAAGGGGACTCGTTCTCTCCTGGTACAACCGGTGGTGCAAGCTTCAAATAAAGGAGCCAATCACATGGAGAAGAATATGGGGTTTGTCCTATTAGCTTCTAGCAGTAGTTATGCGTTTAGTGATAAAGACAGAGCTTGGATAGGAGCCATTGCTAACAAATTTAGAGGTAAGAGTATTTGTGACGATTTATAATGCAAAGATTGGCATTTACAATGCTCATTCAACACTATTCCATTTCTTCTAATGTTTACCTTTAATGCAAATGAGCATATTACTGTACCTGCTTGGAAACCTTCTATCCATTTTAAAGGCCATAAATAGGTTTAAATGGCTCTGTGTGAGAAGAATGCTATTTTCAATATGTTGCTTTGAAAGTCATATTCTGATTTTACCGAGTTATTTACAACTGAGGACACACTGTAGAAGGACCTGAAGTTACTGTAAAGGTGTTTTTACCCCAGTCGAATTTCAAGACTCAATAACCACATATGGAAAAGTAAGCTGTTTCAAAGAAATTAACGTCAAGCTGATAGATATTAACAACCTCCTCAGCTAGTATAGCTTGTATATACCTTGTAAGAAAACAATTTAAACGTCTATAAACTCTGTTTACAAACACTATGCTGGCGGGTGAGTTATTTTGTACATTGGACAGGTACTCGCGAGGCACGTATGGACAAAGATGAGGTTAGATGGAGCTTAATGCGGACCACCTTATGAGTTGAAAAGAAGAACTAGAAATAAATACTCTTTTTTTCCCCAAAAAACTGAGCAACATTTTAATAATCCAAATTTTCCATGTTAATGTTAATAGAAGAACTATTAAGTAAGACTTTGTCTTTCTTACGATTAAAATGGGATCAAAGCATTAGCAAGAGAAAGCCACCTTTTGTACGACCTTTGTACTACAAATGAATGATCCATAGTCCTCTTTCTTCCTTTGTGCTCTAGGGAGAAAAAGAATGGAGAAGAAATGGTCACTGACTGAACCTCTCTTATCCAAATCTACACCTGAGAATCCGACATCGGTCCTAAAATGGCAAAAGATGTTAGAATGGACATCCTGGAACACTTTGAAATGTCATTCTTATTGAGATATCTCATATCTCTCAACCCAATTAGTACGCCCAAAAACTTCTTCTTGGTCAAGTGGTAAACATACCTGACAACAATATAAAGATAAAAATATAGGAATTTATTGCGCTCCATGTAATGTTAAAATTGTTGTAACCACAGCATTCTTATTCTCAGAAGTTTCATTGAACTCAAAAGAATGCAGGATATACAGAGGCCTGTTCATTTATTGATTATTTGATAAGGAACACTAAGACTTATTCACTTAATACTGAAGTAATAAATACTGGTGTGCATATTGGCTCATTGTTTAAACATATACAATCATTAATATTGCTTTTATTACTTAGCAAATTGACCATTATAGGTCCAAGCATTATTTATAATGGAAACCTCTCTCCTGTTCATGTTAAAAGCCTTTATTCTAGAAGGCCAAACCCTTTGTCTTAATGTTTCAAATTAGCGCTTCTCATCTCACTTTGGCCTTGCAGCCCAGAGCTTAAGTTGTTCACACGCAACTCTCACAGGGTTTTATTTAGCTGATGTAAAATGTGGAATTCAGATCTGAAGTAGTTTGGTAACAGTGAAGTGTATCATGGAAAAAATAAGGAAAAGTTCCCTCCAAGACTCCATTTTTGCAGGGCTGAAGCAGTGGAAAGGAATATTTTCTGGATTTTGTAATGAAAGTTGAAAGAACGTATTTTTAAGTAGAATTAGCTTTAGTTAAAATTTCCTTTAGCTACAAACCGTACGGTTGTACCTTGGGGGTGGGGGCGTGGGGTGTTGTTGCTAACTTATTTATAACTAGCCAACTTAGCGTAAAAAATTATGAATCAAGTTTCTTTCGATGAAGGGTATTCGAATTATTTTCCCTCGTCTTGTGATTATGAACATTCAGACACACTATTCTATCTGATTGAAATAACTTTATAATAGTTATGTTACTGGCACCAAGAATTCCCCGAATATCATTTCGATCATTATACACAATTACATATTGTAATTAAGTAAATGTTAATAGAACGATCTTGCTGTACTCTTACTTTCCTCTCTTGCCTCCTACAAACTTGTGTACGGGATAACATGCTGTATGGTCCATCAAACTAATAACAGCAACAAGGTAACCACATTCCAGAGGCTTCCTACAAAAACTTCTCCAAGCCATACACCAGATTCTGCCAAAAAATGAATCACATAAATTTTGCCGTCTTCTGAGACGAAAAGATCTTGAAGAAACTGTAGGAGCAGATGTTTACCTTGAGGCGAACAACTTTTCTTATGGCAAGGATTAGGCCTGGCATAAGAGACTGCACATCTGTGATATCGTGTTTGAGGGAATAAACCTGTCATGTGACCAATAATTCAGATTGTATGGTGTTGCTATTACACTACACGATAAACTGTTTATCGAATTACTAATAGACCCAACAAACGCACCTCTCCTGGACCTGAAAAATGTACTGTAGTACTGGCAGGGAGCCCTGGAAGAACCAAGCTGTGCACACGGACTCCATCTTCTCCCAGAATTTGACCCCTTGCCTTGTAATGGGAACAAAATTATGTATAACTAAAGTTTGACCTCTGTAAAAGATTATGTTTGAAGGACTAGAGATATCTCTTCCCAAAAGGTAAGGGGGTCAACGCACCCTGATTTGTGAGGGTGGTTCGCCCTTGCTATCATCATTATGATTACTGAGTTGATTTTGGTTGATTCTTACCAAAATATCTGTTGAAATATCTTGTTTGTTGTAGATCTGACCGAGGTTGGAGAGGTTGTTGGCAATCTGTACTGCATCCGGTGATGGAAAATCCTGTGACGGACAACAGTATCAGTTGCTTTATAGTTCAATGCAAGGTATTGGCATTTCCCCATTATACTTTTTGTTTATCTTTTATTCTTACTACGTTCGAAATTGTTCTTTTATTTTGTGCATGAGTACATAAATGTATCTGCAAGCACTATCAAAAAGCCCAAAGCCCCGCACAACATAACTCAGCTCAAGAGCCTGAATATGGAAACTATGAATGTATGTTGCTACTTAAATGCTAAATATATACAACTGATATAATGTTTAACAAAACGCACCCGCACCCAGCAGAGTAGGCTAAATTAATCTTTTTTGTGATAAGCTACCTGATTTATAGATGTATTATTAAACTAGGGGAAATTTCAGGTGCGGATTACTGTTCACGGATGAACAGTACGGATTGGTCCATTTGGCATGCTTCCCGATGGAATTTTTTGATGAAATTTTGTGGGGATGTTCTTCATCGTGTCTAGAACATCTCCACCAAATTTCATCAAAAAATTCAACCGGGAAGTGGGTTAACTACGTGATTGAAAAATATTGGATTTTATAAATCTATTTCTGGACCAATATTTTTCAATCACGTAGTTAACCCACTTCCCGGTTGAATTTTTTGATGAAATTTGGTGGAGATGTTCTAGACACGATGAAGAACATCTCCACAAAATTTCATCAAAAAATTCCATCGGGAAGCGTGCCAAATGGACCAATCCGTACTGTTCATCCGTGAACAGTAATCTGTATAGGAAATGGACTCATTAAACTAAATACAATCACCGCATGCTGTAAAGAACAAAAGCTACATCTTTAAACAATACAAACATGAGCAGAAAATGGTTTCATCTTCACTTACTATCTAAACTCCAGAGACTAACATATGATAAAGATGCAGTATAAAAAAGCTTGAAAAAGACCACCAACACATGTAATGGCGCCAAAATTGGGGAAAACAAAGAAAATTTCGACAAACGGGTCAAATATTGCCTTTTATCACGTATCTTAGTTTACAGAGACTAAAGTTTTTCCAGACTGGATCCAGCTTTGAGTTGGGCCCATTTGAATTAGTTCATGGACAAGACTTCACTGTCAGTTGTCTTTAAAGATGAAAAGGGGGTGTTAAAACTTAAAAGTTGCTAGAACCACTAGATGTGTGTGGTTTTGACCGCATTATCCTCAATCGTGACAGATTTTTTTTGCATATAGTAGAATGAATCAATTGTTAGTTTAAAAAAGAAAAAAATATATCGAGAAATATAGAAGTGTTGGCGGAGTTCAGATTTTGTGCTTACTCCTGCCGTGGGCCTTGACTCAACAATTTCTACGTTGTTGTAGTGGAAAGAAGCTGAAATTGCAGCTTGTTGTAGTAGTATAGATCCTACGGACAGAGTTGGTGCAATCAAACATCCCTGAAGAAATTAATCGCATACATAACATAATAAATGCCACGGTATTTGTTCAGTCATAAATTTATGTCTGGTGCAGAAGGAGCGTAATTAATTGCGAAAGAAAAGTATTAAATGATGAGGAAAATCTAAAACTAGAAAAAAAAGAAAAAAGGAATTGAAATAAATGTAACATCTCACCCTGTGCTCACCATGGTGGCCTTCTCACAGAACATAGATAATGCCATTACGGTGTCTTGCTTAATGCGAGGCACATAAACCACACTTCTGATTCCAAATGCAGTTGCCTGTTAATAAATTTAAAATAGAAAATGAAATATACCTACAATTAATTCTTTGATTTTCAAATATTTTTAAAAAAATTACTAGTATTATTATTTGTTCGTTTTATGAAGGCAGGCCAAACAAACCTGTTTCACATTGTCATAAACGGTAGAAGGGTCGGTAAAATCCACGACGACTGAAGTTGCTTTTGACTGCCAATAACTCAATCAACAGTTAATTTAGCAAACATAAATTTGATAAACGTAGACGAATATGAGGTAATACTAAATGGTACCTGCGAGATTGAGCCTAATACCATGGTGAGATCGTTTATTATCGGTATTTCCAGAGCCTCTTCCATGTCACTCACCTATACTCGAGAAATATAAAGATTAACCATGTACTTAATGTGTATGTTCTATATATATATATATATGTATGTATATGAAGAGAGAGAGAGAGAACCTTTCCAATATCTTCTCCAACAAGGTAGGAATCCACAGCACCAGCCACTTCCATTCCTCTGGCTTTTGTAACTGCTATAACAGCTGCCCTTCCTATTTCCTTGGCTGCTCCATTTATGACAACCTTTTCCCCAACAGAAAGAAAGAGAGAACTTATTTCTCAATATATATATATATATATAAAACACTTACTGATTGAAAATGATTAGTACCTTTAAATTTTCACCTTAATATTGTTTTGAGACGACTGCATTGAGCTGGAGCAAGAGATAAAAGGCCGGGCGTTAACATTTGGATAGCTCTTATATTTTATGGGATGAATTTTGCAGCTGAGGGCTACCATGGTTGCTCAAAGCTTCACCTACTCTTTACCCAGCTGAATTTAGGTACAAGGAAGTTTGTGGATAAGTTTCCTTCTTACTATTCTCATTTTTGTTTTTTATTTTTAATTGTGATGAAGATAAGGTTTTTGTTTCTTTGGGCTAGGTTGGTGCATATTTGTGTGCTATTATTACCCCATGAAATGAAACTATTTTCCGAAATAATTTATGCGATTATTACCATAAATATAATATAATATAATAAAATACAGAGTAGATTGTCAAGTTTATACACGAAAGAATAGGGACCACGAGCGTTAGGTGAAAAGTCGTGTTTCCTTCTCTTGTGAAGTTGCATGTGAATAGATTATTAATACCATGTGCGTGTCAACTTCTTCTAATTGCCTTTTGAGAAGATAAAAGTAGCTTTAATTAATACCAAGTTAGCTTATATATATATATATATATATGCATATAAATTTCATACATATTGGGAGAATTTTTTTTTTGATTTCTTTGATTGCATTTGTTTAACACGGAGGCTTTAAAGGTTGTTTAACCATTGATTGTATTTATTAATATTTTTATACAGAAACTTTTTTATTTTTTTTGTAAATATATTTTTAACATATCAGGTTAAAAATTACTCGAAATATAGAAAAAAAATAAGCAGTGTGACGGCCTGGGGCAATTCCGTATAATAGATGGTGGTTGACTTGCTCGATCTGATAATTATATATATATATATTTGAAATAATGGAGGTTTATTATCGTTGACTTTAGGCCCACTCTTAAGACTATAGTGATACAAAACGAGACGGAGAACCATCTAATTAAAGAGAAGAAGAGTTGCCATGTGCATGGTGACCTGTACTCTCTAACAAATATTTAAAACGTTAAAAGAGGGAATAATAAAAGGATGATTAGTTGCCATGTGCAGAGTGACCTGTAACCGGTCATTAGATTTTAAAATGTAATTTTCATATATATATATATATATATAAAGAAGCTATGATTTCACAAGCTCTAAAATGTACAGATGTACTTACAAACAAAGTTCCTAAATAAAATGACCATTAATTAGAGTATAAGGTACACCTATCCAGGCCTCAATGATAACGAAGACTAAAATAAGAGACACCAATCTTCACCCTAATTATGTTGTTATTCTGTAAACCATCATAACAGCATGATTTCCTTCCACACACACTGAACATGTGTGATATATATCTTGCCTAACTAATAAATAAATAAATATCAATTTCTTGTACAACATTTTCTTTTAAATATATACTGCATGTATTTCTGTTTTTGGCAGTACTGAGAATACACTCTTATGTTGCCAATCAAATGCAATCATCCCTAATTTGTTTGAGCATATTTGGTTAGCGGTGTTTACAAAATTGTTATTATCTTGAATCACATTCAATTCCATCGATACAATCAATCATTGGAATTAATTATAATTTATGAAAATTTCACATCATACTTTTATAAGTACCATCGTTAAAATAACAAATTTTATCTAAAATTTCACGAAAAATTAAGATTTCGTACTGCTTCTTTCATTGAATTTTGCATCATAATTAAAATTTGGGTGCATAAAAGAGTTAACGGGAACCAAACCCTTTTTCTTTTTTCGATAAAATTTGACCTTTTACCTTTTCTTTTAAATTTTATCAAATTAACAACTATATTTTTATTTATTTTTTCTTACAGCAACTATATTTCTTAAAGAATAGAAAAGTAATACACAAAGCTTCTAAATATTATAGCATTAACGGTTATAATCCCGTTCTACTTCAATATTCCTTTTTTATGATTTTTCTATTTTTTCTTGGTCACACTCATGTCCTAATAATCATGTATTCTTGTTCCCATTTTTCTACCACTACTCACAAAAAGTACGCTTAAACTCTAGTATGATTGTTGGTAATATTTTTTTCAAGAGACAATTTATTTATATTTATGTTAGGTTTTAGACTATTAAAAAAATTATTTGGAATGACCACTGACATAAATTTATACAACTACAAATGATTGGAAAATATAGAATTCCTAAAACAGCCTCCCATGCCGACAAAGAACTAGAGATGTGGCAAAGCAGAGTCCCAATAACTACAAAGAAAGCAGGGGAGTACTTGAGCACCGACTCTTGACTTATTGGTGGGAAAGCTTTAATTTCCCTTTTTATGTTGAGTATTTACATATTTTAACTCTTCAATCAGCAGGTACAACAAATTGCTTTCTTTGGTACCTTATTTTTTATATTAAGTTATATTCGTGCCATCCGACACGATGAAATAAAAAAAAACTTTGATAATAGAATAAAAAAATTAACGTGTAACAAATTTAAATCGACAAAATCAATCAGTCTATTTTAAGACCATTGTCTAGTCTAGTATAGTCTAGTGTAATGTTGTGAACAACTGAAACGTAAGTTCAATATATCTTCATGCTGAAAAAACTAAAAGTTTACCGGATTGGGCTGATTTGTTTTTAATTTTTTAAAGAGTCTTTTAATCATAATCCAACCACGTAACGTACGTCATAAATATAACAAACTGAGATGACCAATAATGTACAAACACATAATGTACGTCTTTAAATGTTATACAATAAATTTTCTTGATTTTTTTTATCATAATTATAAGTTATGACATTTTTAATGTAGATAAAATTATTAATATGTGAGAGTTTATTGTGTGTATATTATTGGCGTGAATGTTTTAAATTTGATGTGACATCTTGATCTGTGTATAATATTCATCCAATGGTATAGAACTAATGTATACCATAACATGTATATTTTTAACCATTAGATTTTTATACTTTTTGGATAAAATTTTGGTCAAAGATTGTATTTTATAATAGGGATATGTTTAACCTTTTTGTAACTTGGAAGGTACTGTAGTAGCAAATTATTATTGTAAAGTCAATAAATAGAATATCTATGCTACTTGAAATATTATATGTGACGCCCTGGTCACTGGGAGTAAAATAAAAATAAACTAACAACGATAAAATCGAACCAACTATATTTTTATAATAAGAAAATTTTAAAAGTAAAATTTACAATTTTACAAATTCTACAATTATAAAATACAATATCTATTTCTACTATCCAAAAAGAATAGGCTAAAATGATCAAAAATAATAATGTATTTTACTCCGTTTTTTACTTAGACTAACAAACTTTTTTTTTTTTGCATCAAACGTACTAGTGGACTTTGTCTATTTTTTCATTTAGATTCAAAACGTAACTTCCATCAAATTCTTCTAACGATGTGGCGAATGACGTGGCCTAAAAATCTGACATGGCTACTGACATGGCAAATATCTTCATTTTCTCTAACCACCTCCATTGATTTCGCCCATTACCACCATTTTTTTCGACCATCTCCATTTTTTCTTGTTTCCTTCTTTTATCACCACCATAGCTCTACCTTTTCATCATCTTCACCGTAGCTCCACCTTTTCACCTCTAGTTTTCCATAAACTTCATCCATACATCGTTTTCATCACGATTGTTACTTTCATTTCTCTTCTTCTCCACCATGCATAATGACGTACCATTTACAACTTCACTGGACCATCACACTGGAAAACCACATACGCTGTTTACACCACCACTGGTTTGGCAACCACTGTCCACTCATCTATGGTAGTCCACCACCAACTACTTATTCATCTCTCTCTTTTTCTACACCTCTTCTCTCTTGTACAATTGCACAAGTTCATCACTACTGATTCCACTAACCGTCGCCACCACCGAGATACAGTCGTTGCTGTCATCATCACTGGAGACAACTCTTCCTCTTTTAACCACTGGCGGAGATGGTTATTTGATGAAAAAAGAGAATGGATTATGAAAAAAAAGAAGAGATTAAAAAGATAACTTTCTTAGAGAGACAAAGAGATAATATAAAGATGAGAGAGAGAATTGCCATGTTAGATTAAAAGGCCAACTCAACAGTCACATCAGATTAAACAACCATGTCACACTTTCGTTTGAAGAATTTGACGAAAGTTACGTTTTGGACTTAAGTGAAAAAATTGGCAAAACTTATTGGTACATTTAATGAAAAAAAAAAAGTTTGTTTGCCTAAGTGAAAAATAGAGTAAGGTACATTGCTACTTTTGGCCATTTAGCCAAAAGAATAACTAGATTAAATCAGGCTCAACCCGTTAGCTTAAACCAACTTCGCTTCAAATAATCTACATAGAGAAATTAAAAAGGCATAGTACATAAAACACAAAAATAAAAGTATCAAATCCAAATATTTTATCAATAATAAAATATTCACACAATACCTTTCAACTCAACAAAATCCACAAAAACAACCACCACAGTCTCATAAATAAGTCTCTTTTGATAACAAGTTAAAAACTATCTGCTTCACTCGGCCCTCACCATGTTGAATCTTCTTTTTAAATTTACAAAATTGACTTATTAGGTATTTTGGCGAGTAAATTTAACCATGTACTAATTAATTTTACGATAATTTAACCGCCACAAATAATTAATATCAATATTAAAAGTTAAATAGTTATTACAATATTAGCAAGTGCACAATGAATTAGACAATAAAAAATTACTCAAAAAGTTTAAATACATGTCAAGTAAAATTCCTTACCTCAAAAGGTTATAATAAAATACCCACAAAAATCTGCTGCTCGTTCGAATAGGATAGGAAAAACCCTGTGTACTGTAAAGGAAACCTTACGGGCTACCATTCTTACACTAACATACAAAACCAATAGCCACGTACCTCTTTTAAGGGGCTAACCTCTCTTTTAAACAAAATCTTGCCACCTCCATATGACACATGCACACCAAATACATATATATATATATCGATTTAAATATATAAATAATAAAAAAAAAATCAATTGAAAAATGCGGAATATCACAATCTACCATCCTTATAAAAATTTCGTTCTCAAAATTTAAAATCATGCATTCTACCCAAGACGAAAAAGTACCACAACCTAACATTTAATACTAAATTGTGACATCTCGACCCTAGGGGTCAAAAAGAGTAAACTAAAAACGATAAAGTTGAACCAACTATATTTTTATAGCAAAATACTTTTGAAAGTGCAATTTACAATTTTACAAACTCCACAATTATAATTATAAAATACAACATCTCTCTCTTCCATCCCAAAAGAATAACCAGATTAAATTGGGCCCGAACATCTAGCCCAAACCAACTCTGCCTCGAATAACTTGTGCCAGAGAAATTGAAAGGGAGCAGTATATTACACAGAAATAAAAGCATCAAATTTAAATATTTTACCATTAATAAAATATTCACACAATATCAATCAACTCAACAAATCCCACAAAAATGACCACCCTTGTCTCATACACAAGTCTTTTTTGGTAATATATTAAAAACTATCCATCTCACTCTCACCACATTGAACCTTCTCTTTAAACTTATACAATTTGTTTATTAGGCATCATGAGAAACAAACTTAACCATGTACCAATTAATTACACGGCCACCACAAATAAATAACACGAATACCAAAAATCAAATAATTATCACCACATCAACAAAAGTACAATGAAATGGATGATAAAAAATTATTCTAAAAATTTAAATGCATATTAAATATAACTCCATACCTCAAAAAGTTAAAATAAAACACTTACAAAAATCCACTGCTCCTTGAGATAGGGGTGGCAAAAAAACCTAACCCGCCGGGTTACCGAACTGAACCGATCCGTTTGGAGCGGTTTCGGGTCGGTTTATTTAAAGTGGGTTTGGTTTCGAGTTTTAAAAAAAGAAACCGTTGCGGTTTGGTTTCAATTTTTATCTTCTAAAAATCGTCCCGAACCACCCCGAATATATATATATATATATATAATAAAAATATTTATTTTATATAAGAAATATATATGTTTTTATTTTCTAACAAAATCTAACCCTATAGCTCAGGTAATATATATTCTCTTTATTCTTAGTATTTGTTATTCTCTAATTGCTTTGATATTTATATTTTTATGTGTAAACAAAAAGGCTTTAATTTTAGTGAACATATAGCTTTGAATTTTAATTTTATGTGATAACTGCTCTATCTGTTTATTATTATTTGTTAGGTATGCATCCATCTCCAATCGATGTTTTGTATTCAAATTCTTGTTTTGGTAGATAATCTTTCTTGCTTAATATTTCTCTTTTGGGGATCAAATAATTGAATAAAGCACAAAAAATCTCAAGTGTTAATCTGTTCGAGAGCCATGAACTTATTAATTAACAAGATTTTTTTTTTCTAACATGAAAAAGCCAAAAACATAAAAACATGAATAGAAGTTTAGAACTCCTTTGATTGGAGGATGCCATAATAATTACCAAGGAATTAAATAATTAATGGAAGTCCACTTTCTTATATATATATATATATTATTTGGGGCGGGTGACCCGACCAACCCAAACCATAATTCGTATATTCGAAGCGGGGTAGTTTGGATCAGTTAACCATAAATTAATTTGGATTGGTTTCGGTTTAAAAAAAAATCGTTGTGGTTTCAGTGTGATTTCGGTTTGGGACAAAACAATGCGGTTTGATTTCGGGTTTAAGCAAAACCGCCCTGAAACTGCCCCGTTGCCATTCCTACATTAAGATAGGATAGGAAAAACTATGTGCTATAAAGAAAACCTTTAGACGTAGCATTCTTTCACTACCATAATTCTTATATTTAAAGTCAAATTTACTAATTAGTTAGTAAGTTTCAAAGCTGTATACAGTAAAAATGGCAAATATATATTGATACGACTGTCCTTGACCAATACAAATTTTTTGCTTAAATTTTTTTTAAGAAAATGGTCCATACGAGGCTCCCACCCTCGTATGATTTATTTTTTTAAAAATGGAAAATTTGGCCATACAAGCTTTAAACCCTCGTATGGTTATTTTTAAAAAAAGAAGATAAAAAGAAATAGAAAATGACCATACGAACTTTAGACCCTTGTACGGGTACTATTTTAAAAAAAAAAAGAAAAAAGAAATGGCTATATCATGCTCCCACCTTCGTATAATTTTTTTATTTTATTTTTTTGATAAGAATTTTCTACACTCATATGACTCACACGAGTAAAACAAACTCGTATGAGTGAAATTTAAAAATATAATAAACTTACTTATTATATACCATATAAACATAATATTTATCATACAATTTTTTTCACTGTAAGAATAGTTAAGTTAAATTTGACCATTTAACATGTAAAACGAACAATGAAACGGGGCCATAAGGACAGTTGGTAGCCACGTAGCTTCTCTAAGGTGACTAACCTCTCTTAAAATCAAAATCTTTACACCATATGACACGTACACACCACCATATATACGTCAATTCAAATATATAATTATGAATAATAAAAAAAATACAGGATGTTACATTATTACTCTGATTTTTTCCTTAAAAAAGTACTAATGGTGTAGTGTTTTCCATTTCTTTAGTTTAGTAAATAATAACTACAAGAAATGCTTGTTACATTTTATTAATGTTAAGTAGTAACTCATATTAAATCAATACAACTATTTAAAACATATGTTAAATTTCGGTCAATATTTTATTAATATTAAGTATTAACTTGTATCAAAATCAATATAACTATTTAAAAAATGTTATAAATTTCGGTCAATATTTTATTAATATATTAAATAGTAACTCGTATTAAAATCAATACAACTATTTAAAAATATGTTAAATTTCAGTCAAATAATTTTTGATCAATTATATATTTTTAATATTCAAAACCCAAAGGTGTTGTTTGGTTGGGTTTAAAAAAAAATAATTATATTTAGTTCACCTATTTTAAAATTTTGATTTAAGTTTGTTTATTTTTTTTATTATATTTTAGAAAAACTTTTAAAAAAAACAAATATTATATTTTTTGTAAAATTTTAAAAATAACATACCGTATATAAATAGAATTAAAAATAATAATTTTAAAAGAAGTATATTTAAAAAAAAACTTTTAAATTAAACATTTAAAAAAACAAAAATTATATTTTTTATAAAATTATTGTACCAAAATAAATACGTTGCTGGTATGAAAATTAAACATTATACTCAAGGTTGTATCCGTAAAGTATTATGTGCACATCGTTCAGTTGGCTGTCCATTCATTATTTTTAATTTGGTCCCTACTCCCTTCCTTCCAGTCTTCTCCAGAAGAAGAAGAAGAAGAAGAAAGTGGGGAAAAAAATAGAGAGAGAGAGAGAAAGAAAAAGTAGTGAATTAATGATATTGATATTCCTAGTTTTGATCGCTGTAGTGTAGACATTGATCTTCACTTTCGGATATATCTCGTCTCATTGTACAAATCGACGAGTCTGGATTGAAGGGTTAACATAATTTTTAGAAGATTTGGCGGTAGCTACATTTTTGGACAGAGAAAAATAGATCCGAGGTTTCCATTTTCATCTCGCCGTCTCTCTTTCTCTCTCTGTGATTTGACCCAAATACCAAAAACCTCTCTCTCTCTCTCTCTCTCTCTCTCTCGTGTGTTTAGGGCATATAATATCCACCTCCCGCCCGGTCTCCTCAGTTTCTCTCTCGGCCTCGGCCTCGGCCTGTTTGAAGATATATTTCTGTCTCTTCTCTTAACACGCGTGTGCTTTTTGGGGTTCACTCGTTTTACACTCGGTACTTTCAAAAGTTATAACACCGAGGCATTAACTTGCCTTCCTTTTTTATGGCTTCACTACTACAATCAAATTGATCTACTTTATTTCTTATTCCTTTCGTCTTAATTAATTACTTATTTCTATTTACCAAACGAATCGAAAAGAATGATGCGAATGAAGACCAAGACCACAGAGCTATCACCGATTGGAGGCAGTGCCGCCGCCGCCGCCGAGAGTGAATGGGAAGTGAGACCAGGGGGAATGCTGGTTCAGAAGAGAAACCCAGATTCAGATCAGAACCACCGTGTCCCACCCCCAGCCACCATTAGAGTTCGGGTCAAATACGGCTCCGTTTACCACGAAATCAATATCAGCTCCGAAGCCACTTTTGGTAAAATATCTCTCCTCCTTCAATTGCTTGTTTGTACAAACAGTTGGAGGTTGATTTAATTTATTAATAATGTCCGGGGATGGGGATTGCAGGTCAGTTGAAGAAGATGTTATCTGGACCGACAGGATTGCACCACGAAGATCAGAAATTGCTCTTCAAGGATAAAGAAAGGGATTCCAAAGCATTTCTTGATGTTTCCGGTGTGAAGGATCGATCTAAGATGGTGCTTGTTGAAGACCCAATTAGTAAAGAAAAGAGGTACCTTGAGATGAGAAAGAATGCCATAATTGAAAAAGCTTGTAAATCCATTTCCAATATTAGCCTGGAGGTTGACCGGCTTGCTGGACAGGTAACTTTCTTAATTATATCATATCTTATAATAATAAACCAATTTCTTTCTTCTTGTTTTCTCTCTGTGTCGTAAGCTCAATATCTTTTGATTAATATTTGAAATTGAATGAATATATAGGTGTCGGCAATTGAAACTGTTATATCTAGAGGAGGGAAAGTTGTGGACAAGGATGTGTTGAATATCACTGAATTGTTGATGAATCAACTGCTTAAATTGGATGGGATTACTGCCGACGGAGATGCCAAATTGCAGAGGAAAATTCAGGTATTTATTTTATCCCACATTGCGGGCAGGGTGTCCACTTCATTTCCTTTTTCTTTCTTGGGCATATATTGCTTCCAAAAGCTTATTTTGCTAACAAAATGCCCATGATTATGAAATTTAAGGTGAAAAGGGTGCAGAAATTAGTCGAAACCCTTGATATGTTGAAGATGAAGAACTCAATGATTCCAAGCAGCAATGGAAAAAGTTCGACACAACAAAGACATACAGATGGGCAAACAGCATCCCCCCCAATTCAACAGCAACATTCAAATGGGAATTTACCCAACAAAATTCAGCAGAAACAGCAACAATCAAACCACTCGCCTTCTGGATCGGTGGTCATAACAACACAGTGGGAGACTTTTGATTCAGTTCCGGTACCCCCTTCAACATCCAATACAGTAATACATCCTAAATTCAATTGGGATTTGCTTTAAATTAGTTAAAGCAAAAAGTATATGTTCTTATAGTGTGTGTGCATTTGTGTCACGGATTTGTCTAAACTTGTTTTTTGGTACTCCATTCTTTGTGTATCTAGAGTCCCTTTTTATTCACATGAAATAAATGCATTTTCTAGAATAGTGATATCAAGATCATCTTGTGAACCTTATTCAAGTTATTCCCACTTGTAATCTATCCATTATTTATAGTGATGATTATATATATATATATATCTCTTCTATTAAAGATGGTCAATCTTACTAGTTTGATTTCCAGTTTCATTAGAGATGGGATTGGTGAATAATGATTAATCTTTATGTGCTTTGCTTCCCGTGGAGGAAACAAAAATGACAAAAAGGTTAAAACGAATGTAGAGGAATTTTCTAATCAAATGACCCACTCATCCAAATGATAGAAAGAAAGGTATCTGATTAAAGTTGATTAATTAGTTTAATATTCTTGGTCTCCCAGTGAACTAGAACAACAACGTTCTTACAAGTTTTCTCGGGAAAAATAATCTCTGTTTATTGTTGGCAGCTTGTTCCAATGCAAAAGAAAAAAAAAATTGAATGTGAAAAGTTATGGTGGATTCAACAGATGAAGGTAATTTTGACTTTAATATAAATGCATATAACCAATTGATGAACACTATATATATATAATTGGAAGACATGGACTGTGAAGGGGAGTGTAGAAGTAAATGTGGTAATAGGAGGGTTATTTTTATGAATACAGAAGGTCAATCTTATGAGAAAAGATTGTGATAACAAGAGGGATTGTTTGTAATTTACATGCAATTATTATAATTTTCTAGGCTTGTCCCTATAGAGTGTAGATATTAAATTAGTGTAGTAGAAGAGTTTATACTCTATTTTTTCAATTTTGATTCTTCTCGAATGATAATCATATTTTTTGGTTGTGCAATGTGGTCCCGTTATTATAATATACGAGCTGAAGAAACTTTCAACACTCGTGGCCGGCTATGTTGTTTTCTCTATTTTATTTTATTTTCTTAAATTAAGAACAAGGATAAGCATATGCTCAAACTACCCCGAAAAAGCAAGTACTATATTGTTTTCTCTATTCTGTTTTATTTTTTTAAGTTAAGAACAAGGATAAGCATGCATATTCTCATACTATCTCGAAAAGGCAAGTACGCTCTAAATAGATTTAGCGTTCAAGCTAAAGTAACAAAAGGTAAAAGGAGCCTCGAACTCTCTGCGTTTTAACCTCTGGATGTATAATAATCTCTTCATTCATGTAGCAATGCAAGTATATTAAAAAAAAATAAAAATGGAAATTACTAAAAGTAAAACTGTATGGTGAACATAACCGATCAGTAGACAAAAGCAGTAAATACATAATATAATCACATAATAAACTATTCTACAAGCGCATAAAATGAGGAGATAATAAGCTCTAGGGGCTCGCTCCATAATATTTTATGACTTTAAGGACGGATTCATGTTTAATAAAGAGAATTAGTATTAATTTCATAATTTAATTTTATAATAAAAACACTTTTCATAATATCAATTTATTTTTAAAAAAATGATAAATATTAATGGACAAATATACTGCTGAATAAACATCTTTTGAACATTTATGATCCTAAATGAAAAAAAGGAGGAACACTTGTCAATGCCCCCAGTAATTTTGTTATTGCCACAAACTGATTCTTCACCTTCGGCCTCAACAATGCCCCCTGTAATTCCAATATTGATGATAAAGACAAGGTGATTTCCTTCCTCAGAATTTTAATTTCAAAAGTCCCTATGATTCATTATTGTTTATCTGTCTTCTACCTAACCTAATATCTGTCCCACAATATCTCCCTCTGGCGAAAAAAAAAATATGATCGCAACTTTTTTTTTTTGACGAACCCTACGTCGAACCATATATATATATATATATACATATACATAAATTGAGTGGATGTTGATCTCATCAATTTTGTTGTTCTTTGTTTTGTAATGGTAATAAAATCATGGGTGATTTAGACTCTGGGTGCCGTTTGTTCATGCACATTAGACGTTGAGTGTCAAAGTTTTACATAATAGGTGTTTGGGTGCCATGTTAGACGGAATTCGTTAGTCAACATGGTCAACTGCTATCTTCATTAATTTTTGACCAAATTTACCCATTTTACCCATAGTAAAAGACAAAACATTTTATTATTGCTTAGGAGTAAAATGGTTAAAAATCAACGAAGCTAACCGTTGACCACGTTGACTAACGGATTCCGTCTAAAATAGCATCCAAACACCTATTATGCAAAACTTTGGCACCCAACGTCTGATACACAAGAATAAACGGCACCCAAAGTCTAAATCACCCTAAAATCATTTTAGTACCAACGCTTTAGCACCATTGGTGCTAAACAAATTTAGCACCATTGTTGCTGAAACAGATTGATACTAAACAGATTTAGCACCATTTAGCACCATTGGTGCTGCTGAAATAGTTTGGTGTTAAACTGATTTTGCACCAATTCTAATGAGGCAAGAGATGTTATAAGAAATGGGTATTAGTGTCTTTTTTGTACATTATCCTTAATTTACACGGCTAATTTATAAGTGCCCTTTATAATTATTATTATTGGAATGAGCACTTATGCCTAATTGCTCCTAAAATGAGTGATTCCACTTTTACCGTTAAACTATATAAATCATAAGGAATAGTCCTTATTTTTCAAATTAATAATTTTATTTTAGTTAGAGTACTTTTTAAGAAAAATAAGAATTTTAATTTAACGAGAAGTAATAACTTATATGTTATTGTGAGATTTACTATATTAATTATGTTTTGAAATTAATTTAGGACATTAAAAAAAAAAAAAAAAAGGTAAAACCAAATGCACAAGATCATACAAGATCCATTCATATGTCAAAAAAGACCTCAAGAAAAATAAACAGCCTATCAACTAAATATTTTCTGTCGCGAATTACGAGTTTTGAGTTTTTTGGTAGAGCATAATTAATTTACTGTCTCAAAAGAAGTAAACTAATCAATTTAAGTAAATATATTATCATAGAAAATAAATACATAATACTCTATAATTAATTAGATCGAAGTAAATAATATTTTAAAGGAAAATTTGAAGCAACACTTGGGACCTTTTTGTTTTGACATCTTCATTCAGACTTAAGAGGTTTTAAAATCTATTCGATTACTTTAAAATTCTGACCTGATCACTTAATTTGCCTCTTAAAACCTAAGTGGCATATTTACCTCTTAACACTTATTTTTTAAAATAAATAAAATACCTCTTTTGCCCTCAAATCATTTTTATAAAATTAAAAAGATAAGGGCAACTTTGTCTAAATAATATTCTTTCAGCATTTATAAGTTATATATTCAAACAAATAACATTAATTTAGATGTGGTAATCAGAAACAAACCAAACAAATTTTTAGAATTAGTGAACAAACTTAAGAATCAATTTTTATTTTTCACATTCAACTATTTAAATTGACATAGGTAAACAAACGCAAACTCAGAGAAAATGGTTGTTGAAAGGTGTGAAATAAGTAGGGGCTTTGGGCCAAAGTAACGATAACTAGTGGAAGCGTAATGGGCTGTACTACATATCCTGTTTGTCGTTGGATAATAGTTGGCCCCAGAATATGGCCTTGGGCTCCCGCATTGAAAATAACCATAACCATATAAGAACTTTTATTTATAGTGAGTTGATTAAAATAAATAAATTGGTTTAATCTACTAATTTGAGTAGTTATTCGGCATACCTACATCAGTCCCCAAGTAGAAATTACTATGATACATGGGCAAAAAAATAAAAATTTCCATACTTAGCTCATTTGATCCGGAATTCAACTAGTTTAAACTAAATTTTATGAAAAATTAATTTCCGTAGATAAAAATTGTAAATCACATGAACACAATGTAAAATAAGCCAAACAAAAGATGATATGTATGTAACGAAAGTATGAATCTATTTGAACTTTGAATAAACTTTACAGGGATCAAGTCTTAGAATTAGAAGTATGTGTATTTCTAAAATGGTGGTACAAATTTGACTTTTAGTTAATCCAACTTAGACATTTATAAAGGGAAAAAAAATTGAATCATGTTGAAATGCAATTTTTTATTTAACTTCTTGCATGTATATTTCTAATATGCATGCATGCATGCTAGTTAAATAAATATATACTAGAATAGTTGTAATGAAACATAGTGTGATATTTAAAAAAAATAAAAAATTAAACCTAGTAGGAGGAGAAGGTTGTACGGTCAAACTTTATTTAAAAGTAAAAATTGTAAAAAGTGTTAGTGGACAAAAAATTATTAAATGAGAATTTGAACTGTAATGCTGTACAGACCTTCAACATTGTACAAAATTTAGACCAAATAAAGTTGTAGACTAGCGCAAAGTTTGACACGGCATCAACAGGGTGACGAGGGCCCTCGTTTTGGGGTTGGGTCAGGTACACGTCTCTCTCCCTCCATGTCTCTCTCCCTCCATGTCTCATCAGAGGGTGCCACTACTTCCGTTGCTCCCGTTCTTTCTCACATCAATTAAGTTTCCTTCTCCTTTTGATCCTCACTTTATTTTGAGTTTTGACAAGGACTGCCTACTTATCCATTTCCTTAATTTTATTTGCTGTTGCAGTTACATTTTGTTAAACTAAACCTTACCTTCTTATTTCATGGTCAAAATATTTTATACAATATTATTTTCTCCGTTAATAGTAACAGTAAAAATAATTTATTGATATGAGAAGTTGAAAAATAAATAGAAATATATGATGATATATTTTTTCACCTTATACTTATTTTTATGAGTATAAAAGCCTTTCATCCTTCTTTGTTTTTTTTTTTTGAATTTTTTTTTTCATTCTTACCTTATTAATTTTTTATATGAAAAAAGTTAAAAAATAAGAGTTACTATGACTATATGCTGCAACTTATTTTTTAACTTCTCATACAAATCAATTATATTTTTTACTATTTTTCATGTTACTATTCAAACAGAGTATTGATGTACATATTTGACTATCCACAACTACTTGATCTAAAAACAAATTAAATTCTCAAACTATTATATTTATCATATTTTTTCCACTCGTTAATTATGTTTTAATCATAAACAAATTTTGTTAATACATCTTGATCAATGTGTCTATGGGAGGTGTAAATCTAACCGAGCCCAAATGAGATGAAATCGGCCTAAACCGGTAGAATTAGTAACCAGATTTAATAAAGGTGATGGAAATGAACAATAAACTAATAACAGCGATAAATGATTTTTTGTTTATGAGGATAGGTTCCTCCGGTAGCTCTTATACTCAATCTGGTAATACGTCATGCCTAAGTGCGTGATGGTACTCTTCACACCAGACTCTAATGGCCTAAGAATGATTGATTACAGTAATGGTGATTAAGCTCTTCTTAGAGAGAGAATGTGGGAGTAAGTGTTTTGTAATAAACGTTGGGCACTCATTGTTGTAGGTTTCCCATTTCATATTTATATGTATAGGATAGGGTTATATGCTTATTAGATCTACGATAAAATGACTATAAAAGTTATGAATTGATTAATACTCCAAGATTATAGGTGTCCAAAACCCTATTCACACTAATTGGAGTAGTTATTTCATATTGCCTATCCTCCAGCTCAGTTATCTCGTACCTTTAGTCCGATTAACATAAAGTTGGGAATTGATCGGCTAGGGGGCCACTCAATTTGGTGTATGGGCCCTGTCTACCAGTTGGCCCATTATTCGAAAAATAGATTTGGGCCCTCCACGGAAGCTCATGTCCAAAATTATCTTCTCACAGCGTCTACAAATATGTAAAAGAAATATATATATATATATATTAAAAATATAAGGTTTCTTAATAATGTGATATATTCTACATCATTTTTTGAGTACCCTTGACACGTCATATCGATAAAATATACACATTCTATTAGAGATTGCCTTAATGTCTTTTTTTTAAGACCAGAAAATGTTCGAACTAACTTTTGCGTATTTCGATTAATTCCTTTTAGCAGCTTAGACCATATTTGTTGTTGAACATATAATATTTTTCTAACCGTCGAGATTCAAACTTAGGGAGCTTCCGGTCAATCCCAGAGCTGAACCCAAGCCTTAGTATCAGTTTATCATTATTTTGCAATGATATCCGCTTTAGCTTAAATTAATGATAAAAATACACATTATGTTAGATTCGGGTTTTAGCATAAATAGTTAAGTATGTGGTATTTTATACGGGACATCATGCCTCAGTACCCCTCTCTTCCCACTCCCAAAATCACGGGGATGTATCATTGCTTGTAAAAGAAAAAGAAAATTCACATCATGTTTTAATGTGTTATTTGTGTCGCTTGTAGTAAGCGGGGCTTTTAGAGATGAGGCCTTCTAGCAAACCTAAAAACACTAACATTTTTATCCTAATTTGTAAAATTATTAATAAAAAATCCTATATTCTAATTACTAAATCATTAGATTAGTCAACCGCATCCAACACTTTCACGAGGGTGATCGGGTAGCATATAATTAATAACTATACATATATATACACATAAATATAGATAAGAAGTACGAAATGGAGGTCAACGAATTTCATTAGTTATATGGGGAGTTAGGCTATAAAGAGTGATTATCTCACTATAATAAAAATAAGAGATGATTATTGAGAAGGGTAATTGGATGATTTTTTTCATAAGATTTTGTAAGGATTGTCTATATTATGAGTAGATCACCTCCACCAAATTTCATAAAGAAATTCAACCTACAAGTAGGTGAGATGATCATCAAAAAATTTAACGGCTAAAAATATACATATAAATCAATTTTTCAAAACACCAACTTGTAGGTTGAATTTTTCTATAAATCTTTGTGAAGGTGATCTACTCGTTATATTGATCATCTTTATAAATTTTCATAAAAAAATTTATCGATTTACCTTTCTAAATGACCATCCTTTCTTTTTGTTAAAGTGAAAGAATCACTCTTTATAACCTAACTCTTATATTGGAACTTTATTTTAAAGAACATAAATGGGACATCCAACAAAGTTTAATCATCAAAATATTTTATTGAATGCTTTACTTATTTATTTATGTACAAACAAAAAACTGGTGATTTTCATTTTTTTGGTCATCCTATGTATTCTTCATAAAAAGATGTCAAGAAGATAGTAGATGGAGAAAGTGAAACAATATTTAGGGCTCATTTGATTCGAGTTTTGAGAATGAAATGTGTATCATATATTCTTAAAAGTTTTTCTCCTGTCATTTAGGATGTCTTGCCAATGTTTAGTTTAAACATGTATTCGAGTTGAATTATCTCTTTATATTTAGTTCAAACAAAAATACGAATGAAATATGTGTGAATTACCAAAATATTCTTTATTTTATAAAATTAAAATACAACTCCTAACAATTTTACAAATGTAAAATTTAAATTTTTATTGTTAAAATTTGTGAAAAGTTATTGTATGTATTTTGTAGGTGACCAAAAATTTAGATTTACTCACAATGAGGAGTTCTTAGCAAAATCAGTACGAGGTTGATAAAAATGAAACAAAGAACAACATATTTTTGTTTATAGGTAACTTCTGCCAGGGATTTTCACATCCTTCTGACAGTATATCCACCTTTTTTGTGTGTGATTTTTGTCTTAACTTTATAATGGCAAATAAACAAAGATACAAGGTACCAGCTATTTCTCTCTATTATCTATTATCTTAAATTATGGACCCGATCCTCTGTAATGAATATTCTTTTTCTATTTATATGTATATAATCAGGATTACAATACTCTATTAGAGTAAATAATAAAAAGACTATAAAGAGCAAAACTCGAATTTTACTTTAGCACGTTATAGGTAGATTAACTCTTATCAATAAGAATCAATTAATTTTACACTTTGCATTTGTGTCCTTATAATTGGTTATAGCGCCCAACTCGACTAGCACATATGTCCTATGCTCATTGGTGAGGGTGACCACATCAGCGTTTTCAATAATTCAGTCAATTTGATTATACTCGGCAAATTTTATTTTATTCGACTGTAAGGCCAAAGCCATTCAGCTTTAGTCTTCATCTTTTTTCTTTCATTCTCTTATTGGCTTTATTCAATTCTTTAGTCCCAAACCAAATCAATATTTTGGGATCCTCATATTTATTAATAATAGTAAAATATTATAATAATGAATAAAAAAGTTTAATAACAATTTTTTTCTTTAAAAAACAATATAAAGTAAAAAAAAAAGAGAGTAAACAGCTCAAATGACCACTAAACTTTCGAACTAATACCATTTTAGCCATCAAACATTAAAATGAATCACTTTGGACATCCAACTTTAGAGTGAGTACCATTTTGATCATTTATTCATTATTGAATGGAATGGAACCATGTGCAATGCACATTATTTTATTTAAGCGTATTTTAATCATTTTGGTTATAAAATAGCCCAACTTGTGCTGTTTATTGAAAATATTGCTATATTTTATATAATGTATGTGTTTTATTTTGGCGAAAATTATCGAAGAAAAATGTTGTTTTGTTACAGTATGACAAAAATGACCTTTTACGAAATCATGTGTCACATAAATGCATTAATTTTAACAACCAAATTAGACAGAATAATCAAAGTGGTACTTACTCTAAAATTTGATGACTAAAGAATTAGACAGAATAGTCAAAGTGGTACTCACTTCAAAGTTGGATGATCAAAGTAGTTCATTTTGAAGTTTGATGATCAAAGTGATACTAGATTGAAAGTTTAATGATTATTTGGGCCGTTTACTCTAAAAAAAAAAGAAGTAATCTTAGTATGTGAAAGGGATATTTTGACTTTAAGAATAAATCTTATCAGAAGATTTAAAAGATAATACAATAATACCTAAAGTAATCATATATTTCCATCCATTTAAGAGAGAGAATTATGAAAGAACGCTTTTATTCCTAACCCAAAACTCGAACCAAATGTGAGAATGCTTTTAAAATGGAATGTAGTATTCCGAAAATGATATAAAACTTGAACCTAAGGAGCCTTTAATTCATTGATTTTTGATTTTTTTAATTTAAAATTTGAATTCCACGCATGTAGAAGATTATATTTGTTTTTTTTATCACCTAATGGTTGGTGGTCTTTCATTTTTTTTCAGACGTATAAGTATATTATTACCGCAGATGTTAGGGTTAAGATTTTTCTCCAAATTTTGCAATAAATTCAATTGCGACCTTTTGTTTTATTCATGATGTTTTAGATTCTTTCACATTTGTTAATTTCTCAATGAAAACAAAAAATTTAGTTTGCCTTCCACCCCAAAAATACATTAGCACACGTGTTTTTGAATTACAACAATCAAAATTGAATTTTCAATTTCTTTTTTTCCTCTCTTATTTATAATATCACTCAATATTAATATTAATAATGTAATACCAAGTTCTCGGTGCATGTGTAGAACCAAAAACAAAATGCCCTTAATTTCAAATTGCATACTACTATTCTTTTATTTTTAGTATAAAATTGAGTCGTTTCACCTTATCCACGTATCTCAAATTTGTTGAATTTATAAAATGGCACACCGTTGTCTTATCCTCTCACGGTTGTCACGAGCTAGCCTAATTTTTCCCGAACTTAGTTCCTACAAAAATTTTACTATATTTTTTTTATACAAACAATCACAAATATACGTGATAATCGGACATGAGAAAGAAAATAATTGGCCATGATAAAAAATTTACTAAATTGATCAATTTTCACATAAACTCAATAACGAATAAGTCACTGGACCCATTTGTAATTTATTTTAAAGCTTATTATTGAGGCCATGCATATCCAAAGATTTGCTTTAATTTAATAAAAGATCATAGATTCTTACCAGAAAAGGATAAAGTGATGCTTTTTATCTTTTTTATTTATTTATTTTGGTGCCTTCATTTCATTCATGATGATTCAACTGTCTAAATCGCGATGGTGCCATCTTATCCTATTCAGGGCATTTACACCAGGGAACGTGCTGACGTGCACTTTTGTCATACTTGTACAGAATTTGTAAATCCACTCATACACAATTAATGTGGGCATGCAATTAATATATTTTTGTCAATTTTTATATATTTTCTTCTAGTTTGTAGTTAATGTCGGTTAAACAGATACTAAAAGTATCAAGTGTTAAAAATAAAATATGATAACAAGGAATGATGCTATAGTATCCCATTTGTCACACCTTAGTAGTTCTATTATTCTTTTTGAAACATATCAAATTAAAAATACTTTTTCCATAAGAAATAATTACCTAAGTAAATAATTTATATTATTTACCATCAACCAGATGATAATTAGTCTATTTTCAAAAGATTTAAAAGTCATTTAATACTCCTAATTTGTAATGAAATACATATTTCAAGATACTAAAAAGGTGTCAGCAGAAGTATACACGTAGTATGACAGAGAGTTGAACATTCTTTCAGGTTTTCAAAATTTTTACACTATTAAAGGTATGTCTTTGTGTAAACATAATAACTAGAGAGGTTGTTATGGTGATTTGTACAACTTTAAAGAGAAAGGAAGTCAATTTAATTAATGATAATGTCTTAGTCGCAGATACCCTCTTATTAGCGTGATCTTGTCAATTTTTTTGTTTTTCTTTCGTTAAAAGGGAGGGGAATACAGTAGCTCAGTCGCTAGATAGATTAAGAAGAAATGTGTATGATGGTGTTGTGTGGCTTGAGGACCCTCCTCGGCCGAAAGAGGTGTTGAACTTTGATGTAATTTGGTTTTCTATTTGAATGCTATTTTTGTTTCTCCAACAAAAAGGTGAGTAAATTGCAGTAAACTCTCCTTAACACTCCTTTTGCATTGAACATGTAACGAAAAAAACTCAACACTAAACTCCCTTTTTCTATAAAATTCGAAACAAGAGATTATGGCATTAATGTGATCATCATGATAACGAATATACCCTCCTTCTATAACGTAACTTAACACCACTATAATATATTTGTCCTTTATAACCAGCATATTCCAAATACGAAATCTTAAAGAAAAATTATTGTAATTCATATTTTTGTGATTTGGATGTTTTTAATATATTAATACTTTTAATTTGAGATGAAAAGAGTAGTATATTTAATTTATGGTCAACTGTATCCTATTAGTTATCATAATACCAAGCATAATATATTTTTAATTTAAATATATATATTTGAAAAAAAAAATCCGAAAATTGAGAGGTAGGACGGTACCCCGTGGGACTCAACTGCGTACATCCCTGCATGTTAGCGTGATTCATTACCATATGTGGCGAATTATATAGAAGCCTGATTATCATTACAAACACATATACTTACATGTAATACTAGTCACTTGAAGCATAAAAAAAGTTCGATTTATAATTTAAGTAAATTTAACTCAGAGAAGATTGAATCTAATCCAAACCTATAGAACTCCTTTGATTCGAGTTTTAAATTATTTCTGAAATGCTACATTCCACTCAAGAAATATTCTGATGTTTGGTTCGAGTTTTTGCTTAGGAATGCAACGTTCCAAGAATGGAGTCTTATTTCAAAATTCTTCCTTAAATTGATGTGAATAGATGATTATTTTAGGTATTCTATATTAGATTTTCTCTTAAGTCCAAAATATCATTTTTACTTACCAAGTCAACTTCTTCTTCTTCTTCTTCTTCCTCTTTATTTATATTATCTTTAAAAGAATTTATTTATTTTGTTTTTGTTTCCTAATTATTTTTTATTATTATTAAATACATACAATGACTTTTCACAGTTCTTAACAGAAAAAATTTAAATTTTACGTTTGTAATATTGTTAGCACTTGTCTTTTAATTTTATAAAATGAAGAATATTTTAGTAATTCAAGTGTAATTCATTCATATGAACCAAATATAAATAGGTAATTTAACGTCTCAGGAAAGAAGAATTTATGTTCGTACCAAATATTAGCAAGACATCCTAAATGCATGAAAAATGCTTTTCAGGAATCTACAAATACCCATTCCGTTGTCAATACTCGAACCAAATGAGCCCTTAATGTTATTTTGTTATCAAATACCACATCCAAAAGTCAAAGACCTTATTTTAGAAAAAAGAAGGAGAAACAACTAAGCTCTTTTTTCCCCTTAATAATCTATCAATAACAAATATGGTAACTATATGGGAAGGGATACAACATAACTCCTAATATTGCAGTGATACTTGAACTCAGGTTAACCCTACGCTTAAGACTTCCAATGCCATATATGGTATTTAAATTTCGAAACGTACTACTTCACCTATGTAATTAATCTTTTGCAAATTCATTTTCTTTAATAATGCTAAACATTCCGGTACAGGCATTCACTTTATAAACACGCGAATGTTTGAATTAAAATGAAAAACATTTAACATATAAAAGTTTAATTCAATGGTAAGATATCTTGTTTGCAAACTTAAATCTCTTGGGTTCAAATTTCGATTAAATGTGTTTTTATTTTCAAAAACAAAGGCAGAGGGATAAAAAGGGAAAATGAAAAAAAAATGGTGTTATAACCAAATATAAATGTTTCCCTTTTAATTGTAATAGATTATTATCTAGCTCCGCTTATTAACGTCTAAGAATTTCTTTAAAAAAAATATTTTGCATATAATAATTTCGTGGCATATTACATCAATACATTTGATCACCAACCGACTAACTCGTATATACGAAAATGGTTAATGTCCTACATTTTCATTTATGAATCTTTAGGTGATGTTTGGTTAATGTTTTGAGTTGAGTTTTTAAAATATATTGTTGTTTGGTAGAATTTGAAAGTACGTTGAAAAGTGAATTTGATTTTTGTTTGAGTTTTTTTCAACTAACGAAAAAATCTCATAAATTTTTTTCAAAAAATAGTCACAATGAATCTTATTTTATAGATTTCGATGAGTAAGTTTCAAATATATATTTTTTTTTATCTAATTTTGATTTTTGGTAAAGGTATGGTGTTTTAAAAGTTTTTTTTAAAGAGAGAAAATAAAATAAAATAAATTTTTAAAAATATAAAAGTAAAATTAATTTTAAGTTAAAGTTTTTAAAATTTAGAAAAAAAACCCACCAAACATGGGCTTAATGTCTACGTATAACAGTTAGTGCAAATATTCTATTTGAGTACAAGTGGCAGTGCGTTATTCATCGTAATTCCTTGGTTGTAATTTTTTTTTTGAAAGCGAGGCAAAAAAATTTAATTATTAAAAAAAATTAAGTTACAAGCCAGCCCGCAATAAGAATTTCCAGCTTTCCAAGTCAATATTTATGTACTAAATACATACAAAACACATTTAATAGCTTAAACAAGGTAACATTTCATTAATTAGGCGCCGCATGTGTTTTAAATTCTTGATGATATACGTTGCATCTGTTGATTAAGTATTTATTCTTAATTTGTGGAAGAAGTCAAGTTGCTAGTTAATTTCAACGATGCACGGGCAGCATATATATATATATATATATATAAATATATGTAGTTTACATTAATCTCATTTGATTTTTATAAAACGTAGAACGTAAATAAAAGAAGCCCTTTGACCTAACAACAAATGTTCATTATCACTTTAATCAAAAAAAAAAAAATGTTCATTATCTCTGCTTTACAACTACCTAAACCAACAAAAAAAAGAAGAAGAAGAAGAAGATTAATTAATTAACTAATTATCAACATAAAGAATCACCTCCCTTGTTTTCAGCTTCAAGTAGCTTGTCTTCCTCAATTTCTTCGCTGTCATCCATCGCCACTACCACTCGAGTTTCATCAGTCAGCTCTTTAGCTCTCTTGGCTTCAAATTCCCAATCAGTCCTACCCAAAACAACCAGCATGGTCACCACACAAGAACCTTGTGCCGCCAATAGACCCAACCATAGCCCCTCAAAATCCAACCCCATAAAAAATCCCAGTCCAACGGCCACCGGCATTCCAATCAAGTAAAAACACCCCAAGTTTATATTCGCACCGATTTTAGGCCTTGCTGTTCCCCTCAACACCCCACATCCTGTTGTTTGTGGACAGTTACCGAGCTCGCAAAGCCCAATTATAGGCAGAACGAGTGAAGTTAATGCTATAATCTCTTTATCTTGTGTGAACATTCTGCCCCATACGTTCCTCATGCTTACCGCAAAAAATAATGCTAATATTCCAAATATGAGGCTGCAACATAATCCTACAATGGCCGCAAACCTTGCTTTTGCTGGTTGACAAGCTCCCATTTCATTAGCCACTCTGGTTGATAAGCTGAAGCTAAGAGATGATGGAAATATGTAAATTAGTGCGGTGGTTTGAATTAGAATGCCCATTGAAGCAACTGTGGCTCTGGGGTTAATTAACAACCCGCAAAGTAAAATCATGATTTCGTACCACCACCATTCCAGGCACACTGAAATACAGCTGGGGACTGCTAAGTTTAGTAGAGATTTCCAGCCTTTGAAGCACTCCTTTGAAAATCCTCCCCACGTTTTTTTGTACACGCCAGACACTAAAATGTAAATTATTAGCGAAGCAACAAGATTGAAGTTAGTCCACACGCCACTAAGTGCGACACCTCTAATTCCTAGGCCAAACTTTGTAACGAGGAGATAATTAATTGGTATGTGTAGAATGATTGCAAAAGTTGCGCAAAATGTTAGTGGCAAAGTTACGGATTGACTACGGAGATAAATTCGTATAGGGTGTAGTAAAGATTGAGCTAAGAGGTCAGGAAGAGAATAAAGAAGGTACAATTGAGCTTCGGCAGCTATAGTTTCATCTTGGCCACAAAAGAGTAAAATTGTCTTCATGTTAAGCCATAAAAGAGCTATTGGAAATGAAGTAATAATTAACAAAAGGACCGTTCTTTGCAAAGAAAGGCCAAGGAGGATTAGTTTTTTGGCACCAAAAGCTTGGCCACAAATGGGTTCCATTCCCATGGCTAAGCCAGACAGAACTGAGTAACCGGAGATGTTAGCGAAGCCAACGGCTAGTGAGCCGCCGGCTAAGGCGAGCTCACCAAGACGGCCGAGGAAGAGCATTGATATCATAGAACGAGAGTAGAGTAAAAGGCCAGTGAGTATCATGGGGAAAGCTATGTTTGCTATGGAATTTAATTCATCAAGGGCAAGAGAGAGATTGGTTAGGTGGGGTTTTTGGTTAATTGTTGGGCTTTTGGGGATCATAGGGGTGAGCATGTCGGGCGGTTTATTGTTGTTAGACGGTACAAGGTATTGTTTGTTTGAACAGAGAGGAGATGGCTTTTGTTGGCACATTGTTAACTGTGTGCGTGTCTAATTTGTGGGCTAATTGGACACAAATATTGAGAGAGAGAGAGAGAGAGATTGATTTAGGGGACTAGAGAAGGTGGTGGCGGTGGGTTTATAAAGGGGTCCAATGGGACGGCCAGCCATTAGATTTGAAGCGGATAAATTCATATATTTCAATTTCACATACTATTACTAACTTTTGGATGGACTTGGTATATTTTAGTAGCCGGCCTATGTATGCATGTATGTGTTAAGAGAGAGAAAGAGTAATATTTTTAGGGTGGGGTTATTGCCGCATTCTAAAGTTCTCTGTAACACTTTTTCTATTAATTCAATACGATAGGGCCGAGTATATTATCATTTACTCGGTATAATAGAGCCGAATTATTATTGAGAACAAAAAAAAAATACATTGACTCAGTCTTATTACACCAAGTAATTAATGTGTAAATACTCGGCTCTATTACACCGAATCAATATACACATACTCGGTTCTATTACACCGAATCAATATAAGAATATTACGGAGAGATTTAAAGAGTCGCAATAACCCCCACCCATATTTTTATTCAAACTAAGATTTGAGATAGAAAAATGTGCTTTAATTTTGTTCCTACAACAGCTATTACCTAAAATCAAGATTTCCTTATAAAATCAAGATTTCCTTATTAAATGAGAGTCAAAGGGCACATGTGCCTGGGGAGGAATAAGACACGACACGGAAGACAAAACTTGAGTTAATTATTTACACTTTTAAATAAAAATAATAATAACAATTAAGGATAATATATAGTTGGTGCTAATAACCAAGGACAATTTTTTTGGAGGTTAATTTGAAGGACATCTTTAATAATAAAAAACAATATTTTAAATTAAGGATATGTATTTTTTATTAATTATTAATTCAATTAATATATAATATATCTTGCAAATTCTCTTCATTGCCCTTCATAATACATATCCTCCCTTGTTTGAACATACTAATCTTCTTTAATTTTGAGCCAGATAATTGGTTGTTAATAGTGTATATTATCAATATACTAGGGTATACTCGTGCCGTCTGGCACGATAAAAAGAATAAAATATAATAATTAGATAAAATATAATTACGTGAAAAATGTGAGGATTGAAGATGTGTATGATTGTATATTACTTATGACTGAAGATGTGTATGGTTGTCTTACTTGTCCAATTAGACCTGAAATCTCATCGACTGTTTTATAATGTAATGATGTTATGAGTGTATTTAAAAGAGAAAAAAAATATTATATTCGAGGCAGATCGAATTGTAATATAAAAAATTATCACCCTAAAATTGCTTCGATCCTTTTATATTGTAATGGTGTTATTAGTATATTTAAAAGAAAAAAATATTATATTTAAGGTAAGTTGGACACTAATATAAAAAAAAATTCACCCCATGTTCGAGGTAGGTTGGACACTTATTTTTAATTTTATTTCAGTATCTTTTATTCACTGTGTAATATTTTCAATAACTAATGGATTTGTAAATTTGATGAGAGAGAAATGTATATTTTCAATAACTATTATATTTGTAATGTTTTATAAGTTTTATATGCCATTATATTTGTAATGTTTTGTAACTTTTTCTTGAATTTTTTATACATAATTTAATAATCACACTGGATCTTGTTTTGTAGATGTTGATGAACATATTTCAAATATATAAATTTTATTAAAGTTGAATTTGTAAATTTAAAGTTATGGCATTTAAAAGTTTTTTAAAAATTTGTTGAGAGAGAAATATTGTAAAAAAGTAGAGAGATGTAAGAGTTATATTTGTGTATATGTTTAGTATGTGAGTAAATGTTAAGTTGATTTGACATCTTGTTGTGAGGTATAAAAATGATCTAATAGTCTAAAAGTGTTAACACCATTACAAATTAATATGAGACGTTGGATTAATTTATTATTTTATTACAAAAAACCCTTGTTTTATAATATAGATGTACTAGTATCCTAAATGAGTTCTACTTCTTAAAAAATATTTAATTATCTAATAAAAATCAAACCGCGCCCCCCCCCCCCCCCCCCCCCCCCAAAAAAAAACCCCCCTAAAATACTGAATGACATCATTATACAAATATATCTCACAAAACCGTTGGATTTCTTCGAAAAAAAATTTCAAAATTCATGTATCTCTCCACCAATCCTCCTGAAATCTACCATTAATCTCAAGTACAGTTTACAAATTACTAAGATGGAGACGATTTCTTTTAATTTTTAAGAAAATGGAGAGAGTGAAACAGAGTTGTTCTTGATGATTCCAATATTGAGATTTAAGGGTTCAATTTTGTTGTCAAAGTTCTTCTATCTTCGACATCGTTGCCTTCTTGCAAAGTAAAGCACCAACTATAGTATAGTTGTTAAGTTCGATTACAATCTACATCTGTCAGTCGATTTTCGCCTTTTTTTTAACTAATGGTATGTTAATAATCTCAACGGCTCTTAAAAAAAAGGAAGAAAAAAAAAAGAGGAGGAGAAGAAGATGAGAAGAATATAAGATAAACTCATTTGGTCGAAAGTTTCCGTTTCCATTTCACTTTCACTTTCTTTTTGTTTTTAGTTCTTTCAACAATTTTAATTTTGAATTTTTCTCGTTTCTAACTTTGCTAGGATTTTCTTTTTTGAGGAGAAGAAAATATATATATATATACATATAAAAATTCACCTAGTTATGCAACTTTTTCTCTTTTTTTAGCTGATATGTATGTTAATCTACAATTTAACCCTTCTATATTTGTGTAAACACATCAAAGTGATTTATTAGATATATTGTTACTTTTGTTTTTAAAACATTATTATAGTGTGTTTACAAAAACAAAAAATTGCCATGACATATACATCTATGAACTCTTGTATGCAATTAAGTTTGTGTTATATTAACTATGATGCCATACATGTTTTACCTTATTTACAATGGGTCTGTTTAGTTGTCTTTCAAATTGTAAATTATAAGTAATTTACAAAATTTTCATTTATTAGTGTTTGGTTATGTAAATTAAACAATTGTAAATAAGATAATTCAAGTTGATTCACAAAAACTCAAATTAAGTCATTTCAAGTAAAATTTGAAATTGCCTAATTCTAGAATTGGATAATTCATTCCAACTCTATTTTTTGAGAAGATCTAGTTTCTACCCATGATGTTGATGCATCTATACAAAATTTTAAATAACATAGAACAATAGAGAACATGTTTTTATTCTAATAATCGAAATTTCTCGTTTAAGTTTTCCAAACACTACTTGAATTAGAATTGAATTATTCATAAATTCACAAATTCACAAATTTTCAATCGAAAATTAACTAATTCTAAAATTAGGTAATTTACGCAACCAAACGGGCCCAATATGTCTACATATTTTAGTAACATATAAATGTCTCTAGATAAATTAGGCATGTAGTCCTTACTCATTTTTTAATATTTTTGAATAAATATTTTGTAACTTTTGTTATCTCATCAAAGTTATAATATATCTATCTCAAAGTAAACAAATGTGTCTTAATAATCTTCCATTAAAACCATTGGAAAATTTCGACAACTTAATCCAATTTGAAAATTTTGAATTCAAAATTTATTCTGTTTTGACTTAAAAAAAATGTTACAAAGTCTCTAAAAATATTACCTAGATTTTGGAAAGGCTAAATTTTAGGTGATAATAAATTTGCTTCAAAAAAGTCCGACTCCTTGGAAATAAAAAAAACTATTACTAAATACAAAATAATTTGAATTCTTTGGGCTAAAAACAAAAAAGCCCTAATTTGTATGGATATGTTTTGAAATATGAAGGACAAATTTTAGGAAATTAATTAATTTTGTCATTAACAAGGGTATTATTGAAAAAATACAAATAGAGAATAAATAATTAAATAAGAATGTCATTTGTCCTTCACCTAATCATGTCCTTTATTTTTTGACAGGCAACTAATCGTGTCCTTGAAACTAATCATCTAAAACTTTAATTTGTCCTTTTAAATATGAAATTTCAAAAAGTATTGATGACACTATTTTTAAAATTGTTTGGTTGGAATTTTTTAAAACTGTTTTTTTAATTTGATTTGTATAGAGTACACTGTTTTTAAAATTTTACAAAAAAAATATAATCTTTATTTTTTATTCATTTCTTAAAAAAAATTAAATAAAAAAGGAAAAATAAACAAAAAATATCACTTTTACTTTAGTGAAGTTCTTAAAATGGGTGAACCAAACAAGATTTTTTTTTAAAAAAAAGACTCAAAATATTTTTTTAAAAGCCAACCAGACAACAACTGTTTTTTAAATTCAATTTGTTTTTTAAGTTAATTTGAGCATTTCTTTCTATTTTGAGAAATTTAATTATACTTTCTAAATTGCTCTTAGTTCTTGGTTTCCTGAAAAGTTCAAGTTTATCTGGTTAATTTCTATTCTAATTTATTTGAATATACTCTAGTGTTCAATCATCCTCTAGTGTTCTCTTATAGACATTCCATGCTAATAGTTTATTTGAACATAATCAAATCTTACCGTATATATAAAACTAGTATTTTTTAGAAAAAAAACAGACTTTTAATTTGGCTACTTTGCATCTAAAATTTGAGGCACATCCCAAAAGTAAATATGGACTCTTATGAGCTTAAGTATAAAAACAGTGACTTCACATAACACCCCTTCTGTTAGGCTTTTTTAAGGTACGTCAAAAATTAGATAAAAGTGAAAATCGGTTAAAACTTTATGATTTTACAAATGCTTTTTGAAACTTTATGCTTCAACATGTAACTCGGATAAATTTCAGAGATGTTATATGTGACTAACTGGACAAAACCATTTTGTCACGATAATACATGGGCCATTTTTGAGTTATCCAAAAGCCCGTGGAGGCCCACCATAACTTTGTTGCCTTTGGAACTTGCATGAATAAAAAATTCGGAAGAGGGTTTTTTTTTTTTTTTTTTAATTTAATTTAATTCTACGAAGAGGGTTTAAATATTAAGATTTGTACAGGAAAAATTGTTTGTCCACTTTGTCCTTGGTCGGCTCATTGTGTGTTCAAATTCAGAAACTCTGTTTTGTTTAAAATCTATGAGAAGGAACCCTTTTTAGTTGCCTCTCATACATACATATTTTTGGCATATAGTTAGAAGGATAAATTCAACCATATTTTGGATCTATTTTCGGTGGCTTCACATCTTTCCAAGATATATTCCGTAGAATTTGGATAATCATTATTCTTGGCATATAGTTAGAAGAATAAATTTTTTTTGCCTCCTTTATCCTTTGAATTACAAAAGTTAAATATATACTATACTTGAAATAAGCAGAAGTGTATTGTCGTACTAATGGTGATACACATGTGCGCAACAAATATCACATGTGTTTTTTTAACGTATGGGCGGCCGGCTCAAGTGTACGCAATACTTGTAATAACACCAACTCAAGTGATACATAGACCTAGAGAAATACACCAAAAATACCACATATATGGTACTCTTGGCCATGCTAACGTGGGTTGACGTGTGAGCAACATAATATTGGTATCACAAGAAACGTTATCATTTACAAGAGTTTAGATATTGAGCAATATAATATTGGTATCACATAAAACGTTATCATTTACAAGAGTTTAGATATGCACAAGGTGTATCACAAAACAAGACATGCACACGAAATTCATCACAATATCGCATTTTGTGTGCTCATATCTATTATGTATATGAAATTTTATATCCACATTCTTTTGCAGTATTTAACGAGTTAATCATTAAAATTTTAACCCTAACTTATTACTATATATAAATATAATATAATATAATAACCTTCTTTCACTAGAAGTAAGTGCGGGCCCCTTTCAAATAAATTTATATTTTGCGCTCTAAATATGTCAATTTTCAATTCAACATGCGTTTGTCACATTTCTTGCGTTAGTATAAGGAATGAAACTGTGAAATTAATTAATGGTCTGAAAACACATGGATCGAGTTTAAATATTGAGAGTAACCAAGCTTCTTCGTTCAGTAGTATAAGCTTGTCATTGGAATAATCTTAAAGTTGACTTGATACTCTCAAAATCGACTTTTGATGTTATCAAAATGATACTTGGTCAGTGATAGCACGAAAACTGAACCAATCACACCGTAGAGTAATCCTCAAATGAAAAAAAAAATTATAGAGAGTAATAATTCAGCTTTGGGTAGGGAATTAAGTCTTCCACGGTGATGCAGGTCAATGGTGTAACAGTGGAACACTGACAAGTGGACGGACTGGAGAGCGTTTTGGTCCTGTTTTTTCAACACTCCAACCGTCCCTTTTCAATTAGGGCAAGATCTCCTCTTTATTTTCATGGTAAAAGGACTTCCTTTTTTCAATTAAGTCAAAAATCACCTCCACCGCAACTATTTTGTCTTCAACAACATTTCTTTTTTAAGCGATGCCACTATTCACCTTCCCTTTTCTTGAATTATTCGAATTTATCTAAAGTTAGAATATAAAATAAAAATAAAAATGAAAAATGAAAAAATAAACTACTTTGATTTATAAATTTTCCATCGATAATGAAATGCCCATGACAACCACCCACTAGGCCTCTAGAGGAGTTCCTCGGTCAAAAATTCGAGCATGCACGCCTGTAGTAATTATGAGTTGCATAGCATGCACATATATACTTTATATATAAACCATTGGATAGCTTCAACTTAAATTGACATAATCCTACAACAAACTTTGAAATTGCTGCACATGGTGAAATAAAATAAACTAGTTATTTTTTCTTCCATATTCGATCTATCTTTTCTTATATAAATTTGGTTACTAAAAAGAAGATGTAGCATGTGAATATATTATATTAATTTAATTTGTTGTCTCTATTGTTATCTTTTTGCCCGGAGAAAATTAGAGATCTGTCAATACTAAACCATGTGAACAATAATAATAAATCTAGATCATGATGTATATACATCAATCAGTTCAAGTACCAAACAAAGACGACTTAATCTTGAACCCATATCCAAAAACAAATGCTACGCAATTTACATTCAAAAACTATACAGTGACAGATTAGTGGCCCTGTCATGTTCCGGTAATAAAGGCCTCAAGTAACGTTTGACCGTGTCGACAGAGAATGAATTGCCAACAATGACGTGCTTGAAATGGCCAAGAGAGAACCCGAAGGTTGTAGTAGGTGAACATGGGAGTAAATGGTGATGAGAGTAAAATGATCATTTTTGTGTCGTTTAATGGAGGTCGATGGAATCCACGGACATGCAGTGGAGTATAGACTCTAAATACTACTTGAAGTATGAGATGCAAACTCAAAATTTCTCATATATATATTTCTTTCTTTTTTCCACCGAACAAGATTAGGGAGGAAATGGTGATGAGGGTAAAAGGATCATTTTTGTGTCGATGGAATCGATCCACTGACTGTGGGATGTAGACTCTAAATACTACTTAAAGTATAAGATGCAATTTCAAAATTTCCCATATATATTTCTTTCCTCTTTTTTCCTCCGAACAACATTAGGGAGGAAATGGTGATGACTGATGAGGGTAAAATGATCATTTTTGTGTCATTTAATGGAGGTTCAATGGAATCCGTTGACATGATACTGGAGTGTATACTCTAAATTAATACTTCTTAAAAGTATAAGGTGCAAACTCAAATTTTTCAATATATATTTCTTTCTTCTTTTTTCCACCAAACAACATTAGGGACAAAATGGCCGATGATGAGGGTAAAATGATCATTTTTGTGTCATTTGATGGAGGTCGATGGAATCATCTGACATGAAACTGGTGTGTAAACTCTAAATGCGTACTACTTAAAGTATAAGATGGAAACTCAAAATTTTCCATATATATATATTTCTTTCTTCTTTTTTCCACCTAACAACATTAGTGTATGTATGCAGTATATTTGTTGAAATGGAGTAAATTTAGATGCATGAAAAGCACCAACTGTCATTCTCAAAAAGTGCACCACTTAACTAAGCACCTAATATTTTGTCGTTGAAATGCTAGCTTCACCGATCATAATTTTCAACTCTAGCTAGTAGCTTGTAAAGATACAACATAGTTTAATGTTACCTTTATGAAGAAAAGAATGTTTACTTCTGATTTTTTAAAACTTAGACTAGAGATTCAGCTCCCTCGTGTTAAAACCATTAGTACATTTATTAATTATAGGAAACAAGTTGTAAGTGTTTTTTCTATAATTATATTTAAAATAAGAATACTTTTTTTTATTTCATATTAAATGAATGATATCGTCAATAATTTGTTTTAGTTATAAGAACAATTTTCGATCTTTATCCGCTAAAAGGATACACTTCTTTTGTTAAATAGTTAATTATATCCTAACTATAATATATTTTTTTTATTATTATTATTAGTCGTTGTTAAGCCACACCAACCACTTCCGCCACCACTGGCCACCAGACTCCAGCAATGAAAGTTTTTACATTAGTTGCTTGCGGATTTTATCAAAAATAGACTACACTAAAATATGTATCATAGTTGCTTGCAGATTTAGTGCAAAAATAGATTTGTACTAAAATATGTATCATTAATTGCTCGCGAATTTAGTGAAAAAAATAAATTTGCACTATAATTTATACCTTCAATTGCTTGGATTTAATAAAAAATTATATTTTCAGTACTTTTGCTGGACCTCCAGTGGTGGTTGCCAATGCTCCAGTAAAGGGCGATGGTGGTGGTCACCAATAGTGATTAAATTTTATTTTTTAGGAAAAAACAAAAGAAATAGAGAAATGGTATTTTGAGTAAGTGTCATTCCTTCAGATATAATTATGGAAGAAAGCTTTTAACCCATTGCCTCTTTTAATTATACTATAAAGTCAGGAACACCTTGTTGTTTTGAAACCCTGTTAATATTGTATTTTTCAAATTTATCCTCAACATTTTTTATTTTTAAAATAAAAAAATATAAATATATTGCATAAGCCCTACCCTTTTGTTTTCCTCTTTACACTAGCTATATCCTAAACGCCAAAGTGCATGTGACAAGAATTTAGTTAATCCTGATTTGAATCTTCGAGTAGCTGCTTGGTGTTGGAGTATAGGCCAAGACCAAATTAGTTTTTTGTTTGATTCCTCCTTGGCTAAACCCAAGTCTTCGACAAAGCAACATAGTTCTTTAGCAGACGATAAGGTTAATGAAAGACACCCATGTTATCACCATTAACAACCAACACTCTATTCTCGAACAATGACATAATTAGCTATCATACCTATTCTTGTTAAATTTAAAAAAAAATGAACAACAAACGAAAAAACAAAAAGACTTGGACCTAGTGAGGTGTCTTTATATGTATGGCCAAGTCAAAAAAGAATGAGGATGTTACCTAAGATCAGTTCTCAGAGTCTCAGTCTTTGATTTATCACTACCTTTCTTTATTTTTCTTATTAAAGAATCTTAATTAAGACCTATGTTTAACCAAGTACTAGATTCTGTCACCGTATCAGCCTTTTTTTGACTCGAAGCCATTATGTCATGTTGTTTCTAATCAGCGACTGATACAAATTTTATGCATATATATTAAAATTCTTGTTCAAACGTGTTGCATTGCTCATTAAGTGTGAACTCTGCGGCACAAGTTTTAACCATGGACGATCTCGACACAAGCCAAAAACCATCCATAACACTATTAAAATATCTTGAATATGTTTGACGCGCCAAATTAAAGAGTCGTACAAGATTATTCAATCTCATCCGGACAAAATAAAACAATATCACCTCTTATATGAAATTTGTTAATCCCTCTCTCAGTGGGACGTATCCAATTTTGATAAACACTAAACATGAGATATGATAAAATTATCTTATCCCATTCTCTTGTCTTGGTGTGATAAACACAGCCCGAGTGTAATCTAACAAAGGGCAGTCCTAAGACTGTCAAAAAGTGTAATAACAACGCACAAGAGACCAGATAATTTATACATACAACGTTACGAGAAAAAATGATGCACTTCTCGACTTCAATTCAAAATATGTACTTTAGAGTTGATAACAACCTGCAAGCTGCAGAATCCCAAATGGTGAATGGCATAAAGATAACCACCCAACCAATAAGCAAACAATGCAGAATTCGTAACACATGCCTCTGTAATGCCTTTCAAAATGTTTTTAACTCGTTACAAAATGCATCCTAAAGTCAGCTAAGGATATCCTTTCTGGGGGGCACGATTATCTTAGTTTTTGATATATTTTTTTTCAATAGGCTGTTTCACTGCAAAGTTGAAAAATAATTCAAGAAACAACTTGTAATTTTAAAGAGAAATTTTGGAAAAAGATGGATGATTTGGGTAAAGGTGTTCTCCGGATTATTCATCTCACTTCCAAATCTACTTCCAAATATACAAGTATCTCATGGTTAACGCGGTATTTGCTATCAAATGCTAAACAATTGACTACAAATTTCAAGGTAAAGAAGCAGCCACGGGTCATTTTCCTGGTCCAAAACAGAATTACAAAATCCATCACATCGACAATAAAATTCAATACACAATTAAATCTAAAAACATTAAGACAACGGCATGATATTCCCCCTTAATGATACTTCACTCCAGATGAAACTTCTGCATAGTTACAAGTCCACCCCAACAAGTAAAATATATAGATCTGCGAAAGACAACTGCATCCATCAATCACCTACCAAGACAGTTCTCATCTTTTGCACTAATCAAGCTGGAGACTGTGATCGCGATAGTGATGGAGATCTCTCTCGTGCCAGGGGTGACTGACTGTAACATCAATACAAAGATCATTAGCAAAACCATAAAATACCAGAACTAAAAAATTATTAAGGTATCAAATCTCAAGTTAGTTGATTATTTTCAATCTTGATTGCAATAGAATTAGCATTATCTTAGAAGTTTGACAAGTCAAATAGCAACTATTAGTAACACTTTCAGAACAGCACAAACCTCCTAAGTTGATTCGGCATGGGGCTTTCAGCTCCATCATATGCAGGGCTGTCCCTTGGTTCGGGCTTAGAATTTGGGCTACTTCCACCTCGATAATCTTCAGGACTAACCCTCTCTCTTCGAGGACCTGGGCTAGGGCGTCGATGATAGTCATTCGGACTAAGCCTCTCTCTTGGGCTGGATCCACGGCCATGTTCAGGGCTAGGCCTCTCTCTTTGAGGGCTCAAGCTATTACCACGGCCATAATTGGAATTCCTATCCCTCCCATTGTGACTAGGGCTAGGGCCATGACCACCACGGCTATACTCAGAATTCCTCTCCCGTCCAACAGGGCTCGGACCCCGACCATAATCAGGACTGGCCCGCTCTCTTCGATAGGGGCTAGGGCTACGGCCACGTCCACGTCCGTAATCAGGACTCCCCCTTTGTCTCCCATAGGGGCTAGGGGATCGCCCCCTATCCCTCCGAGGGGACCTATCACGGCTTCTATCAGGGCTATATCCGTTTCTCCTCTCATCGTCATCTTTTATGGCATATTCCACTGAAATAACTCGATCCATCAGCTTGCTGTACCACACAAGGTATAAATTTCATGTCCAGTTCACATAGAAGACGCAATAATTGGGTAGAAGTAAACACAAATCAAAATACACCTCACAATCACTAAAGACTTCCAATCATAAGTAGTAGTCGTAAAATCCATATAAAGACGAACAAACCTCATGTTTGTAGCATCCAGAGCTTTGGTGGCATCCTCCTGTGATTCAAACTGGATAAATGCAAAATTCTTTCTGATCCTGACGTTCAATATTTTCCCGTATGGATCGAAATGCCTCTCCAAATCCCTAGTCCTTGTATTATATGGATCAAAATTAATAACAAACAAAGTCTTTGAGGGTCTTGAATTAAAAGATCTTCTTGAACTCTCAGGCTTCCTAACACTACGTTCTTGCTGCAACACAACAAAGGATAAAAAGTCAAAAGCATTTCAGGAAAAGAGTAAACCGATAGTAAAAATATGATATCAACATCTTACCTTCGTCCACTCAACACGAAGTCGGCGTCCCTTCCTACCAAATTCTATACGATCAAGACGTCGAATTGCATCCTCTGCATCTCTCTCGTCCTCCATATAAACAAAAGCAAATCCTACAAACAGACAAAAGAATCTTAATCAACACATGGTTTACAGTTCAAGTTGTATTACTGGGGTGGAAGGGGGAGACAATTGAAGAATCCCCCACAAAAGAATTCTTTCATCTAATATGGCATTTTCTCCCGAGTGAAACAAGCAATTCCACACTCAGATAATATATACCCAACTCTGTGAAATCTAGAAACGAAGGGACCAGCAAAATCAGCAACAACAGACCTTTAATGAAGAACTAAGTGATGTCAATGAACAAGAATCCCAGGGTGGATTTCTCAGGGGAGAATAATGAAAAGACAGTGGGCATCTCCATTAATTCTGCTGTCTGCATCAAGGTCAGCATAGTTTTCTAACTTGTAACGTGTCTGTGAGTCAAGGCTTGGCAAGGAATGAAAGGCAATGTGTGTCTGAGGAAAATGTGTGATGGTGATGCCATGGTGGATCAGAGGCTCTACTTGCGAACAAGAAGAGGAAGCTCGTCACGGCCAGGAATGTAATGGAATGCAGAACACATCCATCTGCCAGGAGGAATGGTATGGACATTCAAATGTAATCCTGCGCCAAAGAATTAGTTGATTATGGGGGTTTAGACTAAAATGACTTACTCTTTTTTATTGTCAAATATATCCTCACACCCCATTATAATCCCCCTTATAACTCAAAAAGCATGGATTGCTGTTGCATTGACTCAGATGATCTGGATGAATTTGCGGTAGTAGCCCGAAAGAAGCCGCCTCTGGAAATTGGAGTTGTGACCCTGAATGGCCTCGATATAATATCCGTGATCTCATTGCAGCATGAATAAATAAATAATGTATTTTATTTCTATTAAGCACGCATGCTAGAATTCTGAGCTTGATCCAGAAAATGAAATGTATGTCTGTTGATGCTATCATGTTGACCTTTACTTGTATAATCCGATTCCGATCACCTTAGAACCCACAACCAGGTAAATATTAACAGCAACTGCAGCTTTATTCATTTTTCAGCCAATCTAGCTTCCTTGACCATAAATAAGCCTACAAGCATGTTCTTTCTTTTCACAGTAGAACTTTCATCACATCCATGATGCTGGAATTGCGTTCACAAACTCATCTTGCTATGATATGGACATAGTAACTAGTTCAGAATGTAAATTTTCATGCGGTAGAAATGTAGAACACTTTCTTCATATTGTACTAAATATAACTTCACATGTCACGTTAATGACTAAAACTTAATTCAAATTGAACTAGATTTAAATGGGAGAGTGTTGGCAATTCACAGCATAGGGTGCAACCATGCAAGTACAATTTTTTGACTCGGTTCGTCACCAATGATTTGGCTCTAGAAGAATGATGTCCAAAATTCAGTAGAAAAAAACTAGCAATTACTCAACTAGAAAAAGCAAACAATAACAAAACAGTTACAACTAAGATGGAGAAAAATTACCGGACTTCATATCCACCCTGTCAACCTTCCCATATCTTCTAAAAAGCCTCTCAAGATCCGACTGCCGTGCATCAAACTCAAAATTTCCACAGAAAATGGGCCTCATTTCACCTATAAGTGAAATCTGAAACTCTGTAAGTTTTTAATATATGGAAAAAAAAAAATATATATATATATATAATAAAAGTGAACACGTGTAAACTGGTTTCACAACTAACGGTGATGAATAATACAAAAAACAATAACATTACTTCCTCAAATTTCAAAAATAGAAAATTAAGTCCACAACAATATAAGACAAGGAAAGTTATTGTAAGCTTGAGCAAGTGGGCTAGCCTAAATGGTACAGGTGCCCACACAGACCTGGGAAATCCCGGGTTTAAGCCTCACCTGGGGTGGGGGTGTTACTGTGTTATTATATTAAAGGAAGAGACTTGGATCTTCCTTTGAAAAAAAAAATGTTAATGGTAGGCTTTAATGTAGTGGAAAGTTATTTCCCCAAAAAAACTTCAATTTCAGATATAAATTTAGGATTCCTCAGAAAGTTTGTCTGCAAATAAATGATAAATTCACCAGTCATGGAAACACATTTTTTAGGATAAATGAAGCACCATAAGATTTTCGTTGAACAAGCTCGTCAACATGAAAAAATTAGAATTATTTTCCAGAGTCTATTTTCTGTCCCAAAAAAATGATAATTTTACACGTCTGCTATGCTTTCAATAAACCATATGCTTGGACATTTTAATTACAACACAGATATTCATGTGGAAAATTTAATTCCTTTTATCTTACCTTCCTTTCCCTAGTTCTCCCAATTCTAAAAGGCAAGCTAAAGATCAACTTTTGGACTACCATATTACCCAACAAAACAATGAAATTGCAGATCAACTATTATTACATAGAAGCATCCATTAAAGCATCAAACTTTTAACTGAAAACAAAAATAAAATAAAAACTCACACATACAGAGTTGGAACTTAAGAAAATCACACAAAACACGCATTAAATAACTAGAAGATGAGAATTCCAGATCTCCTAAAACAGATCGAGTCAACATACCAAATCTAAATACCCATGGATAAAAAGTTATACCTGCTGAGAAATTCCTAGGAGAAGAAAGAAAACAATTCTTTTAATATCAGATCTCAAAAATTTCCCTTTACTTAAATCAGATACGAAAAGATTAAGCTTGAATTTTAGACACTGCAGGGTGACTGATATTTTTACCTCTCGACCTTCAGACGAAAACCCTAATCGCGAGGATAGTTGGAAGAAGCTCGTTGCGGCAGAGAATCACTTTAAAGGACTGACCTCCTCATATCCCAAGCACGTGAGGTAATATAATATGTTTGGGTAGTTTGTTACGAAAGTAGGACAACTATATCCTTGTTCCATTTCTTTTTCCTGTTATTATCCGGAAAAGATATGAAAGTCACTAATATCTTATTCTCATAATCATTAGGGTTTTCTCTTAATCAAATATTTAAGCATGGGGTCTTTTCTCATGGTTTTGGTCTTTGTAATTTGAAATTTTTTATCCATAAAATTTGGTTCGATAACAAATGAAAATAAAAAATTATAAGAAAAATAATTAATTTATGAAAAAAGTTAAAAAATAAATTGAAAAATATGGTAAGATATGTTCTTATTTTTTAACTTTTTCACTTAAATGGTGACGAAGAAAAAAATTCCGTCAAAATTAAAAGAGAATGGAAAACAAATTTCATATCACAATCAAAATACATGGACGTGATCCATGTGCACGTGGAGACTATTACATATATATGACTAGTATTGCCACCTTGAAAAAAAAAGAATTTAAAACATTTAAATTAAATATTTTTGTCGTTGTACTAATAATAAATTAAATCATAGTTAAATTTTTGTATGAGGTGATCTATAATAGGGTTAAATAAACCAAGTGTATATACTTGTATAAAAGTGTAGTTTTGCCGATATATATATATTTCAAGTAGCTATAGTATTGGATGTTTGGTTTTTTTTTTGTTTTTTTTTTGCATTTGATATTAATTTTTTAATTCTCAATATCTTTTTTATATTACGATCCCTTCCAGAAGAGAGAATACCTAGAGTAAGAAATTGGGCACCGTTAACTTAGTATTTCAAAGTATCTGCTTAAATTTTGTAATTTAACTATATAAAATTTAAAAGTTTTTCTTAATTTTTTTAAACCTAATATTGTAATCACAATGGATCTTATTTTCTAGATCTCAATGAGAATGTTTTAAATTTATAAATTTTATTAAATTTTGATTTTTAGATTTAAAATTATGGCATTTTAAGTTTTTTAAAAGTTAATGAGAGAAAGTAGGGAAGAGTATTTTGTGTGTATGAAATATATGTGAGTTTGATTTGATATTTTTGTGTGAGTAGAAAACACATTTAAGGGTCAAAAAAACCTCTAAAAGTGTTAACACAAATTATGAACCATTGATTTAGTGAAAAATTATTGGAAGAAATTATTGACTTTACTTTTTAATTTAATTTTTGTAATCCACTGGCTGGAGGTGCATGATCATCTTGCACCCATTGATTTGTTGGGCTTCTTTTCTGATCAATAAATTAAATTTTTAATAAATATATTTTTAGTCTTACAACTAAAGAGCAAAACTTGAAACATAAATGAATTCAACAACATATAATTTAATTTATTTTTTGTTTCAAAAAAAATTTAATTTAATTTTTGATGAATCAAGTGGAGACGCGTTTAATGTGGGGTACCCTTTCATTATTTTCAAGATGTATAGTAAATTTTGAAGAGATTATTTGGTGTTCAATCTTAAAAGGAGAAAGCAAAAAATAGAATTTCCGAGAATTGAACGGTGGTAAGTGAAGAGGGAGAAACCCACCATTTTTTATCAACTTTACTACACCCTCTTAATAAAGAGGGAAGTTGAAGAATTAAAAATACAAATTAATCGATTTGAATTTTGTTTCAAAAAAAAGAAGGGAAAGTTGATTTAAATTTGAAAAAAAATTCTTTTATCTAATAAAATTAGTGGATCCCTCATTTTGGTTATTAAAAAATGTTGTTAACTTTGATTATAAAAAAAGTAGATTTAGTTATTAGTTGAAAAGTTGCTAACATTTGATTCTATTATTAGGATAATATTTTCGGTCAACATAGTTAAAATTGATTATAATTATTATTTTAATTATATTATTGGAAATACTCTAAGTACTGATTTAGATCTCTTCATTAATTTGAGTATCTGACGTTTGAGAGAGAATGAAGGGCTCATGATGTAGCTAGGTAACTTGGAATAAAGGTAGAAAAAAAAGTGACTTAAACTTGAAATGGTGCATGAATCAATTGAAAACATGATTAAATCATAAAATTTGTGATCTTTAGAGAAATTCAAACAAATTCTGATATTCATACAATTAAATGAATAGGGTTGAATATTTTGTTCTTTAACAATGTCTTCTTCATTTTATTTTTTTCGATCAAATTCTATTTTCCTAACTACTTGATGAAAATTAATTAGAGTATGAAATGAAACAAATGAAGTAAACAGGTGATCTCACCCTGAAATCTAAGATGATTTATAGTATTTTCTTTTTTTGATACAAGTGATATCTTACATCTACAAAATAGGGAGAATGAAGGCCTTAAAATACACCCTAGCTACCATTCTCACCATAGGGTACATAAAACATATGCTATGGTAAAACTTCGTTGTACAATAAATCAAAGACGGGTCTAGGGGGAAATAACCTCCCATCAACACACACAAATATTTTATTTTATTTTTTGAGAATTCCTACTAGTATAGGAATATTTAACTATGAATATTTTAAAGTTATAGGGGTTCGTCCTCCCAATTTATTTATTTTTGAAAAATAATAAATATTCATAAAAATGAATCATAAATGTTCGTGCATAGGCAAAAGCATTAATATTCAACCTTTTAAACAAATCCCAAATTCATATGTTGTTCATGCTAAGCTTTGATACAAACTCTCATCAGCATACACTCCAAAAATAAATCACTCCGAATTAGGTGTGTCGTTTTAGATATGGGCTCGTAAAGAATAAATGTAATCAAGATCAAATGCCTCGCATATATTTATAGGAAAAGACGTTAAAATGAAAGAACAAGAGTCTCCATGAAAGATATTCAAGTTTTAAAAATGTGATAATGCTTTTGTATACCCTTTCATTGTCTAAACGGCAAACTAAGACATTAAGGATCAAGTAGGACTTTACTAGGTTGTAATGGGGCTAGGGGTAGTGGTTATGTATAAAACGGGTTAAATGAGGATTTAAATAACTCCTTGGCTCATTATTTCTTATGCTCAAAGGCTTTTTAACTCTTTTTGTTTATTTCACATACCTATATTTTCATTCTTTTGCATACAAAGCATCATAAGAAGTTTACAAAGGCAACCAATTTTACTGAAGCAATAAGATCAATCCCACAAGCCCTTTATCTTCCATTGTTTTGCTGCTACTAAAGCTCAAAAGTAAATAAAGCAGGAGAAATATTGATCTTACTTATAAGATCGATTATGCTCCTCCCTTGTTTCTTACTATTTACAATCGCCTTATTATGGACATAAAGATTAAAGAAGTAATATCAATCTTACTAGGTGTCTAAACCTCATTGTCTGCTTGTTGCCAACTAAATTCCTCATGAGCTCATGATCGATCTTATTGCCCAAATACTTAGCCATGAAGCAAGCTTAGAATATTTTTAACTCCTACCTCATTTGAGCACTTATAAATAAAAGATGTGGGGATTGCTTAAAGACATTTTTTGGCCAAGCTTTATTATTGTATTGGTGAGAGAAACTAAAGGATATGTTGAAAGAACATTCAAAAAGTGAGAATTTGGAGAGATTTATTTATTTTCTTATTGTCTTCTTTTCCACTTATAAGCACATTCAATTCACATTCCGTTAATGCAAGCATATGGTTTTTCTTCTATAATTCCTGTGATGTTTTCAATTAATATAGAAGAGTAAACATTAATTAAGGCTATGGGATGAGTTTGTTACGGAAAATTCATGATTATGTATTCAAATTTATAGAGCTTCATGCTTAGCTTTGCCAAGAGTTTATGCCATTCATCTCTTCATTAAAAATCACAATCTTTATTGGCCCATAGTATTATAAAGGGTATGGGGATTGCATTCATTGTTCCTTTAACTCCTTATGCCAAGTATTTTGAGTTCTTAGATTTCAATGGATGATAAATATACCAACACTTCTTAGATTCATTTTATCAAGTATGGTGAATCATATGAAAATAATAGTGTTGGTGCGAAAATCCAAAGTTAGTCTATTTCCGACCACACGGTCAAATGATTGGATAATTAATTGGAACGATAAAAAACAAGACAAAGATGTATAGAGGAGGTTCGCATTTCTGTAGATATAGGGGTTAATACTCCTCTTGTGAATAGAGTTAGCAGCTTGAGGTTGGCTTTTATTATAACAAGTAAGTTCCGATTATAATGAAATGTGTCTTTCTAGCTATTCTATCTCACAATACTATAGTTGGAGGAATTCTAAGTTTCTTATAGCTTGATTACACTATTCTCAGAGCTTTACGATACACTTTAGACTTCCATCTCTCTTTTCGTATTTTTTTTGAATACCACTTCTTTGCTTTATAGTTCTGTAGTAAAAGCTTGGCTGTTGAGGGAAGTAAATGCTTCATATATATATATATATAATAAAAGGAGAAAACATGCGTGAGGGGGGGACTCTCAGAGCAGGTCTTAAGCCATCTCTCATCATCACAAACTCTGATCTTACTTCTCCTTATATTCATGTGCATTTAATGCAGTTGGTATGCATTTAGTAAGTTGAGGGAAGTTATGCACCTCTTGCATGGTTGGTGGCAGTTTTTCATGCCATTGCCAACCACTCTGACATAGTGGTTATGTGTTGTTGGCTTCAACGGTGAAAGCGCTCTAGAGGTATAGCTTTGGGGACTTATGACCTTAAATATAGAGTAAATACTGTTCCGACATTCCCACAAGCTCCGTTAGATATGTAGCCTTAAAGCCGAGGCCTCTTAACTCTATTTTCACACATCAACAAGGGTAGCCACATGTCCTATAGTGATTGGTCCACGAAGTGAAATAACTATTTCCCCCATCAAGTAGTATACAAATGCTTTAAGTAAGAATAAGCGTACTTCATTTGACAATCATATATATATAGTGGCTTGTCCATTTTTTATTCTAATGTTCATTCCAATTATAGTCAAGTCTTGTGTTTAAGTAGTGAAGCTCAATTTTACATTTCATTGTCACTGACCATAATAAACATAGTTATTTCCTCAACCATGATGTTGCATTTCTTCATAAAGAATGCATAGTGGAATTGGATAAGTTGTATTTCTTCGAAATCTTTTACCACCAACGTCTAAGCCTTCATAATGATAAGTGGCAATTATTCTCAATGGTGATGTTGCCTTTCTTTATTAGGCGAGCCTAGTGGAATTGATAGGTAATGTCCTCTCAGGATTTTTTACTGCCAATGTCTAAGCTTTTTCAAGTGATAAATGACAACGTTTTTTTCACATTAATGAATGCATTAGAGTTTTGTGATTTGAATACATAAACATGATTTTCAAACCATAACAAATGAATTTTCGATGCCTTAACTACTTTTTAATACAAGAGTAAACATGCCTTTAAATTCTCGTTGCTTTATTTGATAATCATTTCAAAATACAAACCATACAAACTTTAAAAGCCAAACACATGACCTATATGCTTTATACCGGATCCCTGTGGTTTGACACTTGGAATTACCAAGTCTATACTATAACTTGATCGCTTACACTTAGGTATATACGATTGTAATATTTTATGCGCGTTAAAACGGCGTGTCTCTTTAGAAAGGAGTTTAATTCCTAGAAATTGAGGGACATGTCCATTTATAGAAGACCATTCAGACAGCAGTTAACAAAAAATTGATAATTCAAAATTCAAATCAAAACTGACATTTCTAAAATAATCATTTGCTATGTGAACCACTGGTGCACTTAATCACAATTGTTCAATTATAAAACGAAATGTTATAATTGTTCATTGCGATGCAAGCGTGTTGCTAAATGCGCCTAAAAAATGCCCAATCACACTTTCGCACATACAAGTGCACTTGTGCATGTGGAAGTGGTATTTACAGGCTCCTTATTTGGACTACACTGTAATACCATTAGTCTTTAAACAAGAAGTATTTTATTATAGCATTTAATATTTTATTAACCCATCAAACTTTCCATACTTTTTTTTGATGTGGGATTTAAAATTTCCTTATTTATTATATTACTTCTTCAAGTTCTTTATCGTCTCTTTATATATTGCAATGTTCTAACAACAAAGACTGCATGGTTACGATGATTGAAAAAAAAAAGAATAAGAGAAGATCGAATATCTATACACGAACTACTCCATGTTCAAACATCCTTATAACATGGTTACAATACTAGTTAACATTTTGATGGGTGGGGAGGGATCAAAGGTTCAAACCTAAGGCTGAAAATTGGTTATTGATCAAATTCCAATATGGGAACAATTTTGATATGGAAAAGTTTCGGTTTGACAGAACTGAACCAATTTTTTTTTCTAAAAAAAATACATGTTAACTTTTTGTAATTTCTTACCCAACCCCAAAGTCAAACATCACGCATACTATGCCCAAAATCCTTTCTCTCGCTTAATTTCCTTTCATACTTTCCCCTCCAAGTCTTTTTATCCCCTATCTTCTTTGCTTTATTTTCTCATAGACCAAAATCCCAAAATCCCAAACCACTACTATGCTGCCTCTCACCTTCCACTGCCTACGCCGTCGTCACTCCACAACTCCTCCACACCTCCACTACACTTAGGGCTCGTTTGGTTTGAGTTTTAAATCATTCCTAGAACACTATATTCCATTGCAGAAGGATTTTGATGTTTGGTTCAGGTTTTAGGATAGGAATGCATCATTCCAGGAATGGAGTATTCCTTCAAAGTTCCCCCTTTTAAATAGATGGTAATAGAGGATTACTAGTTTCTTTTAGATTTTTTTTAAGATTACCTCTTAAGATCAAAATAACTTTCCTATTTACCAAGACAACTTTTTTTTTCATTTATATTTTCTTGAAAAGAAAAAAAAAGTATTTTTTGTTATTGAACTTTTTATTTTTATTATTAAATATGTACAACGACTTTTCATATTTCTTAACAATAAAAATAAATTTTTACCTTTGTAAAATTATTAGGATTGTCTTTTAATTTTATAAAATGAATAATATTTTGGTAATTCACGCATATTTCACTCATGTTCTCGTTTGAACTAAATATAGAGAGGTAATTTAACATTCTAAAAAAAAAGAATTCATATCTGAACCAAACATTGGCAGGACATCTTAGATGCCAAGAGAAAAGCTTTTCATGAACCTAGGACACCTATCCCATTCCCAAATCTCGAACCAAACGAGTCCTTAATATTTGAACCTTAATCAAAGTTGAGACACCAGATCAAAAAATATTATATATATATATATATATATTGTGAATTATTATTGTTTAGTTGATGGTTTTTGCCGGATTTCCTCACTCTCCCTTTCAACCCTTGATTTCCTTGATTTTTCATAGTATGATAAATAATCTATATAAATATTTCATTATTATATTTGGAAGATTTTTTCATGTTTAGATTTTCCCCTCTTGTGCACTTGTGCACCTGTGACTGGCTTGAACTTTTAGTAATTAATATAATATATGTAATTATTCTTGTAAATCTTTTATATTAGGTGTAAATCTTCTATATAAGGTTAGGCTTTATTCTGTTGTATTTAGTCAATAACTTTCCTAGTTTCTAGCCTTTGATTACTCTTATAACTAATGTATATTAAGGATCTCAATGAATCAAAACAATCACGGATGATTTCCTTTATGGTATCAGAGGAGGTTCCTTCCTCCCTCTACCTTACCTAGCTGTCTTCTTCTTCCTCCCTTCCCTTTGCTACCTAGCCATCTCAGTCTTGCTCTCTCTAAGACATGGCCCATTCATCAGTTGGATGTTAAAAATGCCTTTTTGCATGGTGAACTCAAAGAAACAGTATACATGTATCAGCCCTTGGGTTTTAAAGACCCTGATCGACCTACTCATGTCTGTCTTCTAAAAAAATCTTTATACGGGTTAAAGCAAGCTCCTCGAGCCTGGTATAAACGATTTGCCGACTATGTTTCTTCCATTGAATTCTCTCACAGCAAGTCTGATAACTCTCTCTTTATCTATCGAAACGGTACTGATATGGCTTATATTCTTCTATATGTGGACGATATTATCTTAACTGCTTCTTTTGATACTCTTCGCAAGTCCATAATGACACTTCTCAGCTCGGAATTTGCTATGAAAGACTTGGGTCCACTAAGTTATTTCTTGGGTATAGCTGTCACTCGTCATGCAGGTGGTCTATTTTTGTCTCAGAAAAAGTATGCAGAAGAGATTATCGCACGTGCTGGCATGTCCTCTTGCAAGCCTTGTCCTACTCCGGTTGACACCAAACCGAAACTCAGTGCTACATCCAGCAATCCTTATGCGGATCCTTCTCATTACCACAGTCTTGCAGGGGCTTTACAGTATCTCACATTCACGAGACCCGACATATCGTATGCAGTACAACATATCTGCTTATTTATGCATAACCCAATGGATGAACATATGCAAACTCTTCAGCGCATTTTACGCTACATCTAGGGTACTATTAATCATGGTCTACATATTTATCATTCTTTGATCTCCACTCTGGTTTCTTATACAGATACCGATTGGGGTGGATGTCCCGACACCAGGAGGTCGACTTCTGGTTATTGTGTGTTCCTAGGTGACAACTTGTTATCTTGGTCCTCCAAACGCCAGGCCACACTTTCTCGCTCCAGTGCTGAAGCAGAGTACAGAGGTGTTGCCAATGTAGTCTCTGAATCATGTTGGTTACGCAATCTTCTTCTAGAGCTACATTGCCCTATTCATAAAGCAACTTTGGTTTACTGCGATAATGTTAGTGCGATATATCTTTCCGGGAATCCAGTTCAACATCAACGCACTAAACATATCGAGATGGATATTCATTTTGTTCGTGAAAAAGTGGCTCGTGGACAAGTACGCGTCTTACATGTCCCTTCACGCTATCAGATTGCTGATATTTTCACAAAAGGGCTTCCGCTGGTTTTATTTTAAGATTTCAAGGACAGTCTCAGCGTACGAGAACCTCCCGTTTCAACTGCGGGGGTGTAATAGAATATATGTAATTATTCTTGTAAATCTTTTATATTAGGTGTAAATCTTCTATATAAGGTTAGGCTTTATTCTGTTGTATTTAGTCAATAACTTTCCTAGTTTCTAGCCTTTGATTACTCTTATAACTAATGTATATTAGGGATCTCAATGAATCAAAACAATCACGGATGATTTCCTTTAGTAATATCGAAATAGTTACCGAAGCTTCCGAAAAAGTCGGTAACAGATATATTTTTGGTTTGGTTTGGTTTCAGTAATGAATTTGGGTATTACTGAAATAGTCGGTCGGGTTTTAATAATACTGGGTTTCATTCGATAACCAAATTGAATCGAGTCTATTCAAACCATGTCGATGTAGTTAAACTCGATACCAAACAAAAGCAATTTTTATGTATTTTCATTTTTTTGTACTTTGGGATTATTTCATATTTTAAGATTATTATTTAAGTTTTTTGTATATATAGTTAATTTTTTCTTCTTCTTAGCATATTTTTTAGGCATTATCGATGATATTATAACAGTTCATTTTTTGAAGTCTTTGAGACTTTATCACCTCCATTTTGATTATTGAAGGTTGCAGTTGTCTTCCTGCTTTAGTTCTTTTTGGGCAACAACAGCGCTATATATTGCTCCAAAGAATCGTGTTCGCAATGCAAGGTTTTTCATCCCTGAAAAGAAATAAGAAACGAGCGGCAAAGAAACACAAAATTGCAGTATATTTAAATGTATGAAAGACCCCCTTGCCTAAGCCCAGTTTGGGCATCTCTAATCTCTTCCTGCCACTAACACAGTATCTAAAAGCAGAGGCCAACATGTTCAATTCTATGACATAAGATAAAATGTGCAGTAAAGGAGAATAACTACTTCAAGAGAATGTCCCAGGGTGTGCCTTCAGTTTTTTTTTTTCAAAAATATATATGAAGCCTATTCCAGCTTTGCTAGCACACAGATGAAGGGCCAAAAAATAGTTATAAATTACTAACAAGCAACCAAAATATGAAGATGCTCTCTCTCTGAACTTTTTAGGCACTGAGCTTATAAGCCTAGAAGAAACTAACAGGAAAGCTGGAGCTCGAAGCCTATTAAAATGATTGACACTCTAAAATTAGTAACACTTTAAAAAAACTCAACTGGGAAAGTTGTGAGGGAGCACTAGCCGAGCACTAAAGATTACTAACCGACTCAGTTTCAAAATCTCAAGATCGACTCCAGAGCAGTGGTACAGAATCAACATACACATACAGTAAACCATCAACTTAAGCTTCAACTCATCTATATTTCTGATACACTTTAATATATGAAGTTTTAGGGACTGGTGGGTGGTAAGTATTGACGAACTGCTAGATAAGCATCACCTATTCACTGTCTTGCCAAGTACATAATCCAATGAGGAATGCAAAGCCACAAAAGCATCTGAAAATTATAAAAAATTGCACTATCACATGATGTGCAATGCTGGGAAACTTCTTAGATTTTCACAACAAAACTAGAAGAGGTATTTTAAAATGTCCAGCATCAAAAGATCAACCAACATAAACTAAGTAGGAGGCCAAATAGGCAACGCAGAGGAGCTATCTCTCCTTTATCCTTCCAGTTTTATCTAACAAACCATCCAAAGTAATCCACCAGCATTTTCTTTTAATCAATAATTAAACCAAATGAAGAATGTTAGAATGGATCTTAAAACAACAAAATTTACAGTCACTTATGACCACATGCTTCTATTCCCCATTTCTTCCAACTAAGATTTGTTCCCTCCGTAGAAATGAGAGTGACTCACATAAATAATTTTCCCTTCCTAGATGAAAAAAAATTAAGATACAGAGAAGGAACCATGTGAATTGTGAACTATGTGCTTCAGAATAGTTCTCAATGGCTAAGAACACACAAATGTTGACAATTGACTATGAACGTTAAAGGTATTGATAATAAATTCAGCATAATTAGAAACAATAGATCGAAGCACGTGAAGAAGAAAATTACAATTTTCGAAGGAGATTATGAAAATTATGCTAATAAAATCAATATAATCAAGAAGCACCTCATTCTTTTGAGGAAGGGATGGGATTTAAAAAGAAAACAGGGAGCACCATTCCCAGTTTCGTGCAACAATAATTACAAACAAAACTAACAATATGCATTAGAACAACCATAAGTCACTGTAAATATGTGAAGATCTATAGTTAAGAAGGTGAACAAATGTCCCAACAGTTATATATGAACATGCGTGAATGTTTGAATACATGGTATATGTTCAAAATAACATGTAAAGAAACACAAATAATTTCCAGCATTAAAAGAATATGATTAACCAACAACATAAGTCAGTAACCTATTAGACACGTCGCTGGTCTATTGTTTTATGCGGATTGCTTCATGAGATGTTGGAACAGACCATATAGGTGGGGGTTTAGAATTGTAGTAATGAAAGAATGGTCGTACATTATCTGAAAATGCTTTTTTATTTCAGTTTATATGTTACCCCAACCCATATCATTAGACCCCTCCCTAAGTTTAAAAGGCTTCGATTCCACCAAAAGCTCTTGCCTGAAAGGTGGTAAAAAGTATACTAAACCACGGTGGTATCTAGTTGGCAACTTAGCTGCGAATGTAGCTGTAATCATAACAAGGAGCGAAGAACCGTCACCCACAAACAACACATCATTCATTAGGCTTTCTAGCTCAACCCAATAATCACTATTTTCCAATTTGAAAACATTAAAAGAGTAGGTTGTATTTGTACCCCTAATTCGCTCCATTAAATGTACAACCTGCAACTACTCTCCACCGCATGATGATTCCATGATATACCTCATATCACAATCATAAGGGCTTTTAAAATTGAGGTTGGGAGCAAAGCAATCAATTCTTGCGACTTTTGCTAGCTTCAATGTTAATTCAGTAAATTACACCGCTAGACTGAAGGGTGTAAAAGAAACCATCAGGGTGTTTAGATTTAAAATTAGACTCAGATCTGCAGGAGTATGTGATGTCATATAATCCGCTTAGTAGAAATTAGGTAGAAGGGCTTATTATACATTGATTTTTACCAAAAATCCAATGAATAATATTTTTTTGAATGAAGGGCCTATTTTTAATTGGTAATAGTGTAAGAAGCCTATTTTGTTTTATATTTTAAATGAATGTATTTGAATAAATTTAAATATCATTTAATTAATAAAAACATGTTATGTATTACTTAAATTACCTCTTTTTATGAATTTTACACAAAAAATATGGACTGCAAAGTTCATATTGCAGTAAAATATGAACTGCAAAGTTCATATTGCAGTGAAATATGGACTGCAAAGTTCATATTGCAGTGAAATATGGACTGCAAAGTTCATATTGCAGTGAAATATGGACTGCAATATGAACTTTGCACTAAAAATATGGACTGCAAAGTTCACATTGCAGTAAAATATGGACTGCAATATGAACTTTGCACTAAAAATATCGACTGCAAAGTTCACACTGTAGTGAAATATGGAGTGCAAAGTTTATATTGCAGTGAAATATAGATTACAAAGTTCATATTGCAGTCCATATTTTAATGCATATTGGTATTTTTTAGTTTATTTTAAGGGTTGGGATGTCATTTTATAATGAAAAAAAAAGACACATGTCATATTATCAATAAAATAAAAAATAGGCCCTTTATTTAAAAAAAAATTATTCTTTGACTTTAGTGTAAAAATATTTCTCTAATAAGCCCTTTTTTTTAATTGCCCCATCCGCTTAAGTATCATTGAAATAAACCCATCTTTTGTTATCACTGGGTCTAATAAAAGCCAGCCTTCTCAACTTGCCATAAATCAACATGACAACTTAATCATCAGGATGGAAAGCAGGATCAACTGACAATATAGCCTTCACAAAGTAATACTCGTGATAAGTTTCCATCTTTACTCATTAAGTCGGAGTTTATGACCCAGGGAAGACAGATACTTCTATCATCCTTAGCACTGGAAAAAGGATAAAACAATGTAATAGCAAATTTAGTGTCGACGAATATTAGCCATCCAGGAAGAACCAATAAATCACTTGGGATAGGGCAATGAAAATAGGAACTCAAGTGTTTTTTCATTACTGACAGAGTAAAATTCAGCTTTATCATCATTAAGCCAATCTGATAACATAATCATGGGAATTTTCTGATTGCCAAGGTAATTCCGTTCTTCGAGACAAGTTGAACGCCACTTGGCGCAAACGGCTACAAACCTAACACAATCATCGAGAACCAATTAAATTGTCTAGAATCTCGTCTAGAATAGTGTTGTTAAAAGAAAGAAAATCTGCATTCATATGTAATTGCTATTCAAATATGTTATAGGAGCAAATTGTGGATCAACCAAAAAATCAGCATTTAGGCTAGAGTAATTTTAGGATCTTAATTTTTTATGTTCCTAGAATTGCTTTATACGCTTGTATATAATAGCGAGCGATGCGAGATTTCTCTTGTGGCAAAGCTGCAATGATTTAGTAATAACTTGGATCCTCCATTCCATCCAACTCGACATAGCCCGCAATGTCATCTTCTCCAATACAATAACAGGGGTTTGGAGTGACCTTCATGACACGTTCTTTCAAGGAGACAATTCAAGAATATAATTCGGCAAGAAATTGTTGAATGTCGCCAGCGTTATCCTTTCTGTTGCTGCATACTACGAGAAATTCAAGGGGCTTTGGGATGAAATGGGATCTTATCTGGAACCCATCACATGTTCGTGCGATATGCTAAAGAAGAATTCTGTTTGAGAAGAAAAGAAGAAGGAAATGCTATTTTTGATGGGGCTAAACGAAACTTACTCCACCATTCGTGGCTCAATCTTGATGATGAATCCTCTCCCGGATACACGGAGAACCCACAACCTCATCCTTCAGGAGAGACAGATGGAAGTGGCAAGCCACCGGGATATTCTAGTAGCCTCACACGCGATGCTGATTGCTCGCTCGCTAGCGACACAGATGGCGGCCTCTCCTTCCTAAAGCAAGCATTGCACTTAAGGTCTGTTTGAATTGAGGGAATTAAAATGAAAGGAAAGGAAAGGAAAAGAGAAGAGAATGAGATTAAAGGATTACATTTAGGCCTCGTTTGATTCTCACAGAAGGAAAATTAATTCTCTTAATTTTTTTATGAAGGTGAAAAACTAAATTTTTTGTCAAGTTTCTTTTCTTGTATTTGGTAAGTATGGAAAATATTTAGGTAAAGTTATTATTGTCCAAATTTTTTGTAATAAATGCCTGAAAATCACATGAAAAAATCAATCACGTGAGTTTTAAAAGGAATGATTTTACCCTCTACTTTACCATCTCTTTGTGCTTGCCAAACAAAGGAAAGGAAAGCCTTTCCTTTCCTGAGTACTAAAATCCGTGAACCAAACGAGGCCTTAAGTTGTGTAGATATATTTAAAAGAGGGAGCAGAAAGGAAACGGAAGGAATTCTAATCTCTTCTATTTTTTTTATTTTGTTTCTTTCTAATATTAGGATGATTTGGGATGATCGGCAGGTAAAAATAATTTTTTTTAATGAATTATTTGCATTATTTCAAATTTAACCCTAATTTGTTAACAATTTATTAAATCGCACTCCTTTATTTTCTTCTTTCTATCCAAACAAGATTACTTTCATTCCATTCTTTCCGTCCTTAGCTATCTAAACAACAATAAAATTAAACTCATTTCTTTCTATTTTATTCCATTCCTTACCTCCTAATTAATTATTTCCTTTCCATCCATCTCCTTCAATCCAAATGGACTGTTATTATGACCAGAAGGGTCACTTAATTGACCGATGTTATTACTTAATTGGATTCTTCGTAGGCCACAAATGGCATGGGAAAAATGTCAATCCAAGAAATAAGAAGGCAGCAGCCCACAACGTTGAGATAAAAAAGAAACCAACCAATGAAAGCCCAACTTTTACAACTGAGGAATACAAGTAGATCATGGCCTTGCTTCGCAATAAAAATGGTAACGATCAACCACTCGTAAATGTGACTGGAATATTTACACCCAGCTGCAATAATATAGAACATGATGCACATTTAATGTTATAGAGGATAATGGATAGCGGAGCAACATATCACATATTACAACTCTCACATACTCAAAATAAAATTAAGGCACCTCGTGATTTTATTGGACTACCTAGTGACGAACAAACTACCATTGAAAATGTTGAATATATTCAATTATTGTAAGATTTGTCTCTTGATGGAGTTCTTTATGTACCTAAATTTCATGTGAATTTAATATCCGTTAGTAAATTGACTCAAGCTTTGAGGTGCATAGTAACATTTTACTCGAATTTTTGTGTTGTGCAGGACGTGGATATGAGGAGAACGATTGGATTGGGAAAGCATTTTAATGGTCTATACTATCTCACACAAACCCAAAGTCCCCGACTTGTCAAACACATAACCCACACTTCCCATCTTCGGCACCAACGTCTTGCACATCCATCCGATGCACCTCTATACACCCAGTCTCAATCTTTTCCATAAATTGTATTTAATTCTAAGCATGTTTGTGATATTTGTCCTTTAGTTAAAAAAAACTCGTTTATCTTTTATTTCCAGTTCAATAAAAACAGTTGCACTATTTAATTTAATTCACTGTGACATTTGAGGACCACATAAAATTTACACACATTCTGGGGCTCATTATTTTCTAACTATTATTGAAGATTTCATTTGCTTTACTTGGGTTCATCTTATGAGTTATAAATCCAACACTCAATCTCTATTGAAATCTTTTTTCTCTTGGGTTAAAAAATAATTTCATAAAGACATTAAGATTTTACGTGCCGATAATGAGGGATAATTCACATAAATGCGCTATCTTCTTTAAGAACATGGCACCATTTTTAACACACGTGTTTATACTCTTTAACGAAACAGAATAGTAGAGCGTAAATATCGCCATCTTTTAAATGTAGCCCGCGCTCTACAATTACATGCCAATTTACCATTACGGTTTTTGGGGGAGAATGTCCAAACAGTGTGTTACCTTATCAATCACCTACCCACACCCTTACTTTCCCACAAATATCTATATGAACTCTTAAACAAAACTATGCCAATTTATTCCAATTTTCGAGTTTTCGGTTGCTTATACTATCCCACCGATCTCACCCCCAATAACAAATTTGATTCCCAAGCACCATGTTGCATTTTCATTTGATATCCTCTTAGGCAAAAGGGTTATTGAGTTTATGATCTTAAAGGCAAGAATTTTTTTACTTTTTAATACCTTACTTTCCATGAAAATATATTTCTTTTCACTAACCTTCCACCATAAAATCAAGAAGATCATATAGTCTTAATTTTTCCTACCAACCAAATTAATTTCCCACAACCCAATTTTTCTGATCAGCCCATTCCAACCAACTCTCACTCACAAAATACTTTTCTATACCCAATCCCTTTGACATACACACTACTCGACCCATCAACGACTGCCGCCCCCATTTCATTAGTGTTCCTCCTGCCGTCATCTGTCGGTAGACTATAATCACCTGCCTACTCCTTCCCCAACTCATTCACCCCAATCCCCATAATTGCCCTCATACCCTTCGACGTCCCCTATCCCGCCACTTCCATCTCCAACAGCTAAACTTTAATCACCAGACCAGATGACCACCGTCATCTCAGACTTTCACCACTCATCTCAAGTTCACCGGTCATCACCCTATCTTTGAGATTACAAAACATAATATGCTATTGTCCTAGGCCCTGATGTCTCTTCTTTACCCACGTCCAGCACTCACTATCCATTGCAACGTTATGTTTTTTACTTTAGGCCATTTTATATATATATATATATATATATCATTCATTTGTGCATAATATATCTTGCCTGGTTAAGCTAACAACTTATGAACAGGCTCGTCACGACCTTCAGTGGGTAGCAGCAATGAACTTTGAAATACAGTCATTTGAGGATAATAATAGATGGTTCATGGTTCATCTTCCTTCTAGGCAGCATCTTATCGGCTGGAAAAGGGTTTTCAAAGTCAAATATCATGCCAACGGTTCCATCGAGTGATATAAAGCCCGGCTTGTTGCCAAAGGATTCACCCAACGTGAAGCCATCGATTATAAAGATACCTTATTTCCTGTTGTCAAATTAATCATTGTTCATTGCTTACTCGCAGTTGCTCCAGTCTGGCATTAACCATTGTATTAAATGGATGTACAAAATGCCTTTTTCCATGGAAAACTCACAGAAAATGTGTAACGATCCATACTCTATTCACTTGGTAACGCTTTAGTACTAGCTTAACTTTCTTCCTTATAAAAGGTTTTGGTAGTGAAATTTTGGACCAGGACAATTTTTATGGTTTGAACATATCCAGTATGAATCAATAGTATATTTACATTTGCGTACATGGTTATAACACAATTTGGATGGCCCGAATGAGTTTTGGCTACTCAAATCTCACTTTTGGCTTTTTACTGACAAGAAAATCACGTTAGGTGGTCATTCTTACTTTAAGAGGTGTTTTAATCAATTAAACACCTTCTACAAGTCATATTAGTAATTTTGCATATGGATCTATGGTTGAAACGCATTTTCAATGTCTGTAAATGAATTCGATAGGTTGATGGTAAAAAATCAAGTTTCGGCAAAATGAGTTTTTGTCAAACTTTGGAAGACCGTAACTTCTTCATCCAAACTCCAAATGGATCACCGTTTGAACCCTTAGGAAGATATTTGATCCCTCTTCAACTTTCATGTTGGAAAGGTAAGCCTAAATTAAGTTCTAAGAAGGTCAAAACTGATCGCAAATATGTTGATAGAACCAGCCTAATCCACAGTGACAGTTTGCCGTTTTTGGCAGACCTATAAGTTTCACGAATTTCTGACATTTATCTACTACGAATTTGGAAAAACTCTAGAGATAAAAGTTGCAGATATTTGAGTTATCTTTAATTAAGAAAAAATGGTACATTAATCGGAGTCCCTAGTAAAAAGTTATGCTTCAAATATGAACAGTGACTAGAAACTTTATTCATTCAGGTTTGACCTATTTGACCCATTTGAAGCACATTTTCTCTACCATTTTTGTAAAAATTGGACCAGATAATAAAGAAGGAGAGCTGTTCTTGAAGGTGTGAGTGAGTATTTTGAAGAGATTTAAACATATATTTTACATAGATCACATATTTTGATCCTAGAGCTTATGATTTCTTCATCTCCATCATTTTCAACCATGGAATCATTATTAGAGCTTGAAGGAAGCATGGTCAAACCACCTTAGAACTACCACTAACACTCAAATCTTGGGGAATTAGTTTCATTGAGGTGGGAACACTAGTACTCAAACTCATTTTCAATTTATTATGTGATGCATGATCTTTTATATTACAAATTGAGGGTTTTTACATAAATTCTTGATTGTACACATACATGGGATTTGGGTTGGGTATCATTGATTCTTTTAGTTGATTTATACTCATTATAACTTCAATTTTATATTTCTATAAGAATTTCCCCTCGCATGTATAAATATCATAAGATTGCACTAAAACCCCCATAGACAGATACGATAATGGATAATTTTTTATTATATATATATTAAACAATTAATTGATGTTATTACATATTTTGGTTACAACATTTCATAAATTTGATATTATTGTTATAATTGAGCTATTAGTTAGCTAATAATAAAGATTGGTCAAAAATCCACCAGTCTGTAACTGTACCGGCTAAATTCCTACAATCACTATTCTAAAATGGACAATGAGCTATAACTAGTCGGTAGAATTTATACTAAATCCAATTTCTATAATGTATGGACCATACATGATTTGTTTAAAAATTATTTAAACCCACACTTTCGTAAGTTACGGATATATGTGTATGTATGAACTTATAAATTGTGAAATTTGTAGATTCAACTTGTACTTTGGTATTCTAACTTATAAAATGATATTTGTTGAGATTTGTATTATATATCCAAAACTAACGATATTAATGATGTTACAACGCTAATGGGTAGCTTATTACTTTTTTATAAAGTATGAAACTTTATTACTATTTCGCTATTTGATTGGATTTCTAAACCTATGGAAGGTTGTTATATTTTTCCATATGGATGTGATTATTACTAGTTTTTATATCTCATTATGGTTTTGAGATTTATTCATAGTTTTACTTTTATCAGGCACTATCATTATACTAGTTTGATAGGATACTTCAGTTGCTTAGATGTGACTATCATTATACATTAGCATATGGCATGTTTGTCACTAGGTGTCCTATGGGAGAACTTGGCTATGGTAGCCAGACTATGCACAGTAAATAATTATACTTAGTTGACATATGACGTTATATGGGAGGACTTGGCTATGGCAGCCATATTACTATTGTTCCTATGGATGGAACGTAACTAGGACAAGTCTAAACTACCAATTATATTATTGTTTTCGGGGGCAGAACGTAACCGGGATAGATTCGAGCTACTAGTTACACATGTCCTATGGATGGACAAAGCAACAAATATTATACGATAGTATATAACTAGCGCTTACTTTTTATATCAATATACTTTGGTGGTATTTATTTCCGTACTGTATTTTGGTTATATAAATTCATTTTATCCATTGGGTTGAGATAACACTTGGCGTGCATTGCATTTAATATATTTTCATGACATTTGAGATGAGTACTACTTATATATATATGGTATACATATGGCTTATTTATTATTTTGATATGGCACGTTGCATGTATATAACTATGTATACTTTCATATATAAAACCCTTATAGTTCCTACTAAGCCCGTGTTTGGCTCACTCCCATTTTTCAAACTTGTTTTGTAGGTACTTCTTTGGGGGCGGCGCAAGTACAAAGTTTATATACATTTGATAGCCTTAGACACTTGTAATCATTCATAAACGAATGAATTTTATCTATTTAACTTATATATGTACATGTATAATTAAACTTATAATTGTTTTTAATGTATAAATGTTGTAAACATTTTAATAATATATTGGGACCTTATTAGGGGATTTGTATCTGTGAGCATTATAGAATGTGGAGCTTAATTTTTAGAAATAAAATTTATTTTATTAATTTACAGGTTCGAATTCGTTTAACTTACATAGTCCGCATGCCAATTTTTTCTTAAAATGAGGCTTTATGAGTAATTCACTATTAAGAGATCGAGTTTTAAATTATATACTTTAAACCTGCCGTCGTGTATAGTACTGTGATTAACTGAGTCCCAAAGGTCTAAACTACATAACGGGATTCAAGGAGTCACAAAATGTGTACATGCCTCCAGGTTCTTGTCAATAGAGGGAGAATATCGTTTGTCAATTTCACAAGTCCCTTTGTGGCCTTAAACAAGTATCTTATAGTTGGTTCCGACGTTTCTTTTGTGCAATTCAAGAAATTGGCTTGCATTAGTCCCGTGTCGACTACTCTTTATTCACACGAGTACGTGGGAATTCCATTACTATTGTCCTACTTTATGTTGATGATATGGTCATAACAGGAAATAATGAGAATGCCATCGATGATCTTAAAAAGTTCCTTAATAGTTGTTTTAAGATTAAGGATCTTGGACTGCTAAAATATTTCCTTAGAATCGAGGTTGCACGTTCGAAAGCTAGAATTACAGTTTGTCAATGAAAATACACATTGGACATATCAAAAGAAATTGGGTTACTCGAAGCAAAACTAGCAAAGGATCCCATGGAACCCGACTTGGTACTAACAAAAATAGGGAGTCAAGCCCTCAAGGATCCTACTCGGTATTGACGGTTAATTGGGAAACTAATCTACCTCACAATCATTCGGCTGAAAATCACATACTCCGTGAATAATCTTTGCTAATTCATACAAGAACCAAGATTGCATCACCTTAAAATAGCAAATAGACTCCTCTAATACTTGAAGACGGCTCTGGGGCAAGGCTTGTTATTTCCCTCAAACGGTCCACTTCATTTGATCAGATACTGTGATGCCGACTGGGCATGATGCCCGATTACACAATAGTTAGTGACAAGCTATTGTACTGTTCTTGGCCAAGTCACTTGTGCCATGGAAAAGTAAGAAGCAGGCAATGGTGTCAAGATCATTAACAAAGGAAGAATATCGCTCCATGGCTGCAACTTCTTATGGAATCACTTAGTTGAGGTACTTGTTGAAGGATGTACAAGTACCTCATCCTGAACCTGCAAAATTATTTTGCAACAATTAGGCAACCCTACACATTATTGCCAATTCGGTTTACCACGAGTGGACGAAACACTTTTAATTAGATTGTCACACAACGCGTAAGAGAATCCAAAGAGGATAAGTCAAGACAACTTATATGCAAACAGGAAGTCAGATTGTATATTTGTTCACTAAGCCATTACAAGCACAAGCATTTCACATGCACCTCATCTAGTTGGGTGTAGGGCTAGATTATGTTCGGTTAATAAACCGAACTCCATATACCGATACCGAACCGACTAAAATGGTATACCTAAATCTATTACCGAGACTGAACCAAAAATATATATATTACCGAATTTACAGTTATTGAATTTTCGGTTAATTTCGATACTTAATTCGATAAAATCGAAAATCAACATCCCTACTAATTTAAACTCAAACACAGATAAAAAATTCTTAAATTAAAAAATGAAGTACATCAAACTCAAAAAAGCCATAATTCGAGTACATGTAACCTTAAAAATGGCAAAGAAAAACAAAATTAAATAGGAATTAATTAAGGGCAAAATGAACATAGTTTACATAACTACTCAAAATATTCAAATGGGTAAAACCTTCTTGTAGAAAAGGGTCTTACAACAAAGGTCGTCGATTGGTGGAGAATGGGGAACAATGGTCGATGGACAGGCAAGGAGCAGTGGCGCATGGGGAGGGGGAGGGTGGGGAGATTGTGGTGATGGTGGAGGAGTGAAAATTATCTACTTATTATAGAGATCATCTATACCAAATTCATGAAAAAATTTACCTATTTACTTCTCGAACTGAAACTCATTAGACATAATTATAATGAAAGAGTAATGGAGATGAGGCATATTTTATATTACACCACCGCAGCCCACAAATATATAAACCATGACATTGCACGATCAACACATATATGTTGGTACACTATAAATAAAATGATATTCAACAGAATTAAGAGTATCTCTAATGTTTGTATATAATTTACATCTAAAATCCTATGCATAAAGTGGTTTTGCACATTTTTATTCTGTGCTCCAATGGTTCACTTTGAAGTTCTTGGGTAAAATTTAAATGAACCAATGATGTAGAAGCACATGGTGTATATAATTACATGTAATATTCAATATTTTTTTGAATATTTTTTATTTACAATTTTACGATCACAATGGATCTTGTTTTAAAGGTCTTGATGAGTAGATTTCAAATATATAAATTTTATTAAAAATTAATTTTTTAGATTTTTAATTATATTATTTTAAAAATTTTGTAAAAAATTAAGGAATGAGAAAGATGATGTGGATGTGTATTATACACATTCATTTTACACATTGATGAGTTGGCATGGCCATTTACACGGTCATTGTAGCACTAAACATTTTACATATTGTGTAAATCTTACACAATGCTTGGAGGAATAAAATCTATTTGCCCCCTTAGCTATTTCAAAATGCTATTGTGACACTTAAACTAATTTTTTTGGCAAACTTCACATTAAACTATCAATTTTTGTCATTTTGACACTTCTGTCAAAAAAAAATTAGTTCGGCTAACGGTGGAGGGTCAAAATGACCACTTTCATTTAACATTCATTTTCCTTTATTTTTATTAACCAACTTTGTGGTTTTGTAACTCTCTAATATGACATTCAAATCATTCATTGTTAGTTAGATTACATAGGCCTCTACAAATTTTATGTTTTGGAGGAATTTTGAATCACGCATCTCGAGAGTTTATTAGTGGTTAAAGTTGGAGTTTGCATAAATTAAAACTGTGGTACTTACGTATGCAAATCCCTAACTTTGGCAGCTGGTCAGACCCTCTATATGGTTAATTTAGAGTTCAATCTAATGAAAGTTGTAGAGTGCTATGTGGTCTAACTAAACTCCAATGGTAAGTCATTTGGATAATGTACGAGAGAGTTACATGCCTGCAAAATTTGTGATATCTCTTTTTTTTCGATTTTAATTTTTCCTTAATTTTTTTTCTTTTTACTAATGAAAACCTTTTTTTATTGAATTCAATCCTCCTCCATCTTATAATCTTCATTAATTCAATTTCGGTTTCATTTGTTGTTGAAAAAAAAATATTTGAAGGAAAAAAATAAATATGAGAAAAAAAGAGTTTTTCACTAACTTTGTGGGCAAGTTACTATCTCATATGATATCCAAATGACTCAACATTTTAATTAATTGTCATAACACATAGCCCTTTGCACTTTTCGTATTTGATTGAACTCTCAATCACGCAATTTGATGATCTAATCGGCCATCGAAGTTGTGGGTTTGCATACGCAAGTGCCACTCTTTTAATCTATGCGTGCAAAACCCCAACTCAAAACGCCGATTAGACCCTTCAACATTCGTGATTCAAAATTTGGCCAAAATATAAAAGTTTTAGAGGGTTATGTGTTCTAATTAATGGTACAAAAGATGACTCATTTGGATATCGTATTAGAGAGCTATGGGCCAGCAAAGTTGGTTGATAAAAATGGAGAAAAATGAGAGTGCATCATTTAGCCCTCTCCACCGTTAGTCAAACTAATGGAAGTGTCAAAATGACACAAATTTATAGTTTAAGGTGTAGTTTGCCAAAAAAAATTAGTTGAAGTGTCAAAATGACCGTCTAGAATAGTTAAGGGTGAATATGGATTTTACTCATGATCATGCATAAAGCATTTCCAATGGTTGTGTATAATTTTTGTGTAAAATTCTGTGTAAAGTAGTTTTACACATAAATTATACACATATTCATTTTGTGCTCCAATGGCACTCATGTGTAAAATTTGAATAGACCTATGCAAATCACATAAAATGAAATTTATCATTATATTTAATGTTCTTTATTTTTTTTGAATTTTTTTTATGCATAATTTTATACTATATCTTATTTTGTAACTCTTGATAAGTAGAGTATTTCAATATATAAATTTTGAATTTAAAGTTATATTATTTCAAAGATTTTTCAAAAGGTTGAGAGAGAAAGATGATGTAAATGTGTAAAATGCATGGGTGTATGTTATACACATTAGTTTTACACAATGATTAGTTGGTAAGGTGGTTTATACACAACCATTGTAACACAAAAATTTTAAACATTACTTATATAACAATATATTTATATAACCATTATAAATGCTCTTAGGTGACAAACCATTTACACAATCTCCTCAATTTCGTGAGATTGTGTGTATTGGGTAATTTGGTTGACTTGCTACGGAAAGTCCATTGGTAGGGTCAATTCCAAAGTGGTTTTCCAACTTCTACCCATATGAAAAAAATTGAATTACTCAAGTTAGGATTTTGGATGTTACCTTTAATAAGTGTATATTATTCTTTTTTTTTTAAAAAAAGGAATAAGAAGAAGAAGTGTATATTATACTTTGTGTTAAGTTGTGTCTCAAATTTAGTTCCAACATAAATTTTCCTATTAACGATTGTATTATTATTAAAATTTAGTGCAACGAAATTCTCTTTGGCATTGCATAAGTTCCACATGGATGCCAACACACAAACAACCCTTGAAATAATGCTTATTTGGCCCATTAATAATTAATTTGATATAGTACTATAGCATGGTACTTTGACGTTTTTAGTTTGCATTTTTTAAATTAAGAGTCATTATTTGATATTTGTTGCACATCAAAAAATATGCAATTTTTCACTAATAAATGGTTAGGAACAAAAAATATTTCCTCCATCTTAAATTGATTGTTCCATTTTTTTTTCTCATGCATTTCAAATTAAAAGTTTCGCATCTTTTTTGGTAATAATATTAGCACTTTACAATAGTAATCTAGCACTTCAAAATTTTATTTAGTCACATTTTATATAGACATTTTGAAACATTTTTATTTCAGTGAAGATAATATTATTACCCTTCTTTTTTAATACATAATCAAGTTAATACATACCACCAAAACAAACGTGTTGTATTATTTAGCAATGATTAGGCTTAGTTAATGTTTCCATGAAAGGATGAAAGTTAAAACGAGACTATTGATTTAAAACTTAATCAGAGCAACTACAACGATACTCTTTAAAATAACGAAAAAAACATTTTTTTTCTAAAAAAGATAGAAAGTATTTTCGAAAATAAAGAGCATTAATTAAACAAACACTGCAACTATACTCTTTAAATTAATATTGTTTATTTCTGATTTGCTCTGGCATGTGTGCTTTTTTTCAAATCTGAAGGACAAGAAGTCCACGTGGAGTAATCAATAGTCTAAAGTAAAAGTAATTTTTTTTGTATCATAAAGTTTAATATATAAAGAGTATTTAGTTATTGTAAATTAAATTCATTTCGCATAATATATATGTATCTCTACGTATTATTTTGCAAATCAGACCATCTTTAAGACATACTAAAAGAGAAAAAATAAAAGAAGGTTAGATTATTTTAATTTGATATGTTTTATGATTCATTAATAAGAAAAGGCAAGGAGACGTGTGACCACGTAGGTAACAGCTAATTGCTAGCTTGCGCCGAATACGTGTGCGCACCATAACCTCATGTCTAAAAAAAAGCCTAAATTATGTGTGTTAACCACACGGTCCCCACCCAGGCTTGGGTCTTACCGCGAGTTGGCCACGCATTTAAGGTTGAATTTGTCTCCGCTTAAAAGTCCCAACCAACATAAACCCTCTTTCCATAATAATCCTTTTACGTCTTACCAACCAACAACCCCTTCCAAAAAAGAAAAAAAAAAAAAAAAAAGGACATCTTTATAATGTATGGCTAACCCTGCTAACGTACGCCAAGATGATCAATCCCCAAATCCCCCTTTATTACATTCTCCCAAACCAACCCTCTCTGTTCACCCCCCAAATGAACAAACACCCAACTCTTCTTTTTCGAGCACTTCACCCCAACCACCCATAACCACCATTGCCTCCCCCTCCACCACCACCACCACCACCACCACCGGAAAACATCCCAACTTTAGAGGAATCCGGTGCCGGAGTGGTAAATGGGTATCTGAAATACGCGAGCCACGTAAGACTACGCGTATATGGCTCGGCACGTACCCCACTCCAGAGATGGCAGCGGCCGCCTATGACGTGGCTGCCTTAGCACTTAAAGGCCCTGATGCCGTCCTAAATTTCCCCAATTCGATTTTTGAGTATGACGTACCGGACACTCCGTCAGCCCCCGAGATACGTGCAGCCGCGGCCAGGGCGGCGGCTTCCAGAGCACCTAAACCGGAAAGTACCGGAAGCGCTGTAGATATTGGGGCTGCGAATGAGAATACGCCATCTGGCGAAGGATTTATGGACGAGGAGGAAATATTTGATATGCCCAATTTACTAGTGGATATGGCAGAGGGAATGCTAGTAAGTCCACCGAGGATCAAATCCGATGACTCGCCGGAGAATTCTGATGGAGACAGTTTGTGGAATTATCCTTGACAATGTTGATGAATTAATTGCTTGGCTAGCTATAGGCAGTCAATATATATATATATATATATATTTAAAAATACAATGTATGTATGCAGTAGTACAACAAACTGGTCGTTGGACTGTTTTTCTGGTTGTACTTTTCTTCTTTCGGCTTCACTATATTGAACTTGGAAGCTGATAAGGGTTTTTTATATATGAGTAGTGTTAACTTCATAAATACTTATATATAGAAAGAATTAAGTCTTGTGCATAAAAATCAATATAATATTAAATGCATGTTGGACTTTTATTCTTTTTATATTTAAATATTTATCTTGTGTTTTTAAAACACACGTTTATACTACCTCATATATATATACATATCCAAAGTGTTACTCAGTTATATGGAAGGAGCTTGAGTGTGGGCGCACTCGTATAATTTAATGAATTGATGTTTGAGGAGTGATAAGTTTTGTAATTTATTTTATTCACGACCTTTTGTATAATACTTCAGATTAAGGTTTACCAGCTTAGTAACCATTCTATTGTTTTTGAGCAATGTTGTACCTTATTGGTTATTCATACAATCATACCCAATGTACTAATGGATTATTTATTTTAAAAATTTATAATTTATTAATGAACTCAAAATAATTATTTGATAAATGCAACGAGTAAAACTATAATTTTCTATTGTTTTACAACTAGTTTGTAAATTGATTGACTTATTATATATATATATATTTACATTATAAGGGTAATAATTATTAAATCTTAAAAACATATAAAAAATAAAAAAAAAATCTGGTTGAAATTTAAAATATTTTTTAAATAATAAATAGTGCATTTAATATGGGTTATCAACAAACATATACATACTAGATGTAAACCCGTGCGATGCACGGATGGATGTTCGATAAGCAAATCAAATACTCCATTCGTCCTACAAAAATAATCCATTATTCCTTTTTCGTCTATTCCAAATTATAGTCCACTTGCCTTTTAAAAAATGTACTAAAATTTCCTTTTTTCTAATGTACCCTTATTTAATTATATTGTTATCAATTCCAAAATAATTAACTTTACCTAATAAATACTCATTTCTCATAGGAAAGATAAAAAATGTATGTTCATCTTCTAATTCAATGTATTTATTATAGTAGAATAAATGAGGGTATAATAGAAGAAATATGAAAAAAAATTATGATTCCAATTGCATTAAATGAAGTTTCTTAATCTATGTAAAAAAAATGGATCTATCTTTGTGAGACGGAGGGAGTAATAAATTTCTTCAAAAAGTGTTTAAAGTTGCCAGGAAATTCAAAAGCCGCATTAAATGAAAGAAGATGAAGAGTAAATGGGATATAAGTGCTCAATTGTTAGGAAGGCGACATGTGGCAGTTCTTTGGTAAGAAGGGGCTGCATTTTTATTTAGTTTTAGTATATACAACTAGCAAATAAATCCTGAAATATGGAGAAAGGGAATGAGTAAAAACTCGAAATAATGACCGGTTAATTTATAGGCTTATAAAAACACATGTTTCGAATGAGTGATAATAATTTATTTTAACATGCACCAATTCATTTTTTGATTTTTGTACCCCCTATTTATAACACAAAATTAGAATTACCCCTTATTTTCATAATCTTTTGACTTAACCTTAGGTTTTAACAAATGTCTAACATCGTCTAATTTTTTTCTTAAAATGACAACGTTGCCCTCTTTTTCAACCTCTATCCCTTCTCTTTCATCCCTACAATTATAAACCCTCTTCTTCCCTTAGTTATATATATATATATACATATTTTAATGTTAATTTACATGTTATTATTAGATGTTTTATTTTAATTTTTAAAAATTATATTTAAACCAAAACATAATTATAAAGAAATCTGTTATAAATGGTAATTATTTATAGTCAACTTACTAAAAATATATTCATCAATCATAATTATTGCCTTAATTAATAGGTCGAGAGTAATATTGTCATAAAATCATAACATTAGTTAATGGATTATGATTAATTAAGGTAAGAATGACTAACCACTAATTTTTAAAAAGTAGTAGTCCTGACCCCTAATAACTTTTTAAAATAGGGGTGTATTACTAATTGCCCCTTTTTTAAATCTATTATGAGTTTTGAATTACGTACAATTAACTCCAATTCTAAGTATGAGTTTTGTAATTGAGGTCCAAATGCTTCCTTAATCGTAGGCATCGTTATTTATACTCACCAAAATGGTTGTTTTATCTCTTGACACAATTCACTTTTTTTTTTTTTTTTTTTTTATATATTTACTCCAATAATTGACTATTAATAACCCTCAATATTTATATTAATAACACAAATTAATACACCCTCATTATTACCATTTTGCCCACAACCCACAAACCCACTGTTCTCCTTACTCGCAAATGGGTCGGGCCTGCCAACCAAGCCCGCCGATCTGCGCACATATTAACGATATTGTCCCCAACTTAAACACCTTTGGGCCACATGTGTGGAGTTTTCATCTTAAAAGACATCATTATTATATGGTGAAACTCTCCTACTTATATACCCATGATGAGTTTTACAATTTTTTTATGTGAGATTAAATGTTTAAGCCAACCATTCTTAACAATCTCCACCTTGGATCAAACTAGTCCACCTTTGACCAACACCGGTCCACTTGGCTCTACC